>CM077309.1:139620000-140820000 GCA_039655065.1 Glossophaga mutica | reverse complement strand
CCCCACCAGGGCTTCTCAAAGGAGAGTCCACAAACCAATCATCTGCCAAGGATGATTTCTGATGCTTCTTACACTCCTGGTGCCCTGGTTCATGCAAGATGACACTGAATCAGACTCTCGGGGCGGGGCGGGGCCTGGGGCGTGTTTTCCACAGCTCACCAGAGGTCTTCACAGACACTCAGTGTCAGGACACGCCCTCCGCACCGTTTTCCCTTCCACACAAACCCACCACACCATGCTGTGAATTTTTCTCCGGAATGGTTTCCCTCCCCTCTTGGCTATCTCTCCCTGCAGCAACTCAGGGAGAACTTTGTCCTTCATCCTCCTCAACAGCTCCTAGTGCTCACGGTGCCACTCCTGTGGGCCTGTTCTGAGTTGACTGGCCCTCGAACCTCAGTGATTGAGAAGACCGGTATCAGTAGCCCCAACGACCAACAGGTGTGACAACTTAAGCTTGGGAAGAAAAGAATTTCCACGAGGCATCCCAACTAAGGCGAGATAGGCTGAACCTGGCCTTGAACGCAGGCGGATCTGATTACAATGTCCAATGTTTTTGAGCTAAACTGCTCCAGGTGACAATACACAACAGAGCTTAGCACACGCCGTGTTTATTGAATGGCTGAGTGAATAGCTGTTGGGAGCTGTCCTGCCTGGTTTCAAGAGCTGTAACCTTGCTGACAGGTGAAAAGAGCCCACGGCTAGGGGACCTTGGGGCCATAAGCCACTAAGGAGACAAAATTTATCCTGGCAGGGGAGCAGTCTCTGCCCCCTTTACTTCACCCTGCTTGGCCCCTAGAGGATGGCTGGCCAGTCAGTGACAGGTAAGATTCCCCAGGGAAGGGATAACCTAAGACAGGCACAGTCTTAAAGGAGCCATCAGGGAAGGATCTAGGAGATTATGGAGGAGAGACAAAAGACCCTCATCACCCCTTGGCTTTGTCGTAGCCCGAGTCCTCAATTCTATCTGTAAAAAGTCTCCTAATCTCTTGGCTGCCTTGCTTCCCCGCTCCTGATTCAGGCCTGAAACAACCCCGAAAAGGGGTGCAGCCCTGGGTGGGGATGGCCTTTTCCGTGAGCGATGATGAGACCTGAGAAAGAATGCATTAAATCCTGTGAAAACTGCTTTGCTAAGAATGGACCCTTAACATTTAAATTGAAGGCAAACATAAAATAAGTTTGTTTCCCAAGGTTTTACAGCCGATCGGCGTCACCCTGTGCACCAGACCCTGACTCAGAAGGACCCCCATGACCCCAGAAGTGTTATATGTAAGCTATACCTCCTTTCTTTGATATGCGTCCCCCTGTGGGAGCCAAACCCGATAAAAGCCCAGGGAGAGAGGTGCTTGAGGCCCTTCTCTGAAAGGCTGGTCAGCCTTTCCTCCCCAAGCAGATCATATCTTGATAGATTTATTCTTATCTGCAGCCGCTGGGGGAGCTCTGCTGGATGGAGCTCTCCTGCAAATGGCTGAGTGAATGGCCTTGCACTTGGACTACTCGTTTATTCTGAGATCCCTCGTCCCACGTTGAATGGCGGGGGTGGTGATGCCTGCGCTGCAGGGCCCTGAGTAGAGGACACTGTTTGGTGTCGAGTACCTAGCCCGTGGTCTTCGTCTCCCGACCCTGTGCCGCACCTGGCTGTTTAAACAGGGAGGTGTGTCAGCAGCAGAGCTGCCCTGGAGAGCGGCAGGAGGGCCTGAACCTGGGGGCGATATGAACGTCGTCTCCTGGAGCCAATGATCAGGGCTGAGCGGGCCCTGCTTCCTACAGGAGAAGCAGGTGGGCAGGCAGGGGTCCTGGGAGCTCCCTGCAGGTCGGCGCTCGTGGGCGCCCACCTGGGATGACGAGCTGAGACTCCGTGGGCCGAGGCTGGGCTGGCTGCTCGGCAGAGCTGTCCTGTTGCCTTTGACATTACAGGTGAGGAGGGACCCCTGGGGCAGCTCGAGGCTGTGTTTGGGAGAGTGGGGTCAGGGGCCAGCTGAGCAGACACTGGCCACACTGAGGAGCACTGTGAGGGTCCTGGGGGGTGAGGGTCCACATGGACTCGTAGAAACTTCTCCAGGAGTGCGGAGGACACTTTCCAGACTTCAGAGCCAGGTTCCAAGTGTGTCCTGGTTGGGGCACAAGGGAAGCCGCCCTGGACGTAGACAAACCTCCTGACTCTGCCGAACCGGTGCCCACTTGTTCCCGCTCACTCCGCGCTGTAAGCGCTCTCCCACGTTGTGTCGGGCTTCCCGTAACTCACTGAAGGAGTCGCCAGTCCACTGAGTGTGTGTACCATAACTTATAAACCCATTTCCCTGTTATTGATTATTTAAGGCTCTTTCTAGCTTCCCCCCACTAAGAATAGTGCTTCAGGGAACATATGTATACGTATAGAGGTTGCTTTTGTTTCTCAGACATAAAATTGTATCCTTAGGCTCAGTTCCCAGAAGTGAATTATTGGGTCAAAGAATATAAATATTTCTGTGGCTTTAGAAGTGTGTTGCCAAATTGCTTTCCAAAACAGTCATTACAACAAAGAGGCTGGGAGAATTTTACCAACTGCACCGGTAACGTTTTTCTTCTTTAACCATGGATATTTTCACAAGCAAAACCTCACTGAGTTAGGATGTCTTTGTAAGTGAGGTTGGCCATCATTACCTCTATAAATACTGGCTCCCGAGTTATACTTTCCATAAATCCTGTCTTTCTTTATAAAGTGAGGCCCCTCAGGGGCATTTGGTGTCCCCGCCAGTTCGGGCACAATGCAGTCAGGGCTGGCTGCAGAGACGCAGGGGCCGTGTCGTGGGGACAGCGGGGAAGATTCGAGGCTCAGGCTCTGCGGAGAGCAGGCTGGGGGAACTGACCAGCTGCAGAGGGGAGAGGGGAGAGGGGAGACCCAGGGTCCATAGGGTGTGACATGTTCAGCTGTGATTCAATTCCTAAATAGCAAGGAGAGCCCAGGAACGAGGAGGGGGACAGTGGCCACCGCCCAGAGGTGAAGTTTCTCGTCCGTAACCCAGAGCGTGTGATGGGCTGAGTGATTCACTCAGCCTGGGCGTGTCTGCCGAGGCCCTGGGCCCAGCGGTCCCCACCCGGCTGTGAATGCCACCGCTGATGCTGAGACGCAGGCCTGGCCACCAGGACCCCGTGGCTTGGTGGGCGCCTGACTAATGTTCACAGAGGAAACGTCACGCATGTCTGACGTCCCCAGAGCTTCCGCACACTTGTCACAGGGCACACCTTAAGTGTCTGTCAGATGAAGTAGCAGCTGAACAACAGATAGCTGGAGGGCTAAGGTCCCAGAGTCAGACCCCTACATCAAGGACAAGGAGGAACTGCCGGCGCTGGGACTAGGCTGGTGGTCCTGGTCCGTGCCGTGCCAGGCCAGGCCAGGCCTGCTGCTGGGAGACTAGGGTGGACCGCCGCTGCCTGCAGAACTCCCAACAGCTGAGCCCACAAATTCTCCATTGGAGGAAGGGCAGGTTGGAGACCAGTTGCCGTAGGAGGGATGCGGTTCACCTTACCGTACCCCCTTTTTCTAGGTCTCTGCCCTGGCCGCCCCCCGCACAGCCTGATTCTGTGTGAAGATCTCCGTGTTCCTTCCTCCCCAGGCCACACCCCCTCCCCCCTGCACGTCCAGCACTGGCTACGGGGTCACGTGCACTGAACTCCTGCTTGCTGCCTCCCCCCTCAGAGCCCTTTCTTAGGGAAGCTCCGCCTGCCGAGCCCTCCCAGCGCCTGGGTCCCCAGAGAACCCAGTGGAGAGCGGTTTTCGAACGTCCCCGGCGTGCGCACTGTCATCGTGGGGTGACCACTGCAGCGCACAGCCATGTTTCGGGGGCTCTGGGTGGTTTAACGAGGTTACGGCTGTGTTCTTCCCATTAACACTCGAGGCAGGCCTGCCCCCCCCCACCCCCCACCCCCCGTCTAGTCTGAGGAAACTGAACTCAGAGCTGCAGGAAATTGGCCAGTTAGCGGCAGTTGCAATTGAAAATCAGATTTATTGGGATGTGACCAAAAAACATTGTTTTGTTTTTTGCATGAGTGAGTGGGAAAATGAACCGCTGTTAGCTAATAACAAACCTTTTACTGTGTGTAGAATGTTACAAGTCATAAGTCCCACTCACGAGTCACTGTCTTGGATTCGTAGGACAATCCAGCGAGGCAACGCCGTGGGTTTCTGTTTGTAACACAGTTACAAACGAGGACCCCTCGGCCCCAACACTCCCCCCCCATTTCTTCCTCTCCCTCCCATCGGCCCTCAGCGTTTGTGAAATGGTTGATCCCAGCAACTACAAAACCCTACTTGATTATTTCTTATCACACTCTTCAGACATTTTAGCATAGTTCATTGAGAGAAAAACCAACGAGTCAGCGACTCGAAGATTCCAAAGCCCCCTGAGAAAGCTGCGCGAGAACTGGTCTGCACACTGAGACGCTGTGTGTGTGTGTGTGTGCGCGCGCGTGTGTGCTCGCACTGACAGTAACAGACCTGCAAATACAGCCACAGTCCCGCCTAAGCTGGAGTCCCGAGGCGGCTCCATTTTCAGGGCGACACTGGGGGGAGAGGGGGTGCCGTGGGTGGGGGTGGGTGGCGAGACGCAGCCGCATGTGTCAGGACAGAGGTTCATCCCAGGTGAACCTCTCCCCCAGGTTCACCAGGGGCCCTTTAGGGGGATGAAGCGCCCCAGGCGGGCGGTAGTTTAGAAGACGGGACAAGCTGACAGCAGGAGGAACCCAGCTGAACCAAGACGGGTGAGCCTGGGGGGGGGGTGTGTGGGGGGGGTACTCATCTCAGCGTCACTCGGCAGAGTTCAGGGCATGGTCACAGGCTGGCTCAGACTCGTGCCCACCACGTGCCGACAGTAAAGGCAAGGGAGCAGCTGCGCCTGACGCCGTCTGGACGCGAACAGGGCGCGGGCGCCCAGAAGTCAGCCCTCCGTGCCTGCCGGAAACCCTCCCTCGGGCCTGAGGACCGAGCGTGCTCACGCCCTTCAGCACGACCTCGCTCCTGGTCCACCTCTGGGGACTCGGTTCCCCCGTTCTAGGGTTTCTCAGTGCTGTTTTGTATCGTTTTAAAAACAGCTCTTAAACCTGGAGACCGATACGTCCGCACACTCCTGTGAGGGTTTTAATGTGCTCGACCCGTACGTGCAGGGGAGAGCCTTGGTTTCTGTTACGCTGCTGGGGGTGTGGGTGTGTTGCACATGCGTGTGTAAATACAGCCCGTGTCCACTTTCCCTCCTTTGACTCACTTTGCTCCTGCTACTTAGGAGCCAGATGCACGAATGCATCATATAAAGCAGGGGCAGCGGTGGCAGTAGGGGGGTGACGTTTTTCTAAGATAGTCTTTCAAATATAAGCTAACGGACATTTCTAGTAAGACTGAGGTCTTGGCGGTCACCAGATACAGAAAGAATAACAGGTACCTTACGGCTCGTCTATTCCCACCCCTCTCAGGTTCACAAGTGAGAAGACTGAGCACAGGTCCCGGTGACTTCCCCGAGGCCACCGGGGTGACTTCACAGCCGAGGGCTCAGGTTGTCCTCCACGGATGAGCGAGCACGCAGACCCACGCACGGGCTACCCACGGTTCTGTGCGGCATCCAGCCAACTGGGGGGCTATGAAAACACCTCCTATGTGATGGAGAAATAAAAATGTTCAAGGGAAAAGTCTGACCTTAAAACTCACTAGCGATGTGACTCCAAGAAGGTCACGTAGCTTTTTCTGCACCTCAGTTTCCTCACGTCTGAGATGGAAAACCCGGGGACATCTCAGAAGGGAGTGCGTTCATCCGGGTGGGGTGTGGACCCTTCTGTTTGCCCCGAGGGGGCTCCATGCCACACCAGAGACGCCCCGGGCAGCGGGGCGGTGTGCCGGCAGGTCCCGCCTGCTTGGAGCTGAAGGCCGCACCAGGCCGGGAGGACGTGACACTGTCCTGACAGCACGTGCCAGTTGTTGGCTGGGGCCACCCGAGGGAGACAAGCTGCCGGGCGCTTTCAGCCCCCTGTGAGAGCCGGGGCAGCCCCCTGTGAGAGCCGGGGCAGCCCACGTGGCCCCGGGGCGTTTGCTGGGAGAGCCCGCACAGCGGCCCGCCTGGCTTCCACGGGGCTCAGCCTGGGGCTCCAGTGGGCGCTCAGCTCTCCCCGCCCATGAGGGTGCTGAGGACCCTTGGGGCCGGGCCGCAGTGGCGCCTGTCCCGACAGGCGTCTGACCAGCGGGTCAGAGCACTGGTGCGCGTTCGGCCGCCTGCTGACGATGCCGGTCCTGGTGAGGCATTCGGGAAGCGACTAGCAGACCGGGCGGCGGAGCCCCGTGCAGCACCCACCCTCCGTAAGGCCGTGCTCTCACTGGGGGGGGGGTGCCCCGCAGTCGTGTCAGCTCATGCCTGCACACCCACACACCCTAGAAGTAAGAGTTCTTCCCCCGTTCCCCAGGGACGTGAGGGAATAACTGTAGGATCCCCCTCGAGGAAAGAAGGAGAAAGTTGCTACAGCGAGTGATTTGTCCACAGGTTGTACTCAGAGCACTGACTACAGGGGCTACGTTACTCAGGTGAATGTCCTTCCCTCCCGATAAATCCGAGCTCAGGCTGAACCGGCTCAGCGCGGAGAACTGAGGGAGGGAGCAGCACTTCCCATCAGCCTCCTGTTCCGCCTCCCTTTCTCTCAGCGCGTGTATGGGTGACAGGGTGTGGCCCCCAAATAGGGATTTGGAATGGGGCCTGGTACTCGGGGTCCCATCCAGGAAGTGTTAGAAAAAATATACATATAGGATGTCCTCACCCCCAAAGTCTGAGCTGGGGGATGGGACGCAGGGAGCAGGGCCATTGAGAGCCCTTTTGCACAGCGACATTCTTGCAGACAACCGCTAGAACGGTCCTTTAACACCTCTGTAACCTTTAACTGGTTTCATGGATATGTTAAGCAGCTGTGGCCGTGCTTTGAGCCAGGGGGATGGGACTGGAAGAGCCCCTGATGTGACTGGGAGGCTTGGTTACTCCCCCTGGTTACAGCGCCTGCGTGAGAGCTCGGAGACGATGGGCGCCCCGCCTGCCCGGACTCGCCACGGCAGCCCAGCGAAGCTGGACGAACGCGGGAATGCGGGCAGCTGTGGCCAGTTGTGGGCGGAGTCGGAAATGGGGCGGCGGAGGAAGACTGGCGCTGGGATGTCAACCCAGGCACAGCAGCCACGCAGGGGCTTTTGGGGGCCGCGCGGCTTGGGCAGAGAAGAACCGCGGACTTCTATTTCTTCCCCTGAGATACAGTACCCGGACTGGGCAGGGGGGGGAGGAAGGACTGTGCGCTTGTGCGTATTCTGGAGGGACGTGGGCTCTCAAGACATTAAGTCATTGCACTTAAGTTCGTATAACTCTTCAACCCCCTTCCTTCTCACCAGTCTCGGCATTGAGAGACGTCGTTCCCTGGTGGCAGGCAAGGCGAACCTAGTACAGGGTGGGGGGGCCCTAGAGTGTAAGGGCAGGTCCATTCCGTAACAGTATGTGGTTTGCCCCCACCCCCGCCCCCGGGTCTGTTCTGTAACAAGCACGTATGCATTTGCATGCATCTTCGCGCACCCAGTGATTTGGTGGCCACTTGTCCCGTGGGACGTGCATGCGCGTAGTCCCTCTGCCAGCTCCCTGTGCCTTCTCTGCCCTTCGGAACTCCGTCATCGATGGGATGGCCGCGAACCATGGCCCCGGTCACCCCTGCGCCCGGGGGGTCTAGATGGCTCCCGAGCCCTGACCTCACAGCTGGTTACGGCCCCTGCTGCCCTGCAGTCCCGTCAGCCTGCTGATGCTGGGGACCAGCACCCCCTCCGCCTGGAGATGAGACTTTCTCAGTAGCGCCCAGGTTCTCCCCGTGCACGTGTCACTGAGAAGCTTTCTCCCCAGCCCTGTCCCCGCTGCCCCAGCGCCGTCATCAGCTGACAGGCTTTTCAGTCTCACGTGCTCGATTCTCTGCTGTGCCGTCCTGGCTGAGCCACTGGGGACACCTCCCTCCCTGGGGCTGAGACCACTGCAGCGCATCTCCACCTCCATTCACTCCAGGCTTCCCGCCCCCTGCAGCCCCACCCAGCATGGACAACTGTTGGACCCCTGCCAAGGCCTTAGGCCCCCAAAGCCATGGAGAGGGTCCTTTGTCACCACTCATTCTGTTCTGGTCCGGCACCCTGAAGCTCTGCTCCCAGCTACACGGTCCTGGTTCCGCATAGTGTGGGCGAGGCCTTGCAGCCGCTTTGATAAAGAGTTCCGTTACTCTCTGAACAGTTAGCCGCACCCCGCCTGGGTCATCGTGAGACTTGACTGCAGCAGTAGGGCAGATACTGCATGGGCACGAGTTTTTGCAAGGTGTCTGCCCAGGTGGGCTTCCGCGTGGACACCAGCAAGTGGAGGGGATTAACGTCCCCCAGCAAGTGTGGGCGGGGGGCAAGTCCTGCGTGCCCAGAGGAGCTGGGTTTTCAGTGCCACATATGGTGTGTGTGGCACGCACGCACAGGTCTCCTGCTGAGCTTCAGGATCCATTTCTCCCCCCATCAGGGCCTTGGCTTAATCTCCGCTGACTGCAGAGACAGCCTTCACTGAAGCTTTGCTGCTTTTTACATTCATGTCCTTGGCCTCGGCCTCAGCCTCAGCCTCAGCCGTATGCCTAGTGACCACGGGAGATGAGGGTCTTTCTTAGGTGCTGTCACGAAGGTCATGTGCACATGCTGGTACCAGCTGGGCTGGCTCCCAGGGCACACACCTGCATGGCACTGTGCCCTGGGGGGATAGGGTGTGTGTGTGGACAGATGGACACCCCCCATCTGTGGGTTTACAAAGCTGTGGCTACTGGTAACAGGCAGCCTTCCCAGCAGCACCCAAGCATCCACTTCACAAGCAAGCAGCATCCCTGGGAGAAAGTTCAACAAGGGAAGAGCATTAAGCAGGTCTAATAACTTTCTCTACTGGATGCTCCCAGCAGCCCATGTGACTCTCACTTGGTTTCACCTGTGTCCACCTGCTGCGGAGAGCACCTTTGTACTGACAGGGACCAGTGAGTGCGGACATGAGCCCTTCTGCTGCGGGGCCCTTCCCAGGCTGGGCTGTAGGTCTCTGCAAGCACCAGTCCTGCAGTGGGGGAGGACTCATGCTCCCTTGAGACCCCTAAAGCAGTGCTCAGCGGGAGACTGTGGGTAGATGTCCAACCTTCGAGTCCTGAGAGGCCTGACGTCTCTCTCCATGTGCCCACAGCAGTGACGTTAGTACAGCAAACTTTCGATGTGTCTGTCAGCTACCCTAAGTTCTGCCTCCTGAAAGCACCCCCCAAGTCACCCCTCCAGGCTCTGCTTACTGGGGACCTGACTTAAAGGGAGCAGTGACTTCTAGGTCCAGTCTTGACACAGTGACCTTGAAAAGTCAGCACACCTGTCCTGAAAACATGAACTGAATTGACCAAGAATCAGTGATATATTTGGACTTTGGGAAGTCAGAAGGCTTCCTTAATTGAAGTTACCTTCAGGTAACTTCTTGCTTTTGACTGAGAACCGGCAAGCAAATGAATTCAAACTGCGTGGTGGTTCTGCCCAGAGTTCCACCCCCATCTCGGATGAGAATGAATCTACCAAGATATGATCTGCTTGGGGAGGAAAGGTGACCAATCTCTGAGGAGAGTCCTGAACACCTTCCCTGTGTCTGAGTTCAGCCCACACAGATACATAGTATGCAGGTAATGTCCAAAAAGCTACAGTCATGAGAAACTGACATTTACAGATAATAGTTGAAGAAACACAGGGATTGTCTCTAGTCAGGGTTGGCTTTAGCTCAAGTGTCTGTTTCATATACTAACAGGGGATAGCAAGCCTCAAAGGAAAATGTATATTCTTTGTGGCCAGACTTGCCCCAGGAGCTGTCTATTCCAGTACAAGGCCATAGCTGCCTTTGCCATTGGATTCAGGCTGAGTCAGGCAGGGAGAACAAAGCAGCCAACAGATGGGAATTTCACAGAAAGAATGAAGACTCAGGCTATGTATCAAAGCCGAGGGATAAGGGTCTTTCTGCCCCTTCTCTGTAGACTCCTAGTCCTTCCCTGATGGCCCATCACAACTGTGCCTGTCTTAGGTTGCCCCTCCCTTGAGGAGTCTTACCTGTCATTGGCTAGCCAGTCATCCACCCGGGCCAAGCAGGGGGAACTGAGGAGGCAGGGGCTGTGCTCCTGCCAGGAGAAAGTGTTCTGTCTCCTTATAGTGGGGCTCATGGCCCCAAGGCCTATTTCACTGAGCCCTGGGGCCTTAGCTGTGGGACCTTTTGGTCCGTTAATGAGGCTACAGTCCCTGAAACCAGACAGGGTGGCTCTCAACATCAAACCATTTCTTTCAGAGCCAGTAAGCTACAGAGAAAAAGTATCAGGCTCAGTGTCAGAGGAATCAGGATGCTATCTCTGAATGTCTAATGAGAAATGGAAGTAACGCCTGTGGCTTTGGGTTGGGAGGTCCCCCTTAGATCTGGCAGGTGTAGGGGTTTTTAAAGCGAGGGGTTTTCAAGGTGGGAAGGCGTGAAATGCACTCCCCGCTTCATGTTCTGCGATCTCCCTAGGCAACAAAGCCACTTGTTTTTATCTTCCTTTTTTTCCTTTGTCTTTCTCACTGTGTCCTTTCCGTCTCACCAGGGCTGACAGGGCTTCCTCTTCCCCCCAAGTCTGTCTCCTCTGCAGATGTTTACTGAACACCAACTAAGTTGCAAGGACCTGCTCCAGGCCCTCGGGATTCAAGGAACAACACAAAGATCTTCGGCCTCATGGAGTTTAGACATTCTAAGGAAGATCGAAAACAGAGGAGGTAACGATAAGAGTGAAGTGCCGCGGAGAGGGAAGAGGCACAGGGAGGACGTTGCTCGAATGTTGCTTTCTCAGCGGGCCCCACACAGGACCACCTCTAAGAACTGCCAAGTCCGGAAGGGAGTGAGGAAGCTGGCCACGCGGACGGCCGGGAAAGCAGGCTTCATCCAGGTGGACGAGAGAACAAGCAGAAGCATCTCCGGGGTGTTCACAGAGCAGTGAGGGGCCGAGGGCCAGGCGGGGAGAATGGGGAGCAGAAGGGGTGAGCTGCCGGTGTCCCGGATCAGGCGGCACAGGGCCTGGAGGCCACCTCGAAGACTGGCGTCCTCCCTGAGGGTGATGAGCAGCCCAGGGGCTGTTTGGGTGGAGCGGTGGCACTTGGCTTAGTTTGCAGTGACGTCTGTGACTACTGTCAAGACCAGACTGGGGTGGGGAAGGGGCAAGGCAGGAGGCCAGCTGGGAGCCCACAAGCCCCATCTGTGCCAGGCCGTGGGACGCCCACTGGAACCTGGAAGCATCCTTTCCCTGAAGTCCCGGAGCTGGGCAGAGCCAGGGGAAAGTCAGGCTAGAGTCCGGAGACAGAGCGGTGAGCACAGCGGACCCGTGCTGACAGGCGACAGCCAGTTGCCCCTTCTCCTTGACCCTATGCCCTCCCCCTAGGAGGCTGGGGGAGGTGACCCTCACAACCTGGGGTCATCAGTGGAGGTGGAAACTCCTAACTCAAGGAGCCCCAACCGCTGGGGTGAGGACGCCCCAAAGGCAGCCTCACTGGCCCACGCATACCCTCTGCAGCGGCGACCCTCACTCCCCAGAGGGGTGGCTGCCGACCAGGGCCCCATTCACAGATGCTGGAACCGTCCCCGGTCCCAGTCCTCAATCGAGGATCGGGCTGCCGCTGATACCTGCAGTCTTGACAATCAGCACATCGGGCCCGTTCGGTTGCCATGAACTTGAATGAAGGGCCCTAACCTCTAAGTTTGTGTCTCCCTTGGCACAACGACAAAGCTGTCACTACCTACAGCTGTCTGCCTTAGTTATCAAGCCCCTGACCGCACACCCTGCCCAGTGCCTGGACAGCTGCCCGTCCCTGCGGGCACCGAGGCACAGCCTCAGATGAGCCAGTGAGATGCCAGCTGGCCTCCCTGCCTGAGCCATGGGGGCCCCTCCGAGAGGGGACCTGAACCCTGGGGCGTTTTCCCCCCTCACTCCTGGGCTGCCCCCCCGAGCTGTGAGTTGTCCCTCCAGCCTTTCGTAGATTGGGAGCTTGATGGGGGGAGGGCCCTGAAACATCAACTTCACAATGAACAGCTGGCGTCCTTCACAGGGAGGGGGCCCCGTGGGTGTTGAGCTCGTCTTTCTCAGGATCAGTTTCTTTAGGGAAGCACCTGGCCGTGACGTGACTGCCTAACGAGAGAGCGTCGTTACCAAGCAGTCACAGGGAGACACTTTCAGCCCGGGCTGAGCTCCCCAGTGAAGTCCTGGGGGGCATGCACAAGGTGAGAATACGGTGCAACCCCAAACGACACCCCGAATCAGGAGTAGACACCTGTGGCACGTGTTAGTACAATGGGATACCGATGTTTCCCTGCTCCACCACGATTCCTGGAGGAAGGCCGAGGAGACGCCGGCGCACTTTTACAAGAGTCAGTCGCGGGCAGTTGACCAGCGTTCCGAAAACCCTCGGCAGAGGCGGCGGGCGGCACGGGCTCAGTTGCATCCGAGAGCGAGCCCCTGCCCCCCGGCCTCCCGGGGAGGAGCCGGCCCCGGACGCCACGCTTCGGGGCAGCCGCCTGCTCCTCAGCTCACAGCCATCAGCCCTCCCCCCATCTGCAAGGGCTACGTTCTGTCCCCCCGAAGTCAGAGGGCCCAAGACGGCAGCTTCTGCTGGGAGGCGTGTGCCGTTGGCGCGACCAGGGTGGGACCCGTGTCTGGACACTTTAGGGGAAGAGGGCGGGTCTCCCCAGCTCTCGTCTCCTCCCCATGCAGGAGAGCTCCAGAACGGAGCAGGTAAGGGCCAGGTGTCCCTAGTCACGCAGCTTACAACCCCCAACCCGACCACAAGCCGCAGGACCCCCCACCGCCAGACAGCCACGCGCTGCCCCGGGACCCGGGGGCCACACCCACATCTGCACTGTTGTTTCCCCAGGAACAGTGTTCAGAGAGGCATCACGGTTAGTCCTGGGGTGCGGGGGCCTCGGGCTAATCCTGTTACTGTCCGGACACGTGGTTTCTCTTGGATTGGGTCAAGGTGTTGGAGAGCAGGTGCCAGAGAAGGAAGGAGGCCCCGCTGAGGGCAGCACAGGTGCTGGAGGGGTGTCCGGGGTCCGGGTCCCAGGATGAGGAGGGTGTTCAGGCCATTGAGGCCCAGAAGGCACCGTCTGCATTTAAAGTCAGAGGACACTCGACCCTGGGCTCTGAGAGTCACAGGACACACAGCCACCGCCTGCCACCAAAGTGGAGAAGATACGCGAGTCCCCAGATAAAGCCTTGTGAAAGGTTTTGAGTAGGAGAACCATCAGGTCTTTGGAACGAAAGGTTGGGTGGCGTTAGCTATCACAACCCCACACACAGGGGAGGGTCTACGTGGAGACGGAGCTGACACCCCAGGAGGGCGCCGGCGAGGAGCGCCCACCCTGGGAGCCACGCCAGGCTCCCCCGAGCTCTTCCTGCGCCAGCCAGCTGTCATCTGGCTCGTCCCACCTACGTGTCACCGCACTGGCACCTCCAACAGCACTGAGGACAGGAGAGGTTCAGAGAGCGTTGGGCCCAGGGGTCCCGTGGCCTGGAGGACCACTTCACACCCCCCCAGCCCTGGTCACAGCTGAGCCACACTCTAGCAGGCCTGTCAGAGTGAGAAATAGAACTTTCGAGTTCACGGATGCAGCGGTAGCTCAGGCGCTGGGGAGGGTTGTGCCGAGGGCCCTGATCCCCTGGCCAGCAGAGCCGGCACACGAAGGTGAGCAATCGGGGTGGGGGTGGGCCGAATCAGTCCCACAGCCCAGCTCCAGCCCGCGTGGCCTGGGCTGGTCCTCCGGGACCCAGAGGCCCCCAGGAGAGCTCTGGGAAGCCCTCGGGGGGAGAACGCTGGCAGGCAGGTCTGCGTACCACCCAGCAGCCCTGAGGGCAGGGGCCGCATCCTTTCCGTCCCTCACTGCAGTCTATCTCGTCCTCGGGTCTCGAGGACAACGCAGGGTGGAGAGGAAGAGGACTGGCACAAGTCGCGACCAGCGGGAGAGTCACCGTTCCACCAAGATGGGTGACAGGCCTCCCTGGCTGCCGCTGTGCTCGTGAAGCCACGCTCGGTGGGGGTGACGGCAGAGAAAGAGCCCACCGTGGGCGGCAGCGCCGCGGGGCCGGGCACTAGCTCGAAGGGGGACCAGGTTTGGGGGGAGGGGCTGATGGGGGGAGGACCTTAAACGAGGCCGTGGACTGCAGACGCAAGAGACAGACAACCTAGATTTAATAGAAACACCCAGAAGAAAGAGCTGAGTGTTAGGAGGAAAGCAAATAACACGAGGAAGAAGCGGTCCCTCACCACAGCCTGCAACCCGCCCTGTTTCCGTTTATCCTCATGGCAGGGCCGGGCCGGGGACAGAGACCTGGCACTTGCCTGTAGCGCTCCCTGGGGCCCAGAGCAGTGTGTTTAAGGCGACAGACCCAGCGTGGACGGAAAGGAGTAGCGCTGGCCCTCAGGCAGCGGCCCGTGTGCGTGGGTGGCCCGGTGGGGCTGCTCCTTCTCACTCGGGCTCAGCTTGTTTCAGGAGGTGGACCTGGGCTTCTGAGCAGAGACCCCCCATTTCTGCCAGCGGGTCCCTCTGCAACACACCGGCCCCCGGAAGAGCTTAGACACTGGGCGGGAGACCGGGCACAGTAAAAGCAGGTCCACCACACGGGGAAGTTTCGAGGGGGCTCTCCCTCCAGTCTCGCTTTCCCGGTGTCTCACCAGGACCAGCTCTACAGCTGCTCGCCTTGGGCGCCAGCCATCAGAGTGGAGCGAACCGCCTGTCACGGGTGGGGGCGAGCCTCTGGTGCTCCCAGAAGGGGCTTCTCCAGCAGCTCACACCTGCAGGGCCCGCGGGAGGGCTGGGGGCGGCCCAGTCACTGCCCTCCCTGCGCCCCTTGGCTTTCTCCTCAGGCTCCTGGGGTTCTGGGAGTCCCCCAGCCAATCCTGGTCACCACTACGCCCTGCGGGCCACAGCTCCCTGCGACCTCAGACGGTCACGGCTGTAAGAGGGTGGGGATCAGATACACAATGTAATGGTTACGTGCTTGTGTGGTTTGCCGAGTGGTCCCGGGTAGTTCTAGAACCCATCTAGCACCATATATAGTTATTACAATATTATCGGGATGAGGGACGCTTTACACTGCTGGCCCAGAAGGCCTCGGTCCACCCTCTGGACCCCACAGTTCCTGGTCATCAAATCCCCCATGGCTGCCACGTGACAGCTCCCTCGAACCCAGAGCTGAGCTCTGCCTCCCACCAGCCCCTCCTGGCTTCTCCTAGACCCAGCCTTTCCCTCCGGTCACAGCAGCAGGGTCTCCCCGCGCCCCCAGGGCCTCGGGGGTCAGTCTCCCCACCCACCGAGGGAAGCGAGGTAGCGGGAAGCAGCAGCAACACCCCTCACACCCAGAGAGACCACATCCCTCACCCAAGGGGCCGCTGCCCGAACCCCAGGTTCTCTCGGCTCGGGAGCTGGCCCCCAAACTGTCTCCCAGGGCTCGTGAGCGTCGGGGGGATCGCTCGAAGACCCGCTGGCCAGCTGGCAGCACTTTGGGCCCCGGCGGGGGGGGGGGTCTTCGGGGGCAAGTTGTTTGCCCCCTTATTTAACGATTTGGGGAGGACTTCAGCCGTGCGAGTTTGAGGGCGTAGCAGAGTCCACGCACCCCCCCCCCCAGGTGTCCCGCGTAGGCCCTGCCTCGTGGGTCACGAGCGCTCATTTCTGAGGATTCCGACCCCGCTCCTCACCAACTTCCAGATTACAACCCGGTCACCGTGTGGTGTTGTGTAAGTGCAAATGCAAGTTCGCAGGGCTCTGGGGGTTTCCCGTTTCAGCACACACTGGTAATGAACTCGTCTCAGACGCATGCGACCCCTGCCGTCACTTTTCGAGCTTCAGCCTCCGCAGAGACCAGAGCCCCCCGACAAGCCTGCAGCTCCGCATTGGGGCCACCTGGTTTTCGGGGCTGACTGGCCTCCACTCTGCCGGCCCAGCTAAGCTCCCCGGACCTTGTCACTGAGCGGCTCAGCGAAGGGTTAAGCCTGAGGGGGCTTCCAGAGCCCACCCTATCCCGCTATTTACTTCTCAACGACACAGGTGTGGGATGGTCAGAAGACACCTGATGCTTGTCGGTGATCAGGGTGGAAGCCCCCCCCAGCGCCCCAGGCCTTGCACAGACAAGGCGAGGGCATGAAGCATTGCCGAGTTTTCCGGCCGAACAGCCCTTTCCTAACGCTATGGCTTCCCTCTGCAGCTCTCCTAGGCAGCCGGGCCTGCCTGCTGCTTCCCCGGGACCTGGGTCGGGGGGGCGGTGGGGGGAAGGCCAGGAGGAGCCCTCAGGCCTGGCAGGACCTCCCCGCCCTGGCTCCTCCCCACACAGGCCCAGGCAGCCTGGTGGGTCCCCCACGTCCCCCAACCCGGCCTGTTTCCACAGCAAAGTGAAGCGCCCCCACCCCGCCCCCTGAGAGCCTCGTCTGCCCCTCTCTAGGAGGTGAGAGGTGAGCTTCCTGCTCAGTCTTTCAAACGAGGTGACCCAGGCTCCCCTGGGCCCACTGAGCTAAAGACCGGCAGTTCTCGGGGTCGCTTTAGGGGAGAGAAAGGTTTTCTTCGTGAAGAGGCTAGAAGCAAGTCCTACAGACAGACTCCCCTTCCGGGAGTCTGCCCTCTGTGGTCAGGGAGACAGAGTCTTCTAGGTAAAGCGGGCTCCGGGAGGAGACGGCCAGAAAACAGAGCTTCAGGAAGAAAGAGCAGCAATTTGGCCCCCCAGACTGGCCCATTCCCGCAGCACAGACGCAGCCCCCCATCCCACCCTCAAAGCGTGACCTGCCGAAATAAGAGCGTGGCCTCCTTATATACCTCTTGCACCTCCCCCACGATCAACAGCAACAGCGCCCACCTGGGCCAGCAGCGCCCTGGCTGCCCGCCCCCGTGAGGCCAGCTGGGGCTCGGCGGGGGCGGGGGGGGGTGCTGCTGTCAGCACGTGGCAACGTGGCGAGGCCAGGCGAGGTCAGCCCGTGGCAACGTGGCGAGGCCAGGCGAGGTCAGCACGTGGCAACGTGGCGAGGCGGGCGCAGGTCTCCGCAGCTGAGCGCCTCCTCTCAGTGAGAACGCCACTCATCTGAGAAGCCTGTGGCTCGTTTAGAGCGCCAGTAATGAGCGGCTCATCCCGAGAGTGTGGGCTGGGGTGGAAAGGACAAAGGCTATCACCTCAATTTCAGAAGAAAAACGTGAAGCTTGACCTCCCCGAGTGGGTGGCATTTGACGGTGTCATACGGTCACGCTCGGCATGGATTAAACTTTCATGAGCTTGCTTGGAGTGTCTGTTGCCACCGGAGAAGTGCCTTTAAACTGTGCTGTGATTCTTCAAAAATCTGAATGAAGTCTGACACCTTTCAATTCATGTCGTGTTTACAAAGAAATAATACCCAGGGAATCTAATTTTAACAATTTCCCTGGAGAACTTGGGTCGGTGTTATGCGTGGTACTTGGTATAAAAGTTGGGCGTAAATCTTATTTTTTCATTTGCTTTTATTAAGGCGTGGAGGTTAACCTGGTTTGGGAAATGACAGAGGCATCGTCCAGACGCCGAGTCCCCTTGGGTGCTGGCGGTGCGCCGTGGGCTTCAGATAAATCGTACGTTTATTTTTAAAAGGGGAAGGTCAGAAACCCTCACAGAGGGGCAGCGTGCTCGAGGCCGGGACGTTATTTATAGCCACGCCGACTCGAGAGCCCCGAACGCGACAGAGCGCCACCCAGCCTTGGACGGGGGCCAATCTGGCACTGGACTGTCCTCCCAAACGGGGCATAAGGTGGCCGCCCGAATCCACAGAGACCCACACAGCACCGTGGGCCCCTCTGTGGAGGGGTAGAGGAGGGGTAGAGGCGGGGCAGGCCGGCCCCTGCCACCCTGAGAAGGGTCACTTAACTGGCGATACCCTGGGATCCCTAGAAGCTTCAGGAACTCGGCAGCGGGCTTACCCTCCGTGAGACGGAGGCAGCCAGGCTCTGCGCGCCCCCACCCGCCCTGGCTGCACGCCGACCGAGGCCGCGCTGCCACTTAGTGGGTCCGGAGCCTGCGTCCGGTGGAATGTCCTGGAATTTCTCTTTTTCTGGTGCACAGTTCTGATGGTTAGCCGTAGGTTTTTCTCTGTTTTTAATGACGTATATCATTGTCTCCAGCAATTCTTAATTTCACTGAAAAGTTTGAAACGGCGATTCTCCATGATTTAAAAATGGATACATTCTCATCTCCGAATCATTATGATGTCCTCCCTTTAGGTTACTCATCTGCCTCAATGCTCTGAACCTCAGTTGTTTTCCTCCCAGACCCCGAGGCACATCTTCATTTTCATTATCTGAAGGATCTGAGTCTCGCAACCTTCCCTCTGCACCCCTGAGCCCCGCCACGTGACCTCCCTCCCTCCCTCCCTCCGGCTGGACTCCTCTCCCGGCTCCTCCGCCCGCCCCTTGCCGTCCGGGTTTTGCTTACCTTGTGGTTTTCGGCTCCACTTTGTGGACGCTCTGTCTTCCTGCGTGTTAGCAGCAGCCAAGTGGATTAATTCCCATAGAAGTGCGATTACATTTCATCGGTGAAGGCGCGCTCCCTTTAGCCATCACTGAAGGATGTGATCCTTCTTCCCGACCGTGCCGACCAGTCCGCAGTGGGGGTGCGGCGTGGGTGCCCGCACGCTCGGGGCTGCAGGGAGCTCCCCAGACCCGCGCAGACCCCGGCCTCGCCCTCCGGGCGCTGTCTCGGGAGCGGAAACGCTTCTCTTTCTTTTTTTTTTTTTTTTTGTCCTGTTGTTGTTGAGCCTGCTCCCTCGGGGCGGGGGTGGGGGGAGGTCCAAGCACCCACCCCTTCACTCAGGTTGTTCTTCTCTCTCTCTCTATCAGCTCCTCTGTCTTTCCACCAAAACACGGTCTCAACACCGCAGGGTCTCCTTCCTCTTCCTGCCTCCCGCCTCGTTGTTAACAGGCTGGCTCCCCTTCCCCACGCCAGCACCCGTGTGCGTGCCCAAAGGTGTGCGTGCCACGCCGGCCGGCCGAGGCCCCTCTGGGCCCGGGCCTGGTTCCCGGTCTCTGAGACAACCGGTTCGGCCAGCACGGGCCTGGCTCAGCAGGCTGGTTCCTATATCACCCTACCGGCTACCGTTACTGATTCTCGTTGGTCTTAGTGACTTTGGACGGAGAAGGAGAGGAAGCAAAGGAGAAAGGAAGGGAGGGAAGGTTGGAGGCGGAGAAGAGGGAAAGAAAGGGAACCTTTGTCTGTCCAGAACCGACCTTCAAGGCTCGGGGAGGGGAGGGGCTCCGCGGTCCTGCCGGCGTGGGACACGCTGGGGCTCTGTTCCGAGGTCTCCCCATCTCCCACCCACTCCACGGAGTTCACCGTCGGCGTTTCCTATGGGGTCCCTCTTTCTCCGTTCAGGATACGTGCAGTACCCTGGAACGGCTCTCCCCCACACCCCTCGGTGCGGCCCGATAGCCTCCTAGGTCTCTGCCCCCCGGGACTCAGCGCAGGGCGGGATCTGCGCAGTGTGGGCGGTGCTCCGATGCCGCCCCCTCTCCGCGTTGCAGGCTCACTGTGGGTGGCCGGCCTCACGCCCAGGTTTCTCACCTTCTGGTCACCGAAGCCCCGGACGGCGCCGGTCGGAGGACAGGCTGACGCTGACACTGTGGCGGGGACTCGGCGTGTCCTTGCGCACTGCAGGTGCAGACACACTGTCCCCCGTCTGTGACCTCCTGCCGAGGCCGGAGCCGTCCAGTGCCTGCTGCCGGAGAGCAGGCAACTGCCTTCCAGTGCTGCCTCTGTCTGACCCACAGAGCCCGTGAACATGTCACCTTGCATGCAAAGAAAGGACCTGCAGGCACGATTCAGGGACGGCTCTCCGATGGGGAGTCACCCGGAGTCATCACAGTGGGTCCACAGTAACCGCGGGGTCCTTACAAGTGAGACTGGCGGGGCAGGCGAGTCAAGAAAGCAGTGAGGATGCTGTGCTGCCGGCTCGGAAGACGGGGGAAGGGCCGTGAGCCTAGGGACGCGGAGATCTTTAGAGACAGGAACAGGCAAGGAAGTGGATTCTGCCCCCGGGGTCCCCGCCTTGCCGGCCAACGCCCCGGTGCCAGCACAGGGCGAACTGGTTCTGACCTGGGACCTTACGCAACGAATGCATCTCTCTTGAACGATGTTTGCTTGGGGGTTCTTCTTACGGCCCCCACTAGTGTTCACACCCCGCAAGGACCTCAGTGCCATCTCCGTGCATGCCGTGTCCCCGGGAACCGGCCCTTCTTAACTTGGGAGGTTTTCCTCTGTGTATTCCAGTGGAGACCTTAGAGCTTCGTGAGAATGGCAGGTCAGGAGAAGTGACCTTCGCCGTCTCTGAGTTCTACTTCATTTTGAACCGATCCGTGCAAAAGATCAACATGCCACCGATAAAGGAATTCGGCCCAGGCCTTGTCCCCGAAACACGCTGTGTGCACTTGCTCCTCTGTCCCCGCCCTGTCCCAGCTCCTTACCTAGCAGGCCGGTCCCCTGGTGCCTCCCCTCTCGCCAGGGCCCCCAGAACAAGCATTCAGAGCGCCTGCCTCACTCGCCTTGGGCATCAGAACTCATCAGAGAAGAAAGCTTCCAGGAAACCCCAAGGTTATAGTCAAGGTGACATGCAAACCATTTACCGGCGGCTTCGGGAAGTGAGCTCAGGGCACTGGCGCACCCGCCGAGATCCCCCTCACTGTCGTTTCCTGCGCTGAGTGACTGCCTCCTAACGGGGCGGTAAAAATCATAATGGAAGCCTACGATGCTTATAACTCAGAGCTAACAAAAAATATCTGAACTCATTTCGGGTAAAGAGGGACGCATTTTTCACTTCTGCTTTTCTACTCATTACATGAAGTCTTATAAATTCAATAATCTTAAAGTCAGCATTTTTCATTGCTCTGAGGACCATCGATGAATTACGGCTTTGCATTATTCAAAGATTTGTTTAATCAAGATTTTCTTATTAAAAAATAAAGGGTGAAGCAGCTTTGACCTTTCAACTCCTGTGTGTTGCCTCGAATTTGGGTTTGCACTCAGGAAAAAGGAAGAATGGCGCTGAAATCGATTGAAATTTGAAGTTTGTCTTGCTTAGCGGTCCGTGCATTTTCTTCCCCCGAGGTGCCCGCGTTTCTTCCTTCTGCAGTAATAAATCCTCCCCTGCAGAGGCCTGGGTGAAGCGCCACGTCCTCAGAGGGAAGCCAGATGGGAACGTAACAGAAACGGAACGTTGCCCAGGCAGACTCTCCTGCGGTCCTGCAGCTCGGCGGGTCGGGGCTTGCTCCGGGACGTTCGTGCTCGTTAGGCCTTTATGACCGTTATAAATCACACTTCACTTACTCCACTCAGGAAATGTTATTTTCATAAATGTTATTTATCCACCATCCCTGCAGAAAAATTGCTGCTTTTCCCCCCATCATTTTCAAACACAAGAACTCGAAGCTGATAAAGAAGAGGAGGTGACTCACCCACGCTCACTGACGGCTAAGGCCGTGTGGGGTCAAGGTGAAAACTGCTGGTCTAATTCAAGTGCTTCATTTTCCCAAGAACAAGACTAAGACCAACTTAGGGGAAGTGAAGTTTCAGGAAATGACCCCCTGAGTTAGGATGAAAGAAGTTTTGGGGTACGAATTTCTGGACTTGGTTGCCAGTCTATTTCCCAACGCGGGGTCAAAGAGCATAAGCGGGGAGAATAGGAATGACTGTCCCTCAGAGGGGGCCTGTCCCTCCCTCTCCCTGCGTGCTTGAGACCACCGAGGCCCCCGAAGGAGGGGGAGGGGCGCTCAGGGTTTGGACACATTCCCCACAGCTGAGCCCCAAACCAACCATCAGCTCCAAAATTTGCTGAAACGGAACATCCTCCCTGATGTCAAACACACTCTTGTCACACACCACTCCACTTTCCATTTTCCTAATGTCTTTCCCGATTTTAAAACATTTTTTTGTAATGACAAAAACGGAAACTCTCTCTCCATTCCATCTCCCCAGACCCGGTTCTCTAACTAGGTACAATCGCTTTTAATAACCCATCGGGCCTTCCTCCAGACTCCGTTCTGGAGCGTGAGAACAGAGTGTCGCTGTGTCAAACCGTGACGGTGGCTGTTCACCACGCCGCCCCGAGGCCACGTCCGTCCATGTCTGCACGTCCCCGCCGCCCTGTTCCCCCGTCAGGGCGCGAACCCAGCGCAGGTCTGTCACGAGCCGTCCCACATCTGAGGGTTCAGGCCCCCGTGAAAGAACGCGTCCGGGGACTCTGCTGGTCCACCTACTTACGACCGCATCGTGGACTTGCCCACTCACACTCAGCGACGAGGGTGCGGAGGTGAGGGCCCACGCTGGGGTGTGGGCCTTTCTGCACCCACCGCCCCCGTGCGCCCTGATGGGCTCTCATCCTCTCCCTGGGAGGGGAGGCGAGGGGCACACCGTAGCCGCTGATGTTCCTGGTACAAAGGGGTGCCCGCCAAACGCTCACGAACTCTGCCTCCGACCCAGCTGCGTGTGCGGCTGCCCGTCAGACCGGGAACTACAGGGAGGGGCGTCACTTCCTCTTCTGTGGGTCCTCAGTGACCTCGTGCGGCCCCAGGAGCCAAAGGCTCTGCGACCCTGGCGACTCTCAGGTCATCTCGTTTCCAGGCCAGACCTCTGTCTCGGGCGCCCGGCTCCTACGCGCAACGGCCCACTCAGGATTCCAGCCGCGTGCCTCCTACTGTGCGCGTGCACCTCAGGTCTGACCCGGACCCCTCTCTCCACCCCGAATGCTGGCCTTCCGTGCCTGGCCCGCTCGGCGAAGGCCAACTCGTTCCCCGGTCTCCAGGGCCAGGGACCTTGCGGCCCTTCCTTGCTGGTTTCCTGCCCTCGGACCCAGGGCCCCTGGGACAGCAAACTCAGCGGGCGCTCTCCGCCGAACAGAAGCAGAGCCCGGCCACGTCTTACCTGGCCTGGCAGGCTCCCCACACCGCCCCCTCTGCCACGGCCATGCGTCCTGTCCACTCGAGCTCCCTTGTCCGTGCCCCGCCGGTCGTCTGTTCTCAGGGAAGGTGCAGGCGTGACCCCGTTAAGAGGTGAAACACCGTGTTACCCGTCTGTTCAGACTCGGAAATGTTCAGAGGGAGGACTCGGGTCCCTCCGGTGGTCTGCGACCGCTGTGAGAAAGGGCGAGTTTGACGAGTTCCAACGAGAAGAATCTCCCCCACTGGGGGAGTGGGAGGGGGCTTCGCAGACGCAGGGCGGGCCTGGGCTGCCTCTTCGGGCGCTGAGTCTGGGGAAGGTGCGGACACGGGGGAGAAGGAGCATCCGGGGGAGGGGACATAGTGCCTGCAGCGCCACCTCCCCCCCGCCCCCCAACAGACCAGAGTGTGCGGGGACCTGAAGGGAATGACCGTGGGCTGACCGCGCCGCGGCAGGGACAGAAATGCAAGGGCAGGTTGGTGACACACTCGGAAGGGGACACAAAGTATTCCGACTGCTCTCGGTGTGCAGCGGGGAACCCCCGAGAGGGTATTCCACGGAGTGGTGACAGGGTGAGACCTGCGGAAAGGTGACAGCCAGCAGGATGCCGCCTCCACGGCGCAGGGAGGGCTGACGTCAGGGGTGGGGGCGCTGGGCAGGAGCCTGGGGTGTGCCCAGGGCGGGGGGCAGCTCCGCCCCTGGAGACAGGCGCTAGTTTTCCAGATGGGGGCGGGGCAGCTGGGTTGTGGGCGAGTAGCCGAGGAATTCCCTCCTCCGGGTCACTCTGCAAATGAAAGTCCTGACCAAATCTCTTCAGTTTCTCCTGCTGGTCCCGCATTTAGAGACGTCCTTACTGGGCGCTGGGGTCAGAGGTCTCCTTCTCGGATCCTGTTGTCCTGAAGCCACTGGGTGTACAGCAAACGGGGCTCGGTCCGCGGGCGGGAGGCCGAGGTGACCCACACGAGGGCCCGGGGAGGGACAGGGCTCTCAGAGACGGGGCGCCGGAGGTGACTGCTGAGCCGTCGGCTCTGACGTTCCCGTCCATCTTTTCAGAAATCCCTCTCTGCACTTGGCTTCGGCAACTCTCGCCCACAGACTATTATCCAAGAAAACACAGCCCGGCCTGTACCTGGCTGTTGTCGTTTGGAATATCTTTTTAACGCGGAGCAGATGGGCCACGCACTAAAGCATCCGTGACTTTGCGCGAGCCGAGATGGATTACCCCCGTCGCTGTCTTCCCGCCTCTAAGCAGCGCCGTCCTGCCATGGGGGATCAGATTCATCAGAACAAAACGTTCTCCCGGGAAACCGCGCGCGCTCTGAGCTCCCTGCTCTCCCCGGCGGTGCCACGCCTCGTTTCCAGCGGGTGCTTGGTGCCTGCCTGAGAGGCGCGATGCCTGGCTTACCAACACTGTCGTTTGTAACGACGGATGTAAAGTTAATTGGAAAATCTATAAATCCACATAGTCGCCTGGTCCATAACCCGGTCGCTACAACCAGCCCCCGGCCCTGAATGCCCACGTTTCAACGACCAGAGCCCCTTTGTCCCCGTCTGGAACCTCGAGCCGTTCCCAGGGGGCCCCGAGTCCAGGCTGCGCCTTCGGGCTCCTCGGCCGAATCCTCCAGCAATTTGTCACCGGTCCCTCTTCCGACTCCTTGGCCGTGGCCTGTCCTTACGCTGCTCGGCAGGAGGACTGGCAGCACTTTGACGATGACGTGGTGTGACGTGGGCCTTGGCCGTGAAGGAACCGTCGCCAGGAAATGAACAAGGTGCCGATGGTGCCCCCAGTCATCCCTCCCCGGCCGGACACGCCGAGCGACGTCCGCACCCCCGGGAACCCCAACACCGCCCTGCACAGACCATCTCCCCACGGAGATCGCCCTCTTCCTTCCGGGGGACAGACTCTCCTGCTCGAGTTGCTTCCCCGTGGCCGTGCGGAAGCAGCCCGCTGCGGCTCTGCGTGGAGGGCGCTTTCTCCAGGCACCCCTCGGAGCCCCCCTGCCCACTCGGCAGGTGGCGGTTCACCCCGTGGCTGCTTCCCAGGTCTCCCCTGACACGGCTGGCTCGGCAGGAGGCCGCCAGCTCGGGCTTAATGCCCTGCGCACACAGACTGGCTTAAAAAACGCGCTCATGTCAAGCAACACCTATCGGTTCCCCAAGGCCGGTCCCTAACTGGACTAGGCAGCATCTGCAGAGGGAACACGGAATGCTTGCCCCGTGAGTATTCGGTCACAGCATCGTGGTCGCTTGGCCTGGAGGAGCAAAGGGCCTTCACAGCTGGGGCACCCGCTCTGGGAGTAGAAAAGACTTCCTGATAATCTGGGGGAAATACTTCTTCGATGCCACCTCAAATTTTTGAATCAGGACTAAGAGATTCAAACATTGAAAGCGATATTTCTTTTTATTTTGTGGGATATATGTATTTTTTACCCCAAGGAGTTTTAAAACTTCAATCAGCTCCTTGGGAGGCAGTGAGCTCTCTGTCACCTCTGGTGACCAAGGAGAATGGGGATGGTCACCGCGAACCCTTTGAGGACAGCGTTTGTCTGGGACTCACCTACTCACCGCCTTGTAGCAGTGACCCCGTGATGCCCCGACCACTGTGGAAGCATCAGAGAAGAGGGTGAGGAATTCCATCATCGGGTCAGAGCACTCTCACTCCAACGACCTCCCTAAGTACACGTGTCACGAACAACTCACGAAAATGGGCGAACGCCCCCCCCCCCAAACTCCCTCCGCACCATGTCCCAGCACCAGCCGGTCTGCAGTCTCCATTTCCCTGCCCTCCTTCCGCCACACGGCCCCCAGCACACTGTGCCCTTACGGACCCCCTTCCCCTCCGGAGTCCAGCCCCCACCCACCTTCCAGTCCCCCAGGTGCGGAGCCCCCTTCAATGCTGGCCCCCGGGCCCCGCCACCGCCTCAGAGCGTCAGGAGCCCTGGCAGAGGGCGACCGGTGCACGGTGGTCTCCCCCTCGGGAGGCTGTGGCCTCACTTCTGGCTCAGAAGCTCATAAAACTTTGTCTCCTAAAAGGACAGAACGTTCTTGTCCGGGGAACCGCTTGGCTGGTCTGGATTCGACGAGTTAACAGAAAAATGCCTCCTCTGCCTCGTTCCTAAAACGATTTGTTATCACGACTTAATGACGTGAAATGCGGGGCAGCCTGTCTCAGGGCTGCTTCGGGGAAAGACTTTAAATATTTGGAAAAGGATGAGGGCAATCACAAATTTCCGAAGACCTGTCTCAATTACCGAGCGAACTGGTGAGCCCCACACGGGAACTCCAAGTCCAACCCAAGTGCGGTGGCCTGAATCGCGTCCCCTCCGAAGTTCACGCCCTGGCGTGAGGGCCTCGGGGCCTGGGGCCTTTGGGGGGTGAGTGGTGCCTGCAGCCGCAGCCGCTGAACGCATTCTGGGCTCAGGGCCCGCACGCCTGGCCGCCAAGCGACTCCTCCTCACAGCTCGGGGGGGTCCGGCCCCCACCTGCGAACCCTAGCGAATCCGATCTGCCGGTCCGCGGCCCCCTGACGTTGCCGAGTGTGGCCCCGGGCATCACTCCTGGCGGCGAGAGGGCAGAGAAAGGCCCGACTGGGCCACGGCCCGGCGGGGGCCGCCTCCCTCCCTGACCGCAGCCCTGCCTGGTGGCTTCCTCCAGGAAGCCTGCCCTGACCTCTCCCACTGCGCTGAACGCACCTCCTGGGACTTTCAACACACCGTATGTCTGCCACCATCGTGGCCCTCGCCGTTTCAATCGTCTCGGTCCCGGACAATGTCAGGCTGCCCCCATTGGGAAGTCCCAGCACACAGCACCAGGTGTGGCGCACTCTCGGCACGCCGTAAAGCCACGTGAGGCGAGGCACTAAGGAGCCGGTGGGGTGTGAGCCTAAATATGACCTCTGCACCAAGCCTCGCCCCGCCCTTCCCCTGTTACTGTTGTACTGACTCGTCTCATTCCCCGCAGTGATGACAAATCACAATACTTGCTTAGCTTTCGACTTTCTGTGTTCGCCACAGAGAAGGGAGCTGCGTGAGGGCGCCAAGCACAGCCCCCCCCCACTCAGGGCGTGGTGCGGGTGCGCTGCTTGGTGTTCGCGGTTGCGCAAATCGGTAGAAACCGAACGGAGACTTCAGTTCCCAAGTTTTTCCTTTCATGCGGCCTCAGCCCCCTGCCGGGACACTCAGAGCCACGCACACCGTCACACCGGAGGGTGGCCCCTGCTCTCTGCCCCTTAGTCTCCCAAATAAAGGAAGAAGGCGCGAGATCAGATGAGCGTGGAGTGGCTTGCCAGGGAGGACGCTCAGAATTTCTGGGTCTCTCCGCAAAGAATCTCAAGGAGGCGTCAAGATGCAGCGAAGCGGATGGTTACAGAGATGGCCTGGAAGTGCTCTGAGTCACTGAGGAAGCGCACGACCGCAGACACCAGCAGTTCTACGGCGGTCGCTCTCACAGGCCTGGCGCACCTCTCCGTGCCTGGAGGTGCGCGGCAGGGACGCCAGGGAAGGCGCCGGAGAGGCCCTGGGACTGCGATATGCCCCGTGCAGTCTCATTGCGTGTTGCAGCTCTACGGCCGTGGAAGACGCCGCCCCAGTATGTGCACATACGTGCACCCACCCATGACGTATGAAGAACCACCCCCAAATCTGAGGCTTGATCGAGCCAGAGTAACTGGTTTTTCAAGACCCTGCCGTTAGGTACGGGGGCTCCGGCCCCGGAGGCCCCCTCGGGGCTGAAGACCCTCTTCCAGGAAGGCTCGCTCACGGGCCCGGGAGCTCAGCGCTGCCCGCTGGCCGGGGCCCCAGCCCGGTCTGCAGTTCTCCATGTGGCCTCTCTGGGGGCCAGCGGCCTTCTCACGACGAGGCATCTAGGTTCTGAGAGGAAGCTCCCCCAAAAGCCGGTGTTCCCCGCGGAGACCACGCCTCGGGGTCCGTGATGCATGGTCCTGAGGCAAAAGTCAGCCATGTGGCCAGCCCGACGCAGGTGTCCTTGTGAATGGAGAGCTCAGACGTGCACGTGTGCCGGAGGACACGCGGTTCAGCGCGTGTGCAAGCGTGGGTATTGACAAGCCCAGAGAATGTGCCAAGGGGCTTCGACTTCAGGGAGAAAAGTCTTAGAGGAAACAGGGACAAAATTAAGTGAATCCAAAAATGGAGCAGGTAGTGCTTCTTTTATCTGAGTCTTTTTTACGTAAACACAGGTGACCGGGAATAGCCAGGAAAACCTCGAAGAAGCAGAATAAACACGGGGAATTGCTGTTATCAGATATGAAGATTTATGTTCAGTTACCTAATTAAGACAGGACAATAATAGGTGCGAAAATCAGCAAGTAGAGAAATGGAACAGAATAAAATTTCCGCTGAATACACGCAGGTACACATACGTGCAATAAATACATGGATTATTCTGGGTCAGCTGGGTGTCTGTATTTTTAAAATATGAATATTGATGGCTCCTTGCATTCCAGATAGGTTATAGATCCAAATGTAGAAGGAAAACAGCTATAAATTCCAAAAGGGAGCATTGGAGAATGGCACAACGCCACAGTGCAGGCAAAGAATTTTCCAACAGGAGAAACATGCACTCACCGTACAGGATCTTTTAAAAGAGACAATTTGTCCAGGATATAGTTAAGACTTTCTACTCATCAAAACACGCTGTAAAGAGAAGACTTGTGCAAGCCACAGGTAGGAGGAGTTGATTCTATACGAAGAAGGACTCATCCAGAAGAAAGGAATCTTTTACATCAGTGAGAAAAGCAAAGAAGACTCCATAGAGAAATGGGCAGGAGATTGAGCAAGCGCTTTGCGAAATTCTCATCCCAAAGGCCGACGTGTATAGAAAGCGTCCAACCTCTTCTTCAAGTGCAAATGTGACCTAGAAGGAGATCCCAGTAAACGCCCCCCAGGCCCCGCAAAAGCTCAAACGAAATGACGGACAGTCCCGGGTGCGGGTGCGGGGGGGCGGGCCATCAGCCACCACGCCTGCTGTACGCTGGTCCCAGCACAAGTCGCTCCGAGCGTTTGGTAAGACTGGTTGGCAATCCACACAAAGTGAGCAAAGGGTTGCTGTGCTGCCCAGAAACCCCCTTCCCAGGCGGGAGGGAGCGCTGCGTTTCCAGGGCCTGTCCAGAGCGTTTGTAGCCAAGCTGGAAACAACGTAGCCAGTGGTGAAATGGAGGGACTCGTGTGGTGGGTTCCCACAGCGGAGCAGCAGGAACAGAGCCAACCCCTGCCACGCACGGCCGCGCAGGTCAATCTCCGGAGTGAATAGACCGGCCACGCTGGCGCACGCTGCAGTGTGCGCGCGCGCACGTGCGTTTCAAACACAGGACGACCAGCTCTGGCGATAGAGCAGGGCTGTGCTTATCTTGCAAGTGGCGCTGGGACTGGAAGGGGACCCGCAAGGGCCCCAAGGGGGCGCTCGCTGTTTTTCGTTTTCCTGGGACCTGAGCGCTGGGCACACAGATGATTATTGCCGTGTGGAAACCTGCCCAGCTGGCCCTGGCTGGGCGGCTCAGTAGGTTGGAGCGTCGTCCCTGCACCCCAAAAGGTTGCAGGTTTGATTCCCAGTCAGGGCACCTGCCTAGGTTGGGGGTTCAATCCCCGGTCAGGGTGCGTGTGTGGGAGGAAACCGATCAATATTTCTCTCTCTCTCTCACTCTCTCTCTCCCTCCTCCTCTCTCTCCCTCCCCCCTCCTCCTTCCTGTCTCCCCCAAATCAATAAACATATCCTTGGGTGACAATTAAAAGGAAAAAGAAAAACTCCCCCCGCTGTCCATTTTTGTCCTTACAAAAGACACCCCTGAGAGCTAGCTCCCTTCCTAGTCCCGGTCAGACCTCGAATCCCCAGTACCTCCGTCGTCATCACCCAGTGGGGGGAGCCCAGGGTGGGGGGGGTCCTCTGCCCGAAGGCCTGCCCCGTCCCACCTCCCGGCCTGGTCTCCGAGGACGGCCCCGCCCCGCCTCCCCTTGCGCCCAGCCTCTCACCATGCCCTGCCAACGAGCGAGACCTGAGCGTCTCCGTGGTCACGACGAAGGTATCACTCACAGTGAGCACTGAAAACAGGCAAGCATTTGGCGGATGTCACACTAAGCGCCTTAGGTGGGTCGGTGAACTCACTTTGTAACAACCGCCCAAAGGGGAGCTGCCCTTCCTCACCCAGGAAGCCGAAGCCTGCGGGTGGGGGGCACGTGTGTGTGCGGTGACAGGAGAAGACCCTCACGGACAACTGTCCCCCTGCACGTCCCTCGCCAGAACCTGCACTGCCGCCGAGGTGAGCTTCCTGAAACACACGAGAGCTGGTCCATGCCTCCCTGAAGCCGGCCGGGACTTCCCATCTTTGGAAGATTCCAGGCCGGCGTCATCCTTCAGCCTCTGCGCCCTGCCTACCAACCAGCCTCGGGTCCTGCTCCTGCTGCAGCCACACTAGGCCATGGTTACAACCCATGGAAGCTCTTTGCTGCCCCCTGCTGGCCGTCCGGTTGGCTCAAAGCCCCGAATTGTGGGTACGAAGGACCGTAGGGCTTAGCTGGCGATGGGGGTTGGACTCTGAACACTGCAGAGGGAAACAGATCGTCTAAGGGGAACCTATGGAATGGGACAGTGGCAGGTTTCCAAGACACCTGCTGGAAGACCCCCCCCCACTCCCTGTGCGTCCACAACACTGTCACCCCCCTTCTCCACTTGCCTCCATTCTTCCTCTTTCCCTTTTTCCCTCCCTCCTCTCTGCACCCCCTCCCTTTCCCTTCTGTCCCTTTCCTGGAGTGCCAACGGGACAGACACAGAACGAGGCCTCGGGAGGCAGGGCCCTGCCGGCAAGAGCCTTCCTGTCTCCTCACGTTGGAGAGGCATGAAGGGAAATAACCACGGAAGGTCACCGCCCGTGCTCACTCCTGGAGGTGGCCGGGCCACAGGGAGTCACAGACAGTTCCTCGGGTGACAGTACGCCCCCACGCCCTGAATCAGACCCAGAGAGCTGGAAGGTAGCACCCACGCAGACAATGCAAAACTTGATCCCCCCGCCCCAAACCATTCTTCAGGTTACTCACGTAACAAGGTGCCCTGGCCTGTTACGCTGCATCACAACCCTTTGAAGATAGGGGACCGCGCTTTGGGAGGCGGCCGTGAGTCCTACGCCCCGAGAGCGGAGTCAACGGGCCGCGCATTCGGCAGACTAAACTTGGTCCCGGGAAGGCCGCCGTGCGGCACTGCTCACGTGAAGAAGTTCTTGCCTGTGTGTTGGGGGGCATTTTTTAATTCGGAAAAGCAACCCCAATGAGTTCTCTGCGGCAAAATGGGAAGGGGCGTTCCTCCGTAGTCACGGGAGCTGGTCGGGTGGAGGAGAATTTCTGCAGACTTTAATGCTTCTGCGGGAGAGAAGGTGCTTCTCTCTGCGTGGGGCTGGCCTGCCCGCGGCCCTCACTTCCTCTTTTAGGGAGTCGCCTGGCCTCTCACAAACGCTGCTGTGAGGTGACATCCTGAGGCCACCCCCACTCCCACCCCCACCCAGTCAAGTTACTTAAGAGGCCCCTGCTGCTCGGGGAAGCATAGACCAAGCAACACGACAAATCTGTGGGGCGCTCCATCCAGCCGAAAATCAGGCACTTTAAATGTTCGGTCACGCATCGCACCTCACTGGACAGGTGGCTGCACGTCTCTTAACCCACGACTCGGCGCTCCCCACTCCCTGGCCCCAGACACGCTTGCCGGCCTTGCTTCCCATCTCAGCGGAACAGGTTCCAATCGCCCCAGCCGGGGCCACGACCCCTCCCCGCGCTGCCTTTCCTGCTGGGGATGACCATCCCCCCATTTCTACTTCTCTCAGTCGTTCAGAGGGTAAAATAAACGCACGTCTCTGCGAAGTTTTTTCAGACCTGCCTGCCCTGCAGAGTCAGGCGCCCCCTTCTGTCCGCGCACCGCACCCTCTCCCGGGAGGGCACGTTGCTGTCTGGGGAGCAGCCCCCGCCGGGCGAGCAAGGCGGTTCTGAGCGCCCCCTCTGGAGCGACATCTGGACTTCACACCTGGCGAGGGACGTGATGCTGAGCGCTCACTGACTCTCTCTGACGCTCTGTGTCCCCTCCCTGAGCGTGACGACAACCACAGCGGCTGCTCTACGGGTGGGAAGGTCTTAAATGCAGCACAACACAGAGCCGTCCAAACGCAGCGCCTGGTTCCGAGCTACGCTCCTCGCCTGTTCCCTGCGATCACTGCCGCCGCCACCACCATCATCAAGGTGGCTCATCATCATCATCACCAGCATCACCACCGTCAACTTCGTTATTTTCCCCATCGTCCCCATCGCCGTCAGCACCCTCACCCCATCGTCATCCCCTTCGGTCCTCACCAACACCTCCATCATCATCATCACCGTCAGCATCCTCATTATCCCCAACCCTGTCAACATCATCATCATCCCATCAACATCATCATCATCATCTTCATCAACCTAATCATCACCCTCATCACCATCCTCATCACCATCGGTACATGCCCCGTAATCATCATCATCCCCGCCACCGCCACCACCATCATCATCATCACCTCCACCGTCATCATCATCGTCGTCATCTCCGTGATCAGCGTGGGCGGCAGCGGCATCTCCGTCGCCGTCATCGAGACCGACACCGCCGCTGTCAGCAGCTGTGCTCCAACTCTAGCTCGCGTCCCACGTGTGGGGACTCCTCGCGAGCAGCCCCGTGTGTCACTCCCTCTGACGTGCGATCACGGAAAACGTCCAGGCCTGTACACGGAAACGCGGCCTTGTTTCCTGGGGTCAGAGCTGCTGTGATTTTTGTCCCATTTCACAGATGAAGAAATGGAGGGCCAGAGGCGAACCGACTGCCCCAAGCCCGCGGGTTCCCCACAGCAGAGCGGGCGCAGCACCAGGCTCCCTCTCATTCCCGTGCCCCCTTCCCCTTCGGGCAGAGGCCCACCCACGGAGACCACCGGGCAAGGTCCGAGGCCCTACAGCTTCCAGCACGAAATGTTTTTGAAAACCGGTTTTCAACATTTCGGTGATAATTAGCTGAAAGGACAAGATTTTTTTTTCCATTGGGAAGACCGAATATACCAACAGACAACGGCCAGACCACATATGACAACAGAACACTGTCCCCCCAAAACCTCTGTAGCACCCAGCTAGGAAGCCCCGCCACCCTGTCGGTGGCAATCTGTCCACAACGGCCAGGGCTCGGTCAGCAGTGGCCGGCTTTGCCCCTTTCTGCCGCACTTCTAACTCAGGCCCGACTGGAAAGGCCAAGCGTGCCCTGAACCAAGCTCACGAAATGCCTGTTTGCAGCTCGCCGGCCGGCTTCCCGGTGCCAACAGCCGCCGGCCAGGGTGCGGAAGGCTTGGCCGCTGCTCTGCCTGCCTGCGACCCCCTGCCCGCAGCAGGGGGAGCGGCCGAGCCCTTTGCTCTAGCGCGTTCTGCGGGGAGAGCCTCTGTTGGTGCCCAGGCGGGCTGTTTCTGTCCGTTTCTGCGTACCCGCGGCCAGGAGCGCTTTTTGCAGGGCCAGACCGACGTGAGCGCTACTGCCACAGGAGTGGTAGGAGCTCACGGAGCGCAGCCAGCTGGTGGACACAGTGAGCCTTGGGATGGGGGGGCTGGGAGGTCCAGCGCCCACAGCGGCTGACCCTCGCTGTCACCCGTGCGCTGAAACCGGTGCTGCTCTCTCCGTCCCTGGCGGGCTCCCTCGTCCTTCCACCCTGTCCCCGGGGACGGAGGCGGGTGTGGGGCTCTCCTTTCCCAGCAAGATTCAGCCCTTTCTAGCATTTAGTCCATTCTGCGTGTGTAGATGTCTGATTTTAAAAAACATGTTGTTACTTATCTTGTTTTGTTGTTCTGGTTTTTTAGGGTGGTGGGAGCAGCCTCCTAAGATTTTCTGCATCCTAACTGGAAGAGTGTGTACTTAAACGGCCACATCCTTATCTTCCCTTCTTCATTTCCCTTATATCCAAAAGTCGTGCCCCTGAATCTAACCCATAACTCACCCCCCCCCCCAAGAAACAAACCAACAAACCCACAGTCTCGGTCACCCTCTTAGATATTGTGAAATGGAGAGTGTGGATTTGCGCCGAGGGGCTGGTTACGCTGAGTCACTGCCAATAGGCCGATGGGCTGGTAGAACAGAACAGATTCTTAGAAGTCGGTAACCCCCCTCAGTCACAGTTCAGAGCACAGCAGACTGGCCCCGACTCGTCCAGCAGTTCCAGAGCCGGAACTCTGACTTACAAGCACTTATCTTTGCACCTTTGAAGTCCCTGCCTCTTGGGGCTCCGGGCCCCTCATTAGTAAAATAAGGGACTCGGATTAGACTAGCGGCGGGTCCCTTCCAGCAACGCGGTTCTATTTTTTCCCTTCTCTGTGCCCGCTGACGCTTCAAGGACATCCTCGGCGGGACCCGCGGGACACCACGGGGGACCGTTTTATTTTCGCGGAAAGGTTTCTCAGACCACATCTGGATCAGGGGTCCAGGGAGGAAGCACACTTACTGGGAAAAAAGAAGTGGAGCCCCAAATGCAGCAGTTTCGTATTTTTTCTCTCCCAATGTGAATGTGCTCCGATGAAATATGTATAAGGTGGGGCCAAGGGTAAGAAAAGCGCTGCAGTTTCTCCGTTTTTCCCCTTCGGCCACGACCACCACAGAGAGGTCAATCCACAGTGCTCAGGACTTTTACGGCCCACATTATACCCGCGGTTTTACTCCCTCCACGCGTCCTCACCGATCTTCCCCCACGGCCGGAATACGCTGCTGGGGCCCAGGCTAGGTGTCTCCTCCAGGGGCCGCCACCTGCCAGCGGCGGAGGCACGCCAGGAGGACGCGCGAGAACTGCGTCCCCCAGGTGGCCAGGGGCCCCGAGGAGGGCTCCTCCGGGGAGGGCGATCGGAGGACGTCTTTGTAACCAGGCGAGACCCAAAGAATACGGAAGAGCCGGGCATTTTAAAGCCCGAGGTGAGAGCGAGCTGGGGAGGAGAACGCGAACGCCTGGGAAGCGTCCGGCTTTGTGCGCTCGGCCGCCAGGGGGCGCGGCCGCGGCGTGCCGCGGGGAGGCGGGCAGGCAGAGACGCCGTGGAGGGCTGGATTCCACGTCGTCCGTGGAGCCGCGGGGAGTGAATTTGAATAAAGTCCGAGTGCAGTGCAAAGTCGTCGCGAGGTTTAAGCAAAGACTCCAGAGTGTAACCCGTGATTTTTTGGTAAAATGTGGTTCAATATAGACTTGTATATATAATGAATGCTTCTACTAAAATAGCTATGTATTCATATATATACACACATTTATACATGTACATTTAAAAATATTTTATTTATTTTTAGAGAGAAGGGGAAGGAGGAAGAAAGAGAGGGAAAGAAACATCAATGCGTGGTTGCCTCTCAGGCGCCCCCCACTGGGGACCTGGCCCGCAACCCTGGCACGTGCCCTGACTGGGAATCCAACCGGCGACCCTTTGGTTCGCAGGCCGGCACTCAATCCACTGAGCTGCACCAGCCTGGGCTGAATTTTTATAGAAGATATTACCCCTGGTTGTTTTAGAAGGATAGGACTTTTCCGCGTGTACTTCGCTCACTCATCTTTCCATTCAAGTGCCCCGGGCTTCCTCGCTTGTCAGCTTACAGGGGTCCCCACGCTTTTTTGCAGCTCACTGCGCCGTTTTTAATCATCTCTTCAAGGAGGAACGTTCGCCTAGACGGCGCCCACGTCTGTACCAGTTCACTTTGTTTGCGCCAGTCATTAATGGCCCCCTGATTCGGTTGCCCCGCAGACCTTGTGGAGCCTCTACAGTGCCGAAACGCTGGGCGGTCACGGCCCTGCGAAGCGGCGCAGGGGCCTCCTGCTCAAGAAGCAGCGGCCTGGAGAAGGGTCACACGGAGCATGTCTGTCTCGGGGAGGCAAGACCGAGCAGAGTAACAGAGGCGACCTGCGGGGAGGCATTGGTGTCGGGACGTCGGGGCCGGGAACGCACTTGCAGAGGAGCTGGCTCAGGAAGGCGTTCCAAAAGGCAAGGGCCGGACAGGGCTGGGGAGGGCCCATGAGTGTGACAGGTATTGTCCTTAATTCTTTTTTAAAGTTTTTAAAATCGATTCTAGGGGGAGGGAAGGAGAATGAGAGAGAGAAACATCCATGTGAGAGAGAAACATTGATCGATTGCGTCTCGCAGGCCCCCACCTGGGTATCCCACCCACCACCCAGGCACGTGTCCTGACTGGGAATCGAACCGGCGACCTTGAGGTTTGCAGGACAACGCCCAACCCACGGAGCTGCACCAGCCAGGGCGACTGTCACTCACTCTCGAGGCAGCTTCACAGTGACGAGAAAAAGCACCAGGACCTCAGGGCTCCCGACTTCCTTGTTCACTAACTCTCCTCGTCGTCGCAGGAAAGTCCCTTCCCCTCCCCGTGTCCCGGTGTCCACATCTCAAAGGAGTCCGTTGGCTTTCACATCCTGGGACTTTAAGAAAAAAAAATGGATACAAGCGACATTCTTCTGGGTGGTTGGGGGGAACGGACCCTGCTTTGACCACTCCTGAGCTCTGAAATGCTGCCAAGTCTTTTTCCCAGCAGAGGATATTGAAGTAATTAATGTAATGAGAAATACTGATCTCAGAGAGGGCATCTTCCACGAAATAAGGGGAATGATTAAATAATTCGGTAGTTACAGATTCGAAGTAGCAAGGAAGCAGTGTGGTCCGACTCCCACTTGGTAATTTGATAGCTCTCAGCAGCGCCACCTCGTGGTCATCCGCCGGTGGCTTGCTCCTCTCCAAGGAAGGAAGCCCACTCTCTGCCAGAAATGTCTCCTCCCCTGGGGTCGGGGGTGGGGGAGGGTGGGGGGGTGAGGGGCAAGATCAGCCCCACTGTTGTAAAGAGGACTTACTTGTTCTAGTGGCCGGCCAGATCCCACATCCTGGGAGCTTCTCGGACTGCGGCGCCCGCGATGGGGAGGCCGCGTTCTCCACAGGTGTGAGCCCTGCCCTCGGAGCAGGGACCCGTCATCCGTGGGAGAATCAGGAATGCGCAGCTGTGCGTTCAGTAGCCCCACCTCCTCCACGGGGGGCGCGGGCCAAGACCCCTGCTGGATGCCCGGCACCGCGGGCACCCCCAAACCTTATATTTACTGTGACTTTTTTCCTGCACACATATACCTACAGTGAGGGTGTTTAATTTCTCCAATAGGCACAGTGAGAGATTAACAACAACAATAAAACAGGACAATTATGACAATAATTGTTTTGGACGTGAAACCCAGTTCTGTCGTCCTCCTGCCTAAAATTCCTCAATGGATCCCGTTGGCTCACGCAGTTTCAATCTGAATGTCAGAATCTTTGGGGGAAGTTTTTTTTTTTCTTTTTTCCTTTTTAACCAGAATTCCTAGATCCTGACCCACAATTACAGACTGAGGCTATCAGAGGTTAAGGCTGCGGAGCTCTCATTTCCGTATCTGGCTCATGTGCGGGACGAACGCCCTTCCGCTGCACCCCACGGTGCCTGCAGCTGCTTTCCAAGAGGGCGCCTGGCCCTCTTGGAGGTTAACAGCTGCCCATCACGCCAGCCTCTCCTCCTCCGGCGCCTGGCCTCACGTGCCACTGAGGGAGCGCTGGGGTGTTTGTTCACTCCTGCACTGAACTGTCTCTTCGCTTCTCCGCCTTCCCAAGGCCTGTGCTGTCCTCTCAGGGATGCTTTCCTGGGCCTTCCACTTGCTCCCCCCTCAAGTTCCTGCCCAGCTGACGTCTGTGCCCCAGGAAGTTTTCTGGCCTCCCGCCCTCATGCTTGGTTGCCCCACAGCAGGTCCCACCACCGTCTGCCTTGACCTGCACACTTTCAGTTCGCTTCTTTATCATTTGTCTGTGTGTCTGTCTGTCTCACCAAACTCTGAGCTCCTTGACGTCGAGTGGTGTTGATTGTCCTTGAACCTGGGGCAACAGGTCTAGAATTTCAGACTTGAACAGAAGGAAGATGAAGTCTGATTAACAACAGTCTTAGGAACAGCTAGCAGGGGTGTCCAACCCACGGCCCGAGGATGGCTATGAATGCGGCCCGACACACAATCGTAAATGTACTTAAAACCTTGTTTTTGCACATCAGCTTTTGTTAGTGTTTGCGTATTTCATGTGTGGCTCAAGACAACTCTTCTTCTTCCGGTGTGGCCCAGAGATGCCACCAGGTTGGACGCCCCTGAATTCTATAGGATTGTGAGTAACTGTAAGCAAGAGCTTGGCCGTTGCCTAGAGGGACCAACGGCAGCTTCTGTAACACGAGTGAATGGAAACTTCTGAGCCTGGGGTTTAATGCCCACGTGTTCACTGGGAGACAAACCACCCCACACTCAGTGCAGCTTAACAAACTCAGTAATTTATTGTTATTGTCGTTGCTATGATTATTATTTCTGTGATCTGGGGGTTGACCGGACTCAGCCAGAGCCTCTCACTCGAGCTCTTTATTCAGTTACAACCCACGGCAGTGGGGACGGAGCCTTTCTCAGGCTCCCACCCCCAAGTCCATCTGTCACTGCTGGTCGTGGCCTGGGACTCTTGCTGGGACGTCAGGGACTCCTACACGGCCTCCCCATGGAGCTTGGGCTTCCTCACAGCAGGGCGGCCAGCTTCCAAGAGCAAATGTCTCAAGAAAGAGGGTCAGGAAGAAACTTTATTTCCTTCTGAGTCACACAGTGACTCACCCCTTCCACCACACTGCCTCGGTCCAGGTGGCCACCGCGAGCTGCCGGGGTTCAAGGGGAGGGGCACACACTCCTCTTGATGGGGCAGTGGAGGGTCACATCCTCAGAAGAGCGTGTGGGCTATAGATAACCGGCCCCATCAGTTAGCAGCTTCACACCTCGGAGACTCAGTTTTCCCATCTGTAAAATGCGGACGACAGCACACAGTGCACAGGAGCCTTAGCTGTGAGGTTTAAATCGGATGATAACTGACTTCTGCTCTGTAAACATTAAGCATTTGCTCAGTGAACGCAGAGTCGGGTAGAAGATGCCTGCGGTACGTGACTGTCATGCGTCTGCAGCGAGCGTGGCCTCCACGTCCCCGCAGAGAGTGACGACACATGGTGCTGGGAAGGGGCCTCCAGGCGCGCATGTCCGGCGTGCACACGCTCCCGCAGCCCGCTCCGCTCACTCTGCACACTTTCCGTGAAGCTTTCACCCAATCTGGGCTTCCTTCCGGCATCCGACCCCTTTCCGTGGTTTGTCCTCAACTATTTCATTTTGGAAGAAATCCAGGTTTAATTAAATAAATCGCCCAGTCTGTGGAGAAAAAAACAGATGACGCTCATTTAAACTAAAAGAAGGTGTGTTTATCTCTTTTAAGAACCTTATTATGCCTATCATATTCAACAGTTGCCTCCCATAAATACCTCTGTACAACATGCAAAATTTTATGAAAAATGTAGGATTTATTTTTATTATGTAATAATTCATACTTAACATATCTAGACCACTGTCTGATAAAATGACTGAATTAATAAATGTATAGCTGTGTGCAAATAGACCTACTAATAATAAGTATCCAGCCATGTAGTATGAAAAATAGAGATGCTTATTGAAGATGATATAAGATACAAGACACATTGTACATGGGACAATGACGCCTCAGTCCCTTCGAAGTAAGGACCTTGGGACCTCACGCAGTTCTCCCAGTTGCCATCAGCTGCCCCATCGTATTTTCCTGAATCTCATTGATGGTCTGAAGTCTTTCCCCTTTCAACACTGATTTCAGTTTTGGGAAAAGCCAGAAGTCGCAGGGCGCTAAATCTGGGCTGTAGTGGGGGCTGAGTCACCTGGGTGATTTGATGTTTCACCAAAAACTCTGCACAAGATGTGACGTATGAGCAGGTGCATTGTTGTGATGAAGCTGCCAATCACCAGCTGCCCACAGCTGCGACCTTCTGAATCATCTGAACAGTTTCTGGGGAGGAATGTTCAAGCTTAACACAAAATCTGATGCAGATTCATTGTTCTACTCGCTCAGTCACTTTGAATGTGACGGCCACACAGGGCACATGCTCACTGAGTGGCATCTACCGCCCCCACTGACGAGTACAGAGGGGGCATCATTGTTCTCACATGTGCATTCCAGTCCACTCTCCTTGGCTGCCAGGTGACATCGATGTCACACAAACATTCTCATTGTGTTAACAACGGCTGGACTTTCTCCGGACAGACCTTGTACGAAATATATGTCAATGATAAATTGAGAAGGAAAAATACCCGTGAACCTACCACCCAAATCAGCACAGACCGTTGTACTATCGTCCACTCAGCACGGGTCTGCGGCCCCTTCCACCCTCTGCCTTCCCCGAAGGTAAGTTTCATGCTGCATTTTGAATCAGTCATCCTCTTGCTCTTTAAAAAATACGTTTACCTCACTTTTATTTATGTCCCCAACAATACAGTGCTGAATTTTGCTTATTTGGTGATTTTAAAGCTAAATCCTTCGAGGAGCAAAGCCGGTAACTCGGAGCTGGACCTGGTGAGAAGCTGTGACGCGGTAACGGTCTGGAACTCCGAAGGGTGAGCTACGCCCGGCCCCTCAGAACCAGCTGTGAACGCCGCAACAACCCAGGCGACAAAGACGTCACGGGTCTTACAGGCTTGGCCGGGGCGCCTGAGCCTCAGACCCGAGGCTCGGAGGGAAAGGCAGAGCCCCACGACGTGAAGGCGTGAAAGCGGCTCTCCCGACATCCCTCCCCACCTGCCCACCAGCCTCTATTCTACCCGTGGAGCAGGGTGCGGAGCAACTGCGTCACTTACACCTGCCGTCGAAACGGACACTTGCTCCCAGGCGATGGCGAAGTCCGGTCCCAACTACTAACGGCGGTTTACCCCCGCTCCGTGACCGAGCGGTTCCACTCAGTGTGCCCCCCTCGGTGGAAATAAATGCGTGCGAGCATCAGCGGTAGACACGAGAATGCTTTATGCAGCTTTACTGATAAAACTGGAAGTAGAAGCAACTCAGATGCGCATCAGGAATCGGCAACACAGATTCCATCCACGTGTTTTTCTGAGGGGTCGACACCCCTCCACGGGGAGGCGAGGGTTGCTTTATTTCCTCTCCCTGAACCTGGCAGACTTGGTGGTAGCCTTGACCCATAGAAGGCAGCGGAAGTGATACTTTGACTTCCCGCTTAGCAGCGAGGCAGGAAGAGGGGCCCCAGCGTCTCCTTTGCTCTCCTACCCCCTCAGCACGCTCGGGTTCGAACCCCGGACACCAGATCGTAAGGAAGCCCAGCCCAGGGAGACCCCGCAGGCAGGAGCCGGTGCCTCGGCTGGCGAGTAGGACCGACTGCCAGACCCGAGAAGGGGGGAGGCCGTGGAGAACAGACAAGCCTGCCACTCTGTGCTCCGTCTGGAGTCCGAAGGCCAGAACTGCTCTCCGTGCTCGTGCTGTGGGGCTGGGTTTTGGGGTGACCTGTTTTGCAGCCACAGTAGCTGGAATAATCGCACACAAAAGCATGAGCAGCTCTCACAAACAACGGAAGTTAAAACTGCCAGCCAGCCCGCTCACCCTGCCCCCTCGTCTTCCACAGAATCCCGAGAGCTTACTGCGCTTGAAGGTCTGGGGACCGAGGCCCCTCTTGGTTTCCATGTTCCGTCATCGTTGGGCATCCAGGACCTGCCATTGCATCCGATGCACGATGGCTGCTGCGTCAGCGACGCCGAGCTCCTGGGTGAGGACGAGTGAGGGACAGACGGCCTTTGCCTGTTGCCCTACAGGAGTCGTTCCTGGTGGACGGAGCGGACACCCCTTCGGAGGCACCTGGTGCTGCACTCGCTCTTTCAGACACGTGGGGGACACGTTCAATCGTTGGACAAACAACTCTCCATTTCTCGAATTACTGCCCACTTTTCGGTGGCTGTCTATTTTGTAATTCTGTCGCTCCCCTGTCGTCTAATGGAAGCTTGGACTGCGGCTGTTTCATCCATTAAGTCCTAATCACTATGTGCTCGGCGCCCCCCACCCCCAGGGCTGCTCCAGGGGACACCAGCGCACTCGGAGCACCAGAGAGCAGGTGCTGGTTACCCGCTTTCTTCTGCTTGTGCAAATTCGTATTTACTCTTTAAAACTGGAATTAAGTATCTTACCCTTCTTAATGTCTTTCCTCACTCTTTAGACGGAATTGGTAGTCCCCATTAGAGATTATATGCATATATGATGGAATCTCATATATATAGATATAGATATATCTATATATATGGTCTCTAATGGGTTCCACTATGTATGTATGTGATATATATGTACACACACATCACACACATCATACATATGTGTGTGGTGTGTGTGTATATCTTTCTGATTCTATTAAAAGGAAGGTGAGGGATGTTAAAGGAAGTACCTACCGAACACCTCCAATGCCCCAGCCTTATATAAAAAAAGCAATACAATTTGACGAAGTATGATTTGTTCCAGGAATGAAAGTTTGGTTTAATATTAAAACTGTAATCACTTTCATTTACATATTAACAATACAGGAGGAAAAGTCTATGATATTCCCCATAGATGTGTAAAAGGCATTTGACAGCATTCGATACCTGTTGTGATAAAAGCAGTCCACAAACTGAGTTAAAGGGAACTTCTTTAATCCGCAAAAAGATAGCGGCTAAAAACCGTTTGCTTCCTTCCTACTCAACAGCGGAACATCCAATGCTTCACCTCTGAGAATAGGAACAGCAAAAGGATGTCTGCGCCATCACTTTTAATCGGCTTTGTGCTGGGGATATTAACCAGTGCAATTATGCACAAAAATAGATAAAAACAATAAAGATTAGAAATGGAATTTTAAAAGCTATCCGTCTTCATAAACAGCATGAATATGAATGTAGAATTTGCTCAAACCTACAGTTAGCGTTAATAAGCCCGTTTATCCAGGCTGCTGGGAGCAAGGTAACCTACGATCTACATGGAAACCATCGTGTTCACACATGCCAGCAGCAAAGAGCAGGAAAACAAAGCGGGAAATACTACTGTTTACAACTGCTCGGGGAAATTCTCGAGAACATAGAGGCAAATCCACGGAAATGTGTGTACTATCAGAAATGTCAAATAAATGGCAGTAACTCAAAGGAAAGGTGTGTAAGAATTCCACACAGAACACAAAACTGCTGAGAAACATTAAGGAATACTCACACAAATGCACAGAGAGTCTGAGTTCAGGGGTGGAGATACTCAGTGTTATCAAGGTTTCGGTTCTCTCCAAATTCATCAAAATCGCAGAAGATCATCCTTTCTTATGTTAGTGTTGTAGATATTGATAAACAAATTCAACAGTTTTATTGAAATGCTATGGACAGAGAATAATAACCAAGATAATATTTAAAGAGAAAAAATTAGAGGATTTACAGACTCCAAGACTTAGAATGAAGCTGAAATAATTAAGTCAATGTGGGCATTAACACAAAGATAGATCAATGGAGGAATCAGTCAGAACAGAGAATCCAGAAATAGACCCCTCCATAGCCAGCCTTCGATTTTCATGGGGAAACTGTATTTTCGGTCAGTTTGCCCCCAAATTCCAATATGTGGGGGGGAAAATGAACCTTCCTCCCTAGTTCACAATTTCATTTGGGGAAAATCATACGTGTAGGTCTGAAAGTTAAAATAATCGAGGTTCAGAATAAAACAGTAGAACAGCTTCATGATCTGTTTTAAGAAAAGATTTCTTAAATTACTACAAACCACTAAACATAAAAAAATAAGATAAAAGAGAACTTACTAAAATTGGAACACTGTGCCCATTAGCCCTGGCTGGTGTGGCTCAGTGGACTGAGTGCCGGCCTGCGAACCAAAGGGTCACTGGTTCAATTCCCAGTCAGGGTAGACGCCCGGGTTGCAGGCCAGGTCCCCAGCAGGGGGCACTCATGTGGCAACCACACATTGATGATTCTCTCCCTCTCTTTCTCCTTCTCCTCCCCTCTCTCTAAAAATAAATAAATAAAAATAAAAATATCTTTTAAAAAATTGTGCCCATTAAAGGCAACATTCTGCACAGTGAGTAGGGGGCTCTGCCTCGAGCCGGCATATGTGATCCACCCCACATCAGGGCATCCGTCTGTGTCCCAGCCCCGCCCCCCGCCCCGCCCACAGCCAGGATTCATTGGCGCTGAGGAAAGGCTTGCTCTCTCCCTGTCCCTCTCCCTCCCCCCACCCGATGGTCTCTAGCTGTGTCAAACTGGCACCAGAGTGCCCTGCACTAGCAAAGGGGTCGCAGGACCGCCACGCCGCACGTGAAGACGTGCATGGAGGTCCGCTGTCTCCCGATAGTGCTTCCTTTGGCAAATATTCGGAAGGAGCCCCTCCAAACCGCAAGGGTGAAAGACATAATCCGAATGGGGGAGCGATGGTTCCAGCAGACGAAGTTCCAAGACCCGCCCACGGAGGGGGCTGGACTTTGCGACCGGACAGGTGGGCGTCCGCACTCCCGGGGCGGGATGTACTGGTTGGCTCTAGACCGGTCACCATGTCCCTCTGGGCCTGGCTTTTCTTTTCTGCGATGGGATAAGCACTTAGTAGTTTGTTTTTAATGATTAAAATATCCAAATCTCTTCCAGGAAACGTTAATTCCCATCATGCTAATCAACATTTAAAATAGAAACTATTGCATTATCAAGTATGATTCAACAGTTCTGAATAGAAATTAATTTTTTTAACTTCAACGCAACACGCAGTATGAACCTCCAAGGAGGGGCTAGAACGTCCCGTGTTCTACCACACCTCTGACCCTGGGGAACGTCGTCCACGGTGCAGGCTGGGCTGCGTGAACCCCCTCGGATAAACGGTGACCTGGGGCGGGGCAGACACTCCACAACGCTCTCTGATGCTGGAGTTATTATTGTTACTGCTAACAAGCATCGCTGGGTTATTATTACAACTTTGCAGCAAGAATAATCAGATAAGAGGCCCAAGTCTGAACACATCCAAGCTGCAGTTAAAAATTCATAAGGCATCATTTTTTCCAAACAACATTCTGCGTGTGGATTTTGCTTGGCACATCTCTGAATTTTAGAACAGAGGGTTTGCAAATAGAGAGCTTCCTTCCTCCCTTGCTAATTAGCATGATGGATTGTTGAGATGGGACTGTTCCATCGCAGCAGAGATGATGCCCTCACACTTAATTAACCATACAGGGACTTGAAATGATTCAAAAGGAAAGAAAAATCCTGAAGATGCCCACTTACTGGGTTAGTGGTTAAAGAAGTCAAAGAAAGAACATAGCCACGGGCTCCTAGTTTGTATCGAGTTCCTCGGACGACAGCGGATTTATGCATACCACTCTGCATATTTGTAATCGTCTGTGTTTTCTGGACACGGGGCTGGCAAAGGAGAGCGTGGACGGAGAAAGTGAACGCACATAAGTCTTCGGTGCCAGCGCTTCCTCCCTCTGCCCCCCTGCTACGAATTCCTGAGAAAGTTTGATTCATCGTGGTTGCTAGGTGATGGGCGAGTCTCCATTATTCATGAGTGCATCCTGGTTCGCAAACAACAGCCTCTCTGTGCCGGTGGTGCTGGTCTTGCTCCCTGTGCCAGGGGCCCCGACCACAGCATGCTGGCTCTCGGCCTTTCCAGTGGGTGGCCCAAGGTCTCCAGGTTGCTTGGAGCACCAGAAAGATCCCAGGCCCCGGGGGTCTTGCCCTGGGCTCTTATCTGGACTTGTCCCCGCTGCAGAAACTGGGGCAAGGCTGTCACCCCTCTCGTCTGCGCCGGCAGGAGGCCACGGTCAGCGAGCTCCACATTTCCAGTTCCAACACGGTCTGACTCCCTGGCTCCAGTCTCCCCGGGACGGGATTTAAAGCAAAACCACCGGGAGGGATGGAGAAGCGGGGAGGATTTCGTCTGTTGCTGGCCCCAGCTACTGGACATCTGTCCAGCAGGCACTTACTGAGCATCCAGCTACCCGGCTATGGGCTACACACTGGAGACACGGAGATAAACACGGGCCAATGGTACAGCACAGCATGTAGACTTCAATACCGATAGGGGCGTGCTGCCAGCGAGATTGCAGGGGGCAGAGGGACTGCAGCAGGCCCCACCGAAGAAGCTACACCCACGCCGAGTCCTGAAGTTCAAATACCAGTTTGGCAGCTAGATGGAGAGTGGGGGTGGGTCTGTGGGTGGGGAGAACTCCACGGGCAGAACTGGTGGACTGAACGGATGAATGCAGGACTGTGGCCGGGCCGTGTACCGAAGCAGAGTGCCGGCCCTCGGCCGGCGGCAGCAGTGCGGGAGGCCACAGCACTGTCCGCAGCAACCAGTCCCGGCAGCCAGACAGCCATCGGGGCAGTCGGCCCCACGCAGCCTGATCTGCGTGAGTAACGGGCAGCTGCCCCAGTTTTGTCCCCACTTCCAAATTAGAACCTGCCAGAGGAAGCCCGATCTCCCCCCGCAACAGTCACCTAGGATGTCCTGTCTGCAGCTAGCCTGCGTCCAGCTCCCCCAGTCCAACGGCGAGCAGCCAGACGCCCCTGCAGCCTCCCCTTCCCCTGGAAGTGTCCCCACCCTGCTGCCTGCCAGGTGTCCCTGCCACACGCTCGCGCCAGCGGCCAACTCCCTCTGCGCTAGAGCCAGGGTGGAATAAAGAGCTGTGCGATTCTTCGATGCTCTTCATGTATTTTCACAGCACAGAGGCGCAAAGCCATGTATTTTGGGCAAAGAACGAAACGTGCATTCGTATTGTGAACAGTTGTGTGTTTCTGTGGATGGGCACAGGTGTGAGTTCAGCACAGCTTCACACATGAGTCTAGTCGTTGCCAACTTCCAAACAGGAAGAAAATGCGAGGCTGCGTGGGGTTGATTAACTAGCACCGGGCGATAGGTTTGGTAAGGACAGAGCTGAAATGCAACACCTGCCTTCAGACCACAATCCTGCAGGCAAGCTACCAGTGTGACCACCTGCTTGTCCCCTGCATCACACCCAGAGCAAGGCCCAGCTTCCTCAAGCCATTCCCAGCCCGCCCATCACACAGCAAGTCCTGGGTAAGTTACTTCTTCCGGCACCGCCATGCGGAGACTCCCCAGTCCCCTGGAGTGGGGCGCCCCAACTCATCTGTCACAGAGGTGCTCCTGGTGGTGGCTGCTGGAGGACCAGACCGGGGTCTCTCCAGCAACCAGGACAACGCCATGGTGCCTTTGGGTTTTGCTCCTTTGTGAGCAGCTTTAAGTAGCGAACCTCATCTCATGAGGTGCACTCCAGTGAGAAGCTTGCGGCCCGCCCCGAAGCGGAAGGGGGGCCTGCTCCCTGCCCCCGGGAGCAGCCATACCGGGCGGGAACAGACCCTCGCTCAGCGGAGGAGAGGGTCTGGCGGGCTCTCTGTGTAGGTCCTGGTCCTGAGAGCAAGGCCGTGTGGCTGGTGCAATTGAATGGCGGTTAAAATTCGCCAGACTTTGTGTCCAGCCAGGCAAGTGACTTAGAATTGCTAAAAAATATGGTTAGGGAAATAATTATAAACTTAGAACAGTTGCAAATACATACTGACGCACTTTCTCTTTATAGGGAAGTATTTAACATTAATAAGCTGTTAATGAATGGATTTATACTTTAATAGTTAATGTACTGTTTAGCACCACCTATATTTACATGACATTATATGTGCCGTGCATAGACATGCATGGCAATGTGGACGTACAAATAACATCGATTTATAACGTGACACGGACATGGACACACGCTGTGCGGGTAGATACATCCTACTCCAGGCAAATCGCTCTACCATAGAGGAGGCAGGCGGAACGGCCAAGCCTCGGACAGATTCGAACTTGAAGTCAGACCCCTCGGAACTCTGCCGCGTTGAAGGAGGTGCCCAGCCTCGTCTCCGCCCGCCGGGGTCACCCGCGGTAACGACCTCGGGACCTGCGAGAGCCCAACGAGGTAGCGGACGTGCGCCGTGCGAAGGAAGGCCCGCAGCGTGCGCTCGGGAACCAGCTGCCCTCCCCGCCCTCACCGGCCCTCGGCCCCTGGGATCCCCAGATCCCGCCCCACGAGCGTTACCACAAAACCTGCCCCACCTGGCAAGCGAGGGCACGAAGCGGGTGCAGGCGGCACGTGACCCCGAGCAGCAGGGCTGTTTGCCGGTGGTTGTTTTGGGGCACAGTCACCCCGAGGAGGGGAGGCGGAAGGCCCCGGAGCACCGCCTCGGCCCCCGTTCCCTCCGCTCGGGGAGACCCCCGAGGGAAAAGCCCATCAGGGCTGAGGAGGCGTCTGGAGAGTGGTGGAGCCGTCTGCCCCCCCACAGGGCTGGGCTCCGAAGCTCGGCCCTTTGACATTTGACCCCTCACGGTCTCTCGTTCAGCCCCACACGGGTCAGTCTGCTCAGGCAGTCCCTCACCCATTCACACGGATGCGAACACGCCCATTCATCTGTTCAGGCACTGAAATACCCTTCTCTCTGCTCAGCCAGTCACTCTCTATCACATCCATTCCTACACCTGCAGCGATTCTTTCTACGACACAGCCATTCATTTATTCATCCATATATTCTTTGACGTATGTATTTGCATGTCCTTTGGTTTATTTGTCCAGTGAATGATAAACCAAACCACCCATACACACAGTCATTCCCGTGCTTACTCTTGATTCACTCAGCGATTCATAACGCATGGATGTACTCGCTCATTTACATGATCATCTATCCACCTGTTCAGCAGCTAGTTCTTACATTCATCCAGTCACATAACCTCCAGTGCATCCAGCTGTCCATCCGCCCTTCCACTTGCTGGTCCGATCTCCAGCCCGTGCTCCCGTGCACCCACCCTCCCTTCCGTCCTCCCGGTCACTCGCGAAGCGTTGGGAGAGTGTCCTTTGTCAGCGCTGGTGACACAGGTGTGTAAGAGCTCAGGCCTGAATTTCTCCAAGTGCTGCTTTAGAGGCAAAATGCTATGACAGGAAATTCAGGAGATTTTGATGCAGAGGGACGTGGTGTTTATAATGAAGTTAATTATGCCTAACTTGGCCATTTCTTACCAGGGCGCTATCGGTTGGCACTTTTGAACCTGGATTTCTCACTCGGTGGAGTGAGAGTGGTCTATCAAATCACATGCCCAAGCTTTTAGGGCAGTTTCGGGGCACAGTTTCACGGAGGTAACGAAGTCCCTTGCTCTCTCCCCACGGCGAGCGGGGCGTGGTCTCACCTCCTGGCCTGGCATCTCCCCGTGTCCCGGCCGGCTCCCTCCACACCTCTCCCCGCCGCCGCGGGGCTGCTGCGTTTGCTCAGCCCGCTTCACAGAAGCCAGCAGGCGGCCAGTGGCGAGCTGTTAACCCTCCGCGGCTCCCAGACTACGCGCTGGGACGCACTGCTTCGTTTGCTCCTCGCAGTAACCCCGCCGGGAAAGTGCTGTGGGGCCCCCCTGCCACGGATGGGCAGCCGAGGCTGGGGACTCTCGGGGTTTTCCCACAATCGCACCTGTGAGCTGGGTTTGAGCCCACGTGGAAATGCCTCCGCGTGACCTTCGGGAACGTGGGGGAGGGGGGCGGTCCGAGACGTGGAGGGCAAGAAGGCAGCGGTCCCACTCGGGTCGGAGGCCAGGCCGGCAGTCAGAGAAGCCTGCTGCACTGGCATGGAGGCCGTGGGCGGACCGCCTCACTGTCCCCTAGGCCCCCGTGCCCGCGGTGGGAACGGCAGCCCCCTCCAGTGAGGGCGAGTTCCGTTCCCCAATACCAGCCGCACTGCGGCCCCTGCGGCGGAGACGGACCTGGGAAACGCTCGCTGACCGAAGGAAGCCAGACGTAGAAGGCAGCCTGCCGCTCGGTGCCGTGGGTATGACATGTCTGGGGAGGCGGCTCTGCAGGGAGGGCGGGAGACCAGGGACCGCCCGCCGGGGGCTGGAGGGGGTGGGGTGAGGGGTGAGGGCAGGTGGGCACAGGGCTTCTTCCCAGGGTGATGAGGAGGTTCTGGAATTAGAGGTGAGATTGTACCACTCTGTTAATACATAAAAACCCGAATTACATGCTCTAAAATGATGGATTTTTTAAAAAGATTTAATTAATTTATTATTTTTAGAGAGAGGGGAAGGGAGGGAGAAAGAGAGGGAGAGAAATGTCAATGTGTGGTTGCCTCTGGTGCACCCCTTACAGGGACCTGGCCCACAACCCAGGCATGTGCCCTGACTGGGAATTGAACCAGCGACCCTTCGGTTTACAGGACAGCACTCAGCCCACCGAGCCCTGCCAGCCAGGGCTAAAGTGATGAATTTTATGGTCTATGGATTATATCTTGATAAAAGGCCAGCTTCTTTTGATGTTCCTGTGCATTTGTTTAAAGGAACTGAAACCCCAAGGGTGAGTATTACCGTATAAATAAAGCATAGCTTCAAAGAAGCCAATATGAAGAAAAAGTTAAAAAGCACTTAATCAACTATCCATTAAAAAAAAAAACGTTAGACCAGAGGATGGAGACGTAATAAGAATCTTGAATAAACAGATAAGAATATCCCAGGAGGAAGTTTTGTTTCTCCCCTTATTGTAAATAATAAACTGTGAAGAAAGAATTTTTTCTATTTTAAAAAATCCAATTTACTTTGCCTTGCCTCGTCCTTGGTTTCTTTGTGTTATTTGTAGTGGTTCCCCGGACATAAAACATGCAAATATACAGCTACGACCCATCACAGTCTAACTCTGAGTAACTCTCCGAATAACACGGCAGCTTTATAAAAATGTCCCGTTTGTAATCCCTGCGACGCTTCGTGCTCTTGTCGTCCAGTTGTTTTTTTCATTCTAACCCACGATGTTTAAAGTCCACAATACACTGTTATTGCATTTGCTTTTTGCACACACACCGATGTGTGTGCGTGTGCATGCATGCTCGTGAGCACAGGCACCCACACGGGCAGGTCATCGTAGGAAAGACACTTTATATTTACCCATATATTTGCCTTTTCTCACTTTCCTTATTCCTGTTGGTGGATCTGAGCTCCCTTTTAGTATCCTCTCCTTTGAGCTGAAGAACTCATTTTAGCATTTCCTTTTTAAATTAAAAAAAAAAAATGAAGGAAGCCCTGACCAGTGTGGCTCAGTGGGTCAGGCGTCATGCCACAAAGCGAAAGGTCGCCAGTTCGATCCCCAGTCAGGGCACCGGCCTGGGCGGTGAGTTTGGTCCCTGTCCCCCAGTCTGGGCACGTCTGTGAGGCAGCCAACCCATGTTTCTCTCTCTCATCAACGTTTCTCTCCTTTTTCCTTCCCTTCCCCTCTCTCTAAACATAAATAAATAAAATCTTTAAAAAATAGGTATGACTGATTTTTAACATTACATTAGTTTCAGGTGTACAACGTAATGATTCTACATTTGTATATGTTGCAAAATGATCGCCACCGGTCTAGTTGACATCTCTCCCCATTCCTGGTACAGTTTCCCCTTGTGATTAAGACTTTTAAGATCCGCTCTCTTAGCGACGCCCAGGTATGCGATACAGTGTTACTTACTGTCGCCATGCTGTGTGTTACACGCCCGTGACCTATTTATGTTATAAGTGAAAATTTGTACCTGGTATTCTGTATAGTGTGTATCTGCTGGATAGGAATTCTCTCAGTTTTCACCTGTTTGAAAATGTTTCGCCTCCACCTTTAAGGCCTATAGCTACCTAAACTGGCGGGCTTTAACATTTTCTTCCAACACTTTAAAAATATCTTTGCATTTCTGTTTTAAAGTAGGCAATACTGTAATGTTTAAATCACGTTTTATGTTTCCGTTACAGTTGACAACAATGTTACATCCTTTTAGCTGTAGGTACTTGTGTGGTACAATAGAGCTGTCATCAAAACAAACAAGCAAACAAACAAACGGAAAGCCAACCGCCACCACCACAAAACCCACCCAAGGAAATTTGGATGTAATGGATGTATTTCACACCTTAGTAGTGATGGTATCATGGGTGTAGATACCCAATACATTAGATGTGTTTAACTTTGCCCTGGCTGGTGTGGCTCAGTGAATTGAGCACTGGCTTGCGAACCAAAGGGTGGCCAGTTGGATTCCCGGTCAGGGCACAGGCCTGGGTTGCAGGCCAGGAACCCAGTGAGGGGTGCACGAGAGGCAACCGCACACTGACGTTTCTCTCCCTCTCTTTCTCCCTCCCTTCTTCTCTCTCTAAAAACAAATAAATAAAACCTTATAAAAACGTGTGTCCTTTTTTGCACATCAATCATCTTACTAAAGCTAAAAAAGCAAACAAAAAAAGATGCTCTGCAGGACAAATCAGGAAAAAAAAAACCCTTCCATGGTCTTTTGGTTTCCATCGTTTCTAATGAAAGGTGTGCACTTGTTTGTTTCTCATTTTTCCCTTCTACGAAATGTGTCTGTTTCCTTCGGCTTATTACAAGATCTTCCCTGTCGTCCGCACTTCGACCACGATGTGCCCTTGGCCCTGTCGGGGGCCCTTCCGCTTTGGTGGGCGGAGAGCTTTCCCCGACTCCAAATCTCCGGCACCATTGCCTAGCTCTTCAAATACCCCCGACCCCGCTCTCTCTCTCCTCTTCTTCTGCTTCCCCCACTGCACCCCCGTGGGGGGGGGGGCGCTCAGTGCTGCTCTCTGCCTCTCAGGGCTCCAGGGCTCCCGGCCCCGCCCTCGCGCCTCTGCTCCTGTGGGCGTGGTTTTCATAGTTCACCTCTGCTCTGATCCCGGGCTCCGTGCTCGGGGCATCTGTTTGCTTCTGATCCTGTAGTGTTCACTTCTAATCCTCCTATTTTGGTCTTCGTTTATAGCTTCGATCTCTTCGCAAACATTTCCCAGCTGTGCGTACATGTAACACCATTTTCACCACTTGGGACTCCGTGGCTTATTTTTCCTACTTGTTTTACAGTCTCTGTAGGTTTCAGAGCCAAGCACCGGACCCTCTGATTCTGGTTCTATTGGTGGTTTTCTCCCTTGGATCACGGTACCTTGTCCCCATATCTCGTTTGATTCCGTGTCAAACAGGGCCTGTGCCTCAGTAGTAGAGGTGGGACTGAAGGGTACTTACCTCCAGAAAATAGCAGGAGAAACACCAGCAACCGCTGTTGACAGCAACATTACACGGTTTGAAGGACGAAGCCGATTTCATCGGCATTTAGCCTGGGGGCGCTTTGCGCTTTCGCTCAGGTAGGGCGCACAGCTGCGCCAGCCAGAAAGAGGCGCGAACAGGGTTCCCCGGCGCCCCGGCGACCTCTTCGTGCTCTCCAGCCCAGCTGCCAGCTTTTTGACTGTGGTAGGTCTGTCTCTCTCAATTCGGGCCCGACCTTTTGGGGTCTGGGAGTTGCCTGGACTCTTTGGGGTCCACTGTCCCAGCTTCAGCCTTCAGAGGGCCTCTGCAGTGCCCTCTGGGAAGCCTTGTGAGACGCAGAGGGGTGAGTCTCGGCCCTCCAGTCCTGCCGCCGGGCCGCAAGGAGGCGCTGGGCTGGTGGGAGCTGTCGCACCCCAGCACGGGCCACTCGCTCTCACGCATCCGTGTCGCCGCCTCTTCACGGAAGGTTCGGCCTCGTCTCCCCCAGGGTTTGCGAGCTCCCAGCCTGGAGAAAGAGCACATCCAGGGCGTGTCCGCATCTTCTGATGCTTCTTTGGACCGGTACCTTGACATTCTACATCTTCACGACCGGCTTTCTTCACTGCCTCCTGGGATGGCAAGCTCTTTCATGACAGGGACCGTGTCTCTTCGTGTGTGTGCACCCGGAGTGCCGAGCACAGCGCCGAGCACAGCGCCCAGCACACGGCAGGTGTCAGCATGCACCAAATTCACATCGCTAGGGGTTTGGAGCGACCGCAGGTAGCCAGGGCCGTCCTCGGGGCTTTTGGGTTTCTGCGCACAGCTGAGCCGTCCCCCTGAATTTGCTTAACAGATGAGTTACCTCGAGGGTTTGAAGGCTGATTTAATGCCCATTTTTTATTGAGCAAGAAAGGAACGATTATAATAATGGCCGAGGAAATTGGGATGAAGTGACATTTAACAGGCATTGTCGGGAATCTGGGCCCCGAGGTAGGATGAGTCGGGTGACACTATCCCGTTTGCAGTCACTTGGCTTCAAAGCACTAGGCAGGGCCTGGCAGTGGGTTCACCCCACGCCTGCGCTGTAGACAGGAGGAGGGCCACGCCCCGACGGGGTGGCTCCCCCGCGCGGGCGCCAGCCCAGGAAACACAGCGGGGAAGTGCAGAGGGGAACCGGGAGTCCCCTTCCGGGTCTGTAAGACAGCAACCCTGACCGTCTAGTGCCACGAGTGTCCCCACCTCACCCCGGTTCCCGGTCATTCTCTGGCGGTCACCCGACTCCGGGCAGGAAGAGACAATTATCCCGCAGTTACAGGGGAGGAAACGGGGCCGAGAGGGTTCAGTGCACTTGAGCGAGGCCCGGCAGGTGGAAGCGGGAGACGCAGATGGCTGTGCGCAGGCGCTGGTGCACGTCAGTCACAGGCCCGAACGCGTACGCATTGATATTATGTGCATATACGTGTCTGTAGGTGTACACGCACGCCTGTCTTCCAGGCCGAATACACGCAAACCTAAGTTGCGGACGCCGCTGGGGCGGCCACACCCCGCCCAGGTGGCCGTGGTTGCCGTGTTGGCTGTGGCAGGTACTCCCCCTTCGGCAGGGACCAGGAGCAGAAATCGCCCGGAAGGGGCAGGTGCAAGCGCGAGAGACCAGGTTGCAGCAGGAACGCTCAGAAAGAAACCACCGCAGCGGCTCAGGCCGCGCCCTCCCCGCGTCCTACTGAAATGGTGTGTCTGGCGGCGGGAAAGCGCTTGCGCACAAGGGGGCGAGTGCGTCGCGGGCCCGCCCCCTGGCCTGTCGCCCTGCGGCGTGTCACGCCCAGGCACACCCCGAGTCCAGGCGTGAGTCTCTCTTTAGCATCAGAACCAGAGCTCAGAGTGGGAGAGAGCAGGGCCTCTGCCCGGGCCCAGGGAGGGGAGCCGGGGCTGGTAGCAGAGGGCGGATTTCTGGGGAGAGTACGCTCAAAGGCCCCTGGGGGGTCTTCCAAATGTAGCAAATGACCCCCTCCCCACAGTTAATTCCAGCTGCATGTGCTTTTTCCCAGTATCCCTGACGATGCATGCGCTTTGGGGTTTCAGACTGAGCACGCCAGGCAGTCCCCGCCAGCTGGGACCAGGATGGCTCAGGAAGGGGCCACAGCCCCAGGCAGGGGTCGTTACCCGCGCGGCCCACCAGAGGGCCCACTCTGGTCGGGAATCAGCCCTGGCGGAACTGGCTGGAGTGTGGCCCCTCTTCCTGCGCCAACCAGGGTGCAGCTGCCCCTGGGACTGTCGGATCTTTCTCCCCCGCCTCCTCTCTCCGCCCACCGTCCCCTCCGCCCGGGCTTGGCTTCCAGTGTGAGTCTACAGGAAGAGATGCACTCTGGGGTGCCGGGCTGGGGCTGCGGTCCCAAAGTGGCCTTGAGTTCCTGGGGACCAGGAGTCACTTCCCTCCCATCCTTTCTCCGGCGCCTCCAGCTTTCCGGGCTGTTTGGCACAGGCAGGGGCGGCTCCTTCACCGAAAAGCAACATAAACTGAAGCGGGCTTTTGCTGGGGGCGGAGGACTGCTTCGTAGGGGGCCCTGGCCTTCCAACAGCTTCAGCCCTCCTGGATGCTGTCGTGGGGATGTGAGGGCGGGGCGAGTGCTCCGAGTCGGTGACAGGGGGTGACGGGCGGGCCGGGGGCTCCCTAACTGACTGCAGTCTTCAGTGTGCAGACCTGGACCTGCAGCTGACAGCTGGGTGAGTGGTCGCTGGCCACGCAGCCCCAGAGGCCCCAGAGCCCCCAGAACCCCCGGGGCCTGACTGGGATCAGCTTCCCGGGTGGGTCATACAGCAGACCCTGAGAATCCCCAGCCTCCAGAATGTGGGGGAGCCGCTTCTCCAATAGAGAGACAGATATGTCGATAGATCGATGGCCTGGGAGATTGATGGGTAGTCTCACTGGTTCTCTTTCTCTGGGGAACCCGGACTAGTACAGCCTCACATTTTGCCATCGCGGCCTGGACATTCTCAGCATTTTGTGTTTGAACTTGTGATTTGTGAGGGATGTCTGCTGGCACCTCGGAGCGTGTGTGGGTGCAGAAGCCACGCACTCCATGCCACCTCTGCTCTCCCATTTGCACCCCAATCTCTGATGCCCCACGGAGACAGGGCGCCCAGGACCCAGGACCCGAGGATCCCAGGGGCTCCCCCGGAGTGCAGGGGGAGGTGTGCTCCATCTACACCCGGGTTAGAGGAGACACAGAGTTTGCCCCAAATACAGAGGCAGTCTTTGGCGTTCCAGAAACACAACCCACCATGGAAGCGTGTCCGCTCTTTCTTGGTCCTGTCACTCCCTGCCCTATTTGAGCCTGCCATGGACGCCCAAGTGGTGGCATGGAGGACAGAGGCTGCAGGGCTCCTTCTCCTCCTGGGCCTCCTCCCTCCCCAGGCAGCCGAGGGAGGGCACCGGGAGACACATCCATATGCGAGATGAAAGCAGCCGAGATACTTGTGTGCAGCTCTTCCTTTGGTAACGGTGAAACACTGAGTCAGGTAACAGGCTTCAGAATACAAGTCCTTTTGGATTGGTGTTTCAGGGTTCTTAGGATATAATCCAAGCAGTGGAATTGCTGGGTCAAAAGGTATGTCCATTTTTAGTTTTCTTAGAACCCTGAAACACCAATCCAAAAGAACCTATGCACCCCTATGTTCATAGCAGCACAATTTACAGTAGCCAAGTGCTGGAAGCAACCTAGGTGCCCATCAGTTAATGAATGGATCAAAAAACTGTGGTACATTTACACAATGGAATTCTATGCAGCAGAAAGAAAGAAGGAGCTCCTACCCTTTGCGACAGCATGGATGGAATTGGAGAGCATCATGCTAAGAGAAATAAGCCAGGCAGTGAAAGACAAATACCATATGATCTCACCTTTAACTGGAGCCTAATCAACAAAATAAACAAACAAGCATAATATAAACAAAGACACTGAATTTGAGAACAGTCTGACAGTGACCAGAGGGGAGAGGGGAGGGAACTTCAGGGGAAAAGGGGAATGGTTTAGAGCAACAAGTATAAAGGACACATGGACAAAAACTATGGGGGGTGGAAATGGGAGGGAGGTGGGGAGGGCTGGGGTGGTGGGCTGGGGGCGGGGTAAAAGACAGAAAACTGTACAATATCAACAATTAAAGAAATACTGATTAAAAAATAAAATAAAATTTTAATGCAAAAAAAATACAAGTCCTGTGATGGGGGTCGTGCTGCACGCTGGTTAAAGGCTCCTACAATTGCGTTGAAAACAATACAAAGAGGGCTGGTAAAACTCACGTTAGCAATGTAAATTTTCATTTTTCTTCACTGAGAATGGCATTAGCTAGCAAAGAAACCCCCGCGACCACTTGGAGTGATCACGGACCAAAGGGAAGAACTTCACATTCCAGCATCTTTGACAGCCTTTCCCCTCGCTTTTAGAACAGAGGTGCTTTGCATTTTCATTTTGTGTGAGACCTTGCAGGTGATGTGGCCAGCCCTGAACGGAATATTTTAAAGCTGAAAGGGAGTCTGGAGGATTGGATTTGAACGCTCTCGTCTCACAGATGTGGGAACAGGTGTGGGAGCCGGACGCCACTCACGCCTCCTGCCCACCCGTCCCTGGAGGCTGGTCCCATGCTGGCTGTGCACGCCCAGCGCAAGTTCCACAGGGCCCGCAAGCCCCCCAGGGGCTTTTCTCAGAAGCGGCCATGGGCCCAGGACCCCAGCCTGCCTGGCATTCTCTGAGGGCCTGTCCCAAGCGCAGAGGCTGCCTGCCTCGCTGTTGTCTGAGAAAGTCCCAGCCACCCCTGCCCCGGCCTAACAAAGTGTCCTTAGTCATGTGCATGCCCATGCTGTGAGGCCCGAGGCCCCCCAGGCCCCCCTCATCACGGCCGACACAATGCGGGAATGTCCCACCCTGCCCGGAATCCCGGCCTCATTCACTGCATTGTACTCAGAGAAAGAAGGGCGCCTTCAACTACGGAGAAAAGAGGGGGCATGTCTTGCCCTGAGTGTGGAAGACGGGGTCCACCCCGTGGGTCGAGGGGCCCTCACTTTCCCACGGCTCCTCCCCTCGGATTTGGCCTCATCCTATTGGCTTCGAATCTGAAGGGCATTTCCAAGGTTGATCTGTTTGGGGCATGCTTGATGAAAGGTACTTCTGTTGGAGGGGACAGGCCTGGGGGTCTGGAAAGCTGGGCTGGGCTGGACTTCAGGGGAGGACCCTGGGGGCGAGGGGGCCGCAGGCCTGGGCCACAGTCCCAATGGCCCAGGTTTGTGGAAGTGCTGCTGGCTTCCTTCAGAAAGGTCTTTCTTAACGGTACTTTTCCTCCCAGATTGAAGTCTTGTTTGTTCTAACCCTAATTAAATCAGCCTGTTCACTCCTTAAAATCCCCCCTCCTCCTTCCATCTCGCCATCTGACCCGCCTCCTGCTCCTGGTGGTGTGGGGACAGCAAGGAAGAGGGGCCACCCCCAGGCCTGGCTCTGGCCCCCGCAGCTCTCCACTCTCCTGGTCCCCGACCTCCACGTGCAGCTCTGACTGGGTCTTTTTAAAAAATTTTATTGATTTATTTTTAGACAGAGGGAAAGGGAGGAGAAAGAGAGGGAGAGAAACTTCAATGTGTGGTTGCCTCTCGCGCGCCCCCTGCTGGTCTTAACGGCTAGTCTGGTGCTGATACCCAGCCTTACTACTAACAGGTGTCTTGTGGACACTTGTTTTTTGTTTTGTTTTTTTCCCCAAAGAGAGATGCCTTCTTCAATGTATGTGCTGGCCTCCTGATGTGTAAGACAGCCCAGATCCAGGTTCAAACTCTGGCCTTAACCTCTCCAGGCCTCCAATCGCTCATAACTCTGAGGGTTGTTGTGAGGATTAAGTGAATCAGACCCTCCAAACTGAAACTGTGGCGGCTGGAGGCTTTAAATCACCTTTATGTTTTCACAGGTGATTCTGAAGATCCAGGAGCTCTGGAACACCTCACAAACCAGATCCACTGACAACTAGCAAAGAAGCTCGAAGCAGAGCCCAGGTGGGGGCAATTCTTTACGGTTCTATCTTTGGTCCTCCGAGGCTCCCTTTACAAAAACAATAGCACGCAGGAGGAAAAGCCACGGGCTCCTCTGCGAGTCACTAATAAAGTGAGTAAAGAAGAAACTCCTGAGGGCAAAGGGCGGTGAGGCGGGCGGGATGCGGAGGCAGCCTGCAGGGGGTCCCTAAGAGAGCGGAGCAGGGCCCTGGCGCTTCCCTTTGCAAACCCGGAGCCCCAGCTGCCAGTTTGTAGCACTGGCTTCTGCATCTGTGAAGGTGAAGGATAAATGTCCATGCTCCTCCGAGTGTGGTCCCAAGGCTAATGCATCGAAACCACGCAGGGACTTTGTCCGGGAGCAGATGACTGGCCCCTCCCAGGCACCCACACCACCCTCCCCCATGGGCCTCAGCCAAGTCTGAGACCCCCTGAAGTTGGAACTCGAGTTGCCTGAAGCTGCCAAGGCCTTTCTCAGCTCCGATGCTACAGAACAATGCTTTCTCAAAGACACCCCTGTCACGGGGAAGAAAGAACACTTAGCTCCATGGATGTGTTTGATTTTACAAAGTATGTTTGGCTGTGCCTCCCCCGACTGATGTGTTATAAGACGTATCCACAAATAAAAATCTTAAAACGGTTATAAAAATAAACAGAGGCAAAGCTTGTATAGGAGGCAGGACCCCCAGAACTGCCAAGAGAACATTGAAGGGGCAGGGCACTGTGGGAGGACCGACACCCCTGGACTTGAGGGCTGACTGTAGGATTCCAGTGATCAGGACAGGGCGGTGCTCGCCAAAGAACAGACACATACATCAGCGGGACAGAGCCGAGAGCCCAGAAATAGGGCCACATAAATACACTCCGCTGGGCTTTGACAAAGGCACAAAGGCCATACATCAGAGCGAAGACAGGCATTTCAACAAATGGCGCTGGAACAGCTGGACAGCCGCATGCAAAAAAAAAAAGAAGAAGAAGAATCTAGATGCAGACCATACATCCTTCCTAAGAACTGACTCAGAATGGATCACAGACCTACACGTAAACTGCAGACTCTAAAACTCCAAGGGATGACACGGGAGAAGACCCGGGTGACCTGGGGTTCGGGAGGCCGGTGTAGATACAAAACCAAAGGCACAGTCCATGAAAGAAATAATTGATAAGCTGGACTCCATTAAAAAACAACAACAACAACAAAAACCTTCTATGCTGCAAAAGACAGGGTCAAGAGAATGAGAAGACCCACCAGGGACTGGGAGGAAACATTTGCAAAGGACACATCTGACTTAAAAAGGTATCTCGAATACACAAAGGACTTTTAGAACTCAACAATGAAATACCACTACACAGTGAGAAAAGAACGACCCAGCTAAAGAAGGGTCAAAGATCTTAATAGACACCTCACCGAAGAGGAGAAACAGGTGGCAGACAAGCGCGTCCTGCAAGGATGCGCCGCGTCCGTCACCGGGGACGTGCAGGCCCAGCGCCGCACACCTATCCCACGGCCCGACCCCAGAACTCGGACCACACCCGGTGCCGGCGAGGACCTGGGGCGGCAGGAGCGCCCACCCCTGCTGGGGGGGTGCAGATGGGCGGCCGCCCTGGGGGACAGTTCGGCGGTTCCGTACAAAACCGAACACGCCCTCAGCATGCGGTCCGGCCATGGGCTCCTTGGCATTTCCCCAAAGGAGCCGGCACTTACGTCCGCACGAAAACCTGCAGACAGACGTTCTCGGCGGCCGTGTTCAGAATCGCCAAAACCTGGGAGCAGCCGAGATGCCCTTCCGCGGGAGACGGGCAGATAAACCGTGGTCCAGCCCGACGATGGGACGTTACCCAGTCCTGAGAAGACATGAGCTACGATGCCTCGAAAAGACAGGGAGGGACCTTGGCTGCACGGGACCGAGGGAAGGAAACCGATCTCAAAAGGCCACCTCCCGTGTGGTCGCAACTCCGTGACGTTCCGGAAAAGGCCATGCTGTGGAGACTGCAGCAGGATGTCTGGTGGCTGTCAGGAGCTGGGGGGCGGGGGTGGAGGGCTGAACGGGCAGAGCACAGGGGCTGTCGGGGGCAGCGATGGCCCTGTGATGGCGGACACCCGTCATTACTCATGCACTCGAATCCCCAGAACGTGTGAGAAGTGTAAACCCTGAGGCTGACTCGGGACGCTGGGAGTTTCGAGGTGCCGTGCGGGCCCGTCACCTGTGACAAACGCACCACTCAGGTGGGGTGGCGGAGCATGAGAGGCCGCACACGCGTGCGGAGCGGGGGTGAGTGGGAAGTCTCTGCGCACCCGCTCAGCTTTGCTGTGAGCGCTCGACTGCTCTGAAGAAAAAAAAAAAGACTTTAAAAAATAAACAGAAATCAGATACAAATAAAAACTACCATTATGAAATAAGTAAGGGCTCCAAAAATTAGATCATGTAAACCATGGGGTCGTGTAAAAGCAGAGTTAAAGAAAAGCAGTGTTTTGAGTGGTCTGAAATAAAGTAAAAAAAGAAAGGGAGACTTCAGTTATATGCAACGGAACGAGCAAAAGCACTTTCGCGATGCCCGGCTCAGGCCCGCCCCAGAGAAGGCGAGAGCCGCAGGGCCTGCCTGGGCCTGCCCGAGGGACAGCTGCCACTCACCGACCGAGCCCCCTGGAGAGTGTCGGGTTGGCAGGGGCTGCCCCGTATTTTCTCCTGTGCCCACGTGTGTTTTCTCGTTCGCTCTCAGCACTGCACGCATCCCGGGCATGTGCAGACCACTCTTCTCAGTCCACGGCTCACGAAGAGGACCGTGACGGACTTTCCCGAGCACCTACTAAGTGCCAGCACTGTGGCTCATTTCACGTGAGGGATGTCACTGACTTTAGGAAACCGTGGTGTCGTCCCCCTGGAACTTCATCCTTGAGCCCGAGTTACGGGGCGGACGACGAAGGGCAGGGATGATGGTGGCACAGGGTCCATGGTTGTGCAGCCACGGAAGTGGCCAGGCAGGGGTTCAAAGCTAAGTCTCAGCTCTCTGCCTGGTGCCGTGCCAGCGGATGTTGCTCTGAGTTCCAGGCTTTGCTCCGAGATGGTGAGGGGGGCCCTCCCCTCCTGTCCTCGCCCAGGGAGCGTGAGGTCGGCGCTAGCCTGCGGTGTGCCATCTCCCACCCCGGCTGACTTGCGCTCTGAAACATTTCAGGAGCCTTCCACGGGGTGGGTGAGGGCGCAGCCAGGCTGGGCGTGTCAGCGGAACCGGCGCTGTTGAGCCACAGGGCTGGGACCGTGGGCGCTTGCTGAGCAGCTGGGGAGGACTGTGATCCCTGTAATCCACACAGAGGCATGTAATTTAGAAGAGTGGCTTTGTGTTTCGGGAACAACAGGGCTGAAGAGTGCCACTCCGCGTCGTCAGGACTGTCTCGGGAAAGTTCAGACGCTCATTACACGAGTCCTTGGCCCCGCCTCTCTCTGGCTCCCAGGCGCCCATCAGGGGGACGTCAGCCTCGCTGGCCCCTGGCTGTCTCCTCGCCTTCCGAGCTGCCCGAGTGCCAACACACACTGATCTCTGGGCCGCAGTGCGGACTGCCTGGCTGTCCAGGAAGTCGTCCCCTTTCTCGCCTGCGCAGCAGGGACAACGGTGCCCTCCGTCCAGCTGTCACTCACTCACAGCCAGCGTGCTGGCACACCTGGCAGCTGCCCTCTGAGTGACGGCAGAGCTGCCTGTGAGCTGCATCCGGGCACCTAGGCAAGTGCCAGACCAGGGCTGCTCCCTGCCTGTGAACCCTGCGGTCCTGTCTCCACTGATACTCGTTATAAATCAGCTCATGTCTCCAAAGCCCCCTGTGGCTTCTGACCGGCACAAGTTAAAGTCCATACTTCTTCCTCCGTGGCTCTAATGTGTAAGATACCCCCCAAACTGTATCTGTTACAGTTTAAATGGTGCCCGTCCTCTGACTGCCCACGGCCACTTCCAGGACCCTCCCCGTCCATAAGCACAGGTACAGGTACAGAACGTGCACACGGGGGTGTTCACCGCAGCACGTTGTCATTGAGAAAAGAAACGGAGATAACCGTCCCGCGGCTGAGGGATCAGGAAGGAGCTCGCGGCCCCGCCGCACGCCGCGCCCAGGGCGCTCCCCCTTGCCCGGCGACTGCTGGCGGCGCGCAGCCAGCATCCGGGGAAGGAGAGTAGACGCAGAGCGAAGGTAAGGCGGCCCGTTCACGCAGCCGGGCAGAGCCGAATGAGCCGCGACCTCTAGAGGCGCCCGACGAGCGTTGTGCGGTGGGAAACCGAGCTGCCGCAGGGGCTGCTGTCCGCCCGCAGAACCGGATGCGCCCGGGTCTGCACCAGACAGAACATCTCTGCGCCGCGGAAAGTGCTGAGACAGCTGCGGGAGGATTGCTTCAGTAAGGAGTTCTGGGAAGAGGCGTGGAGAACCCTGCTTTCCTAATCTGTTTGATTACTTCCCCACGGAGCACTCCGGTGCGGAAGGATCTGCACAGGAATAAGCGTAATCCCCAGAGACGGACGTTCAGGCCATGGCCGGTTTTTCTCATTCATTGGCAACGCTTACTCGAACATCCTTGGCAGAATGTCTTTGCTGTCCAACAGCACACTCCTGGAAGTGCAATTGCTGTCATTTTCACTGATGCTAATTCCATGGTCTTTGAGCTCTGCACCCCATCCGAGTGGTTTCTGAAGCAGGGCGTGGCACAGCCTTTGACGCCCTTGGAGACAGAACAAATCAAGCTCCGAAACTCAGGGTCCTCACTTGGAGAAGGGAAGCGCGTGACCTGAGGGGCTGCTGGGAAGAGACAGGCTGACCGGGAAGTTCCCTGGAGGGGGGCAGTCACGTGTCCCAGGGACACCCGGGGTCTTAGGACAAGACTCTGCAGAGAGAAGGCGGCGCTGACTTGACGTCTATAACAGGGCTCCTGGGGCATGGGCTTCGAACCCAGGGCAAGAGACTGGCCCAGGAGCTGGCCAAGTGGCTCCGGCAGGGCCACATGGTCCACCAGCTGGTGACAGGGTCTGTCGGGTTGAATTATTCTGACTGAACCCTGGGGCAAGGCTGAGGAGGAAGGGGATGCTGCGTTGCCAGGAAACGAGAATTTGATTTCTCGGCTGACAACTGCAACTAAGTTTTCTGAAATCAGGGAATCGTGGCGATAAGGAGGACACTTTTAAAGTCATACAGAAGAATATGGAAGCTTCTAGAAGAAGACAGTGATAGATCTGAGGTCAGGTGAGCACGGCCGGCAGGTTCCTTAATGGCCCCAAGCCTCTGTTTTGACCTTCGTGGGGGGAGGGTGTGGTCGCCGCCATCTGGTGGGAGATGCCTGAGCGTCTGGCAGGATGTCTAGCACACAGGCACTTAACAGTGTCCCCCTGGGTCTGGCTCCTGGCTGAGGGGACAGAGTAAATGCCCAAGTATGAAATGCACGGTCAGGTAGCATTTGCCCGGCAGGAGGCCGGGAGATGTGGGGCTGGTTTCCGCAGGGTGATTTTTAACAGTTTCATTCCATTGCGGTACGAGCACGTAACGGGAGATCGACCCCCTGAACCGCGTTTCCATCGCGCAACTCCACACGGCCGACCGTGGGCACACGGCCACGCAGCAGATCGCCGGAGCTCTCCCAGCTCGGATCGCGGAGCCTTCGTTCCCGTTGAACAGCGGCTCTCCCTCCCCGCTCCCAGGTCTTGGCAACCACCATTCTGAGTCTCTGCTTCCAGGACTTTGAGTTCCAGGTTCCCCCTGTAGGTGGGATCGCCCATCCTTGTCCTTCCGCACCTGGCCTGTTCCGCTCAGCACAAGGCGCCCCAGCTTCGTCCACGTTCCTCGTGCCGCGACGCTTCCTTCCTGTTTCAGGCAGAGCGGCGGCCCCGGGAGGTGCAGACCGCACCTGCTTTGCCCGCTCACCTATAGGGGGACATGAGGCCGATTCCCATCCCGAACACACACCAGGGGGGCTCTGGTCGCAGAGCGGGCCGCCGGGAAGTCCTGGACCAGAAGTGGGGCCCCGGGGTCTGAGGAGGTGCAGCGAGGGCACCACAGCAGGGCCCCCGGGAGGGTCCCCCGTGGTCGCAGGTGGGCTGGGCAGGCCTCCAGGCAGCCTGCTCGGGAAGATGGGGCCTAGGGCTCAGATCAGATTCCACCCCGGAGGTGTCCGGGGAGAGTGGAGTCAGGTCGACTTCTCAAAGGGCCCCTCTGGTGGCTGGTGGGGGAACAGTCTGGGAGGGCGGGGAGCAGACAGACCAGCATCTCTGAGCGCACCATCCATTCCGGTCCCTCCCCCAGCCCACGCCCTTCCGACCACGCCGGCCTCGTCCCCTCGCTTTCCCGTGACTTCCTGTTTCAACCTCTCCCAACGTGCCAGTGGGATCCGATTTAAAACCTACGGTGGCCTCGTGCCGGCCACTCACTCGCCGTGCCCTCATTTACTCCTGCGTCATGCCCACTGGAGATATGGTCGGCGCCTGTTACATGCCAAGCACCACACTCGGGGACGCGGCGGCGAACGACAAGGGAGCGCGCATTTACCGTCCCCACTGAGATTACACTCAAATAGACATGTAAGAAAGAAACACTTTTTTTAAAGAAAAATAATTACAAATTCCAGTAAGTGCAGAATTCACAAAAGGTGGGCATGGTGTGTCAGCCTGTGACCCTCAGGAAAGGGTCCGGCCCTGACCCCCAGAATGTCAGGATGGGAAGCTACCTCTCCCGTCACTGTGTCCTGTGACGTGGCCCCATTGACCCTGATGGAGGGAGGTTAGCTGGGTGAGCCTGCTCTAATCACAGGAGCCCAAGAAATCAGAGAACTTTCTCTCTGGTGGCCCGGAGAGGCAGAACAAGACGGAGCAAGGCATCGTCCGCTGGTCTGGACGAGGACGAAGCCGCCGGGGGAGAGGGCGCGGTCTGGAAGCTGCGAGCCTTCTTGGATGCCGCCAGGTAGGGAGAGGGCAGGCTCCCAGGGCCGCAACCGCAGGAATGAACGACTCCGGCCAGCCCCCCAGAGGCGCCTGGAGCAGACTCCTCCCCAGAGACTTCCGAAGGAAACAGTCCCGCCAGCCCCTGCTCGCAGCTCGGGGAAACCCTGAGCAGACAGGCCCTGATGGAGAAGACAGACTCCGTGCCCACGCAGAGTTACCCGTGAAGTCATCCCTCTGTGGACCCAGGGCACGAATTGTTATCAGCGATAGCCCGGGTGACGGAGACCCGGAGAAACGAGGTGGGGGGGGGCGTTTGCTGCCTCGTCGGTCCGTGCAGAGCCTGCACTCCTGGAGTGGGGAGCTGCACGCCCACCTCTTCTCTGTTTCACAAATCGGAGCGGTCAGCGTGTCATCCTGGCGGAGAAGCAGCCCGGGAGGCGACGGCCGCGAGCCAGAGAGCACTCCGGGATGGTCTTTGCAGAGCCCTCTGCTCCCGGCCGGCCCGCTGCCTCCCGGCCTCGCCAGGGGGCTGCCAGTGCTCCTCTGCTGTGGGGCAGAGCAGGACCCCCGTGCAAGGAGAGGTTCGGTTTGGAGAAGCCCGGGGAGGAGGTGCTGGGGCAGCGCTGGGTGTGCGGGGCGCCCAGCCTCTCCTCTGGGCCTGGGAGCACTCAGGTGACAGGGGAGCCCCGGGCGGGGGGCAGGGGGGCACTGGTCTGCAGCAGGGGGTGGGTGGGCTGGGCGACAGGAGAGCCGCAGCACCGGGCTCCTGAGGGGGTTCCTGGTGCTGGAGGGGGACTCTGTCCTCCGAGCCAGGCCCACTCCCCTGGTTTCTGTCTCTCCCACCCGCACCCCCATCCAGGATGCCTGGAGGCACATCCAGGCCCATTCCCCAGCCCCCAGCCCAGCTCCGGGTGCCCTGGCGGACCCTGGGCTCCTGACAGCCCTTGCTTGCCGAGTGAGCGAGCAAGCCAGCGAGCCACGCGGCTTCTCAGGCACGTGCCACCTCACTCCCCGCTGCCTCCACCCTCCCTGTGGCTCTGCTAGGCTCCGCACCGTCCCACGCCAGGGCCTGTCCTCACCGCGCCACCTCTGCTCCGTGCAGCCGGCTCCCCACGCTGCACGGCCCCAGGGGGCGCTTCCTGAAGGTGGGCGGAATGGACTGGCACAGGCTGGGGAGCAACTCGGAGGGGAAGGCACGGGCAGATCGTGGAGGACTCCCTGGGCCCCGGATGAGCCCCGTGCTGCCTGTTTATCAAACCCCGCTCCCCGTTTATCAAACCCCGCTCCCCGGCAGACAGCTGTGTAAAGGAGTCGCAGAGTCTAGGGGCCACCTGGGGAAGGGTGTGAGGGCCGGCAAGGTCACAGGAATGAAGCCATGTTCTCACCTACTTCAAAGTCCCCCTGCCCAGGCCACTCTTAGGACCCCAGGTCAGAACAAAAAGTGGAGGAGCCCCTGGGCTGGCAGCTGCTCACCGGCCGTTCGCTGGGGGACGGAGCAGCCCTCTAGGGAGGAAAGCGTCCTCCTCGCCACCCCTGCTCTCTCTCTGAGCCTTCCTGGGGCTCACGAGATGGGAGGTGCTCAACCCGCCCTCCCCAGGTGCAGTGGGAGCAGAGAGGCAGGTAGGGGCTGGGGCTGGCGTGGACTGTCCGTGCAGCAGGACCAGCAAAGCTGCCCCTGCCCTCCTCCCCCCGCCCGCCAAGCTGTCCAGACTGGCCGCAGTTGCTGCCTAGGACGGGGCTATTTCAGACCCAGTGGTAAAAGGCACCGAAATATTCTGGGAAGTCTATAATTGGGAAGAGTTGTCAGTCTGTGTCCTGGGCTTCCTAGGGACGCCTCTCAGCTGCCTGGAATCCAGCGCAGTCCCTGCCACCCTGGGCTTGCTTCTGGGGACCTCCCTGCCCCCTGCGTCTCTGCCCTGAGGGAACGGATCTCCCTGGGAATCCGCCGCCCCTCCCTCGCTGGCCGGGCCCCACCCCCGACCTCCTCCAAGCCCGCCTACCACTGGCTCCTCCCTGCACAGCTCTGGGCTGGGGATCCCACCACTCTGGCCACTTTGCCCCTGGGGGGATCCAGCAGCTGCCTCTGCAGCCTTTCTCCCCCAGAAAGTGTCTCCCCTTTCCCCATTTTTCTGTTTCTTCCACACTTTCTACTTTATTGTCTAAGTTCTAAGCCTTAACTTTTTGCTGTATTTATTTAGTTATTCGCTTTAAAACTAGTTCTGTCTCATGACCTCTGGCCCGAGGGAAACCCCCAGGCTTATTGCAAGTCTGGTCTAGAGAGCTGGTTTGCCAGACTTGGGGGCAGGGCTGGGGTGGCTGCCGGCAGGTGACCCCAGGAGGGGGCTGCCGGGGCCGCATCTTCTGGACTGGAGCCCCCGCCGGCACTCCCTGCAGGTAAGGCGAGTTCTCTCTGCTGGGGCTGCTGGGGTCGGGGTGGGGGGTGGGGGCGGTCTCGGGCTCCCACCCTCTCCAGGGACAGGAGGGCAGAGCCCGGGGTGCGTGAGGGAGGGAGCGTACCCTTTGCACACTGAGCTATTCCCTCCTGGAGCCCGAGCTTGTCAGGGAGCGAGCCCAGTCCTGAGCGGAGGGCTCTGCGATTTGGCCAAACTTCGGAGTCGAGTGGAACAAGTCCCTGAGAGCCGCCTGTCCGATGCCCGCGCGGAGCGTCCGGGAGGCCGGCAGGGGTGCAGGGCAGACGGCAGGGTGTCAGAGGTGGGCTTCCTTCTGAGTTGCTGCTTTCAAAGTTGCTGCGGCAGCCCGGCCTCTTTCAGCTTTCCATGAAGAGATTTGGAGTAAGAGCTGGACAAATGGGAGGCAGGGGGAGTGTGGGCGGGGGGGGGGGAGGAGGGGGGATGATCCCTCTTCAGGTTTGCGTTCGTTGCTACGAAGGACCCCCACCGTTTGGGTCCAGATTCGGATCTCTTTCCTGCCCAGCCCTGGGTGCCACTCTCATTCTCTCCAGCCCAGGGACTCGACGCGTTCTGGTCCCTTCTGCTGCCTGTGGCCCGCTGCGGCGGGCCGGACTCCCCGTTCGCGTCCGGGCTGTAAAGTGTAGCTGGGGGGACATGCCCTCCCTCGTCCCTGCCGACGCTGACTGAGGCTCGGAGGTGCCGGGGACACGCTGACCAGGCACCCCCTGGAGGAGGCGGCCCTCCGCTGTCCCAGAGCTCCCTGCTGGGGTCCCCTCCCCAGAACGGTACTTCACACCCACCACCTTCCAGAACCTCGGGCCAGCACCTCTGTCTCTACGCAGCTCAGTCCGTCTGTCCCTCCCTCCTCGGCCGTGTCCACCTGGCAGAACCCTACAAAGCCCGACCGCCGCCTATGAGGGCCACGTCTCCAGGCCCCTCCTAGCGAGTTCACCGAGCTGTTCTGGTCCACGTGCCGGGCCAGCTGTCCAGAATGGCCGGGCTTGCGCGTGGCGCGAGGCCGGCCAACAGGTGCGCTGCCCAGCGATGCGGGAGGGGCAGGTGAAGGGCGGAGGTCGCCGTTTGTCTCGCTTTCCTGTCCTACCCCTGTCACTCCGTCACTCTGTCTGGACGCCCGGAGCTAGAAGTCTGTGTCCGGCGAGCCTCAGTTTCCTCCTCTGCCCAGGGGAGGCGCTAGGAGGGACAGAGTGAGATAACCCGGGATCGCCTGGTACCCGGTCGGTCGGTGTGTGACTGACTGGCCTTGGTTTGCTCCTGCTTCCCGGGCCCGGGGAGGGGGCGGCACCGGCGTTTCTGTGGGAGAAAGCACCCCCTCTCCTGCCGTCCTGGATCTCCTTGTTGCGCTGCCGCTCAGGGGCCTACTGCGTGGCTTTGGGGAATTGTCACCTTGCTCAGGGGCCTACTGCGTGGCTTTGGGGAATTGTCACCTTGCTCAGGGGCCTACTGCGTGGCTTTGGGGAATTGTCACCTTGCTCAGGGGCCTACTGCGTGGCTTTGGGGAATTGTCATCTTACTCAGGGGCCTACTGTGTGGCTTTGGGGCCTTCATGTAAGGCAAGAGGCTGGAAGAGACAGGGGTGTCCTTTAAGGGGGGTGCAGGAATGGCTCCAGGGAACCTGCAGGCCTTTGGAAATGTTTGGAGAAGAAATTAGCTTGTAACTGGTTTTTCTGGGGTGTCTTCAAAGTTTCATCAGCTTCTCAAAAGTTTTTGCCCACCCATAAAACGATCGAGCAGGAGGCCTGGATGCCGGCCCAGCCCACAGGCAGGTGTTAAGCTTCATCGGTGATTTTGACTTTGTTTTAACGGCTTGCTGACGTAGACTGTGCAGGAGGATTCCTGTACAAATCTCAATCTCTGCTTCTCAGAAAAATGAGATGATGGGAAACTTTTGGCTTGATTTCCTGGAAGGCCGTCAGAGCAGCCGCCCACTTCAGCTAGGCGTGTGCCCTCAGTCATCCAGGGTCATCCATGTGAACTGCAGGGTCTCCCCGGACACGGGTGTCTGCCGGCCGGGGGCTGGGCAATCCGGGTTCTCTTCCCCGCTCCGGTTCCCCCGTAAGATGCTGCAGAGAGGGCAGCCGTGGCTCACGGGGAAAGATCAGTGCCACCGTAACCAAGGTCCTCGGGCGGGGAGGAAGGAAGCCGTGTGTCCACGGTGGCCTGGAGGGCTTCCATGACCCGGATCTGTCCTCTGGTCCCCAGAGGGTGGAAGCAGGCGAACTAGTGGGGGAAATGCCGCGGGGCCGGGAGTCCAGGCCAGTGCCAGGGCTTCCCGCCGGCGGGGCGTGGCGGGCCATCTCCCAGGGCCGGCGGAGGGCCGATCTCCCTCCTGGCTGCTCCGGCCAGGCCAGGGCAGCACGGAAGGCCCTTCCTCAGCTTCAGATCCTGCCCTGGGAAGTCCTTCCGCTGTGGCCTCCGGGTTCTGCTGGCCTCGCCCGCTCCTCCTCCTCCGGCGCTGCTGCGGCAGGCCAGGCGGCGCTCAGGAAGGCCAGCAGGTGGTGAGGTCCCTGTGGCGGGGACCGTGAATGGGGCGCTGTCCGTATCTCTGCTGCAGAAACCAGGAAGGGAAAATCGGAGAGTGAATGGGTTACCCGAGGACAGGGACAGGGGATCCAAGGAGAGAGGGTTCCAAGTCACACCTGGGGGACCAAAGCCCATGTCAGCAAAGGCCTTTTCCCTCAAGTTGGGAAAACTTTCCTCAAAAGAGGGCACCATTGTCGATCGCAGGCCTGCCGAGGACAACCGGAACAGGAGGAAGGCACACTGGGACTGTTTCGGGGTGGGGGCAGGTCCCTGGGGGTTTTCAGCCAGCCCCCGACTCAGGAACGGGGGCCATGCCAGGCTGTCCAACACGTGTAACTACCAAGTCGAGGAAGCCCACGCTCTGGCAAGCTGCGAACACACGATGCTCCCGGCACGGATGGGGGGCTGCACCTCCCCCCAGCGCTGGTCGGCGCCGGGCTGTGTGCTGGACCCCCCCACACGCGCCATTCTCTGCTGTGAGCTAGCTGAGCTGCCCCCGGACCCCCCCACCAAGGATGGGCAAACGGGGGCCCATTTGGAATATCTTTTTTTAAAAAATTTCTCATTAGAGTGTTTTAAATGGTCCAAGTAACAGAACCACACGGGTGCACGGGACGACACGGGCCGCCCCCCCCCCCAGGCTGCCATACCCGCAACGCAGCCAGCAGATGCAGCCCCGCACACGCCCTTTCATGGCTCCGTACACACACGCACACACAGGCACACGCATCACACCCAGCCTTCGAACAACTGGGGGACGAGAAGGACGCAGGCCGAACCAGGCTTGTCCAGCGCAGAGTCTGGGTCGCAGGAAGCGCTCTGTCAGCCGCAAGGTCGACGTGTGGTGAACACTTTGCTCTGCCTGGCTGGACGTTGCTGGGAGTCCCCAGGGCGGGCCTGCGACGGCCCCCACGCTGCCGACGGCGCCACACCACCCCCCGCCACAGTCCGCTGTGGCTTTGTCTGTTTATGCCACAAGGCGTTGAGTTCCTCAAGTTCACGGGCTTTACCTTGCTTCGGTGTAAACTGCCGGTGTCTGCCCGGTGCAGGCAGGACGCAGGAGGAGCCCCACGGATCTTTGGGGGACAGCGTCAGTTCAGAGCAGTGGGGATCCAGGGCCGTGCACACAGATTTCGAGGGAATGAGGTGATGGCTGGATTTAAGTCCCAATTCAGTGAGCGACCGAAGTGTCAGGGTCGGATATGCCCTCCGGCTCTGCCCGGGCCCAGCGCAGGGACCCCCATGGGGTGCGCGTGCCAGTGCCAGGTGCTGTCCCTCCCGACGACAGCTCCAGCCCGGGGAGGGCTCTGCGGGTGACCAGGCGGCCCCGCCGCGCCCAGGGCCTGCATCTGGGGCCTGCATCCCGGGCCTGGGCCCTGCGGGTCGGTATAGGTTGGGGTTGGGGGTGAAGGTGGCCCTTCTATTTCTAGCCGTGTGGGTGCTGGCTCTTCTCAGCGCATCTCTGTGCCGAGCCCTTCTGCTCGGAGAGCGTGAGGAGCGTTGGCCGAGGGCCCTGGGGGCAGGTCTGGTGTCCGCAGCTCCTGGTGGTCATTTTCTCCAACCGTCCGAAGGCCACACGGGCCCCAGCATCCCCCTGGGCCCCCCCAGCCTGCCCCTACGGGGAGGAGGAAAGTGCCGCAGCCCCCCGGGGTCACTCCCTGCTTCTGCGACTCGGTGCTGCGTGTGTTGTGTGTAACTAGAGACTCCGATAACCCCTGGCCTGTTGGCCGGTCATTTCACAGTCGCTCTTCCTCCGGGGCCCAGTCGTGCACTAACACACGCCGCTACGTGCCGGGTGAGCTCAGGGAGAGAAGGGGAAGCGCAGCCCGGTGCCGAGCGGCCCGCAGCGCGTCCCGTCCCGGGTGCGGGAGACTCCCCAACCGACCACTCCCTGTGCATTGAGTTCCTGTCAGATGGCAGAGCCCGGCACTGCGAGTTCATAGCGCTCCCCCCCACCCGTGGGGTTCTGCAACACCGCAGAGGCAGTCAGTGATCACTTCGTGGATGAGGAGAGACCCACAGAGGTCACGAGACCTGTCCAGGGACCAATGGCCAGATGGGAAGAGCTTCTTTGCTCCACGCTTCTCTGCGCCACTCTCCTGTTCTCGCCTCCCCCCTCCCGTTCGTCCTGGGCTCCGCGTCGGAGCTGCCTGCTGGGGCTGGGCTTTCACTGAAGGACTCCTTGAGCCCTCGGGTGCGGGGGGTGGGGGGAGAGGAGAATCTGCCACCCTATATTTACCGTATTTGTTCCTCCTTCGGAGGGTCCCGTCCCATGCGGTCCCAGAGGCAGACACTCTTCCTTGTCGAGCTCCATGTGCATCTCCAGATGGAGCCTGGGAAGGGAGGCGGGTGGGCACAGCGTTGGTGGTGTGAGTGTGCATTCGTGCGGGGTACGGGGGGTTAGTGGTGGGAGGGAGGAAACGCAGAAATGTGGGCCCGAATGGGTGGACAGGCGAGGGAGCCGGCTCAGGAACAACGAACGAGGAAGCAAATGCGGGAACGGAGGAGCGAATGAGCCGGGAGCAAGCTCGTTAGCCTCGCCAGGTGGCGGTCGCCCCGATGGATGTTCAGGGGCAGAGCGGGGCCCCCCTCGGGGGTGAGCTGGGAGCCCCGTGATGTGGTGGCTCGGAGCCCGCCTGTCCCACTGTGTTGCGTGTGCGTTGGTGAACTGACTCCCGGGGAAGGAAGCTCATCCCACAGAACCCGCCTCGCTGGCCCCTCCCCGGTGCCCCCTGACCCCTGCGCGCTCACGTCTGCAGAACCACGGGGCTCGGGGAGCAACGGAGCTGATGTCTTGGAAGAAAAGAAACACCCTTGGTGACGAGGCCGACGCGGTGACCTCCGTGCTAACCCGCAGGCTCGCTCTGTTCACAGGGTGGCGATGCTGCAAGATGGTTGAATGATTGTTTTTTGAAAAATGAAAGAGAACTCCCTCTGACCATGAAGTTAATATATTACTGGCGTTAAGTAGAGTTCAGACAGCCGGCACGGGGATTCATTTCTCTGTCTCGCTGACGGGCGAGTGCCTGCTCCGCGCCCCTCGCTGTTCCGGGCACGGAGGGAGAGCCCGGAGACACAGCCCCTGCGTCTAAGGAGCCCCGTGGGAAACACAGATCAACACGTGGGACCATCTTCCCGACACGTCTGGGGGGACGGAAACCAGGGGTCTGAGGGGCCTAAAGGGGACGGGGACCCACACCCCGCCTGGGGAACCAGGCAGGGCTTCACAGAGGGAAGGGACACAGGCTGGGCGTCGAGGGGTGAGAAGGAGCCTGCCTGGCAAGGCAAAGCCGCCATCCTGGAGGCAAGAGCACAGACGCAAATGTCAGAGAGTCGGGAAAAGAAAGCGCTGGGGGGCTGGGGAGTGGGGGCTGGGGGTTGGAGGGACTGGGTCGAGGCTGGAGAAGGAGGCTGGGGTCAGACTGTAAGGCCTTACAGGGCACAGGCCTGTTTCACGCCACGGTGCCCAGGCTTCGGGCGAGCAAGGCCCTGTGTGGACTTGCAGAGGGTGGTAGCAAACAGGGCCTCGGCGAGGGGCTGGGCTCCGAGGAGGGAAGCTGCCCCCTACCCCCGCCCCCGTTGTGGGCGTGTGTGCCCCCCCTCAGAAGTCTCCGAGCTGGGTTACCCGCGGTGCAGGAGGACGGCCAGGATGCAACACATGCTGGGAAGCATTCTCTGCGACTAACAGCTTCCTCTAATTGAGTGTGTGTAGCGTTTCTTACTTTTTATGACCGCCACTGCCGGGCCACGGGGCACTGCGCTGGGGACTGTTATCCCTCCCCGGCCCTGAGGCAGCTGCGGTCTGGAGAGGGCAGCTGGCGGAGGCTGCAGCCGGGGAGCGCGGTGGACAGGACCCCAAGCGCAGCCTGGGGGGAGCCCAGGGGGCCATGGCCCGGAGACAAGAGCCGCAGTCTCCTGTCTCACGGTCGTGGGGGTGGGACGCTGTCTGTGGGTGCCTCTTATGCTCCCCCAGGAAAGGGGGGGGCCTGCTGGGACAGCACCTCCAGAGTCAGTGTGGGTGCTGCAGACTATTTATGCTTCGTCAGGCCAGACGCTGCTCAAAATAAGTGAAACAGGAATGTCTCTGTGTCCTCAGGACCCTGAAATCTGAGCCAGTCACTTGTGAAACGAATGGAGAGCAGGGTAGTCCGGCAGGGAAAAAAGGAAAGAAGATGGGGAAGGATTCCGTCCTGAGAGCGGGAAGGGACTCAGAACGGGCTGTGACCGCTCTCAGACGTGCGACCAGACCAGCAGTGCAAAGAGGAGCGTGCGGGTTTCTGGAGCTGCGGGTGGGGCTGGCTGGGCGGGGTACGGCTGGGAAGGATGCTGGAGGGGCTCCTGGCCCGAGTGGGGGTGGAGGTCAGTCCTTTCAGGGGAGCTTGAACAGGGCCGTGCTGGGAAAGCCTATCTAAACTGAGCCGTCGGTCAAGGCTGGGAGGGGAAGACCAGACTCAGAGGGAGCCAGGGGTTTTAGGGGGCCCAACCCACCCTGGGGGCAGGGGCAGGGAGTCCCGGGGCAAGGCGGCCCCACCTGCCCGGCCTGCGCTGGGGTTGGTGGGGGAAGAACTGCCGCTCACTCGGCTGAAGTTTAAAAGCTGGGCATGGTTATCTGTTCTCGCCAGAGGAAATGTGTTACAGAATTGTTGCAAATCTTAGCGTGCGCAGCTAAAAATACAGGGAAAATACAGCAGGAGTCAGGCAGTCAAAAGAGATTTTTTTCTGGATTTTTTTGATGTTTGTGGTCTCTGTCAGCTTTTTACATTTTGTGATTTGTTGTCATTGCTTTTTTCATCCTAAGGAAATATTTACTTTGGTTCTTAAAGCAAGCAAACAAAACCAAACCAACAAACAAAAACAGGGCGGGGAATGTTTGCCTCATGCAGCACAGAAGCTCGGGTGCCTCTGGCCTTTGGAATCTCAAAGTCATGCCAGGTGGCCTTTGGCATCTCCAAAGCGAGCCCCCCTCCGTGGCTTCTTACAGCTGCAGCCCGAGCTTCCGTCCGTCCGTGGCTCGGGCAACTTGCTCACGTTGCCACAAGGCATCCTGGGAGTGCAGGCTGCCCCTGCCCCGTGCTGCCCTACTAGACCCATGCCCCCTTCTCCCCTCCTTTGTTCGTTCGGACGCACACGCCTGCAATCCGGTGACAGAGCTGAGGCTGGAGAGGCGGCGGGTGCAAGCCAGCCCATGGTCTCTGAGGGGCAGGGCTCCGAGCTGTCCCCGGAGGCAGGGAGGGGTCCCTGCAGGGTCCCTGTGTGAGTCCCAAGGTCCTGTTTGTGTTCAAGGAGCCTCAGCAGGTCCTTGTGAGGGGGTGGGCACGGCGGGGTAAAAATTGTCCTACTCAAGCCACCGCCTGTCACATGACCCTGTGGTGTTTGAATCAGTGATTTCTCCTGGAAATCATATCGTTATTTGTTTTCTTCCTTGGTTTTTGTCTTCTCCCCCAGCACGTCAGCTGGAGGCAGGATGTTGCTATGCCCAGTGATTAAGATGATGCCCGGCACCTCGTCCGGGACGTGAGGAGCGTTCACTTAATTAGCTAATCGATGACTCCAAAAGATCGTGCAGAATACTAAAGAAGTGGGTCACGGCTTCAGGATAAGATGTGCCTTTCGAGTGCTTTGGGTCTCGGTTTAGGAAGCTTCATTGCTTCAGGAATAGGCAGACGTGGCTTGAGTTTCATTCACGGTTTTAGCAACTGCGGAGCACAGCTGGCATCTGGCCTCTTCTCGGGGAAAAAATAAGCGACAGGCAATATTTTTGAATTCCACAGCATAAAGGAGGAGGGCAGGAAATCGCATTTCTCACCCGATTTCCATCTCCTTCAATCAAATTAATCCTGCGTGTCGGTGGCATAGGGCTCCAGTGGATTCCGGGGAAACCCTGAGTGTCTGAATGGAGAGGACATCGGACGGGATGGGTGTTCTCGCTCGTTAGCAGGACCCGAGACTCCTGGGGCCTCAGCAATGCTCTTTCCTTCCTGCGCAATGGCGCCCCCACGCCCCTTCTGCTGTCCCCTCTGCACCTCCCCAGTGCAGTGTCTCTTCCGAGCTCTAGACCCCAGCACCCACCTTCCTTTGACGTTGCTACTTGGCTGTGTTCCAAGGGCCTCAAACCTGCTCTGTTCCGCCCAAACGTGTCCTGTCTGACCTCCTCCGTGACTGGCTCCCAGACGCTCAACTGTCATCCTGGGCTTCCCTGGAGCTCTCGCCGCCCTCGATCCCTCTGCTCCCTGCCAGTCGCCTGGCGTCCCGGGATCTGCAGCTGGACCCCTCGGCCTGCTGGGAAAGGTCGTCAGCATCTCTCTTTAGACGTTGCGCTGATGTCCCCATTGGCCCCTCCGGTCAAGCCACCCTCCTCAGGAGGGTTTCCTAAATCACAGCGGTAGACGCGTGAGAACAGCCACTGGTACCAGGACCAAAGTCGGCCCCTTGTCTCTGGGTCAACGCACACGCCCCCAGACTGCTTCTTTTACTGCTCTTTCCTCAGACTCCAATGGCTCCCTTTCCACGGACTCCTGTCGCCTGCTCCAGCCCCAACCTTCACCGCGCCTTTCCTCCCCTCCCCGAAAGCACTGTGCCTCCGGCTCGTGAGTGACACTGGAAGGGAGGCTGGCTGTTCCTGGCGCAGGCCACCCTCGCCTTCCTACCTGCTCCCCACCCCCCTTTCCAGGCTCAGCTCAGCCATCACCTCCTCCAGGAAGCCTTCCCTGACCCTCTGGGCCTGCAGTGGGTGCTTGTCCTTCCTCTGCCATAGCACTGACAACAAAGAAAAGCAGGTATCTGCTTACTTGTGTGTCTCCACCACCAGGTTACAAGTCCCCCAGACAGGGCCTGGCACTCGGTAAGTGTTTAACATGCATTTAGGGTGTGACCGAACCAGAGGCCGAAACAACAAAGTTCCCAGGCCCCCTGTGCAGCTGACCTCTCTCTGCAGGTCAGACTGACAGGTCTCCCCTTCATACCTATTACAGCGATAATGGTCAACGGTTCACTTTACAAAGAATCAGCACATCCACAGACTCATGTAAGCTGCTCTGCGCACTCTCTGAGGCCAGGCTCGGTTCTAAGCTTTTCACCTGAAGTGGCTCGCTCAGCTCTCCCAATGGCCTGTGACGCAGGTGCTGTTACCCTTCCTGTGTACGTGCCAGGGTAGAGGGCCAGAGAGGGTGAGTGACTGCCCCTGGTTCGAATGGCTCGTAAGAGGCAGGACTGGAATGCGAACACAGGGCTTCCGATGGACAAGCTTCATCGGGACGTCAGCCGTCCCGGGAGGAATCAGTGCCTAGGACAGCGCCCGGGTTACAGAGGGTACCCGGCACGTATTTGGTGACTGAGGTCACACGGAGAGAGAGGAGTGTGGAGTCCAGGCCTCAGACCTCCAGCTCTTCCCGGGCCGTTGGGCGCTCAGGCAGGGGCCCCCTGCTCCCTCGTCCCACCCCTGACAGGGAACTGCAGTTTGCCGCACACACAGCTCAACAGACACGCAGCAGAGGCCCGGCGCTTGGCCTGTAGGAGCAGGACCTGGCTCAGCGGTCTGGACGCAGTCACTCCATGCTTTTAAGGCTCGGCCAGATTCCTGCCCCGAGCGTCTCCTGTCACCCCAGCAACACGTCAGTGGCGCCTCATTTGCCCCAGCCCCCCACCCCTGGTGGGCAGTGGCAGGCCGTCTGAATCAGACTGAGCTCACCCTCTGTCCAGGCTGCCCGAGCAGTGTGCCAAATCTCATTTTCTCCCTCTAAATTGCTGTCTGCTTGGTGTCTTTCCTCCCCCACCTCTGGGTCCCTGAATAGGGAATGCTGGTTACTATGGTGACGGGCTAGCTTGTGGAAGGAACTCAGCTTAGTAAATTAATTGCTGGACTTTTGGAGACTAATGGCAGAGCTCTGCCTCCCAGGGATGGGGTGTGGCCTGCATCATGCCAGCTGGGCAGCCAAGCCCCGGAAAGAGCTCAGGGCTGGTGAGAGAGCGAGGACATCATGGTGCCCGCTGCGGCGTGCGGGGGCTGCCGCCTGGGACGGGCAGAGGGGTGGGGTGGGGGGGCAGAGAAGCTGCCCAAAATCTCACATTTCCTGTGCATCCGGTCTGTGCCAGGATCTGTCCTGCATGCTTTGCAAAAATTATTTTTTTGTATACCTCACTGCACCCCTGATGGAGCAGAGATCATCCTCATTTTATGGAGAGGACACACTCACTGCCACCACTAAGGAGCACAAGGATCCCCATACCAGGCCTGCCACACTCAGGGGGCACTTACTGTGATTGCTCTTTTACCCCTGGGCTGAAAGCCATTCTCTTCTTTACAATCTTTTCCAGAATAGAGAAGCACAGGGAACCTTTCTGAACTCAGTCCATGACCCTAAAACCAAAGAAAGACATTCCAAGAAAAAGAAAATGACAAACCAAAATCTCTCGTGAACATAGATGCAAAAATCCTCAAAGAATATTAACAAATCAAATATTATAATATAGAAAAAGAATTACAAACCATGACTAAGAGATCGTAGCCAGAGCAATTAGGTAAGAAAAAGAAGTTAAAGCATCGAACTTGGAAAGGAGGAAGTAAAATGATCTCTACAGATGGCATGATCCTATATGTAGAAAGCTCCAAAGAACTTACAAAAAGCTGTTATAATAAATAGAATCAGCAAAGTCCCATGATACAAAATCAATACTCAAAAATCTGTAGCATTTCTGTGCACGAGTAGCAAATAATCAAATGAGGGAAATGAAAAACATAAGACTGTTCACAATAGCATCAAAGACTAGCATAAAATACACAGGCATCAATTTAATTAAGGAGGCACAACACTTATACACTGAAAACTATGAATCGTCATTGAAAGAAATTGGAGAAGCCCTGAATAAACCAAAAGGTAGCTCCTGTTAGCGCTTAATGGTTTCAAAGTTTCAGGCTGGGGTGATCAAAAAGTCCTGGACATAGATAGCGACGATGGTTGCACAACATGTGAATATAATTAATGCCACCGAATTGCACACTTAAAATGGTTACAAGGCCGAAAGTCATATGGTGTATTTGTCATCAGAGAAAAAGGTGTTCGCACCCCAGTCTCCGTGAATGTGTTATGTCACATGGCAAGGCAGGATTAAGGTTACAGGTGGAATGAAGGCAGCTACCAACCTGACTTTCAACTGTGGACATGGACCTGGAGTACCTGGGGGGGCTCACGTAACCACAAGGGTCCCTGCAAGTTAGAATCAGAGAGATGGCAACCTGAGCAAGGTGGGATGGGCCACTGCTGGCTTTGCAGACGGAGGAAGGGGCCACAAACTAAGGAGCACCTTCCAAACTCGGCCTGGCGGGTGCTAGTCCAGGAAGCCAGACCTTCCCCTGAAATGGTCACGTGGCCCCTCCCCCAGCACACACTCAGTGCTCCCATAAGCCCTTGCGCCTCCCTCTACTTGCGTTCGTTCATTTTATCCTACCTTCCTGTGGCCCGAGTGGCAACTGTTGGTAAAGCAGTTTGACGATTCACATCAGGATCCTTTCAAAACTCACGTGACAGACATCCTAAGCATTTGCCACAAACCTGCCCTAAGACAATAACTCAATATACGCAGAGGCAGGTGCAAAGCTGCCTCTGGTGACACATTACACTAATAAAACAGCCTATGAACTGTCCGAAACATCATAAGTAGAACAAATGATGAAAACAATGGTGCTGGTAGCACAGGTGTAGCCTCGGGGAGTCAGCCCTGAAGGGGCCTGGCAGGCCCTGGGCACATGTTCGGCGGTGGGTGGGTGGGGGGCGATGGAGTCAGCGAAGGGTCCCGCTGCTGGCTGCGAGGAGTGTCAGGAGCTCCTCTAACAGCCTGTCTTTCTTCCTGCAGGAAATGCTCCCGTAGAACCGAGTGGTGTCCCCTGCCGGCGGACAAACGCGTCTCCCCAAGCACGAGAGAGCCATGGCCGCCGGCCTGCGAGGGCGCGCCGCGCCCTGCCTCCTGTGGATGCTGCTGCTGTGGGGCGGGCCCGGCGGCTGTCGGGCGCAGAGGGCAGGTGGGGCTGCCAGTCTGCGTCCGGCTGGACGGGGCGCGTGTCCGCGCGTGCGGGAGTGCGCGGCGCACAGGTGTGCGTGTGCCGGTGACGGTGTGCGTTGGCTGCGCAGCCGGGGCATGCGTCTGCGTGTGTCAGTGTGTGAGTGTGTGTCTGAGAAAAGTGAGCTGTCTGAACTCGTCTTGAGTGAACTCCAGAACGTGTCATGGGCCTGTGCCTCTCAAGTGCCTGTCGGGTTTGGGGGCAGTGGGCAGGGGTTAGGGCACTGTCGTGTTGTCATGTCCTGTAAAGGCTTTGGGGACATTCCAGGGGAAACGGACACACTGGGTCCGGGCGGAAGAGGTGGCCAGGGCAGGTGTGCAGTTGACGCAGGAAGCGGGAAGTTCACTGGAGAAGAGGAAGCCTGGGGCGGGTGGGGAGCCCTGACCTGACAAGGTGGCTCTGCTCACCCATCCAAGGGCCTCCTGGAGGAAGGCACCATTGGTGCGGAGAGCCGCAGGACCAGTGGAAGCGCTGGGCACGTCACTAGACAGTTGGATTAATGCGCCGCCCTGTGTAGAGCGCCACCTGTATGTAAAGCTCCGCCCCAAATAAAGTTCCAGTCCAAATAAAGCTCCGCCCCACAAAAATCCCGCCCCATGTAAAACTCCGCCCCAAATAAAGTTCCAATCCAAATAAAGCTCCGCCCCACAAAAATCCCGCCCGATGTAAAGCTCTACCCCCACGTAAAGCTCCAAGCCCATTTGCAGATGCGCAACCCAGGGGAGGAGAGGCAATGCCCCCTGAAGGTGAGGCTGAGCTAGACCCCTGCTGTTTTCCCTATGCCTGCAAGATGGCAAAAAAGAAAGCAAAAACAAAACCCCCAAAGGCTTGTGCTTCTGTATCGTTGTTGCAAAGTCTGCTGAGTATTTTCCTTTGCCCGAGACTCTCGAAGCGCGGCTTGCTGCATGACTGTGGACATCCAGTTTCGGGTGAGTCCTGCGGATTGGTGTCCGCCCAGACGAACCGTACTGCACAGTTGACACGCAGGGTTCCTCACTCCAGCAGTGGGAAGGCCGAGGACCGGCTTTTCCAAGCCCTCATTTTTTAGGGGAGAAAAGGAGGCTCCAGGAAAACGTCATCTGGTGGGGTCACACGGCCTTTACCTGTGGCCCAGCTGACGCCCTGGGGTCGGCGTCCTTCCTCAGGCCGCACACTTAGCTCTCCCGTGCCTACGACCTGGTCTGCTGCCTGGGCGCCAGGAGGAAATGCACGCGGAGCTCCCAAGGGCCCCTTGGCGAGGCCTCTTGAACCAATGAACTTTCTGCAGCATTAAAACTCATTTGCGCAAGGATTACAGCCCAGGCCGGGCGCTGCCTGGCCCGCAGCAGCAATTGTCGTGAACAGGCTGGGACGCGATTGTCCCAAAGACAGAAGGGTGGCTGTTTGTGTCGAGGAGAAAAACTCCCCAGGAATCACCTCTGAGTCCACACATCTGGCGAACACACTGCAGAACCTCTAATTCTGTTCGGGATCAATCCCGGGAAGCCAGGGATTAACCCCGGCTCCTCAGGTGGATCGTAAGTTGGACCGCAGAACAAGAGGGAAGGGTAGAGGTGGGACGGTCCAGAGCGGCACGGGTTCAGGCTGGGACGGGGACGTATCTGTGTGTGTGTGTGTGTAGTTTATTGTTATTCTGCTTTCTGAACTTAATTCGTTGTTTATAAACAGAAAATCAGCCATACAAAACAACGAAATTCGCTCGTGGTTCTGCTTGCCAGAGGGAAGCAACCTTTCTTTTCTCGGGCCTCTCAGGTGTGCGTATGCGCACTCCCACACAGACACGCACAGCTTTTCACCCCCGACGAGGCACTGGGAGCGTGTACCGGACAAGGGTTCCCTTAGGGCCGTCCTGGCCGGGGCCGCCTGCTGTTCCCCGTGCGAATACAGGTGGTGGCTGCCTGAGTGGCACCGCTCGGTGGGTGTGCAGCTGGTCTGCAGGCTGTTGCTTGGCACTGCTGCCCTGAACTTCCTTCTATCCCATTTCCTCCCCTTCTACTTACCTGGTTATTTTCTTGGGGGTAAATTACTAGATTTAGAATTGGTGGGTCAAAAGAGTCACGAGGGTTTTAAGACCCTGAGAAGCGGTGTCACAAACTCCACAGCCACTGGCCCAGGACACGGATGTGTTCCCTTCACCTTCTCACTGCTGCCTGGGTCTTTGAGACGTTGGCCAATCTGAGGGCTGGGCACAATGGGCTTTGTGTGTGTGTGTGTGTGTGTGTGTGTTTTTATTTTGTTGTTACCAGCCAAATACTTGTGTCCGGTGTTCCCGGAGGCCTGGTCAGCTGCTGCTCTTGGCATGGCCAAGCCCAGATTCTGGAAGAGTGGAGAGCGGGGCTTCTTGGTAGTTCCCTTGTGTGTTTGCCCAGCACTTCGGCGTTTAGAAAACACTGCTCCTCCTCCTCTAATTATAAAGCGGGGAAGAGCAAACTCTGCCCTTGCTGCTGGGAGGGCCGGAGATAAACTGTGTAATGCTGTTTCTTGTTTAATCAAAAGCATTGTGTAGCTAATATAAAACTTGTGTTTGTGTAGTTATAAAAGATAAGCATATTTTACAAAGCATTGTAGAATTCTTCAAATTTGCATTTAAAATATATGAATGCAATATATTTCATGTGATTTCTAATAGAGAAGTACAGTAAGCGGTTTTAATACCCAACAAGAGTGCACTGGCTAAATAAATTATGTTCATCCTTGCTGTGGACTCCGTAGCCATGGAAACCGGCATTATCACACGGGAAACGGGTTCCCAGAACATTGCAGGGAAGGCAGCTTATCCATCAGCATGTCTGGTACAATCCCACTCCCATCAATAACTACGTGGCGATAAATGGAAAATGATCAAGTCTACACACGGTGGTTAACAATGGTTATCTCTGTGTAGATGGGAATAGGAGCATTTCAAATATTTTTTGATTGCCTTTCCTGACTTTTCTGAAATGGGCATGCATTTTTTCTTTTTGTGGCAGGTTTAAAAAACAATGAACCCACTTGTAACCACGTAGTTAAACAGATCGACACAGTGTTGGCCCATGACTGGTAATCACTTTCACATAAGATTGTATATTGTCAGCTGAACCTCTCTGCAACCCTGGGGACACTCATCATCACGTGACAGTTAGGAAACTAAGGTGTGAGCTCCAAGGCAGCTGGACAAGGCCGCCAGCCAGTGGGAGCCAGAGTGGGTGGGCGTTTGAGGCAGGTGGGGTGACCCAGTGGCCACACCTCCAGGGCCCCCAGGGCAGTGCTCTTTCCACAACTGGCTGACCCCAGCTCACCCTTTCTCTCGCCCTTGCAGGCTGCAAAACTGTCCATTATGATCTCGTGTTCCTGCTGGACACGTCCTCCAGCGTGGGCAAGGAGGACTTCGAGAAGGTCCAGCAGTGGGTGGCCAACCTGGTGGACACCTTCGAGGTGGGCCCTGAACACACTCGTGTGGGGGTCGTGCACTACAGCGACGAGCCCACCACTGCCTTCGAGCTGGGCCACTTTGACTCCGGGGAGGCGGTCAAGGCGGCCGCACAGTCCCTGGCCTACCAAGGCGGCCACACCAACACAGGGGACGCTCTGCGCTACATCACCCGTCACAGCTTCTCCCCGCTGGCCGGTGGCCGCCCAGGAGACCGTGCCTTCAAGCAGGTGGCCATCCTGCTGACTGATGGCCGCAGCCAGGACCTGGTGCTGGAGGCCGCGGCCGCGGCTCGCCGGGCGGGCATCCGCATCTTCGCGGTGGGCGTCGGGGAGGCGCTGAGGGAGGAGCTGGAGGAGATCGCCTCGGAGCCCAAGTCCGCCCACGTCTTCCACGTGTCGGACTTCGACGCCATCGACAAGATCCGGGGCAAGCTGCGGCGCCGCCTCTGCGAAAGTGAGTCTGCGCAGTGCGGGCTGGGGGTGGGGGTGGGGGTGGGGGCGGGGACAGTGGGACGGCGGGGTGGGGCCTGCGAGGGGCCAGCGGTCCGGGGCTGGGCTTCTTGAGCGGGGCTGGGCCGTGGAGACAGGTGGAGACAGGCCTCTGCGCACGACGGGGGGGGGTGACGGGAGTGGCCCCAGGCCCCCCCTTCCCAGGCTCTGTCATGTAAGAAACCCAGTCGCGCCGGCACACAGCACATGCCTGTCACCAGGGTCGTGCCTCGCCCTCTCACCGCCGGGGCTGCAGCAGCAGCAAGGCAGTCGGGGAGGGCTGGGGGCCAGCCCCACCCACCCCAGGGAGATGTTGCCGTCAGAGCATCTGCACCCAGTGGGTGAACGTAGGGCTCCCTTGCTGATGAGCGGTCCTGTAAGAACATGGGCACAGACGGGCTTGGGGACTGACCCAGAGACCCCGAGTCAGCCTCCTGACCACGTCAAGGGTGCTGCTGTCCCAGAGGCCATGGCTGCTGACCCACACGCTCTGAGACAACCCCGGTCTTCCAGCTGTCTGTCGGGAAAGGGACTGTGGTGGGGGGTGGGGCAGAGGTCGAGGGATTGGCAGCCCAGGGCGCTGACCTCTGGTAGGGTCATCCTGAGGGCAGCCCTTCCCTAGGACAGGCAGATCGAAGGGGGCTTCTCCCAGGCCCGCCTGCCTCTGTCTCTTCATTAGGGTGACACGTCCACCTCGAAGTCACCCACTACCGGGCCAGTGCTGGGTGACTTCCCATCCAGGGCCAGCAGGTGGGGGCTGGGAGCAGTCTCAGCTCCCTCCCCCGACTTCTTCCCTGAACTGAGAACCTCTGGTGGGGGAAGCCCAGAGGGTCCCATCTCAGCAGGGGCAGCGGAGGAAGGGCCAGTGGTGGAAGCTGCTGGGCGTGACTCCTGGTCCCAAGGATGGGCCTGGCTTGCAGCCCGGTGGTGCCTGAGACGGGTGCCCGTGGTTTGTTGACCACTCTGACTCTTCTCCCCGTGTCGGCTCGCCTAAGTGCCAGTCATTCACACACACTCCCGGGGGCTCTGCCTGCGTGTGTCCTTGCGCTGACACGCCGACTCGGGCCTGTAGTGAAAGATGAGACGCAGCCTCCGCCCTCAGGGTGGTCATAGTCCAGATGGCTAAGGAGAAGAGGCACAGAGGGAGTGACGCCGCCTGGGGCAGCCCTTACTGAGGGGGCCTGCGGTCTCGGGGAGCAGCATGGGGGAAGCCAGCTGAGACAGGGGTGGCTGGAGCCCTGTGGGAGTGGGGAGGGGGCTGCCCTGCAGGGAGCAGGAAGACACCCCTGCTTTCTGTCCCCTCCTCTCTGGCTGCCGGGTGTCTCCCATCGGCTGGACCCCGCAAAAGAGCGGCCCCCCCCGCGGCCAACGTTCCAGGGCTCGGAGCAGGGTTTAGGGGGAGAGAAGGGACACCAGGGGGAGCAGAGTGGGGGTGCCCATACGAGGCAGCTCTCGGCGCGTCTCAGAGCTGTGTGAGCCTGCAGACCTGGGACAGGGGACTGTGATCAGCAGCCTGGATTCGTCTGACGTGAACGTGGGCCCCGTGGTGGCGGCGGGCCTGGCTGACTCCGCTGGAGGCGACTGGAACCGAGAGCCAGCCGTTGGCCGGGCACCAAACCCAGACGGCACTTTGTGGGGGGGGGGGTGTCGTGTCCCACTCTGCCCAGCCCCAGTTGTCAGAACTCGTGCAGCCCCTGACCGTTGGGGGCCGGTCCAGACCGAGAATTGCCCGGGGAAATATATACGCTAAATTTTGTAGCCTTAGTAGGAAAAAGAGAGTGAAGCCTCTCACGAATAGTTCGATATTGGTTATGTCTTTACATGATGATTTTTGGAAATTTGGGGTTAAATGCAGTATATGTGTGACATTAATCTTACCCGATTCTTTTGACTCTTTGTAACATGGCTACTAGGAAATCTCACATTTCATTTCCCGTAGGAGGGTCCTCCTCCTCCTTGGCCTCCTTCCCCGCTCCCCTCTCTCTCTGCGGGGCTGACACTGGCAACGGGAACTGAGGCCCCGTTGCTCCCAGAGCCCATGCCCCCCGTCCGCTTGGCTACAGAAGGGAGGAAGGGCAGCTCTGAGGGGCAGCGGGCTCCCGGGCTGCCCTCCAGGCAGTAGCGCAGTCCCAGGTCAGGGCCCAGGGCGTGAGGGGCCGGCGTCCGTGGTGGGCACAGCTGCCCCGGCCCCTGGGCGCGCAGGTTGGGCTCTGTGAGCAGCGGCCCCTCCGGTCTGGGAGCCTGGCGGAGAGTGACCCTGTGGGCATAGGATGGGTCAGTTCTTGGGGTGGCCACTGCAGGAGCCGCTCTTTGTGGAAATACGCTGGGCCCCCCGTGGACTGGACCCGTCCTTCTGTCCCTCGGGACCTCAGGGCATGCCCCCGTCCCACTCTGCTGAGGGCTTCCTTTGAATTCAGCCCGAGCTGCAGATGGCCCCGCAGTGCCGCTCACTGGTTTCCTTCTTTCTGCAACACCCGGTGCTCCAGCCGTCCTCAGAGTCCAGGTGAGCGCCTGCATTGGAGTTCGCCCTGCGGTTATTAGCGAGTGACCGATCGGCGAGGTGATTACCGGCGGTCCCCCGAGGCAGGCGGCCCTGCGGGCCAGGAGCAGACCCGGCAGTCCCCTGTTTCGCTGGCCCCAGGCCCCGAGTGAGCGCCTGCCAGTGACTTCTGATCTCTGGGGAGCGACTTCATCCACCGTGTCACTGCTGTCTCACCACGGTCCCCTGAGTGTCGTCCAGGGTTTCCTGCTCTGTCACTGTCAGGGACGAGGCACGGGGCCTGAAGGGCCCACCCGGGGTCCCCGGGCACCAGGCGTTCGGCCCTCCTTCGGTTCAGAATCCACTGCCTGGGCGCGAGTCCTTCCCAGCGGCCCTTCTGTAATCCTGGTCGAAATCTCGGCGGGGAACCTGCCAGTGCCCCCACCCCCAGACCCTCGTGATACTTGAAGGGATCATTATCCCCGTGTTATAAAGAAAAAAACATCTGCAAACTTATGAGTAGAATAACATCAGCAACAGCAACTAGCAGCTGATGTTATGAGAGATGGATTTCTGGTGTCATGCGCCCCGGGCCTCTCCCAGCGGCCCCCCTGCGGTCTGCTGTGGGGTGTGGCTCGCTGTCCCCCTGACCTTGGGCTCACCCTGGGAAGCCACTCAGGGTCACGGCGTCAAGCCCTGCCTCCCCGTGGCCTGACAAGGTTCCCAGGGGACACAATCTCAGCCTGGTTTCCTGCAGCGTGTGGGGCGGATGCTGCAGATGGGCCCGGCCCCAGAACACTGGCTGTAATTAAGAGCTTTCTCCACCCCGGGCTCTGTCGTGGCCGCCAAACAACTTTATATAGCTTATCGGCTCGCCGTGAGTGCGCCTCTGGAATGCAGCCGCCGCCTACTTCTATTTTGAGGACACTGCAGTGGTCCTTTCTCCCCCTCCACAGACAAAGGACACCTTTGTGGGTCCTGTCTTTTAGCTCTTGGACAATTGGGCTGAGATGAGAGCATGGATGCTGGCCAAGAAGGGGCCTCTCCCATGCTGCCGGCGCCTGGTCTCACGGCACGTGGTCGCCCTCCGGGGCTGTTGTGGGTGTGGTTGTGACCAGCTGCGCCGCTGTTCCGGCGAGAGCTGTGACCGCTGGACATTACACTTCCTATCCTGGCAGGGGGAGAGACAGGCGGACGGACAGGGCATGGAGGCTAATGTGTTGTTCTCCTACAGTTCTCGCTGGAAAACTGTGGGTGTCTGTACCCCAGCTCGGCGTTTGGATTAGTGCCCGCCCCAGCCTCAGCTCCCTGCGGGGGGCTCGGCCCCTCCTCACAGACTCCGTTGGAAGGAGGAGGTCGCTGGCCTGGGGGTGGGCAGGGAGAGTCATGGAGAGGTTCGGCCCCGCTCCTCCCTGTGGCCGGGGAAGGCACTCTTCACCTGCTGAATGAGGCGAGTGTTAGGTTCGCCCAGAGGTTTGTCCGTGAAACACGTTCGGGAGATAACAGGAGGTGTTCACATGGCTGGGCGCGGACGGCATGGGCCTTGCAGGCGTCGTCTCCCAACAGTGGGTGTCGGGGGGGGCCCGCTTCTAGGGTGCTCTTGCCCGGAGGGGCAGGGAGGGGGGTGACAAAAGTCGATGGGTGGGGTGACGTCCAATAGTGGTAGGTGCTCTGAGGACAAGACAGGAGGGCCAAGTGACAGAGTGTGTCAGGCCGCAGTACAGGAGGGCCTCCGAGAGAGGAGAAACTGGAGTTGAGCTCGGAACGACCTGACACGGACGTCCAGGCGGAGTCTTGGGGGCCCAGAGTCCCCACAGAGGAGACGGTGAAAGCAAGGGCCTGGGGCCGGCGTGGAGAGCGGGGCCGGGGGCGGGGCTGGGCGCGGGGAGCCGGCTGACGCCCCCTGGTCCTCAGACAGAAGCGGAGTCCCCCTCAGCGCCCTGCACTCCTCTGGCCCCTGGAAGGCCCAGCGGCCACTCCCAAGGGAAGGGCTGCGGGGCCAGCTGTCAGCAGGTCCGGATGGCACGTCCAGCCTGGGAATTCGTTTGGGCCCCGAGTCCCTGTAAGTGAGACTGTTGTAGCCGTCAGAGAGAGCACAGCCAGGCTGTGTCATTGTCCCCATCCCCAGTGGGCACACTGTGTCCTTGCTGACCACACTCCTGCCTCTGTCTTCAGGCCCCTCTGCCTGGCCCTGAGTAAACTCAGAACACCCCCCTCCACACACCAAACAGCCATGCACGCCACACGCACACACACACACAAACCATACACACGCACACCAAACACCCATGCACACCACACGCACACACACATATACCACACACACACCAGGAACATGCATGTGCCCAAGAGGTGCCCCACCCAGCAGGAGCCCTGGGTGGGTCCAGGCCCGGAGGAGTTGGTGGCAACACCAGCTGTGGCTTTGGAGCTGCCACGTGGATGTCTGTGGCTTGGCCCCCGGGACTGTGGCGGCCTCAAGAAGCAGTTCAGGCCAGGGCCCCACCCTGCAGGGACAGGTCACTGGGAGTTCCTCCTGGCAAAGCCTGTCCCGGTCGAGGTCACCCGAGAAATAGTAATTGGGCTAATTAATTCTGATGATGTGTTGAGAAACTTTATTAGAAAAATGACTGAAACTGACGAAACACTAAAAACCACCCAAATTATTTTTAATTTGTTTACACCACAGATGGCTCTGGTCAGCCGGGCCCAAGCTGGAGCTGACCCCGGGGAGCACTTTGGTGCGCGTCCCGGCCTGGCCTCTGCCTGTGCCCACGACTCCACGACCCCCGTGTCAGAACCCCGAGGGCCTGCCTGTCCTTCTGTGGGGCCAGGGAGGGTGGCCTGTCGCACCCGCTGTGACGGGTAGGTCCCACCTAACTGTGGGCGCGGGTGCCCTTGTTTCCTCGGTCCTCCCCAGAGACCCGCTGCCCCTTTGCTGCTGGGATGCTGCCAGACCAGGCGCTCCGGCTGGCGGAGGTTCGGTCCTGTGTTTCACACAGCAGCTTCGGTTCTGAGTTGGTAAAGGGACAGCACACAGTGGCCACCACAAACTGGTACTTGCAAAAAGCATGCATATATATATATATATATATATATATACACATTCACACACACGGACGATCTCGTGTAAATGGATGCCTCTGCGCAGGTACGCTTCCTTGTAATTAAACTCACGGAGGAGGTCTGCATGTCTGCGTGCCTCTCGCGTCCTGAATGAACCTGTCCCACACTTTCCGGGGCAAGTGGCAGGCGGCGGTTACACAGTATTCAGGGGCTTTCCAAGAAATGTGGCTGATTAATTAACGACGCGTTTCTGACACAGCCTCACACTGCCTGGAAGGCTGCGGGATGCAGCTGCCGGAGCGGTGGTGCGTTCTAGGAGACCGGTCGAACTGTGAAACCTGTCCGTCTCTGCCCTCTTCGCTAGAGACTCTCGCTTCCCTGAGTGCGCCCACACCCACACAGTTACACTCACACAAACAGACGTATACACGCTCAGACACACAGGGGCACACACACGTCATTCGTGCACACACTCTGATGCATGCACGTCCACACACATGCACGTCCACGCACACGCACACACGCACTGAGGATCTGCGACAGGGGTGCTCAGACCCCTGCCTTCAGGCCCACACCCTGGAGCAGCCTGCACGCAGCTGCTGCTTAGAAGAACACAGCTTCATGAAAATCAGCATGTTTCGAGTGTCCGTCTGTGCTCGCGAAACCCCTGCGTGCATTTTCTGGACACCGGACCAGCCGGTGTTGGCTGCTGCTGCAACAGACGCATAGGCAGAGCGTTTTGTGTGTTGGTTTTTAACTAAGATTCTTGCTCACGTTGGTTAAACAAGCAGGTGTGAGCAGGAGCGGGCAAGGGCGATTCTGTGCTAACAGTGCCCGGGGGCCGCCCTGAGGGAGCCTGGCAGGCAGGAGGCAGTGCTCCCGGGCAGGGAAAGTTCTGGAAGCCCTCAGCATCTGCTCAGCGCGTGTCTTCGGCAGCCACCTGCTGCCTCAGAGCCCCGACTCCCACCTTGTGCTCAGGTGGGGCGGCTGGCGAGGTGCTCCCGGGCTGGAGCAGGGCCGCCAGCGAGATCGGGGGCTGCGCGAAGCCAGAACGCAGGGCCGAACCACCCGCTGTGCCGCTCAGCTTGCCCGAGCCGAGCGCACGAGGCCAGGCCCTGACCTGTGAGAGGCCTGGGCGGGAGAACAAGAGGGGCCTGCCTGCTACCCACTCTGTGTTTACCGGTGAAGGTTACAAGGCGCCCCAGAGAGGATGCTCGTGACCCTAACCCGGGAGGCAGGCCTGCGCCTTTCCATGGCACGCGGGGATGCGGTGCCCAGACAGCCACGCCCTGGCCCCAGCCTCCACCCTCCTCTCTACACCTCCTGTTCCATCGGTCTTGCACTGTGGGGGCCTCAGGGACGCGTGAGGACACCCTGAGGCCGAGTGACGAGATTTAGCTCCATCCGCGATCCCCAGCCAGCAAAGCCGTAGGGAGGACGGGCGGGCTCGCATGCTGGGCCGGAGAGGACTCTGCTGCTCTGCCTTCCGTCCTGACCCCTGGGCCCCAGCCGTTTACACCCCTGTCTTCGCCGTCGATCATCTCTTAGTACTTGACCTCTGTCTGTGGTTTCCTCGTCTGTAAAATGGGTGGGCCAGGGCCGCCCGTCCCCCCTGTGCATGAAGGTACGAAAAGAGAGATGTGGGGGGGGGGCGTGCCCAGGGCGAGGTGTGGCGGTGGGGGGAAGTTCCCACAGGGCTACATTTGGAGAAAGAACAGGGGGGTGCAGGCCAAAGGGTAGGGATTCAAAGCTCATTCCCGGGCACATTCGAGAGTGACGCTTCAGAGTGGGGGGACTGGGGGAACAGTGGATGGCAGGGCAGAGTGTGTCCTTCTTCTGAAAAAACTCAGTGTGTTTTAAGTGGTTTCCAGGCCACGTGTGTGGAAAATTCAAAGAAGGTGCCGGAGACCCAGAGAAGCAGGGAGGGACGAGGGTGAGGCCGAGAGGCCCCCGGTTTTAGGAGATGCTCAGTCTCGGGGTCCCGCAACGTCATGGTGGGCACTGGCACTGAGGGTTCTTAGACGAGACACGCTGGACCCTCGGTGGCCTCCCCCAGTCCTGCCGCAGGGGGGGCATACATGGGGTGCCTTGTATCGCACAACTGGACGGAAGCAGCTGGGAGACCAAGCCAGGGCGCGGTGAGCTGGCGCGTGGCGCGGGTGCAGGGGCTGGCTAGAAGTCAGATGTGGGTAGAGGCTTGAGCTGAAAACCCAGCACGTGGTTATGCCCTCCCGAGGACACCAAGGCTGGGCAGAGCGGGCAGCTGGTTTGCGGTCAGGTAGAAGGGGAGGGAGGGGGAGCCACCTGCAGCTGAAGGCGGGGCCTGCCCCCAGCAGTTCACTGTCCAGGTGTGGGGGCCAGTCAGTGCCGGGAGCCAGGCTGCGGGCAGAAAGTCCGCAGCCACAGAGGGGCACAGGGCTGGGGGCCCCTCCCTCCTCGTCCCCAGCCCAGGCTGTCCCCTTTGGCTGCAGGTCCTCGGAGAAGGCGGCAGATGGCAGTTTTCAGGGGCAGGCCAAGCGGATGATGGTGCCCTGGACAGAGGCGGCCCTCCTGGGCACGGCCCCCCTCCTGAGTGCGCACGTTCCCCGTGCCCCGGCCCTCAGCCATTCTCCAGGTCCAGCCCTGCCGGTGCCAGCTGTGCTGGTCTGGGGAAGGAGGAGGGGCTCCGCTGTTCCTTGTTCACATCTGGCTGCGATTCCCAGCAGCCCCACTGGAGTCGCGCAGGAATGCAGCCAGGGGTCAGTTCTGGAACCCGCCTCCACTAACCCTCGGGGCCAGAGGGTGAATGGGGATGGGGCCGGCCAGGGACCCCCTACCCAGCGCCTGGGACCCGGCTGCCTGCTCCTATGGGGCATTAGAGGGCCGAGCCCGACCCCTGCCCTCTCCTGGGGGCTCTGCCCGTCCTGTTCCCTGGGCCTGCCTTGGTCACTGGTGTTCGGATTCCGGGGACGTGACCCCGAGCCTGGGCACAGACGGGGCTGATCCCGGGCCCCATGCGAATGGAGAGCGTGTGGCCGACTGGAGAAAGTCGATAGTGCCACGTCCGGTTTGCCAGCCGCAGACCACCCAGCGAGGAGGCAGGCAGGGCCCCTGAGGCACGTGCTCGGGGCTGTTTCAGTCCGTCCGCTGGTTCTCTGAGGCTGCGGGGGAGATGGTTCGGCTGGGCCACGGTGTGACTTCGGGTCAGCACCGCCCAGGAACCCCGGCCTTCTTCACGCCATTTCTGGCCTTCTCTCCCCACCCCGGCTCTGGAGCACGTCCGTCCCCTGGACTCCCAGGACACACCGCACCTCGCCACTCCGCATCGTCACCGACTCCGCGTGGGAGGGGGTGGTTCCGTCCCTTGCCTGCGGGTCGGCCTCGCCCTCTTCTCGGCTGGGACCCCGCCCCTCACGCTGAAGCCCCTGGGGGGCCCCCGCCGGGCCGATCCTCTGAAGCTCAGGGTTTGTGGGTGAGGGGCAGCAGACCGGGTTCAGGTGAAGTTCCGCTCAGCACCCCGGGTCCCACGGCGGGAGTGGACGGGAGAGAAAGGAGGACCGCTGTGCAGTTGGGGTGGCCTTGGGCCTGAATCTGGCCCCTCACGCACTTCGTTCTGACCCGCCCCTGCCGGGACCTGCAGGGTGGATGTAAGGGTGGATTCTAGCGCAGAGCTGAGCCTGCCGGCCTCCAGGCCACTTGAAAACGCGGATGTGGTGCCAGGCAGAGAGCACAGGCCCCCCCCCCCCCCCCCGGGGCGGAGCAAACAGCGCAGAGACGGTGGGGGCGGAGCTTAAAGGGCTGTTGGTTCCCACTGCGCTGATGGGATCACCACCCAGGGCAGCGACCTTGGGTCGGAGGGTTGGGGTCGGAGACAGAGGTTCCAAGCTCCCGGGGGAAGGTCGGCATAGGAGAGCTTGCCTGGGAAACTCACGGACCCCTCAGCGGGTGCGCCGGCCGGCCCTACCTTGGGGGACCGTGGTGGTGCGGGGTGGAGGCTGTGGGCCACGGCCCCGGTGTGGACGAGGGCCTGGGTCGGGTGGGGACGGCGCCGTGCGTCACCTTCCCTTTGTGACATCAGAGTCCCTGTCCGTACGTGAGCGGGCTGGGCTGTGGGGCCGGTCAGGCTTCACCCTGACCCTGTGGCCTGACTGTACGTTGTCAGAGTATTAATTCCACCAAGAAGTGCCTTTCCCCTGTGTTCCCTCCCAGCCCAGCTCAGCCACCAGCCTTTCCGGCGACACTCACGTTCCGTCTGCCAGACTTTAATGTGCGCTGGGCGGATGAGCGTTTCAACCAGACCTGGGGGTGAATCCTACCTCTGCCGCTTCCTGCCAGAGGGATCTCGGAGGGGCCCCCCGGCCCCTCGGCGGCCATACCTCAGTGCTCGTCAGCTTCAGAACTTGTCAGACCAGGCACTTGTCGAGTTTTGATGTGAAAAACACGTTTCAGCGCCGGGCGCTTGCTCGGGACGCGTTGCACTTGGTAGAACGTGTGCGAGTCGTGACGCTGCCCCACGAGAGAAACTGCCTGATCGTCCAGCACTCCCCAGTTTCAGCACGCCTCCCCAGTTCAGAACGCATTGGGGACCAGCGCCGGGGTACCACTGCCTGTGTTCACCTGCAAACCGGGAACGGTGCAGCCCCCAGGAGGGCCACTGAGAGAACGAAGTGGAATCCCCTGGAATGCGGGCTTCAGGAGGGGCCCTTCCTCTTCCCGGTGGCCTTTTCAGCATCCAGTCTACAGTCCTGTCCCGGTGGAGGGCGGACACTCAGGGCGCATCGTGCCCCGCGCCTCCACTCCCCAGGGAGGCCAGCAGCCTACAGCCGGTGCCTTCCCTGCAGAACACGAGCGTCCAGCGGTCCTGAGAGGCCTGGCCTCCATCCCGAGCACCCCTGCCCTCGATGCCACACCCTGGTCCCCCGCCCGTCACCTGTCACGTGGCAGTCGCACAGGTTCTGCTCATCAAAGGGGTTCTGGAGGGTCCCCGGAACCCTTGTGCTACAGATGGATCATTGACCCCGCCCTGGCCTTTTCTCTCCCCCTTGGCCATCCTCACAGGGTGCACCGGGATTGGACATCGGCACACCGATGGACGGGGGGTGGGAGATGCCGGATCAGACGAACCTGGGCTTGAGCTCTGGACCCCGGGATGTGGGTTCTGTCACTTGGGGACCAGTCACCGAATCTTGTGAGCCTCTGTTCTCTCTCCTGAAACTCTCACTTGGAGTTCGAGTTACGTAATGGTGCGTGAATGTGCTCAGTGCCCGAGAGTCAGTCACTGGTCTTGCTTTTTCCTTCCCCCTCTGAGCTTCCTCCTCCTTAAGCTGAAATACTTGGAGGTCTTTCCAGCGCGGTTGAGTCCCTTGGAATGATGGGCTTGTTGGTTTCAGGAGGAGCCAGGTGGCGGTCAGTGCACAAAGCTGTCCGTGGAGCCCCGGCTTGGAAATAGAGGATTTAGCATCTTTCTAATTTTCTTGGTGAAAACAATTTTAAAAATCACTGGAGAGGAAGACTTTTGTGCGGAAAAGAGACATGCTTTGGGGTGGCGGGAGCAGGTGTGTCTCCCCGGGGTGCCCTCATCCCTCATGAATCACTGTAGAGGCCACGTGGATGGGCCATCGCAAGCTCCCTGAGTCGGGGCGGAGGAGGCTGGCCCCGCAGCCGCTGGCCCCACCCCTGTCCCTCACGCCTACCCCCCCCCCGACTCAGACCGCCGCCCCACTGCTCCGAGCCCCGGGGTCTGTGTGCCAGCGTCCCATGCTCTATTCTGGGGGGGGGGTGTGCAGGGCTCCCCGGAGTGCTCCCTCCATGCGACCTCCGGACCCTTCTTCTTCCTCTCCCGTCTCGCCAGCCTCCCCTCCTTTGCCACTTCCTCTTCGTCTCCCCAACGTTTTCATGCCGGAGGCCGGGGACCTCGCTGGGAGACTCCTCTCCCTCTCCCTGTGTTTCCGAGCAATCTCCTCCGCTCCCAAGGCTTTAACCCCTGCCTGGGCACCAGCTGCTTTTCGGTCAGGAGCCGCCAGCCCTCCGGCAGGAGGTCCTGCAGTCTCTGGTGACACCTACTGGTGCCTGACCGGTGGACAGTCCCCTGGCGGGAAGGGAGGTCCAAGGGATCCCCGGCATTTGAAGTCGCACAGTGACGGCCACTGCCTTCTACCTGGCATGCCCTCTCCCCGTCGCCCTGAATTCCCGACCCTGACCAGCACCTCCCTGCCTCCCCCTCTCCCCACTCGTCCCCGGGGCGCCTCCCTCCCATCCCCCGGGGCCAGCCAGCCCCGCCATCCCCAGGGCCCCAGGGTGTGTGCAATGGATGCCAGTGTCGGATCAGCAGCTTCCCATCCACTGCGCCGTCTGATCTCCGGGATGACCTTGGACGGGAACAAAAACCCCACAGACTTTCACACCTGTTTCCGGGCCGGGACATGCAGACACGGGAAGAGGAGCCGGCGTGGTCTAGGTGAGGCCTGCAGCCCCCACCCCGGCCTCCCCGACCTGGGAGCCCGCGCTGCCCCACGAGGCCTGCTTCAGCCCCCCGTACACCAGGGAGCGGGCGCGTGCTGGGGCTCGGAGAGGGGCGATGGCCCTGTTGGGGCCTCTCTTGTCGCTGTGTCCTTTGCCTCCGGAGCGTTCAAACAAATTAACACACTTTCCAACCCACGCCTCATGCGTGCCAGCTCCTCCTGGGACAGGGCACGTGTGGCCCTGCCCTCGTGGACCCGGGGCTCCCCGCTGTCGGCAGGTCCGGGGGGGTTTCTTTCTGGCAGCGTTTTGTCACTTTCCACCACTGGCTTTTATGGGCGAGGATGGGGACCCGTTTGGGGTTGGTGCCAGCGGAGGGCAGGCTGCTGTGTTTGCAGTGTGCCCACCCCGGGTCCCCCGTCCCTGCTGCATGTACGTGGGCACAGCGCCCCAGTCTCGGAGCGCACCTGAATTCTGCGGGCTCGGAGCGAGGAAGCCCCTCCTACAAGTCGGGGCCGCGCAGAGGCGGAGAGGGTCCTCGGGAGGCAGCAGGCTGGCTGTCCACGCAGGCTGTGGGGACAGACCTGCTTCGGGCCCCAGTGGGCTGCATGACCTTGGGCAGGGGACCTTGGAGGGACTGCCTGGAGTAGTGGTCCGGAGCCTTTGCCGGAGCCCGCAGGCTGTGCCGTTTCGTAACCTGTGGCCCCGGGTGATCGTTTCCTAACTTTTCCGAGCCTTTCTTTCCCCGTCTGTAACCAGGAGCGCCTATCCGATGAGGCTGTGGTGCGGGTTTGATTCTACGTGGTAATGTATTCAGCATCTGGTGCAGAGCAAGTCTGCTGGTCACAGCGGCAACTCCATCCCCCAGCAGGGCGGACACAGCCCTGCACAGCGCCTGGGCCTGCGGCGCCCGGTCCCCGGGGGCGAGCCGGGAGGGTGTGATCATTACTCACAGTGTCCCAGTGGCCCGGCTCACCGGCTCAGACAAAGTGGGAATGTGCGGACCATCTCCCGGCTGCCGTCTGACTCATGTCCCCTCCTCCACCTCCTCCCTGCCCACTCGGAATGTCCTCCCCTCGCCTGTGGTTAGCTGTCCTCAGTGGCGGCTGGCCGCGGGAGTCATGGATGGGCAGCGATCGCGTCCTCTCCCTGCTTACCGGCCTGTCGGGCTCCGCTCCCGCTTCCTCTGGTCCTGCCAAGCTCCTGGACGGGCCCCCCATGTCTACCCCTAGATTCTAGATGCAGGGAAACGTGGTTTAAATTCAGACGCTCCCGTCTCATGAGCGTCTTAGCCTCAGTTTTTACATCTGTGTAATGGGAACAAATTGACCTCCTCGGATGGTGGTTGTGGATGACGTCCCGATCGGGGTGGTGGCCACGCAGTAGGGGCTCAGTAGTTGTCAGAACCCTCTTCTCCCGACTGGAGATGCCCTCGGCTGAGAGCCTGGGGACGGCCTGGCTGCGCGTTCTCCAGACAGGACCGAGGGCGCGTCTGTGCAAGGCAGAGGGACACCAGACACCATCCCGTGCCACCCTCCTCCCGGGATACGCAGACGCACTCTCCTCTTTGCCATTTGGTAAACCAAGGACGAGCTGAAGTGTTTTTCCAGAGAAACTGCGGTGAATTCCTGGGGTGTCCCCTGGGGCAGCAGCTTTGACCAGCCGGAGTCTGGCCTCTGTGGAAGGCTTCTGGTGCAACAGGACCCGTCCTGCGGGAGGAGAGGTCGTTTTTCTCTCCGGAAGTCTAGGATGCGCTTACTCACCCAAAGACCGAGGGGAAAACGGGCGTCGGTGGGTGGCGACAGATGGACTCCGAGCGAGCAGGGTCCTTGTGATCGGCCGTGTCCTTGTCAGCCCTTCCCAGCGTCCTCGTGCTTTTGTGGAGGAAAGTCGATCATCTGGGCGGGAACTAACTGCGTGTACTCTCTGACCGAGAACTTCCCCCCGTCCTCACTCCGGAGCTGCTGCGTCTGCGGCTCCTCGGCGACTACCTGACGTACCCATGTTTAGTGGGGTAGTGAAGGTAACAGTCTGTCAGGAGCCCTGTCCCCAGAGAAATAGCGGGCCTGTTCTCACCACCCTCATCAATTGTCCTCGGGCGTGGGAAGGGGAAGGTGGCCGTCAAATCCTTCAGCCTGGCTTATCCACGCAGCTCAGAAAGGAAATGCCTGCAAGTCTGGAGTATATGTAGCCGCAAGCAAAGAAAACCTAACTGCAGTGGCTTGGGCAAGTAGAAGCTCACCTTTTCTGGGCTTTACACCTTGGCCAGGGGCTGGAGTCCTTCTCGCCTCAGTTCTTCTAGATAGCTACCCCTCCCCCACCAGACAACATTTGAAGGAGGTTAAACAGAAAATAAACTTGCCAAAACCATCCACCTTTCTATCCTCTTACATTGGGAAAAGCAAACACTTCTTAAGAGACCACCCCTCTCCCAATCAAAGCAAACTTCTGTTATCGGTTTCTTTGCACAGAACTGGGTCACATCCCTGTTCTGGGATGTCCATCCCTAGCTGCAAGGGAGGCTGGAAAGATGGGGCCAGAGTAATCATAATTGGCTCAGACCAACCAGCCACAGCTTTTCTCCTTGGGCAGGAAACTGCCATTCTGAGCAAAAGTGACATTTTTTTTAGCCAGGAAGGCATGGGGAAATGATGTTGGGTTGACAACGAAAGGTGTCTGCCACCCCACCACAGTGGAAGTGCAGGAGTTGGTGAGCTCTCTCCCTGGCTCATCAACATCATGATAGGCCTGTGCCTGGACGGTTGTCCAGTCTACAGCTCAGCGTTCACTTCTCAGTTCAGGGGCCCTGGGTCATTTCTCTTCTGCATGAACGAACTCAAGACCTGTCCACGGGGGGAGCGTGAGGGCAGCTGCAGGGTAGCTGGAGGGTTGGACTGAGATCCAGCCAGGTCTTCGGACTCCCACTCACTGGGGAGGCAGACGGGGCATCGGTGCCTTCTGAGTGGCACCTCAGCCCCAGGACACGGGGCAGGGAAGAGGGCCTCCTCACCCAGGCTGGGGCGACCGAGAGCGAGGCCTGGCGGGGGCTCGAGGCTGAGGAGACTCTCAGAGGCTGCGAAGGAGGAGCCCGTGGAGCGGGGAGACACGAGGGTGTCGTGCAGCTCTGACACTTGCCTGTGTTGATGTGTTCCGAGTCTGCCACCACAGTCAGCCCTCCAGTGCCCTGAAGGCAGGGACTGTGACCTACCCATGAGCCCTTTTGTGTGTCCCCAGGACTAACTAGCTCAGTGCCCGGAACATCGCGGAAGCTCTGTGAATATTTTACTTTGAATAAATGTGCTAATGCAGAAATAAATAGATCATTATCCAGACATGGAAATATCTTGGCCAAAGGATATGCTTACAGGCTGAGAGGGACTTCGGATGCTAACCTACCTCCCTGCCAAGCAGGTGGCCCTGGGGCCCCCACAGCCCTGGGGAGCTGCCTAGATGGGGTATTTTGGGAGCCCTTTGTCCTGACTTAACTAAGTCAGCTATAAATTGCCCCTTAAACCTCTGTGAGTCTTAGCGATGTCCCCACAAGGGGGTTGGCAGCTGGTTTGGGCGAGCTCTGACATCTTGGAGAAGAGTCTCTCTCTTTTCTGTGCCCACAGTCCCCAGACTGTCCTTGCCCGTTGGGCTCGGGGACCAGGCGGCTCCCCTGGGATATTTGCAGAGACAAGCTCAGTGGCTCCGCCTGCTCTGATCTCCAGCCGAGAGCCTCCAGGGGTTCGCTCGCAATCAAGGCTAGAACCTCTGAGTCAACTCGTTTCAGGTGATGTACGGTCCCCAGCCAGTCGCTCTGGCCGGCTGCCAAAGCTGAAGTGATGGATGGTTGCCCCGCAGCTGCCGCTGTCCCGGTGCCGCCGTCTAAATATTGCACAGTGCCTGCATCCTTTGCAGTGTCTGGCCCTGGACAGGTGGCTCGGTGCTCGCTCCAAAATAGCCTCTTCCACGGGGCTTGTCAGACCTCCTGGTGCCTTTGAGGATAAACACCGAAAATAGCTCCTCCCAAATCAGGGAGGATCTCACCCAATTGCCCTTGCTGCTGTTGGGCAAAGGGGCCCCACGCCTTCCCCGAACTGGGACATTGACGCCCCAGATTATCAAAAGAGGCCGTGGCCCAGGAGCTGGGGGGAGGGTGACGTGCATCCTGCTGGGCGGCTGTGACACAACGTGTGTGACCAAGTTGCTTCGTGGGCGGGAGGGCCCGCGCCAGGTGGCCGCAGGTGTGGAGAGGGGCCTCCTCTCCTGTCCCAGTCCTGCTGTGGGCGTGGCCTCGCCCAGCACCCCCAGCCACCCTGGGACCCGTGTGCTGTGCGCTTTGGAAAGCTGCCCTTGCCCCCCGATGCTCGCCGCAGACCTGGAGATGAGGAGACTAGCAGGGGGGCTGCACTGCGCCCAGGATGCCCACGTTCAAAGCTGGTGCTGGTTTGGGGGCGTTTGGGGCAACTAAGAGAGTCCTCTTCCCTTCCAACTGTTTCCTGTGAAGTGGAGAATCGCGAGGACAGTGGGTGGCTGTTCACATCAGATCCTACGATGAAGTAAATATTCTTCGCTGCGTGAAGGACTCACTGTGGCCCACGTGTGACCGAGCGGGGCTGGCATCCTTCCGGAACTGCACTCGCTGCCCCAGGGCACCTTCCCGGCTGCCCCCACAGGGGCACGACCTGTTCACGCACGTCCCGCCGACTTGGAACTTGCCCGTACAACTCAGGCCTTTGTTCGGAGGTCCCCCACCTGTGTCTCTGCGGCTCGGTCTGGCTGAGTCCGACTGCTCCTTTCCAAGGAACCCCGGGCATCACCGTTGCTGCTCCCCCGACCTCCGCCAGCCATGTCCCGAAGCCCCCAGAGACCCGTGCCCTTGTCTGTCACTTGTCACCCTGTTGATCACATGGGTTGGTGTCCGGCTCCCTGTCACACAGGGCACTCTGCACCCCCCCCCCCCCGGTAGGGACCAGGCCTTGATCGTATTTCCTTTGCTTCGGGCACCGGACACCGGACACACTGTGAGACTGGGTGGGATCCGTGCGAGGTCACGCCGGCTCACCGGCCTCTGCCTTTCCTCTTGCTCTCCTCAGACGTGCTCTGCCCCAGCGTCCGTGTGGAAGGAGACCGCTTCAAGCACACCAACGGTGGGACCAGGGAAATCACAGGTGAGAGGCGCAGCCCCCGCCGGCCTTTCGGCAGCACTTGCTGGGCCTGAGCCGAGCCCCGTGGAGGCGGAGGCAGGGCTGGCCTGGCCGATCCGGTGCCTCCTCCTCCGGCCTTTAGCCGAAGACCTCACAGGACGGCCCGGACGCTGCAGGTGGCAGCTGCCATCCACATGCTGCCCAGCGGTTGGGAGACGCAGGCGCTCCCTTTGGGGCTTGGCGGTGACCCTGTGGGACTTGCTAAAGGCTGCGAGGCATGAGGGAGTGGGCGAGCAGGTGGTGAACAGGCAGCCAGCGATGGGCAGGATGAGCAAGCGGGTGAGTAAACAGAGGCGTCAGGAGTGAGTCAGAGTTATAAATACTCCCGTGAATCAATGGCTGAGAGAACAAAGGGACGCGTGACCGCAGCCGCTCCTCAGAGGCTGTCTGTGTCTGCGATGGGACGCGCTGGGGACACGCGGGGCCCGGCTGTCATCATCGTGATAAGGATGAGCACCCATTCACTCCTCCCTGTGGCCTGGCGTCCCGCAAAGCGCTCCGCCGCCCGGTCTCAGGGACGTGTTCTTCCACGGAATCCACGGTGCCGATCAGGAGCCCTCCCCTCGGTGGGCTCCAAGGTTCCCGGGAATACGCCCCACTGCCAGGCGGGCGTCGATCAGCCTGCGGGCACGCCGGCTGCGTGTGCAGCCCCGAGGGCACAGAGAGCCCGAGGCACCCAGCATCCCCTCTCCTCACCCCCCGCCCGGAAAAGAGCGGCAGCCACGAGGGGCTGAAGTCGGGGTCACCGAGAGGCGGAGCCTCGGACTTGCCAATTGCATTGTGACGGGGTGACTGGAGAAGGCTTTCTGCTCTGGACAAATGCGGTTCCCCAGAGCCTCACCTCCAGGTTTCCCCTTAAATGACTCCGGCTATTTTTAGGGCACGGTGAGGGTGCGGAGGCAGCCTGCAGGCGGAGACCGTGCACTGGCCCGCGCGGCTCACCATCCGGGGCCCGGGGTCCATGTCCCGACATCCCCAAGGCTCCGTTTCTCTGAGTGTGTGACAGTTGGGTCTGACCCGGTGGCTCGGAAGATCCGACTTGGCGCTGACAGCAAATTCAAGAGACTGAGGGTGTCCGACACCTTTCCTGGGAAGTGAGCCATTTCATGCTCCGAGACGGGCCGGGGCAGCGTGGGCAGGAAATTTGTCCTGGGTTTCTCTCTCCTTCCCCGCAGGCTGCCGTAGCCAGATAACCTCCAGTCCCAAACAGTCAGCAGCCCCACGGCTTCCTCCCCGCCCCCGCCCCCCGGCCCCATCTCCCCACGCCTTGTCCGCACGGCCCCCCGGCTCCTCCGTAGCCGGCTGCCAGAGTCACCGTGGAAAATGGAAACCGGATTGTGTTTCGCCCTTGCTGTCAGGCCCTTCCACGGCTCCCCAGTGCCTGCAGAGATACATTCAGACTCTCCCATGTGGCTGGCGGAACCCAGACCGGCTTCATTCGAGCCAGTGTCCCCTCACCGTGTCCCCTGGCATCTGACACAGCCAGGGTTCCCAGAAGGAGCCCGGCTGACTCGGGTCCAGGGGCCTTTGCCCGTCCAGCTGCCTTGCGAGGCCTTTCCTCCTCCTCTCTCTGCCCAGGTTTCACTTGTTCTCCAAATTCAGGCTGAGCCTTGCCTCCCCTGGGGAAGCCCTCCCTGATTGCCCCCCGGGTGGGCAGGGCAAAGAGTCCCTGTGCTCCTATACAAGCCCAGCCATTCCCCCTCCTTATCATGTACCACGCTGCTCATTCGTGTGTCTGTTTCCCATCAGACACCAAACTTCGGGGGCTGGGATTTCGTGTCCTTCATTCTTGGAATTTGAGCGGCTGGTGGGGCACTGACCATGTAGGAGTCAGGGGGGTCTGGTCTGTGGGTCCCTTCCTTCTCTCCCCGTCCGACTCCGCAAACGGCACCAGGACAAGGACGGCTACCAAAGCTCCTGACTGTTTCAGGCTGGAACCCTGAATCCGACTGGGTCCCAGCCCTCAGACTGCTCGCCACCTCTCGGGGGCAGGTCACCTGTGTGCACCTCAGCCAGGCCCCCAGAGACCCGAGGTGCCCTTGCGCCTGGGGGCGGTCCACGCCTGGCGCAGCCTCACCCAGTGCGGACTGGGAGGGCGAGCGGGGAGCAGGGGCAGCCCGCGGACTCTGGGTTCACGGTGTCCCTGACGCTGGCTGCACCCGCTGACTCTGACCTCAGGGAGCTGCGCCTCGCCAGTGTGGCGGTAAACGACCGCGTCCCTTGGGTGCGGTGCCTTGCTCCCCTGGTCCATTTACCTCGGGGACATTTTTCACTCTCCTTCGCAGCCCTTGTTTATTTCAGGCAATTCATCTTTTCTCTGGTGCCCTTTGCTGCCACCTAGTTAATTGCCTGGTGTTCGGAGTTTCTGGTGCTTCAGTCTTTGTTTCTGTCCGTTGAAACCAAGAAAAGTGGAACCAGAAACGAGAGCACGTGTTTGCTTTTATAAAACTCCTGTTTTCCATCCTCCCTCGTATAACTGCCAGGGGGAAACCCAGCTCACGGGGGCGATTTCTAGGGACCGTTGCTGAAGCTGCGAGGCAGAGGGACAGGCCTGCTGCTCTCCCCCCCCCCCCGCGACGTGCGTGGGGTGGCATTAGGTGCACGTCCTCCCGATTCTGAATATGAGCCGACGCTTTGTGGGCGCCTCCTGGGTCCAGGCCTCCACGCGAGGCCTCGGCAGCCCCGTGCAGCGGCCGCTGTTACCCGTTCTGTACAGGCGAGAGGTGGAGTTTTAGGGGCTGAGTCATTGTACCAGGGTCAGGGAGCGGCAGGGCCTAAGAAGAGGGACAGGACAGGGCCCCGGGTGTGTCTGGGTGACACAGTCCCTCTTCTCGACCTTCGCTCCCTAAACGAAGCTGCCCGTGTGCGTCTCTGGACCAGCACCTCTGGCCTCCACTGCAGTGCTCCCGGGTGGCGGCCACTTCAGGGTGCTGCCCACCTGTGCCAGGCTGGTGGCAATGACAGGTGCAGGTGCCTGTGACACGCAGCCCTGTCCATGGGATGCGCCGAGTCCTCGAGGTGGCAGGCCTGCGGGGCGTGTCCCTGCCCCCACTCCTGGATGAGGAAGGCCTGAGTGTGCTGACCACGCCCCTCCCGGTGCTGAACAGCCTCCAGACCCAGGACAGACGGGCTCCCGCATCCACTCCTGCCGACTCTGCGGACTCTCGAACAGGACCCGATCCCTGAGCAGCCTTTACTGCTTGGGGTCCCTGCCCTGGAGCCTGGAATGTGGGGCCCTGCAGGGCGTACTTGGCTGGACACCCCGTTCCCAGCCCTGGGACACTGCAGCTGCAGGGCCTGGTACACTCAGAAGCCCTTCGATCTTCTTGCTCGTGGGTGACCCCATCGGTGCCACTGGCTGGTCCCACCGGGGCTGCCGGGCTCTGTGAGGGGCCGAGCCCAGGGCTCCAGGGGCGCCTTGAGCCTTGTCCCCAGAGAATGCTTAAAGACCGGCCCGCGTGAGGGAAGGGTCCCCTGTGGGCTTGCTGACCCCGGGCTCCCTGCCACGGGCTTGCAGCCAGGACGCCGTCCCCGCGGCTGCCATCGGGACCTTCGCGGTGCTCCCTGTTCGGTGGAGGGCCCAGTGCCTGCCTTTCTCAGCACCGTTTTCCTGGGAGAGGAGTCGGACGTGGAGGCCGAACCTGTCCTTGCGCACTGTGGCTTCCGAGTGCTCCCGAACGTGTGTTTGAACAGCGTCCCAGGGCAGGCGGGCAGGCCGCCTCTGCGGAGCGGGTGGGCTTCTCCTTTGCCTCCCGGCTCCTCGCCCCGCTCTCACCCCCGCTCCTGTCTTTGCCCAGGTTTCGACCTGATGGATCTGTTCGGCGTGAAGGAGATCTTGGGCCGGCGAGAGAATGGGGTGCAGAGCTCCTACGTGCGCTTGGGCTCCTTCCCGGTGGTGCAGAGGACCGAGTGAGTGGCCCCCCCTCCTTCCAGACCTGCCGGGATGCCTGGGAAGTCGGCCACGGCCACGCCCTGCACGCTCAGCAGGTCTCTCCCCGCCTGAGTGCCCTGGAAAGCCACCCGGGGGTGACACCACCAGCCCCCGACCTGGAAACGCAGCCTGTCTCCTAGCAGACCTGTTGCCGTGGCCTTTGTCGGCTCCCTGGCCCTTCTGCGGATCCCTCCGTACAGTCCCTCATCCACGCGTGCGGTTCTCTGTCAGCACCTTGAGCAGCAGACATTTGTGGGTACAGGTCCAAACCGGCGTGACACGTCAGGCAGAGCGCCACCCAGCGCCACGTGGTCGCTGTGGCCAGTGAGGACCCACGTTCAACCCTGACTGGGCGCCTGGCCCTGCACAGGTCCCCGGGTGGCCCTGGGCCTCCCTGACGCCGCGCCGGTCGCCTGCGCTGAGTGCCCCTGCCCGGCCACGCTGTGGGGAGGGCTGCGATGCAGGCATTGTCCGGGGTCTCCCCGAGGGCTCCTGGCGCTGCCAGAACAGGCGCTGGGATCTGCTCGCCCTTCTCCGTGTTAGAGCCTTTGACCGTCCCCGGTGCGCAGGGCTGGGCCGAGTGGGCTCGCGGTGTGAGCGCACGGAACGGGAGTGCACTCTTGCGCTGTTGTGCGGTGTGCCATCTTCCGGATGAACAGCGGTAACCCTCCTTTTGCCCGCCCCTGTACTTAAGCGAAAGGACTGGGGAAGGCCCTGTGGCCCCGACCTGCCGCTTTGCCCCCCAGCTCGTCCCCCAGCCGGCTCTCGTCTGGCTCCTCCGTGTCCTGCGTCACGCCCCCTCCTCCCACCTTCGTTCATGCGCTCCCCCCACCCCCTGGGACACCTGCTTGTCCTCCAGGGAGCGGCTCCACCCTGAAGCTCTCAAACAGGCCCTCCCTGGACTGCCCTCGCCGCCTCCCTCGCAGCCTGCTCTGCGTCCCTGCGGCGGGGCTGGCCCGCCCATCAGCTGCGCGCGCGGGGCCAAGTGCTTCTGGGTGATGGGTTTTGGCTGTTCACCTGCATCGTTCTGAGAGTTTCTGTGGGGTGTCAAGTGTTTTAATGGCCAAGCACCAGAAACACAGTCAAACCAGCCAAGCTCTGGCATCTCAAGAGGGAGCCCTGTCCCTTCGACGTCTAACGCTTTGAAACTTGCGCCCAGATGCACGCACAGGCGCGGTTTCAGCTTCAGGTTCATTTCGTTCCTCATGAGCCAGGCTGTTGCTGCCGATATGTATGGTTTTCCCGCTGGTTTGACCTGGGAGGGGCGCTTTGCTCCCCGATCTAGTTCGTTTCCCAAGGAGGGCAGTGTTCTTCTCATCTGTCTGGCGCGACGTTCGTGACCCGAAATGGACAGTAACTCGTTCCGCCGTTCGGTTCGTAGGGTGCAGGCATCGGCCCCGAACTCAGGTCCTTCATCTCCACACTCCTTACCTTCTTCGCTATAACCTCGTAATCGGCTACCTCACTTGTGGACAGGATTAGATTAGGCCGTTCTGTTTCCTATAGACACTCTCTGTTAATGACCTTTCCCCCCATCCCGATCACAATTTCTTTCTCTTCTACATGCTTATACGAGCAGCCTCAGAAAAAGTCTTAGTCCTTCTCTCTCTACATATAGATAAATAAATATAGATTTATCTATAAACATATAGATAAATAAAAACACAGGTGCAGACACACGGACGGCGTGTAGATGTCTGCAGGTGTAGGTATGTGGATATGATAATACGTAGCATGTCTCTGTGTACCTGTCTCTATGTACATCTGCATAAACACGTGTGTGTTATTCCAAGGGTACAAGAAGAAAGCGTGTTTAGAAACACTGGCATAGCTGGAGGGATGAAAGAAGAGACGAGGAATGTGGCGTGAAGTCTCTCTGTGGTGGAACAGCCTGTGTCTGTTTAGACAGGAGGGCAGGTCCTAGCGGTGACCCAGGGTGCCCCGGGAGCCTGAGGCGGTCCAAGCGCCGAGCCAGGGATGGCTCTGCCACCGGCGCCTGGGTGTGGCCCTGGTGACATCCAGCACCGACAGTGACTTGGAACCAGCGGGCCAACTCCCAGCTTAGGTCTGTGCACCGAGACTCGGAGAGGAAGGACCAGGCTTTGCCAAAGGCAGGGTCCCTGAGGGTCCGCGAGTCTGGGAATCAGGAACCCAGCCGCCTCCGCATTTCCCCTCCTGGCGCTCCGGCCAGACGGCTGACCGAAGCCAAAGCCGCGTGCGTTCTGGCAGCTTCCCGCGCCCCCCTCCCGGAGGTGCAGGGCTGGTGGGTCAGGAGAGCGATGGAGGCCAGGCCCCTCCGTGCGAGCCGCACCTGCCTGGCTGCCTCAGCTACAAAGATCAGAACCCCTTCTTCATAGCTGCTTAAGATGGACAACGTCCCTTCTGAATTTGGAGCTGCAGGGAGCTGGGGAACTGGCCCAGGTGGGGGGCTGGTGCCATGCTCGTGGGAACTCCAGGCTCTGTGGGGATGAGGGGAGGATGCCCCAGTGCAGGGACAGGGGACCAGGTGGGACAGGATGTCGCAGGTGGGCCTGGCTGCCAAGGAACAGCAAGGAGAGGTGGAGGCTGGGACGCTCTTCCGCCTTTGACCCTGGGGAGTGGCTGAGGGGCATTGCTTGTGGGGCCTGTCAGGGTCCAGATGCTGGAGAGATGGAAGCGCCTGCCGGTGGACTTGGAGGGGCGGAGGGTGGGACGAGGGGCCAGCGGAGGGGCCACAGGGAGGTCTGCCCAGGGCCGCTTGGAGGCCCTGGTAGAAGGAGAGGCGGTGCAGGCAGGTGGGAAGGTGGGGTTTAGAGACGTTTAGGAGGTTCTGTGGGCAGGACTCAGGGGCCCGGGGTACGTGGGCTTCCACTGCCGCTCTGCTGTCCTCACTGAGCCTGATGGCCTCTGTCTCTGTCCCCCTCCAGGGACGTGTTCCCCCAAGGTCTGCCTGACGAGTATGCCTTCGTCACAACCTTCCGCTTCCGGAAAAGCTCTCGGAAGGAAGACTGGTATATCTGGCAGGTCATCGACCAGTACGGCATCCCGCAGGTATGAGCGGAGCACGGCCTCCGGGGGAGGGGGAGGCCCACCACTTCCCCAGTCCTCTCCAGCCTGGGTCCTGGGTCCAGGGGCTGGAAACGCAGAGGCCTGGGCTGGGGAGCCGGCAGACAGGCGCAGCTTCTCCCAGGGCAGGGCAGGGCAGGTGCGGGCATTCCGGTGGGGACGAAGACCGGGGCCCGTCCGGGGTCGCTCTGCCTAACGGGGTGGCAGCCCGCCCACCCGGCTGGTCTAAGGCGCGTGCTGTGCCGGCAACATGAATGAGCTTCCTGGTGTAGTAGGTAGAAGAGTGCGCCCGGGGCTCCCGAGACCGAGACCAGGGTTCACATCTCGTGTCCACCCCTTTCTGGGTGTGGGCTCCCCGTCTTGGCCTTCTCAGTGGTAAGCTGGAACACGGATTCTGCCAGGAATGGTTGGCAGAAGCATCTAGAACAGGGCCTGAGAGCCAGTGCAGGTGGGTCACACCCTGAGACTCCTGGCCTCGCCCTGAGGGGGCTCTGAAGCCCCACCTTGGCCTCGGGAGCGGCGTGTGGCCGAGGGAGGGCAGACCTGCCTCAGCGTCCGAGCCGTCAGCACCGGGCGTTGGCTGGGGACGCGAGGGCCCTGCTCTCCCGTCTGCCAAATCCCGGTGCCCCGGCTCCAGCGTCCCTGGAGCAATCGCTTCTCTGTCTGTGGTTTGCCCCTGTTCCTTCTGGAGAAACGGACCGTGTGACGGCATGGCTCTGCTCCGCTGGGGGATTTAAATAAAATGGAAGCGTGCCCAGCCCCTCGGAGGCCGCTCCCTGGGAGAACGGGGTCTCTGCAGCTGGTTAGAGCTGGACTCTGACAGGCTTGTCCACGCACGCGTGCACGTGCACTTAGTAGGACCTCGGGATGGTCCTGAGCGCTTCACACGTCTCAGCTCGCGTAGCCCCCTCACCACCCTGCCGGTGGGCCTGCTGGTCTCGCCTCACCGAGGAGGGAGCAGAACCACAGTGAGGTCCGGCCCGGGCCTGCGTTGTCCTAGCTGCTAAGAAGGGGGGGTGGGATTGGAACCGAGGCAGTCAAGCCCCGTGTCGGCCTTTCATCTGCCGTGGGCAGCTGGCTCCTGTGTCTGCCAGTCCTCCTGGCCGTGTCTTCAGTCTCAGCTCTGGTCGGGCCGAGTGACCGGATCCCTGCCGCGTGGGAGGCTGCGTGGGGGACCCGAGTCTCTTCCCCGGAGGCGTTTCTGGAGAGCGGGCAGCTGCTGTGAGCTTCGCCTCCTCCACGTGCAGGCCCGGCTGCTCCCGTTCCCCAGGTCTGCATGCAGCCCTGGGCCTGGGCGCCTGCCACGGCATTCTTGGGGGCCAGCCCGCGCCGCCCCCTCAGTCTGGATCCTCTTCCCCCACAAGGCTGGCTGAGCTGGGCGCGCGCCCGTCCACTGTGGCCACCGCCTCCCCTCTGTCCGCGGAACGGGCCGTGGGCTGCGGCGCTGCTGAGCCACGCGGAGGCTCGCCAGCCTTCGGGGACCTCGGGCTGGATTTCAAAGAGGCGCCTGGCATTTCGGCTCCGTGACGCAGGCCTGGGTGGATTGCTGGCGGGGAGGTGACCTCCATGCCCTGGGGACATCCCGGCTAGACTGGAAATGGAGCGGATGGTGTTAGCAGCTGTCCCATGTCCTCAGTCATCCTGGATCTGTCCACCGAGGGTTTCAGATGAGTGACCTCATTTAGTGTCTACAACCACCCTTGAAAGTGGCCTTTCCCCTCATTGTCTCATTCCCTCACTTGGGGAAACCGAAGGGCATTTGCTGATTCCTGACATGACAAAGGGACAGGAAGGAGGCCGGTGTGGCTGGGCCAGTGTCTGGGGGTAGTTAGAGGTGAGGCGTGGGTGCTGGGAGGCCAGTTGCTTGGCCTCGTGGGTACAGGCAGGGACTTCCGGCTGAGAGCAGGCCCTGGGAGGGGGGCTGGCCTCCGACGGGGAGATCGACAGGCACCCAGGCGGGAGATGACATTGAGTCGGACGGGCAGTGGGAGCGGCTGCGGAGGCGCGCTCTGATTCTGGGAGTGCCTGGGAACTAAAATTACTGCATGTGAATTCATTCGATCTCGCAATGACCGCCCTGTGGCGCAGGCAGTACAGTTGGCTGTGTTTTACAAAATGAGGCACTAGTGCGGAGGCGAGACAGCTTGCTCAGGGCCACACGGCCAGGCAACAGCCGGCATTCGTGAGGACCGTTTTCACAAAGTGGCTGAGATTTGGGGAGCCCATGAGGCGGAGGGTCCGGGTTAAGGGAATCCACAGATGACGCTGGGAGCAGGGGAGGCCTGGGCAGCGGGGGGCGGTGGTGAGTAGAGGTGGTGACGCTGGAGTCACGGAGGGCAGATGATGGGACGGGAGCCACAGTGAGCCGGGAGGGCAGGAAGGATTGGTACCTGAGCCCCCCTCTCTCTCTCTTCCGGCTCCTTGGTCTCCACCCCAGGGGGCTTCCCGTGGCCCAAACGAGCCAGGAGCCAAAGGGTGCGGGAGCCCCGGGGAGGAGCCTTCAACCTTGTTGAAGGTCAGGCTCCAGGAGCCGGAGGCTGGCCCAGGAAGGTGGAGCCTGGGTGTCGGGACAAGCGGAGGCTCGCCCACGGAGCCGGGGCGCTGGAGACTCCTCCGTCTGTTCGCTCGGGGAGCGCTGATTTCCCGTGAGCTGCACGCCCGCCTGCACACGCTGGCGGGGCGCCCGTCTGGCCTGCGGTCGTGTTTCTGATGCCTGGCACGTTGCTAGTGTGTCACAGAGGATGCTCGGTGAATATTGTGCAAGGGATGGCAAATGAGGGCATTGCTCATGATCAGAAAAACAAAAGTGAATCCTGCTCCCCGAGTTCCCAGGCATTTTGCAAAGGGCGGGGGGCACCAGTGAACAAAGCAGGCAAGGTCCCCGCCGCTGAGGGACTTGAATCTGCTGGACCTTCCGCTGTGTCCTCAAGGTGGGAGGCCTGTCACTACAGATCTGGGACTTGAGGATGAAGGCCCTCACCTTGAGGGTCCATGGGCGGGTTTTCAGACTCACCCTTGGCCTCTGGCCAGATAGGTTCTGTTTTGCCAGCGGAGGTTTGAAGTGACGCTGAGACCAGTCGGGGTTCCCAGTGGGCCTCACAACCCAAGCCCCTCTGCACCAGTTGTCTCGCAGTCTCACGGAAGTGCTCTTACCTGCTTTGGCGGGGCGGCGGGGGCTCCGTTGGTTGGAGGTTGCAGGTTCGATCCCCGGTCTAGGTGCATACAGGAGGGACCAGTTCATTCTTTCTCTCATTGATGTTTCTCTCTCTCTCCCTTCCTGGCTCTCCAAAAGCAATGAAAAAAAATGTCCTCGAGTGAGGATAAAAAATTTTTTAAGTGAAAGAAAAGAAAAGAAAGTGCTATTACCTGCCAGTCCCTCCAGGCAGCCGGGATGGGGCCCAGGATGAGGGTGCAATCCGTCCGTGTGATGCAGGGCTCAGGAGGGCCTGCCAGGGAGGCGCTGTTGCGGCCACTGCCTGGGGGAGGGAGCACGGCTCACACACTCGGTGGCCTGCTGCAGCCGCCAGCTGGTGAGGGCCACGGCCAGGACCCGGCTCAGGCTCATGGGTCCGACTCTACAGCACCCCCCCCCCCACTCCACTCCAGGCGGCTCAAGGAGCCCCGGCCCTGTGCTCCCCAGGTCTCCATCCGGCTGGACGGCGAGAACAAGGCGGTCGAGTACAACGCCGTGGGGGCCGTGGAGGATGCCGTCAGGGTGGTCTTCCGCGGCGCCCGGGTCCACGACCTCTTTGACCGCGACTGGCACAAGATCGCCCTGAGCATCCAGGCCCAGAACGTCTCCCTGTACGTCGACTGCATGCTGGTGCAGACGCTGCCCATCGAGGAGAGGGAGGACATCGACATCCAGGGCAAGACCGTGATCGGCAAGCGCCTGTACGACAGCGTGCCCATCGACGTGAGTGCACGGCCCCGGGCCGCCAGGCAGGGGCCCCCGGTCCCCCACCCCGCCTGTGTCCTGATCACATCATCACCTTGGGCTGTGTTCAAAGGGAGGACCCTGACTCAGGGAACTGCCCTGTTGGAGTCCGGAGTCACCACCTCTCAGTCACTCACCCACGCATTCACTCATTCCTTCACTCATTCACTCACCCATTCACTCACTCACACACTCACCCATTCACTCACTCACACACTCACCCATTCACTCACTCACACACTCACCCATTCACTCACTCACACACTCACCCATTCACTCACTCACACACTCACTCACTCACACACTCACCCATTCACTCACTCACACACTCACCCATTCACTCACTCACACACTCACCCATTCACTCACTCACACACTCACCCATTCACTCACTCACACACTCACTCACTCACACACTCACCCATTCACTCACTCACACACTCACCCATTCACTCACTCACACACTCACCCATTCACTCACTCACACACTCACCCATTCACTCACTCACACACTCACTCACTCATTCACTCACCCATTCACTCACTCACACACTCACCCATTCACTCAGTCACTCACTCATTCACTCAGTCACACACTCACCCATTCACTCAGTCACTCAGTCACTCACTCATTCACTCAGTCACTCACCCACGCATTCACTCATTCCTTCACTCAGTCATTCACTCAGTCACTCACTAATTCATTCACTCATTCATTCACTCACACACTCACCCATTCACTCACTCACACACTCACCCATTCACTCACTCACACACTCAGTCATTCATTCACTCACACATTCACCCATTCACTCAGTCACACACTCACCCATTCACTCACTCACACACTCACCCATTCACTCACTCACACACTCAGTCATTCATTCACTCACACATTCACCCATTCACTCAGTCACACACTCACCCATTCACTCACTCAGTCACTCACTCACTCATTCATTCACTCACACACTCACCCATTCACTCACACACTCATTCACACACCCATTCACTCACCCATTCACTCACTCACACACTCACCCATTCACTCAGTCATACACTCATTCATTCACTCAGTCACACACTCACTCACTCACCTATTCACTCACCCACACACTCAATTATTCAGCCACCCAGTCAGTCATTGTCGCCCATATACTGAGCACCTGTTACGTGCCAGGCACTGTGCTCGGCACTGGGCACCTGGTATGTCGATCCGTGTATCCGTGTTTGTGCATCTCTGTCTGTGTCCGTATCCGTGTTTGCGTTTGTATTTACATCTCCGTGTAGCCAGTGACGACCACAGGAGCCTGGGCGGCCCTGGCTGTCTGTCTGTGCCTGGAGCCCACACACACACTAGGCAGGTCATCCCAGCGGACAGCGCCGGTGCGCTGTCTCTGGTTGTCCGTCACTTTGACACACAGACAAAGGTCCTCTCTGACTTTAAGACACTTACGTTAGAGAGCAGAGGCTCATACTGAAGTCATTTCGGTCTGTTGAATGTGTCATTTCGGTCTGTTGAATAAATGCCACGATGGCACTAAGTGTCAGCTCTTACAGGACCTGGGGAAAGACACCGGCCTTGGGTGAGCAGGGTAGGTGATGGGGAAGGGAGGAGGGATCAGCAGGGGTGGCTTCCTGGAGGAGGTGATTCTTGGGATGAATCTTGAAGGATGAATGCATTTTGTCTGAGCAAAGGAGCCTGAACCCTCTCGGCACCGTGTGCAAAGCCCGGTGAGGCGGCAGGAGCTGGAGGCACAGGTGGGGTGAGGCGGGGCAAGGAGAGTCAGGACCCCACCTGAGGAGGTGCCCTGGGGCTGCAGGGCTGATGAAGGGAGGAGGAGGGGTGGGCCAGGTAGGGATTAATGAGAGAGGCTCTGGGCCTGGTGGGCGGGCGGGGGCAAGGCCAGTGTGCCTCGGGAAGGGGCTGAGGGCTGCCCTAGGGGTCAGTGTGGCTCCTGGTGACTCCACGCTGGCTGGTCGCTCGGTGGTCTTCCTTCCCCCGTTAGCTTTGTGGGGCAGGTGTGCAGCCGTGGAATCGGCGCATGGAGCCCCGGCACCGGCACAGTGGCCATTGACTGCTTTTACTGTTCGCTGGTCACTGGCTCGGGGGTCCACACTGCTAGTCACGTCTTCCCATTCCGGCCCGTGACCGCACTCACCTGCTCGCCCCCTCGGCGAGGAACAGTGGGCCCAGGGAGACGGATGGACCTGGGCCGCTGGTCAATTCTGCATGTTACACCCTGACTCTGAGTCAAGGCTCACGGTGGGCCCCTCAGGGAGCCCTTCTGACCCTCTGTGGGGGTCTGGGGGCTCGGCGTGGGTGTGTGCTTAACGCCACGGCCCCTTTGGACAATGTCAAGGGGCCGCGGTGTTAAAGGAGGAGATAGAAGCAACTTTTCGTTTTAAGAAGTTCACTAAGCAGCCGTGTGGGGCACCCCGACTTCCGGGGACTGCTGGGCGGCACCAGGGTCGGGGCCGTGGATCAGCGCTGGGCCCCACGATTAGAGGGGTTCAAGTTCAGCTCAGCGACGGCAGTGGCGGGGTCGGACCGGGACACCTGGCCCGCCTGGAGCCGGGGAGGGCCCTGGGCTCCGGAGTCCCACCCGCAGACCTGCTTCTCTTTGCAGTTTGACCTACAGCGGATTGTGATTTACTGCGACTCCCGCCACGCCGAGCTGGAGACCTGCTGTGACATCCCCACGGGCCCGGTGAGCGAAGTCTCTTGCACAGAGAGGTTGAAAGGAAACAGGTCGTTGGCCTCCAGAAGGACAGGGGTGTCCAGGGCCTAGAAGGGGCGGCTGGGGCTCGGGACGCCCGCCATCCCGAATGGCACCCGGGAGGGAGCCCGGTGATCATTGCCAGGGACCCCTTTCTGGTCCCGCAGGCGAGCAGGGTCACGCAGGTGCCCGGGGTCCTGGCGTCGGTCCTCAGCACGCTGAGGCCGCAGGCCTGCAAGGAGGCCCAGCTCTGGGGGGCGTGGGGCAGAGCTGGCAGTGTGTCCCCAGGAGGGGTGACGGCCCTTGCCCTGGGTGCTCCAAGGAAGGGGAGGGCAGGCTGCAGGGTCCTGGGCTGGGCGGCCAGACGGGAGCGGGGCAGGTCACGGGCGGGACATACCAGAGAGGGCCCCGGACCCTCTGCGTGGCTCAGCCCCTCTCCGTGGGACCCGCCCCCCGCCCCCCTCGGCAGGGCTCTCCCTCTCCCACCACTTTACCCAATCCCAGCACCGAGGATGCTCGGAAAGTGGGAATAGTGGAGTCCGCGTCCCAGGGCCGCAGGGTGAAGCCCACTCAGCGGTCCCGTCCCCAGGACGCGGCGAGTGCCGGGCCAGTGTGCCCATCTCGGCACGATTACGGGGCCCAGCACGCAGCGTGAGGGCTGCCAGGCTGGAGCTTGGAGCAGACGGCCTGAGTGTCCGGAGAGCGAGGGGGAGGGGAGGAGGGGAGGGTAAGGAAGTGCATCCTCGGTGAGCACCTGCTGGGTGTGAGACACCGAGCCGCCCTGCCCCGCTCCTGCGGAGGTGAGCACTGGGGCTCAGTGGGGTGAAGCAGTCCCTGGATGCTGAGAGGCTACGGAGGTGGCTGACGCTCGGGCCCCTCGGTCTCCAAGGCCTCGGAGTGCCGGGACCTGTGGACAGACACGCCTCGCCTGCCCAGCTCAGGCTCAGGGGTCCCGGGGATCCCCCTTCCCCTTTGCCTTCTCGGCTCTGAGGAAGCGGCGGGTGGAGCCCCTGACCAACAGGGAGCCGTGCTGGGTGAGACGCAGGCGCTGACCCGCAGGGCTTCCCTTCCAGTGCCAGGTGACCGTGCTGACGGAGCCCCCGCCCCCGCCGCCGCCCCCCACCTCTGGCAGCGAGCACATCGGGTTTTTGAAGACCATCAACTGCTCCTGCCCCGCTGGAGAAAAGGTACCTTCTGCAGCCCACTCTCAGCCTACTCCGAGCCCCAGAGCTGAGCAGGGCCGGCAGTGGACGTGGGAATTTCCCATCATGCACGAGTCCTTCCCAGGACTCTCAGGCAGGGAAGCATTCTTGCTCCTTGGACCTCTCATTTCTTGGTTCTGTGCACGCTGGGACAGGAGCTTCCCAGACCGAGCTCCACAGTACGTCTCCCCGAGATAACGGGGCGTGCCGGAGGCTCTCCTGGTCCCTGCCTGCATCCCTCCCCTCACGTGCGATGGACTCAGAGAGGATGTGGCTGGCGGACAAGGCTCAGAATGGCCCTGGGTGGAGGTTTAGACGCGCTCTGGGGAACACGCCCTCGCCCCTTTCTTCTCCGAGTTTCCGTCAATGAGCCGTGCTCGGCAATCTCAGAGCAGGTGCGAGCAGATTTTTGTGCATCTCGTTCTGAGTTTAAAAACGAGCATGTTTCTGTGAACAGCGCCCCCACCCGTTATGCAGAGGAAGTGCGGCGCCGAGTGCCAGAGCCTCTGTTGTCTCTCTCCTCCTGTGGCCCCAAGGGCCTGTGATAAGGAGAAAAACTGTCCGCCGTGTGAGCACGACAGACTCGGACAAGTTCACAAGGGTGACAGAAGCAGAATCGTGCTGGAGAGTGTCTCCATGAAGGGCACTGGACCCGCAGTCCAGGGCCTTGACCTCCAGCCGGCAGTCACGGCCCCGTATGGCCGTGCCTGCGCCGCTCGGCTCCAGGCCAGCGTGCAGCTGGGGCTCAGCGGCTTTGTGAGGGATTCGGGGGACACAGACAAAAGTGTGAAGGCCCGGGTGAGGTGCGCTGGAGCGCGCCCGCCTGCGCCTGCGGGGTTCCAGTAACAGCCGTCTGTCCGTAAGCCTGACCTGGCTGCAGCCCCACCCCGTCCCCTTCTTTCCGCACGGAGAGCCCGGCCCTGGACGCAGGGAGCCCCCAGAGTCAGCGGGGCTTGAGGAACGCTGGCCCCGCACTGGAAGGCCTGCTGCCAGCCGAGGCTTTCTCGGGGCGGTGGGCGAAGTGCCTGGTGCTGCTGGCGACAGGCAGGTGGGGAATGATGGATGGACAGCCGGGAGGGGCGGGGGGCAGCGGCCCCGTGGTCAGGGTGGCCACGGACAGTCTGTGGATCCGGCTCTTGCCTGTCAACGAAATAACCAAAGCAGCTGCACGAGCCCCAAAGCTGTGGCACCCTCATTTGCACTAAGAACCCGGGGGAGAAGGCCGATGGCGTTGTGAGGTCTGGGCGGCTCGCCACCTGCGCGCAGGCGGCCTGCGCCAGGGAGCGTGGCCAGTCCCAGCTCTGTCCGCACAGGGCTATCCCAGCGCCAGGCCTGTGCCCTGCGTGTGTCCTGCTGAGGCCCCTGTGGCCCCGGCTCGGACCCCGGGAGGGGAGTCTGGGCTTGAGCAGGCCTCCACCCTCCCGGTCCCACCCTCCTCCCCACTCCCGGCACTCGGGCTCTCCTGGCTCCCGGCTCCCCTCCTGGGTGCGGCTGACCGGCCCCCGCATTTCCCCCACCCTGAGTGGCCCACAGCGAGCCCCAGCTGCCGTTCCAGCCTCATCTCACTTGAGTCCCCTCCCCGTGCCGTGGCAGGCGGGGACCTGCGGTTCGTGGAGGGTCGTACCCTTTCTCGCCTTCTGGCACTTGCGTTCTCGGCCTCTGTCTGGGACACCTCCCCCATGTCCTGCTGCGCCCCCCTCCTTTGTCCAGCTGATGCCGCCCATCTTTCAAGAGGTCCCCAAGGAATTCCTCCCCAGCACGTGCCACTTGGTTCCACTGACGTGTGCACTTGGAGGTGATGCTCCAGTTTCCCAGGCAGGTCGTCTTCAGTTCAAGGCCAGGGGCTGCGGCCCCGAGAAACCTGACCAGCCTGTGGGTCTGCGCACACTCGCCCGGAGAGACTGGCCGACGGCACGTGGGGCGGGCAACCAGCGGCGAAGGGAGACGGCACCTCACCGGCTCCTCTGTCTTTGCCTTTTAGGGAGAGAAGGGCTCTGATGGCCCCCTGGGATTCCCCGGCCCGAAGGTCAGTGCAGGAGCTGCCGGCGGGGTGGACTCGGGAGCCCAAACAGCCCTCCGCCTCGCTCCCTGTGTGGGAGGGAAAACTGGGCGTGTTAGATGACCATCCCGCAGGGTCTGGCTCCCGAGCTTGTAGGGACAGAGGAGAAAGCAAGTGGCATAAAGTCAGCAGCTCTGACTCGTTCTGCTCAGAACCTCCAACTCTCAGTCTGCAAATGTGAGCGAGGAGGGGTCAGCGGACACAGCCCCTTCACGCCCATCAAATCGTCCAGCCGCTGCGGTGCAGCCTCCGAGGGCGCAGCTGTGGTCCACAGGGGCCCCGTGCACCTGGGTACCGCTCAGGCCGGGTCAGCAGCCCTGGCCTGGTGTCTCCTGGGTGCCGAGGCCCCTTCTGGATGTGGGGACATAGCCGTGAATGCAAGAGCCCTGTCCCCAGGACTCACAGGCCGGGGAGGGGGTGGGAGAGAGACATGAGAGAGGTGTGGGGGACCATGTGGGGAGCCCCGGGCAGAGGGGAGAAGAAGCCCCACGGAGGCTTCACACCCCCAGTTCCTGCTGCGAGGAGGTGGGGAGACTCTTCAGATCTGTGCTCCTCAGGGGTGGGAGGTGTGGCCTCGGCGCGCAGCTGACAGCGACAGAATCCGCTGCCCCTGGGGAGCCAGGGTGCGGTGGGTGGCGGGCAGTCCGGGCGGGGAGCCCGGTTGGAGCCCCTGTGTGACATTCATCTCTGGTTTCCACTCCCCAGGGAGACATGGGAGCCCCTGGGCCGGTTGGAGCTCCTGGACTCAAGGGAGAGAAAGGCGACTCGGTGAGCAAAGGGCCCCCTCTGCGTGGCTGGGGGGTGCCGGTCTGTAAGGGGCTCGCCACTCCACGTGGGTGATGAGTCGGGTGTGCGGCTTCTCTCTCCAATAGCGGACCGGGAGAGAGAGAACGGTGCCGTACGACCGAGTTGCTGGAAAACTTTAACGAGCTGGTACTCGCAAGAACCCACGTGCAGAGTGTAATAGCTCTCCCGTTTTGGGGGTTCTGGGGCAGAGCTGGTGGGAAGGCGCCCACCCTTTCCACCCCTCCGCAGGGCACCGCCGCCAGCACGACGTCATGCCTGGGGCTGCCCCGTCAGCCTTTGCTTCTGCTTCCCTTTTCAGGGCCGGGGACCTTTCGTCCACGGAGAAAAGGGAGAAAAGGTAAGCCCCTCCCAGAGCGGGGCGGAGGTCTCGGGTGTGGGGAGGCGAGCCCCCTTGCGTTGCTGGTAAGAATCTTGGAGGGGAGGGGTCTTCTGGTCTCAGAGCAGCCTCACGTTGGTCCTCCCCGGACGCCGCCGGGGTGAGGCGGGCACCGTGGTGGTCCGGGCTCCCTGCAGGGTGCAGAGCTGGGCTCAGGGCCGCGGGGAGGCGGAGGGGGTGCTCCCTCCCAAGGGTGCTGGGTGGCGGTGTCCATAGCAGGGTGCTGGCCGGCGCTCCCAGGACGCTGGACACAGAGTCACAGAAAGGGGTGGGGCCTGTGCAGAGAGCATTCGGTACGGAAACACGCCCAGGCCTCGCGTGCAGTGGTGGGGAGCATGGAGGGGGCTGGGCGTGGTCAGACACGTGGGGACTGTTGGGGTTGCAGGTGCCGCATAACTGGGAGGGGGTGGGGGGAGCCCAGAGGGATTTGGGGGACAGTCAGAGGCTGGTGCAGAAGTTTGAGGGGAGATGACGCGGAACAGAGCTGCGGGTGGGGCAGGACCAGGCAGGCAGCCACCAGGGTGGAGGAGACTCGGAGGGAGGCCTGTGAATGTCCCCCCCAGATACGAGCGTTGCCCCTACTTTACCTTCATCGTAACACAGGTGGGCTGCATGGAGCCTGGGGCGTGGGGCTTCCTTCTGAAGAGGAGAGCTTCCTGATGTTGTTCGCCTGTAAGGAGAGAAGAAATCCATTTTCCACTCGCACCAGCTGTTAAAGCTGTATCCCCCGTGTCCCGGCCGAGGCAGCCCCCAAGCCTGGAATGTGCGTCTGTGTTGGTGACCGACCGCACCTGAATCCATGCACCTGCGTGCGGCCCAGAGTGCAGGCCCCTCGCAGAGGGCTGCTGGTGGGAACTGGGGCTGCTCGGTTAAATTGCTGCGGAAACAGCCCTCACACGGCCAGCCCCTCCTCGCCCTGTAGGCTCCCTTTTATTCCGTGTGTTCAGGCCCGGAGACCTCTTCGAAGGAGGTAAACCAAGGGCGCGCCGAGTTCCTCCCTGTTGAACCCGCAGGGCTTCGTGAGCAGACGAGGGATGGCCCTGGCGCTCTGCCGAGGGCCAAGGGGAAAGCGAGTCGCCGTGAGCTAAGCGGTGCTGCCATCGGGGCTGCCAAGCCACGGGAGGCTAGGGGAGGGTGTGGAAGACACACCTTGAAGCGTCCGTGCAGCACGACCCCGGTCGTGTGTACACGCGTGTGCAGGAGACAGAGAGACACGTTCTGGAGGGAGGCAAACCCCTCCCGTTCACCCCCGGTTTCCTGTGGGTGGCAGAGTTGCGAGCGCACTCACTTTCCCCGTCGCATGTCCTCGTGTCTGCACTCACTCCACTCGAACGCCTCCGTGTCCCGCCCCTGTGAGCAGCACCAGCCCCCCGCACAGCTGCCGCACGAGGACGAGGACGGAGCAGCTGGAGGGAGCCGGACAGGCAGCACGGCGCGAGCTTTCCTCCTGGCCAAGCTGGCCCCGTACCCGTGCCGTTGGTGTGAGTCTGGGTCTCCCGACACCCAACCTGGGCCGACAGCGGACACCTTGTGCCTCCTTCGCAGTTCAGAAGCACAGCGCCTAGAACCCTGTGTTCAAACTGGGCACCTGCCTTCAATCTTGCCAGCATGCTCGGTCCCTGGGGGCCCAGAAGCAGGGCCCCGGGCATTAGCAGGAGCCCCTGAGGACCCTCTGTGTCAGGACCGGGGCCGCCGGAGCCCCGGAGGTCAGGCCCCAGGTCTGCGCGGTGCCTGCTGGGCAGTGCCAACGTGCGGCTCCTCTGACTGACGGGTTGGTGCCACCGGGCAGGGACACACAGGCTTCTTGCCTCCTGTGAACTACGGTGCCTGTCTGCCTCTGTGTTCTGACCGGACGCGGGGCGGGCAGCCTGGAGGCCCCGCCCTGGTGCCGCAGCCCTGCCTGCGCGCTGTAGCCGGGACCTGAAGCTGCCGGGGCGCAGATGTGGCCGGGGGACCGCACACGCTCAGCGCCGGCGGGAGAGAGGGCAGCCGGGCAGACCCGGGCCCTCCCGCTCCGTCCTTGGTCGGCGTTCTCTGCAGTGGTGCATTTCGAGCCAAGTCTGAGTCCCCGTTCTGCCACAGATGACTGTGCAGTGTGGGGTGAGTCACCGCCCTCTGCGAGCCTGTGCTTTCTCACGTGTAAGAAGCGGGTAGGGTGGGACTCGGCGATGCGTGAAGGCCCTGGCAGGTGCAGCCCGAGACTTTGGGGCTCCTCTGCCTCTGAGGAGGGGAGGCCAGGCAGGTCGAGAGGACCAGTCGGGTCCGCAGGGGGGCAAAGGTCACTGGTGACCGCAGCATGTGGACAGGGCTCGACGAGCTGGCTTCTTGGCTGGAGTGTTCTCTCCAGAGTCACTTGCAGAGTGGAGGGCCGGCGGGGGGGGGGGGGGGCGGTTGGAGGACCGCGCTGAAGGGCCCAGTGTCATGTGACTCTGATTCCGGCTGCCATTCTTTGTGGTTTGGGTGCTGTGCTTCACCGTCGTGCGTCAGCCTGTGTGAGGACCCGGTGCGGGGCGAGGTGCGTCTCGTCATGGAGACAGCGCTTCGGGGAAGGCGCTGCTACGCCCACTTCGCCGACGAGGGGATGTGGCTTAGCGGTCAAGTGACCTGCCTGCCCCGGCCGCACGGTCACACAGATGGCTAGGAAACACATCGCTGGTGATCACCGAAAGGGAGTGCTTCCCAAAATAAACGGATGGCGTCACCCTTCCCCACAGCTGAGCAAACTGCGGCTCAGAGAAGGTGACGGAGGACTTGGCCTCCTGGCTCTGCCAGGCCTGGGCCGCCTCCAGGGCCGCCTCTCCCCCCACCAGAAGCTGGCCTCGCTCCGGGGCCCGCGCTGCCCCGAGTTCACCGTGGGGCTCGGGAGCGGCCCTCCCTCGTGCCTCCACACACATGAACGGAGGCCACGGAAAAGCTGCTCTCAGCCCTTGAGGTGTGGAGGGCGTGGAAGGTGAGGGATGGAGGGTGGGCGGGACCCTCCTTCTAAGTGCTGGGGAGACAGTGGCACTTAGCGGGCACGTGCCAGACGGGAGAGGGGGTGGGTGGCTTGCAGCCCTCCCTCACCCAGGGCCCAGGGCCAGTGGGATTCCATAGAGGGCCCGAGGCTGGGAGGGGCCGTGCCGGAAACCTCTGCTCTGCGCTGCCCTGAAATGAGGCGGTTCGCGCTGGGCGAAGGTGGAACTCAGACGTCGGCCGGAAACGGGTCCTTGGAAGTGACATGGCTGGGTGGCATCGTGGCTCACCTAGGCCAGCATCTCCAGCAGCTCAGCTGCAGGAGGCAGCGTGTCTGAGCCATCTTGGTTTTCTTTACGGAAGCAGCTGGTATTCACATTACATTTGGGTCAGGATTTAGAAGGAGGCCTTCGACTAGGGACTGGCTGCGACCAGGGCATGGAGCGGGGCAGGGCCGTGTGCGGAGGAGGAGACTCAGTTTCCCTGGCGTGGAAAGGAGCAGAGTCCAGAGTCAGCAGAGGGCTCTCTGCCCCTCCCGAAGTCTGCTCACACCCCACAGACGCCGCAGGCCCTTGAGGCCCGCGGGACGAAACAGGGGCACCGTGTCCCCTTGGAGCCGCGCTGGGTCAGCAGCTCCTTACTTACTCAGCACTGGCTGGAGGGGCAACCCCCAGTACAGCAGCCGCCGAAAAGTCCTTTCTCAAGCACTTTCACGGGAACCCAGATGGCAGTGAGTAACGCTTCCTGCGGGTTCCGCGCTCGGATGTCACGGGGGGGTGCACCAGGAAAAGTGTGCGAGCAAACAGAAGAGACTCAGCCGAGTTTTGCTGGGCCGGTCGCCTGCCTGCTCGGCTGCGGGCAGAGCTTTCGGTCACGCCGACATCGCTTCCTCATCGTTCAGGGTTCTCCTCAGCTTTTACCGGGACCGTGGAGCTGATGGGGGACGAGCTGGTGACAGCGGAGTCTGACCCTGACACGTAGCCCAGGCTGTTCTGACTTCCAGGACGCTGCCTTCTGGAAACTTCCCTGGGCGTCCTGGGCAGGCTGCCCAGGCCTCCAGCAGGCGCCCAAGTGTTACGAAGTCCTCGAGCCAGAGGGGCTTTGCGGTCGGCTCACCACGAAGCTAAGGAGATCGGGTGCCGGAGGTAAACTGAGGAAAGAGAGGCCAGGGCCACCGTGACGGAGTCGGGGGGTGGTGGGGAAGGAGCCAGGCCCCCAGTCTGAGAAGAGCGGGTTCGGCACCTGTTTGTTCCGCGCCCCGAGGAGGCCGGTGCCTTGCGTTCTGATCTGGATGGAGTCGGACAAAGCAGGGTCGTCCGCGGCGCCGTGGACCAGGAAGCCTGCAGCCTCCAGGCCAGGCGGCCGGCTGGAGGGGCGTTGGGGACCCACCTGCCGAACGTGGCGCCCAGCAGTAGGTCCCGGCACCCGGCACTCTTCGGCTGCAAGTGTCTTCCTGTGGCTGAAACACGCCGTCCCGCTGGAAACATGAGACTTTTGTGTTCCTTTAAAATGCTGCTACCGTCACGCCATTTTCTACCCGCCACCACTCAGCCTCTTGGTGTTGACTGGCCGATGAACTTGGGGCTGTTCGGAGTGCAGCGCTTCCCATCTGCCACGAGGGGGCCCCACGTGACCCCGCCCTGCGATGTCCCCTGCTGATTCGGGGTTCACCTTCCCGGGGGGCCCTCTGTGGAGCTCCTACGTCCCTGTCATTGGCTTCCCCTCCTCGCACATCCACCATCCCTCTGCCTGTTGAAATCCCAGGGGTGCTCCCCACCCTCCAACCTTCCGGGGGCCATGCATGGAGCGGGCGGTTCCGAGGGCACCGTCTCAGTCGTCCCTCCCAGGTGCGCAGGCGGGAGGCGCTACCTGCTCCCCATTGAGGGCCAGGCTCTGTGCTCGAGGGCTGAAGCTGCACAGCAAGTTGAGGGTCGCGGAGGACGGTTCACCGAGCCATCTGCACCGGAACGTGCGGTGGGGCGAGGGGATGAGGAGGTGTCTGGAAAACAGGCCCTCCGGCCGCTGCGGAGCTAACGGGGCCGGCGGCTGGGAGCTAGCAATGAGCACCCCACTCAGCTCCGCTCCCAGCCAGCCCCGTCTGAGCACCGGCAGGCCCTTCCCCGCGCAGCTGCCACAGCGGTGCTGCGGTCCTACTGCCGGGGATAGTCGGATCCGTTCTCACGGCGCCGCCGCTCTGATGCCGGCCTGGCAGGCACACCTTGTCCTGCCCACCGAGTGGGGACTTTCGGTGTCCTCTCCAGGGGGCTCCAGCTGAAACTGTGAGGAGAGGCAATTTCGCGGAGGCTTCAGAACGGGACTGGGGAGCTGGCTGGGGAGGGAGGGTGGGCTTTGGACAGACAGATGTTCCCCCTGGAGCTGCCTCCAGGGCAGTGACACCGGAGGTCTCTGGGGCCTGCGGTCTAAGTGACCTGCGTGTATGTGCCCTAGTGAGATGTGACGGGCACACTTTTATCCCGAAGATCCTCTCTGGAATGACAGGCTGGGGACATTAGCGGTAGCAGCTGCCCAGCTGCAGTGGCCAGCACCGGGTGATTTTCTCTAGGACGGTGGAGTGACTTTGCCGCAGAGGAAAGGACCATGACATCGGCCTGTTCCTGACCTCTAGGTCTGCGCCAGGCTGTTCGGTCCCTGAGGGTCAGCTGCTGCAGCCCTTTCCAGGAGCCTGGGGCACGTCCGGGGTCGCAGAACTGGCCAGGAAGGGCCGTGTCTGTCTGTCTGTCCGACTCTGCATCCCGGCTCGCAGCCAGCTGTGCCACAGAGCCGCTCATTGCCGGGGGCCCTTGGCCCTTGGGACCGCCTCCCTGTGGGAACCAGCCCATTCGTCCCTCCGAGGGCCCCCTGAGCCATACAGGACACGCCCGTGTGCGTGTCTGTGCGTGTGAAACTTCTGAGGTCTGTTCACGCGTGCCAGCTCTGGGGCCCCTTCCTTTGTGCACGCCGGCTTCATCAGCTCGGTCTCCTATTCTTAGCCCGTGCGCTAATGCGCATTATTCACGGTTCTCGAGTCCGATGACTGTGGTTGAGGGCCTTCTATTTTTACAGTAATTAAGGGGTGTAGGGGAGAGTAAGTTCGCTGCCCACGTGCCCTCAAACAGCCTTGTAGTTGGGGGCAAAGCGCTGGGAGGTGGAAGGAGGTGCTGCAGCCCCTGTCCGTGGTGCTGAAGGCCACGCCGGGCACGTTCTGAGTTCATGGAGCCCCCAGGCCCCCCCACAGGCTGGGATAGGAAAGCCCGCCTCTTCCCCAGCTCCGTCTGCCACTCAGAGGTCCGCCAAGTTTCACAGCCCCATCCCAGGACCGAGGGCTGCCCCCGGGAGGGTGAGAGCCGTGGAGGGGGGCGCAAACGCTGGACCACCGGACTGGCGGCGCAGCGGGGGCTGAGGGTGGGGGCCCCAGACCCAGACTGGCTGCATCAGACCCCGCCCTGCCCGCCCCGTCCCGGCCGTGTGGCACTGTGCGGCCACGCCACCCCGTCACCCTCGCCTCTCTCGTCCACAAAGCGGCTACTGTCACCACAGCTGCCTCACAGGGCGGGATGAGCTAACGAACATAAATGGGTCGTTGTAAAAAGTGCTCGTAGGTGTGAAATGCAGTTACCGTCATGGCAGCATGGGCTCCGTTTTTTATTCAGCAAACGGCCTTGTCCGTGTCGCCGTGTCACTGAGGCCGTCTCCCCTGGGGCAGCGGACAGCTGTGAGGTGCCCAGGCTCCCTGCCCTCCCCGCACCACCCCTCCCCCCCACCCCGGGGAGGATGTCAACTCCGGAAGCCTCAGGAAGCCCAGGGGGTGTTGTTCGAAAGCGTGCTCCCGGTGGGCTGGCTGCCTCGTGGGGGGCGGGGTCCTGTCCTGCCTGTGGTTCATCCACAGTGGTCCACGGAGCAGCGAAGAGGGGCGGCCCCACCTGGCCTCGCACTCGCAGCTGCCTGCCGGGCTCTCGCACCTGCCCTTTGGTTTCGGGGCTACATGGTGCTGTCCTCGTTTTCAAGCCTACTGGCCGTGGGGCCATGAGCGAGTGAGTTGGCCCTCTCCTTGGCCAAGCCCGGAGCCGGGCCCTGTGGTCGGACACCCAGCTGGCATCCATCGGCACTCGGATGTGGCTCTCAAGCTGCGCCCGAGCGTCCGGACCACCTGGAATGCTTGTCGGGCCAGCTTGCCTCGTCCCCCGCCCTGCGTCGGGTTCAGAGGGCCGGCTGATTTCCGCCGAGGCCCAGGTGATGCAGGTGCTGCGGGCGCCAGGGCCACCGCTGCCCAGGGGGCCCCTCAGATCCCTCCTGGAGGACCTGCCCTGGCCCCCACCACTGGCTGAAGGGGACAGCTGATGTGTCGCACCTGCAGCAGCGAAGCAGTCTCTCTGTCAACATCCGGACAAAGACCCCGTAGTCAACTCACCGGGGGAACAGGGAAACACCCGCTCCCTCTTCTCTCCGGGGTTTGCCCAGTGAGGCGACCCCGCGGGTCCTGGACCTCTCCTGCTGGCGCGTGGGCAGGCCCCTCCCGCTGGAGGCCCTGGGCCAGGCGCCCCAGTGAGGTCGTGGGGACGGCAGGCGGGTTGGGGGCAGGGAGGTCAGGGCCTCGGACTGGGATCCGGGCCCGGCCGTGGAGTCCCTGTTGCCAGCGTGAGGGGGGCTGCCCCTCTCCCCCGGCCCTGGCCCCGTCGGTAGCGGGTTGCACTTGCGTCGTCTCTTGTCATCCTCTGGCCCCGGCTGGTTTCCTGTCCACACGGGAAGAACGGGGCTTGACCGTGCGCTCGGAACAGCGGGACTTCACGCGGGTGTCCAGTCTCCCCGTACGACGAAGGCTGTTTCCTCCAGCGTGTCTCGAGGCTTCTCGCCAGCCCCCCGGGCCGGACACCATTACTTCTGGCGTTCCAGAGACCCTGTGTTCCTGGGGCTTTGTTCCCGGGGGTTCATATCCCCAAAGCTCCTGTTACTGTCAGAGGGTCCCCCCATTGCCCCCCGCAAGCCCATAGGGCTCGGGAAGGGACCGAGTGCACAGGGCCCAGCAGGGTGGGCGAGCCCTGAATGCCCGCCTCACAGAGCGCCAGCACCCGGACGTGCGGCAGCTGTGGGCGGAGGGAAGGTTCCGGAACTCTCTGGGGCTCCCTCTGGCGTTGTCGTGGGGCTCCTGCCTGGCTCCCTTTATGAGACCGTCCTGGGAGCCCCGGGGCCCTGCCCCCGGACAGCCCTCCTCCGCCTGCGGCTGCAGGTCGTCCCCACCCACAGCAGCCAGAGACTGGCCTTGCGAGGACCTGCCGTCTCAACCGGGTGACCGGCACCTGGGGCGTTCCTCCGAGGGGTCCTTGCTCTCCGTGACAGTCCCCCTGCGGGGCACGCTTGGATTTGGTGCTAGTGGTGGAGACGCGGCTGCCATGCCATCCGCTCAGGTCGGTGCAGGGTGGAGCCGGGGGAGACGTGGGCCTTGGACACAGACGGGGCGGCTGGGAGCTGACCCCCCAGTCCTGAGCCCCGGCGGCGTCCTGGCCCGGTGCCCAGCCCCCGCCTCCTGTGGGGCAGGAGGAGACACTCCAGAACCTGCCCGGGAAGCGGGGCAGCCGAGGCTGCAGGAGAGGAGCCCCTGGAGCGGGCGAGCGGGGCCCGGCGCTCAGGCACCTGCCGGCCCAGCCTGCCTCACCCGCCACACGGACCGCCGGCGGCCCCGAGAGAGTCCCGGTCAGTCGGTGCCTGTGCCGCGGGCTCTGCGTGGCGCAGGGGTGGAAACTCAGCCTGCGGGACTGCCGTGGGCCTGTGCACGGTCCGGAGGGCGGGCTGTGCCGCCCAGGGCGGTGGGCACGCGGAGAGGCAGGCTCCGGGGCCCAGAGTGGCTCCTGGTGCGAACGCCGTGCCTCCAGGCGAACCGGAGGGCTCTGGGTGTCCACCTCCTGGACGGCGGAGGGCGGGGCACAGCCGCCTCTCTCTTTCAGGGTCCTTGTGGGGAGGAATGAATTGGGGGTGCGGGGGGGTCGGTGGAGAGAGACGCAGCGTGGGCAGCGGCTGCGTCACCATCTTGTCCTCTGTCACGTTTCTGGGGCATCGCCGTGCCATCGCTGTCACCTGCCACCGTTAGCGCTGATGCTGCCCTCGCCGTGCGCAGTCCCAGGGCGGGACCTCAGAGACCACTTCCGTCCGTCCGACCGGGTTACCGCCCTCAGCCTCTGGGTGGCTGCGTTTCCAAATAGCCGGTGGGGGTGGGACGCACCCCTGTGCTGACCGAAGTGGAGGCTGAGAACCGCCTGCCCCAGCTGCCCCCTCTCAAGAAGATGGCGATGGTGGTTCGACCCCAGGAAATACCCCACGGGCCCCCCACTTGTGCCATGGGTGTGCCGCCACAGAAAACCGCGGGCCCCTAACCCGGAACAGCCCTTCCTGCTGCGGAACATCCCAAAGGGGACCGATGGGGACCGACGAGACTGTCTCTCCCTCCAGACATGCCACCTGAGTGCGGTGCTGGCCCATCAGTCCTCTGTCCGCCTGCTCGGTAGGCGGGGCTGACAGTCCTCCTTGGCTCTCTGGGACCCCTGCCCATGGCAACCTGCCCCCCCCACCCCCGACACGAGTGCATCGGTGTGCTCAGTGTCACAGGGGAAAATGACAGGGAGGCAGGGTCCTTATTTGAATCAAGCTGGCCTGGGAACTTGCACCCCTGTGGTCAAGTCGCCCCTGTCCCTCCCAGGGAAAGGTCCCTGCGTGGGCTGGGACGCGAGCAGCCGGGCATGCATCCCCTTTACCCCCACAGCTGCCCCATGATCCCATGATGTGCTGGTCACCAGCTCTGCCGTGTGCCTCATTCCAACGGAGTTCGCCCCAGCAAACTTTAAACAATTGAGCACCTGTTCTAGCCCATCGGTTCCCGCCCCGGGGCAGCTTTGCCTGCAGGGGCAATGGCAGTTTCTGGAGACATTTCTAGTTGTCACAACTTGGGGTGCGTCTGCTGGCCATCCTACAGTGGCAGGGAGCCCTCGGCAAAGAATCGTCCAGCCCAGTGGCGGTTGGGCACCCCCCACCCCGGTTCTGCCATCCACGTGCGGCACTGAGCTGGGAGGGAGGCGGCCACACTGTGTGTAGGGCAGGGATGTGGGCGGGGCTTCTCACTCTCACGGTCAGGCGCGTTCAGATGCCTGGGGTCTTGTTAGAATGTGAGCCCGAAGCAGTAGGGCTCTGGTGGGGCCTGAGAGTCTGCATTTCTCTCCCCGTCCAGGTGGAGCCCAGGACCACGTGGCTGGGCCTCCCTCTGAGCAGCAGAATCTGGGCCACAACCCAGCCTGGTCTGTCCCCACAGCGCCGGCCTGCCAGGGGTCTTTCTGCTGTGTTGTCCTAATGGCTGTTCTCTTTCTGTCCCCCTAGGGTTCCCTGGGCCCGCCAGGCCTCCCTGGGAGAGACGGCAGCAAAGGCGTGCGGGTACGTGGGCCCCCACCCCCCTTCTTCCCACACAGCAGCGCCGGGCCTGGGACAGGTGCCCTCCACAGGGGCAGCCTCCGCCAGGCCTAGGCCCAAGCTGGGGCTCGTTTGTGCGAGCATCTTCCCAGGTCCGTGGGGTCCGCCTCACAGTGATAACACCACCTGCAGCTGATGCCCCCGGGCACCACCTGTGTCCTCAGAAGCTGTTTCTCAGTCAGTTGACAAGCAGTTCAGCACAAGAGGTCTCCTCGTCCCCAGTGACCGGACTTGGAAGCGAGTTACAGTCCAAGGCTAAGGATTCACCCACGACCCCAGTTTGTTGCTGGAGGAGCTGGGGTGGGGCCCGCATGTCACCCTGCACCCCGCAGGGTCAGCCGCCGCCCTCTTGTTGGCCCCCAACTGCGCCTGTGCACAGGCCACCATGCTCCTCCTCCACCGAGAACCCCGCGGCCGTGGGTTCCGCTGCTCCCTCTGCGACTCTCAGCCACGCGTGATCAGGCCTCACAGTGGGAGCCCTGACTCGTGGGCGCCTCCTGAGCCCTCGGCCTTTAGTGCACCAGGACCGGAGGTCTGGGGGGAGACAAGGAGAGGAAGGGGGTCCCACGCGCCTCCAGGCCCCCTCCCTCCCCTCCAAGTGCCCAGACCCTTCCTCCATGAGCAAGGCCTGCGCCGTCTGTCCGTCACTCCTGTGGCCCAGCCGTCCCGCCCTGCTGTCCACACTCAGCCCTGCCGGCCTCCCCCGGGGGCTCGGGCGGCCGCGGTGGCACCGCTGACCCTGAGGATCAGCTCCTCCGCTCACAGAAAGGGGCTCTGAGGGAGGGGCCTTGGTCTCTGACCGCCGGGGTTGCCGCGTCGGCGACGCGCTCTGAGCCCAGGAATGGCTGCCCGGCTTCGGACTGCCCGGCGTGCTGGGCCCTTGGGCGGTGACCGTGTCCTGCTTTGTGTGTGTGCAGGGGGAGCCTGGAGAGCCGGGGCTGCCTGGAGAGGTGGGCATGCGGGTGAGTGTCGTGTCCCCAGGGGGCGGGTCCTGATGCAAAGCCGGCTGCTTTAGGAGTAGGGGGACGCCCCCATGCACCCCCGCCTAACCTCCTCGCGTCACCGAGCGCTGCTTGGGTGTGCGTCTGTGTAATTCGCCCTAAATTCCAACAGAAGGGAGGCCTGCCACACTCTGCGTGCATGCTGTTCGTGCACCGGGAGGTCAGGGGCCCCATTCCACCCCAGCCCAGAGAGCTGCCCCCCACTCTCCCCGGTGAGGCTCGCTGTTCCACGGTGTGGCCGCTTCCTAACTCGCGTAGCTCCCCCACTCCCGGCCCCCAGGTTGGGTCCAGTGTCGCTTGTTTTTGACCGGAGCGGGCGAAGCAGCAAGTGCACGCGCCTGTGTGTGTTTCTCTGGGGGTATGACCCTGTTTTCATTTCAGCAGGACAGGCTACAAAAATTGGCATGCCCTTGGCTGAGGAAACGCACCTTTTAATTTTACTAGCTCTTAATAGATGCTGCCAAACGAATTGCTTAGAAGCCGCAGCAGTTCCTGGTCCCAGCCATTGGGGCCCTCTGGGCTCTGCGGAGGGTTGCTGGCCGTGGTCAGGGCCGCCAGGCTTGGGCCCCGGGGCTGGGTGTGGACCCGGAGCTGCAGGCAGAGTCATGCTGATTGGCAGCTGTGTGACTGTCCTGGCCAGGTCACGGCACAAGGGGCGTAGGTCAGGGGTCACGGGGCACAGGGCAGGGGCCCACGGAAATGGAATCGTGCTGCTGGCCTCCTCAGAGCTCAGAGCCGGGCCTCTGCTAGCCAGCTCTTGAAGTCGAGCAGATCGGGGGTGGGTCCTGGCTCCCCCAGGCAGGGGATGGCGTGGGTCTCAGCCGAGACGGCAGTGGCGGTGGGGGCCTCTCAGGGTGACCTCGTGGAACAGCGTGGCTGCACGTGGCGGGTGACGGGCAGTGGGCGGGTGCTGCCTCACGCCCGGTGCTGACAAGTGTGCTCCGCCTCCTCTCCGTCTGTCCTGCCTCTCCGTCCCGTTCTGCCCCTGCTGGTGAACGTGGCTCTGCAGGGACCCCACGGACCGCCTGGGCTGCCCGGGCCCCCTGGCCACGTCGGACCTCCCGTGAGTATGGGCGTTTGTCTGGAGGGGTCCTGGGCCCTGGTCCAGGGGTGGGGCCCAGCCTCTGAGTGACAAGTCCCCCCACTCCCCGCAACCATCCACAGAGGATCCATGACCTCGCACGTGTCAGTGGCAGTGGGGTGGTGGCCGAGCTGCAGGCTGTGGCCGGCAGTGGACACTGACTCTGAAGCCACATTCCTGTCCTTGGCCAAATGACCTCAGGGTCTGGAGGGGGCTCCTCCTCTCTGGCCCAGGAGGCCCTGGGTCACCGAGACGAGGGGACCAGTCCAGAGAGCTCACCTCGCCCTGGCAGGGCCAGGCTGGGCGGCCAGGCCCGAGGGTGGAGAGCAGCCCAGTGTGCGCAGGGAGGCGTCATGGGGCCCTTCGCCAGCGTCCCAGGCAGCCTGTGTGCGCCCCCCCGCCCATGGCGAGAGCGGAGAGGCTGGCGGAGAGGCTGACTCTGACCTTCCCTCTCCCCCAGGGCCTCCAGGGAGAGCTCGGGGAGCGGGGATCCCGAGGAGAGAAGGTACGTACAGTCAGCTCTCTGTGGAGAGAGGAAGCGGGCACCTGGGCCCGTCGATCTTGAGCTGGTTTGCGTGTGCGTGCGTGTGCTCGTGCATGCGTGCATGCCCGTGCCTGCCTGTGCAGTGAGTGTACGTACTGGAGCGTGTGTGGGACAAGCGTATGCGTGGTGAGCATGTGTGCTCACGCACGTGCGCCCCAGGTGAGGTCTAGGAGAGGAAGCTCAGCTGGTGTCCCGTCAGCCTCCGTCCCTCCGGGCGCCCGCACCGCCAGGAGGAGTGGTATCCGTTGCAGGAGGCTACGTACGACCGGCGCTAAATGAGCTCATCTTTGTGAGTCCTTGAACTGTGCTGAGCAGCGGGGGCCATCTACTCAGAAGGTGGGAAGACACAGAGAGAGGGAGACAGACAGACAGAGGGAGGCATGCGCCCGGGCTCTGCGAGCTCAGCTCGGGGTGTGATTTCTGACTCTGGTGCTAACTTTCTGGGTGACTCTGGGACAGCTGGTCCCTTCTCTGCACCGCCGTGTCCCCATCTGTCAAGGAGAAACCTGGGCTGTGTGAAACCTCAGGCTCCTCCCCAGTTCTTGTATCTGATGGTCCTGAAACAGTCTATTTCATCACGAGCCTGACTTCTTACATCAGCAAGAAGGAAGTTTCCATTCCCTCCCGAGACTGGCCCGTCCAGCTGCCTGGCCTCGGCCAGCGTGGAGCCGGGCCAGAGCGAGCCGCCACCATCGGTCAGCCAGGCCAGGGCCCGACAGCCGCTGGGTGTTCTCTGTGAGGGCGGGGGTGGCCCTTGCCCTGGGCGTTCTCCGCAAGGTGCCTTGGGAGCGGTGAGGTGTGCAGGCTCTGAGGGCGCGAGCACCTCCTGGTGATGGAGGGGCAGTGGGACCCGGGTGGGCTGTGCAGGGGCCACTGGACACAGGACCTTGGCATGCTGTAAGGGGATCTAGTCAGTCACACAGAGGGGTCCCCTCACTGCGGGGCCAGACTTGGGTGCGGCGGGCCCCAGCTCCATCCGAGAATTGTGCTCCCAGGACCACGTGGAGGGGCTGTGACCGCTGAGCTCCCGCGGCCCCAGACGGCGTCCCCGGGGTCCCACCCTGGGCAGCCCAAGCAAAGTGGCAAGAGCACCAGCCTCAGCAGCAGCGGCAGCAGCAGCAGCAGACCTGCCCCGCAGCCCCGCCTCTCCCAGCTCCGGGCCGTGCCAGGCTTCCAGACTCTCTGACATTTAGGGTGACACCGGTTGTCTCCGGAAGAGGCTCCGAGGGTCGGATGAAGGCAGCTGTGAAAGCAGACACGGGATTGTCACCCTCAGTGCGCATTGTTCTAGAAGGGTGGGTGGGGTCGCCCACCGGGCCAGACTGGTCGGTATAGGTTTGAATCCCCGCCCTGTGCTGGGCGCACCCTGTGCTGGGCTCACGCCCTCATCTGGCAAGCCATTTCGGAGCAAGTGGCGTGGAAGAAACACACCGCACAGCCTCCCACGGAAAATGTGTCCATCGATACCGTCGCTCCAAGTTCTCAAGGCATTAGCTCAGCAGACAGGCTGTAAGTGGGGTGTGAGCGCCCTCTGCTGTCGGGACTCGAGGCCGCAGTACCGGGGCCTGGCGCGGAGGGATTGAGACGGGCGAATGAATACCCAAGGATGACGCCCTTGATCTCTGAGACCCGGCCGCCTTTCCTGAAACCAGGGCCACCTGTCATGGGGTTGATGCAAGTTTTAAAGACCACTCCTCTTTCTGCACCTGGTACCGGAAGGTGCTATGAACGAGGAGAGCATTTCATTGGATTTGCACACACACCTCCTGGCAACGGGGCACGGGACCGGCAGGGGCGATCTTGGCTTTCCTGTGCGGCCGCTGCCTGTTTTCTCGTTTCGTGTCTCGTCGTTTTCACGCAGCGGGGAAACGAGTACCGGCGAGGTCTCGACTCTCTGCAGACAGCGGCCGGCGCTGGCTGAGTCGGACGCGGGCGCAGGTCTCCCGACCGCGGGCCCACGGCTGTGCACTCTAGGCCCTCGAGTGCCCCGGCTCACACCCTCCCCCGCGAGGCTCCACCCCGCTGGTCCCTTTCAGCGGATGGGTTTCTCTCCTTTCCCGTCTTCCACATAGTCAGTCTGGGCTCCTCCGCGCAGTCCGTTTTCCATACGCACCTTCCACGTGTTGGGCACCGTCTAAGCCTCCCGGTGCGTCAGCTCACTCGTCCTCACAGCAGCCTTCTCTCTGTAGATGGGAAGCTGAGTCGTCGGCCCAGGGTCACACAGCTTGAGGGGGGACAGCGAAGCTTTGGGTCTGTGTGGTGAGGGTGACCGCTGGTTCCTGCCCCCTCCATCCCCAAGAGCTCCGGCTGCTACTCAGCCTGTGCCAGGAGCCAGGCTGGTGGCCAGTCATCCAGGCTTTGTCCTCCGTCATGCTTGTGTGGTCAGCCCAGGGGCGACAACACCTGACAAAGACAAACGGCAGCCGAGGAAAACTGAGCGTCGAGCCCTCAGGGGGAACACGCGCTGTCTTGTCCCACCGCGCACCCGGTTCTTCCTTACGGCCCCGCCCACGCCCCAGCCAGGGGCCCGAAAACGGTTGGGCCGGCGAGCCACCCTGCTGTGTGGGCCGCTGCCTCCCTTCTTCTGTCTGTGTCTGCTCTCGGTCCGTCTCCCACCCTCGCCCGCCCATCCCTTGCTCTCCCATCCCCCGCTCAGGAAAAGCCACACCTGTCAGCACCCAGCCCTGTCCCTCTGGCCCCCTGCTCCGCGCTGACCAGCCCTGCAGACTGCTGACGCCGCGCGCCCGCAGCTGTGCTGCGTGGCAGTCGGGAGGAGTCTTGGCTCCGGCTCCACTGACCTGGAAATGCCAAGGCAGGGAAGTGAGACACAGGCGCTCGGTGCCCGGCTGGCCCTCCGCTTCAAGCAGAGTGGGGACAGTGCCCGGCTGCGACCCCGCTGAGCAGGCCGCCCTTTGCTGAGCCCCGTGGGGGGGGGGCTGCCCTAGGAGATGGGCGGCCTTGGCTTTGGTCCTGGCCCCATCATCGAGTGTCCCTGGGACCCTGGGCAAGAGACACCCCCTCAGGGTGTCGGTTTCCTCGCCTGTCACGTGAGCCGTTGGGTGCTGTGGGCTGGAAGGCATCGCCAGCTCAGCCACTCCCTGGGAGCCGTGGGGGAGAGCAGCCTGCTGCCCCGGGGCCTCCGCCCAGCCCCCGTGGAGGGTAGAAATGCGGACTGAGGGTCAAGGGCTCCAGGTTTCGGCTCCAGTGCAAACACGCCTCACAGGGGTGAGTGGCTTCACCTCTGGGCCTCAGGTTCCTCACCTGTCGTTGGCCCTCAGCCCACCAACCTCACGGCACTCGGACGAAGACAGGGTGAAGTCACAGACACGGAATCGGTTGGCAGAGAGAGAAAGCACTCGATCGCCCCAAAACTCACGGAATGCAAAGGCTTTCTAAAGAATCAATATGTAATGGTGCTTGCAAATAGAAATGCGTTTATCCTTCTTCTAGGATATTAAAATCCTGAAGGACAGAAGATACATTATGATCAGGTTTACGCAGGTGCAAGACCCAGAGAAACCACAGACCACACTGCCGGACCGGGAGAGGTTCTGCCAGCGGAGGAGGGGCGTGGGGTCCTGGGCAGCTGCTGGGATTCACTGGGACCGTGCGCTTGGAGCAGCTGAGTCGGGCTCCTCGCCAGCGCCCGCCCCCACCCCCGATTTCTGCTTGACCTGGCCAGTGGCAGCTCTACTTTCTGTCCCCAGACAGAGAGGACCATTCCCCAGGGCATCTAGGAGAGAAGACAGCCCGATACAGCCTCCTGGCTGTCTGTCTGGAAGTCCCGCTTGCCCGCAGTCACCAGGGCTGGGCCGGAGGGCCAGACTCGGCCCCCTCGGGCAGGCAGCCCAAGGCTCACACGGCGAAACGAGCTGGAAGCCAAGCATCCTCCGTCATTCAGAGAAAAACAACATCCTGAAAGAGATGCACCAACCTAAAAAAAAAAAAGGCAAAAAACCCAACAACCAGAAATAAAAATAAGCAATGAAGTCATGGAAAAATAAGAGAGTTCAAAATAATTTTCGCAGGCAGTCTTCCAGTCACTCCGTGTGTATGTCACCCGGGGGCCGAGCTGCGCATGTCTGGACAGGGCCTCAGGGACATGCTAACGTGCCGCGTCCTCACGTGAGACCCAGGGGAGTAGCCTGGGTAATACGGGCGCGCTGAATCGAGAGCGGGGGAGGGGGAGACCGCCGTGAGACCGCGCGGGAGGAGCAGAGGGCCGACACCCGAGGCGAAAAGCGCACAGAGGTGGCAGGGACAGTGAGCCCTGCAGGGCGCTCGGGGGGCCAGTGGGGGGGCAGGAAGACGTCGCTGCGTCTGAGGCACTTGGTGAGGGGAGCTGCGGCTGCTGAGCGCCCCCGAGCCTGAGCGCCCCTGGTTGGGTCACCCTCCTTCAGCTGCAGTCCGGAGGGCGGACCAGGAGCGGGACCCTGGCTAGGACCATGAGGCGCAAGGAGCTCCTGTGCTTGGGACGCAGTGACCTCCGTGGGCTTCGGCGCACGCAGACAGCCCGCGTGGGGCTGGGGGGTCCCCCACAGGTGTTTTAGGTGGGTCGTCACCTCCCTCAGTCAGGTGCCTTCGAGGACGGGATCTTCACCGTCCGGTGAATCGGTCATTGGCCGGGACCGCACGGCCAGTGAGAGAGTCACACCCAGCTCCGTCTGGGCGCCAGCAGATGGGTGGGCGTAGGGCGGCCTGGCCTTAGCCAGCAATGAACTCTCAGGTCTAGGCTGGTAAGGTCGAGGGTGTTCACACCTGCTTGCTGGGTGAGTGGCTGAGGAGCGACACGTGCCCACGGCTCTGGGAGCTGCCTTACGGACCCGCACAGGCGTCACTCCGACCCCACGGAGACCGGGGACGTGAGGAGACCGCGCTTCAGAGAGGCCCCGTGGCCTTTCCTTGGTCACGGGTTTGGAAAACGAGAAGCGGAGATAGGGACCTGGTTTCTCTGACCTTTGACCTATGCTCCTTGACCCCCCCATACACTAGGGGGTGTGTGTGCGTGTGTGGCCGACCTGGACCTGAAGGTGCCTGGTGGGGGGTGGGGCGGGGAGCTGAGGGCAGCCGGACACTGAGGGCCGTCGAGTGCCTTCGCTCTTCATGACGTTGGCCCTGGGCGAGTCCATCCGTTCTGCATTTCTTCCTTTTCCTCCTTTCTCCAGGGGGAGCGAGGCCTGGACGGGTTCCCCGGGAAGCCTGGGGAGCAGGGAGCGCAGGTAGGTGGGCACTGGCACGGGCGGGGCTGGGCCTTGTTGGAGGGCAGGGTCGGTGGGAGGACACAGGGCTGCGTAGTGCCTGGGGGCCTCGGCCGTCCTGCTCAGCTGGAGGCAGCAGGAAGCCTGGCGCTGGTGGCCGCCGCGACCAGCCCCAGCTCAGGGCCGTGGGCGGGCCCCTCCCCCGCCAGGGCGCAGGGGCCGAGACACAGCACGCTAGACCCCTCCTGACCTCGGCGACAGGACGTGTGTTCGAGGCCGGACGGTCACAGAGGGTGTGCGCATGTGCCAAGTGGTGCATCCCCTGAACTCAGGTCCACGAGAGCAGGTGACGAGCAGCCGGAAGGCGCGTGTGGGAGGAGCGAGTTGGATGAGCTCAGGGATGCCAGGCAGCCTGGGGGGGGGGTGAGCTCCACCCCCTCGAATGCGCTGCCAGGGCCGCGCTGTGACACGCACCGTGAGGGGGACGATAGAGGCGAGGTGGCGTGGCGTGGAGCAAGGCCCCCTGGACTCACAGAGACATGGGCCGTCTGCGGAGGGAGGGACGGTCAGGAAGCTGCCACCTGGCTTTCTTGGTTGTCCCCGCAAGAGGACGCCGGTGGCTGGTGGGTGGGACGGGGAAGGACATCTGTGTGCACTTACGTTCTCAGCCCTGGGAACGTGTTATCCAAAAGCTAGCTCTCTCTAAATATTCGAATGGTTGAAACTAAATGAGACCTAAAATCCTGTATCCGCTTGAAGAGCATTAGGAAAAGGCGGATGTGTTCGGTAGAATTTAACACATCGCTGTATCAGCCCATTAATACATTTCTATTATTAGCCTATAGAATAAATAGTTAAATATATGTTAATTACCTTTGAAACATCAGTTTATTCTAATAAATATTAGTTTCACTGTACTACATGAATACAAATGAAATGAGAGTCTCATCACTGGGAATAATGTCATAATTCAGAGTTACTGTGGCTCACCAGATGCACCTGTGCCTTCTTGTACCTCACCTTCTCCCGTACCCTTGAGTCATTAACGTGTGACCACGTCCTGCACATCCAGCAAAGGCGTCACTCATGTGCCTCCGGGGCCCCGGCTTTCCCTGTCGCATTGACTGATCCAGGCTCAGAGTTCAGGTGGCCCTTGCCCTGGTCCCTGGTCCCGGAGACCCCGCCGGCCCCAGCACCCCAGGGTTCCAGCGCACACCGCCGACTCGGCCCTCCCAGCCCGGCGCCCAGGGCAGCCGCTTGCCCCCTGCCCCGCTCCAGGTGCTCTTCCGCCCCTCGTGTCCCCCAGGAGAGGTGGCGGCTCGCCCACAGGGTGTTTTCCCTGCTGTAGCGCCAGCGTGGGTGCAGAGGGGCCGTGTGCAGATGTCGGCTGAGGAAGAACTTTCTGGAAGTCTGGTCTAGGGGCCTGGGCCTTCGGGGGGAAAAGCGAATCAGAGCTTTGGGCCGCATCCCTCCACCCGTCGGCTCCGCTCGCCTACGCTGACACCCCCCTTCTCTCTCCCCTAGGGAAGTCCTGGCCCTCCCGGCGTGGCCGGGCCCCGGGGAGAGAAGGTAAGCCGGGCCCAGGGCCGGGGTGCAGCTCTGGGTGGCCTGGACAAAGCGGGGCCCAGGGGGCGGCGGGGTGGGGGGCCGTGGGGGGGCCCAGGCTGGAGCTGTGGGCACAGGGCACAGACGACCCTGGTGAGTTGGCATCAGGAGGTCAGCTAACAAGTAACTTCTGGTTACTGTATTTAAGTGTGTTTTTAGTTCGAGGAATAAACATTCATTTAGTAAACGAATTCCTATCATGTCATATGCAGGCATAGTAAAAGATTACGCTGCTTACATTGCTTCTGGACTAGGGCAGGCTGGGAATTGCAACCACAAAGTCCTGCCCTTCCCCCTCTCCCTCCCCGCTCGGCAAGGCCTGCACGGCGCTTCCGTTTTACCAGGGTAACATCCCACCGGCGTGCTGGGTCTTTGGTGCACAGACGGCGGGGTGTGTCTTGTCACGCTGGCCCCGTCTCAGCGCCTTTTCTAACAAGGCGCAGCCCTTTCTCCTCCCCGCCGAACAAGCTCCGGGCAAGACCTGCTTGCAGGTCGTGAGGAGCTGTGACAATGACCGGGAAGGTGACAACCTTCCCAAGCGCTTGGGTCACGGGGTGGGCTGCGGGTTTGGGGTTACGCAGGAGGGGTGACCAGGTAGAGCCCAAGGCTGGTGGACAGGCCCCTGGGAAGGACTTTAGACGAGGAGGGAGGAGGGAAGAGGGAAGGGAGCGAAGGAGGGACCCAGGGACACTCTGATGTGGGGGGGGGGCAGAGGCACATCACGTCCACTCAGTGTCCCTGAGCGCAGGCGAGGGTCACTGGCTGCCTCGGACGCGCTCCTGGCACACGCTGGAAATACAGGGAGAGGGGAAGGCTGCTCTGGAAGCGACTGGGCGGACTGGGCGGACGTCATAAACAAGCAAACCGGCCTGCAGGCTGGGCCGGCTGCGCCGCCTCCTGGGGGGCCTGGCGCTGCCGGGCTCGGTGTCTGCCGGCCGCCCTCCCTCGGGCTGCCCTTCAGGCGGGGCGAGCTGCTCTCTGCGTCCGAGTCCTTTTGGAGCTGAGATTCACATTATACTATCCTGGTGTTGGGATTTTAAATGTGCTTGTAGTTCTTTGACATGATGATGTTAAGTCCTAAAATAAGTAAGTGCTTTATTTCATGTCCCTAGGAAGAAGGGGCCTCTGAAGTTCGGGCCTGGCCATGACTTCCTGCTACTGAGCGAGGGGGGGGGGAGAGGGGGAGAGGGGAGGGGACCTGATTATCAGAAACCCTGGACTGCCACTGCGTGATAGCCTTCCCGGCCCCTCCTGTCTGGGAAGCCGCTGAGGGATTGTCGGTTACCATGGTGAACGCTGCAGAGGTGGGGGTCCAGGCCGAGTCCCCCAGCATTATCTGGAGCGTTGGGTGGAATAACCGGGAAACCCGGGCGCTGGCTGAGGCGGTGGTGCCTCCCAGCTCATTCGGGGAGGTCATCGTCGTGGGGACGCATCCTGGGTGTTGACAACTCGAGAAAGTCCCGGGACCACAGGGCTGAGCTCTTTGACCCCTCGCTTCCCAGGGGAGGGCATGGGCCTGGGTCAGTGGGGGTCTTGCCCGAAGTTAAAGCCTGAAACCACGTGGTCGGTTGGGGTTTTAGGAACACGCCGGACGCTATGGCAAGAGCGGTGACTCCTCCTCGTGCTGGGCCGCGGTGGGGACGGTGGAGCGGTGACCCTGTCCGTTTTGGTGTCAGGGAAAACCGGTGCGGGGTCTACATGACAGAACCTCTGCCTGGGCAGCCGAGGGTGACAGAGGGGCCCCCAGTCACTCGTTCACGCCCCTTAGCCTCGGGGTTGGATGGGCGCTTTCTTACTCACTCGGGGCTCCTTCCTGCTCCGCCAACTTCGCCAACAGCAGTTTCTGAACGCCTCCCTGCCCCCGGAGCCAGCCCCTGGGAGAAAATGAAAAGCTGTGTCCCCAGGCCACAGGTGGGGACATTGGCTGCAGGTAGTGTCCTTGTTCCAGCCAGGGGAAGCAGAGAGACAGCAGTGACGACTTTTCTGTCACCACAGTGGACACACAGGCCCTGCGTGAAGCCAGGTTGTGGCCCCCAGCCTGGGGGTCTGGTCAGCCCCCGTCGTCCCTGCTCAGCGTCCCTCGGGAACGGAGGAGGAGACAGGACGGGTCTTGTTTATCATGACTTGTTGGGAGGCAGGAGGGTCCGCAGTGTCCGTTCTTTCTCTGGTAAACAGTCCCCGCAGGCCGACCGTGGGCTGAAACACGGACCGGGCAGGAGGGATGCTCCGTAAGGTGTCGCCTCTGCTCTTGGTGCGTCTGGCACAGGCAGGTGCCTGTGCAACCGTGCACAAGGGCTGCTCCCCAGCGGGACATGGTTGTGAAAGGACCCGCCTGGGCCCTGGCCGAGGTGACCACAGAGAGAACCCGTCCCCTCCCGCAGAACATTTGGGTGCACCGAGGAGGGAGCTCGGCCAGCGAGACGGCCGTGTGTGGTGGCGTGCAGAGGGGGATGGCCCTGTGGACGTGCCTGAATGCGCAGGGGCCTCAGGGCAGTGGGGGGCAGTGGGGGAAGGTGGCAAAACATGCCCTCTGTTGAGATGGTTGTCGTTTCTCCACAGGGTGACATGGGGCCCGCAGGACCACCGGGCGTACCGGGCTCCGTGGTAAGTGGGACTGTCCTCGGCGGCTGGAGTCTTGGGCTCCCAGGCTGGTAGCACTGAGCTGGTGGAAGAATCCCTGTCTGGGCAGAATTCTGTGAGGGTGCAGGCTGCCCCCACTAAAAGTGGGGTAAAATCAGAGGACAGTCGGAAGTGACCGCACAACCGCATGCATGGGGACCCCCTAATGGAGCCGAGCGAGCGTGACCACTGAGAAAAGCCCGCCCCCTTTGCTGATGCCGGTTTGTCCCTCAGGTGCAGAGAGAAGGCCTGAAGGGCGAGCAGGTAAGGCGAACGTGTGCCCCCCCCTCCCCCCGCTGTGGGGCAGGAGCAGAAACAGAAAGGCCGCAGCCACGGGGTCGAAACTGCTAGCTGAGCTCAGAAGGAGCCTGGCAGACCGGTGTCCAGGGGCCTTTCTGCCGGGAATGCCGGTGTCCGCCCTGCACCTCCCTGCGCCCCGGGGTCCCTGTTGGGAACTGTGGAAGTGGACTCTGGGCCAGCACAGGGTCATGGGCGGGGGCAGCCCTGGTCCTATGGGAGGGAGTTGTGGCCGATGCGTATTTGGCTTGTGTCACCAGGGCGCTCCAGGACCGCGGGGTCACCAGGGCCCTCCCGGGCCTCCCGGAGCTCCGGTAAGTGCCCCCTCCCCAGCCCGGGGTCTGTTCTGAGCACCTGCAGGTGGGGGGAGGCAGACCTCTCATGCCCAAGTCCCGTGCGGTGGGACGCCACCCTGAGTGGTCGGCGAGGGTGTCACCACCCTGCGCGGCGGGGGCGGGGTGGGGGGTGGCGACCGAACCCTGGAAGAGGGAAGAGACTGGCGCAGGTCACGCTGCTCCGAGGTGTGGAGCCGGGGCGCCCGCCCTCGGAGCCCCGGGTCCCGAACAGGCCGCCGCCTCGGGTTCCGGGCATTCACTCCGGTGATTCTGTTCCCGTTCCGACAACACCGGGCGCCGTGCCGCCAGCTGAATCGTGTCCAGCGAGAGCGCAGCCGCTCCCAGGTTCTGAGCGACGCCGACTTTACAGCGGCCTCAGCCTTTGGTTCGGTTTCCCCTCCGTTAGGGGCTTAATGGCGTGGAAACAACCACGGGGAAGAGGCCACGGGCAGGGCCGGCGCGATCGTTCCGGGCTGTGCGTGTAGGCACGTGGGGTAATTGGTAAGCACGCGGAGGCTCCTCGGGTCGGCGCCTGCTCCACGCTCCTTGGGCGATGCGATTTTGCTGCAGGAGACAAGACGGTTCTGGGTCTGCAACGCCCGTAAATCACTTCTCTGTTTCGCCGGCCTGGCCCAGTGCTCGTGAGGATGGAAGTGTCTCGCGTCGCGGGGGTAATGCTGGAAGAAACTTAGAGGCTGGTTCATTCCAGAATAAGCACATCAGCTCCACGTCAGAGAGTTCAGGTCGGAAAAGCCGCCTTCTGTGGCCGTAACCTTGGACGTCGTGCTTAGCCTCCTGCAGGGCCAGTTTCCAGCCCTCCCCCCCCCCGCCCCCTGCCCGTGTTAGCACTGTCGTGAGGTGGAGAGCAGGGCCTGCCGAGTCTCCTCGCTAGCGAGCGCCGTGTGTGTGTGTGTGTGTGTGTGTGTGTGTGTGTGTGGTTTTCAGGCCGGTAGTCGGCCCGCAGTGAGCGTCTGCCCCGCAGTGCGTTTCCACGGGCGGACGCCTGCGGACGAAGCCCGCGAGGGGGAAGGCGTGTTTTCCGCTCTCGCCAGCGAAGACGCGGGGGCAGCGATGCTGAGCGGCTGGCACGGAGGCACAGGGCTAGGGAGAAGGGCGCCGAGCCTGGACCCCCAGCTGTCCGTCAGCCCCGGGGCTTCCCGCCGAGACGTGGGAAGGAGAATCCCTTCACTTCGCCGCGTGTGCGAAGGAGGGACAAGCCGGCAGCGCGCGGCCAGCTCCCTCAGCGGGCAGCTGCCCTCACTCCGCAATCTGGGGTGCAACGGTGGGCGCCCCTCCCCCGCAGGTGCATTGGGCTGTGATGCGCGAGGCGGAGGAAAGGGAGGAGCCCCAAACGTTTGCGTCCACCTCCTTTACGTCAAGCAGAACAGGGAGGCCGGTGACGGGGGATGGGAGGGCACGGACGGGCCCGTGGACTGAGGAGGGGGACGCGGATGGCAGACCCGCGAGCGCGGTGTGCAGTTTTTAGGGGATGGGTGAGAATTGTCCGCACGTGTGGTTCCTCTGGACCAGCGGGCAGAGAGCGATGGGGGAGGCCCCAGCCTTCGGCCTCCGCAGCCTCGGCCCCGAGGCGCTGGCCGGGCTCCTGCAGGGGGCCTCTGGCTAGGTGCTCCCCGCAGACTGGACTGAGCACCACACGTGTGCTGGCCGAGAACCGCCCCCCACCCCCCCCCGAGAAGGGTCAAAAAAAAAACAACCACCGGCCTCCCCCGAAGCCCCAGTTAACGGGGGCCGTAAGGCAGGGGCCAAGGCCTCCCCCAGCCCCAAACCCAGAGCTTGTCGCGTGCAGGGGACTCACACACGCGTGTAGGGAAGTGCCCACCACGCGGATTCAGGTGGGAGCTGACTGCAGTGTGCTCTCATGAGGAGCGGTGTGGCCCAGGGAGGCACTTGGCGTCAGGCGCCAGGACCTCTGGTTTCGGGTCGTGGGTCTTCCGCCACGTGGCCTTGCGTCGTGGCCTCACTCCCTCCGTGGCAGTCACCACCACCGTCAGCATCTCCACCATCATCACCTCCCCGCCAGCGCGCTGCGAGGGTTCAGGGAGCTGGCCCGCAGAGTGGTGCTCTGCGAAGCCTCGTTACTGCCCCGGCCGTGACCCCCACGGCCTTGCGTGCCCCCTCGGGTCCCCAGCAGCACCAGCCCAGGGCCTTCCGCGGGGCACCTGCTCCCTGACGGTTCATTGGATTGAATCCGAGGGACAGTCTGCCGTCAGCGCTTCGCTGGGAAGGGAAGATGCGGAGTGTGTGTTAGCGATCCCAGTGAGAGGAAGGCGTCTCCCGTTTTCGGATGGGCAGAGCACACCCCCTCCTGCCCCCGAGCCCTGGGGCTGCCGAGGAGGCCCGCCCCTCGCACGCTTCCCGGAGACGAGGCTGGCTCGCACAGTGGGGCAGTGTCCGGCTGAGTCGCGAAGGAGGGCCAGCCGGCGTTTCTTGTCACTTCCGTGGGGTCTTGCCTCCCTGTGTGCCCGAGGGCAGCAGAACAACCCTGGGAGGGAGGCAGGGGGGCTGAGACCTTCGGTCGCTGCCGTTTGTCCGTCTACGCGTTCGTCTCCACGGAGTGATTCCGAGAGAAGGCCTTAGGCCTGGCCGTGGTCCCCCACTAGTCACCCGGACTCGGGCGGTAGCAGATGCTCGTGGGGCGGTGGCATTCGCCGAAGAGGAGGACACTGGAGCGCAGAGGGGGGTGTTTCCGGCCCGGCACGTTGCTGACGGAGTCACAGCCGACACGGAGGGTCTCGCTGGCCCGCTCACACTCCACGCCGCCTCCTACATGCCGCCATCCGGTGCGCATCGCGCACCGTCAGACAGCCGGGGCGCCGTGTCCGGGATTTCGTGCCCATTCTTCTTGCGGCTCACACAGGCAGCTATGATGCGTCATCCTCGCTTCAGAGATGAGCTCACTGGGCTCGGGGGTGGCAGGGGGCCTGTCTGAGGTCACGGTGCAGGTGCGTGGTGTGGGGACTGGGGGCAGGACTTGAACTCGGTGCGTGTGACCTCTGCCTGCACCAGTCGATGGCCCCGCTCCCTTGAAGTGATCTTTCGTGGACAGTGTCACTTACTCGGGCCGGCTCTCCTGTGTGGCGCATCACCGTTGCCCGAGAGGCGGATGACCCCGCCCGTGCTTGCTGAGCCCGGGGAGGAGCAGGGGGCACAGAGCCAAGATGCTCGGGCTCCAGACACTGCTTGTGTGCACTTCACACAAAGCGCTCACGCAGGGCATGTGGTCCTCACTTCTCACCTTCGAAGTGGGTACAGTGTTGCCTGCGTCTCTCGCGTGGTCGGGGAGGGCCCCCCCTCGCCCCGTCTAAAGTCCCGTAGACGGGAGGGAACTGGGTGTTTTCTCCCGCCTGACCTCCCAGGCTCCCCGTTGGAATGGGCCGGCGTCTCCCTTCCCGGAGGGAGCGAGGGCCGGGCTGTGGCGTCGAACCCCGGATTTACCAGTGTCTCATTCTGTTCTCTCTCCCCTCCGGAAGGGTCTGATGGGTCCAGAAGGCAAGGATGGACCTCCCGGTTTGCAAGGGCTCCGGGTGAGTAGCCTGCCCTCCCCTCCGTGTCCGGCTCACCCATTCCAGCCCCATTCAGCGGCTCAGAGCGAGGGAGGGAAGCCAGCTCGGGAGTGGAAAAGGGCGGGTCGAAGGGTGGATTGAGTCCGTCGGACGTGGCTTCGGACCTCCTGGGCATCCAGCCGGGCGTCAGGGCCTGGGGAGAGGGGCGTGAGCTTGTCGCCTGCCTGCATGTGCGCAGAGCCCCCGGGGAAGGAGGCCGGGTGCGGAGAGAGCACGGACAAGGGGCACCTGACTGGCCGACCGGACCTGGGAGCAGCCAGGGCTCCCGAGAGAGGTGACGCTGCGGCTACGTCTTGAGGGAGAGCGAGAAGCCTGGGCGGTGGAGGGCGGAGAGCTGCCCGCAGGCTCGGAACACCCCTCAGCGCCCACGCGGCCACCAAGCCCCGCACGGCCTCGAGGCCCTCCACCGAACTCAGCTTCATCCCCCGTCCTGTCCGGACTGGGCGCGCCTCATGCATCCGGTGGGGAGCTCAGCTCCTGACTCGGGGTCACGCGCTCTGAGGGGTGTTGTGGTTAAGGGGTCATGTGATAGAGGGGCGTGGGGGTGCCCTCCTTGGCGTCCCTGCAGGAGACAGGGACTGACCCTGGACCCTGCATCCCGGCCCTGAGCAGGGAGCCTGGCGCAGGGGGACTCAAGTCCGCATTTGCTGGCCTCCAGCCCTGCCGTGTAGCTCGGAACTTCTCCCGTTCACACGAGGAACGGCCTGGGGCCCCGCCTTGCAGGGGGACGTGGGCAGCCCCGGGGAAGCGAGCTCACTGACCCCGAGGTTTAGGTCCGGAGGCCAGGTGACCGCTGGCCAGTGGGTGGGAATGGGGGGCGAGGACTCTGACGGAGGCTGCCTCCGCTTCCCCGCCAGGCAGACGGGTCAAGGCCAGGTTGCCCTCTCTTCTGTGCAGTGGGGGCGTCCCGGACCTTGCAGGGAGACACAGCTGTCCCCTTCTCGGCAGCTGTGTGGCCCTGGGCGTCCCTGCGTTGGCATGAGCCTGCTGCCTTTGTTACGGGGGGAAGCTCCCCACCCGGTGGGGCTCGGCCCGGGTGGGCAGAGAGACGGGGCGGCCGTTGCGGCTCCCGTTCTCCCAACATGCGCAGCGGCAGTTCTTCGCACATCGGCGGTGGCCTGGCTGGAGTCAGCCGGTGTCAGCAGGAATTGCTGGGGGTGCTGCAGGGAGGAACTGGGACGCAGGCAGTGCCCCGGAGAGGGTGCTCTGTGGCAAGTGTCAGCGCTTGCCTGGACCCCCGTCCTCCGGAACTCGGGGTGTGGGCTCGGCCGGGGCGCGGCTCTGCCCGCTTCACGCTGGGGCCCTGAGCGATCGATCCCCTGCCCTTCCCTTTTCTGTGTCTCTTTCTCGTCTTTGCTACTTTTCTTTTCCCTCCTTTGCCTGTTCACTTCTCTCCTTCCTTCCTTCCTTCCTTCCTTCCTTCCTTCCTTCCTTCCACAATCTCATCCATTCAGCACATGTTTCTTCAGCATCTGCCGGGCCCCGGGCATCATTGTTCTAGGCAGGTGGGACCCTCCGGTGAGAATAAAGACCCCTGCCTGGTGATGCTTACATTTGTTTGAGATTTGTTGGAGACAATCCTGTGTTGTCAGGCATTTAAACTCAATGCAGAGTTTGGAATAGCTGAGCTGTGGGACCGTCACAATGGAAGGGGTTCCTGAGCTTGACAGCGAGCAATGCGATGTCCAGAAAGACCGCTGCCCCGCCTGCTCAAGGCCACCCAGGCCTCGGTCACCGCTCTTCCCACCAGCCAGCGACCAACCCCTGGGTTCCTTTGGGCGTTTCCTCCGCGCCTGGTTTTTCTTCTCTCCCTTCAGGAGGGGAGAACTGTTGTCCCTATCAAACACGATGCTCCCCTTCTTTCTAAAAACAGAGCGACCCCCAAGTGCCGCCTCATTCGCCTGCCTGGGTCAGCTGCTGTAAGAACGTATTTTAAAAAGCAGAATCTCTCCGCGAAGGTGCGGAGCTCACAGAAGGCTGGAAGGGGATTGTGCACAGTGAGCAGGCTCTCCACCAGGAAATCGTTGCTGCTCGCATTTCTTGCTTCATTCTCATCGGGATCTTGCGGGGGGGGTGGGCGGGGGGCGCGGTGGCAGTTGTAAGCCCCTCCTGCAAATGAGAAAACCAAGACTGCAAGGTGTGACTCACATGGCCCTTGTCCCATGGATGATGAATGGTGGGCAAGCGTTCACGCCCAGGTCTGCCTGGCCCCAAACCTGCACTATCTTTGCTGCGGGTGTGTGTGTGTGTGTGTGTGTGTGTCCACGTGACCCCAGAGTCCTGAACTGGACGTGAGCAGGCGTGTGGCAGATGCCGTGGAGAGCTCGACGACCCCTCGGTGGGCAGCAGTATCTGTTCTGTGGGACGGACTGACGACCCCCGGCTTTCATCTCGGGCTGTGGCCCTGGGAGCCGAGGGTCTCCTGCGGCCGAAAGCATCCAGGCGCCTCAGCTCTGCCTTCAGGGCGCTCAGGGAGAGGGACAGGGCGGTCTTTCGTCAGTGGCAGCCTCAGTTGGACTTGTTTCACTTTATAATTTTTCAAGCCTTTTTTTCCTGCCTTTTCCTGCGCTACCAGATGGCAACAGCATCGTTTGGATCGCAGGCTACTGTTTGATTCATTGCATGGCGTGAGGCCAGGGTTCATGTGAGGACAGCACCTGGTTTCGGCGCTAACCGGTAGCATGTAATCACGGTTGACATTTGGAGGCGTGGAGAAGCGGAGCCGAGCGGAAGACCGCGTGGCCCACGTGAGAATCCCGTGCACACGCAGTCCTTCTCGCTGTGCTTGGCCCTCACAGGGCCGTGCTCACACGCCCTGGCTGGGGAGCGATGCTGGTCTGGATGGGTGGGCCCCCTTCTCCGTGGCAGACGGGCAGCGTGGCGCATATCAGCATCCTGACCCTCAGAACGGCTTGAGTGGTCTGCCCTTACGGGAAGAGACAAACACTTACCCAGGTACGGTGTTGGGGAGCGAGAGAAACAAGCAGGTTATTGTGAGCGAAATAGTCTTTATTGCTGCAGAACTTGCCCTGGCCAGCACTTCGCAAATCCCCAAAGCCAATAATACACCCACATGCAGAGGTTACGTAACACTGCTACATTCACTGCTAGAGCTGCCTTCTTCACCACCATCATCATCATCACCATCATCATCACCACCACCACCACCATCGCGACCACCGCCACCCCATCACTGCTGCACGTTCCTCACTGCCAGGTCCGTGCTCAGCACTCAGTGAGCGTTGTTATCTCCCTAACCCCCACCGCGCTGCTAGGAGGCAGCCGTTGCGAAACCAGGCCTGTTTGACACGTGGCCTCACCCACGATGGGGACTCGGAGGAGCTGGAATCCTGCTAGTTTCATTTCTCGATTATCACCACCACCGTCTTCCTCCTCCTTCTCGTAATTATCTGTTACATTTGCACGATACTTTATTATGCTTTATAAATCACTTCCTCAAATACTGAATTATGTCTTCCACGACTCTCTTTTCGGATAATTACAATGATTATAATTTTCCGCATGAGAAGACTAACGCTCAGCAAGTTGCGTGGCACCCGTCCCCACCTGCCTTAGATTTAGGGCTCCTCTCTTCGTCCCGACCTGCAGAGGACAGGGTTGGGGAGAGGGCGCGGTGAACTCCTTCGGCGGCGGCCGGCGGCCAAGCCCTCGTGACTGCCGGCTGACAGCCTCCGCCCCGTCCCTGGCAGGTCTAACTCACTCTTTAGCTCTCGGAAGTGCTGGGGGATTTCTGTCTTGGGTGTGTGCGTGTCGTCTTTTGCTGTTACTCCTCCTGATTGCGGGGGCTTCCTGAAGAGGGGGCACTGGGCTGGGGTGTGACTGTGACAAGCTGAGCTGGAGGGAGGGGTTCCCGACAGAGGCGGCAGTGCGGGCAGAGTCTCGGAGGCCAGAGTTTGGGGGGCCAGTCCACGCAGCACGCTGGAGCTGCTGCTTCGGGGAGGAGAGCGTGGGCCGGGGCTCCGAAGGCCTGCCGGAGTCGCTGCGCCCCGGGGTTCCCGGCCGGAACCGCTCAGAGGCCGTGTCTTCTGGACAGGAGAGCCCTGACTCTGCGGGAGGTGGATGGTGACGCGGACCGGGTTTCTCTCGCCCCTCCGGAAGGGTAACCTGCTAGCATAGGTTGGCCCAGGAGAGTCCGGAGGGGAAGGACGGGGCGTGTGAGTGGGGCCCGCTCCCGTGGCAGTGGGTGCAGGCCGGCCGGCAGGCACCACGGCGCAGGTGCCAGGCTGGCCGGAGGTGCTACCCCGCCGTCTCTCTGGGGGACGCCTTGCTCAGGGGATCGGTCGCCTTCCGGCACCACCGCGGTCGCAACTGTCTGACCGTTTTCTGTCTCTGGATTCTGGCCACCTTTCGGTGGAAAGCCGGACTCTCGGGACGTGCGCTTCTCCAGGTGCCGTTCCTGGCCTGTCTCCCTCCCCCCCCCACGCCTCCTCCCTGCCTGCCCTTCCCCTTCTCCAGACCAGGTTCCTGCCTTCCCTGGTGTGGGTGCCGCCCCTGACCCCATGCCTTCTGCAGAGTCCCTCACCCTTGGCGGTCTCCCGCAGTGTTAGTGATGTCATTACGTAAGATCCCACACCCGCCCGGGGGGCAGGGAGCCGCTGAGACCCCCTAGGACCCTCAGAGGGTAGCTGGACCACGTGAGAGAGGGACACCCATTCGTCCCCAATCCCAGTGGCATCTAATGAGCAGTTCGGCTCCGTCGCAGCCCGGACCTTAGCGCCCCTTCTCCTCCCCTCCGATCCTTTCCCGCCTCGCTCCCCACGTCCCAGCAGCTCACTTCCCCAGCCTTTCCCCACACGGTGACCTTGAGGCCCGGGTTCTGGATCCCGCTGCTTCCCCAGGCCGTCCCACCGACCTTGAGGGAGAAGGGTTTCGTCCTGGTGAACGTAGCCGGTGCCGCTCTGCGGAGGATGCTGGAAGGTCGTGGAGGGGGTCTGCCTGGCTGGGACCACGTCTGGCTTCCGTCGCTGGGGCGGGGCGGGCGGCAGCTCTCTGCTCTCTGTGGTCAGTGGCCGGGAGCTGGCGGGCCTTAAGCAGTGGGCTCGGGGGGCGGAGACGGGATGCTCCGGGGCTGGGCCCACGTCGGAAGGTGTCTGTGGCACCACGGTGTGAATTTTTCCTGACGGCTCAGGAAACCCCTTCCAGCCTGCACCTCCCCGCGCCGTCCAGGCTGACCCGTCGCACAGCTCGGGGCTGTGGAGCGAGGGGCTTCTAGATCGGGCCGCCAGTGTCCCAGCGAGTCCGCAGACGGCCAGGGCACGCCGTCCCTTCCTCGCCGCACTCCTGTCTAACCGCTCCCGGCTGCCCCCCCACGTCGCCGTGGCTCAGGAGCACGCTGTGTGTGTGTGTGGTGTGTGATGTGTGGATGCGTATGTATCTAGTGTGCACATGTGTGTGTGGGGTGTGTGTGTGCAGGGTATGTGACGTGTGTGTGGTGTGTGTGGTGTGTATGTGGGTGGGGGTGTGATGTGTGGATGTGTGTGGGTGTGGGGGGTGTGTATGTATGTGGTGTGTGATACGTGTGGTGTGTGATACGTGTGGTGCGTGATGTGCGTGTGTGTAGCTCGCCTACACACACAACGTCCCTGAGCGACGTGGCTCCTGGCAGGATCAGCCACCGTCACGGGAAGGAGCCGTGTGGCTGCGGACGGGACCAGGAGGACAGTTCCCAGGCACCCCTCGCTGGTGCTCCTGAGTTTGGGGCCACGTGTGCCCGAAGGCACCGCGGGAGCAGGGCCCGGATGCCGAGCCGGACCCCCGACCCCGAGGCTGACCCTGGTCCGCGTCCCCCCGCGGCCTCGCTGCAGCGCCCCCCAGGGGCTGTCCGCCACCGAGACGGGGAAGCAGAGCCCCAGTTTCCACGGAGACGCGGCCGCCTGCTGACGTTGCCTTCTTTTTCCGCACGCAGGGCAAGAAGGGCGACGCGGGCCCGCCCGGAACGCCGGGATCGCCGGGGCCACAGGTAACCGCTGCCCCCCCAGCTCCCTCCCGCAGTGACGCTGCGCTGTTTGTCTCAGTGGGCGTGCGGGTGGCCGTCCCCAGGTCGGTCACCAGAATCTTGCGCGGTAGAATCTTGTGGCCTCCTCAGCAGTCTAAAGAACCGAGCCCGGGGTCCGTTAGCCAGGCGTGTGGTGGGAGGGGCCAGCCCGTGGCCTCGGCTGGGGTGGCGGCTTCCTGAGAGACGGCTTCGGTGCCTCTTCTGGAAGGTGACGAATGTCACTGCCAGGATGTTTCAGGGTAAAATGTGCCGTTCACAAGGTCATGGGCGGCCCTTCTGGGAAAACCGACATCTGTGTCGTGTCTGCTCCAGCATTCGCCAAGGCCGCACTGCTTGGCACTGCTGTCCAGAGGGATGGACAGACAGACAGAAGACCCTCGAATGGCTGGGAACGCAGCCTGGCCAGGGGCCAGCCCTCGAGGGCTGGGTGGGCTTGCGGGCCTGGGGCTCCACGGAGCAGCCGCTGCGGGGGGCCGTCAGGGGTGTGCCCAGGGGGCCGCAGTGTGAGGGGAGGGCTCATGAGATGAACGGCTTCCCCCCCAAAGCAGCCATTTCCCGGCCGCACAGGGAGTGTGGCTGCCGTGCTAATTTGTGGGAGTCATTTCATACGTCTTCAAATTCTCCGGCTTCATAAATCTGTTCCAATTAGAACCAGGTGGCTATTAGGAACAACTATTTGCCATTCATTTATTGATGATAATTAGGTTAATTGGTCATTTATGCATCATTATGATTCCTAATCACGTTAAATGGCTGTTGGGTCACTCTCGCATTAGGAAGATCAAATATTGTTTCATTAGTAATTCGCCTGACTAATTAATAAGTAGAGTCATTCATTACTTAGCTGTTTTCATTAGTAATAATTAAAGCAGCCATTATTTTGTTGTTAACATTTAGGTCCGTTGGCGAATTTGTCACTCTCGGGAATAAATAGATTAATTGGCTATTTAACCATGTTTGTTAATAAGAGAGTGAAGTCACATTTGGGAACGCCGCCCACATGCTGGGTCAGCGCGAGTCCCTTCGCGAATCCCGACCGCAGTGACAGGGGCGCCCCCACCTTTGGGGGGGCTGAGGCGCTGGGAGGTGACGCCCATTCAGGTAGCATGGGGTGATGCGGCGTGTGACCCAGACCTCCTTAAACCGGATTTTTCCTCTCCTCACGCTGTCATCGCCAGCTCTAACAACGATAGCAATAGTCCAGCGTTTTAGTTTAAAGTAACCTTCTCATTTATCTTCCCCGATTCGAATGCCGATCTAGCAGACAGGGTGCGTTGTCCGCGGTTGGGACCCTGTGCGTGTCCCCCTGCGGGCGGCCTGTCTCGCACACCCGTTGGCGATTTGTCCATCTTGGCGACTGATGGAAAGCTCTAGCCCGCAGACCTCCAACCTGAGCGCCTCCGTTGGCCCACGGATGTGCTTTGTTTGCTTGGTGCAGCTGCTTTTGTTGTTTTTTAATGCTCAAAATAGTTGCCAAAACGGATTTTTTTTAAATAAAAAAGAATATGCCTCCAAGTCTGGATTTCCCAGTTACCTCCCGGAAATTGCAGTAGCCTGCAGTTTCCCACGTGTTGGGGGGCCCCCCAGGCTCTGCTCTATCTGAGGGCTGCCGGGGCTGGGCAGCGGCTGAGGGCCACCCAGCATGGCACAGGTGGTGGCCATCAGAAGGCACGGGTGGCCCTGGGAGCAGGGTCCAGAGGGTGCCAGGGGACCACGTGGCTGAAATCGCATCCTAATTGCTGTTTGCTCTCCCTCCATGTGGTTCTGCTTCCATTTGCCCCCCGGATTTGCAAGAAGCTCCCCATTACCTGAAAGGGCTCTGCAGGCAGCTCCGTCTGCCCTGTGGCCCCGGCGGGGGGCGGGGGGGCGGATTCCCCGCCCGCAGCTGTCTGCACCTGCCGCCAGCGGCTGCCCCTCTGTAAAAGGCCACCGCACCTGACAGGTTAATCCCTGCATGGCAGTTTGCTCTTGCTCCTGAGCTCCCGGCGTCCGACAAGCAGACTGCCGCCTGCTCCCCCTCCCCCACCCCGTGTGCCCAGCCGGGAGCCGGGCCCTGCGGGTGACAGGGGAGGCGGACTCCATCTTCCAGCCCGTGCTCACCCCGGGGGCCCGTTCCACTTTGTGTGCGGACGGTCTTCTCGGAGAGCGCCGTCTTCGGGGCTGGAGCGGGCCGTGACCGGTGGGGGTGAGACCAGGTCCCAGGCCTCGCAGTGCGGACACTCCAGGTGGGGGAAGCCGGGGGTGGGGAGGGAGGAGGGGCCGGGACCATCACCTCTGACTGGCAGCTTGGTCCAATGTCAGCGTATTTTCCTCCGGTTCCAGCTCTTCCTCAGCGTGAGGCCTAACACGAGTTGAGTGCCCAGCCAACCCTAAATGGGGGGTGGGGGCTGTGCTTTCTTTCAGGGGTCCCTTCTGCTGCCCTCGTGCTTATAGAATTATCAGCGGTTAGGGTGGTACGCAGGGTGGGTCTAGCGGGGTAACTCCCGGGCCTGGTGGCTCTCCACAGTTCGCTGGGGAGTGTTCCCAGAGTCCCTGCCCCTCAGACGTGGCCCTGACCCGTGTCTCAGACACTGAGCAGGGGCCCGTGCACCTGTGCTCATGACAAGCTCTGCAGGTGACTCCTCAGGTGCCCGACCCCCCCTGGGGACCCACGTCAGAGGATGGCTGTGTGGCCTCAGGAGGGCCCCTTGCCCTCTCTGGGCACCGGTCCCATCATTGCCCCACAGCGAGGTTTAATTTCCAGGAGATGATGACCAGAGGCCTGTGCCCCCTAACGGGCTGTGGACCCCTAAGGCCGCCGGCGGCAGCCGCCCGCAGGAGTTTGCAGGGGACGGACGGGGAAGGGGAGTAAGGCCAGCAAGCGGAGCTGCCCGGCGGCCACCTCCTGGACTGGTCTCTGTGGAGCGGACAGAACACGCCAGCCCGGGCGGCAGCCTCCCTGGAGGCGTAAGGAGGGCAGAGCTAGCTACCCGAATGGCCCGCAGGGGCAAGCACCTCGGGTGAGCTCTGTGGGTGGGCGGTGAGAGCCTCAGAGGTCAGCCTGCAGTAAAGACAGCGCCTGGGACATTTTTCTGGAAGGGGGTTCCTGTGTTCCATGCCCGGCGGCTGCTTGGCCGGGAGAGGGGAGCAGAGCCGTGCTGGAGCAGCGTGGGGGTGCCGCACGGCTGAGCGACGATAGGGGTGAGACTGGGCGCCTTCTTTGGTGCCCTCCGTCCCCTCGTCCACTGGGGGACTTTGCATGCGTACCTGCCCAGGCCGCCCACTGTCCAGCTCTGTCCGGCTCCTTGGTGGCTGCAGCTCAAAGCAGATGTGTTTGGACAAAAGTAGATGCTGCCCCCAACGACCCCCCGGGACTGAGTGAGCTGCAGAGACGGGTCCAGAGCCACCAGAAAGCTCCGGTCCCTTTCTGTGGCTACGGGGGGGGGGGGGGGCTTGCGCGTGCCCCAGAGGGAGAGAAAGGGAACTAGCCTGCGGAAGCTGCAGTCTTTGCCATTTTTAAGTATTTAGCGCCCTCTGGTGGCTGTGGGATAGCGTTCGCTCTGAAGGCACCTGAGCTCGGCTGACGGGTCAAACGCTGACCGAGCACCTGCTCTGTGAGGAGCCCTGGGGTGGGCGCTGTGTGAAGTGAGACGCAGAGCGGGCCAGAGGGGCCTCCCGGGTCAGATGAGCGCAGCCTGGCTGGCCTCGGGCATGGAGGAGGGCGTGGGGCGTCATGCCTCCCCGGGGGACTGGGGCCGGTGCAGGGACGGGGGCGCTGGGGAAGGAGGTGAGGGGGGAGGGCACACCTGGGAGGGTGCTGAGCAGCGGAGGCTGGAGCTCCGTCCCCTGGAACCTGCACAGGGCCTGTGATCGCGGGTCCCGTCCGTCCTTCACCCTGGTGACAGGGCGATGACCATGTTCGGGGGCCACGGCTCTGGAAGATCTTTGCGAATCGATGGATCAGCGAGCCGAGTGTGCGCACACACCTGCTCACACCTGTGTATCTATTTTAAATGCTCACATAGTTAGAATACAGCGCAGAGCAGGTAACGTAGCAGTTCCGTTCCCATCCCCCCAAGGTGACGCCGTGACGCTCGGTAGACTTGACTTTGGAGCCTTTCTTTTTGCATGTGCTTTTTTGCTTAAAAAACAAGTCACTACACATGAAGTCGAAGCCCCGCCCCATCACTGTGCCCCCTCCCCTCCTCCTCTCTGTAAGGACAGCGTCCCCAGGGGGCTGCTGCACGAGTGTCCGTAACCCACTCCGTGCTCTTCCTTCACAGGGCCCCCCGGGACCACCCGGCGTCCCCGGCCCCCCTGGACCTGGAGGCCCCCCGGTAAGACGGGCTCTGCCCTTCTCTTCCTGAGCACGTGGGTGGAGGTTTGGTGGCCCGTGGGTGGCAGGAACAACGTCTCCGTGTGTGTCCACCGCCCCACCCACACACGAAGCCCACCCGCAGCCACCCCACTTCCCGCCCTCCATCCCTTGAGCCTCTTGGAGGGGAAGCGTCCCTTGGGCCTTGTCGGAGGAGAAGCGTTTCCCTGGGTTTGTCTGCTGGTGTCTGCTGGCCGTGCGGGACAGAGGGCCAGCGTAGGTGTTGGTTACCAGTCCCCTCCCCGACCGCAGGTGCAGCTGGGAACTTCCTGCTGTGGGGAGGGGGTGGGGATCGTTGGGGTCGGGGGGTGGACCGAGCAATTGTTGTGGGCGGTGCCACCTGTCCCACCAGCGCGCCCAAGGAGACCAGACGAGTCCTAGGTGTGACCACTCCGCTTTCCGTAGTGGCCAGCACCAAGGACGGCCAGATGCCCCTGGGGTACAGCCGCCCCCGGGTGTCCTCGTTGGAGCCAGGGGCCTGGGCCTGGCCCGGAAGGTGGGTGGGGCAGGCCCTCTGAAGTGGTCGGACTGACGGCGCGTGTGCTTCCCTTCCCAGGGGTTACCTGGGGAGATCGGCTTCCCGGGAAAGCCCGGGCACCTCGGGCCGGCGGTGAGCATCCCAGCCCCTCTCTCCCCGAGTCCCGTCGCCTCGTGCCAGGAGTGAGGGCCGCTTCCGGAGCTGGGACTCCGGCGCCCGTTCCTCCCTGGCATGGGCATCCAGGACAGATGGCAGGGGTGGCGGGGGTTGGACGCCTGAGGCCCTGACGTGGACCACCCTGGACCTCACGGTGGCCTGGGGAGGCCTGGCTGTGCGGGAAGGGTTTCCCGACAAGACTTTTCCTGGCGGGCCAGCGGGTGGGAGCCAGGCTGGAGGACGCCTGCACCCCCGGGCCCTGGAGGGGCCAGACCCCGGGGAAAGGGTGGTGGAGGTGAATCAGGTCAGGCAGCGCATGGCGGTTGGGTCCCTGGGTCGAGGACCACAGAGCGCTGGTGGCTGTGGTTCCCGCACCAGCGCCCACGCAGCTCTGGGCTGGAAACCGCCCAGCAGGAGCCTTCCCCACGCGCCTCTCACTTCTGTCCGCTTTTCCCCTCCTGCTCAGGGGCCTCCCGGCAAGGACGGGCTGAACGGACTCCCAGGACCACCGGGACCCAAGGTTGGTGTCCTCAGGGTGGCGCAGGTTCGGGAGCCCAAAACACAAGACAAGAGATTCTTGATTGGGGGGCGGATTCTAAAATAAGCGGATTGCAAAGCCCCGGGTCGGGACTCAGAAGCGTGTGGATTTATGAGGTTGGGCAGGCAGGTTCTTTATGTCCACAGAGGTGATCGGGGAAGGGTGTGGAAGCCCTGGGCTTTAGAACTGTTGCTAGAAACATGTCTGTCTTATTTGCAAGGAGGAAGAACTTTCAGAGAGTCTTACTAACGCGGTCAGAGACTGCCATTTTTAAAATATTCTGTGGGAATCATCGTAGCAGGATCATGAGGAAAAGAATCAAAGGTTAAAAACCATAAAATTGGGAAGCAAATTCACAGTTTTCAAACTGTGAACAAACACAACACATATTTTAAAGAAATGAACTTGATTATTTTAACAGCAAACGTAAGCCCCGTATGCTGGTGAACAGTCTTGAAAAGGCAGCTTTTGATTATCAGGACAAAATTCACCATCCTCCTCAATTAGGCAGACTCAGAAACTCAATTTTTAATGGCAAAGTAAGTGTGGATTTAACTTAATTCTACAGGCACGTACACATTCCCCATCCTCCTCTCTCATACCTTCAGACAGGATGGTAAGGTTCCCTACGGACTTTGTGCCCTAAAAACACTTGCGAAACATCTCTCTCACTCTAAACTTCTCAGTAGGTGGAGAGCACCATTTTGATGCAGTTGTGTTTTTGGGAATAAACCAAAAGTAGGGCCGGGAACGTGGACCGCGGGGGTGGTCAGAGCGGTTAATGCTGCCCCCGTGGTCCTGCAGGATGGCGGGCGTGAACGCCCCCCAGCACAGGTTCTCTGCCCCGCCCCCCAGCCTGAGAGGCAGGCAGCCTGTGCCCGCCCAGCCGGCCCTGTGACTGTGACCCTGGCTTTGCTCTCCTTGCAGGGACAGCCCGGAGACAGAGGGGAGGACGGTCTGCCTGGGAAGCCCGGCCTGCGGGTATGGACTCTGCCCCGCCCCCACCCCTTTGGGGTCCTGGGTCGTGTCTGTGGGGCTGGGTGGGAGCCTCAGCTGGGGAGCAGGGTCGTCAGGGTCAGCTGGGGTCGGGCTGGAAACAGGACCCTTGCAAAGGGGCTCCAGCTGGGACAGTGACCCACGTAACACAGGAATGGCAGCGACAGGGAGGCAGCACCTGCAGGACAGAGGGGCAAGGGGACCCCTGTAGCTGGAGGGGAGGCCCCTCTCCGCCCCTGGATCCCTGCCCCTGCCCTTGGCCTTTGCTGTCCCTCTGTGGCCCCCTCCCCCCACCACCAGGAGGCTGGCTGACTCCTGTAGGAAGTCTGAGGTCAGGACTGGCCCGCTGCTGCTACCTGGAGCTCAGACCCTGGGCTGCCTGCGGGCGGGGGCCTGGCAGTGGCCCAAGGGGCTTCTACAAGTGCCCTTTGGAGAGGGGCCCTCCTGTGGGAGTGAGGGCCCTGAGCACTGGGTTTGGGCGGCTGTCCTGGGTGTCCTGGCTCCTTCCAAGACCCTCTGCTTCCTGGTGGGCTTTCCTGAGGGGCCACAGGGCCACCTTTCGCCTGGAGGCCCTCAGCTCCCAGTGTCAGGCTCAGCCTGGGCTCAGGACGCAGTGAGAAGAGAAAGAAGGCCGGAGCCTGGATGGTGTGTGGTGTGTGGTGTGCATGGTGTGTGGTGTGTATATGGGGGCTGGTGTGGGCGTGCACACAGCTGTGTCTCTCAAGGAGCCCGTCCCTGGGAGGAGATTGCATGCGGTGGGGGGGGCGCACACCCCCCACCGTGCTCCCCACTCTCCTGGGCTGTGAACGAGGCAGGGGTGGTGACTGGGCCAGGCCCTTGCTGGGTCCCCAGTGAGGGCGCCCCGGATGGAGGGTGGATGCCAGCCCAGCAGGAGCACAGGCAGCGCTCGGGCTCACCCCAGGGATGACCCTGCCCTCAGGGACTCGGGGTCAGGTCCCCGTGCTGGCCCAGGGTGTCTGTGTGAAGCCGTCCTTCTGTAGGAGACCAGGTGAGACGGAGCAGAAGAGCACAGGTTAGGCCGCACCTCACACCTGCCCAGGCGGACTCAGGGTGGGGAGAGCGCTCCAGACACCCCATCTCCCGATTGGGGTGCTGAGGACTCAGGCTGCAGGCTCCCTTGGTGCACAGTGTGGCCTCCAAGGGCCACTGACCAGCTCAGCGACTCTTCGTGTTTTAAAAAAATACTTATTAGGGTCCCCAAGTCATTGAGATGGGCTCATGGGGAGTTCCCCGTGTTCTGTGCCCGTGTGCCCGGGTGGCTGTGTGGGGCCGAAGCTCTCGGTCTTAGGGGCTCCCGGCACCCGGCAGAGTTGGATCATGGGTGGAAATGCGTCGTTTCCGGGAAGGTTTCTGTTCTTTCCACTCCGACGTCGTTGGTTGTATGGAGCCCCCAAGCCCGACAACGTGGGCTTTCTCCGATTCGTGACTCGGGAAGCACGCTGGGCTGGCCCCGTATCCAGTATTCACGGTAATGCTGCAGTGAGCGGTCCTCAGGAGCCATCGGTCCCCGGCGAGTTCCCGGAGCCTGGCTCTGCCGGTGAAGGCGGTGGATGAGGAGAAGAATCAGGAGGGAATTCCAGATGCCCTGGGGGATTCCTTCAGTCTTCCGAGTGATGGGCTTTTTATTTCTGAGCATCGCTCAGATTCACACGGAGAATTCTGCTGCTCTAGCTCATGGCCACTTGGGTGCGATTTCTAGTGCTGTACATTTAAAACGTTTCTCTAGAAAAATTGAAACTATGGATTTCTGCAGTTCCGATGCTTTTGCAACATATTCTAGCTTCAGGGGAGACCTTGTTACTTTATTTGGACCAAACACCCACGGAAGATACGAATCTCCCGGGCAGACGCAGCTCGGTCGCGGAGGGCGGGTTCAGGAGCGCGCTTGGCGGGGCTGGGCAGCAGGACGGGCTCGGCGCCCGGCTCTCAGGCTCAGGGCAGGGATCCCAGGCTGTCCAGGGCTGCGACCAGCCTGCCTCTGGCTTGGGGCTCACGGCACAGATTCGGGGGGCACTGCACATGGTCCCGGAAGTTGCTCTCTAACCACACTCTGCCCCTCCACACCGCCCTCAGCACATGTGGGGCAGTTCCCACTGCGAGGGCATCACCACCCAAGCAGATCTGAAGCGACAGTTTGCGTGGAAAGTATTTCCACAGTTCCAGCTAGAGCAGTTTGGGCTCACTGTGCTCGTACGCACTGCGGGCTGGCGGGCGGGTGGGGCACGGCTGGAATTTCCGTGTGTACTGACTCCAGAGCTGCAGGGACCCGAAAGGATGCTCTGGTTCCTTATTTCTTTTTTCCCCTTTCGCCTTCCTCTCTGGTGAGTGCCGGGGCTGCTGGTCCTCGCTACCAACGCCCGCTCACCCGTTCGCCCATTCATTCACTTGCTCATTCGTTCACTACTCACTTTCATGCACCCACTCACCCTTTCACTCACTCACTCACTTATTCATTCATTCATTCACTCATTCATTCACCCATTCATTCACTCACTCAATCTTTCATGCACACATTCACTCACCAGGAAGCCACATTTCCTTATGGAAATCTTCATCAAAGCTTTTACCAAATCGCATGGATGTTAGACAGAAATTGGCATCAAAGAAGTTAGCGATTCTCGAGACATGTAGTTGGTTGGAAACTACAGTCCCCATCCCCTGCACACAGCCTTTCGCATCAGCGATTTCTAGGGACCCGGGAGGCCCAGCAGCCCAACACTCTGGGTCCAGACAGGAGCCCCTCCGGTCCTGTGTCCCGCACTCCCACCTGACGGCAGAATGCTCGTCAGGAACCTGCTGGCCGAGGACAAAACTGCATCCAGCCTGCTAGAACCAGAGCGTACGCCTGCTTGGGGGCTCGCCCCTCAGATCAGTTTGGGTGTGAGCAGAACAGCGCCCCATGCTGGCCTTTGTTGTGACACACGGCCACACCCTGGGGGAGGGGGCATGAAGCCCTTACCCACCTGCCCCGGGCTGCCTGTGTCTGCACAACCACCAGGGACGGCGGCCAGCGTGGACCGGTCCCCCAGCAGCTTCCCCATCACCGCAGCCGGCGCGGGACCTGGGTTTCCCGGGGTTGCGACAGACACGGAGCTGGCGTGGAGGGGGCCGCAGGTTTCGGCCCGCCATTGTTTTGAATTGTTGATGTTCAGGCTCAGAGTGGGTGAGTCCCACCTGCTCAGACGCTGAGGGAACGTCCAGATGTCCTTTCCTCTGGGGGAAGCAGAAGCCATAGAGGGCACGAGGATCCAGAAATGCGAGACGCTGCGTTTCCGCGGCCTTTGACTCAGGCTGTTGCCGAGCGGCATGTTTGAGAATATGGGGTCGCAGCCCGGGGAGCTGTGGGTGCAGGGCCAGCAGGGGGCGACAGCCAGCTCTGCGAGTGTGAGGGGAAAATAACGGGTGTCTGCTCCTCTCCCCGCAGGGCGAGGTTGGAGAGCGGGGCCTGGCAGGCCGGCCTGGAGAGAAGGTCTGTGTTCACTCTTTCCTCCCTCCCTCCCCCCTCCCTCCCCCTCCCTCCCTCCTTCCTTCCTTCCTCCCTCCCTCCCCCCTCCCTCCCTCCTCCCTCCCTCCTTCCTTCCTTCCTCCCTCCCTCCCTCCCTCCCTCCCCTCCTCCTCCCTCCCTCCTCCCTCCCTCCCTCCCTCCTTCCTTCCTGCCTTCCTTCCTCCTCCCTCCCTCCTTCCTCCTCCCTCCCTCCCTCCATTCATCTGAGGCGTTCATTCATTAACATACACGAGGCCTGTATCCGCTCTCTTCCGGGGCCTCGCTACCTTCATCTCACGCATTTGTTCACTTACCGAATAACTACCTGCGTGTCCCACACATCCGCCACTGTCGGCCCTGGGGCCGCGTCCACGAACCGAGAGAGAGGCTGACCGGGCGCAGTGAGGGGTGCAGAGACCCCCCGCTGAGACCTGGGGACTGTCGGGACGGGTGCGAGGAAGTGACGTTGTGTCTGAGTTCTGAAGGACGAGGAGTTAGACACCCAGAGAGGCCCAACAGGGTTCCGGGAAGAGGGAGCAGCCGGAGAGAGAAGGCGCCTGGACACGCCTCCGCGCGAGTTCTCTAGAACCACCTTTCTCCGCGCACTGCCGTGTCACCCACAAGCCGGAGACCGCGGGGGAGCGGGGGAGAGTTGGCGCGCAGCTGGCGCCCCCGGGAGCCTGAGGGCAGGGCGTGTCGTTTCCACAGGGCGAGGCGGGGCTCCCAGGTGAGCCAGGATTCCCGGGCCTGCGGGGAGAGAAAGGACCACAGGTAAGGGGCGGCAGCCTCCGCCCGTCCCCCTGGGTCTGTGCCCATTGCCCCTAGAAGGCAGCCCCTTGGGGAGTCTTGGGGCACAGCGGGATGGGCGGTGGCGGGCAGGGATCAGGGGGTTCTCCCCGGTGTTTACGGGAGAGGAAAGGGTCAGGCCGCTCTGCTCTGTGAGCTGGAACAGGGGTAGTGACCGAGAGACCGCGAGACTCCTCGGAAAGGGTGCAGCCTCTTTAGAGGCCGTGGATGGGACGGGTGGGGGTGTGGGCCGTCAGGTGCCCATGGGAGAGTGAGGTGCTTCGTTCGCACTTACTGACTGGGCGTCCCTGAGCCCGACTGGGCGTCCCTGAGCCCGGCGTCACCTGCAGCGTGCTGAGGCTCAAGGGCAGGTCGCAGAGAAAGAGGGGTCTCTCCAGGGCCCCGCCGGGGGTCCTGCCTGGACCAGGCAGCGTCCCCCACGGCTGAGTCCCAACGCTCTCTCCCTCTCCCTTTGCTGCAGGGAGAGAAGGGTGAACTGGGCCTCCCGGGACAGAAAGGCGACCGCGGGGAAAAGGTAGGAGGTGCCGCCATCCTGCCATCAGTGACCGTGGCGGCCACGCCCTGCTCCTGGGCGGTAGTGGAGCGGGCTGGGGCCTGTTCTTGGACGCAGCACGCCGGCCTGGGCCCTGACCCGGCTCTGCCCGCCGTGGGCTCTGAGTGGGCTCTCTGGTCCGTGGTGTGAGGGGAGAGTTGGGCGAACCCCGGCTGAGGTGCAGAGAGCCCCGTGGGGGTGTCTTTTCCTCCCGCAGCTTCCGGGAGCTCGTACAGGGCAGTGTCCAGTGGGAGCTGGGGCTTGGGTCCGGAGAGCCGGCCAGGCTCCGCCGCTGGCTGGCTGCGCGACTGCGGGCCGGCGGCTGGGTGTCACGGCCTCGGCTTCCTCACCTATGGGACGGGCCCGGAGGTTCCTGGGCCACAGGCCTTTGACAGAGAGTCGCCGAGTTAGTGCGTGGGCCGTGGAGGCCAGCGCCGGGAATTCAGTGCCACACGGCCGTAGAAACAGCGACAGGAAGCCATGGAGTGACCAGTTCATGGCTGTGTAACTGTGCGCTGAGGGCGGCCTGGTGCCCGGCTAGGGCCCCCTTATCCCCACACTCCTTCACTAACCCCCACGTGCAAGGGTCCGCAACAGGCCCGAACCTGGACACAGACACCTGCGTCCCGACACCTTCGTCACACCGGTGAAATGGCAGGTCCGGGGGCCGTCTCTTCTCGGGGCCAGTGTGAGGGCAGTGTCCTTTTCCCCGGGGCCTGCGGACGGTGATCTCAGCGCCCGCCGGTGCGGAGAGCCGAGCACACTGTTTTCAGTGTTGGGCCGAGAGGAAAGCAGGCCCGCAGGGGAAAGCAAGGCGGAAACTGGTAGAGCCCGGCTTCCCGCTCGGGAGGTCCAGGCCTGTGTTCTTTACAGGAATGTCATCACTGTCCCCGTAGGCCCCTGAGAACAGCCTGTCCCCTTCAAGGGGGGTGGGGCCGGGCCCGGGGGGCCTCTAGGGAACCAGGGTGCGCTGCCGTGCTGGGGTCGCGTCAGCATGGATACTTCTCAAGCATGCGGCTTTTACACGTCGGAATATTTTATAATGGGCGTCTATCCGTCCATCCACCCAGGCAGGTGCAGGGTGGGTGATTCTGCCGCCCAGGGACAGGGGCCCCTGGCCGGGCAGAGTCGGCGGGATTGCTGGTGACGTGCTTTTCGTTCCCTCGTCCAGGGTGAAGCTGGTCCCGCGGGCCCCCCTGGATCGCCCGGCGCCGTAAGTCCCTCTGCTTCTAACCCTCCCTCCTTGCGGCGCCCCCGGCGTCAGGGCCCGCCCTCCCACACACGCCACTTGGTTGTCAGCACACATGTCGCAGAGTCTGTCGACAGCCAGACCCATTCCTGGGTTTCAGAATCCAAAACGCAGGCTGTAAGCTTCTCTCAGCGCTGCCCACGCTGGCTGATTGCGCGTACCCACTCAGCACATCGCTGTGGGTCAGAGTGGCGGCCGGTCCCTGAGAACACGTGCCCCGCCCCCCGTTACCTGGGGGCACCGAGGTCCGGAGACCGGCAGCAGTTGGCGGCTGGCCCAGGGCGAGACCGCAGTGTGGACATGCAGCCACGGGCCCCGGTCCCGACTCCTGCCCCGTGCCGGCCGGTGGGAGGGCAGGCGCGCGAGTCGGGGTTCAGTCGTGAGCGAGCGGGGGGAATGCGGGCTTCGGAGCCAGAGGAGACCTGGGTGCGAGTCACGGCTCTCTCGGCTGCCAGCGCTGCGGTCCCAGATCCCTTGTTACTTCTTTCGCAGGCCTCGGTTTCCTCCTGTGTTAAAACTGTGTGTATCACACCCAGCCGCCTTGCACACCGGCAGCGAGGGTGGGCTGAAACCGTGCCAGGGCACAGGACTGCTCCCCGGGCACGAGTGCCCACCACGAGCAAGCCGCCGCAGGAGTGGGGGAGCCCGGTTCCGGTGGTTCTCGCGTTAGCGTCTCTCCCCAGCCTGGGTGTCCTGCTCTGCCAACAGCTGACCCCAGGGCGGTGGGGCATCGCGGCTGCAGCGCCGGGCCTGACACGGTGGGGGGGGGGGCGGGGACTGGGCAGGCGCCCGCCAGACCAGGGGGCTGTCTCCACGTGGAGGCCCGGAGATGGGGCGCCGGGAGATCACACGCCGTGTGACCGGGGACCTCGCTGTGTGGGTTTGCGGGGCGTCATTCCGCAGCCCAGCCCCCTCCCTGCACGCACGCACGCACACCCATCTCAGCGAGACTCGGCCGCCCCGCCGGGTGTCCACGTCAGTCTGTCCTCCGACTGATGGCAGTGACGCTGCCGAGCGCCTGGGGGGACGACGAGCGCAGCGTTCGGTGGGCGGTCCGGCTCGTCGGAGAAGTCACTTAACACCGACGCGCGGCGAAGGGTCCGCCGTTGGTGGGGCCACCCCATCTCCGTCCGCGTTGTGGGCACCTGGAGAGCTCGCACGGGGTGTGTGCGCCGTGCAGCTGCTCCCAACGAGAAGTGACAGGCAGGCTGCGTGACCAGGAGCTCGGGACGGGGTCAGCCACAGACTGTGCCTGCCTCCGAACCCCATTTTATAAAAAGAAACACGCGTGTGCGTGCTGTGTGCATGGCGTTGGGGAGACACCAGCACTCGAGAGCTCTGACGGGGGAACCCGTCTCTGAATCGTGTGTGTGTGTGTGTGTGTGTGTGTGTGTGTGAGTGTGTGTGCGAGAAGGGGAAGAGACTGGGCCGGCAGCCGGTCCCCGCCGCAGAGCCCCGAGCCACGCGGACGTCGACCCCGAGCTGCCCCCTGCTCCCCGCCATCCTTGCCCCTCGAGCAGGGCAACAGCTCGCTCTCGCCTCGGGGGCTGTCGTGAAGGGCGCGGGAGTTAACTTGCGCAAACAGCCGTGAATGCTGGTGTGTCTGCCCTTGCTATCGCGTGGCTCTCGTGCAAGGCGGCATATTTCCAGACGTGCGTAACGGTGTGGGAATGCACAGAAAATGGTCCAAAGGCTCGTTCAACCAAAAACAGCGGCTTCTCCTAGAAAGGAGGCTGGGAGTCGGCACACGGGGGGCAGGGGGTCGGGAAGCTCTGTTCCCCTCGCGTTAAGTGTTCCTCGTGTCCTCGGATCAGAATCCACCGTGTCCTTTGATCCGTTCGCTTTCACCGGCTGGCTGGCCGGCCTTCCAAGTGCCTGCAGCGGGCCAGGTGTGGCAGCTTACGCATTGGACGGAACGGACAGAACCAGCAGAGAGCAGCTCTGGCCACACAGGGGGTCAGACAAGCACATGTTGCAAATCATCGCCAATGCCGCCACGAAAAAGAACAGGGTGCATTAGGGAGAGTGACCGGGACCTGACGGAGGGGGCGGGGCGTCTTTGCAGACAGCACTTTCAGAAGAGCCCTGGAGGCTGGGCCCTAGTCAGATAAAGGGGGTGTCCCCGGGAGGGTGTCCCCGGGAGGGTGAGGAGAAGCCTCGAGGCCAGAGAAAACGTGGCCCGCACAGCCAGGTGGGGTGAGGCGGGGGGGCCCGCAGGGGCCAGTCCGGGGGGCTTCCTCTGCCCAGATAGAGAGTTTGCAGAGCCGCTCGCCCTGGAGTCCTCGGCAGCTGCGTCACTGCAGAGACGCTGACAGTGACGGACGTGCCGGGGGTGGGGCCAGGCCCAGCTCCCTGACAAGCAGGGAATCTCGGCCCCACCCCTCCCTGGGGGGACTGCCTCGCCCCCTGTTACGGATGAGGATGGAGAAGCTGGCCGATGTCCGGGGTCACACAGTGTTTAGGTGGCGGTGACAGGGCAGCAGCCCAGGCCCGGTGACTCCAGGGCCACCCCCCCCCCATCTAACCACTGTACTTCCCAGCCTCACCTAACGCTCCGGCCCTTTGGGAGATGTGACTCTAATATCCAAACAGCCACCGGAGATGCTGGGCTGTATTTCGCTCGGCGGCCCTCCCAGAGGCCGGTGTTTGACGTGGATTCCCACCTTTCTTATTTCTGTGGTTCCCTCTCAGGCGTCCCCGTTTCACCCTGTGCCCAGAACGCCAGTGAGCAGAGCGGCCCCTTGGGGCCACCCGGCACCCCGGCATGTGACACCCCCAGGTGCTCTGGGGGCGAGAGCTTGGCTGGGTCCTGACGCCCTGCCCACCGTGCCGGTCGCTGCCCAGCTTGCCCCGGCAGCTGGAGGGGCGCAGGCCTTGCTGGGCTCGGGCTGCGGTGTCGGGGCCCCGGGCAGACCCTCGAGGGTCCGGTGTCATGCTTCCCTGCACACAGAGCCGCCGGTGGTTTGGGGGGACAGTTACATGAGACGGCAGAAAATCAACAAGCAGAGTGTGGCACTGGCCCGGGGTGTCAGCAGGGACGGGGGCGCGGGCCTTCAGACGACAGGGCAGAGCCAGCTGCCGTGGGTGCAGGGGATGCGTGGTGGGGGAGCACGTGGCTTCCTGTAGAGACAGACCGATGCCCCTGGCAGGTGAGCAAGCGGCCCTGCTGCAGCCTCCGGGCGCTTCCTCCTCTGTCCACCGGGGGCGCTGCGACAACCAGCGTCCTCGGGATCTCCTCATGCTCCTGCAACGGGAGGTATTGGGGCGGGCAGGAGCGGCCACCCATGTGTGCGCTTGGTGCTCGCGGTGGACACGGTTCTTCCGCTTGGGGACACATCTGGCTGCTCCAGGACGCACCCCACTGAACACCTTGGACAGAGAACCCTGTTCCCGTGGCTGCTTTGTCCACATCTTCAATATTAAGAAAATACAATGTGAAAAACTACGAGGAATTCCGTCTGTGGAGGGAGAGAAGCCAGCAGGTGCCGTGGAGCTGGCGCAGCAGCCTCGGTGGAAGCCGACGGGGGCCTCCGCTGGTTCCCGGGTGGAAAGTGAGGCGTGAGGAGCAGGGACGTCGCTGGCCGGGTGGGCCGGGGGTGCGAGGGAAGGACCTGCTCTGGGGCCTTGGGTGCAGGCCCCTCCCCAGAAGGAGGACTCTCAGGGACTCAGCGTGGGCGTCTCTGAGAAGGCTGCGCAGTGGGGGTGTCGCTCACCCCGCCCCGAGGACGGACGAGCCCACTGCACCCATGGCGAGCCTGCGGCTCGGAAGCCAGGCAGCGGGCGGCAGAGGGCCTGCCGTGCCGGTGGAAGCTGAGGCGGAGCTACCAGCCAGAGGCCCCCGCTGCCCCGCCCGCTGCTGGGGTGCAGGGCTGACCCCCGGGGCGGCTGCTTGCTCCCACTGCCCCTTTATTGGCTCCCTCTTCCAGGGCTGCCTGCACCCCCACACGGCCGCCCCATCATGCTCTGGGCCTCCCTCCCTCGGACCCCTGCTGCGTCCCTCCAGCTCAACGCAAGCCTCTGTGTTCAGCCTGTCCATGAAGACGTAGCTCCGTGGAAGACGGCTTCTGAGACATTTCTGCGGGGGGGGGGGAGGCGCAGGACCTGCCTGGACTCCCCGTGGAGTCCCGGGTGGGACAGCTTCCTGCAGGGCCTGAGCTTGCAGGACCCAGGAGGCCACTCTCAGATGCAAAGCAACTGAGTCTATTTGGGGGGAGGGAAGGCTCATTGTGGATTATTGCCTGGATCTCTCTGGGACCCCCCTCATCGCCATGGTAACCATGTTTGTGGTGTTGTGTTGATGGTTTGGGAAGCGCTGTTGATGTGTCTCTGCCCCTCTCAGGTGTGCGCCTGGGGGACAGACAGAGGGAAGGGGGCTGGGCAGGAGCTCCTGACTGCCGAGCCGGGAGGCTCCGGTGGGGGGCGGCCGGGGACTGCGCCCGGGGAGCCCTTCCATCTGTTGGCAGCCTGGCGGGGGCCGCTGGATGGCGCGCAGGTCTGGAGATGTCAGAGAGACAAAGGAACCCCTCCCTCAGCCTCGGACTTGGAGAAGTTACAGCGGAGGATCCAGAGGGGCCCTGTCACCTGCGGGCCAGTAGGTGGTTCGGCAGCAGCCACCTGGGGAGGCTCTGGCAGCCTGTTCCGCCCCCTGTGCCTGCCCAGTGTCTGCCAGGACTTCAGGCCAAACATTGAGCCTGGATACAAGACATGGAGCCCGACAGGGGGTTGGACTCGGCTGACACCCTGGGGGCGGGGGAGGGAGGGGCGCCAGGCCCGCTCAGGCTCCATCTAGCAGGGTGCGATGTGCCACCCGTGCGGACAGCCCTGCTCCTGACTCCCGGCCTGGGACGGATGTGGCTGAGCATCTCGCCTGTGAGTCCCCAGGGTCCCGCCTCTGACCTGGCCTCTCACGGGTCCCAAGTCCGTCTTCCTGCCACCTGCCGTCACTTGCAGACTTCTCCCAGCTCATCGTCTGAAATGGTCCTGTAAACACTCTTCTTTACGGATTGTTCTTCAAATGACTTAAGAACCACAGAGTTCCACGGGTCCCACCACGGGAGGTTTTCTAGGAGGAAAACATGCTGGAAATAAGGGTGTCGCTGTCCCTGGGCACCGGAGCCCCAGTGTGCTTCTCTGAGCCCGTTGGGAGCAGAGTCACTGGATGAAGGACTGAGCTGGGACCTGGAACAGCTGCCCTGTGCCCGAGTCATGATGCGCTTTGCAGGAAGGCACAGTCTCATGGAGCCAGGTCACACTCTGCATGGCTGACCCAAGCAGATGCCCCTCACCAGAAGACACGCAGAGAGAGGCAACCGGCCCAGGGCCCTGCCGACGGCCCTGGGGGTCAGCGAGTAGCTCGGGGAGGATGCTAGCAGGACGTCTGGGACGGGGTCTCCAGACCCGCCCATTCGAGGGGCGAGGAGGCAGTGTGGAGGCCGCGCAGGGCCCCGCCCGTCCGTGCCGCCTCCCGGCCCACGAAAGCTTGACCAGACATCCGGGCTTCCGAACCCCGATGCTAGAATCTGTCTTCCAGACGCTTCTGGGGCCCCTGTGCATTCTTCGCATCGTTTTGCATCCATGATCTGCTCGCCAGGCTCTGGGCTGGAGGGGGCAGGAATGAGCCACCCAAGCACGTGCAAACATGCTCCACAGCTGCAGCCGCAGGGAGCAAGGCACACTGCGCGTGTCCGTGGCAGGGGGGCTCGGCGATCCCGGAGCAGCGGCTCCTGGCCTTAGATCTGCAGGGCGAGTGAGAATTGACCCGAGTCTGAGTGGGGTGGGAGGGAACCGCCTTCCGTGGGCCGTACGTCCGGAGGGCTGGCGGGCCCAGGCCCGTGGGTGGGCAGGGCAGGCCAGGCCTGCTCTACCTGGTGCTTCTCCACCCACAGGGAGAACAAGGACGGAAAGGGGAGAAGGGTGACAGCGGCACACCTGGGGAGCCGGTGAGTGCCCCGCGCCCCGTGGAAATGGGACACCCCAGGGCCAAGCTGCGGCAGGTCTGAACTGCACTGTCCACCCCCCAGGAGCCCAGCTGAACCGAACGCGGCCCCTTCCTCCTCCCTCAGGGCTCTGAGGACGACCCCTTGCCTGTGGACCTATCTTCTACCCACGCCCCGCCCCGTCCACTCGGGACAAGGGTGACGACGACCTTGCTCATGGATGGCTTGTCTCATTGCAGGGACCACAGGGCCGTCCTGGAGAGCCGGGGCCTCCGGGCCTCACGGGACTGCCGGTAAGAAAGCTCTCACTCTGCCACCTGGCCCCAGGCACAGAGGTGGCCACACGCCCTTCTGTCCCTCTGTGCCCCTGGCCCCCGCCGGCCTGCCATTTCGGGAGTGCCCACCAGAGGGCGCCGGCCCAGGTGCTACTGGGACCCCACCCGCACTCGGGGTGAGCCCCACCCAGAGTGCCCCAGCACACAGCCCCGCCGGGTGGGCCCTGCCCCGGACCCCGATGTCTGTGCTCTGTCACCGATGTGCAGGTCACACTGCCATCCTTCCCCGACCCCCTGCCCTCAGGCTCGAGTGCTCAGTCAGGGCTCAGCCTGTTCCTGGCTCCTCCAGGCCTCTCAGAGGCAGGGACCCCTCCCTCCCAGCCCAGACCGGCGACCCCCATCTACGGCAGCATTTGTATCGTGTCGCCCTTGTTCTCGGCTTCGGCGTCTCAGCCTCCTGCTTCTCAGGCCGCATTCGGGTTTTCTGGACGGTTCCGGGCGGAGCGACCTGCCTGGACTCAGGCCCCAGGGCCCCTGGCTGGCCGTGTGCCGGGGCCGTGTGTCCCTCTGAGCTCCGTCACGTGAAGACAAGGTGTCCTGCGGATGCCTGTGTCCGTCCGGGGCGGAGAGGGTGGAAGGAAGCGTGTGCGCCCTCGGACGGCCAGGAGAAGTGGCTCCGGGGTTCCCGTTCGGATTGCTGGCTCCGGTGAGCGGGTGTCCCCAAGAGTCCCTGCAGGGGCCAAGGACAGCGTTGCCTCTGATGTCGCACCTCCCCTTTTGTCTCCCCGTGCAGGGCGCCAAGGGACAGGAAGGAGAACGTGGGGCACCTGGGACAGCTGGAAGCCCCGTGAGTCCTGCCCTGCCTGCCTCCTCGGGGCGGGACGGGGCGGGGCGGGGGGGTCACACAGAGGGGACCTTGGCTCTCAGCTCTGGGTGACTGGGCAGAAGGACCGGAGGAAGTGCAGGCCCCCCGGGCGGGGAGGGGCGGGCCGGGCCTGGGGACGTTTGGGCAGCAAAGACCGAGAGAGTGGGCAGGGCGGGGCTGCATGGCCCCCACTTCATCTGTCCACCCAGGGGTGCACACGGACCCACACCCCCTCACAGACGGGTGTGACTCAGGAGTGTGCTCACGTGCACATCACGCACACGCGTTCTGGGGTGCGCATGTGGGTATAAGCTCCCGACGGGCAGACGCAGCCCTGAGCGCGCACACAGACACACCTTCGCGCACAGGCCGCCTGCGCACCTGCGGCGGTGGCCCACCACGCCTTCCACGGGGTCCGCCCAGCCCTCGGCGTCCGGTCCAAGTCTCTTCCTTCAGGGGCCATCCCCCGATTCACCAGTCACAGCCAGCTCAGGCACACACAGACACACACACAGACACACACAGACTCACAGACACACACAGACACACACAGACTCACACAGACACACACAGACACACACAGACACACCCCCGTGCCCTGAGGAGCCTTCTGGAGTCCCGCCCTCCTGCCTCCCAGCTCCGCGCCAGGATCTCGCTCCTCGAGGCGTGGCTGGTTGGGGCGCCGCCCACTCAGGAGGAGGTTCATCTCACCCTCGGGGGCCGGTTTCAGGCTAGACCCAGTCCCAGCAAACCCCGGGGACATGAGTACAAGGCAGGTTCGGCGAGAGACCGGGGATCCCGCCTGTCCTCAGTTCCCCAAGCCTGTCTAAACTTCTGCGTCTGAACAGGGCGCTCCTGGACCTGCAGGTCCCCCTGGTCCCAGCGGCCCCCCGGGAAGTGCGGTGAGTAAGCGGGGGTGGGGGTGGGGCCCCTCCTTGAGGCCTTGGCCTCTTTGTCCTCGGAGTGGAGCAGGTGGTCTGGCTCAGGTGTCGTGTCCGACATGAGCCGAGGCCCTGCCCCTCCGTGTGGGCCCCGAGGTGTCTGCTAAAGGACGAGCCCGAGGCGGCAGACGTCGATTTTGACCTCTGTGCAATAAAACACCCGGTGGCACCTTCTCAGGGCCACGGCCGACTGCGCTCCCACAGTGGACGGCGGCCGGTCCCGTTGGGCCACCGGCCTTGGCGGATAACAAGCGCAGCTGTTCACAGGTGTTCGACGGGCCAGGCCCTGTTCCGAGCACCTGGCATGGGCTGACTCATGGGGCCCTCGCCGCCGTGGGAGGGGGCTGCTATCGTTGCCCCTGTGCACAGGAGGAAACTGAGGCAGGGGGGTCGTGGCTGCTGTGGACGGTGCTGGGACCCTGTGTAGATCGTGGCACGCCCCCCTCCCCCCCACTTCAGGGGACCCACCAACTCCCAGGAGGGGGCAGTCCTCTGGGTTTTAGAGACCACGCTGTCCAGCCACGTGACACGTGGCCCCTGGCACCAGCAGGCGCGGCCCTGGCCGAGGGGCGGTGATGCCAGCCGCTCGCCCGCCGGAGCCCCTCTGAGCGTGTGTCCCGCGCCAGCTCCCGCCGCCCTCCCCTTGCTCCGTCCCGGCATCCCTGGGTGTGTCCCTGGGACACGCCCCCTGTCTCAGGGGCGTCCTCTGGGCGAGCGTTCGCACAGCTGGAGCAGGTCTCCGCCGAGCCCGAGTTCTCAGCCAGCCTCGTCCTCCCGGGGTCTCCTCGGAGCCAGGCCCTGCCCTGCCCCCTGAGAGCCACAGCCGGGGCCCGGCGTCCGGCGATCCTGTGTGTGCGGGGAGCTGTGCCGCGCGTGGGGCGTGCACCGACCAGGGCCGGCAGCAGTGGTGGCAGGGAGGGGCAGCCCCAGGCCTCCGGGGACGTCCCGTCAGGGAGGGAGACGAGAGGGGACAGAGCTGCAGTCATCCACCGAAGAGGGTCCTGGTCACCCCTCTCTGGCGACCGCCACGCCGACGACCTTTCTTTCTTCAGGGCCCCCCAGGGATCAGAGGCTCCCCCGGGAGAGACGGGGAGCGAGGCGAGAAGGTAAGACGCAGGGGGGTCCCTGAGCCCCAGCCGAGGGTCTGCTTCCGAGGAGCATGGACAGCCGGCCCGCACCGCTGAGGCCTGGCTGGGACCCGGGACCCGGGGCCTCCCTGCCCCCACCGGCCAGCGAGAGCAGGCCCTGCAGCCGTCTCCCACCCCCCACATCGGACCTGGAGCCCCAGGGGTCCCCGTCTGACAGATGTGGGGACCGGGCCCCGAGGCCCCTTGGCTGGCCCCCCCGCCTCCTAGCTTGTCAGCCAGGCCCGTCCAACGCAGACTCCTGCTTCTTCAGCGGCGGGCGCACGGGGGCGAGCAGTTAGCACGTCCCGCGCCTCGAGAACGGGCTTTACGTACTAGGAAGAAGGGAGACACAGTGTCCCCCCAACACCAGTGCCCCAGGGGCTGAAGGGGAGCGCCCGTGGCTGTTGTAGTCCCACTTCCGGTGTCTCTCTGAGCTCCACTTCAGGAGGTGTCTCTGAGACCACGGCTGTCCTGGCGGCTGGAGGGACAGGCCAGGGACTCTGCCGATGTCTCGCCAGCCCAGGGCAGGGCCCCTCCCCCGCAACACAGACCGCCCTCAATGTCAGTGGGCCGGCGTGGGGGACACCCGGACCCCAGGCGCCTCGTCTGTCATGTGGGGCAGTAACAAGCTGATCGAATTCCCCGGGGACCGAGGGCCCCTGGGGCTCCGCAGAGCCGGTGAGGCGGGCGGTGGGCGGTGGAGGTCCAATCCCGGGGCAGTGGGTCTCACGCTCACGGACAGGCAGGCCAGGGACCCTCAGCTTCCGATGGGTCACCCGCAGAGACCCCGCCCACGCCCGTAGCTCACAGGCGTCTGAGCTTCTTAATGCGCTCTCCTTTGGCTTGGGAGTGGTCATCTTATCTTTTCTGTTTTGGCAAAATTTAACAAGGATAGATGTAAATATGTGCATTCTGGCGAGAAGGCTCTGTTCTAAAAACTTAGAGAAGGAAACGATTAATTGCGGAGGTTAAATGATCAGCCGGCCCGAGGGAAGTGTCCTGGGACTTGGGAGTGTTAGTTTACTATAAGCTCAGTAACAGCCCTTAAGTGAGGCAGGTGCTATTATTTATTAATTTACTTACTTTTTTTTTTTTAAGATTTTTTTATTTATCTTTAGAGGGGAAGGGTAGGAGAAAGGGAGAGGGAGAGAAATATCAATGTAGGGTTGTTTCTCGTGTGTCCCCTGCTGGGAACTGGCCTGCAACCCGCAGAGACCCCGCCCACCGCCGTAGCTCACAGGTGTCTGAGCTTCTTAATGCGCTCTCCTTTGGCTTGGAAGTGGTTATCTTTTCTGTTTTGGCAAAATTCAACAAGGATAGATGTAAATATGTGCGTTCTGGCGAGAAGGCTCTGTTCTAAAAACTTAGAGAAGGAAACGATTAATTTCGGAGGTTAAATGATCAGCCGGCCCGAGGGAAGTGTCCTGGGACTTGGGAGTGTTAGTTTACTATAAGCTCAGTAACAGCCCTTAAGTGAGGCAGGTGCTATTATTTATTTATTAATTTACTTTCAACAGAATGATAATACCACCTTAGACTGCAGTAATAAGAGGGGAGCACCCAGGTTAAGTGAGAAAAACCCAGGGAAAAATCCTGGCCACCTGCTCTGGTTTGATCAGACCGCTTGAGTTGGAAGGATTGCGCTCCATTCTGGGCATATACTAAAAAGGGCACCGACACCGGAGAAGGGGTGGCCGAAATGACGGAGGTTTTCCGAGGACTAAAGATACATTGAGCGAGGACGAGGAAATCCGTGCGCAGTTAGCACTTTCCACCTCTAGAGGGAGCCAAACACCTGTGCTTGGCTGAGCAGAAGCCCAGGCTGAGGGTCCAGGCCTGGTGTGCGGAGGGATACAAATCCCTGCCTCCAGGGCAGGTCTTTCTCTGCGCCTGTCCAGTGGCTGGCCCCGGGCGGTGGTCGGGGAAGCAGATCCCGCCCTAGGCTTGGAGTCAGCGTCCATCTCCCGGTCCCTGGCTCTGCCCTGCTTGCTCACTCCCGCCTCACGCAGCACCCGCCCCCCACTCCATCGGGGACTGCTGGAGGCGTTCGGGTCCTCTCACTGAGGCCCACGGGGCAGGGGCAGGGGGTGGGGGCTGCCAGGGAGTAGCAGCCCCTGCGGATCTCGCAGTCCCATCAGGCGTTCCGCAGCTGGAGCTGCCACTCCAGCGCGTGGCTGAGTGGTCAGAAGGGGTGGGCGTCTGCCTGTAGCGAAAAGCCCAGCTCCCCCATCAGAACCCGAACAGCTGGGTGAGGAAGTGGGAGCTCTATTCCGGCAGTAGTCCTAGCAGGAATGGAGGGCTGCCTGGAGGAGGAGGCGCCCCTGTGGGGGTCCTGCACCAGGAGGAAGGCAGGACTAGAGACAGCAATGTCCTCCTCGTTCCTGGGCCCCAGGTTGTGTGAGTGTGCGAAGGCAGCTCCAGCAGAGGACGGCGCGCCGGCCGCGTTCCACCGCACAGGCGTGCCGCCTCGCGGTCCTCTCCGTGGCCGGGCCTCTTACGTCAGGGCTGACGTCAGCGCGGCTGGCTCCCGGAGGGCGGGGAGCGCAGGCTCTCTCACAGCCTCTCCCCTCGGCTGCTTGTCCCTGTGTCCTCGCACTGTCTTCCTCTGTGCATGTCTGTGTCCAAATGTCCCCTCCTTATGAGGACGCCAGTTCATAGTGGGTTACAGGCTGCCTACTTCACTCCTACCTCACCCTAACGTAAGGAATTAGACCCTATTTCTCGGCGGACTTCAGCCTATGAATCGGGTGTGGGGGGACACAGGACAACCTGTTACGAACCATCAGGAAGTGCATCCGCCCCCTTCGGGCTGGTACACCATGGACAGGCTGGCCTTCTGCGTGTCATTGATGCTGGAGACTGTCCTCGTTCCTTTCCAGGGAGCGGCTGGGGAAGGAGGAAGCCCAGGGCCAGCTGGCCCCCGCGGGGATCCTGGTGCCCCCGGGGCCCCTGGGCCTCCCGGATCAGGAAAAGATGGAGAGCCGGTGAGTTGGGTGCTGGAGGCTGTACCCAGGGCAGCCAGGTCAGATGGAGAAAAGGAAAAGGGGAAAAAAGACGCACCAGCCAGACTCTGCAGGAAGTGAGTCATGGCTGGTGAGATGGGGCTGGTTGGGAAAGGGTGGGGGGGCGGGGGACAGAGGTCTCTGGTGCACTGCAGGCCAGTGGGGCAGGTGTCGCAGGTCAGGCTCAGGGCCATCTGCTGGGGACGCGGAGCTGGACCGGAGTCTGACATCGAGATGCTCCTGACACAGTTGAGCGGACCTGTCCGCAGCCTGGGCCGGGCACGGCGTGCAGGCAGAGAAGGGGCTTCCCGGTCCGTGTGCGAAGTGGCATTTGTGAAACCCTCCGGTTCCCCTGGTCTGGGCTGCGTGGTAAACAAGGGGAAGGCCCGGCTTTGGGGTCAGAGGAGTCCCGCTCTGGGAGCAGGCCTGGCCTGCACTGGCGGGGGCCATGGACTAAGGACCACAGGTGGGAAAGGGAGGTGTGGGGCCGAGGGGTTTGCCCAAGGCCCCGCGGAAGCGGTAGGAGGCTGTCAGGATTTCCACCCAGAGGCCTCGTGGCTCGAAAACGGGTGGTTTCCTTTGTACAGCAAGGCCGAGGGGGACTCCGGGACATCTGCCCCAGCCGCTACAGCACAGGGACACGCAGATGGCACGTGGTGGGTGGGGAAGTGCTCACTTGGGGTTCCGTGACCACCCTTGTGTCTTTCACTCCCCAGGGGCTCCGAGGACCACCTGGACTACCTGGGCCTCTGGGAACCAAGGTGCGTGTCTATCCGAACACGCCGTGCGTGGGTGCCACGCGTGCACTTGGAGGCAGACTGTGTATCGGGTTGGCTAAAAAGTTCGTTCAGTGTCCAAGTAAAAATAAGACACATTTCTCACGTTCTCTAATAACTTTATCGGACACTGTGTCGTTCCTCCACCTTCTGCCATCTTTCGGGCCCCTTCGCGATTCCGTCTCCCAAAAACGTTTTATCTTTTCGAGCAACTAAGTGCTCTAGGCGCCTTCCAGGGAGTTGAAATTTTCCCACTAAGAGAATTTCACTGTGAGCTCCCGTGGTCCCCTCCGTGCACCTCCGTGTTCCTCGGCGGGTCACGTCCTCCCACGCAGGGTCTGACTCCCGCTGGCACCTGACCCGAGTCCGGCGGATTCGTGGGTGAAGGAGGGACCGGACAGTTTCCACTTTTCAGAAGCTCGCAATCACACTGCGGCGGGTGGTCAGGCGGGCACCGTGGGAGGGCACCGTGGGAGGGCATTAGTGAAGATGTGTACGAATGTCAGCGAGAGGGCCGAGTGGACGGCAGGTGGAGGCTGAAGGCAGTGGGATCGCGGGGCCCAGCCCTAGCGGACGGCAGGGGTTGGGTAGCTCAGAGCACGGTGGGAGACCGTCCCTCAGTGGGGGCACAGCCTGTGCGGGAAGCCGGGGTCAGCGGCTCGGAGGGACGCACGTTCGGTGGCTGGTGTGGCTCAGCTTGTAGGGAGGAGTTAGGGTGCCGATGGGCACGGACCTCTAAGTTCGGTTGGTTCACTTCTAAGTCTGTGGATAAAATGACACTAATATACCGGTAATACCCAACGTTAGATAGTCTCTTATTTTTTAAATGAGTCTTTCCCAGTGAGATACACGGGCATTTGGGAGAATGTTCTTTTCATTCTAATGGATGAGGGTCCTAAGGTGCAGACAGGTTGTGGGACTTACCCAAGGTCACAGGACCAGTGTGACACTGCCCGAACTGGACAAACTGGACCTCGAGTCCCCACCGCCGGCTTGAGCCCTTTCTGCCCGGTCTTCCCCGGCGGCCACATGCTGGTGACGGGGACCACGCTGAGCATGTTCATTCTGAGCTCACTGCACTTGCCACATATTTGCCTCATCTCTTGTCCCCCACCCCTCCCCGCTGCCTCCTCCCCCCGCACACAAATCAGAGTTCCCGGCACTCCAAGCAGCTTGTGTTTCCCAGATCAGTCATCCATAGCATCCCAAAGGCACAGCAGGTGGCAGCTGGGACTTGGAAGAGAATTTCAAGAGGGGACTGCGCAGAGGCCAGGGGCGCTGCCATCTCAGGAGGTGTGCCCGCCCCCACTGTGGGCCTGGAGGCTCAACTCTTTTTTTTTTCTTTTTTAAAAGATTTTATTTATTTATTTAGAGAGAGGGGAAGGGAGGGAGAAAGAGAGGGAGAGAAACATCAATGTGTGGTTGCCTCTCCCACACCCCCTACTGGGGACCTGGCCTGCAACCCAGGCATGTGCCCTGACTGGGAATCGAACTGGCGACCCTTTGGTTCACAGGCCAAGCTCAATCCACTGAGCTACACCAGCCAGGGTGGAGGATCAACTCTTCATGGGGGTTTTTAAAGCTTAAAAAACCTAAAATTGACCGAAGCAACACGCTGCCTAGCGGCGTCAGGCCCACCAGGGTGGGCTTGCTGCGTTTATGGGCCCCTTGGCTCTCCTTGGGTCTTCCTAAGGGCCTCCCGGCCTCCCGGCCTCCCGGCCTCCCGAGGTGCTGTCCCTTGTCATACAAAGCGCCTCGGCCCAGAGGTGTGAAGGGGCTGGAACACGGCCGCCTGCCCTTGGGTGTCAGGTCGGTGCAGCAGCGGGGCAGCTGCCCTGGTGCAGGGTCTCGCTCCGTCACACGGAGTTGTTGGGGCCCCGTGTGTCTGGGAGGCAGTTTCTGGTGGAATTTGGACAGGTAGCGATGTGCACACTCTCTACGTGTGTAACGCTCCCCGGCGTGCGAGGCGGCACTCCGGAGCAACCGCGTTCATGCTGATGCCCCGAAATCCGTGTCCATCCCTGAGAAAATGGCGTGACTGAAGCCCGTAAGGAGCCTGGGTCAGAACAGCTGGGGTTCGCTGCCAGCTGGGGCTTTGAAGTCGTGGACACGGGGGCAGGGCTGTCTCGGTTTCCTTCTGCTGGAAAAGGCAAACGCGGTTGCTTCCCCTTCTCTCTCTTCCCACCCAAGTCCAGGTGGCAGGTACATGAGAAAGGCGACACCCAGAGCTGCCCGCCGGCGCTGCGGCTGGGGGCTGGGTGCCGGGCGCTTTGCACGCATAGCTTCCTTTACTGCTCAGGACGGCTGCTGACACGGCAGCTCCCGTGACGAAGCAGCTGCAGCTCACGGGACTCGTCACACCCTTAGGGTGACAGTCGATCAGTGTCAAGGTCGGAACTGAGACCCACACTCTATTAACCACTGAGCTTGAATGCAGAGGTCCCATCTCACACGCCTCGCCCCTCCCCCCGAGGGGAGCGTGACCCACAGCAGACAGGTCCTTGGGAGGTTATGGCTGACCTGATGAACTAACTAATTCACTGGTGGCACGGGAACTGAGCTGAAACCGGGGTGCGGGGTCCCGTCTGGAGCGTGGGCAGGGTGGGGACACGGTGAGCTCTGGGGGAAGCCTGGGAAACGTGGGCGCTGTGGTCCCATGGCAGGTAGGGGTCACAGTGTCATATCGCGTTTGGAGCTGTGGGTGAGGATAGTCGGCCTGAAGGTGCAGGATGGCCCTTGGTGGCTGAGGCCAGGCCTGGTGGCCTGGGTGGGACAGAGGGCTGCTTGGGCGAGCTGTCCGAGGCTGGGAGAGGCCCGCTGGGGAGCTCAGTCGGGGCAGCGAGAAGAGGGGGATTCCCTGGAACCCGGGCCCCGTCTTCGGGGAGCCGAGCCGCTGAGGTTATTTTTCTCTTTCCAGGGGGACCGAGGCGCACCTGGGATCCCTGGGTCTCCTGGCAGCCGCGGCGACCCGGGCATCGGGCTCGCTGGCCCTCCGGTGAGTCCCTGTGCCTCCAGCATTTCCTTGCCCTGGGGCCACCTAGCCTGTCCCTGCTGCCCCCAGGTGTGCCCTGGGCCCACCTGCGGGGACACACCTTCCCAGCCCGCCTGGCAGGGCGGGGGGTGTTCACCAGTCCTCCGGCCTGTCCACTGTGGCCGCCACTGTGACCAAAGCAGGGCTTAGGCCTTTGGGGGGACCAAGACCTGTCTGCCTCAAAGAGGAAAGAACAAAACTCACTTCGAACAAAGACTGGACAAACTTTGCAAAAATCGAGTGACAGCCAGTGGCCCTGAATCGGCCGGGGCAGGGTGTGGCGGGGGAGAGAAAGCTTTCTTGTGTCTCCCCCAAAGGTGCGTTCATGACCCCCTCCTCCAGCTAGTGCCCAGGTGAGAACCGACGGGCACTCAGGAGAGGTGCGGGTACAGCCCCCGAGTCGGCGCTCCGATGAGTGAGGCCCACCCGTCGGCCAGCGCGAGTGCGCGGTCCCGGCGGGCGGCGGCTCTCGCGATGCTCACTCAGGTCTTTGAGTCGGAAGGGATCGCAGAGGCCAACCCAGACCCCGTCCCGCTGAAGATCGCTGTTGGCATCTTCCCCCAGGCCACGCCCGCATCCCTCTAGAAACGGAACATCCCTGCTTTCAAAGCTGGTGCCTCGGGAGTCGAAATTTAGACAATTATTTGCATAGAGAGTGGACATATAATTATGGCCTCCTGTATCTTCTGCCATTGCTCCTGATTCTTCCCTTCTCACCCCTCCCCCCTCCCCACCCAGTAACTGGACGATGATCTGGATGATAGCCTTCCAAAGTCTCGGCCCATTTGCAGTCCCGGGGTTTGGGGTGACGTCCTCCCGTTGGGTCTCTCCTTCGCAGAGACACCGAACCTTATTCACACACCTTCACTTGCCCTTACTTTCCCGTGACGGTCAGGTTGCCTCAGTCCGCTCGAGCTGCTGCAGCAAAAACACCAGCCCGAGTGCTCGCAAGTGGCAGGCACTTGTGTCTCCTCGCATTTCTGGAGGCTGGGGGCCAAGGTCAGGTGCCCGGCAGGTTCCGTGTCCGGGGCCCTCTTCCCGGTCCCCAGATGGTGGTCTTTGCTGTGTCCCCACACCGTGGAGTGGGAGGGGGCTCCTGACTGATTCCCATCGGGAGCGCCCCACTCTCAGGACCTCGTCCCCCCACCCACAGCCCCCACCTCCAAACACCCTAGGGATTCGGTCTCAATATACGGCTTTGGGGGAGGCACGAACTCGGAGTCTGCGGCTCCTGTCTCACTGCTACTTAGAAGAGGCTCAGCCGCCCAGTCCTTCGCGAATCCGCTGCTGAGCCTCATCAGCTCCCGACACCCACTGCTGTGGTCCTCGTCACCTTCGCCCAGATGCACAGTCCGACCTGGCTCCCGTTAAATGTAACCCCAGTGCCGCAGAGCAGACGGAGGGTGTGGCCTTCTCTGCTTGGTTTTGCTTTCGAGACACTCGGACCACGACCAGAAATAACGAAAACGATGTCATTCTTCACTTACCCCTCCAAGAATCTGAAAGGAAAGCTCATGTATGAATAGCCACGGTGTCGCTTGTAAAACAAAAAGTAGTCCCCTTTTCTCCCCCGAGGTCTCCTTAGACCCCAGAGCTGGTCTCGGGCTCCACCCCCCTGGACTTCTCTGGCGCCCAGGCGTGCCTCAGTGCCCCCCGCCCCCGGAAACGACTCCGCCTGTCTGCCCCCACCCCACCCTCGCTAGGGGGCCTCATTTGAAGTGGTAGGGGGGGCCGGGCTCTGGACTTTTCCAAGGGGGAGAGGGCGTGTGCAATCCCCTCGGGAATGGCGAGTCTCAGTCTGTCTTCTCAGAGATTCTCAGCTAGAGTTTCGGATGAACACCACTCTCTGCTTCATGGCATCGACTTCCTCTTCCGCCCGGGGCTATTTTTTCAGTGCTTTGGTAACTGGAAGGACCCACAGCGTAGGGAAGCAGGAAAGGCAGCGGGAGTTCAGCCGTTCCCAGTGGGAGGTCCCGCTTTCCCCCCCGGGGCCAGTCCGCTGCCCTGAGGGCTCCGAGTCCCGGGAGTCCGCCCTTAGGACAGGAATTGACCCTGAGTGACCCTGCGGAGCTGGAACCTGGGTGCCGGCCCCCTCTGTCCTCACTCAGCAGGTCTCTGCACGTCCCAGGTGCTCCCTGAGTGTTCATGGGACCAAGCCTTTAATCAGAAAGCCCGGTGGCAGAGGCAGACCCGGTCATTGCCCCTCACCCCCACCCCCCACGCCCCACACCCAGGCGGCATCGCCCTTGGGAATGTAACCGGCGGCTTCCAGCCAAGAGGCCGGCCATCAGCTGGGCGGTGTCTCTCCTTCACTTCCCTCGTGGAGCGCTCCCGGGGGGGCACGGAACCTTGCTGTCCTCGTAATTCCTGCCGTTGGCCACGAGCCTAGGTCCTCGACAGCCAGGGGGACATCTGTGAGGCGGGTTGGGGGCAGGTGTGCGCAGAGGTGAAGACGGGGTGTGGGGACGTGGTTGCCCCTTCCCAGGAGCACTGCCGATTGCCAGGTGGTCCGCGCCTGGGCCACACCTCCCCCGCGGAATGGTGAGCGCTGGCTGAGCGCTCCGTCCAGGCAGCGTCCTGCACAGGCGTCCCCGCGGACCTCGGTCCAAGGCGAGGGGGACACGTGGGAAGTGCTGTCAGGAACCAGCACTGAGAAGGGGGCGGCATTAAAGGGTGATTTCTGCCGCGGCCGCAGCGGCTCATCCGGGGGCCGAGGAGAGCTGCCCTGTGAGAGGGGCAGCAGGGCCGTGTGCTGGGCGGCCCCTGCTGGTCCGTGGTTGGAGGCTGCTTGCTCCCTGGTGAGCTGACTCCCAGAACCCCTGGGCCCACCCAGCGCTGGGGCCAAGCCCACGCAGGAGGGGAACAGGTGGCCCTTCTCTAACTCCGGAGGGTCTGGCTTGGAGGTGGGAGGACGTTCACGCCCCCTCTCGTCAGTTAAAGACCGGGCTCAGAAACAGCCCCCACAGCGTGTTCCAGTGAACACCTGGTCCCTGCTTTGCCTACTTACTCTTCGTTGTTTTTCAGGGCCCTGCGGGACCCCCAGGAGACAAAGGACCGCTGGTACAGTGTGATTTAAATAAGGGGCTGGGTTTCGGTGGGAGGGACTCCGCTCTGATCAAAGCAGTTTTACCTGGGAGCAGCCGGGCCGGGCCGAGGAGCACGGACTCCCCAGGAAGCACTGACCCGTGCCAGGGCGGGCAGGCGGGGGTCGCACTGCGTTCCGGCCGCCGAGTCTGGCTTCGCTTGCAGCATCTCTGCATCCCATGATGGTCGTGGTTTAATGGATTCATCAAATTGCCGGAAGTGGTCCTTTAGAATCCCGGCTTCACCACCCCCAACCACACAGCCGGGGTGAAGGAGGGCGGGGTCTCTTCAGGGTCTCGGGTGGGCGTGGTCAGAGCCTCCGCCTGCAGGGAGGTCAGGTGTGCAGGAGGCACCCCGGGAAGGCTCCTGCAAACGTTGGTCCTCAGGACGAGCGGAGCAGCCCCGGCTGGTCAGCCCAGGCGCGCACAACTGGCACCCGAGTGCAGGGCCCTGTGCTGAGCCGTCTCCAGGTTAACTTCCCCCGGGACCCGGTCTCCATCCAGGACACGGAGGGTCAGCCAGGGCTGGAGCCCAGCCCGGGGTCCCCGAGTCACTGTCCCTTCCACTCAAGGCTCCCCGCGTGTTCTCTGAGCGCAGTTCCACGTCCACCCACAAGTGTGGGGACGTGGGAACAGTCTGAGCAGGGCGGGTTGGAGTCCTCGCGACTACAGACCGCTGACACAGGGGGAGACCTGTGGTCAAGGGCAGGGCCTTCTTCGGCTTCCGCCGCGGTAAGCGTCTCCTCCTCTTTCTCCTCAGGGACCTCGAGGCTCACCTGGATTCCCCGGCCCCCAGGGACCAGCGGGCCAGGACGTAAGTAGAGGGAGGTGGTACAGGTTTGGCTGGGTGACTACACACCCCCCCCAGAGCTCCACGGTCCCCCGGCGCCTCCCCGCCCACCGCGGTCTCCAGGGAGCCCTGGAGGAGCTGGCCTCCGGCTCCAGTCCCCGCCCTTCGCCGTGAGGGTCTAGGTTACCGCCTTCTGTGGATCACAGCCTGCGGTTTTGCGTCGTGCACACCGATTCCTTTCGCTGTCGTGGTGCGCTCTTGCAGCCCCTCCTATTTTGGCCGATTCTCTTTCACGTCTAGGCGGTCCGTTCCGTTCAGACCGGGTCCAGCGTCATCCCGGACTTGTCCCTGACCCTCCTGGGAGTGCTCTCTCCCTCCGGGGAATTCGTAGACTTGTCTGAGGTCCAGAGGATGCATCCCCTCCCCTCTTATGCCGCCGAGGTCTGGCCTTTGCTCAGACAGACCTGGGCAGCAAGGAGCTGGGGACCCTGTGTCTGGTGTGTCTGCGGGTCCCTGAGGCCGAGCGGCGTGCCGGGCCCGCGCCGGTGACTCGGCACCTGCTCGCAGCCCCGCCCGACAGGTGGCTGCAATGAGTCCCTGTCGGGCAGCCACGCCGGGCCCCCGGCCGTCATGGCGATCGCTCAGCCTCGCGCCTCCCATCTCCGCCATCTCAGCTCTCCTCCAGTCCTTTCCTTGGGCTCCCCCTCGGGAGAGAAATGCCCTTCTAGTCCCTGCCCCCACACTTTCAGGCTGCCTCGTCGCCCCTCCACCGCCTGCTCGCGGGGCCGGCCCGCCGAAGGGCCCGCCTCCTCCGCGAAGCCCCGTGTCGGGGAAAGGGTGGCAGAAGTTTAGGATGGGCGTGTGCGTGCGTGTGCATGCGTGTGTGCGTGTGTGCGTGTGTGGGTGGGTGCGTGCGCATGTGTGCGCGTGTAGGGGTGGGTGTGCGCTGTTGTCAGCTTCGTGTCTTGGGCGGGAGTTAGAGGAGGGGTGGTTTTCCATCCTTGGCATGTCCCGCACCTGAAGGCTGCCCGGGGAGCCTTCCGTGGCCGGCTGGCGTGGGAAACCACGCGTCCTTGCTGGTGCCAGGCTTCACGGCTGGGGCTTCTTTTCCCACCGCGTTCCCTCGGCAGATGCAGAGACGGGGGGGGGGGGTTCGGGTTGGGCAGAGCGGGTTGGATAATGTTTTCTTTCTTCTTCTCTCAGGGCGCCCCAGGAAATCCAGGAGAGAGGGGCCCTCCCGGAAAACCAGTACGTCCTCTCACGGTTCTGCATGAACATTGACGATCGGTCGATCGGTCGGGGCTCCGGCGAGATTAAAGGCGACTCTGACGGTTCGGCAGACTTTGAAGGGACTTTTTCTAAAGCCCTGGTGCCCAGAGATACAGCCGGGCGGGGACCTGGTGCCACCATTGCTCCCATTTTCAGAGCTAAGCAGGAGGGACAGTGGTGGGGAAGGGGCTGAGAGGAGCTGTAGGCGGGGGTTCAAAGCCAAGGCCAGCCAGACAGGGAAGCGTGGCCCCACCCAGCTTCCTGATGGTGCCTCTCAGAGGGAGGCCCGTGAGAGGGTCCCGGGGTGCAGCTTCCAGCACAGGGCAGGCCAGACGGGGGCAGGACGAGGGTCTGGGGTGAGCAGGTGGGTGTGGCAGGTACGCGACTTCCTCACGGGCCCGCCGCCTACTCTTCCCAGTCACCTGAATGCTGCCCAGGCGCCCACCCCCACGGGGACGAAGCTTGGGTGGGAGAGGCTGCGGCAGCCTGAGCAGGAGCGGTCAGTCCTGAGTGTGGTCCTGGGAGGTGTGGCCACGCTCCAGCCCAGGGTTCCCGTGGCTTCCCCAAGGGGAAGCACTGTCGCTTTCTGGGGCCCCCTGACCTGGTGGCCAATGCCAGAGGGGCCCCAAAGGTTCAGCAAACTAACCGGCTGCGGGTGGGCGCTGCAGAGAAGGCGCGGTGCTGGGAGCACGTGGTTGGGGGGGGCAGGGGCGGGAGGCAGCGTGCAGAGACGGGGCGGGTGAGCCCCCTGGAAGGCCTGACTGAAGAAGGGAGGGACGGGGCGGCCTCGACTGGGGAGTCCCAGGCCTCAGGACTGAGACGGAGAACTCTGGTTTCAGGAGCAGGTGCACCCCGCTGGGCAGAAGCCCCCGCCCGGGGACTTGGCTCCGGGGGCCCCGGGCCTCCTTCCTAAGCCTGGCTGCTGCGTCTCAGATGGGCACCTGAGGCCCAGAGGCTCTGGGTGCTCGAGCAGCTGTCCCTCCCCGGTCCAGGCTGCTGGGCACAGCGGAGACCTGGGCGGCGCTGGTCTGTCTGGAGGGGCCTGGAACCTTCACGGCGCACCTCCCAGTGGGAAAGGTCTGCCGGGCGTGGGGGATAACTTCCTCCCCAGTCCTCCTCCGTGGGGGGCACTCCACCACCTACTCGCCAGGCCCTGGGAAGCGGGTGGGAGCGTCAGGCTCCGGCCAGAGGGGCTCGGCTGACCTCCTCCAGCCCTGGACCTGGACACCTCTGTGCAAGGGGAGCTGGGCCACCGAGTCCAGCCGATGACGTGGCCGATGTGGCCAACCAGGACCATGTCATATGTCATACAGAGAGAGAGAGAGAGAGAGAGAGCGCGCGCCTGGAGGGGGCAGGGAATTAGTCATTTTAACTACCTTTCAGTGCACCAAACACACTCTCAGGTGCCTCTGATCTCACTAATCAGTGAAGTCCTCTTTCAGGGGCCCCCAGACCAGCCTCGGGTCCGTGAATCCCTAGAAGGACCCCCCCACACACACACACTGAGAAAGGCTGTAACGCTCACAGTTTACGGCAGCGAACAGGGACGGAGGAAAATCGGCGAAGCGGTGGGGGCAGGGCGGCGCACAGGAGGGACCAGGTGTGAGCCTCTGGGGGTCCTCTCCCCGGGACCCAGGGCTCTTCGTTCTCCCGGCAGCTGTGTGTCGTCGAGAGGCCTGAGAGATGACAGGGAAAGTGGGGGGGGGGCCACCCAGGAAGCTCAGCCCTGCCTCGGTGCCCAGGGTCTTCCCGGGGGTGACCGCGGAGTGTGGAGTGCTGGTGCGGCCGAGCTGAGTGACTCAGCACTCACGCACGCACGGCCCCAGGCCCCCGCAGGCCACAGCACTAGCACGGACGCTCCTCGTGGCCCGGGGCAGGTGAGCGAGACGCTTGCCGCATGGTGCTCGAGGCAGCCCCTCGGGAGCCGGCAGGGTCGGACCTGTCTTTGGAATGGGCGGGGCTTGGACAGCCTGAGCTGCTGAGTTCCTGTTCACAGCGCTGTGCTCCTGCCTGGGGGCTGGGGGGCACTGAGAGGGGCCCAGAGCGTAGTTCGAAATTCCTGCACCAGGATGCCCACCCAGGGTCAGCTCCCTGGAAGCAGAGCCTCCGGTGGGCAGTGCCGGGCGGGTGACAGGGTGCCCTTAGGAGAGACCGGCAGGACGTGGCGGTGACAAGCCAGTTGAAGCCGGGGGTTTCCCTGGGGTCCAGCCTTGGGCTCCTTCGCAGGCAGGTCTGGGGTGGGGGCAGGAGCAGTGCTCTTTGCCCCGCAGCAGTCGGTCACTGGCCCCGGAACCCCCTGGCACGTCCCGGCGGGGTTCCGGCACCTGGCGGACGGGCGCAGCAGGTTGGAGGGTCAGGCAGGGCGCACCCTCGACACTTCCCCGTTTGGTCCCTGTCCGTTCTGCACGTGTGGCCGGCCCCTCGGGGGCGGGCGTGGCCGTCTCCCACGTCCCTCGTCCCTTCGGGAGGCCACCGTCCCCACACCCCCGGTTCCTGTGGATCTTCCTGGCACCTGTCTGGTCAGGTTTGCCGAAATCATTGGTCAGAACAAAGCCGTTCATTAAGTTACCCCAAGGCCACGCTGCCGCTGGACTGAAAACTCGCTCCTCGATCTCGCTCCCTCTGTGACTGACGCCCAGCCACGGTGCAGGCCATGCCAGCCAGACGCAGCGGGGACTGGCCCGTGCCGTCCCTGCCTCGGGACAGCCTTCCGCCTGCGGCTCCCAGGTCTGGGGCGTAGCCGGGGCTGTGTGCGCGGCTCCGGCGTGCGCACAGGTGCGCTACGAGGCGCAGCCTGCAGGCCCTGCTGTCTGAGGCGGCGTGGGTGGGGCGTGCCGTCCGTGTGCCCGTGTGTCTGTATTCACTCGTGTTTACCTTGGCAGGGCCCCCCGTCAGTGCTGTCTCCAGAGGACATCAGCCTCCTGGTTAAGGTAGGAGAACGAAGTGACATGCGTGCGCTGTGGCAGCGGTGGTGGGCGGTCTCGGTCAGGTGTCTTTCGTTGTCTGGACGGCTGTCACAGCTCTGACAATAGCAGCACGTGCTGAGAACTCACTGTGCCTGGTGACACGCTAAGCCTGCTGTCCAACCTGGCCGTGACTGGCCTCGTCTCACTTTAATTTAAATAAACCGCAACAAAACTTCAGGCCCCTGGTCGTACTAGCCACAGTCCAAGTACGTAGCAGCCCCGAGTGGCTGGCTGCTGGCTACCGTAGGGGATCACGCCAGTGCGGTTGGTGTGCTTGTTTTGCACGTTAGGAACCTGTGAGGGTCAGTGACTTCCTGGGGATCGAATCCCTTCCTCACTGAGCCCAGAGACTGGCCTTTAACACCCGCCAGGACTGCCTCCTCTCGGGCCACAGCTCCGGTGCGGGCAGCGGGGGCAGCTGCTGGGCTCTGGGGCCCGGGGGTGTCCAGGTTTGGGTGGAGACTCGGCACCGTGCGCTCTCTCTCTGTGAGGGGCCGAGACCGGGGAGTTGAGCGGCTGAGACGCAGGCCAGCGAACGCTGGATGCCCACGGCCCGGGGCTGAGACGGCCGAGAGCTGGGAACCGCTGGAGCGAGAGGCAGACGGGGCTCGATTTCCCATTTCGGAAAGGTCGGTCTTGCTGTGGCGAGTGCGGGGGACGCGCCTCTGCCTCCACTGGAAGCCTTTGCCTGAACTTGGGGGAAGCCAAGCCCTGGATTCGGGGTGAGGAGCCCCTTCCTTTCCTCCTGTGCTGAAACGACACTCGGGCGACGTCGGCAAACAGCCAGTTCACGCCTGAGAGCAAGCGAGGGAACCGGCAGGGACAAGCCTTCTCGGAGGTCTGGGACGTGTCCGCTCTCCGCACACAGGGATGCCTTCATGGAGAAGCACACGTTTTATTAAAAATTAAGGAGCAGTAAACGCAGTCCTTCCTGACTTTATTGACGAGAGAGAGCGCTTTTTCCGCAGTCAAGGACATGACGAGAAATCGTTACCTATCGATTCAGGCCGGTGTTTATACTGGCTCTCGTTAGCTGGGCTGTCTTTCAGAGTGCCGTCGCTCTGGGGGGCTCTGGGTCTGCATGGGCCCCGGACTTCAACCTGCAGACGCCCTGGTCTTTTTGCCGATGATAACCGGAGCGGGCGCTGTGAGGCCTGGGTGTCATGCTTCGTGGCTACGGCACTGAGACGGGTGTTTAGAGAGATCGATGTTCCCGAACTGCTGAAGGATGGCGAGGCGCCCCGTCGGGAATGTGGGCGCCCCCTGGTGGCCGGCCCCCAAGACGCCCCAGCCCGGGAGAGCTGCACAGTGTCCAGAAGCCCCGCAGGCAAGAGCCGGGTCTGCGTGGTGCGCCCAGGACCGCAGGGTTCGCTGTTCTCACTCCCCGCCTCTAGTCACCGGCAGGTGAAGGCCGTCGGTCTGGTCCAGGTGGCTGGTGGCAGGGCCCGCCGTGCTGGGGAGGCCTATTTTATTACAGAGTGTTGACCTCTGCCAAAGAATTGGGTCACGTAATGGCCTCATTCTGCTCGTTGGCAAAGTGCCTGGGTAGGAAGTTCGTCTCCCGAGGGGCCCTGCCGAGTGAACCTTCACGGCTGGATCTGAGCCCGGGGAGGCCGACCTCTGGATGCAGGCGAAGGTGATTCCCTCCGATCCTCACCGGCAACCCCGCGGGCGGGGCTGTACCTCCCTGCATTTCACGGAGTAGGACAGGGAGCGCAGGTGAGCAAGGCACTTGTCCAAGGCGTCAGAGCTGGAGAGCGGCAGGGCCAAGACCCAGACCGGGTGTCCAACTCCGCCTCTATGCCCTCGGCCGCCTCGACTCTCCAACCTCACCTTTGCCTGAGCCAGGACTCCCTGACAGCCACCTGGGGAACACAGGCAGGCAGTGAGTCCCCAGCCTGTCACCTAGGGGTCTGAAATACGGGCTCCACAGCCCTGGGCCTCGAGGGTTCTGGTGTCCAGCGAGAGCTGGATGAGGTGCCCTGGGTTTTATTTCTGTTCCTGGGCAGCGCCGATGGCTTTGGTCCACCTAGCAAGGGCTGCGGTAGTGGTCCCCGTGTCACAGATAAGGGGGCTGAGTCTCAGGGAGGTGGGCAGAGGTGTCAGTACGGTCTGGTTGGAAGCAGAATCCTGTCTGGTCCCTAGACCTTGGGAGCCCAGGAACGCAGGAGCCAAAGTCAACCTCAAGGTGGGGGTGGGGGGTGCCGCGTGGAAGCCAGCCTCGCCGGTGCTCACTGGGCTCCACGACCCTCCCTGGCCCCTCAGGGGCTACTGACAGCTCTGGTCTTCAGGGGACAGCCCTTCACAATGTCTGTGGCCAGGACAGCCCTGGGACGAGAGCCCTGACAGAAACCGGAAGGGTATAGGGAAGTGCGAGACTTTGTGTCCCTCGGGCACCGTGGGTGCCGCTGCGTCGCTGGCCCCTGCTTGCCACCTCGCCTTCCAAGTCTAGTAACATCCCAGTGGCCAGAGCTCCTGCTGCCACCAGGCTGGCTGCAGTCCCCTGCCCCCCGTGTCCATTGTGGTGTTTCCGGGACGTGTCCCACTTTGAAGCACTCCAGGGGAAGTCCAGGAGTAGGTAAGGTCCTCTCAGCCCCACCACTCTTCCAACCCAAACTCGGCAACTGAAGACAGCATCCTCCAGCCTGCGTCCCTCACCACTGCTTCACACACCCCAACAGTGGGCACCCGCCTCTGCCCCCAAGTTCAACCAGCTTCTCAAACCAGCCACTAAAGGAACACGGCATGGGACCACGAGGCCAAGCGGTGAGTCCGTTTACGGAACTGGTGCTCCGTGGAAGGCCGTTCGCCATGCGCCGGGTACACAACGGTAACTCCGCCTGTGTCTTCGGAGAGGCCACAGTTTCTGTTGGCTCGATGTTGGGGGATGGAGCTATAAACACTCCGCTTCAACAGCAAGACAAGCGCCCACAGTCTGAAGCCATGAGCAGGGCTTCTTGGAGTGGGAGACTCCTAAGGAATCTTCGAAGACGGAGTATGAGTGAAGCAGATGGATAGAAGGTGGGCCCTTCAGAGCAGCTCTTGGGGGGAAGAGCCCGCCCACCCTGAACCAGAGGCCAGCGTACATGCTCGGTCACCGAAGCCTCGCCTCACCGAACACGATCGATGGCAGCCCCACACGCCTTCGGAGCATGCAGGAGGCCTTAGCTCATGCTTTGGCTTTGTGTCAGTTGGCAGCGTTGAACCATGAACTCCTCCAGACCCATCCGCCCTGTGGTCTCCAAGCAGAAGGCCCCGGCTCGCTCCGAGGGGCCGCTTTGCACGAGGCATGATGTCCTCCATGGAAGAGTCGCCGAGCAGATGCGCGGGGTTGGTCCCCTGGCTGCCTGGACTGGGAGTGGTCCGACAGTCGTCCAGGTGCCTCGGTCGTGTGCTCCCCCTTCACCCCCATCCCAGGAGAGGATGGGCGAGGCGGAGCAGGCGGGGTGCGGGGAGGGCACGGCAGGCGTCCGCCACGGCCCTGAGATGGGACGGGCTGCAGAGGGGTCGGCCAGCGGGCACTGCTCGGCACAGCCCTGCTCCACGCCCGGGGGTCCGGGGACGACACAGACAAGCTGGAAAATGTGTTCCGGGGCTGAGAGAAGGTGACATTCGCTGCGGGGGCAGCACCTTGCTGCCTCAGACGCCGCGCCAAGCCCAGCCCCGGGCACAGCCACTCGGCGCCCGTCTGGACCGGGAAGGGTGCCGGGCGCCGTCCGGTCGGGCTGCAGGCCCAGCCAGAGAGCCCCGAGGGCCGCGCCGCCCTTCCTCCGCTTCCCTGGAAACCACTCCCGCAAACCCGGGATGAGGCCTCGGCCTCCGACGCTGCTGTGTCCGAAGCCTTGGGACGGAGCCTGCTATTCCGAACGGTAAAGACTCGCCTTGGATCTGTGATTGCAGATTCACATCCGTCTGGGCCCTTCGGACGTCACCATCCTGGCCGGCCTCCCAGCGGTCCGGCTGGCCGGAATTAGGGAGACGTGGGGTGGTGATTCGCATGTATCCGTGCGGAAGTCTAAGTCAAGGTTAGGACAGAGAAGAGTGCGGTCGGGCCGCGGTGGGTGTGTCGGGGAGCAGGTGGCGCCCTGCTCGCCCTGCCATCGCCGCTGGCTGGCCGTCACTCTGCAGCGGGTGGGCTGCGGCCGCCTCCTGCTTCACCAACAACGTGTGTGTGTTGTTGCCTCCCCCCAGGACGTGTGCCGTGACTGCCCTCCGGGCCCCCCGGGCCTCCCGGGTCTGCCGGGTTTTAAAGGGGACAAAGGTCTCCCAGGACGGCCAGGGAGAGATGGCACGGAAGGGAAAAAGGTGAGGAGGCGAGGGAGGCGGTGTTTTCATCATCCTGGGGTCCCGTCGCCGCCTCTCGGGTGCCAGCAGGACGAGCCCAGTCGAGGGCGTGGCTCTGGGAGGAGGCAGGGGTCCTCAGGCCATCTAGTGACCGGTTGTCGTGCTAACTGTGCCTGTGGGTGCATCACCGACACCCTCTGCTCAGACTTGCTGGGGTGGGGTGGGGTGCCATGGGTGGGGGGATCCCAGAGGGAGGTCGGCGAGTAGGCGTGTCGGGGCGATGCCTGCTGGTGACCCTGGGAATGGGCTCCAGGCACTCATCCTTGGTTTTTTTCTCTTTTTCCTGCTACAGGGAGATGCGGGGCCCCGAGGCCCCCCAGGGCCCCCGGGAATAGCGGGAGCACAGGTCAGTGGGCCTTCTTAAGGGCCGTGCATCGGTTCTGCTCGTCCCGCTGGTTAATCTAAGTGTGAGGAGGAGAGATGTTGAGTGTAAAGGAGTAATGGCATTAAGATCAGAACCCACATTCAAGGTCTAACCTTGGCACCGACGCTCTCGGTGACCTTCAGCCATTTCAACCTGTATCAGGTTGTTCATTTACAGGCACCCCAGAGGGTGCAAGTGTGTGATGAGCTACGGGACTGGACTGTGTGGTACTTACCGGTTACGACAGGAGCCTTCGGCGCTGTGTGGCTTTAGGCAGAGCCCTTGCCCTCTCTGGGCCTCAAGGTCCGTTCTCACCGATGGGAGGGAAAACCCTTCAGAGCCCGGTGAGAGCTGGGTGTTGGAATGACCAAGAAGAAGTGGTGATTGCCACTAGGAAGGAGCCGCGCCATGAGCAGAGTGTCCCTAACTGCCCTGTGAATGAGCAGGTGCCCTTGCAGAACCGCAGGACGCTCTGTGGTTTCACAAAGCCAGTGTGGGAAGCGCTGGCTGCCGGAACGAGCGTCCGGGCCCTGGTCGTCGGTGCTCCCATTAGCTCTGCGAGTGCTGGCATGGGGACAGGCAGGAATGGGGGCCAACCTCCCTTCCTCCCACCCCTCCCCAACACTGGGGCTCCCCGCAGCACCCCCTGCTCCCCTGTGGCCTCTGCTGCCGTGAGCTCCGCACACCACCAACCCCACATCCCCAAGGGCCGCCGTGGTTCTGCTGCGTCCTGCCTGGGACGCGGCGAGGCCCGTGTGAGGGGCGATGCGGCACAAGCTTGTCCGTCAGAGAGGGAGCTCCGGAGTCAGCCCTGCAGGGCTGGGGTCCCCTCCCTGACTCGGGTCGGTCCTCGCCTCCACTTCCTCGGGGGACACGAGGGACTGTAAGGGCAGCGGCCCCACTGGACACAGCACAGGCCTCAGCCGGGCTCCGGGGGCTGCCCTCTGAGCCCAGGGTCACAGCTGCGCGCATGGCCAGGCGTGGGGTGAGGGCCTGGGTGGGAATGTGGGCGGAAGCCAGCACCTCAGGGGCCGAGAGAAAGAAGACTCGGTGCAACAGTTTTAAAAGTTTAAATTAGTGCAATAGATTCATGAGAAACAGAAGACGAAAACTTAAAATAAAGGTGGGGCCCAACCCTACGCTTGAGTGACTTGCCTCTCACACCCTGCGACCCCCCAAGCCCAGCTCTCTGGGAGCCCTGTGTAGTTATATCTTGATATTTTCTTCATCTTGTGTTACTTTGCATTGATTCTGACGTTTAAAAGCACAGCACTGGAATATCCTGTATCTGGGATGCCGAGGTTTCTGGAGCCCTTTACCTTTTATGCCCAAGGTGATGCCACCCCAGGCGCAGCCACCCCAGGCGCAGCCCCGAGAACTGGGGTGGTGCTGTTACGTTTACTATTAAGAGGCAAGCAAGCAAGCAAGCAAGCAAATAAAAGCACCGGGGCGGTAGGGCATCGCTATGGAAAACACCCAGGTCTCCCAGGCCCTGGCTAGCAGGTAGAGACGCCTGGCATTTGTCACCCGTGGACGTGGGGAGCCTCGTCGGGTTTTGGCGTGCCCGGGACTGCCGCTGCGGGAACTGCGGTGCCGGCCTCAGTGGGGACGGTGCAAGAGCTTTTGCCCGGGGCCGTGTTAGTGAGGGGGGGTCACCAGTAAAGGGCAGCAGCGTCTGCGCCCTTTCCTGCGTGTCGCCCTCCCTTTCTGGGGTCCCCACCGGGGCTGAGCTTCTCGCCGGGGGGCGGGGGGGATTCTGTACCTGGTCTCTGCGTACGTAACCTTTGCTGTCAGTTCGCCGGCCTCTGGGTTTAGCCTCTGCTGAGGAGCGGCCGTTATGCAGAGAAACAAAAGCCAACAATGACGCAGCTCAGGAGTTTCCTCACTAAGTCGGAGTTGCTTTCTCTACCAGCCCAACCTGGCGTGGAGTGCCGGTGTCTTGGGGCAATGGATTTGCCTTTGTTCTTTCATAATTCGATTCAAGAGAGGGTTTGTGCCTTCACATACACGGAGAAAACAAAGAAAGCTTCCACCCAGAAACAGAACAGACGTTAACTCCCGCTGCATCAGAATAACAGAGTCCTAAGTTCTCTCCTTGAGACTTCATGGCGCCCCTGAGGCGTCCTTGGGGCTTGAGGCCCACCCCACGCAGCAAGCCCCCAGGTGGTTGCAGCCACAGGCCCGGCTGCCTGCATCGCCACGTGGTCTGCTGCAATGTTCAGCAACGTCCTGGGAGGCAGAGGCACTGTCCCACTTCACAGAGGAGGAAACCGAGGCTCAGCAGGGTTAAAATGCCTGTATTGCCAAACCTGTAGGTGGTAGGGCCAAGGTGAACCCCTGCCAGTCTGACCCGGGGTCCCCGCTCTGTAGTACCCCGTTACACCGGCACCGGGACATGGGTGTCAGCACCCAGGACAGCTCCCAGGGCCCCTTCCTTCTGTCTCATCCCACCTCCAGTGATGGCCCTGGAGCAGCGTCACCCTTGGTGGGGAAAATGAGTCCCGGAGAAGTTAAGTGTCCAGTCCGAGGACTCACAGACCTGCCTTGATCCTTGACTTCCAACCCAAGCCAGTCTCTGCCCTCTTCACCCGTCCCACGTGCCCCTCCAGGCAGCGGATGGGAGGACGGCGTCATGTCCTCTGTTGAGCTTCACATATCAAACGAGAGCTCTGTGAGATGTGCAGATCTGTAACCTGAAATGCTACCGGTGGCGAAGCACTTGGGACCGTCGCTCATGCTCTTTTGCAGCCCGAGGCCCTGGGTGCGCACGGGTCGCAGTTGGCTGTGCTTGCTTGCCTGCAGTCGTGACTCAGCATCTGGTGGGTCAGTGTCCCCAGGATTTGTCTTGCAGGTTTGCAGTGGCTCTTGCTGGGGGCTGGGGCTGGGGAGGTTAAGGCCACGGTCGGTTACAGAGCTCCGTTCCAGGCCTGCCGAGTGCAGGGTGAGGTCTGGAGAGAGGGACTGCTGTCAGGACCGTGATTCAGATGGAGGAGGAAGGAGCAAGGAGGTCATCAGGGCGATGGCCCTGGAAACACGGATTCCTGCGGAGTCAGATGTGCACACCTCTCCAGGGCAGGAAACGCACTTGGTTCCCTGCCCATCCGCACATCCACCAGCCAGGGGAGGGGGATGGTGAGGATCAGAGACGCCGCATGCGCAGAAGTCCCTAGCTCTGCGGATGTTCTGGACGACTCTGGGAGGCAACCCGGAGGAGCTAACCCATCCTCTGCTGCTCTTAGAGCTGCCGGAAGAGGCCCGGGAACCCCATCATGCCCGGAAGGTGACCCGGAGCTGTGGCCTGCATGCCCTCTCCAGGACCAGATCTCTCTCTTCACCCATAGCGGCCTCAGTCCTGAAAGATTCTCGCCAAGCGTCCCCTGAACGGTCCCCTTCCAAGTCAGGTACAGGCCGTGGCTGCCAGGGCCCGATGCTGTGCCAGAGAACAAAGACCTACAGGCTGGTGACTCTCGGAGAGGTCAGGCTGGGACTGGAGGCCACCCAGAGCAGTGGGGACGGCCTGGGCCTTGGGGGTCAATCGGTTCCCCAACCTGGCTCTGCCGCTTACCGGCTGAGTGAAATCTGCTTACTAGTTACAGGATTGGGAACGTTTATTTGGCTTCTCCCAACCTCCAGTCTCTCACCTGGTCTACCTCGAGAAGAGGACAGAAGGAACAGTCACTGGGCACGAGGACTGGTCTGGGCACGGAGGAATGTGGGCTACGTGAAGCCCCGAGAGGTCCCCGCAGCTGCTGCTGTTTGAGTTGCAGGAACTGTGATAGGCGGCCTGAGATTTCTCATCTGCACACTCCGTCAGCGACCCTTCCTGGCCTCGTGGCCCTTCCTGGCCTCGTGGCCCTTCCTGGCTAAGTGCAGTAACACAGACACATTAAACGTTTTCCTGCGTCAGCCCGGGCTGGTCACGGAGCAGGGCATCGCATGGGGCCTCGTTCACAGAGCACCGGCAGAGCGCCCGGCGGAGCGGAGGCTCGGCGGGCGCCAGTCCTCTCTTCTGGCAGGAGCCGAGTGGGCTGGGGGTGGCTGAGCTGCCTGCAGGGGCGAAGGGGACAGGGACAACTGCGGAGCTCCTTGAGCTGCTGCCATTCCCATTGTTGAGAGACGAGGATTGAAACCACCCCACGCCCAGACCGAAGGCTGGAATTGGAAAGGAAACTATTCACTTTTCAGGCGACTGTGGCAAAACGGCAGAGAAGCAGCATGCGACCCAGCATCAGTTCCTTCCGTTGAGACTGTGGTGTGGCCCGGAGGCAGTGCGCGGCTCTGCCCCGAAGTGAGGGCATGCAGAACTGTTGGAACAAACGCTCTCCGCTCTGAGCCTGTTTTTCTGCTCTACGTGATGGCATTTGGCGCTTTACGGGCACCAGCTCACCCAACTCTCCCAGCATGCTCAGGGAGGCAGGCAGGGGCGCCGTTCCCAGGTGGCTCATCACCGATGAGCTGCCGACGTGGGGCAACGTGGACGGACAGAGGCTCGGCTTGATGCTTCGGGGAGAGAACCGTAGGCTCTGGGCCGGGAAGGACCCTCGTAGGTGGGCCTCCCGCCCTCCTTCATTTACCGGATGAACAAGCCGAGGGCGAAGAGGGAGCCGTGGTCTCCTCAAGGATGCAGAGATGAGAGATGACAGGCTTGGAACCAGAGCCAGGATTGACTTCCTGCCAAAGACTTAATTCCCTGCATAATGCATCCTTTTAGAGGAACCGAAATGTTGTTTTTCTTAAATAGCATTTTACTGAAACACATTTTTAGCGCAGTGAATGCAGAGCCAAAACAGGTGAGAGTTAAGAGAGTTTGGAACTTTTGAATGTTACTTTTAGGGTTAGTCTGTAAAAAACGTTTCTGGCAGGTTCCATGTTATGGATGTTTTTATACCCACAATAATGACCAGGATGATGGTGATGATGGAGATGGTGATGATGATGGTGGTGGTGATGGTGATGATGAGGAGAAGCATTGATAGCTAATGTTTATTAAGCGCTAACAATGAACTCATCACTAGCTTAAGCACCGTGTAGACCTTAGGTCCTTTAATCTTCACTTCATGACAAAGATGCGATCACTATCATTCTCATTTTAGAAGGAAACAGAGATGAAGTACCTTCCCCAGTGACACATAATCACTAAATGACAACACCATGGTTCACATACAAAATGACATCAAACGATCTTTTTAACCAGCATTTGCTGAGCTCTGACAGTGTGCTGAGCTCTACACTGAGTGTTTTCCGTGTTCTATCTGATTTCATTCCCCTCACATTTCGTGGGCTAGACTGTCATTATGTTCTCTATTTTGTGGATAAAAATGACAGCTTAGAGGTCAAATGACCAGCTCAAGGTCCCACAGGCACTAAGGGAGGGAGCAAGGGGCACCTGTCCAGAGACCAGCGTCCATGTCCTGAGCCCAAGGCCTGATGCCCCCTGTCCACCCCCACCTCAGCTTCTCACCCCTCCTCCCCCTACCCCTGCATGGTGATGCCCACGGACACCGAGCCAACCTGCGCCGTCCCTTGCCAAACCTGCAGCGTCCCACTTCCCTCTTAGCTGGCCCTCCAGACTCCCCGCACCGTGGCCAGCGGAGCCCTTCCAGTGTCTAGGGCCACCACACAGCCTTCCGACGGTCTCCAGGGCCCTTGAATCGTGTTCAAGGGTTAACGCACATGGCTGTCCGTGAGGTGGGCTCTGCCTGTCCCCCCAGTCCCATTTCCACTGCCCCACCGGAAGCCCACAGCCCAATCGCATCATCCCACCAGCAGGTGTTCGAGCAGATGGTGCCTCTGTCTGCCGACACCCCGCCCGGGCTACAGGGTGAACTTGGTACGAGATCGGCGGAGCACGGGGGAGGGAGTGCGGTCGTGAACGGGCAGATGAATGGGCGCGGGCAGCCTTTCGCCTTCGCGGTGCAGCTCCAGCGGAGCGCCCCTGACCGGCTTTCGTTGTCCTCCCCAGGGGAGCAGAGGGGAGCGTGGCGCAGACGGAGAGTCTGGGCAGAAGGGCGATCAGGTAAGGACCGCGCAATGAACCACGCGCCCGGAGGAGTGCGGCTGTCGCTCCTTGACGCCTCCCTGCCATTTCTCACACCACCCCTCGTCTCCTCTTTGTGCGCAGGAGGGTTTTTTTAAAATCACATTTTCCCGGTTCCCACCTGAGTCCTCCGGCTTATTTCCACCTTCCTCCTCCCCAACTATCCGAGGAGCTTGCCTTTTTAAAAAAATTCTTTTGTACTCTTGCTCTCAGTGCTTCTTGTCCGCTGGAACGGCAGCCGTTTATTGCAGAGCATCCCTTTCTTTCCTGCGGCGCCCCCGTTGTTTCTCGAGTGCCTACTACGTGACTCACCGGGCTGTTGAAGTGCCTGGCGGATGCCCCTGCTGGGCTCCGCTCACCCAGCCCGGCTGGACCGCTTGTCCAAAGGCACCACAGGGGGCGCCAGAGATGACACGCTGCTCTTCCTGCGGATCTGAACATCGCAGGTCCCCTCACCGTCATGCAGAGCCACCAGCTGCCGCCGTCTCGGCTCCCTGAGCAGCCTGTCCGCCGCTCGAACTGACCACTGTGCTTCTGCCTGACTGCCGACTCTCGGTGCCCGGGCTTTCCTTCCCTCTCTCCCACCTGCCCTCGCCCCGCACTTCCCGCCCTTCACGGCACCCCTCAGCCCGTGCTCATGGTAAGCCAGCTCTGGCCGGGTGCTGCACAGGCTGGAGACACAGAGTGGCGGTGGGCGGGTCCGACCCTCGCAAGGCGTTCGTCCCACGAGGGGGTGAGGCGCTCGAGCGAGGGGCAGAGGCAGAGAGGCCACGCTGGGTTCGCGGTCCGAATGACGGGCGGGCTCAGCTGAAGCCCCCGGCGAACCTGGAAACCAGCACGCATTTGAGTTAGTCTCGTAAGGACGGCTGGTCGAAGGCGGTGGGTCCACAGCGAGCATCACAGCTGGTGTTTCTGGGGGCTGGAGCTGGAGGTGGAGGCTAGGGGAGTCCTTTATTTCAGGGTGGTTTGCTCGCTCGTATAAACTATTGTGTGAAATTAAATGACCTTTCAGTACTCTTCACACTAGAACTTGTTTAGCTCTTTCTATGAGACGCACGGACCCCTCTCCACGTGGAGACACGAAACTCTTTCTTAAAATAACTGCATTGCTGTCACCGTGTGGAGATCATGGTTCAGTTAGCCTAGCCAGTTCCCCGGGGGCTTACGTTGTGTCTGGGCGCGTTTATTTGCTGGTGAGCTTGTGTGATGGGTGGGGCGCTCCGCGCCCTGAGCCCGTCACCCAGCGCCGCTGCCCGTCTGTCACGGCCACTCTCGCCTTTCCGTGTCCTCACACACTCCCCCACACTCCTTCCTCCCCACCGTTTGGAGGCAGATCCCCTTTCGGGATGGGCTTGCTTTTGTGAGTGTCGTCGGGTGCTTCGCCAGCCCGCCGAAGCCCGAGCAGGGCACCGGGACGGGGCTTCTGCGCACCCCGGTCTCCACCCGCGTGTCCCTGGGGTCAGAGGGCAGGCTCTGGACCACGGCCCGAAGTGCGGCAGGCGAACAGAGCTGTTCACGAGCCACTTTCAGGATCTGCCTCTCTGTCTCCTAGGGTCGCCCCGGCGTTCCAGGCTTCATGGGGCCCCCAGGGAACCCCGGACCACCCGTAAGTCATCCTCCGTCGTCCGCTCCTCTTTCGGTCTTGTATTTGAACGCGCTCCCATTCTCGGTGAAGACGGGGCGTGCTTGACGGACCTCCTGTGTTAAGGAACGAACCGACACCTTACAGGTCCCAGGGGCCCTCGGGGGGTGAGAGAGCAGGGGACCTGGGGGGCATGGATGGACAGTGGACTCTGAATGCTGTTGGGACTGGGGGACACGGGCAGGGATGGAGGCTTGGTTTGTTTATTTTTATCCAGCTGGGAGGCGGGAGGCCTGAGATACCCGCAGGGTTAGGGATGTGGAAGCGGCCGGCGCCCCCCAGGGGAACCTGGCCCGTGGTGAAGGGTTCTGGGAGTCACGCCGAGTCACGTGAGCCCGGCTTTCCTGGATTCGCTGCAGTCAACAACAGTCGCAGTAACTGCACGCTGCCACCACTCATCGTTGCTCCTTGCAGCCCATCATCCCTGGTTGTTCCGAGGCGCGTGTTGTTATAGTAACGCTACTGACTGCCAGTCCCAGCTCCCCGTCCATCCCCCTCGGGCTCCCGACTTCCTGGTACCTGCGGCTCTGACACCGACGGGCGCCCTTCTTGGCAAACTGTCTCCCTGCGGCCTAGGCTTCCCGTGGTTAGTCCTACTGCTCCTCTGCCCCAAGTCGCCATGGTTGTTACCAACCGTAGCCATGGTAACAGGCGGTGGGACTCGGTTTCCTGACCATGCCCAGGACCGGTTCCGAGAGAGTCCTGTGTGGTCCCCACGAGCCCTGGTCTCCCAGACCTTCCAGAAAGTGGGTGAAAGGCCACTCAAAGGGAACCTGCTTCCAGTTGGGGCCGACCCGTCACAACAAATAGTGAAAGAGAGGTTCAGTTAGGAGCAGGAAGCTACAATGTGTGAGATTAAGCTCGCTTTATCTTGTTTTTGACAACTCCTAGTTGACCCTAATTCTAACTGTGCGGCAATTCCTAGAATAAATCAAGTTGTTTTAAATGTATTTTTAAAAAATAAATGTTAGCTTGAAAGGGCATCTTTACAGCAAACTCATAACAGGCAAGTCACCTACACAGTGTGACAGCTTCACGAGTCTCCCCGAAACCTTCGCTGCTCAGCTCACTGTCCCCGCACAGGCCTCGCCCCAGGTCCTAACTGTCCCAGTGCTGCCACCTGCGAGTTCATGGGTGGCCTTGTGGGGGTTCAACAGTTTGCTGTCATTTGACTTGTCACCCATCAGGCCCTGTCCGTGGTGCCCCGGGAATCCGACGCCAAGCAGACTAGCTCCCCTCAAGTTCATTTTCTGGTGGGCGGTCGGCATTCTTCCTCTGCATCGGCAGGAGTTGATCCCACTTCAGCTAGGTTCCAGAGTCTAGGTTGCTGGAAGCTATTGGCAGATTATTGTAGAAGGACCCAGGTTTGCAGCGGAAACTAGGTGTGAGGCTTGGACTAGGTGCGCGATTCCCCCTGGCAGCAGCCCAGGTGCAGGGCGGCCTGCGCCGTAGGCGGCTCGTTGTCAACCCTGTCGGTGTCCCTCATCGTGAATGGGGACCGGGTCCTTCCCCAGTGGGGCAGACGCGGCCGAGTCAGACTGCATCCCGTCCCAGGATTGTTTGACACGGGGCCTTGGACGCACCTTCCAGAGCTGTGCCCAGTCCCCCTGTGACCCCGGGCCCTGATGTGGGCGTCGGCGTGTCCCTAAAACTCTTCCAGAACCCGGCACAACATTGGGACTCAAAGTACGTCCGTGAGGCACGTGAACCAGGACGCTGGGATGGCGTCTGTGACGCCCCGTGAGAGCACGCTCACTGTCCCGTAGCTCGTCTGGTCCGCAGCCTTCCCAGCCTTGCGCTGGGCAGCAGCCACGCGCCCAAGACCGCTCTGTCGTCAGCACGGTGGCGAGGGGAGCCCCAAGCGCGAGCCTGGTGCGGGCTCCTGCGTCACAGGCACTGACCGCATTCTGTCAGGGACTCGGAGGGGGCAGGGGCACCTTCGTCTCCCCTGTACACGGACCTGAGGTGCAGAGGAGCGAAATGAATTGCCTGAGACTGAACAGCTCATCACAGGAGAACCAGGGCATGCCCCCCCGCCCCCCCAGCCTGGGGAACCGTGGCTCAGTTGGGGCGCTCCTAATGACGCCCTCTCTTCTGGGCTAAGGACAGCGTGAGCATCGCCTCCTGCAGCCCTCACCGCCTGGCGGTGTGGGAGACGTCTCTCTCTGCCCTTTCCCGGACGAGGAACTGAAGCTTGGAGGTCTTGCTCCACTCGGCCAAAGCCGGGAAGGAGTGATGCGTTAACGAGTCTAGAGAGCCTTCGCCCTGATCACCCAGCCTGCTTAGCCCCTGAAGCATGCATTTGTTTAAGAAATATTTCCTATCCACCGCCTACAAGACACAGCTTCAGTTCCCAATAAATAAATCAATAAGCACAAGGGTGTCAGAGGGTGGCCAAGGCCGCAGAGAAAAATGAGAAACAGGCAGTGAGGAGGCAGAGGCTTGCCGTGTTGGATGTGGTGGGCGGACAGGCTCCCACTGCGAAGCCGAGACCCGAGGCAAGAGGCAGAGGGGGCAGGACAGGGGCTCTGCCGCGTGGGGATCGGGCAGCAGGCAGCCGGAACAGCACGCGCGAGAGCCCTGAGGCAGGAGCGTGTGGGGCCCGCCCCGCGCCACCCCCCTGTGCACCGCATCGCTCCCGGTTTTCCGCCCGCGCGCCCCTCCGCCTGAGTTGACACCAGCGATGCCTCCTCGTCTCCCTGAAGATAAGCCCAATCGCTCATTTCTTGCCTTCCTTCCTGAAATGTCTGTCCCCTGATAGGATTGAAAAGGTCTCTTGTGAAGTGAGACTGTTTGCTGTTGTCTTAGGGGTGATGGGCTGGCACAAGCTTCCGCCTTCCCGAAGTGTGGCTGCTGTCTTCCCAGCGTCTTTGCATCCTGGAGCCTGGCCCAGCCCCACGGGGAGGGGGGAGGGGGGAGGGGGGACGGCTCGGGATGTGGGGGCTGCGTGCTGCTCGGGCACGAGAACGGCCCGGGACCTCTGGGCAGGGGCGCGCCAGCCTCACTCTCGGCCTCGTCGTCTGTAGGGAGCGGACGGAGTCGCGGGAGCTGCTGGACCACCCGGCACCGAAGGCCCCCCGGTGAGTTCCTCAGCGGGCAGGGTCTGCCTTCCGTCTGTGTCTGCCTTCCCCGCCCTGCCCTGGTCCTCCCGCCTCCGTGGCTGTCACGTCCCCAGGGTCGCGTCACCACCAGCCAGCCACAGGAGGGGTCACTTTCCGTTAGGACCCCGGTCAGAGGCTCGGGGGAAGTGGCCTGGGAATCTGGGACAGCAGAACGCAGGCTCCAGCCGGCACGAGCAGGCGTCAGGCGCAGCCACGGGTCTGAAGTGGGGCGGCTCGGAGCACGCCCACCCTGAGCCCCACCCCTGCCGGGGCTCGCGGGCAGCCTGCCAGCTGGGAGGCAGCTGCTGGTATCCAGTTGTTCCGCAGGCCGGCGTAGTGTGGAAAGGCGGGGTCACGAGCCAGGGCAGCGAAACCAGCACTGCGGTAGCTGCCCCGGGACCTGGGCCGTGTACCTCGGAAACCAGGGGCAGGGGCGTGGCCCGAGCTGCGGGGCCCTCCCTCTCTTGGTTTCAACGCCCTAAGCGAAGGGCGAACCTCAGGGCGCCGGGTGCCAGGGTAGTGGCCCCTGCATACACCGCCACTTAGAGGAGAGCACGGCAAATGGGTGTCCCTTACCTCGCCCGGCAGGCAGCCCTGCGTGTCGGGATGGTCCAGAATCACTGTCTCCACTTTGTGAATGAGGAAAGTGGGGGCCAGCGAAGCAAAACTACCGGTTCAGGGTCACATATTGGGGGAGGGTCAGAGCCAGGTACAAACCCTGCCTTCGAGTGTCTCAGGGTCAAGGTCCAAGTCTGGCCTGCAGGCAGGTCAAGGCCCTGGTCTCTCTGGACTCTGGCGCCCAGAGCACCCTAGGAACCCCCAGGAGCTCAGGAGGAGGACAGCTCCTCCTCCTCCTCAGATGAGGAGTTAAAAGCCAGAAGGGGGTTAGGTCACTTGTCCAAGGTCACACAAAGTAACGTCCATGCTGGTGGTCTTACATCAAATCACCATTCACTCCACGCTGACCCGCAGGGTGGGGTGGCCAGGGCTGGGGCTGGAGGGCTCTCGACATTGCAGAAAACAGCCACGACGGCTCTTTTCATGACCGTCGTCTGGCCAGGCCTTTCGAAACAGCCCACCCGAAGTCCCAGGGTGAGCAGACCGCAAACTTACTGCAGGCAGCTGCTCATTGATTCGCGGGCAGCAGCTGCCGCCCCCACTACGAACGGACGCACCGTTCGCCCAAGGAGGGTCGTACGTGAGGCCCAGGGCTGAGTCACTCCGCTGAGCCCTGGGGTAGGTCTAGGGATGAAACCACGCCACCTAAGTCACTGATTCTGTCGCCACCTCCGCGGCAACTTATGGTTGTGCCGGAAGCTGTCCGTGGTCCTGATATTTCCCCCGAACATCAAACCACAAAATATTTGCAAGTTTTCTTGGGGCAAACAATGTGTGTTGGTAGTTCGGAAGTAGCAATGAAAAGGTAAAACAGGGCATGGTTAAAGAGGCACACAACCACACAACCCTTCCGGCAGAGTTCGAGTTAAACGATGTGAATCGTTTGCCGCTCTGGTAAAAGGAGGCCCGGGCTTGGGTTCGGGCCCCGCAGAGCCCTTCGCTGTAAAGAGACAACCCCTCCCCCCACTGTCTGCTGCTTTTGAAAGAAACGGTTTGGGAATCCGGGAACCCTCACTGTCAACATTGTAGCACCCCGAGTGATGATCGAACATTCGCCCCAAGTGGTTTTGGTGTCATCGTCGTTGTTGTTCCCTGTTGGCCTGAGTGGCGGTGTCGGGTCTCGCAACGTGAGTGTGGAGAGCGCAAATCCTTTCGAGAAAAGACTCTAACAAACCAATAGCAAACCCAAAGCACCGTCCATTCTTCACCGGTTCCCAAGGGTCTTTAGAAAACATTCTGGGTATCTTAACGGTGCATGACTGCCGTCTTTCATTTTCCTCGGGTAGAAAATAAGACTCGGTGGTTGAGCTGAATCAGTACTTAATAAAGCGTGTTTTGGGTCTCCTGATTAGACTCTTTTATATGACAACATATACAATCTGTATACTTCTGAAATAAGTGTTAAATATTTTTGCTTTTCTTCAAGGGGCTAAACTCACAGCCCTAAGAACACGTGGTGTAGGGGTTGGGGGTGAGACCTGGCCCCGGGAGCCGATGCCACGAGAAGCCCAGACAGGGGGTTCTGACGGTGCTCGACACTCACGGCACAGAGCCTGGGTGACACGCAGTGCGTGCCGGGCGGGAGGGATGCTCTGACGGCCTCGCGCAGACTTAGAAAGCTCGGGGTGACGGCAGGGCGTGTCTTTGAGCAGCGAAGTGAGAAATGAAGGATGAACGCAGTCTTTTGAAAGATGGGGTCCGTCTCATGGGGAAAGATGCCAAACGTGACTGTTGCTGGTAGGAGGTTTGGGGACCTCTGGACGAGAAGCTGACTCAGACCACGTGGTGCAAGTGCCCCCATCAGCAGCCCTCCTGCCCTGGGCCCCGAACCTGCAGCAGCCCAGGCGCCGTGCTCCGTGCTGTGGCAGGGACCCCGGTCCAGGCAGTCTGGGGGGAAAGGGCAGAGTTTGGTCCGGACCCGGGTCTGTGAGCTCCAAAGCCCCAACGTCGTTTTCCCCAGCAGGCTTCCCATCGCGAATTCCCAGGTGTGGGTAACAGGGCCAGAGTGAGTCCAGGTCCACACCGCAGTCTGCCCCACTGTGCTCTGCCCTGGGCGCTCGCTGCTAGGGGGTGATGCCCGCAAAGGCAGGAGGTGGGGGCAGAGCACCCACTCTTTCTCACCAGAGACCCCTCCCTCCTGTGCGACATCACACCCTTGCGGAAAGCCACTCCGGAAGCTGTAACGGTGTTTTTGTGTCTCGGATCTTTTAGGGAAAAGAAGGTCCTCCTGGCCCCGAAGGCCCGTCCGGGTTCCCTGGAGTCCCCGTAAGTGCCACTGAAGGGGGGAAGTCTGGTTTCTTCGCTGCGCAGATCAGCAAGGGACGGTGACTGTCACCATCGCAGAGGCAGACATGGTCCCTGCGAGGTTGCGGGGGGCGGGGGTTGTGTGTTCGAGGGTGTGCGGGGGAAAGTAACCAGGAAAGAGAACTAACATTTCGGTGCAGTTCGTCTTAGTGCTGTTCTCTGTTGCATGTGCTTGTTGTTCGCCTGTTTAAACAGCGTTTTCACCTCTCTCTGCACATGTACGTGTGCGTGTGCGTGTGCGTCCGCATGCATAAAGAGAGCTCCGCACACCCGCAGAGGGAGGCGAGCAGAGCGTGCTCGTGCGTGCACACACGGTGGAGGTCGCTAGTGTACTGTGGCACTGTGCACACTTCCCGTTCTCCGCGCCGGTACGGTGCCCGCGAGTGCCCGCACGCTGTCTGACGAGCGCCCGCCCCGCAGTGCGCACTGCCGTGCCTCTGCTGCCGCCTCGAACGCTGTGCCTCTGGCCGTCAGATCCACGACAGCCCGGTCTGCACGCAGGCGCTCTTCCGATTCCTGGGTGACGGTCCCTGAAAGTGCGGTCCGCGCGTCAGAGTTCCGTCACGTACCAGGCTCTGTCCCCCGACGTTGCTCTGGGCGTGTTAACTCCACAGCCTCCCCCTGAGGCGGGGCCCTCCTCTGCGTCAGCGAGAAGGCTGGTCCAGAGAGGCCAGGGGCCGCCCCCCATTCCCCCCAAGAATGAGACCTCATGTGTGGCTCAGGCCTGGCCTAGGCCTGCGTCCGGGGCCCCACTGGTCTCGGGCCTTGGCCCTGCCCCCAGGGTGCATTCTCATGTTCCAGCCATACTGGCTCACTTTTGGCTCCAAGGACACCTGGCACCCCCCCCCACTCGTGCCACAGGGCCTTTGCATGTGCATTTCTGTCTGCCCAGGAAGCCCTCTCGTCACCCCTGGGGAGCAGTGGAGGACTTGGACCTTCCCAGCCCCTCGGGCTCTGGGGGCTGTGCAAAGGGCTGTGCTGTGGGCTGTGCGGCCACCTCCTCCTCTTCCTCAGCACCCCCCTCTCCCCACCTACCACCGAGGTCAATCCAGGGCCCAGATACGAGGCCCCATCACCCCACGTCCAACCTCACGCACATGTCTTGGAGCGTCCTTTCTAGACCGACAGCAATAATTAAAGGAACTACTATGACGTCCTGCTTTCTCCTTCTGTGCCAGACGCTGCGGGCCGGCACCCCTGCCAGGATCTGGGGGTCGGGGGAAAGCCAGGACACCCAACCTGTTCTGCTGGGTGAACCACTTCCACGTGCGATCGGAGCTGCGCCTGCCCTCCCCTTCCCCGTGGGACCTTCGGACACATGACCCACTTGAGTTTCTCTTGCAGGGAGCGGAAGGCAAAGAGGGCAGAGACGGGAAGCCCGGTCCCCCCGGAGAGCCGGTGAGAGACTCTGAATTCCTCTGAATTTACAGGCCAGGTTAGCGCCCCCTCGGGAACAGCTGCGCTGCACCCCAGGGCTGCTCGGCACCGGGCGGTAGGAGAAGCGCTTTCTGCGCGGGCGACCCTGCCGGGGGAACTCTGCCGTCTCCACCGCGCAGCCGAGGAAGCTGGGTCCCAGGACAGGAGGCGATGGGCCCGGAGTCACGGGAACCGGACGGGGTCAGCCTGGGCCCTGGCCCTGTCTGTCGTCGGCATGTTCTTAACTGCACCAGGCAGCCTCCATCCGAATGACGTGGGAGGGGAACTGAGGCCGGGGGAGAGATCGGTACTTGAAAAGCCAGTTATACCCGCCAAACACCCGAGAGGAAGGTGGCTTTGGATGGCGGCTCTGTGGCCGGGAGGAGTCCAGCACAACGCTGAGCCTCGGTTTCTTTTTGACCAGAGCCGGAGGAGTGCGGAACTGTGTCGACGCACTGGGCTCCCCTGTTAATGACTTTAGGAAGGCACTTTCCCACGGCCCCACTCCTGACTCCTGGCGGGGTCGGGGCCGTGGCCGTGGCGCCATGGGAACCACCAAGTGGAAGCACACGGAAGTTCCCGCAGAGGGGCGTGTGTCCCGTGTACCTGGTTTGGTCGGAAACCACTATGAGTCGTTCTGCGTCGTTTCCCCTGCTGGCCAGTTGCTGAGCCCGGAACTCACTGCTGGTGGGGGGTGGGGGTGGAGGGGAGAGAAAGAGCTCACGGCAGCGAGCAGCGTGGAAAGCCCTCACTGACTTGCTGAAGGCTGATGCCCAGGGGTGGGCACGAGGCCGAGAGGCAGGGGGACAGTGTGCAGGGGGACAGAGGAGGCCAAGCAGCCCCACCGTGGTCGATGGCACCTGCCCATCTAGGACCACAGGCTCGGAGGGCTTCCGTACCTTCTCCGCAGCGACCCCCAGGGCCCCTGCTGGGGTGTGGGTGTCAGTGCTGCCCCGGCCGGGGAGCGAAGGCACAGAGAGGCGAAGCAGGCTGGCCGAGGTGCCCCGGCCGGGGAGCGAAGGCCCTGCAGTTCAGGAGGACGGGGAGCCGGGTTCGAGCTGCGGATGGCGTGCCATCCTGTGGGGCTGGCGCGACGGCGCAGCGTTCCTGAGGCTGGTGGTCCGCGCGGTGGTCTGTTTGTGGAAGGCCTCTTCCAGAAAGACCCGCGCCAGGCATGGAGCACAGACTGGTCCAAGACGGGGCCTGCTCTGGGTGAGCTGGCGCACGGGCACTCAGGCTCCTGGACCAGGCGGGACTCGGGGACTCCCACTCCAGTGCTCACTGGTCAGTTCAGTTCGTTCTGGAACATCAGCCCGTGGCCGTCCTGATGTTTGTCACTCTGAGCTGCTTGTGAGGACCTGGGCCCAGGAACAGGGGGTCTCGGGGACCCCCTGAAAGCAGACTGGAGATGAGGGTTTGGAGGCCGTCGGAGTGTTGGGGGTGACCCCCGGAAGCACGGAGGGCAGGAGGAAGGGAAACAAGGAAGGAAAAAGCCCCTGACAGCAGGCCAGGTGGTGAGTCCGTCCAGCAGGCAGCCGGCTAGGTCCTGCTGGGCACCCGCGAGGACGCGAGAGGCAGGCCCGCACCGGGCCCCCCCAACCCGGCCTGGGCCCGGGAGGCCGCCCTGTCCAGCGGCGTGCTGCTGCAGCCTGTTCTGACGGGGGGTTTCTCCCGGAGCCGTTGGTTCCGTGCCCTGGGCCTTCGCACCGCAAAGTCGGGCACGCAGAGGCCATCTGCGCACGGCCTTCAGTCCGGCAGGAGCTGTGTGTCCATCCCACAGAGGACAGGCGCCCTCCCGTGTGAGCAAGGCCGGGGCTGGGCGGCAGGGAAGGGCGGCAGGCGGTCACTCTGCAGTTCGGCTCATTCAGTTTCTATACCTGGGGCACACGGATGGACAGGTAGACAGCAGATGGATGGTGGATGGTGGATGGTGGATGGACAATCGGATGGATGGGTGCGCAGGCAGGTGGTTAGGTAGGCAGCCTTTGGAGTCGCCTGCTGCGTCGCTTTTATGAGGGATCATCTGAACAGTAATTACAACGCAGAATGCGGTGCAGGGACCCTGGAGCCAAGAGGCCTGGCTCAGCGCCCCTGCTGGCCGACCCGGAGCAGGTGGGCTGCCCTCTGTGCGCCTCAGGGAGAGCGACAGCGCCTCCCTCGCTGGGCCACCGGGAGCAGTCGGTGGTGTAATTGCACGAAGCGTTCGCCCGCACCTGGCCTGTTGAGACCCCCTCCGCGGTGGCTGGCTGTCAGGAGTTTTCTGCTGGTAACTTGGGCCAGGGATGGGGTGGCCACTCCCCCTGACTAGGGGCCAGGCTGGGCCCTCATCCCTCGGTCACAGACACCCACCCACGAGGCAGGATTGTCCTGAATGTGCAACTGAGAGGCAGATCCAGGAAGGGAAAGGGCACCTGAGACCACACAGCTGGGCTTAGACGGAAGGAACCGGGCGGAAACCGGCTTTCGGAAACCAAACCACCGCAGTTTGGAAACCGAGCTCTGTACCCGCCCTTTCTCTCGGCAATTTTTTCTCCGAATCCAACGACGCTTCCCCCCCCGCTCCTTTCTGCACCAGTGGGTTCCCCTCATCGGATCCTTGTGGTTACAAGCTGTGCCAGCGAGGGCCCACCCTGGGGAAGTGGGCGCACCCCCAGCTGCACGGAAGGCGGGGCCAGGCCACTGCGCAGCCCCCGGCGGACCTGACCGTTCACCCACTGGCTGCTCCCCCGCGCCCCGGCCCCTCCGACCCCTTCGTTGGGACTTTAGTGCCCGTCACTCCCGGGCTCCCATTTGTGGCCGGTTCTCCCCAGGGCAGTGGGGAGCTGCTGGCAGCGAAGGAGGCTGAGCAGCAGAGGTGTCCCCACAGCTTCTGCGCAGTGAACAGAAGGTGGGGTCGGGGCCGCTGAGGGTTTGCAGGGCCTTGTCAGGAGGGCGCTGCTGGGGCAGCGGAGTGGCCTTCCGGGGTCCAGCGCAGCTGGGGTCCGGGCTGGCCTGCCCTTTGTCACCTCGGCCAAGTCTCTCTGAGCCTCGGGGCCCCGTTTGTGCAGTGCGGTAGTTGCTAGCTGCCTTGAGAGGGTCTGTGGGCGGGAATGAGGTCATCTGTAACGAGGATGCCGACGTAATTTCTCGGCCAGCCCAGAGCACATCTGAGAATGCGAAGGGGCCCTGCGGACTCATCGCCGTGGAGATGACACTCTGCAGCCAGCCCCAGCCCGGGGAGACCAGGATGTAGCCGGCCGGGAGCCAGGGCGGGGACTTGTGTGGGTGACAGTGTAGCGTGGAGCCGGGGGAAGGGCTTACAGGGGGCCAGTGGCGGGCCCGTGGGGATGTGGGGGCCCAGGCGGGCCAGAGTGAGCAGGAAGATCCTCCACGTGCCAACCTCACGCCCTGCTTTTCCTCTTCACTCCCAGGGCAAGGCAGGAGAGCCGGGGCTGCCAGGACCAGAGGGTGCCCGCGGCCCCCCCGTAAGTGCCCCACGCGCGCGTGCGTGAGTGTATGTGTGTGCGTGTGCATGCGTGTGCGCCCCTGGCCACGTGGCCAACACGGTGCGTGGAGGTGTCCCCCACCGCCCGACCCTGGGGTCCAGAGTTCCTCTCCTTCAAGACTTGGGGGCGCCAACGTGACAAATTCGGTTCTTTCAGAGCCCACGGCTCTCGAAGTCATTTCCCAAAGGGCCACCACTGTGAGCAGGTCACTGGTCTCTGTGCTCCTTTGTTGTTGGCCTGTTTATTATCATTTTAATGGGCTTTCTCTGGATGAAAGAACCTAAAAATGAGTCAATTTTAGTTTTGAACATTTTTCATAGCTAAGAGTTTTTTGCCAGCTGTAAAAGTAACCCTTTTCTCGTTGCACAACAGTAACAATGATGATGGTAATACTTAGAAAAATACTAAAAATAATATAATAGAGGAGAAAATCACCTTACTTATAATTCTACCACACACAGAGGTAAAGCTCGACTAACATTCCAGGGTATTTTTCCTCGTCCTTTCTTCCATGCGTGAGTTCTGACGTTTACATATGCAAACCTAGTTGTCAAACGATTATAGATGTAAATATACGAGATATTTTTCTATAAAAATGAACTCTATGTATTTTGGGTTGTTGAGTTTCTTTTGTTGTTGTTGTTTTTTTTTTTTTTTTTTTTTTTTTTTTTTTTTTTTTTTTTTTGCTAAGTGCTTTACTCCATGCTTTTAAAATTGTTTATACAATTTCTAAAATTTGTTTTTGGGGAAAATATGATTTTTAATGACAATTAAAAAATTTTTAAATCCAGTTACCTGGCAAGGAAGTCAAAATGCTCGTTCTCTTTCCTTAGTGTGTTTTTCTGTAAAAAAACAAAAACAACAAAACAGCCAATAACTCACCTGGCTTGTATTTAATATGGAGGAAATCGAATACAAAATCAATTTCCTTTTGGCTAAATTGCTTTCACCTGATTGCACCAGGCGGCGACCCCTGAGAATGGAGAATACCACTTTCTATCGGGGATTTAAACTCAGAATTAGTGATTTCTGTCGGTGAAGACGGTTCCCGGCCTGTTGGGTGGGAGGGGCCTCCTTCCAGCATTGGAGCCCAGTTTGGGGGACCTGTCTGGGGGCTCTAGCAGGTGAAGGAAGCTCCGCCTCCTCCAGCCTGCAGGGCGCGAGTCCAGGCACAGCTCTCAGGGACGGACTGAGCCCCGAGGCAGACAGGCCTGGGTTCAGGCTTCACGTTTCCAAGTGTTACCACCTCGGCTTTGGCCAGGGGCCCGCCCCGAACCCCTGTTTCTTCTTCTTCTATGAATTAGGGGTCAGCAGGGCTCCCACTTCCGTAGGATGGTTGGGAACCCCGAAGGAGAAGAGAAAATGTGAGAATTGCCAGCCCAGGGTCCCGCACATGGCGCGCGTGTCCCTCAGCCGGTCCTTTGGTCCCTGGTTATGCCGGAGGGGAGCGCAGCAGGTGCCCCCGCCTCTGAGCCGGCTGGATCTGGGGTCCCAGCGTTGTTGAGAAAGACACTGGGACCCAGGCAGGACAGCGAGGGGAGAGGACTGGCCGGCTTCGAGCCGCCGAGAGCAGAGCTCACCCTTTGTCCGGTCCCTTACGAGGCTCTGCAGAAGCAGGCTCCAGCCTCGCTTTCCAGTTGTGGAAACTGAGTCACAGCGGAGGCGAGTGCGGCGCCCGGGATTCTCGGGCATGGAGCGCAGCTGTGGTTGCAGCCCAGACCCGCCTCCAGAGCCACCCCCACTCCATCGCGTGGCGGTGCTCGAGGCCGCCTTCCTCACAGTACGAGTCCTGCAGGCAGGCCAGACGGGCCTTGCCACCACTCTCGTTCCCTGGACGGCGACGGGAGGAGGCCCAGGGGCAAGCTGACTGTCCCCGGGCCACAGTGGGATTGAGCCTGGAATCCAGTTGGAGATGACTTCCTCCCCCTTGTCCTCCTCATGAGCCACTGTTACTTCATGTCAGGGCACCAGGGGACAGGCCTGGGTGAGGTCGCACCATCTCCTGTAAGGGTCGCCCCAGCCCAGCGGGGGGGAGTCAGCCCCAGGGTCAGAGGAGACTCGGAGGGCAGCCGCTCACTCAGCTCAGGGCCTCGCAGGGATGGGAGGCCGCCTGGCCGGGCGCCGCCCCTTCGTCCCCTGCCTCGCCCAGGAGCCACGCAGAGGCTGTCCCAGCAAGCGGTGTGAGGTCGGGCAGATGAGAAACAAGAACGCGGTCAAGGTCAGGAGGTGCTGGGGCATTCCCAGCAGCCCTGCCCATGCTGTGGACTGAGCAGGAGGAAGGGCCTAGCCACTGGTCAGCAGGCTTCAAGGACATTTCTGGGACATGGCCGGTGCTGGGCACACAGCAGGGCCCCGTACCTCGCCGCCCGTCCATCTGGGGTGACGGGAGTCAGGATCCGGCTGGACCCCCTCCCCCCACCAGCCCCCCGCCCCCCGCCAGGTGCCTGGCCCTCCCTCATGCCAGCCTGCTCTGCGGTGGAGTAACCGCAGTCTCTTTCTTCTAGGGCTTCAAGGGACACACAGGCGACTCTGGTGCGCCTGGCCCCCGGGTAAGTGGCTGTCTGGTCCCGGAGGCTGTCCCAGGCGGACTTGAGCTGGCACTTCCAGGAACTGGGCTCTGGGCTCTGCGGGCCAGTGTGGCCCCCGGTCAGCTGAGAGAAACCGACAGTGGCATCGCTCTGGTTGTCCTGGGCATTTCTCCCAGGGGCGGGGGGCAGACACCGGCTTACAGCCGATTGGACCACATCTGCCTGGAGTCTGGCGTGGTCACGGGCTGAGCTGCGCACCTGAGGCCCGAGGATGGGGCAGCTCTCCCAGGGCCCCGAGCTCAGAGGCCCGCTTTCCGGTCCCTCCCCCTCCCTCTCTCCCAAATGCCCTGAGCAGCAGGCCGCTCGGGTCCCAGGGCGGAGCCCTGCCATGTCCTGGGTAAGGTGAGGAAGCCGGGTGCAGAAGGGTCACCTGGGTCAGCGGGAGAAGAGGCGGAACTCCAGGCGGGTGTGTGCGCCCCTGCAGCTGGTTCTCCCTGCAGCTCAGAGAGGCACCTGCACGTGGCCGGACACCCACTGGCCTCGGGGCCCTGCAGACCCCAGTGCGGGGCCGGACTCGGTGGGCGCTTTCTGGCAGGCCTGCTCCTGGGTCCTCCCCCCGTCCCCCGGTGCTCAGAGACGCTGGTTGAGGCAGCGGGAGTGCGGGGCCTTCCTCTCTAACAGCAGGTGTTTTGTTTCTGCTTTTCTCACTAGGGAGAGCCTGGTGCCATGGGCCCCGCCGGCCGGGAAGGGTCACCAGGAAAAGATGTAAGTCTGGAGCCTGCCAAGTGTCCTAGGAACAATCCAGTCCATTTCCACATTATTCCTTAGCAGCAGGGTCCATTTTACGGAACTGGGCTACCGTGTGGGGTCCCCTGCATGCAGCTAAGAGCAGCTGCTTGGGCCCGGCCGGGCTCCTCTCCAGCCTGGACCCCGAAGGGCACCTCGGACCCTCACGGGCAGTTTGGAAATCCTGGCCTGGCCACCCCACCCACTTGCACTCACAGAAAGGGGCTGCCAGGCGCTCCCAGGCCGGAGTGCGTCTGGAGCAGCCCGGCCGGCAGGGCAGGGCAGGGCAGGGCGCTGCCGGGACTGGACCGCGGGACGCCAGGTGGCAGGCAGCGCACCCTTCCCTCCTCGTCACGGTCCGACTCTTCCCACTTAAAATCCTTTCTCTAGAGAGCTCTAGACCCTGCTTTCTGTGGGAGCCTGGCCGAGCTTCTGTTTCTACCCATGGAAGTCCACGCGAGGTGGCGATGGTGAATCGCCACTCCTTTGCCCTCTGGAAGGGGCTGACACGTGGGTGACATTGTTCCTACTGTGGGGACCGAGGCAGGGACAGGTCCAGGTGACAGCCCCGTGAACAGGAACAGGCAGACACCCAGGAGCGCTTGCCTTCCCTGGTGGCTCCCCTGTGTTGAGGTGGCGCTTGTGTAGCCCCCGGGGGACCGGAGGGAGCCCTGCGTGAGCCAGCGAGCTGATTGGCGTGTACGCTGGCTCACGTGCTCACTCGGCTGCACAAGACGGGCTGGCTGAGGCTGCAGTGACGGGTGTCAACGAGGAAACGTGTTGGACACGGTGTGTGACCCCTTTAAGGGGTGACACGATGAACTTTGGCCCACATTCCACGCAGCCGCTGTGATTTACATGCAGTGACCCCATGACAGCATGACTCTGTCTCTTTTCCAGGGTGACACTGGACCCGCAGGGCCACAGGGACCCCAGGGACTGAGGGGCCCACCGGTGAGTGTTGCTTGGAGACCCGCCTGCGCCCTGTTGGGGCAGGGCCTGTGACCGTGGTGATGGTGACGTGTGGCTGGCTCGTCCTGGTAGCCCTCTGTGTTGTAAAAGCGTCAGTATGACCCGGCAGTCAGAAAGCATCGTTGCCTAGTGGTCCCCCAGCCCCTCCCCCACCCCAGGCTCTTTTCTGGAACCATCTACCCACCTGGCAGGGGCCTAGGCCCTCATGGGGTGTGCGTTCCCAGGGGAGGCACCCGCCACGGGGCACACATTGGTTCTTGGGGTGCCCAAGACTCTTTGTAGATCAAACTCGGATGTGCATCCAGACTGTGACATGCATGAGGTGTTGCTGTGATGTGGACGCCCCACGGGGGCCTTTCGGGAGGGAGCGCGATGGCACCCCCTGCGCCCCTTCTGTCCTCGCGTCGGGCTTCTGCATCCAGGGTCCGGGGTGTTACGTTATCCGGGCTTGGCGCCTGGCCGCCTCTTCCGTCTCCTGGGGGCTGGGTGAGGCTCTTCCCCTCCCTTGGGCCTCAATTTGCTCACCCGTCGACTGGGGGAGGTGGTACGAATCCAGCGAGGTCAGCCGAGGAAGAGAGAGGACGGTGGCCAGTGCCCGCGGCGAGGGCCCGGGAGCCCCACGCAGCCTGTTCCGGAGGAAGGCGGTCCCCTGGCTCCGTTTCCCTCTCGGACGGCAGAGTGGCACCCAGCAGCCCCCCAGTGCGTGCAGGTGCTTTTGGAGGCGCAGGGGAGGCTGAGGGAGGGACACTTTGGGAACAGTGGGTGCCCCCGGACGGGTATGCAAGGCGCCGGTTGCCGGCAGCAGGCCTGGGGAGGCCGGAAGGGACCTCACAGGCTCCCTGCAGGAGGAGGCAGGGCTTGGCCCTGAGGGCCTGGGTCCCCGAAGGCAGTTCCTGTGGTTTTCTGACTGGTCCCCATCAGCTCGGAAGGACATCGCAGAGAATCTGTAACCAACGCTCAGTGGCTGAAGGTCACTAAGTAGGAATTTTCTTGAACTCGATAAAGCGGGGCCCAGTTTTTCTCCGGCGACCTCATTCTTGCCAGCTGGGACCTCGGCCTGGGCTTCCCCGAATGAGGAGAAGGCCGCTGCACACCCCGCAGCCGGACGCCGGGTGTTCACGGACGGGGGCAGGGCCCGGGGCCGGGGCTGGCGGGGCACGCACAGTACTCACGCCCGAGTCCTGCCCACACCTCGGAGGCAGGCGCTGTCACTGCTGCGCTCGCAGATGAGAGGCACGGGCACAGAGGGGCCTCGCCGAAGCCCACGCAGCCACTGAGCGGGGGGCCCGGGTCCGGTGGCTCGGCTGACGTGTGCAGCTTCATTGAGCGCCTTCCTCGGCCTGCGTTTTTGAGATTTCCTCCTCTGAACGATCACCTGGCAGGAGTTTGGAGCACAGAGCCGTTGGGGGGGGGAGGTGGGGGGGCTGTGTGTGGCCCCCAGTCCTGACAGTCACAGATCCAGAGGGGCTCCCTGAGACCTGGGCTCCAGGGACCTGAGAAGTGGCCCGAGGCCGAGGAGGGAGCCAGGTCTCAGCCCCCGTCAGGCTCCAGCGCACAGGTGACAGGTGGCCGTCCCGAGCCCCCCCCGCTGTGCGAGCTGCTGTGCTGGCCGTGCGCTCGCGCGTCTTGGCCCTCGTCCTCCCTGCAGACGGAGAGGACCGGAGGGAGGAGGAGGGGACGTATAATTAGCCCAGGGATGAGCCGAAGCGCGTATTTTTAGAGGCACCCAGATGGGTTGGCGGGTGGGCGGAGGGAGGTGCGGGGAGAAGGGGCAGGCGGCTTTCCGTGGAAGGGGCGAGCGGGGGCGGTCCCACCCACAGGCTTCCTCGTGCCTCGGTTTCCTCATCTGCGCCACAGGGGGAAAGACATCGACGTGACAAGGTTCTGGCAGGATCTGGTGAGCTGAGGCAGACGAACCCCCCCGATCTCACGTGCCCTTGTGAGGCACAGGTGGCAGCCGTATGTATGACGGACAGGCCGTGTCCTCACCGAGGCCGGGGTAGCACGAGGCGGGTGCCGCGTTGGCTGGGACCTGTCCCTTTCGGGCGGGTGCTGTCCCATTTCTGTGCTCGACGGTGTTTGCCTCTGCTGTGAGCAGCAGGCCGCTGCGCATGGGCCCGGCGTGTAGGAAGGGCCCGGGCGGGGCTGACTTCTTTTTTCCGTAACGTGCTTCCAGGCAGCCGGCACGTCGGAACACACACCTCTCAGACCGTAAGGCATCAGGGCCCTTGGGTGAAAGGACCCGTGCAGAGTGGGCTCCGTGTGTTCCTGGCCACTCTCCGGGCAGAGCGCCCCCTTCAGGTCTGGCTCTGCGCTCTGTGCTGGACGCAGGGAGAGCGGGGCACTCGCCGTGCTTGTGGGCTGCTCCCGGTGGGGGCAGGGACAAGGGCCAGGCAGACACTGCCGCCCGCCCGGCGGTGGGTAGGGGAGTGGTGGTGAGACCTGACCCACCCCGCCTGGCGAGGCTGGGCTTCCAGGCTTAGTAGGAATTCGTCGGATCCTCAAGGGTGGGGGCTGGTGTAGGCCAAGAGCCTTGCTGGAAGGTTCTGGTTTCTGCGCTCCCAGGAGCCTTACCGGCTAAGCGTCCATATCCAATTCACAAAGGCGCACAGAACACCCCCCAGTCAGCCCGTCCTGGAGTGGAAGGGTCGGTCCTAGAGTCTGGAGTCAACAGGCCTTGTGTTGGGTGGTTGCAGGACCTTGGGCAGGCCGGCCCCCCAACCCCCCCAGGTCTCAGCATGTCTCAGCCCCCTTGGGGCCGGGTGTGCCGATACCGGTGTGCCGACGTGCTCTCAGAGCAGCCGGGGCGGCTCGGCTGGGGCGTGAGCGGTCAGTGCATCTGAGCCAAAGGACGAGGGGGTGAGCGTGGTCGGCCTGTCTGTGTGCGCTGCCGGGGTGCCGGCCGCCGAGGGAGGCCTTCGAATGTGTGGACTGACTCAGTCCATTCTTGGCAACGATGTGAGTTCAGTGTCACGAGCTTCTTTCGCAAGATCCTGTGGGTAACGAATGAAGTGGCTCACTGAGAGCCCCGGGGGCCCGTTACAGCTCTGGGTGTGAAGTCGGTCCCCGGCCCCGGCCCCAGTCCGGCAGCCTCTCCGTTCCGTCGTCTTGCGCTCTGACATCCGGGCAGAGGGGCCCTGCAGAGTTACCACTTCTGTCTCTTCCGCCAGGGTAAGAGTGGACCACCCGGATCTGCCGGGGAGCCCGGCCCCCCAGGAAGCCCTGTGAGTACTCATCCCTGCCGAGGGACCGGTCGGGCGGGGCGTGGGGCTCACATCACAGAGGCTCCAGCCTCCGTCCGCAGGAGCAGCGATGGGGACCCAGGGGGTTCGGTGGTAGACGCGGGCTGGGGAGGCAGGAGGGGGCAGGAAGGCCCTCTGTTAAAGTTTAAAGTAAATGCACTTATGCGGTGGGCTCTCTGTGGGCTCCAACCGGATGCACCCTAAGGGACAAAACTATTAAAGGCTTTTTAAAAGCGAGTCATAAGGTCGCCCCCCGGGTGCTGGGGGTCTTCAGAAGACGAGAAGGCGGGGTCAGGCTGGCCGGACCTGGCCGTCTCAGACAGCAGGGTCAGTGTGCAGCGTGGGAATGGCCGTCACACAGAGTTGGCTGAAGGGTCCTCCTGCTGCTGGGGGTGGGGGAGGGGAGGGGAGGGCAAGAAGGACGGACAGACACGAGGAGGAGGAGGAGGGTGGACTGCATAGTCAGTGACATCCTGGACACTGGATAGAGGATTCAGGGTTCAGGGTTCGGGCCTGGTAGCGGGGAGACATGCTGGGAAAGACGGGTCTTGGGCGGATCCCGGGCGTGGCGAACTCAGAGCCGGCCCGCCCGCCTCCGCCCAGCCCAGCCTCCTGTGCTCTGATTTGCTCACGTGGGCAGCCCTGGTCAGAAGACCGCCCTCAGGGTATGGCAAGTTGCGCAGCAAGGTCGCTGGGCAATGCGCAGACCCGGGAGGCCGGCTAACTGTTGTTCCCTGGAAACTGGGGTGACCAGGAAATTCATCCTTCCCAGGCACACCAGGCTTCTGGCCCCCCAAGTAGGGCCCCATTTCCCGTGGGCCCAGGGACCGCTGCCTTCCAAGGGTCTAGCTCCTTGGCGAAGGCAGCGGCCTCCCTCCGGAGCCGTGGGGTGGGGCTCGTTGCTGCTGGTGCGACCGAGCGGGTGGAGGGGGTTGGGTCGTGAGGCTGGGCTCCCACCCGTGGCAGCCGGCCCCGCCAGCCCCGGCAGCGCTGACTCACACTCGGTGGCTTCCCAGAAAGGCTGGCACTGAGAGATTCCCCAAAGCTTCCCCCAAGAAGTGACGCTTCCGGGCATGCACCCTAGTGTCCTGTTGGGAAGACACCCCGAACCTCACGGCAGAGTGTTTGGGGCCACACAGGCATCGGGGCGTTTTGCTAAATGCAGGGTCCGGCAGCAGTAACGCCTGCCTGAGCGTGGTGGGTGGGGCAGTAACATGGGTGTGGCAATTTACAGTTGTAATTGGAATGTTTCACCTAACATGTCACATGGTGTGCGTGAGTGTGCTGTTGTTATGTTACAGAATGGCGTGCTTGTGACTTTGTCATAAAAAGGGGGCTTCGATTGCGCTGGACCCTGTATTTCATCCTATTTTATTTCTGTTCCTCTGAACGGAAAGGCTGCTGTTTACAGGGACTCTGCCCATCCTGGTCCCCAGCCGGTGACAGCACTGTGGGGACCCACTGTGCCCCACGCCTCTCCCAGACCCCCTCTTCTCCCTCCCAGGAAAGCATCTTGTCCCCTATCTTGTCGACGTCTCAAGCTGCCAGAGAGCAGAGCGGTCACAGGCTTTCTGAGGCTGCTTGAGTTGGCCTTGACCTTGAAGGACTGATCCAGCTTTCCCTCCGCAGGGCCTGAAGGGAAACAAAGGAGACAATGGCAGCCCCGGACTCCCCGGCTTCCTGGGTCCCCGCGGGCCTCCGGTAAGCAGAGAACCCCGACAGGGGCAAGATGCCCGGCTCTGGGGTGAGGTTCGCGCTCAGGACGTGTCCTTGCGCTGCCCGTGGTCAGTTCTGAGTGCATTATAAGTATGAACACATTTAAATCTCGTGGTGTCCCTATGAGGTCGGTAAGGCTACTATTCCCATTTCACAGACGAGGAAACTGAGGCACGGGTGGCTGAAGGATGTTATAAGGAGGTTGTCCGAGTCACAGATCCAGTGAATGGAGGAGATAAGACTTGAACTTGGGAAGGCTGCCTCCAGAGCCCAGAGTCTTCTTGGGGTCTAGGTCACTCACTGAGCTTCCTCCTCGGAGGGGTCTCCTCCCTGTCACAGCCACACGGTTTCTACAGCGGGCACCCCGAAAACCCCGAGAAGGGCCCACAGCCCGGACCCAGCGGCCCCGCCCCACCTGGAACTTCTCCTGTGTCTGTGCGGCACAGGCGGACCAGACAGCCCTGCCTGGGGGGTCCTCGGTGGGCTGGGCCGACGCTGCCACACTAACTGGTGCCGTTTGTTCTGTTCCACAGGGAGAGCCCGGAGAGCGGGGAGCCCCAGGCAAGGAGGCGAGTGTCTTCTCCCCCTCTCGGCCCCGTCCCGCGGGAGATGCGGGGCCCTCGGTGTGGCGGCGGGTGGGGGCGTGACGGTGGATTCCCACGGGGCCCTGGGCTTAGCCAAGCTCCCACCCTTGCTTCGATGGTTTTTGAATGGGTCTACATTTTATATTTGCAAGGGGCCCCCAGATTCTGCAGCCAGGCCAGGGTGCCGCCTCGATGTGCCCCTCTCCCTCAGCTGTCTCTCTGGATGCGGTCCAGCCATGAGTCATTTCTGCATCCACAGCCCCGCTCAGCCCCGTGCAGCTCGCTCTGTCTCTCCCCTGGGGCCCTCTTCCGTGCGGTCACCCCCTCTCCCTGGGACAATCGCAGGCACCTCCACGCCGGCTCCCTTGTGTCCAGCCCTACCCTGTCCTGTCCCCCTCCACCCAGTGGTCAGATGGGTTCTTGGGTTCTGGAACGCACATGAGATCGCGTCACTTCCAGCTCGCTCCTGAGCTCGGTCCCCAGGGCGCTGTTGGCAGAGCCCGGGATGCTTGGCAGAGCCCGCGAGTTCGGAGCTGCAGTCCCTCTGGCCTTTCAGGTCCAACGCACGCCAGGTTCCTTCCCAACGGTGTCCGTGTGCTGGGCGCGCATTTCTGAAAGCCCTGCCCGGCTCCTTTGCTGACTCCCCTGGGCCACAGCAGGCCCAGCGGACACCCTGCTGCGCTGCGTCTGGTCGCCCCGTCCGTTTGCCGTAGCCCAGGTTCAACGTGTTGGATAGAGTGTGACTGAAAGGATGAATGAACGCTAAGAAAATCACCCCGGGGCCGTGCTTGCAAGTTCTGTGGAGATGGGCCTGGCCATTCCAAAGCCTGCACGCTGCCTTTGAGTCAGGAAGACGGTGTCACTCTGCCTGTTTGGGCCACTTTCTTAACTGGACAAGGGCACAGTGACTTCCTGGAAGCCAGGTCAAAGGGCCCCATGTGCGGGGGGCGTTTGCCCCTCCCCAGCCTTGCTTACCGTCCGTCACACGCTCACTGGCCCATCCCTGCTCCCCCCTGCTGACCCCCAGCCCCCCTGGCCCTGGCTGCCCTGGCTGCCCTCTGCGGGACCTTCTTGGGGTCCCTGCGCCCTTCAGCTGAAGTGCAGACTCTGAGCAGGCACCCAGCTCTCCCCTGACCCCGCTCCCCTCACCGGGGAGCCCCTGCCTCCGGCTGCCCCGTCACACTGTGTCCCCTGTCCCCGCCTCCCAGATGCAGGGACAGTGTCCTTACTTGGTTGCTCTAGAATTGCAGAGACTTGGTGGCTGAGACAACAGACATTTATTTCGCAGAGTCCTGGGGACTGGGGAGAGGGTGGCAGATTGGTTTCTGCCCCCCCAATTACACTAGCCGGTCCCTGAGTCTCTAGGCCCACTGTCCCTAATCCCATTATGGGGGACCCACCCTCATGACCTCATCCACCCCCAGTCACCCCCAGAGATCCCCCCTCCTCACACCGTCACATGTGAACTGGGGGGCACAGATATGCATCCATAACAGAAGGGGAGTGTGCTGCAGGCAGAGGACCCCACGCCCCCCACATCGGGAGTCACAGGTGGCGCCCACTGCGGTGGGAAGGGAGAGGGTCACCCAGAGCGGCAGGGCAGGGACAGCTAGTGAGGACCAACTCATGCAGGGTCCCCACTTTGCTAAGGAGAGGGACTGAGCCCGGAAAGGGGGCCGGTGGGGCCACGGTCTGGGAGGGCGGGAGAGTGGAGGAGGTGGACCCCGACCCGCAGTGTCCAGACAAATGGGAGCTCCCGGAGGAGGACCCCAGCCCTCAGGTCGGATGGGGTAGGACGGAGAGGCGAAGGTGCCGTGTCTGGGAAGTGACCGCCCTGCCTTGCATGTCATTGCAGGGTGCCCCTGGGCAGCCCGGAGAAGCAGGACCCAAAGGAGAAAGGGTGAGTGGGAGCACGGTCGTGGGCGTGGGGCCTCTCCAGGGTGGCGAGGGGCTCTGTCCGAGACCTTCGTGCACAGCCTGGCCCAGAGAGCCACCTGCCCCTGCGAGGCTCCCCGGAAACCTGGGGCCGCGGGCCGGTGGGCCCTCCGCGCTGGTGTTGTCCTTGTCAGTGTCGTTCTGGGTCTTTCCCCTCCCCCACCCCCGTCCTGGCTGTTCTTTGGAGAGGTAACACTGTCCCAGCAAAGGCAGGCCACCCGAGACTCCGACAGCCCCCCCCCTGTGCCCCCCCACCCCACGCCTGGCCCGGCTCCCACAGGGCCGGCCTGCCCGGAGCCAGGTTTGTCATTGGGGGTGACAGGGAACAGGTTTTTCCATAATGAATCGCTTTGGCGTTCCGCTCAGAAAGCCTTTCTTTACATGTCACTCTTCCAAAAACACAACAGAGGGAAATCATTTCTTGCTGCAGCGATGCCAGCGGGGAGCGGGGAGGGGGGAGCGGATCCCGCTTGCGGCAGCTGTCCCTCCTCCTCTAGGGGAAGTAAACACCTTCCGAGCCCACAGGCCCCCTTCGCTCGGCCGGCCGGCCCCCGTCGCACTGTTGTGCCACATGGACGTCACCGCCAGACCCCCACCGCGTCCCCACGTGTTCCCCCGGTCCTGCAGAGGTTTCTCTCGGTGTAGCTTCCGCAGGGGGGCGGGGGGTGGTTGGGGCGCGGCTGTCTGCCGAGGCCGGAGGCCGCAGGGAAGGAGGCCCAGCCTGTTGGCGATTCCTGCGCCCCCCGGACCTCTGTCCCCGTCCTCTCCCTGTCCTGTGGCTGTGGGTTCCTGGGGGCTGTGGCTGAGAAGGGGTCGAGGGTCCCCCACCCCGCCTCCAGGCCAGTGTCACACAGGTGCCTCTGGGTTCCTTTCTCCGCTGGCAGCCAGGGAATCCAGACCGCAAGTGCGAACCGTCTCCGACGCCTCATCCATAAGCTGAGACGGGCCTCCTGCACTAAGTGGTTCCGTGGCCCACCGCCAGGGAGGGCCAGCCTCCCGGCCCGGCACTCCCGGGGACCTGGGAAATACGGGACAAGTCCTTGGCCCCAGAGTGGCATTGAGACACCCAGTGAATGGGACATGCTGAACCGCAGAGCCGGGATGGCCTGGGCGCCCAGGTGCACAGAGCGCCAGGTCGCGCATGGGCCCTGAACTTAGGGGCCCCGACAGATGACAGCCTCCCAGTGACATGATCACACCCGAGACATTTAAGTGACCTCTTCAGATCTGGCTAAATATGGGTTTAAATTCACTGCTCTTTTCCTTTTTTTTTTTAAAGATTTTTTTATTTATGTAATTTTAGAGAGGGGAGGGAGAAAGAAAGGGAGAGAAACATCTATGTGTGGTTGCCTCTCACGCGCCCCCTACTGGGGACCTCACCCACAGCCCAGGCGCGTGCCCTGACTGGGAATCGAACTGGTGACCCTGTGGTTCCCAGGAAGGCGCTCAATCCACTGAGCCACACCGGCCAGGGCTCACTGCCCTTTTTCTTGTTGTTGGAAAAATTCATACAGACACAGAGTTAACAATGCAAATTAAAAAAAAAAAGCAACTGCAATGTAAAAGGTGCCCCACCCCAGGGCAGTCACCGCTCAGTCAGTGCAGATGACCCGAGTGGCTTTGCTTGTGACGCATTCCCAGACTCCTCCCATCTAGCTGCGCCCCGCCCCCAGCCTGGGGTGGGTCAGACTCGCCCACTGGTTCGTCTCTGCCCTTCCTCCAGGGCCCCAGGGCTCCCAGCCCCCTGCTCCGCCCTCCTTCTCCGGGCTTCCGGGGCACGCCCACCGCCAGCCCCCTTCCCAGGGACTGTCTCCTTCTCTTCTTCCCCCGCTTCTCCCTCTCTCTGCCACCACCCAGCCGTGGTGCCCTGTTGACCCTGAGGCTGATCATGCGACCCCCCATATTCTCAGACCCACCACCAGACGACTGAGCTGCTGGTCAGCCACACAGGGCAGAGGACTGGAGAGTCCCCTGGTTGCCATGGTTTCCAAATCTGTGATCCAGGACTGCAAACTCTGGGTCCACAATGAGGAGCAGAGGGTCCCAGGCAGCATCATGCTCTGTGGTCTCACGAGAGCCGAGAGGCGGAAGCAGGAGGTTCCCTGTCCAGGGTGTCACTGTCCCCGGTTGACGGAGGACAGCCTGGGCACTCAGGCTCAGCGGCGGGCCTCTCTCAGCGGGCAGATGGAGGGAGCCCTGGACTGGTCTGAGTACTTGTCCTGTCCCCTGCAGGCTACCTGGGTAACTGTGGCCTCCTCTGTGCCAGGACTGAGGTCACCACTCCAGCGCTCCGGGAGGTGGAGGGTTGAGGGTCCCCTGTAGCCGACCAGCCCTGTCTGCTCGTGGTGCCTCCGAGTCCTCTGCCTGCTGATACCCTTCTTTGCCCTCTAGGGAGATCCTGGTATCAAAGGTGACAAAGGAGCTCCCGGCGGGACCGGCAAGCCTGGGGACCCTGGAATTCCGGGCCACAAAGGCCACACGGGCCTGATGGGCCCCCAAGGCCCACCTGGGGAGAGCGGGCCGACGGGGCCCCCGGGGCCTCCGGGCCAGCCAGGATTTCCAGGACTGAGGGTAAGGATGTGGGGGCTGCATCTGCTCTGGGCTCCTCGGGGAGCTCCAGGTTCCGGTAACCTGTGTGACCTGGAGGAGTTCGCCCCACCCCCTAGCCCGCCTGCCCCCGTCTGACCACTGGGACAGGGAGAGACTCTCCCGACAGGTTTGTTAGCGGAAGTGTAGCCTCCCCCGCCCCCGCTCCGTCTCTGGGTGAGACCCCCCCCACTCGGCTCCTTGTGCTGCAGCGCTCTGCAGCCCCAGGGCCCTGTGCAGAGGGGACAAGGAGACGCAGCCACTTGTTGGCAGGCGCGTCCCCTCGGGAGCTCGCCCTCCCTCCCTCCGTGCCGGCAGAGCCCCCTCCGTCTGCCCGGGGGTCTCACTTTTCCTGAGGTGAAAGGAAAGGCCCGCCTAGGGCAGCCTCTTTGTCCTTCCACCGTTTTTCACTCTGGTGACTGATCTCTCGAGTTACGCGTCCTTGTCACGGAGGCACACGCCGCCTCGGAGAGGCAACCACGGAGCTGCCCGGGGTGGCGTCCGTGGGCGCTGGCTGCCTGGCTCACGGGGCCTCCTCTTCGCCTCTCAGACGCCGCTGTGGGCCCCGGGGCCCCTCGGCCCCTGGTGCTCCTCAGCACACGGGCTCCAGTGACCCCCCAGTGTCCCTGCCAGCTCTGCTTCTGTCACTGCCCGGTGGCTGTGGTCAGCCCGAGTGGCAGGCACCCTGAGTGAGGCCAGGCAGCCAGAGCCTGTCAGCCAGCCAAGTGTGGATGTGGGCCGGGAGGTGGGCTGGAGGACTCGGGGGGGGTCCTGAAGCCTCCTGGGTCCCTGCCAAGTTCCCCCAGTGCTGCTGCTGTGGGGAGCGATGGACATCCTGGGGCTGGCGTGAGAGATTGCTGACCAGAGGGGAAAGAAGGAACAAGGGAACGGAACCCACCTCCCGCCGGGCCCGCGCCGGGTGCCGAGGCTGCGGGCCTGGGCTCAGTAAGACCCGTGTCCTGGAGAGGGGATGCTGTCCCGAGGGACTCGGATGACAAGGGAGAAGCCTGCCCGGTGGGAATGGGGACCGTTCTCGCAGAGTCTTCGGAGAGTCCCATGTCACTGCCCGGGCCTCGAGGCCGCACTGCGCTTCTCCGACCCTCACACTCAGCTTCTGTGAGCCACGCCCCAAGGCTGCAGGGGACGCGTGTGTGGGGCCCCGGGGACCAGGGCAGGGACACCAGACCCTGGGCGCCGGGGAGGCCAAGTGGCCCGCCGGTCAGAGAGACTTTACAGGAATTCATGCGGTGGCGGGCGTGAGCTGGTTCTGTGGCCACCAGGCCTTCGCCCCGGGAGACTCGGGGCCAGCCCTCTGGGTCCAGGGCTGGGCAGCGGCCCGCGCAGGAAGGCGCAGGAGGGACGGGCCGCAGGGGCCCCCGAGAGCCCGGGGTCCAGGCCGCACAGAGACTGGGACGGCGCTGCACGCGTGACGAGGAAGCCCTCTCGGTTTTGCGAACACCGGGGCTCTTGGTAGCGGCGGGAATTTCTGGGATGGCGATAACCCCACCCCTCCCTCCCTCCCAGGGCGAGCCAGCCTCCCTGGACACGCTGCGGCGGCTCATCCAGGAGGAGCTCGGCAAACAGCTGGAAGGTGAGCGGTTGGCCTCGTCCCGGCCATTCACAACCCCCGGTGCAGCCCAGCCTTTATGGAAGCGGAAGCCGAAGCCCAGCTCGGCCTCTGAGAGCTCGCCTCTGCCTCCGTCGCTCTGACTGGCAGCTACCGGACCAACGGCATTTCTGCTGAGGCTGCGGCTTGAGTCTCGGCCCCAGTCGCCGCCGTGCGCTGGGCCCAGTTTTCCTGCCTCCTCCCGCGGACCGGCGGGTGGGTGTGGCCTCCCTGCCTCCGAGTCACAGACCAGGCAGCGAGGGCTGAGGGAGGCCCCAGGCCACTGGCGGCAGCAGCCTGGCCCCAGGGGCCGGGCCCGCAGGGACACGCTCCCGGGCCAGGCGGCGGCCCTCGGAATGGTTCCATGCCATCGTGCTGCGCTGGCTACGGCGCCGAGACCCCGGGATCTGCGGTCGGCGAGTCCCCATCCTGTCCTTCGTCCTTCGCCCTGCTTCCTGACGTGTCCTCTGTTTCTCCTGCTCCACAGCCAGACTCGCCTACCTCCTGGCGCCGGTGCCCCCGGCGCACGTGAAGGCATCTCAAGGCAGACCTGGGCCCCCAGGCCCCCCCGGGAAGGATGGGCTTCCGGGCCAGGCAGGCCCCATGGGGGAGCCGGGACGGCCGGGGCAGGGGGGTCTGGAAGGACCCGCGGGACCGGCGGGCCCCAAAGGTGAGTGGGGACGGGAGGAGACGCGCGCCGGGGTCCCCGGGGGGCTGAGGAGGGCCTCAGGGAGGCGCCCCGTGTCACCGGCGCAGGATTGATTCCGTCCTCCTCCCCGCGGCTTGGTGACCGCCGGATGCTGGCACCGGGTGCTTTTTCCATGGGCATGAGCCGCTTTCAGACTTGACGGTTCTGTGAAATTGCGCTTCTGCCAGAGGGTCGGATCGGCTCCCTTCTGCTCCCTTGTTCTCCCTGCATCTCCCGGCTCACGGTTCCGGGAGTCCCACACACGCTCTCCTGAGTGTGACCGAGGAGTGAGTGTGACTAGAGCTGACTGAGGAGTAAGACGTGCGAGGTCCCGACAAGCGGGCACTCGCGCCGGCTCCGCAGCAGGATCAGGTGGCCCGGAGCTGCAGCCGGAACAGGTGCAGACCGCCCGGCTCTCAGACGCTGCGCCTCACCGCACACGCCCCTTAGCGCCGAGGCCCAGCACCGGCCGACAGACAGCCCTGGGCGCCGCAGGAGGGACCTGGGGCCACCCCCGCCAACCTGGTCACTCGCCCCTCCTCCCCAGCGCTGGGAAATGGAGTGGGGACAACCTGCGTGGTGCCGTGCCCGCTGCTGCCGCGTGACCTGGGGCTGGGGCAGCGGGTGCGCGAGCATCTTGCCCTCCCCATGGCCCAGTTCATTCATTCGTTCATTCACTCACTCCCTCGTTCATTCATTCCCTGCAATGTTTCTCCTCCCGAAAAGGCTTTCTGTTACACCTGCATCCAAATCCCACCTCTTGGGATTCCCGATACAAAATGCACGAAGTAGTCGTTAGTAAGGAAGCGTGAAGCGTAGAAAGCATCAGGCTGCGACAGAAGACGGGCCGATGCAGTGGAAACGGCAGTAACGAACGCTCTCGCGTCTCCACGAACCAGCAAAGGTTCGCGCGGGATCACAAAAGAAAGCACGCTGTGGGCAGGAGGTGCTAGGGAAACCACCTGGAAAGGCGGGCCAACCGGACCTGCGCGCCCTTAACTCGGTGTAACCGCGGGCACCCTCACAGCGGGACGGGTCCTCGGCCCTCCGCCGGTTTTGACCCCTGCGGTGGCCCTTACCCCGTTCTGCTCCGCATTAGCACGTTTTTGCGCCGCTTCATCGGGCTGATGAGGTGTCAAGCCTCTCGAGAGCGGAGCGATGTCGTGTGGTGTGTAGGGTGCTGTTTGTCTGTGGCCCGGCCGCTTCTCGGAGGTGCAGTCCTGGCTTTGGGAACAGAGCGGAGACCCACATGAGTGGGGGTGCGAGCACGTGCGTCTGCAGGCGAGTGTGTGGGCGTGTGCATGTGTTTGCCTGAGTCTGCGTGTGTGTGAGCGTATGTACACAGCTGGTAACTTGTGCGAATGTGCAGATGTGCGTGTAATCGGCAGTTAAGTGCTGGAGTCTCCGTGTAAATGTGTGTACAGGAGCATGCGTTTAGGAGGGAGTGTCCAGTTATTTCAGAGGGCACATGTGTATGTTTCCGGATGTGAGTGTGTGCTTGCACGTGAGTGTGTGAACGGGAGTCAGGGACGCAGGTGTGGGTGCATGTGAGCGAGGGCGGCTCTGAACGGAGGCTGCAGCTCAGTGTGGGTGCCGCCCCTCCTGCACAGGGTGATGGGGGTGGGGGGCCTGCCTCTGACCGTAGCGTGGGTTTTTCTCACAGGTGAGCGAGGAGACAAAGGTGACCCAGGTACGCCAGGTGTTGGCCTCCGAGGCGAGATGGGCCCCCCCGGAATCCCAGGTAGGCATGGTGTCCAGAGTCCACCCGAGTCACCACCAGCCTCAGGGAGGGCTGGGGAGAGGGGGTCAGGTTCAACTGCAAGGTCTGTGCCGGCTTCCAGACTTGCTAGGGCAGCTGGGGTACACCCCGTGAGTCCTCGAGGCTCGGCCCGTGTGTTCACGTCCTAGGCAGTGGCGCTGACAAAGCCGGTTTGGGGCCGAGTGAGCCCGGGCAGTGCCGGACCCTCGCATCCCTGCCGGTCGGTCCTGGTGTGTGTGAGTGGCTCACATGTGCCGAGGGCACTTGCCTGAAAAACCACGATCGTTTTGTTGGAGCTGGCTTCTCCCAAATTCGTGTGAATGTCGAGCCCCTTTTCTTTCTCTCTGCTCTTGTTAGCACCCCATTACCCTTTCTCAGAACGCATTTTGAGGGGTGCTGGCTCGTCCTGGGCCGGCCTGTTCCTGGAGCCAGGGGCTTGCTCTCCGAAAGCCTGGACCAGTCGGCCGGCCTCCCTCACGGTGGGGGGAGGGTTAGCGGGCCCGCAGGCCCACGTCCTGGGACGCGGTGCAGAAGTGGGAAGTGGAAGAAATCGCACCGAGTGCTAACGAACTCCATGTCCCTGGTTTTATTTAATTGTAGTTCATGTGATTACCTGCGGTCATTTCTGAGTATTAAGCCTATAGGTTGTTTACATAAAGACTACAAAAGCACGCATGAATTTTAATATTCACAACATATCTAAAGATCTTTTTAAGGTAACAATCTACTTTGAATTTATTTTATGGGGGACTCTGATCTTCTACTGTGATCATTAAGATTTGAGAAGGATCTCATTGCCAGGGTTAACTGCAGCCCTCAGCACTGAGCTTCCCAGTTGCCGAAGCAAAAAGGGAGCCAGGTGGATTACACGTTGGAGTACGGTGCTAGATGAACGGAGCGTGGGCGTGTGCCTATGGGTGATGCTTTCTGGGTCCATCTGGTCGGTCTGTCAGTTGCCTGCAGTCTGCTCACATCGTCTGTGACCACGATGTGCGGAACAGGTGGACGCAGGCCCAGTATGTAGTTCAACACACAGATAAAGCTGAGAGATTGCGGACTATTTGGGGCAAGTTGGATATCGGGTAATGGCATGTCACCAGGCACCTCTAAAGATGTGTGAATTGGGGCCGACGGTTAAGGATGAGGACCTGTGTCCCACCCCCCGTGCAGGGGCCTCTCTGAGAGGCAGGTGAAGATGCCGAGGGCCAGTGCCCCGCCCACCTCACTCAGAGCACATGCTCCGCACCTGGCCGCCACCCACCTGGGTTTGCTCCTCTCCAGTGGCGCCCGATCGCTGTCTTTGTCCGGACAGTGAAGGCCACCCCTTGTCCTGAAGGTCACAGGGCTCCTGCTACCCAGTGTTCATGCAGGCCGTTCCGATCCCTCGGGGCACAGTGCCCAGGCCATGGGCTGTCCCCACGGCTGTCTCAAGTGCCCAGTTCCTCCTGGGTGGAAGCGGTGAGCCTCGGGCTCGGTTGCTCCAGGAGAAACCTAACATTCTTTTCGTTTCTTTTGCCCCCTGGCCAGGTCAGCCCGGGCAGCCCGGCTACGCTAAAGATGGGCTCCCCGGGGGTCCTGGCCCGCAAGGGGAGACTGGACCCTCTGGACGCCCCGGCCCCCCAGGCCCACCTGGCCCCCCCGGCCAGTGCGACCCCTCCCAGTGCTCCTACTTCGCCAGCCTCGCCGCCCGCCCGGGGAATGTGAAGGGCCCCTAGCAGGTTCCGGAATGCCAGGAAACTGAGGCAGATTTCTGAAACTTGAACTCAGAGCCTGAGGAGGTCAGAGGTCTTGACACATTTCGGCCACCGGTTTTCTTTCTTTGTTTTGTTTTTTTGCTTTTATTGTTTTATTTTCTTGAGAGACTTCAACGTTATTAAGACCAACAGATGCTGGCGGTCAGTCAGACTATCATTAATAATATTGTTAATTATACTTTCACCCGTTAATGCTTTGTGAGTTTTGCCCTCACCTCCGGATCGGGGAAGCTTGCCTGGGTGGGCAGAGGCTGCCTCTGGGCTCTCCCGACGGCCCCTCGGACCGCGTGGCCCGCTCGAAGGAAACTCTTGGTGCTACAAAGGCCTGACCAGACACTTGCCACCCTTACCTCTTTCCTCCGAAGGAAACTTGAAAAGAGTGAGTCAGCGAGCTTCTGCGTCTGGTCTCGCCCAGACATCCCCCGAGACACCCTCCCCGAGAGAGACGGTGAAGCAAGGGAAGGAGTTTGCAGAGAAGATGATCGTTCTCCCCTCCTCGTGGGAGGCACAGAGAGCTCGGAGTCCATCCTGGGGCCACGGACCGGTCTCCCTGGCGCTTGCCGAACTGAAATGGTGTCCCCTGGGTTGGCAGTGGCTCCTGGGACCCTGTGTCTGGACCGCCGACGGGGAGGCCAGAGTGGAGGGGCAGCCCCCCCCCCCGAATGTTGACTTGGCTTCCGAGCCGTGGCGGGACCTGTGCGCACCTTACCGAGGACTCCACCTGCTCTCACGGTCAAGGAAGGGGTCCCGCAGCCACTCCCGGGCTCCCCGGAGGGCGGGCAGCGGGCCAGCTGGGCCCTGGCTGGGGCACGCGTGCCCCCGGTCTGCCCCGCACTGGACGGCACTGAGTGCACGTGTGTCTGCGATGCACCGGCACCAGCAGGCGCTCAATAAATCTGCTGTCCTCCTCCGCCTCGGCTCTGCGCGGCCATTGCTTTCTTATCTCCGCGCCGTTACCAGGGCCGTTAGAGGGGGAGCGAACGTGGGAAAAGGGCCTGAAAAGGCACATGAAACAAAGCCACACCTGCGTGGACCACGTCCCCCTCCTAAGGAATCGTCCCCTACGGTCTGCGCCTCTCATTACCTGGAGCTGGGAACCAGCCCGGTTCTGGGAGGGGCGCGCGCCAGGAGGCCTCCCCGACACCTTGGCCCCTGAGTGCTGAATTAACCGAGACCCCCATGTGGCAGGGCGGGCTGTTTCCAGGAGACGTGAGTGGGGTGCTTGGGCCGGTCTCGGTGGCCTCCCCCCACGGAGCCCCTGAGGTCAGGGAGGGATGCAGAGCGGGCAGGTGTCCCCGGGCCAGCCGGCCCTTGGAGCAGCCTCGTTCTGCAGTGTGAGCAGCGGGACACAGTGAGCAGGGACGCGGCAGGGGCGGGGCTGAGGGCGCGGGCCCGTTCCCAGACGGGTGCTCGCACGTTTACGCTCAGCAGACACGGCGCCAGGTGCGGGCATGGCAGGGTGACCCGGACACAGGGGTCGCAGTCCGGACAGTGAACTCCAAGTGCTGTTTCTGGGCGGCTCAGAGGGCAGCGGCCACGGTGGGACGGAGCCCGAGTCTGATGTCATTGGTGCCACGAAGGACGAAAACCGTGGGTAGTGCGGGGGACGCCGCCACGATAGCCATGAAAATAACAGCGTCTGCCAGCCGTCCTGCCGCTTCATCTCACAGCGTGGCGGGGTGGGCGTCTTTAGCCTCGAGTTTGTAGGTGAGGACATGGCGACCACGCAGGTGAAGTGTGTCTCTCCGGGTCACACAGCCGTGAGCAGTCAGGTCCCCGAGGAAGGACGGGCTCTGCTGCCCGGCTTCTCCTTCCAGCCCATCACCCCGAATAGCCAGGTGGGGGGCGCGCCGGATTCTGTGGGAGACAGGTCTTCGTGTTCACGCGTTCAGCGTGCGGGGTCCGCACGGGACTAGGCTGCGGTTCTGTGGCTCAGACGTTTCCCCGCAGCCCCTTCGCTGGGAGATGCGCAGCAGAGAATGTCCCACGTGCTGTGGGGGCTGAGGTCGCACCCCTGGGTGGGGTCAGCCTGGGGAAACTGTGCTGGCTTTGGGGGAGTCATTTTTGGGGTTCAGGAATGGGACTTCATTCCCGGGGGACAATGGCCACAGGGGGCAGACACCAAAGAATAACCCCAGGACGGTGCCGAAAAGCAGCGCCCGGGTCTGAGTTGGGTGGGGAGGGGGTGGGGGGCGGAGAGGCCCGACTCTGTGCGGGTCAGTCCCGCAGCCCCAGGAGCGGCCCGCGAGGCCGGTGTGGGTGCCGTCTTGGTCTTCGTTTGGTGGAGAAGTGACGCAGCCAAGGCCCCAGCGCGGGTGGGTGGCCTGGATCCAGGCACAGCCCGTGTGCTCCCTGCTGGTTGGGGCGGGGGCGGGGCGGGGGGGGCACGGGGCTCCACTCAGCGGCGGGGTTTGTCCCAGTCCATCTGGGCCGCAGACCTGGGGGGCCCATCAACAACACCGGGACTGCGTTTCTCCCAGTCCGAGGTGGGCAGTCTGAGATCGGGGCGGCAGGGCCGGGTGAGGGCCCTCTTCCAGGTGGCAGGCTGTGTCCTCGGGCGCTGGAAGAGGCGAGGGGCTCTGTGGGGGTCTCCCGCGAGAGCACTGACCCCACAGGGGCCCCATCTGGACCAAAGCAAGCCTCTCTCTCTCTGTCTGTCCCCCCACCCCACCCCTGTCTCTCCCTCCATCTCCATCTGTCTGTCTGTCGGCCTGCCCCTCGCCCCTGTCTCCGGGCCCCTGCTCCCTCCCCACACCCCTGCCCTCACTCTGTGCCTCCTGCTGTCCCCGTTGTCACTCCTGCATGCAGTGCTTCAGTCCATGGCAGGGCTGGGTCAGCAGGAAGAAGACCTCCCCTACCCCCCGCCCCCGCCGCCTGGAGCGGGAGGCCTGTCCTGGGGAGCAGCCCGGGGGCCGGAGCCTCGCGTCTGGCCCCCCGCACGGCCGGCTCCCTCTCCGCACACGATGCCAGAGGCGCCCTGCGCTCCTCGCCAGCCTGGAGCTCCCCTGAGGCCCGGACTGACCCTGTTGCAGAATGTGGAAGCACGCTGGTCCCGGGCTGTTCCGGCGTGGCGTCCACTTGTCAGAGCCTCTGCTTAGGGAGGCTTGTGCATCGGGTCACTCCCAGGTACCTCCTCCGCGTCTGCGGTTTCCGCGGAACGGGTGGCCGTCTGCTGCTCTTGCACCGTGGGGCTGGGGACGCAGATGGGACTTCCTCCCTTGTCGGGTTGGCCCCAGCCTCACCCTCCCGACATCCCCACGGGAGACAGGAAGCCACCTGCGTACAGCAGACCTGAGCGCCCAGAGCGAGGTGTTCTCAGGAGCGGGTTAAAGGGCTCCATCTGGTTGTGCAGATAAAATGGATTCCAGCGAGGTCACCGGGCAGGTCAGTCGGAAGGTCCCTGTCATAACCCGGTGCGAGGCGGTGCTCGCTGTCTCCAGGGGGCAGCCACGGAGGAGGTGGACGTGAAGGGGCTGCGGGCACAGCAGGCTGTGTTGGTGAACGGCGAGGGGACGCCCCGGAGCAGGCGGCCCAGGCCTTCAACGTCCTGGCGCTTTGCAGATGGGCGACCTGGGACAGCTCATTTTATCTCCCAGAGAGTCTCAGGTTCTTCAGCCGCAAAATGCGCTGCAATCGTCTCTACCTCACCCGATTTTGACAAGGACCAAAGGAACTAATTCAACAAAGCACCGGGAATTGTACCCTGCCCAGAGTCAAAACCAAACAGAGGAAACATTATGGTGATTAAAACTAAAAAAAAAAAAAAAAAAAAAAAAAAAAATCCGCCTTTTGTTTGGGTTGTATCTTGGCACACCGAGTTTATCAGAAATAGCGAGAAGCTTCTGGCAAATGTGCAGCCTTGGACAAGGAGTCAGGAAAACGGGATCCCAGCCCCAATTCTGCCCGGGGGCCTGGAGGCTTGGGGCCTCCGCTGCCTCATCTGTAAATGGCCTGCAAATTTCTACCTCAGAGGATACGGCAGAGCATGAAACAAATGCACCCAAGTTCAAGTGTGCAGCTGTACACCTGGCAGTTAGTACTCACTGGGCATCAACCGGCTCTCGTGTTGGATGGATGCATTGGGCACCAGCAGGGATTTTTTAAATGTGGGTTAACAAGGCGAACATCTTGAAACAGTTTAAAAGTCTGTTCCTTGTTGACCTTTTCCAAACGACCATCGTGCATAATCGCTAAGGTCTCTGCCCAGGGAATCCCCCAGGGCCGGAGGCCTGCCAGGTGGAGAGAAAGGATATTAAGGAAGACTGACCATCAGACCTTGATCCCCTTGATATTAAGGATATTAATGTTTTTCAAAGTCTTCAGGCTGCCTGGCAACCACTGACGCGTCTGTCCCTCTTTTCCCTCACATGTCATCCGGGCGGTAGAACACAGTCCCCCCCGTCCGAGGGAAAAGGCGAGGTCAGTGGCTCACGAGGCTGGTCCCGTCTCTCCACCGTCCGTTAGGGGAGCTGGCTGTCTCAGCGACCGTTCCTGATGGCAGGTTTCTCTCTGAACGAGTCACTTCCCTCTCTGACACGCATGTCCTTCTTATAGCGATTGTTCTGCCCCCGAGGATGACCCCGGAGCAGCCCTGGGTGGGTGTAGGGAGGAGTGACGTGGACATCAGGTGGGAAGTAGAGGAGGCCACCCACCACTCCATGATGTCTCTGCCCCACGAGAGGCCCCGAGCACAGCCCAGGCAGAGGGGGTCTCCCGGCGTATTTGCTTAACCTGCACCACCTGAGCCCCCGGGAGAGCGGTGCAGGCTGAGAAGTTCTGGCAGCGGAAGAACAGGGTGCATCATGGAACTTAAGCAGGAGGGCTACAACAGCTGAAAAGGACAAAGAATAAAAGCTGAATCTGACCTACAGGCTAAAGAAAACCACCTGCCGGTGGGAAGGGCACTTCCGGCAGATCAGAGCTGGTGACCGCTACTGCGAAAGTAAGATCTTTCAGGTTCTGCCTCCAGCATATGTGGTTTTCTCCCTCAAACAGAGACGTAAACGAATATGATATTCATTAGTATGCTGATGATATCTATACCAAGAGGCTGCTGTGTAATAGCAATCTCAACTTTTTCCATTCACAAGTATATCTCAGTTGATTCTCTTTAAATGTTTCTAGTCACAGACATGGGGTGTGGGGGCAGGCTTTCGAGATGGAGTTTCATTCTTTGTCTTATAGTTTTGCTATTGGTTTGAAGCGAATACGAAGTGCTAGTCTTAGAAAGCCTTTCCTTCCGATGGTGCGAGTTATCGTTACACACCAGAACCATGGCCTTCTTGCCTTCTTTCTGGAGAGAAAGGGGGGGAAGATATCAATTTCCTGGCAGAAAGAGAACTGGTGGGAGAGAGCTGATGAATATCAAGAGAAAGCTCAGTTCTCCTGGAATCAAACAAACAGACAGACAGACAGACACTTGGAACACAGGCAGAGATAAAAGGCAATGCGGGCCTTGGAATCTGTCATCTGATTGTCACAAAGGAACCAAACCGAAGGAGAGCAAAGGGCAAGGACATTCTCAATGAATCCATCGCTGTTCCTTCATTAAAAATTTAGAGTTGATAAATACCAGATAAAGTAATACATGAAATTCATTATATATAATAAACCAATACTTGAATGCTTGATGCATAATGAATCTGGTCGGTGCTGGTTTTCTATAAATACCAAAATTTAATGACCGTCCCTGAGCTATTCATTAAACTTCAAAAGCCAATGAATAATGAATAGGAAATCCATTTGTTCATTAACTCGAGAAGTGAAATATATCTCCCTCTTGCTACGTCGATGATGAATTTGGCTCTGACCCAAGTTAGCTCGTCTATAAACATACCCTAGGGCCCTTTCTGAAGGATGCAGGTCTCTCTGCTTGGTCGGTTAGAACCTGCGCAGGTCCGCTGCCTGGGGTGTCCCTCACGGGGCATTTGCTACATCGAGGAACCAGGATCACTCGCTAACACAGCCCCAGACTGTCCCTCGGCTCATTGATGGCCGGCACTCATTCGGTGCTGTTGGAACCGGATTTAGGAGCCCAGACTTTTGTTTAGTGATAGCTGATGGGCCATGAGTAAGACATTTAATTTTTTTGATTCTCAGTTCCCTCATCTCTCATGAACAGAAAGAGAAGGAAAAATAACAGTGTACTGTGTTCCGACGGCTTCCCTAACAAATCGCCTCAAATGTAGCAGCTTAAAACAACACATGTTTGTTATTTTCCATTTCTGCAGCTCAGAAGTCATACCCAGGTCTCTAGGGGTTAAAGTCAAGGAGTCAGCAGGCTGTGTTTTTTTCTGGAAGCTCTAGAGGAAAATTAATTTCCTTGCCCTTTCCAGCTTTTGGAGTCTGCCAGCATTCCTTGGCTCATGGCCCCTTCCAACATCTCCAGAGCCAGCATCTTCAGTAGCATCCTTCTGACACCGCATCACTCCGGCCTTGCTCTCGTAGCAGCATCTCTGACTCCTCCCCATTTAAGAATACCTGTGGCCAACCTGGGTTACCGCCCCCGCCAAGCTAAGGTCAGCTCACGAGCAACCACCTTTCCACCTGCAGCTTTCACCCCCATTTGCGGTGCAACATAGTCACAGGGGCCAGGGAGCAGGGTGTGGCCCTCTCTGGGGGCCGGCCTTCCACCTACCCATCTCCCAGGGTGGCAGCGAGGGCCACAGGGGATGGGGACAGTCGAGGGCCCTGTACAGTGTCTGGCACGCAGTAGGGCATTAGTACACCATAGCACTCCTTGCTGTGTGTTGTTTCAAAATCTGATCTTCGCAATGAACTTGGGAAGCAGGCCAGGCAGCTGTGATCGCCCCCATTTTACGGAAGAGTACTGTGATGCTCCGAGACGTGGGGAATTGCGCCCAGGCCTCCAGCTACCCAGCAAATGGAGGGATGGGCTGCTTTTCAGCCCCGTCTCAGTCGATCTCGGCTTAGCCTCATGGGGCGGGAACCAGGGAAAGTTTGGGAAAGTTTGGAATGATGAAGCGATTTCTGGCTTTGAAGAAATCACGGCAAAGCTCCTGATTGCCTCTCTCTGCTGGGCCGTGCCAAAGTGCTGATGGGAGGCATTAGTCAAATTGGGACCAGGCTGCTGTCACTGGCCACAGAGAGAAAACCTATTCCACAGCCGGAGGGCGAGTACCCCCCATTCTCATGGAACCCTGCACCCTCCTGCAGTCTCGCAGGGACTCCCCCCTTCCCCAACCCCTGGGTGCTCACTGCTGACCCCACTCAGGGTGTGCAGGTTGGATGTGGGAGGCCCACGGTGAGTGTTGTCCCCCATGCACTAGCCCTTGGTGACAGCAGATTCTTAGATGGCTTTGGCCCCTTGGGGGTTCACAGCTGGGCCGCAGAAACTGGAGTTTGCTGACAGTAAGGCAGAAGGAGGCAGCTTTCCTATAACAGACCCTGGAAGGAGAAAAGGAGACAAAATCATTGACTTTCCTGCTGAGTACCGTCTTGGGAGCTGAGCCCTGGGGACGCGGAGCTGTTAGGACAGTGTGTTGGCCCTCAGTGAGCTCACAGGCCAGGGGCGGACAGCTGTGGACACAGCAGCCCGTGGAAGCGCGCCTGGCCCTGCACAGGGCATGGGCCAGCCCTCAGGTCTGTCTGGGTCCGAGCTGCAGGGCGGGAGGGCAGGGAGCACACGGCCGATGTCCGGAATGCTCAGTTCGGTGTCATTTGGCCACAGGCAAGTTCTGTCACCCAAGCCTCCAAGCTCCTCGTGCCCAGACTGGTGGTGGCAGTGAGTGCCGCAACCCCGGGTGCCTGGAAAGGCTCAGGAGATGTCGCCTACAAACTTCTAGCACTTACTACCACCCAGAAGAGTGGGGATCGTCTCTGTCCTGTTCCGCCGAATCCTTACGATGCAGAGCGGAGCCGGCACGCAGCGGGCCCTCCGTGAGTAGTTCCCCACTGCAGGCGAACTGAACCAACTTGCAAACGGTAAAATGTGGGTCTACTACGAAGGACTGACTAAACTTCGAAGGAAAAAAAACCCTTTCCATGCAAAGATATTCCCTCCATCATCACAGAGACCAACGGAAAGTAGGAATAACCTAACGGCGATGATGACGTAAAATGGGCGTGTCACGGGGGCGTTCTTGGCAGGCGACCGCAGTTATGCTCACAAACCTGAGCAAAGCAAGAAAATGTTTATCCATACAAGACGGACCACACGTAAAATGCTAAGTCTCACCCATCATATTTTCACTGCTGGGCGAAAAACGATTCTGCAGTTTCTTGTCAAAGCCTCCGACCTAAAGAGGAAAATCGAAGCGGGCCGGGAGACGTTACAATATTAACGGAGCGTGTCTCTGGCTGGCGGGTGAGTAATTTCATTTTCTTCTTCCTGCTTCGGCATCACTCCCGAGTCCTTTGAAGTGAGTACGTACGACTTTCGGGACGGAGCACAGCGTAAACCCGTTGAAGTCCCCGCAGCGTTTCTCGGGGTGATGTGAGCGGTGGCGGTTTTCTCTGCGGCCCCCTAACGCGGTTTCCTCGAGCTGACTCATCAAAATTCGTGCCTCTTCTCCAAGAAAATCAATCCACTTCCTGCCACTGACTCCCAGGGCAGAGGGAGGATTCTAATCACCGGCGCTTGTCACTGCATAGATCACGCTCTGCGCGTCACCTCACTGGAGGCACGCAATTCTTGTGGGGTTCGATGCCTTTTAACGCCATAGGAACTAATATATTTGGGGCCTGTCCCGTGTCCGAGGTCCTGTCCAGGCATGATTTCTAAAGATTCCTGCAGCCACCGTGTGTACGACAACAGACCGACCGAAGCTCCCGGAAGTGGCAGAGCCACGAAGCTAATTGGAAGGACAAGGATTTGAATCGAAACTTTGTCATTTTCAATTTTCCATTCCTTCCTTCTCCGACTTCCCCAGGTTTTCCCTGTATAACTGATGCCTTTTGCTCTGTTTTAAGGGGTTGAGTACATGGCACGTGGATAGCTGTGACAAGGCCTGACACACTCAAAGGGAAGCGGGACCTGCCGCCATGTGAGCCTGTCACGCTGGCTCTGCTCAGACACCTGTAGGGACACAGGTTGAATGTCCACCTTCCGTGAGTAGCAGAGTGGTCCCTACCGCTGGAGACCTTCACTGTTGAAAGGCACCTTTAGTAAATGTCAAGGTCACGTGGTGGAATGGCTTGGGAAGTGCATCACGGGAGTCTCGGCGATCTCGGTCCGTGTCGGGGTCCCTTGGGGACCCTGGATGTCCCTCAGAGTGGGGGACTAGAGTCACTCATTGGATGCTTGGGTGTTCCCCAGCCGGGCCCTGCCCTTGCCTGCCTTGGGCGAGGCACCGAGCCACGCTTTCGGGCACTCCTGCTGATTACCCACAGCCTGCGCACGAGGCACCTTCCCCGGTTGCAGGTGAGACACCCAGGCCGAGGGAGGCGCAGGTCCCTGGGCAGGCTCACATGGCCCCTAAGGCACGGGCTTGGTACCAGAGCCCACACCTGCTGGCTGCAAGGCCTCTGCTCCTCTCCACTCTGCAGGCACCCCCTCCCCCGCTCCGAGGTCCCGTGACTGCCAAAAAGCTGTGAAAGGCTCGGGGCGTCTGTTCGGGCCACTCAGAACGGCCTTCTCTCTGACTCTACTGCTCTGGGCGCTCGGAGATGCAGCCCTGACTCCGAGTGAGGGGCTGTCTCTCTCTGCTCTGCTCCTGTCGCTGCGGTCTTCGTCGCTGCGGTTTGTCTGCTTTCCGAGGGCAGGTGACTGCGGGTCTCGACGTGAAGCTTTTCCATTGAATCTTGGCTGCTTGTCATTGGGGTCCGTGCCTCTCTGTCAGGCATGGGCTCAGCGATGCAGCACGTGACCACAGAGCCCCCCACATGGACATCTGTCCCCGCCACAGCTCTGGACACAGATCGTGGCAGGTTCTAGGCACTGAAAAACATCAAGCTTTCCATGGCATTAAAATAGAAATAGCAATACGCCATAACGGGAGTGGAGAGAAGTCCTATGTGTTCTAATTCTGCTGCTATTTTAGAGCATTCAAATATAAAATCGTTCCAAAAGAGCTTTTTTAAAAATTATGTTTAATCTCTCTGCTGGTATCCCAGGTCTGGGGCTAGTGCTATTATAATACTGAGTAATTCAACGCAGATAAATCTGTAAGTTTTCAGTATTATTACTGTGTTAATTCTTGTTTTACTTGCCATAGAAGGTAGCTCAATCCACACACACACACACACACACTCGCGTGCACTGCGGCCAGAGCGCCTCTCCAGGCCCTGCTGAGGCCCTGGCTGTAAGGCAGGGCCCGCCCGCGCCTGCTCCGAGGATACCGGAGAAGGAAGAGCGGTGAGTCTGCGCAGGCTTCCCCCTGGCCCTCACGGTGCCCGTCCTTTGCTCCGACCTGCACGCCAGTGCTCGCCCCGGGAACGCTCCATCGCTCAGCTCACAGAACCCTCCCCGCTCGGGTTAAGAGGTGTTTTCATTACGGGAACACTTGTGGTTACATCGGGCCCACCCAGCTCATCCGGAGGTGTCCCCTACCCTTCATTTGATCACAGCGTCAGTGTCCCTTCTGACCCAGCTGGCCCCCTAGTCACAGGTTTGGGGAATCAGGGTGTGCACCCTTTGTGAGGGGGGTGTTAGTGTGTCTACCACAACACGCGTGCCCCCCAAACTCCCACTCAGCCTCTGACTCGAACCAGAGGACCCACTTTCTCTGTTTGTCCCATCCCACTTCCAGGGCAGACCTGCCCGAAGAAACAGTCCTGCAAAGAGAACAAATAAGCTGCTTCGCCATGTCGGCTGTCGTGGGGACCCGCAGCTCTGAGGTCGGAGACCCAAGGCTCTCTGTTCCCTGAGGGTCCCCTCAGCCCCAGGCCTGTCCGCCAGGGAACCTGACCCAGCGGGTCTCGGCAGGGCACACTCGCTCACACTTTGACAAGGGCTCGGAGGCTTTCTCAGCTCCAGGACAGCGCCCCCGCAACCACGCGCCCTCCCCGAAGTGGAAGGGACAGGGCCTAGGGATGGGTTTGCCGGGTGCCCGCCGCATGCAGGATGCCACGCTCTGACAGACAGCTTCATCCGGTCCTCCCGATGACGTTGGCACGGCGCTCTGCGTTGGACGAGCAGGGACAGGAGGCGCAGAGATCTGCTCTAGTGTCACAGCAGGCGCGGGCACCTGGGAGTGCAGCTGGGGCTGCCCAACTTGCCCCACTCTCCCCACAGATGGGGCCAAGATGTCCCCACAATCTGCTCCTGAGCGAATGGCCGGGGACTCATGTGCCCGCCCTGTTCCGTCTCTGAGCAGAACCCACCCGAGAGAATCCCTGAAATGAATCATCAGCGGGAGGGGTGTGCGTGATGAAGACAGCTCATTTGTAAAGTCTGCCGACACACGCCTATTTTCCACCCAATTATTGTTTTCCTTTTGCCCAGATTACTGGGATAATTGCGTCCCTTTTCCACTTTAGTCGTTGTGTTTAAGCACAGCCAGGACGCGCTGTGACTCTCAAAGGAAAACTGAACAGCGAACACCCGAGCAGAGACTGGACTGGTCATTATCCAGAGAAACAGAGGAGCTGGCTGGCAAATGAGGTAATTTCAGCCAAACCCAGGGCTTCAGTTTTTATTCATAGAGTGAAACAACTTAATTGAAAAGCATTGTTTGCAAAGGGACAAAGAGGGAGTAATAGGTAGGAGTAAGATTGGAAATAACGGCAGGGAGCTGGTCTCCGAACCACGCGTTCAGAACTTACGTGCATTTTCTCAGAGAATTAAGGCAACTAATGGCAGGATAATGTACCTGTAAAGCCGGCAGTTCCAACCTCCCGGGTGGGTTTCCAAAGAAGTCCTGGCCTCACACGGCCTTGTCAATTGAAGCTCCCCCAAAGCAGGAGCGCAGGAAGAGCGTAATTTTCCAACACTTAGAAATGAGCAAAGATTTAGCCTGAGGTACTTGGTTCTTTTTGATGCAAGTGTAAGTGGGATCCTTTTCTTAATTTCTCTTTCTGATAGCTTGTTGTTAGTATATAGAAATGCAACCAATTTCTATAAATTAATTTTGTATCCTGCAACTTTCCTGAATTCATTTATTAATTCCAATAGGTTTTTGGTGGACACTTTAGGGTTTCCTGTATATAGCATCATGTCATCTGCTAAGAGCAACAGTTTCACTTCCTCCTTTCCTTTTTGGATGCATTTTACTTCTTTTTCTTATATGGTTATCGTAGATGAGACTTCTAATGCGATGTTGACTAAAAGTGGCGAGAGACGGAACGACAACCCGTTTGAAATTAAACACCAGAAATCAGTGAGGAACGACCGCGTGTCCTGTCGGCGGCACGACGGGACAGCGCGCGCGCAATAGGCACGCCGCAGAGTGACCGGTTTCTCGGGGTTTCTTTTACTTACTGTTCACTGTCGATTAGGACCCAGACTCTGACAGGGAAGGTTAACGTTTAGGGGTTGGCCCAGAAGAAATGTAAAGGATGGTTTCCTGGTAAGACAGGTAACCGCAAAGCTTAAAGTATTATTGCCATTTATCAGTTGGTCTCTAATTTAACAACTTTACTTCACCTGAAATAAGTTGTGCATGCGCACATACACAAACCACAGGCATGCACACACATGAAATAAGATTGTTAGACTGCGTATACATGTGCGTGTACGTTTTATCTGCTTCCTGAGTTCTCCTTTGAATTAGCCTTACTCTCTTGCTGGTTTCATGTTAATGAGTTGAATACACCTTGGACGCAGGTTCATTTTACATTTGCATAAGAGCCATTTTTCAATTTTTGAAATCAGATCTGACAGCTGGGCGAGACCTAGATAGAGCTCGGGGCTAGGCAGGTGAGTCAGAGCCGGGCCGCACGATGCGATGGAGGGCCGGTGGTTCGGGGGTGTTGAGGCCAAGGGCATTTGCAGGCAAAAACTCGGCCACCTGTCAACTCCAGCGGAGAGCTGCCGAGGAGGACTGCCATTCAAACACTAACACCTGACTTTTTAAGAGAAGACAGAAGTCTGGATTTTTAAGTGAAGTTTCCTTGGCCATCCCAAGTAACCTACCAGTTGGCCAACTGGTCCCGTGAGTCACCGGTGTTGCGTCCAGTCCCACCATGTCTGCCCAAGGCTTGTCCTTGCCTTGTGTCCACGTGTACCCTCAGGGGTCACGTCCTCATAGCGGCCCGCTTCCCTCGGCCTCCGCGCCCACCCTCTAGTCCATCCCGGCTTCTGACCTGGGCTACAGCAATATCATCTTATCATCTTAAAATCAAATTTCTGCATGTATTCTGATAGGACAAAGACCTCTCTCTCCAATTCCAAGATTTAACACAATTTAAAAATTTGAAAGCTAATGAAAAATTATCTTCAGACCCATGAATATACCTTTTGCACTGGAAGAACTTACTTTATGAAGTCATAGTTGTAGAATTTTTCCTGTAGTGAATTTGTTGTATGTGAGCTGTCATTGTCAGAAGGGTTAAATTGGCTGTTCATCCTGGTGATATTTCGCCTGCACCCTAAACTCACTGATCTTATAAAACAGCACATATATAAACTCAACATATATAAATTGCTCCTTTACAGGAGTATATGAACACTATTTGAAAACATCCTTTTTAGTATCAGAACTAGTTAGTAAAAACTAAATGTCATAAGCAGGCTAGTATACAATCTTTTTCTATGCTGAATGTTCCTCTATCATTACCTTTCATTGTTACGTGAATGTTCTTAGACTTCTCTGTTGTAACATTATATTTGATCTAAAAAATACTCCCAACTTGAAAATAAGGCTACGAAAGTGCAGCAAACCCTTACGATGTCACCGTGGGGCCTTGTTTAACAAGTGCCTCCGAGGATTATTGAATTGTGGAGGGGAATTTACCACTGTCTCATTTTGCTACTTGACATTTCCGTGTGACATTTTATGTCTACTTGCCAGTTTTCTCTAGTAATAATGCAAATAATTTCTCTCCGGTAGAAAAGATAACCCCGAAGGTTATGACAGCATTACCCTGTAGAACACCCACCGGTTTGGTGGCTAATGTGGGTGATTGATTTCAGGCAGGACTTCCTGGGGACCGTTCAGCCACCAACCACATGGGGACAGTCTCTCCAATGAGACTGTCGGTGAGGTTGTGAAAAGCAGAGCCAGATCAGGAGTAAGTCTGTCTGAGACGGGCTCCTCCAGGGGACTTCCCCAGTCACGTGGGCCGATACCTTCCAGCGTATTATATGCGTTATTGTTTTTGAGTTTTCTTCAATGATTTTAAGATGGGCACTTGTAACAATGACATTGACTGGTACAGGGGATGCCAAGTACGGCAGGATATTTTATTGTTTTGTTTTTTAAGCAAGACAAGCGCTCGGCAACCCTGAATCAGATCTGAGTTGGTTGGCAGAATCACCTGAATATTCTCGCTTCGTCGCAGAAGTGAGTGTGGATAAGCTCATTTTGGTGCAAGAGGAGGAGTGTGCAAGGCTGACCCCTGGGAAGGGGTGTGGGCACCAGTGGAAGGAGTCCAGGTAAGTGGGGCCAGTCGAAGGGAGGGCGGGGAGGGACCGCAAAATCCTGGAGGAAGGCCGCTGTAGAGACAGGGGCTGGCGGGCTGGTCAGCTGCTCTCGAGACGACAGCCTTTTATTGCGGACGCCACGAGTCAGGGCTTCCCCGAGACAGGTGGGCCGTTCGGTTTCCCAGACTTCACCTGACCTCGTGGAGTTCCACACGCCAAGGTCAGACCCTCATGAGCTCGTTTACGACAGACAGAGAGTGTAACGAGGTGCCACCGAGGGACCTTGTGCGGACACACACACCCACACTCACCCCTTACTCTAACACCCCCCCCCCCCTGCAGTTACACACGCACGCACACTCTGGCTTCTCCACAGCGTGGGTACCATCAGATTTCTTAGCTCAGGGGGTGCCTGAAGCCACCCCCCTTCCACGTGCAGGACAGGCATCGCCAAGTCCAGTGACTCTTCGTCACTGTACCATCTGAGCACGTGTTAAGGTTAAAACAATAGGACCAATAGTAACGTATTACTGGCGTGCTCATTATTAATAAACCACATAAAATAGTTGACAAATGCCTTCATTTTCCCTTTGTAGAAGAACACCCTTGTTCAGTCAGGAGAATCACCCACTGAGCTGACCCCTGAGGTCACCTGGCCGAGACAGGTAAGCAGTGTTTTCAGAAACAGCATCCTTGGTCCAGATGCGTCTTTGCTCGGCTCGCAGAGGGCATTCCAAGCAGCGGTGGGACTTGGCCGGCCAGGCCCTTTCCTGTGTTACTGTTCTCCCTTCTACGTGCCTGTGCTTGTCTCTGGTTCACTGATGGCTGGTGACGTGACTTCCTGCTGGTGGCAGCATGATTGGGCGTTTGGTGTGGGGAGCTGACCATTGGATGGAGAACAGAGGTCAGCTCTCTGTCGGATGCGGGATGGCAGAGAATCCAGTTTCTAGCCTGCTTGCTGCGTGTGCGCGCGCATGCCTACTTGCTTACTTGGGCTGAGGTCAGATGAAGACTTCTGTGCCCACTGGGAAGAACAGACTGACTGACACTGAGAATCTGCCTCTGTCTCCTCCATTTCTTGGTCTGAGGCTGAAATGAAAGCTCAGCGCTCCCCTGTCCGGAATTCAGAAAGGTCTTCGATGACTGGCGTGAGAGGGGGATGCTTCCTTATGTCTAGAGGCTGTTGATAAGTTAGATTGCAAAGTCTCTTAAATTAAAGACTCTCTGTTCTCATTGGTTTATTAAGGTGAAAATATTGAGGTATAAAGACAAATATCAAATATTCCTAAAATGCCCAGGAAATAAGAAAATTGAACTCATTCTCTGTGCGCTAGAATTAAAATCAGTCTTACCGATGTTAGCTCAGAAATGTTTTGATGATACAGGGAAAGATGCTGTTTGCCATGACTTGTAATCTGTATCATGAACTCAGCTTGAATCTCCAAATATTTAGTTAGGCAAGGGTGTCTCCTCAGGGTTTTGCCACAGTCTAGAGCTCATTGAGGATCTGCAGGAGTATCAACAATTTTTCAAGGAAATTCATGGAAACGGATCTATGTATTAGGCAACAATGGTGCTCACTGTTTTATTGTTGTCCAGTTCTCGAAGTTTCCACTTTCAAAGTCAGACTTAAATGTAAATGCCTCATTTGAGATGCAGGTCCCAACAGACAGCCCACAGCTTCTTGAAGAAAGGCTCACTTAAATTTTAATAGCAATCGATTTATACGTTTCACCAAACTGTATCTTTTATTTATCAGGTAGTAACACTGAGTGTTAGAGAAATTAATGCCAAATGTCACCTAGCACAGGAGCTGCGTAATTAGCAAGGACAAAGCTCAAAACCAAACTAGCTCAAGCGAAAACAGCCAGTACCGAGGAATGTGATGGGTAGGTCCGGGGGTGGATCCGGCCTGGGACACGGTTCGAGGGGGCGGAGCTGAGTTGCCAGGTGTGCCTCGTCGTTCTCAGGTGTGATTTCCCAGAGTGGCTGCAGGGTGCCCCCAGGAGCATCAGGCCTGTGCCTTCCTGGGGGCTTTGAGAACTCGAACGAACCTCACGGGCTGACTGACCTCACTAAGGATGGAGGGGGTGGCTTCGGGGAGACTCCTGGGCAGGTAACCCTTTTAAACCCATGCCTAGGACACCATTTTCCTTCTTCATCCCACAGTTAGACACCCTCTTCTTCGGAGAGCCCCCTCTTCCCTCTGAGCTCCTAAAACACTGTAGCCCTGCTTGGCACGTGGTGATTATGGTTCGTCTGTCTCTCTCCATGAATAGAAAACGCAGCGGGGGTCAGAGAGGGCAGCTCACTTTTTTCGAGCATCGTTTGGTGCTCACCTCATTTGGATGGGTCCTGAAAACTGTTTTGCATGGAGGCACTATCACCCCCATTTTCCAGGTGAGGAAGCTGAGGGTCAGTGAAAGATCAGGCCGCTTGTAAGTGGCACGGCCAGCCTTTTTTGGAAGCCGGTACACCAGGTGGCCTCTTGGGGGCCACAGCCCCCTTACCTGCACAGCTACTGGTCACCATGCCCAGCGCATCCTAGGAGGTCAGTGCATATCTGCTGGATGAGGGGATGTGGGGGGGAAACTCCAGGGTTAATTGGAAGTGGAGTTCCCTTTCTGGAGTCTTCTCAGTCTGAGCCCTTCTCTGAACCCCAGTCCGGCAGTCACATGGTGGCGTCTGTGTCCCTCACTCAAATCCCGCCTCCCGGCGGCATTCATCCTGGGCCCATGACGGCCCCTGAGGGCAGGGACGGCCCCTTCCTGAGCGTGCAAACTGGGTTCCAACCGCTCTGTTTGGGAGCCCTGCAGCTCTCCTGTCGCCCCCGAGGCAGACGAACCCAGCCGCAGAGGGCGTAGGTTCACGGTCCCCAGGGCTCAGAGTCCCTTCTGTCAAGAAATCACTGGGACCCTTAGATGTGTGTCCCCTCAGATGGGATCACCAGATAAAACACAGGACGCCCAGTTACATTCGGACTGCAGTTACCTTTTCAGTTCAAGGTCTCCGCACACTATTTGAGGCACACTTGTACCAGAATGGTTCGTGTCCCTGAAATGCAAGTGTTCGGGGGTGTGTCCTCTGCAGTACCTGGCGATCTCCCTCCGGTGAGGAGGCTGCCTCCCGGGGTTTCTGCGGAGTCATCTCTTTCACCGACTCCTTCTTGCCTTGAACACCACCCCCAGGCCCAGCCGCCCGGTGGGCCCTGCCACTTCTCCTGAGACAACCACCCCCCCGCCCCTTTGTCCCGCCGCAGGTGAGCGGTCCCATCTAGATCCCGAGTCCTAGACCGGAGCGGCTGGCGGAGAGGCCTGCCGGCCGCAGGGTCTGCACTGAGCTCTGCCCCCACAGGTCCAAGCAGGCATGAGGTCCGCAGTTCCCCAGTGGCCCAGCATTCCCTGCACAAAAGGTGCATGTGGGCCTCCGCCGTCTGCTCCCGCCCGCCTGTCAGGCATAGACACGCGCCCAGACAGCCCCACCTGCCCATGTCGGGGACGCCCTCTGCCTCTTGGATGCTTTTGGCCACAGCCTAAGCCCTGGCCACCACGGGTGCCCCCGGAGCGCGCCTGCTCCCTGGGCCACGGTCAGCACTCTGGCGCTCAGGGGCGGTGGCTCTGGCTTGAAACCCCGAGAGAACATTTCTTCTTGGTTGCATGGTCAGAGACAGCAGGACGGCAGCAAGCAGGCGACATTTGAACCCGGAGAGTCTCTTCTTGAGTGTCTATGATCCGCTCGGGAAGGTGGGCCCACCTGGCCGGGTCTCAGGTTCTCACGGGTGAGATGGAGCCGAGGTACATCCCGACAGTGCTGAGCTGAGAGGTCCATGAACATGCGCGCTGACAGCGCTGCCCCGCGCGGTGCCTGGAACGTGCGTTTTTTCCTTTTTCTTTTCCTGTCCGGTGAGCAGCCTTCCCCCTGGAGACTTTACTGTAGGCTGCATTATAATACCTGTGCATCAGTCTCATGAACTTGGAGCTTCGTAGTGGAGGGATATCTCCCTGAAGTTTGTAAACCCTTCAACAGTCTCTCGTTGCATACAGCAGGAGCTGAACGAGTCACGGAGGGTTTGAATTTGGTATTTCCTGTCCCCTCAGCAGAAGAGCAGGCCATGGTTTCCTAAAAGCAGCGTTGGGACAGTCTGCCGCGGGGCTCCGCTCTGACCACACTCTCCCCCCCACCACCCCGGGAGAGGCAATGGCTCGCCAACGAAAGGGCTGATTATGCAACGCATATGTATCATTTTCATATTCATAAAGCAATCCTCTATTATTAAGATTTCTTCTCCAGTTCAGTGAACAGAACCCTTTGTGTGGGAAGTTAGTAAATTACCTTTACATCAGCAGAGACGGCGTGCATTTTTATTTAGACATCAAACTCGCCACTGGAGCCTTTATGGCTCCAGAGAAGCAGCATTTATGGGAAAACCGTTGTGTTCTTTGTGGGGTGCTTTGGGTTCCTGCAACGTGAAGTGCACAGGCACGATGCCTGCGTGAGAAAGGAAGGTCACGGGTCATCGACGAGGGATGCTTTCTTGAGTGGCTTCCACATCTGTTGGTTCTTTTGTTGCTTAAAAGACCCTAAAAGGCTGGCGATGCTAACGGAGGTCACAGTCACTACTCATAGATGCTGTAGCTGAGGACAGGGTTGGAGCCCTTGCCTGGAGGCTGCGAAGCTGGTGTCCATGGGGTCATGGGAGAAAAGTGGGAAGGGGGCTCCTTGTCGGGGCTGCGCCTCCCAGCCTGCTAGGGGCATGGTGTCCCCAGGACCAACTCCTCTCCACAGGGTCTGTGAGGGGTTGCACAGGGCCTGGGGAGCATGGGGGGCTGGTTATCACCGTCACCGCCAGCTCTGCTTCCAAGACCCTCATCTGGCTATCTCTCCATGGATGCCACAGTTTTCTGAATCTCGGTACAGAGTCTGACTCAGAAGCCACCTCAGACATTGTCCAGCGCGCCCCTGGCCCGCCGCTCCTGCCTGCCGTGGCTCTGGTTCCGCTCATGTCCGTGGCTGCCCAAGGGAACTGCCACGGGTCCCTGTTTATTTTGTGACGTGCACTCAGGTCTCACCGAGGAGCAAAGCTGCTGTGGAGGCAGAGCCACACTGCAGTCCCTACCCCTCCTCCCTGACAGAGGGATGGAGGAAGGAAGGAAGGAAGGAAGGAAAGATGGAAAGAAGGATGATGGACAGGTGGATGGATGGATACAGGAATGTACGGAAGGATGGATGGACAGGTGGCAGGAAGGAAGGAGAGAGGGAGGGATGGGTGACTCCTGAAACACACGGAAGACTAGAATTCAAAATTTTGGATCATTTGAATCAAGGAGATTTTTAAAAATTTAAATAACATTTCTCTTTGCCTGATGACATAAAGAATGATTTCTTATAGCTATTTAGAGAATGTGGCAAAACACAGTGAAGGGAATTCAAGTCATCTGTACTCCCAACTCCCAGAGCCTATTTTGGTTTTGTATCCTTTTGGGGTGCTATATTTTTTCTATTAATTTTGTACCAAAATGGATCACACCATAAAACTCTTACGAAATCTATGTTTTCATTTATTAGGACAGTTTTCTCCATTTGAAAGCACACTTGGAGCATAACTTTAGTGATTGACTTGATTGATAGCTCGTCGTCTGCCCGCCCTTCCCGCCGGCCGGTCTCCACACGTGGCCGTTCCCCTGGAGTCCGAGTTGCTGGGAGCAGGGCAGGTGGGCATCTGGGCTGCGGGAGAAATGCTGACCGAGGACTCGTGGGTGGACGCAGGACCAGAAAACCTTGGCTAAGGCTCTTTCATGCCTGCTGGGTGATCAGAACCGGAGGACAGCTTGACAAGGTGACTGAGGGTTGTTGAATGAACTTCGACTTGGCTGACTTATCTGGAGGTCCAGCACGTTGCCCAGGAGGGAAGAGCCAGGGGCCTCGTCTGTGTCCTTGGGTGGGCACATGTGTGTGATGGGACACGTTCGTCCTGATGAATACGCTCTGGTCAGTGCAAGTGGCTCTGATGAGAAACGTACTAAAACGAACTTCATTCTGATGAGTGACCGCAGGCCGGGAGGCACGGTGGGCTGTTGGGGGACGGGCAGCTGGGCCTGGCAGACACCCATGTGTCTGAGCCCAGGCCGCACCGAGGAGCTGGCGGCTCCGCTCGGGGTCTCAGCCGCCGCGGCTGCTGTGCCGAGCAGGTGGAACCGAGTGCGTCCCAGGCGGTCGCCTTCTTGATGACGATCGGCATTCGTCACGCAGTCCTCCTGAACGCTCGCGGCTCTCAGCCGTGCTGCGGGAACCGCTGGTCTCGGGCTGCACAGCCAGTGCGTGGCAGAAGCCCCATCTACTGAAGCCTCTTTGGTTGTTCTGGGCCCAGTGAGGGGTCCTCTGGAGGTCTGCCTGTAACCTTCGTCAACCCGCTCCCCGATTGTGACCCATCCGAGATGCCGCTGAGTTGTCCTGTGTTCTCCGAGCCCAGCGCAGAGCACGCTGCTCGATACGGGAACCAACACACACGCACACGGACACGGCACCGCCTCCAGTCTTCGTGGGACCGGAGCGCGCTGAAATCAACCACCCGGCCCTGCCAGCCTGTCCGCTGCGGCCCGGTGCTGAGGCTCGGGCTCCGCTGGGTGCGCGGGAAGGAGTGGCGGGTCCAGGGAGCACGTGCCCTGGGGGCAGGGACCGCGTCATAGACCGTCCCAGCCCGGATGGGCCTTAACACACGTTCTGTGCGAGCCTCCCCTCCACAGGTGCGCCCCCCTGGGCCTGGGAGGGAAGCCTCCAGCTCCGCACGCCCAGCCCCACTCTCTCCGGATTGGATGGAGGTGAGCGACCTCGTCTTCGCAGACGAAATCAATCTCTTTGATGAACCTAATGAAAGCACCGTGAGTCAAACATTGGCAGTCTGAAGAGAACAGTGCATACAAAGAGAAGGGACATCGTGACCGACTGGCGTTTATTCCAGGAATCCAATTCATCCCAACTGTACATAATGCGCTGATGTTACTTATCCGTGAACAGCAGTGAGGAGCCAAGTCACTCATCTCAATAGGGAAATATTCGATAGAATTTCAACAACAATATATTATTTAAAAACTTTAATAACATGAGCACAAAGAAAACTTCCTTAAGCAGGTAATCAGTAACTATCCGCAGATAAAAGAGTGGAACGCTGCTACGTTATCGAACGGTTCGGAAGCACGCTCTCCGAAATGAAGGCCCGGGTGCATCTCGCCGGTATTCCCTGTCTTCGCTGTTCCGCAGGAGGGCTTGGCCGGAAACGGGGCGCTCGGAGGTTAAGTCACTTGTATGAAACGCGAACGGGAAGAGCTGCATTTGCTGTCATTTTCAGATGATGCAACTTTCCACGTAAGAAACCAGAGGCTCTACAGACAAATCAGTTGACTTAGTAGGAGGTTACAGGGATGTGGACAATAAAAAATAATGTTGCTGCATCTCCACCTACCAAGGGTTGGAAAATTTTATTTTCCAAAGGATATATTTAAACTAGTCACAGACACCTAAATAGTACCTAGGTCAAAACCTAACATAATATTTGCGAGTAGCTTAAATTAAAAATGACAAACTTGCCCGGAGTAGTGTGGCCTGGCTGGTTGGGCGTCACCCCACCGAGCGAGGGGGCGTCCGTGCGTCCCAGGCCTGGGCTCATGCCTGGGTTGCAGGTTCGGTGCCCAGTCGGGCACCCTTCCCCTTTCCCCCTTTGCCTACAAGAGGCAACCGGCCGATGTTGCTCTCTCACACTGATGCCTCTCTCTGTCTGTGTCTGTCTCCCTCCCCTTCCCTCTCTCATAAAAAAATAAATAAAATCTTTAAAAAGGCAAAAATGCTACAATTTTAATACATTGGAAGACTGAGATAAATGTGTTGTCCTTTTGCTAAATATGTCAGTTATTTCCAGAGTGTTCCATGGACTCAACAGGTTTGCAGGGAAAGCCTCACCGGCACAACAAAGCCTAGGGTAACAGTTAAATGCAGAAGGCCATCCGGGTCCCGTGCCTGGCCGACGCCGCCGTCTCCTGTTACCAAGAAGAGCTGACACACTCCCGAGGAAGAGCCAGGTGTGCGACCCCGTCCTGCTAGATGGCGAAGTTTTCTGTAAGGCCGGACGGAGCGGCGTGCGCGGTGGCAAATGGTTGGGAAGAAGGAGGGAGCCGTGTCAATGGGGCACACGGAGCGCGGAGCCAGCCCCTCCGGGTGCAACCCCTCGTCCACGGCAGGGTCGGCGGGGCAGATCCCTGTGGGGAGGGGCCGGGGCCGTGAACACCGTCAGGGAATCGGATGGAAGACTCACAGGCGGAAAGCAAAGGCAATTTAAGAAATAATAACGCAGGAGAGGATCTTAGTGCCCTCAAGATAGAGAGGTGCCCTGGAGAGCATTAAAAAAAAAAAAAGCAAAGGGAATTGTATGTTAACTGTTGTTGAAAAGTAAAAAATGATTTAAAAAGAAGAAAAAAAAATAAGTACACTCGGCACTAATACAAAGGAGACATCCTGCAAATTGTGGATAAACAAGCGCCACATGTTGTGAGAAGATGTTTGAACACACAAAACCTAAGGAATGCTGTAAATATGTAAAGGTCGCACACAAACCTGTGAGGAAGAGGCAGATGATTCCACAATAAAAATCAGCAACATAGCGAGCGTTTCGGGGGACAGGAATGGTGAAGGCCAGCGAGCACACAGAGGCCCACGCGTGCCGAGTCGTCGGAACAGCGCGGCCTCAGACCAGTCCCGGGTGGGAAGCTTTTCCAGTCCCGGGGTCGGCAGCAGCAGCGAAGTCCGGCCTGACCGGCCTTTACACAGACAGGCAGCCAGGGGGCCTCGGGTCCTTTGCTGACCTGAGCGTGACACGATGCACTTTGAAAAATCGCAGGCTACTACCCAGTCAATTTGAGCAGGCGTGTGCTCTGTCTGTCCGCAACTGCCCTGCTGCACAGAGAGAGAAGCTGGCGCAGGTGCACCAGGAGAGGCCTGTGTTCATGAATATTCACGATTTATGAATATTCATGATGGCCTTATTGGAAATGGTGCACAGGCATGCACACGCGGAAAAAACGACCCACATACAAGTTGACCTCAAAAGTAGAATTTCTTAAATGAGTCCCACTTCATTCTTTTAACATTTTTCAATTATAGTTTACATTTAACGTCATTCCGTATTCGTTTCAGAGACAGAGCAGAGTGGCTAGAAAATCACGTGCTTTGCAGAGGGGTCCCCGCACTCGCTGGGCCCAATGCGTGGCTGTGACGGTGTCATGGGCTCCGTTCCCTGCGCTGTGATCTACATCTCCGGCTCCTCCGCCACTACCGATCAGCGCTGCTTCGTCCCTCCACCTTTTCCCTCCAGCCCCCAGCCCCCTCCTCTCTTTAGTCTTAAATGAAAGACTACACAGCATGGAAAAGGCATACATTTACAGCTACCTGCATCAACGTGACTGACTCTGAAACACGTGATGGGAAAAGAAACACAGGTCTCCGAAGAAGGCGTGCCGTCGAATTCCTATCACTAGAAGGACGAACGCATTTCAAGAGCTGCACGTATGTGCTCCCCTGTGAGCGAGCCTGGGACTCGACGGCACAGAATGCAGAGTCGCGTCAGCCCAAGGTCAGGGAGACCAAGGGGATCCGGATCAGCCCGAGGTCGGGGAGACCAAGGGGATCCGGATCAGCCCGAGCTCGGGGAGACCAAGGGGATCCGGATCAGCACGGGCACGCTTGGCCCCCGAGAGGTGGGGGCAGCGTGCTCTTCCTGAAACTGTGTCTACAGGGCGCGCCCAGTTTAGCTTTGTATTATTATTATTATTATTATTATTACTGACTGTGACCGTGCATGTTGATTCTGTGTGTGTGGTGTTTATGCATTTGTAACATATACTTTCATCTGTCGGGTCTACTTCATAATAAAACCCTTAAAACAACAGAAAATACATTCAATTAAGAGAGAAAGCATTGACACCAAGTAAGAGACATGTGTACATGTGAGCTACAGTTCGTGTCGAACTCACGCTTTTTCACGCAAGACACAGGGTGTGGAGGGCATGGTGTGCGGGCCCGGGGACTCAGACTCGGTCGCGGTGAGCAGGGACACCCTGCTCTGCTTACCCATCCTTCCCACCACGGAGGTGAAGCGATTGCCCCAGGTCACCGCACAGCGTGCGCGCAGCTTCGGTTCCCGAGGCGAAGCTCACGCATGGCTGCCTGACTGCGCTCTTCTCGGGAGGCAACCGCCTGGTCCCCGAGCCTTTTACGTCCCTGCAAAGACTGTAACGATGAAGGCGAGCTGTAAGGGACTTGTGTCCAAGGGCACAGGACGAGACTGCGGGAGTCTGGGGGGACTCGGGGCCCTGGCACACTCTGGGGTCATTTCACTCCCCGGCCCATCCCACAGGGAGCAGCGACCGTAGCCTGTCACTCAGAGGAGGACATGAGTCTCTGAGAAAAGGGCCATGGGACGCGGTCCAGGGCATCTCTTCCCCTTTGGAAGTCGCTGAGGGGAGGCCCTGGAGCAGGGCCTGGAGCGTCTGCAGACCGGAGCGGCGTTGGAGTCCCCAGCGCTCCAATTAGGAGAAGTGAAAACGCTCTGGCCGGCTCCCAAGGCAGTGCCCTTTATAAAAGGAAGAATTTGTCCCCAAAGCACTACTGTCGTCATTTAATTTAATGATCTACAAACTTAAAATGATGGAGACAAATTTTATATACATATTACCTTTCCTGAGTTGAAAAATGGTACCATTATTTTATAACTTAGGGCCGTTATTTGTTACTGTCACCTTAGGATCCACTCAATAGTCTTTTTTTTTTTTCGAAGTTGCTGACATTCTAAAAGACACAAATGATTTATTCGTTACCAACTACTTTTTGGGGGGTAGTAAATCTAGCTTTTTCAGCAGCAGAGTAATGAACATCATTACACGTGATACGTAAACATAAATCCTGTGCCCGAAATGTCATCAGTCATTCGTTGCACAAACCTTTCTTGATACTTCTCAGAGTCTGTCCAGGAGGTTGTGGAGAGCTGACTGATAATCGGACGCTCCTCTCCCTGCCCCCGTCCTCGGGATGTCGGCTCCGCCCACCGTCCCCACAGCGGAGGCCGAGCTCCAGGACGGAGCCTCGAGAGGGCGATGTGGGGTAGAGACCCTCGGGCAGGCGGATGAGGCCGAGCCCTGCGGAGGCCTCTCTGTACATCTGCACGATTTCGGAGGGTGGGCGCGGAGACCTGCTCATCTCGCGACAGCCCGCGACGAGCCTTGCCAGCTCCCTTGCTTCCTAAACCTGCCACCCACCGATCTAGAGCGGCCTGTCCCTTTGTTCGATTTTCCCCTGCGCTCCGCGGACCGGGCCACTTCGGGATTTCACCCCGGAAGCCCCCGAGGTCCTGACCCCGCCGAGTGGAAGCCGCATGGGATCTTGGCTCTGCCTCTGTCTAGTCTGGAGGAGGTCAGAGCTGTAGGTCCGCAGCACCCTCAGCTGGGACTGTCAGACGAGAACAGCCGCTCCCCCCGGTGCAGCCCCGGGAAGGCGGCTGTGGTTTGGGGGGGATTATCCAGGGGCGTGAGGGTCTGTCTCTGCTCACGTGAGTCAGAATTGGGCTCTTCAGTGCTATGCGAACAGATAAACTCTGAAATCCAGTGACATTAGTAAGAACTTTTTATTTTTAGTTTTGCCCATCACTGGCTGCTGTGGGTCAGGAAGTTACCATTAGGAGCTTCAGAAGCAGCTTGGCTGGAAAGAAAGTGTAACCGATAAAACCACAGCATCCCAAGCACCTTTTCTATGGCTACAACTCAATCCGACACTAAAAAAACAATAGCTCTCCTGTCAGGAGTCCTCCCTCCCCTCAAGGCATGGTCCTAGGTGCGAATCCATTTAAATCCACCTAAGTTTTAACTTGGGTAAACTTCACCGTAAACCCACGTGATGTATTTTATCATCGTCCCTGTTTCACAGAAAGGGGACTTGAGATACAATTGGGTCAAGTGGTCGCGCACAGGAGGTGCAGTGAGCGGGTGGCCAAGCCAGGGTCCAAGGCCAGGTGTGCGTGCTTCCATAGGCGGGCGGGGAAGTCTTCTTTCTCGGGGATCCAGCTTCTCCTGGCTGTTCTGCAGCAACAGGGGCCCCCACAGTCCTCCTGGTCATGGGAGTCTGGGAAGCATTTCATGACAGTTACTGCTTGTTGCCACAGGATGTCACCACTGAAAACCTGCCTTCTCCAGGATGCAGGAAAACGCTGGCGCGCTCTGCCGTGACCCCCTCCCCACCCCGAGCCCACTTGGCCCCCGTGGGGGGCGAGCTTAGCCGCCAGGATTAAACTTGGCCAGAAGTACCCTGTGCTTTGCTGTGTTGCTCGGCTCTTTAAAATGGGGTGTCACCTTCCAGTGGCCCCAGAACCCTGTCCCAGCGGCTCACCTCGAAGCAGAAAGGTATGATTGTACCTATTTCCGTCGACACCATCGCTCCCTGCCTCTCTCGTGGGGCCCCTGCGACAGATGACTTTGCAGACACTATTGGCACGGTGGCAGGGGCAGAAGGAGGTATTTGATTGCATGAGTAGGAGGGGGAGAGAATGAGAGAGAGGGGCCGGAAAGCCTCAGATGACGTCAGCGCTCTGACTTGTGGGGTTCGATGGCTGGTGGGTCATTTTCCGGGAGGGCAGGGGCAGCGGAGGGCCTTTGCCTTCCAGACCTCCGGCAGCCCCGGGCCGTGCAGTGCCTCTCACCCTGTGGGGCCCAGAACGCACCCGTTTGCGGCGGGTGCGGCATGCAGCCTGTCCACAAGGAGGGCAGGGCTGAGGGCTCTCCGGGCCCGCAGGGCATTGCTCCAGCCCGACGGCCAGTGGGTGCCATGTGGGTCGCCACAGACTGGTGACTGCTGCCGTGGCGAAGACCCCTACCCCTGGGTCCTGACACAGAAGTCACATCCGCACGGCTCCCCGGTGCTGACATCGGTGCTCCTGGACCCTGGAGGCCTCGGTTCCTGTCTCTGCCCTTCCTCCTCGTCCCGTCCCTCCAGTCCATGGGCACAGCAGGGACCGCAGGGGAAGGCTTCGCAGTGACAAGTATTGACACTGCTTCTCCACAAAGATCTCACAGGGCTGCGGGGGCAGGTCATGTCCGTGGGGAACGGGTCGCAGGTTCCGTCAGAGGTCCTCTCCAGCTTCATTAAGATTCTAGACACGGGCGGCAATGCACCGTGTGTACGAACGTGTGCAGTAAAGTTCTGGTTCAAACGTCAAAAGAGTACGTTGAGCAGTTTCACTCCCGCCCAGACCCTGCACACCCAGCTGTCTGCCCAGCCGCTCTCCATGGCTCACACCCACCCTACGAGTCCCTCGCGCGGCCCGCCCGTGCCTGTGTACGCCGACCCCAGCCCGGTCCAATACATATACACCTGTCTCCGCCTTCTTCCAGAGTTAGCTCCCTTCTCGGAAACACCCTCTGCCCTTAGCTCTGAACTTAGCAGTGCATTCTGGGGGCCTCTTATCTGGGCAACTGAAACGTGTCCCAATACACGAGAAGCCTGCACTCCAGCTGCGTCTCTGCACAGCTGGGGGCTGGCGAACGCAGAGGAAAACTGGGGGACTGGCACCGACTTTCAGAAGTGCGGTTGCACGAAAATGCAACGTGAACGGCAATAAAAGGGTCCTATGATTTCGATCCCATTTTAAGGACTAACATCGTGAAAGAAGGGGCATCGGTTCTCTCTGCGGAGAAGTTAGCACTCACGCTCTTGCGGCTCCGCAAACAGCGAGCGCCTGCGTTGTCCCAGGCCTGGCCGGCGCTGTGGGCTCGCTGCCCCTGCCCCCTCCCGCTGCAGCGCACCTCCTCACGACTCCCCGACTAACAGCCGGAGTGGCATCCTGTCCCTGACTGCAACCTGGGGGACCTTCCTGCAGTGCTGACCCAGACTTTCCTCTGTTGTGCTCAAGGTCAAGTTCCAACCCCCTCCCTGGCTCTGAGGCTCTGGATGAGTGATGCTACCCTCTGAACTTCCAGGGTGGATCAAACCCGGTCCTGCCCCCCCCCATCCCCACTCCCACTCCCACCTCAGGCTTCCAGGCCCTCGCAGGCCAGGCCCTCTCCTTCTGGAAGGATCCCCCTCCCTGCTCTTCACTTGCCCCCTCGCTTGTTCCTGCCTCTTCTTCCAGGTGTCTTTCCCTGATTACCTCCCCATCCCCTCGCCAATTAGATTAGGGCTAGTCACGCGATCGCAATTGCTTCCTTGTGACCTGCCTCCTTTACCGGGCTGTGAGTGCCCCCTGGCCTGCCCGTTGGGGTTGTGGTCCCCAAGCCCCAGTCTCTGAGGCTGTTTTCTCCAGTGCTGGAGACCTCCCTAGCAGTGAGGGCGAGAAGTGGAGAACCCTCCTGGTGCGAAGTCTGGCGAAGGAGGCTCAGCAGCTTGGACCCCGCTCAGTCTCCTCCTCCCCACTCATCTCTGAACCCCTGCAGCCCAACGGGAAGTCGGTGACCAGCGCAGACGGGTCAGTGGGTTGGCCGGCAGGCACAGCTGACTGCGCTGGATGCACAGACCCCCGGGGGCTTTCACCCTTTCCGAGTTGGGGCAGAGTGTGAGGCTCTTTCCTCCCCTAGGTCGCCCCTGCGCCCCTCTTCAAAGTTCAACACCCTTCCCCCGGACACGGGGGTGGGGGTTAGGTTTCCCACCCCCAGGGGTCTGGAAGGAGCTGTCCCATTTGGCTGCACCCAGTCCCCTAATTCAGGCGGGCAACTCCCGACCCCCACGCGGAGACTGAGCATGCTCCAGGCCCAGCGGGCCAGGGAGGCGCGCGGGCGTCGGGCAGGCCGCTGGCGCCCCGCACAGGCAGAGCGGGCGCGCGGGCGGGGTTTGGCCGCGGGGCAGCCTGCGGGCACACGCGCAGCGCGGGCGGTGCACGAGCTGGGGGCCGGGCGGCGGCGGCGGCGGCGGCGCGGGGTGGGGGGCGCGCTCTCCAGGCCGCGAGGGCGCGCTGCGCGCTGCGCCGGGGTCTGGCGCGTCCCGGCGGGGGAAGGAGACGAGCAAGGGCGCTGAGGTGAGCAGAGCCCGCAGGCAGGCTCAAGCGCAGTCACAGGCAGTTGCTCTTTGGCAGTGGTGCCGGCGACTCCGCTCCAGTCCTCGGGTCCACTGTGCTGCCTCCGGGCGGGTTGGCCGGGGCTGCCCGGAGGCCGCGGCCGGGCAGCTGTTGCGCGGAGAGGGGGCAGCTGCGGAGTTCCATAACCATAGCAACGGCATCAGCACCACGGCGGCGGCCGCGGCGAGGGCAGCATCCTCTCGCTCCCCCTCCAGGCAGCCTCGCCGCCAGGGGACCTGAGACCCAGCTCACAGGTGCCCGGGACTTGGCGGGCCACCCACCGCAGCTGCGAGTGTTGGCGGCTGGCGAAGGTGACAAGAGGAGCAAGAGGGACCCAGGAGTGGTGGCCCAGGAGGTGACAGAGGGGAGCCCTGCAGTGGGAGACAGGTAGGTGAGAGCACTCCGGGGTGGGCAGCTGCAAAACTCCTCGGTGGCAGTGACGTTTCTGGGAGCTGGCTGCTAGTTGGATGGCTTTCTATTACTTAACAGGGATTCCGCCGCGAAATGTGGTTTATCCCCTTGGATCTCCCCCAACCTCTCTGTCCTTTGGCGTCTCGGCACATCGGGACAGGGCTGGAGAGGGCAAAGGGGGGATCTGGTGCCCTAGGTGGGAGACCTGGTATTAACGAAATGGTCCGGACGGAAGTCCCAGGTGGAGCCTGGGCAAGCGGTTCCTCCAGCCTTTGAACCTGCTTCACGGTCTGCGAGAAGACTCTGTGGGAGTGAAGGAGGCAGTGGCAGCGATTCTGTGATTCAGGCAACCCGGAGACCCGTGCTTGCTGTGGCTTAGCTGGGGACAGAAGGGGGGTGGTTACTGCAGCTTGGCTATGACATGGGCTGGGACCAGAGCTCACAGCAGCCCACGGTCTGTCCAGTCAGCTTCAAACCCGGCACCTGGAGGGCTGTTTAGACCAGGAGAGTGGGAACTGTTGCCATTTCGGGACCCAGGGGTATCCCTGGGGCTCATGCTGTTACTGCCGTTGGCTGGAGGGGTGGGTGAGAGTGGGAATAACATTATAGATGAGCTGTCAGGACACCCCCTCCCTTTCTCCTCACCTTGTTTCTAGTGCCCCCCACCCATGCTGTTGCCAGGAAAACAAGACCACATGGGCTGTAATGACGCCCTTGGCCTCCTTGGCCACCCCCAGGGCCCCGGCCGCTGGCAAACTGTCCCACTTTCAGAGAGCTGGGGAACGCTGCTTCCCTTCTCTGGCCGAACTGGGGAGGTTCGCTTTCCATCGGGTTCCGATGCTCTTGACGTTAAGAGATGTGTCAGAGCTGAGAGGCACCTGGGCTGTCTACGTGGAGGGATGGACCGTTAGCCTGGGCTGCAGGCCAGAGCCAGGGGCCGAGGGCTGGTCCCAGACCCAGCTCAGTGGGGGCCAGGGCCCCGGAAGATGCTGGAGAGGGGAGGTCAAGTTAGGGGAAGAATCCGGGCCTCAAGGCTATTGTTGCCTGTGGGTAAGTGGGTCTCTGGGTGGTTTCCAGGAGGGGCAGCCATTGATTTGCACAGCACTCTCTCTTTATACCCTGGCCTCTGGGGATGGTGATAAGTCCCAGTTAAAGGCCGAGTTCTTTAATTGGGCTTTTAATTTATGCTGTAGCTGGCGGGCATGTGAGCCGACCAGCATTTCAGCTGGGACTTGTGTCGTAACGAGGAGAGGTGACTGGGTTCAGACAGATGGGCAGGTGCAGAGACAGGAGGAGAAAACACGGATCCGAGTTCTGGTCTCACCCCATCCCTGCCGTGCGACCTTGAGCTTCTCCTCCTCTTTCCCATCTGTAGAATGGGGACACTAACGACGCTGGCAGCTTGCCTGCTGGGGTGACAGTCGAGTGGGTGGGGTGATGGATGGGGAAGGGCTTTTCAAAACCTAATGTGCCCCGCAGATGGAAGGGGTTATCCTTCCTTTTAAAGCAACTCCTTTCCTCAGGTCAGCAAATTGCTACGAGAGGGAGCCGAAACACCGGCCAGTGACTCACAGTGGGACCGCTGCGCTCGGGTCCACGGTCCCCTCGGGGAGCTAGAAAGGGGCCTCTGTCAGGAGAAATGCAGAGTGTCATCACCCTTGTTTACAAATGGTGAAGGTCAAGGGCCGTGCCTGCGAACGCGGTTCTTGGCTAGTCCGGGAACTCGGGGTCTGCTCCGCCGGGGCCGGGCTAAGCGCTGGACAGTGTCCCCAGGAGTGGCACAAGCTGGGGCCCACTGCGGTGTGGGTGAGGCGGGGACACGGGACACGCCGGGAGCTCCCTGTGGGCGGGACTCGTGTTCCTCCCACTTGCTCTGCAACGCCCGATGTTCACCAGCTGTTGGCCCGGGTGGACCTGATGCTCACGGCTCGATGTGATCACCAAGGGGACCAGGATTTTGGACGGAGCCAGGACTAGCCAGCAGTGTGTCCTGCCCTTTAACACCCTGCTCTTGTCATGCTGGTCTCTCCCCACAATGACCAACTCTCACTTCCCTTCACGACCCAAATTCACACGCCCCTTCCTCCAGGAAGCCTTCCTGCCTCTCCCCCCTCTGCTCCCAGAGCTCTATGGACCTGCTCTGTGGCAGCTTGTGCTGTGTCATGTTGACATTGCTTGCACCCAGGCCTGTCCCCTCTCTAGAGTTCATACATCCCGAGGACGGGAACCCTCCCGCCCCATTGCTCCGTGGCTGTGGCCTCAGCAGCTGGCGCATGCCCACCTACTCAGGGACAGGCGTGCACAGGGCCGGTCCAGCTGCCGCCGCCCTGGTCTTGGAATGCCCAGCGGGCCTGGAGGATGCTCGTGGGGCTGCTTGCACAGTTAGGGCCAGCCCACTGAAGCGGAGGAAGGAAAACAAAAATGCATGCGTTGCCTTCAAATGCTCACTTTCTTTCAAGTGAGTACTTTGGAATAACTGTAATCCAGTGTTGAACGGCCTTCGCATAACATTTGCTGAAAGCATCCGATGGAAGATTTTAAACTTTAAAATGCATTTCCCTGCCTTCCATCCTTGAGTGCAGCCCGGTGCAACGGAAAAGCACGTAGGGTGGGCCAGGAAGGCCTCGGGTTGCATCCTGGGCTTAGGACACTTGACTTTCTTGTCCCTCAATTTCCGTGTCTGTGAAATGTGGCTGGTCACACCATGTCGCAGAGAGGCCGAGGGCTGCAGTGGCCGAATAGGCAGTACAAGCAATGTCACAAACTGCAAAATACCCTAGCCAAGAAATTATTTACTGTTCTTACTGTTTCATCATCCTAAAAAAGTGAGCGAACTCTCCCTGCCTGATGAACGCAGCGTCAGACAGGATGGGCGGTGAACCCTGGCTGCTCCGCGTCCCGGCTCGGCCCGGGCTTCCGCCAGCCGGTCGTTCCGCCCGCGCGGTGTCCGCCTGCCTCATCTGGACTCCGTGACAGTGACCTGCCGAGGTGGGTTGGGAAGATGCACATTAGGAAAAGTGCTGTGCCTGGCACTGAACACATGACGTGTGTGAATTCCAAATTATAGATTAGACGTGATGGCCAGTAATAGGAGACTCCAGAAGGTTTCGAAATGCCCCAGATGCGTTTACGCATTTTCTCCCTTTGTTTTACCTGCCTCTGGGAGAGAGACAGGAAGCACTAAGGAGGGAGCAGTAGACCCCTTACCAACAGCCCCTTCTGTGAGATACCACGGGGAGCACGAGAAGCTAAAGATTTCGCAGGAACTGAGTCCTCCCCGCAAGCTCCGACGCTCCCTGCTCGTGGGCCTGGTGCCCTGGCCTCCTCGGCTTTCTGGGCCTCGGTTTCTTTATCCATCCCTGTCCTGGGTGGTGTCGGCGGCCCCGGCCAGCGCCGTTTTCCTGTGTGTCCACACACCAGTCCGCGTCACCCCTCATCATCGAGGTTCCATCTGGAGCCCTCAGCTTGTCCTGGGCTCGGAACTCATCTCTGGTCCACACTCTACACTTGGCTACACCGGAGGCCCGTATCCCTACCTCCAAATTTCTGTTCTTTTTGGAACTGTCCCCAGTCTGGAAGGCCAGCGTGTCCGAGATGACCCTGGGACGTAGCGGGGTGTTGACCACTCCATGCCACCTCCGCTTGTCCCGGCGCTGTGCTCACCGGACGCCCTGTTCCACGGCGCCACCTGTCCTGGAAGATCGCCCTCATCCAGATCACATGACACCGGTCCGGGGAAGCCCGACCTTACCCGAGAGAGCTGGAGGGAGTCCATGGCCGTATTGAGTATTCACTGGGCTTCCCAGACGCGGGCTGCCCCGTGGCGTCAAGCATCTCTGCTCAGTCAGAACTCATTTTGAGGGGCCTGCGCAGACCCCAGGAGCGACTGGGAGGGGCGTCTCCGCATCACCGTGGAGACTGGCGCCAGGGCCCAGGGCTCTTCCCGGGGCGCTCCGCCCTGGGCGCCCAGGAGGCACCGTGCTGTGCCCTGGCAGGGACCCTGGGCCAGCAGCCTGCTGGGTGTCACTCATCCTGCCGGACCCTGAGAGTCAACGGTGAACAGGCCCATTTTTCCCATTGTCACAAATGGCAGGACTTCTTAAGACTGAGTAACGTTCCACTGTGTGCGAAGACCACCCTTGAGTCCACTCGCCCGCTGAAGGACACTTGGGTGTGGGGCCGCGTCTTGGCCATCGAGATGGGTCCTGAGCACAGGCGTCCCTTTGAGGAGTCTGGTGTCTCTGCGAGACCCAGATTCCTCAGTTCCTTCGGATAGACACCCAGAAGTGGGATCGCCGAGGTCCGGGGCAGTTGTATTTTTCACCGCTGAGAAGCCTCCATCCTGTTTCCCGTAATGACCGCACCAGTTCACACTTCCATCAACAGTATGTTTTATACTTAAGAAATGATTACCACTAAGCACCCCGACAGGCGGGAAGCGCTACCTCAGCGTGGTTTGGCGTCTCCCGATGGGCGGCGATGCTGGGCGCCCTTCCAGGCAGCTGGCGGCCGTTGGCCTGCTTGCTTCGGAAGCGTGTCTGGTCGCAGACTTCGGCTGCTGTCCAGCTGGGCGGCTTCTGCGCGTGCGGAGTGGTGTGTTTCTTACACATTTGGGGCATTGACCCCTTATCGGATGTACGATTCGCAAATATCCCTCCCGTGTCACGGATGCCTTTTCACCCTGTTGATTGCTTCCTTTGCCCTGCAGAAGCTTTCCAGCTTGATGTAGTAGCGTTTTGTTTGTTTGTGTCTGTTTCCTGTGCTTTTGGTGTTATATAAAAAAAAAAAAGTTGTCACCAAGGTGATGGCAAGGGGCATTTCCCCGTTTTCCTGGTCTTTCAGCTTCAGGCCTTGTGTGTACGCCTTTAACCCACTGTGAATGATTTTTGTGAATGGGTTAAGTTATTGGTTCAATTTTACTCTTTTGCATGTGGATACCCATTTTCCCCAACGCCATTTCCTGAAGAGACTGTCTTCTCTTCATCGCGTAGCCTTGGCCCTTTGCTAGAGATCGGTTGACGGAGTATGCGTGCGTTTGTTCCTGGGCTCTCTCTCCCACCGCACTGGTCTGTGCGTCTGTTCCCACGTCAGTACCACACTCTTTTGATGACCGTAACTTCGTAGTGTAATTCGATACCAGGGAGTGTGATGCCTCCAGCTTTGTCCACCAGTGGAAGGATCTCAGACTGGGACAGGATGGGTACAGACAAGCGTTTTGGATTCTGGCGGCAGCTTGGAGACTAGAGCGCCTTGTGGCGGGGTGGGGGGGGGGAGAAAGAGGAGGGGAGAGGCAGAGAGGTTTGGTGGGAGACCGCTGCAGGAGAGCCAGGTAGACGGAGGTCACGACAGCCCCCGCCAAGGCGAAGGTGGTGGCGATGAAGATGACAGAACAAACCCAAGGAGTACAAAGGCATGGAGTCTTGGGGAGTGCTGGATGACTCAACATCCAGCGTCTAAAAACAAGAAGGGACCAAGGATGCCTCTGAGTTTGGCGACTTGATCTGATGGATTGTGCTTGTTCGCACTCATTGGCCTGGGGACACAGGGGACAGAACAGATTTCAAGGGGGAAATGATAAATTCTGTTTTGCATAAGAAGAGCTTTGGCGCACTGAGGATGTCTGCGTACATTTGAGGGAACCAGAGATAGGGTCACGCTCAGGAGAGAGTTCCTGGCTGAACCTGTAGACTGAAGAAACCTCGGCACATAGCTGCTCACTGAGAGCATGGGGAAGACCTGACCACCCAAGGGAGGGATGCTGAGTGAGGGTGCAGGAGGTCCTGTTAGCCTCGCACGTCCTTTGCCACCGCCCATCAAAAAAAAAAAAAAAAAAAGCGAACAGCACACACCCTGCAGCTCGCTCTTGCCTTGAGGACTTTGCACCTCGTCTCTGCTCCTTTGGTCCCGACGAGCTGCCCCGGTGTTTCCAGGCTCCCCCCCCGCCCCCCCCCCACCGGCAGGTCCCCTCGTCCTAGAGGCCTCCCTGGAGCTCCTTGCAGCCCCCGACCACAGAGCCTGCTGGCATCCCTGTCTGAAACGTTGCGACAGAGTGAGTGCTGGTTTCCTTTGGTGCTGGCTGTCTCCGCCGCAGGCCGGTCAGCTCCCCGGTGCAGGGCCTTTTGCCCTGTGGACAGCCGCCCCCAACACTGGGAACAGCCCCCCCCAACACTTGGAACAGCCCCCACCCTCCGGGAGCGTGCAAGTCATATTTCTCAAAGTACGTGCGGCCGAAGTGATGCCAGAGACCTTCGGTAACGGGACACGTGACGTCACTTAATCCAGTAACACAGGCCTGTGCCAGTGCAGGGGGCTCCTGGGCGGAAGGGAGGGTGTCGGCTCAGGGACAGACGCGCTGAGGCCTTGGCCGCGGCTGCGCCTTCTCCCGGAACAGTCTGTCCGTCCTCTCTTTCCAGCCAACCCTGACAAATGTCTTTCAATTAAATGAAAGAGACATTCCCCTCCGGGGATGGGGATGAGGCTGGGGACAGCCTGAGGGATGCAGTGGCCGGCTCCCACCTGCCAAGTTCTGGTGAATGCAGGGATAAAAACAATGTTTTGGGCCGTTATGCTTCACCTTAATTATCTCAAGGATCCCTTGAAGCATCTGATGAAATCTACAGTCATTCTTTAGGAAAAAAAAACACCCAAAGTATCAGAGGGGTTTCGGATCCCATGAAGGCCTCTCCTGGCCCCTGCCTCGGAATGCCTGTTCTCTGAGTGGGGCGCAGCCTGCAGCCCCCCGCCCCCCGCCCCCGTGGGGCAGCGGGGCCTCTGGTGGAGCCCGAGACGGCAGGTGTGCAGAATGCACGAGGTGACTCTCGTGGAAGTGAAAGAGCACCATCTAGACAGAGACAGACCTGGGGGCGAACCCCAGCTCTGGGTGGCGTGACCAGCATTTTTTGGGGGGACTGTTCCAGTTAGAAAACTGCGTCTTGCATTCGGGGAAGCCCCTCACCTGGGCATGCCAGGTTGGCAGGTCACCCTCATTTGACCTTTGCTGGCCGAGGGGCTCGAGGGGCACCTGGCCTCTGTGGAGTGATCCTACCTGTCCTCGGTCCTGAGGGGGAGGCCTGAGTCTCCTGTCCTGAGACGTGGACCCTGAAGGGGCTCCTGTGTAAGTGGCTGAGGGGGGTGCCGCTCTCTGTGAGGGTCGCAGAGCGGCTGGTGAAGGCAGAGAGCACGGAGGAGAAGACAGGCGTGGCTAGGGGCACGGCCTCACGTTGCCCCAGCCTGACCACGCCAGGGGCCTGCGTGCGCAAGGCCCTCCACGAGTTCTCCACCCTGGGGCAAGTTCATGGCTATGAGCCTGACCCTGGGAGGCACACCCACCCAGGCATTTCTGGGCAGGGCAGCTCCTTGCAGCTGAGGGAGATTTTCAGGAGACCAGAGCAGTGATGGGTCATCGGCCAACACAGCAGTGGAGTGACACAGCAGAGTGACGGGCACACCGCCTGGTGGGGGCAGTGGTGTTCAGGGCGGGACACCAGTCGTGTCCGCCACATTGTCATTGGTTTTCCATCCGGGCCCCCAAGTCTCCCTTTAAGACAAATGAATTCCCCCACAGCTGCTTCCTTGGGGCTATGACGTTCGGGCATGTCACCCTCTGAATGTCTGTGCCCCAAGGGAGTCACAAAAATATGCTGCACGCGGGTCGCCCTAAGCTTTGCGATGCTTGGAGCCCAAGGGGCCTACTGCCGATTCCCATCTCGATTTGGCCACACCTGCTCCGGCTCATCTCTTAAAGCACCATCGGTTGGGGGCAGTGGGGTGCCAGCCACATCGGTACCCACCAGCCTGGCCTGCCCCACACTGGCCTCTCGTTCTTCTGTCACCAACGAGCAGACTACTGCTCATCAGTGATCATGCTGGCGCCTGGTCCTGGTTTTCTCCCCCCGCCCCGCCCCCCAGGTCCTGCCCTTGTCTTGGAGGCCTTCCGAGTTTAGCTCAGCGACCCTGCAGCGTCTGGGCTGGCCCCGCCTCAGCTGGGCCAGCTGTTCCCCCCTCCACGCAGCTGCATGTGTGTTTGGGCCGAGAGTGATACACGAGGATTTCCACTCACACATCACACTCCTCCTGCCACCTGTGGTCCACGGCCTCCTCGGCCGGCGTGCTCGCTGCACCTCCCCAGCGTGGTCATTCTGTGCTTCCGTGGAAAGCTCTGGCCGGTGAGCTCTCCCCGCTCCCCCCTGCGCTGGCTCCTTTTCCGGGACCCCCCTCCTGGCTCCAGTCTGTGTGGTCCTCCTCCCCATAACCCAGGTGTCACCCTGGTTTCTCTCTAGGTCATCGTATGGCACTTTACCTGTCCCAACCTCAGTTTAACTCTGAGACCATCATAACGGGCAACCCAGCAGGGAGTTTGAATGACAGTCTAATGAAGAAAAGATAAATCAAATTGATAAAGTCCAGTGTAATACTTGGCCCCCGGCTGTCGATGAATTAGCGTTTATTCTGATTGGAGACTAACCTGTATACGTCAGCCAAGAGGCTGGTGAGGCTGACGTTCTGCTATGAAAACCGAGCAAGTTGGATGAGACTCTTCCTTGAGTGGACCCTCTCCACGGGGTGGACCAAGGGGCCCTGCCAGGTCGAACGCTGGGATCGTGGGTGCAGGGACTTTGGAGATGTCCACGCCAGAGGATGCCATGGACACGGGGCGGGGCCGGGGGGGGCGCTGAGGCACGACCACCCTCGCTCTCACATGGACGGTGACTCCTCATCAGGCAAACCTGCAGGGCAGTCTGTAAACTCTGCCGAAGTGAGGCAGGGGAGCAGAGGCTCTAAAAGAAGGGACATTGGAAATGGCCGCAGTTCAGTGTAAAAGTGCTTGCCGTTTTAAGGACGTGGTATGCGTTTTCCGAAAAGTTCATTCCTGGGTGCACCGTCATCGCTGAGGTATCACTGCGGGAAGAGGGAAGAGAGGAGACGGCGGAACCCAGGGTTTTGTGGAATCTTATTGATTTTAAATCAGAATATAAAATGCACTGAGAAGAATTGCCTTTTTTTTTTTTAAGTTTGTTTAAAGGAAATATTTAAAGATAAGACTAGCGTTGGAATCTTGTGCTCAAGGTAGAATAGCAAGCTTGGTATTTTAATGTGCCAGCCTGTGTTTGCCTTTTGGGAGAATAAAATGAATATTAATATAATTGCTTCTGATAATAGAATAAGATTTCCTTCAAAAGCACGTGGGCACTGGAAACAAAAAGAGGTCAGAAGTCCTCTTTAAATGACTGGTTGGGGCTGAATTCTGTGGTGTTGCATGGATGAGGGGAGGCTCTTTCTAAGCACCTACTATGTGATAGTGGCCATAGTAAGTGCTTTTCCTGGTGCTAGTTTTACTCGTTCTTCATGCAGGGCTCCCATGAGCCCCATGGAAAGCTGAGGGGCCCGAGGCCCAGAGAGGGGAACTGACTGGGTCACGGTCCTGCAGCCAGCGAGGGTGGAAGGCCAAAGCTGACCCCAAATCCGTCTGATCGGGACGCGTAGTTCTTCTTGGCCTCCCCGTCGGCGGCCCTGCCCAAGGGCATTTCGACTTCAGCCATCTGTTGTAAAAGCAAAACAAAACTCAAAAACTATTCAGTCAAAAATAGGTGGCTTTTAACCACTCAGTGGTGTGGATCTGGGCGGTGAGCGCGCTTTGGCTGACTTGAGATAGGAAAGGGGTGAGGAGGGGGTGTGCTCGCCGCCCCCTCACCTGAGGCCTTCCCCCTGCGTCACTGGTTCTGAAATGTGCAGGAAAGACACGTTCTAGACTCAGGAGCCTGCGCAGGCGGGGGAAGAAAAGAACCCAGGGCAGTCTGTGTGCTCCCTCCTTGTTCAGGGAAACAATCAAAATTTTAGGTGTTCGCCTTTCTGCTTCATCCTTTATTGACTACCTTGAACCAGAATGCGAGGAAACACATTCACTGCAGTTACAGACCTGTCTTTCCTTCTTTGTTTGTGTGGTTCAATTGAGCGTCCCCCTGGATACATTTACTCAAAATCCGGTGAGTAATGTATGTGTCCAACTTCCAGGATGTTAGTGTGATCTATTATGTAGCTCTAACTTAAAATCAATATGTTACTTGGAGATGCTTCTCACTTCCAGTTGAAACTGAGGCTGGGCTGGCCCCTGGCCGCCTCCCATGACTAGGAGGCTGAGTCACAGCTGAGACGAAGTGGGTGCGTCGGGCTGGACGACTCCTTGGCAGATGATCTTGGGTTCCTGACTATGGAGGCCAGCGAAGTAGTTCATGGTGCTTGAAACACAGTCTCATCGGACCGAAATTAATCTAAGCACCTAAGTGCAGGCACTGTCTTGGCATGGGTTTTGTAGGAAACTGAAGGAAAATGCAGTTTATTGAATTGTGGGATGAATGGGTGAGTGGGTGGGTGGGTGGATGGATGGGTGGATGAGTGGATGGATGAACTGATATTGTTTATCTAAAGAGGGTAAAAAAAAACACACATTTAACCAGGCTGGGTGGATGGATGGGTGAGTGGATGGATGGATTGGTGGGTGGGTAGATAGGTGGATGGACGAGTGGATGGATAGATTGGTGGGTGGGTGGGTGGATGGGTGAGCAGGTGGATGGATGGGTGGCGGGTGGATAGGTGGATGGATGAATTGGTGAGAGGGTGGGTAGATGGATGAGCGGGTGGATAGAGGAGTGGGTGGAAGGCTGGGCAGTGGATGTGGAAAGAATACAAAAATATTTGTGGGAGCACGGCTATCCAGAGCATTCTACCTGATGGTGAACGTGCAGAATGAAGAGACCCGGCGCGCATGGGCAGAAGGCCCGACTCTCAAGCCAGCTAACTGGATTTAATCCTGCCTCTGCCGCTGGCCTTTGCCGACGTTCCTAACCTGCTTGGGCGTGCGTTCTCTCACCAGAACACGGCAATGACACTGCCCCTACCCAATGGGGTGCTCGTTAAATGAGCCGATGGGTGAGAACGTGTGAGCCGTGGCTTGCTTGCTGCGAACACTCCAAGCTGTAAGCTGCTATTATTACTAAGGGACCTGGGACCAGCTATGTGACTGGCAGGGCCCAGTGCAGAATGAAAGTGAAAATTGTTATTTATATCAAGATGGTAAAAGAACATTGAACCAAGCTTGGGGTTCTTCCCAGCCCGGTATCGGGCCCCACGTGACCGCCCAGGTCACGTACTTATAAAACCAGTCCCGGCGGGACCCTCTTTCTCCGGAATCCCACAGCTGTCAAGGATGAAAGGCAGTTCTCCAGCAGGTTTCTGAGGCCCCTTCTGTCCATGCCCCCGAACCCCCTCCCTCCCTGTTGCCCTGTCCCCCGCCCTTGTCCACACCACAGAGGTACCCTCTGCACCATGTCCCTTCTCCACACCTTCGGGAGTGAGGTCGGTGTCAGCTCCGCAACCCACGGTCATGCTCCCTCCGCTGAGATGGCATTTGTCCCCCCACCTTCAGTCTGAGAATCTCTGTTGCATCTCCCTGTCACCAGTTAAGCACGAACTCTGGCATGGACCGGACCACCCATTCCCCGTGCCGATCACCTGGCCTGTGCGGACGCACGTCCATCCTGGAACCAATGGGTTTCACATTCTCCCTCGGACTCTGAGCTCCGCTGGGGCAGGGAGCTAACCTTGTCCCCCGGCCAGTGTCTGGCCATCCCATGCACCCTTGGGAGGTCAGCCGTGGCCCCGGCACTGTCAGGTGCTCAGTCCCATGGCGAGGCCGTGGTCTGGCAGCCGGTTGTTCCAGCATGGACACCCGACGTGGCCGGAGGAGGGCACAGACCCTGGACTGGATGGGACGGAGTGGGAGGTTAAATATGACCGAGCGGAGGGGCCGTCACTCAGTGGAGGAGCGTGAGCAGAGACTGGCTAGGTTTGAAGCTGCGCAGCCGGGCAGACAGCGAGGAATTAAGCTTCAAAGGGCCGGACTCCCACAACTATTCTGAACGCTCCGTGTCTACGCTCTGGTCCCCTTCACGGACCGGAGCAGCCGTCGGCGCTTTGCCCGGACCCTGCCCTGCCGGTCTGTGCTGCGTCCCATGCCCACTCCGACACACCCAGCGGTGATGGGCCACCGAGGGACCTAACGGTGACAAGGAGCGCATGTAGGTTCGGAAGGTGCCGGCCCAGATCCCACTCTGCCGGTCCCTAGCTCTGACCTGGAAAACGTGTTTCGCGCCTCCGAGTCCGTGTCTTCACCCAGAGAGCAGAGAGACCCTGCCCACTTTTCCCAGAGTTGTCCCGGACAGTTAAATAGTAGGCTTGCTGCCTGCACAGCACTTAGCGAAATGCCCGGCCCGGAGCACACGACTTGAGAAAGATTAGCTTACTGGGTGTACAGGAAACTTCATCCAGTAAAAATCACGTGCCGAGCATCGCGCTCCCTGCTGGGGGCGCTGTGCAGCCTGGCCGTTGTAGACCTGGTCCCTCTCTCCCAGAATTCCTGTTCTCCCAGTGGGCGGAGGAGGGAGACCAGACAGAACAGGCGGTCGTTTCTCTGGTTTTCTCCTCCCGACAGTGACTTGCGCACTCTTTTATTTACCAGTTCCTTCAACAAACAGGCGAGCGCTTTCCCTTCGCTGGTCACCGGGTGTGGACCGTCTTGGGTAGTCTTCCCAACAGACACAAGTTTTACAACAGATACAGAAAGGGAAAGCATCCCTACTAGGCCCTTTTCCCAAATGCAGCTTCTGAAGTGCAGAGGGACCGGGCGGCCGACCAAAGATCACGCAGACAATGAGTCTCCGAACCCAGATCCCAGCCGAGGTCCGCCTGATTCCCAAGCCCTTTCCTGGGGCTGAGCTACCCGGCAGAGGCGCCCCCGCGTGCTCACAGCACAGGGTGAACTTGGACGTGGTCCCTCGCTGCTTCCCCATGTTGAGAATGAGAGGGATGGAGACATAAATCCTACGGTTTTCTCCTGCTGGGCTTTCCTCCACTTAGAAATAATTTCTCTCTCCCTCCAATGCTTTCTCTGGACCTCTCTTCCCCCTTATTTCTCTCACTGGTACTTGATTTCATTCTCTCTTTCAGTAGAAGGATTTGCCTGGGTGTTTTTCTCTCCTATTCGACGGCGGGCAGTTTGAAGACAGAATCCACCGCACAGCCCCTCCCGGTCCCCAGTGCTTCTTCTGTACCATCGGTGTCCAGGAAGCGTTCGTAGCGCTCCATTGTTCAGTTAGGGTGTTCTTGTGCAACCTGAGGGCCACAGACCACCGAGCCAGGGTGAGCCCACTGAGTCCAGCACAGATGTGGGAACCAGCTGGGTCAGAATGCGGAGGCTCCAGTTTCTCTGGGAGCCGCCAGCACAGGCGGGGAGCTGACACCAAGCCAGGCTCCCCAAGCTCAGCAGCAGCTGCAAACAGCCACTCACTGCTCTCCAGCCCTTACCGGGCGGGCCCCAGAGAGGCCCCAGGGACAGGCCACAAGAGGATGAAATGTTCAAGAATGGTCAATCCAGCGTTCACCCCCAGGGGCGCCCAGGCCCCCAGATCCAGCTGAGAGCCGCACCGTTTAGCCTTGTGTGTTATTAGCCCCGTCCTGCCTGGGCAGTTGGTCCCGCTGAGAACTGCCGGGGGTCCCGGCCCCAGGCTGTGGCCGTGCTCAGAAACGGACTGTCTCAAGCAGGCACAGAGCCCACCTAAGCGGGCGAGCTCCAGGGCACACACTTCAGCGGTTGTTCTGGGGGTTGGGGGGAGGGCAGGCACAGTGATGCCACTGGAAGCGTGTTATTTTGGGCTGGGACCTCAGAGCGCTTTGTAATTTAGCGCCGAGAGTAAAGGACCTGGATTCATTTCATTTGCTGAGGGCCGTTCCTTGGGCCAAGTGCAGCGCCAAGGATACGGAGATACGATTGTCACCTGCGTGGTCACCGTTATCGTCCTCCCGACACCAGAGTTCACCGAACTCATTTCCGTGGGCGCGACCTTGGGCTCTGCCCTGAGTTTCCGTGTTTCACCCGGAGGGCGCCCTGCTCCAGGGATGCCGCTTCACACCTGGTTCCTCACACACCTGGGGGTGGGGCGCCTGTCCCGCTGGGGGGGCCCTTAGTCTCTCCAGGTTGCAGACAATCTTTGCAGAGCAGATGAAGGCCACAGCTGCAGGAGGCAGAGGGAACAGGTTAGCCCTTAAACGTACGCGGAAGGCGCGACCCGGACGGCTGGCCCGGGGGCGGGACCGGTCCTGCAGGCGGGAAGGACGTTTGCGGACCCTCCACCCAGAGCGATTTCGGCAGTAGGCCGCCCGATCGCCGGGGAGGCGCTCCTGGTAGCGGGGTGCCTGGATCAGAGTTTTCACTTGGAAATAATTTCTGGGCTCTGGGGTGGACTGACCAGCCAGGGCCAGGAGGGACCCCCATACTAGGAGGGAGACCGGTTTTCGTTCGCTTGTCGTCAGTAGGCTTTCTTGTTACAGCAGTTTCAGGTTCCCAGCGAGGCTGAGCAGAAAGTACAGAGATTCCCTCCGGCCCCCACGCAGGCGCGCCCCATCCCCCAGTGGACGCCTCTTACATTTGACGCGCCCACCCTGACACGTTCCGATCGCCGGAGTCCGCAGTCCGCTGCCGGTTCCCCCGGCGATGCGTGGTCCGTGGGTTTGGGCAAACGCGACACCATGGGCCTGCACTGTTACAGGGTCACGCGTAACCTGTTCAGTGCCCCGAACTCCCGCGGGGCCCCACCTGCTCTTCGTTCCTCTCCCCCTGGCCCTGCCGACCCCTGACCTCTTGGCGGTCTCCGAAGTGGGACCTTCTCCAGAACGTCGCGTGGTTGCGATCACACAGTAGGTGGCTTCTCGGGTCGGCTTCTTTCTGAGACATGTGTGCGTTCCCTTCAGGTGGCTGTCACCTGAATGGGGGGTGCTAGTCAACGCCCCGGGGACAGAGAGCGAACACACCAGCCCTCCCTCTCACAGACCCTCCCATTTAGTGGGGACAGTCAGAAATTTAAAAAGAAAATACAAATAAAGAGGAAGAAGAGCAGCAAACAGAACACGGCGGAGGGTACAGAAAAGCGCCGATCTAACAGAGCGCTCAGGGTGCTGTGTCTGGGCCGAGGACACCGGACAAAGACCTGCATGAGCGAGGAGGAGGGAGCCCTAGGGAGTCCCCAGGATGTGCCGGTCTCTGCAGCCACCCCTTGACCTGGGGTCGTTTGTCCCTGGAGCCAGTGAGAGAGGCGGCATTACTAGTCTGTTCGCAGCAGAGAACCTGAGGCTCGGAGAATACCCGACTGGCCCAGGGTCCCACCGTGTGACGGAGCTGGGCTGGGCTGGCGTTCGAAGTCCTCACTGCGGGCCCCGCCATCGACAGCACCCTCTGCCAAGGGCCCGGGGAACCCAGGCCACCTTGCTGTCCTCAGGGCAAATGTCACCCTCTCTGCCCCTCGAAGGAGGAACTGGAACTGACTTTGCTTCCCGGTGAGCGGGCAAGGGTTCTGCAACCCTCAGAAAGAGTCGCTAAATCTCTGCCAGTTTTGCCTGAGACCAGCCGATCAAGTCAAATAAGACAGGGAAACTAAAACTTGAAATACTGCTCGCTGTGAATCGTACGGAGCACATCGACCCCAAGGCTGTGGGTAGCGAAGTCTCGCCGGGCTGGCCTGTCCTTGGTAGAGCTCATTCTGTTTGTGGTTTTACGCGCCCTTCCCGTGCTCAGGCGGAATTGAAATGACGACACCCCAATCCAACGGAAAGGTGCTTTCTCTGTGTCTCTGCCTGCCCCACCCCACCCCCATTTCTGGGTGGGAAATAAAAGAAATAATACAGAAACAACTGCCGCTTGGTCGAGAGCGCCTCTCCCCTGTTTGGTTTCGCCGTTGGTCCTCAACTGTGCTGCCGGTGGCCGGTCTCCTGGCTGCACGCCGGGGACTTTCCTGTGAGTTATCCTCCTCGGCTCAGACAGCCGCCTTCGGTGTCCAGAGTCTTTAGGAAATTGCTTTAAAAGACATTAGACTGAATCTGGTTCAAGCAATGGCTTTGACTCTGGAGCATTGTTCCCCTTTCAGGAGGCAGTTAGAACGGAAACGGCTGTACGGATTTAGAACGCTCTGGTATATATAGTTCCGTGCGGAGCGCGGGCCCTGCGGGGGGAAGGGGCAGGCGCTTTCCAACCGAGGGCTGCGCGAGGCGCACCCGGGTGCCGCGCTGTGTCCTCGGGCACCAGGGGTCCTTAGAGGAGCGCTGTGCGAGGAGAGGACGTGCAGGGATCCGGGGTGTGTCAGGGACTGCGCTGTGGTGACGAGGGAGGGGCCGTGGGTGGCGCCCGGCTGGATATGAGGTCAGTACTTACTCGTGCTTAGTTGCAGATTGTCCTGCTGGATTCGTCTCTACGTAGCGATGAGAAAAGCCGATCCTATGATCGCAGTCTTCTGTGGAACAAAGGGGAAAAGGTTTCACACTGGGAAGAATGAAATTCATTTCGGCAGAGGATTTCGCTCGAGCCCTGGGTGAATGGGCTCCTCCCTTTGTCTTCGGGGAAGCACCCCGGGGGCCAGAGTCGCTGTGCCTGCTTTAACCAGCCAGTCGGCAGAGGGAGGGCGTCACCCCTCCGCCCAGGCCCGCGCCTTCCTCAGGGTGGGGCTGGCTCACTGCACACACAAAACAGGCTGCTGGGGGAACACGCACCCCCCCCAGGACACATAGCATGCACGGCACACACAGCATACACATAACCACACACACAACATGCACCATGCACACCACATGTGCATAACACACACCACCCACACGTGTCTCACACACAACATACAACTCTGCACACAGAGACACCACACATGCCATGCACAACACAGAAACAACACACACACACCCATGCACGCACACCACACGCACACCACACGCACACCACACATCGCACACAACACGCACCATCCCCTTCCTGCTCCCATTGTCTCTCCGGCGCCTCACAACCAGTTTCACAAGGTCGCCTACCCTCGTTGTCGCCGGTGCCTCACATCCAGTGTCCTCGTCACACCGCGCTGTCCCAGGGCAAACCACCAGACTCTTCTCATCGCTAAGCTCGTGGGAAACAGTTCACTCTTTCGCCCTTGAGCGGCCGCGCTAGCCGGGCCCTCCCTCCACGCACCGCTTCTCTTCCCCGGTCCGTGCTGACTTCCTTCCTTCTTGGATTCGTCCCGCCCGTACTGCCGGGCGTCTGTCTTCCCATCATCCGTCTCACCTCTGTTTCTCCGCTCACGTCCCGAATGCCGTGTTTCTCTCCGGTACGGGCCCTGGTCCTTTGGCGTTTTCGCGGCAAACACTAACCTGGGCGTTCTCATCTGACCTCAACGTCGGTCACTCTCCGTGGGTCCGTGGCTCTACACCTCGCTCGATCGCTCCCCGCAGCCCCTGCATCCTGCTAGCCTTCCCTGGAAGCGCATTTCAAGGCACCTCAACAAGCCCCACCTCACTCTCCTTCCTGCAGCCCAAGTCCCTCCTTCAGGGAACAAAGAGCCCCTCTGTCCCTTCACTTCCCTAAGCAGAAAGTCATCCCCCGTATCTGCCTCTCCCGCCACCCCATCACTAGGTCCAGTCGTGACGGTTTCTTCGTCGCCCTCGTCATGTGGTTCCTGAACCCCAGGACCTCGATGGCTCTTCGTTTCCCTCCGCTCCTCCTGCCGCAAGGAAACTATTCTGATTTTCAGTGCAAGTGCGTTATCACATTCAGACTGGTTGTTTTAAGTTTCGGGGTTTAAGAGGAGGCTTCGTGGTTGGCTCTGGCTGAGTCCAAAGCAAATAAAAGATGCAGCAGCAGTGAGGTCCCTGGAATCTGATGGGCAAACTTACCTACTGATGTAGATTTCAGCACCTTCGTCAAAAAGAAAAGGGGGCAAAAGGAAGGGAAGAAAGACCATAATCGAGGTGGGATTGCAATGACTCGGCTCGTTTGGGGCAAGCGCACTGAAAATTTCGTGTTAGTTCTCTCCACAGCCTTCCTTCTGTCCCTGGGTGTGAGCCACAGAAAGCTGAGAGAGGCAGAAGGCACAATAAACTTATTCCTGTCATTTTATCCCCCTGACACGTAAATAAAACGGCGTTGGAGGGATGGAAATCTCCCATTACCTCGTAATGAAAGCAAAAAGCACTTTCCCAGACAAACCGCCTTTGTGTAGTGACACCTGCCAGGTTCCGCGCATCCCATAGGGAGGCTGTGGCACAAAAATTTTATTATGAACATGCTCACTCATGCAGAAAAGTTGAAGGGCGTTGTGATGCATTCATGCATTTTCCAGACCTAGATTTCACCGCTGTTAACATTGGGGAACATTTGCTTTATCTGCGTACGCATGCACGCGTACTGCTCCAGGTTGTGGGAAGTTGTAGAGTTCGGGACAAGACAACCCAAATATTGCATTGTTCTTCAGCTGGGGAGAGGTATCCTGCTGTGTGACTCCAGTGTATCATCACGGTGCAGAGAATTAAAAATATCCCACAGCACCGTGCATGGAGTGGTCCGAATTTGTGTTTCCCCGATAGTTGCTTGCAGCTATTTTTAGACAGAATTCAAAGTTTATGCACTTATTTACAGAAGTTCCGATAGATTTATTCTTTAGAACATCGCCCACACGCTGAGCCTCCCGAGGAACAGCACCTCGCCGCAGAGGGGCACGTGTGGGACGACAGACGAATCTGCACCGACACGTCACTGCCACCCAGAGTCCCCGGTGTCCGTTAGGGTTCCTTCTTCGTGGTGCGAGGCCCGTGGGTTTGCGCCCGCTGTCACCGCGTCCTACGTCATGTTTTCAGCGCCCTAAACATCCTCTGGTTCCGCCTGGTCATCGTCCCTCTCACCGAATTTCTGGCCGCCGCCGGTCTGTGAACTGCCTCCGTGGCTCCGTCTTTCCCAGGACGCTCTGTCATACAGTCGGAATCACGCCGTACGTGGCCTTTTCTGGTTGACTTCTTCCACGGCGTCTAATGCTGTTAAAGTTCCTCCACGTCCTTTGGCGGTTTGGTAGCTGGTTTCTTTTTCTTAACGAATTATCCATTGGACGGGCTGGTTTATTTATCCATCACCTACTGGACATCTCGATTGCTTCCAAGTTCGGGCGATAATGAATAAAGCTGCTTTAAACATCCTTGTGCATGTTCTTGTGCGGACACAACTTTTCATCTCCTTTAGGTGAATAGCAAGGAGCGCGACTGCCGGATCGTCTGGCAAGACTGTGTTTGGTTTTTGCACGGAACCGCCGCCCCGCCCTCCAGGGCGGCTGCACCGTCCCCACCCACCAGCGGGGAGTGGTGGTCCCCTTGCTCCACGCCCTGGCCGGTGTTCTTTATTTCTGGTCAGTGTAATAGGTGCGCGGTGGTCCCTCATTGTGGTTTGATTGGCGTTTCCCTGACGACAGATGATGCGGTTTCATGCGCTTATTTGCCATGCGTATATTCTCTTTGGTGAAGTCTCTGTTCAGGTCTCCATCCCCTTTTTTAATTGGGTTGTTTGGTTTTTTTATTGCTGAGTTTTAAGATTTTTTTGGATATTTTGGATACCAATCCTTTATCAGGCGTGTCTTTTGCAAATATTTTCTCCCAGTCTATGGCTAGTGTTTTCATTTTTTTTTTGACAATGGCTTTTGCCTAACAGAAATTTTTAGTTTTAAAGAAGTGCAGCTTCTTAATTCTTTCATTCATGGATCCTGCCATTGGGTTTGATCTGCGGAGTCAGCACCAAACCCACACTCATCCAGATTTTCTCCTGCGTTATCATCTAAGAGTTCTATGATTTTATATATTACATGCAGGTCTGTGATCCATTTGGATTTAATTTTATCCAACTTCACTAGGGATAATTGACAAATATAATTATATTTATTTAAAAGTGCAGCATGTAAATATTTACATACACAGCTTGATGATTTGATATACGTAAATATTGTGGAGTGATTACCGGAGATGGAGATGTTTAACGTGTCCATCAAGTCACATAGTTAACTTCTATTTTCTTGTGGTGAGAATACTTATGAGCTGTGCCCAGAGACTTCACAGTTTGTAATGCCCGGTGGTTTCCCTGTGGTCACCACTGCCGTGTACCACACCCTCGGCCTTGCCTCTTCTCCTGACTGTAGCTGGTACCGTTTGTTGACCTACTTCTCCCTATTTCCCTCTTTGTCCAGCACTGGGTCTAGATTCTTTTTCTTTTCTTTCTTTTTTTTTTGCATGTGGATGTTCCGTTCTAGCACCATGTGTTGAAAAGATTCACTCTTCTCCATCGTATCGCCTCTGCTCTTTGTCAAAACCAGGTCGAGTCTATTTATGTGAGTTTATTTCTGGGTTTTCCTTCTTGTTCCATCGATCCACTTGTCTGTCTTTTCACCTGAACCACATCCTCTTTAGCTTTGTAGTAAGTCGTGAAGTCAGGAAATGTCCATTCTCCAACTGTGTGGTTTTCTAGAATATCATGTGGGCGAGTCTGGAGCTGCGCCTGTCCTGTTAAACTCGAGGATCAGCTTGTAAGCATCCATCAGAGAACTCACTGGGACTTGGGTTGGGGTTGAATCCGCAGACCAAGTTGGGAAGAACTGACCTCTAGCCAATATCGAGTCTCACTCTCCATGAACGTGGATGACTCTCCCCTCTGTTAGTTCCCCCAGATGCCTTCCGTCAGAGCTTTGTGGCTTTCTCACGTGGGCCTGGTCAGGCCTGGTCAGGTGTGTGTCCGCGTGCTCCATCTCCGGGGTGCTCTCGTTGTGTGGGAGATGAACAGGGTGCCGGGGAGGGGGCAGAGATCCGTGTTGGTGCAGCACCGTCAGTTGCTGGGCGAAGGCCTAAATCTGAAATAGGAAGAGTATTTTAAGGGCAACAGAAGAAAAGTTGAGGTCCCCCAGGGCACACAGATGTGGGCTAGAAGTAGCTTGCCTGGCATTTTTTTGGAGAAAGAGTAAGACTTAAATAGTTCGGCTATTGAAAAAGAAAAGTCACACACACACCACTTAGCGAGCGAGTTTGGTCCCATCTCAGAGAGGAGGCGGCTCTCACCGCGTGCCAGCAAGCGGCACCGCACCGGTCGCCTCTGACGTCCGCAGAGCTCCGTGCCGTGCCCTGGCCCAGGCCCCCAGACTCCCCTGCCCAGCCGCCCACCCAGCACACTGACTCCTTGGGAGTGTGGGCCTGTTGTCTTACGAAAATCCCCGCAGGCTGGGGGTCTCTGCCCCTGTGTTTCGGGAGCACTGCAAGTTCGGTCTAGGGCAGGAGCGCCCACTGGAACTTTCTGTGAGGATGCCGACGTTCTATATCCACCGTCCGGTATGGCAACCACGGGTCCCGCGTGGTGACTGAGCCCTGGTGGCTAGAGCCACTAAGGCAACGGGCTTCCCTTTATGTACTTCACTGAAAAGTGGGACTCACGGCTCTGACGTTGCCTAGCAGCGGCCGGGGGCCCGAATCAGTTCAGCTTCCACGGTCAGTGGGAGTGTCTCCGGGGTGTGTTAAACTTGTTTCGCAGCTTTGAAGGTTCTGGTTCTGTGCAACCGTCGGTGGACACGAGGGTTGACTTGATCGTGGCCCCTAGTGTATGGCTGCGTGGAACGAGCCCCAGGCTGCTGGTTGCCCCGCCTCCCGCAGGTTCACAGCACAGGCCCAGGGCCGTCTTCGGATCCGCATTTGGGGAAGGCGAGGACTGCGCAGAACCGTGACAACCAAGGACGGACTTCAGGTTTGCCTGTAGGGTGAGGAGGTGGATCGTTGAGAAACGAACAGGCCGGGTATTGTCACCGTCTTTCGTCTTGGGATCTACTCCCTTCCCCCCCTCTGCCACGCCTCCTTGACTCACGTTTCCACGTGATAACGGTGTCTCACGGGGGCACGAGGCCCGCTCCTGAGTCCTCCGAGTGAGGTGCGCCGTCTTGTTAAAGACAGACGCGCCTGTCGCTACAGCGGCCAGCGCGGCAGTGACATTTCTCATCTCCTGAATGCGACGTGACCTGGCCCGAACGCCCCAGCCCGACATGCAGTCAAGGAGGGGCTCTGGTCACGGGAAGACTTCTTGTCACCCCGCCTACCCGCCCCGGCGTAGACGTATTAATCAGCACTGCCGCTCCCCTGGTTCTAAGACACAGTGTCATCGTGTCTTGAGATTTTTAATTCAGTTGTTGAGCCATTAATTTCTCAAGCAAACACTGGTGGACACGGTACCGTCCAGTGGGCAATCTGGGAGCTCCGTCCCCTCTGTGGCCCCCACGGGACCCCCACACTCACCCGCCGCCTGACCGCACCGCCCACACCTGTGTGTTTTCTCGCTTCCCGCGCCGCCCGGCGCTGACCTGCTTCTCACTCCCGACCGAGATTCCGACCCGCTCCCTCTAACTGGGTCACGGTGCAGCTGCGAGCTCATCGCGACCTGGCTCAGCTGCGGTGCCAGCAAAGAGATGTCAGGAGCAGGGGCCTGTCTTCTCCTTGCTTCCTGGAGCTTTCCTCCCACGGGCGCAGTGGCCAGAGGGCTGAGCAGGGCCCAGTGGCCAGGCTGGACTCTGGTGGGAGGAGTGAGGTTGGCTGCGGGCAGAGCTGGACCCCTGGAGCTCCTGCCAGCCCCTGGAGCTTCCTTCAGGGGACAGTGCGTGGCGGAGGCACAGGGCTCAGCAGAGTGAAATGGAGATCCCATTCGGTGTGGTTAGGAAGGACCTACGACCATGAGAGAGGGGTTCAGAGAGGCAGCTGGACCGAGGGAAAGAACGAGGCGCCTGCGTGGACGGCCCTGAGTTCCTCTTGTAACCTGCCCCTTACCCTGTCATCCTATGACAACGTCACCAACCTGTTAGCCCCCTTACTTCATCTGTGAATTGGAGATAGGACTAACCCTATCTCCAATAGGGAAGGTGAAGTTCACAGCAGAGGCTGTGTCTGAGGGACCTCAGCGGAGGGCCAGGTGCAGGGCCCACGCCTCCCGAGCCTCCGTCAGGCAGAGATTATGAAGGGTGTTGACAGGCGACATTCGGGGCGTGCAACGCCCACCTTCCCTTCCCCCACTCCGCGTCCCGCTATTCGCCTGGTGCGGGGAGAGCCTGCCTCCTTTGTGTATCCTTTTCCTTCCAGTTTTCAACTTGACACTTCCTCTCCCGGATCTCCAGTCTCTAATCTTTTTAATTGCATAATTGCCCTCAAGCCCGTGATTCCAGCTTGCGGCTGTTTCCTCATTAATTGTTCTTCGAACAGGGAGCTCGGTGTAGCTCTGCCAGCTGCCGAAAGCTGCAGCACTTGCCGAAACGTTGTTACTCTTCGCCCAGGTCGTTCCGAAGCCTAGCCGAGCTGCAGGAAGAGGCAGCCTCTGTCCCTGCTCCTGCTCATCCAGGGCCTGCCGCCGGGCGGGGAGCGGGACCGGCCCTTCACGCGGAGTTCCAGGGCTTTTGGATGCGCTTCCTGTGGCACTTGTTTTTCTAGCGTCTGGGCAGCGGGCCCACTGCCACGCAGCCCCGAGGATCTCTGTTGGGAGGGTGGCAGAGTACCCTGAAACCCTTCCATCCTGTGTTTTTCCACCGCAGGCTCGCGCCGCAGCTCTGGGGAGCCTGCCTCTCTCCCCTCCTTTCCTAGCACGGCCCCCTCACCCTCACTTCCAAGGCCAGCTCTCCCTGCGTTTAGAAGGCACTGGAAGGGGCCCGGTCTGGGGCTGTCCCTGAGGCCAGAGGGCTCAGCGCTGCAAGTGGGGTTCTTGTTCCAAGGGGGCGCAGGCTGTCCTCTGTCTTGGCGCTGAGTGCCTATTGGACAGACTTTTGAGAAGTCCGTCTCGGGGGTCTGGATGTGAGAGGGGAGCTACTTTATGAGGCCCACCCTGGGAACCGGAAGTGGCAGACCAAGGTGGTGTCACCCCCACCTCAGGAGGGGCTGGGGCTAGGGCCCATCCCGAGCATCGTGGCCGCCCCTGTGTTCCCTTGGTTGATTTCTGCTCCGTGACATCTTAGCCATCTTGGTGGTCCCCCAGGCTAGGCTGCAGCCTTCTGGAGGTCCAGGGTGGCGTCCACCTGCCTTCTTTCTTTTTTCATCGGGGTAACATCGCCTTACGACCTCACGTGAGTTTGAGGTGTGCAGCCTTGTGAATGTACATCCGTGTGCACACCAGCGCGCTCTCGGCTGACCATCGGCTTCCCCCCGTCACCCTGCAGCGGGCCCCTTCCCCACTGCAGCCCCTCCACCTCGCCGCCCTTCCGCCCCACCCTCCTTCCCCTCTGCTAACCACCCATCTGCTTTCTGCGTCTGCGACTTTTTGTGCCGTTTGTTTGTTTGTTATATTCCACATACAAATGAAATCGCATGGTACGTATTTGTCTTTCTCTGTCTGACTTTTTCATTTAGCACGACGCCCTCAGGGTCCACCCACACTGGAATAAATGGCAACATTGCATCCTTTTTATGGCTGAGTGGTATTCCATTGTGAGTATGTGTGCGCGGGGATCTTTTTTTTAATTCTCTAGTGATGCCGGGCGAGGACTCGAGTGGATGTTTCGGCTCGCCGAGCCTCGGCCGCCTCGCTTGTGACAACGGCCAGCTTGTTGACCTTGCAGGATTGCAGAGCGGACTAAGTGAGGTCATAGGGCTTAAGGACGTGGTGTACAACTTGCTGTTTCTAAAGACCCAGTGAGTGCTGGTTTTTGTCGTTACTTGTTATCACTATTATGATTTTTGTTGCCCCTGAGAGTTTCCAACCAACTGGCCTGTCTTGACCTCGTTGGCTCTCTTTCTCCTGGACCCTCCTTGTGTTTGCCTGAGAGTCACACCTGTCTGCCTCCTCCTCCAGAAATTCCGCCCCCTCCTGCCACACCCAGACTCACGGTGCGTGAGTTCCCCTTCTCTTCATTCCTCCCTCCCTGAGGGAAGTGCCCGCCGCGCCCCCACCCCGCCCGACTGCTTCCCCGTGCTTGCCCAGAGTCTCGGCGTGGTGGGCGGAGCCCCGGCCGGGCTCCGGGGATCCCGCAGGCTGGACCTCACGGCGCCCTGAGAGGCGAGTAGTGCCCCCATTTTACCCCGGGGAGCTGAGGCGCAGACCATGCGCCAGGAGGTGGTGCGGCTGGAGTCCCAGGCGTGTCCTGCTCCAGGGTGGCTTCGGAACTTCTGAGACGGGTGTCACCCTGTGTGCGGGGCCTGCCGCCCCCTGCCCTGGTTCGGTCCCCTTTCCCCTCCTCGGCTCGCTGAGTCGTTGTGCCCTTCTTTCCTACCTTACTGCCCTGGCTGTCCCGCCCCCGGGCGAGAGTATTTGCTCCTTGGCCTTTTCGACCCCGCGAGACCTTAGGGAGTTTGAAGGTGAGATCATCTGGTTCCCATCGCTTTCTTCCAAACTACTTAGCGGTGGAGCCCGACAGAGCACATAGTGGATGTGTACTTTTAGGCTCGAAACCTCAGGGGCAGAGCCTTTGTCTTGGGTATTTGATCTTTGCAAACTTCAGCTTCGTTTTCTAACACAGAGTGGGTACTCATGGGCTGGCTTCACAGCAGACTCGAGAGCTATTTTCTTTAGAAACTACTGTTATGTCTTACTCTCTCAATTATTTTTAAAAGTGTGATGGAAACGGTCTACCAGTAGTTGATTTCTGGATGAGCCCATGGAGCACACTGCAGACCCCAACCCCGGGAGCCGCTGGAGAGGCTGTGGGGGCCGCGCTCCAGCCCCCTGACCCCAGCTCTCCGAGGCAGGGTCCGCACCTCATCACGGCCCCTGGGCCGTCCTGACTGCCACGGCAGAGACCTGCTCGGCAGCCACGCCGCTGCTCAGTAGCCACGCCCCTCGGAGATGATTTGCCTCACGGCGGGGCCCCGGGGCTCCGGGGCCGTGCTCCCCACCCGCTCAAATCTTTGGAAGCACTTGCATGTGGCTGGCTCCACCAGGTAGGAAAGCATCCTGCAAAGCCACCAAACCCAAAATAACGGCAAAGAGCCAGAAAGCAAGACGCACCGTCCCCGCTCAACCTCTGCTCTGTGCAAAAGCAGGACTCAGTGGCAAGGACAAGACAATAACTGAATTGTTCCATGTAGATTTTTTTCTTTGTTTCTGGGAGTGTTTACACCGGATGGATTTTTTATTGTTGCTGCTGTCCGTGGCTGCGTCTGCCAGGCCGGCCTCGGCTAATTGGCCCGGCTGGCCGTGGGGGTGACTCAGGTTCCCGAGAGGAGGCCGGCCGCTCGATAATGGCGTCTGTCATTTGAACAGGATGACGGCCGCGTGAGTCATGCTGCTCGAGGTGGGTGGTTATTAGCAGCAATCTTCCCCCGGTGGCTGACGACAAAGGAGGGCAGGTCCTCGTCCGCCAGCGTGTGCGGGTGCTCAGAAGAGCTGGGGACACGTCACTGGGGACACGTCACTGGGGACACGTCACTGCGGCCACGGCTCGTCGCGGCAGCCAGGCCTGGGCTCGTCGGGTCTGGCCCGTCAGGGCTGGCTGTGAGCCTCTGGAGGGACTTGGACTTGGACGTCGGCGAGTTTTCTCTGGTTAAGCGGAGTGACCCACACGCCCTGTGAGGACGCGGACATGCGTGTAGGAACCGTGCAGGGGTCCCACACCTGGCGGCCCTGCAGAACCGGGGTGTCTGTCAACATTTCGTTTGCATGCCTTGACAGGAACGCAAAACCCGAGAGCCAGTCACCCTGAGGCCGCCTGTAACTGGCTCCTTGGGTGATTCCGTGTGTGCGTGCCCTGCCTCCGTCATGCCGCGTTGCTGCCCGGGTCTCTTGCATGAGTCCCTCACTGCAAGGCGTTATGACATCTCCTACCTGAGGAGAAAGAGACCTTCCCTGAAAACTGTTCTTTTTTTTTTTAAGATTTTTTTTTTTATTTATTTAAGAGAGGGGAAGGGAGGGAGAAAGAGAGGGAGAGAAACATCAATGTGTGGTTGCCTCTTAGGTGGCCCCCACTAGGGGCCTGGCCTGCAACCCAGGCATGTGCCCTGACTGGGAATCGAACCTGCGACCCTTTGGTTCGCAGCCTGCGCTCAATCCACTGAGCTACGCCAGCCAGGGCTGAAAACTGGTTTTATTTCTGTTTGTACCAATGGGAATGCTGCTGCTTTGGGGGTGGGGTGTCTCCTGGGGGAACAAGGACCCGTGCCCTGAACCTGGCTCACTTTCTCGTTTATCATAAGAACTTAATGCCCCATACGGAGCCGAGCTGCCCGGGAATGTCAGCCAGGGTGATTGTCGGCTCTGAGTGACAGGACTTCACTCGCGGTGGCTTTAACTGCTGTTTACTTAACAAGCCTGGAGACAGTTAGCTCCTGACATTGTTTTTCTTCATAGCGATGAAAAAGAATCAACTCTGTGTTTTTCAAATGAAGTCCTTTGCCGTCTTTACCTGTGGGCTCACTGTCTCGTGGTCACGACATGATGACCACAGCTCCAGACATCGCATCTGCGTCCAAGGAAGAAGGGAAGCGGGAGTGCAGCCCCAGCCAGCCACCTCCCTTGTCTGTCCCTTTACAACAACAACAACAAAGCATTCCAGGAGCTCTCCAGAACATTCCCCCTTTTATCTCCTTAGCCAGAACACGGCCCCATAGCTATTTTAACTGGAGGGAATGCTGGGCAAGTGATGAACATCTGTTTTCCCTCGGCCTTTCCGGTCGGAGGCAGGTACAAGAGGAGGAGACTGGGCCTGAGCAGCCCTCGGGTGGGACCCCGGGAGCACCTGCCAGGCTTGAGTTGATACTGAATGCGTGTGGATTTGCTCCGCGACTCCTTTCGTTCCCTCCACGTCCAGCGTGGGAGCGTTTCGCCCCCAGGCTCGTATTTTGGACTCAGATGGGAAGTGCCCGCTCCCGGGACAGTGGGTGACTTGGGCCTGGTGAGTGGGCACCAGCTGGCATCCCATGGGCGCCCAGGCCGGACAGCCTGCAGGCTCCTCCGGTCCCGGCCGCACCGCTCACCATCCAGGTGCCTCTGGGCACAGTGTGTCCCTGACCTGCGCCCCCGCGTGCTCCCTGCGGAGTGTAGGGGCTGCCTCTGCCTTGCAGGTGGCCTTGCTGGTGGTCCTGGGCGATAAGGGTGGTGCGGCTGGAACATCTCAGCACAGGCTCCTCTGCCAGCGAGCGCTGTGGCCACAGGAAAGGCGGAGACATAGTGACGGCTGTGCACAGGGTGCCGCCTGGGAGCCCAGCCCCTCCGCCCCCAGAGCTCTGGCGGCGGTTGAGTCCGTTCACCTTATCACCCCTGAGCCGCAGGGCCACGGGGAGTGTGCCGGTAATGCCGCGTGTCCCAAATCCCACGTGTCCCTACTCCTCTGCTTCCACGAGCCCTAGGCCGGCAGACAAAGCGTCCATGCTGCTCTCTCTGAACTCGGTCTTTAACCACGAATCCCGCAGAGAAGGCGATGAGCTGCTGAATCAGGTCAGCAAACGTTTTCAGCAAAGGGCTGACAGCTGGGCATGTCTTAGGATTTTCCGTCACACTCGCTGACCTCTGCTCTGACAGGGAGGGAGCACGCCATGCAGACGGATGGCTGTGCCTGTGTTCCAATAAAGCTTTATTGACACAGACAGGCTGCGGGCCAGGTCCGTGCTACTCATACCAGGTTTGGTGCCAGGAGGAAGCCTGCCGTTCTCTGGCCCTGTCTCTTCCCTGCCACATCCAGGCAATCTGTCCCAGAGTCTTGGCTCTGCTCCCTCTCCCCACAGTAGCCTTGACTGTATTTCCAGTCCCAATCTTGTCACCTGGGTCACCTAAGATTCCCCACAAAGGCACTGACTCCTCATGGGGGCTCTACCCCCAGGACCTCATCCAAACCTAATTCCAACCCGAAGGCCCCATCCCTGGACATTGTCGCATTGGGCATTAGGTCTCAACCTATGAATTTTGGGGGGACACAGTTAGTCCACAGCAGGGGTCACAGTTCAGCCCATAACCCCTCTGAAAGGGCTCGGCATCTTTAATGCCTGTCTCTGGGTGACGTTGAGGCCATCAGTTTGGGCGTCACACCGGAGGAACTCTGGCCTGGACAGGGTGACATGAAGACCTTGGTGGCCCACGGAGCTGCCCAGGGTCTGCCGGACAGGATTCTGCAGCCCAGTCCTGCAGCGGCGGCTGAGGCTGGAGCCCGTCACGACCCCACCCTCCGCCCCCCTGCAAGCCCGGCCTCCCACCCTGCTCTGTTTGCACGCACGCACACCCCAGCCCCGGCCCGGCCCCTGCGGTCCGCTCCCACACACCTTCCGGCTCCCCCACGGACACGTGGCTGCGATCCCCTTTCCTTTGCAGAGGCAGTTCGCTCCTTCTTCTATTACAGTGCATTTAAGTGCCATGAGAGCTTTGTGGCTTGCTCCTTTCATTTTTCTTTTCACATCGTCGTTGCGTCCCAGTTTTGTTCTCCCCGGAGCTCCCCGGGATGACTTTCCTGGCCCTCTCTGCCTTTCATCCGTCCACCTCAGAGACGAGGGAGGGCACGGCTCGGGGGAGGGAGCGTGGCTCCCGTCCACACCGTCCGGCATCCCCTTCATCTGGCGAAGTACAGATCAAGGGAGAGCGTGATGCCAAGGTCATGGCTTCCACTCTTCCAAGGCGAAGTCCTTTTCATCTTCTCTCTGACAGGGAGACGCGTCCCGAGGAGCCTCGGGGGGTGTGGGGAAGCACTTTGGTGTGCCGTCCAGCGACGAGGAGCGCTGCGAAGACTTTCAGATGATCCTGGTTTTCTAGCTGGGTACCCAAGTCTTACCTGAGAGCTGGCGGATCAGCTCAGGAAACTCAGATAAGCCCACCGTGACCTTGAGGACGGGGGCTGCCTATGTAAGTGGGGAGAGTGCCTTCTCCCTAGGCTGGGCACGCGGGTGAAATGGAGTCGAAAACCAGAAAGGCAAACAGCTGGTCCTCCCTGGGCAGAGTCGCAGTGAAGGTGCTTTCTCCAGACCCCTGCACCTGCGTTAGAAACGCACTTGGTTTCGCAACGCGCAAGTCCAAAGTTCAAAGATGCAGAGAGTCAGGACGGTGACCTGACTTTGTGGAGCACGGCTGGCGGTTAGTCCATTCCGGGGACTCGAATGTGAGCGAAGTCAGAGCATCTGCACCACGTGCCCGAGGACACGCACGAGGTTTAAAACACCAAGCTGGAGATTCTCAGGGCTTTGCAGCATCTGCAGGATTGTGCCACTCAAACCGTAACATAAGGAAACTCCATTGGATCCCGGCTTTCACACAGACCCCGTCCATGTGGCGGGGGGGCACCGTGGCTGACTCGTTGGCTCATTCTCTCCACACACGTGTCTGGAGCGCCCACGTTGTGCCAGCATGCTTCTTGACCCTCGAGCAGTCTTCCAAGCAGATCATTTATTCCCCCCATTCTCTAGGGATAGAAATGGAGGCTCAGAGATGTCACACCCGGGGCCACGCAGCCTGCCACGCTGCGGAGCCAGCAGATGGATGGGCGTATCTGACTTCGGAGCCTGCCCACATAACCGCCATTCTTGGCCTCCCCGACGGTTCTGGCATGACTCAGCCCACACAACCGCAGCTCACATGAATTATGGATTAGGTTGGATGCAGAGAGACTGTATATCCACAGCAGAGACACCCTCTAAATTGTTTCCTATCTCTTTCTGTTCCTTCATTCACCCACCCATCCCCTTGTGCACCTACCGATCTCCCCACCCACCCACCCACCCACGCATTTATGCACGGGGAGAGTGACGCCGGGCAGGAAGAAGCAGAGCCAGAACGTGGACGTGGTCGGTCCGTTGGCCGCACCTGCGCCCCTCAGCTCCTCATCTGCGGAGCGGGGTGATTGCAGCGGTGACGGTCGCCTGCTCGTGAGATGGTCGTGGAGGTTAAATGAGGCAATACATTGAAAGCTCTCAGGACATGTAAAGCTCTGGCGAGTTGTAATTATTATCATTTCCACTATGTTATGCTTGGTTTCACGTAGTTGGCCGGAACTTCCGAGAGGCTGTCAGACCAGGTGTGCGGAACCTGTGGACCGGGGGCTCTGGCTCACGGACCTCGGTGAGTGACAGTTGTGCCGACCACCATTCCAAGTGCGGTTTTCGTTTCTCTGATTGTGGTTGAGACTTGAAGACTTTGCTGAGCGTACAGAACAGAATGAAAGCAGCGTCTCAGGGACACGTTTACCCTCTGAAGCACCTCGAAAGAACCGTGTGTGAACAGCACCCCCTTTGTTGGATGCAAAGCTCTCTCACGTCTACGTTGAAGTGGATCCCACGGGACTTCCTCTTTCCGAAGGTCACACAAGTTCTCCTCGTTCCCACACTTGCACCCTGAACGGGTCGTACAAATCGCTCAGCGAAGCCGGGCCGCAGTTCACACCAGCACTCACCTGGTTTCTTAAGATGTCATTGAGATGGTTCTTCACTCCACCTGTTTGTCGAACGTCTACCGCGGGCCAAGCCCTGGCTGCGTGCGGGCCACCGACACAAAGGCAAGCCAGGGTGGCCAGGGTCCTCGTTCTCCTGGGATCCGCAGTCCTGTGGGGAGTGCATGCTGCACGTGGGACATGCAGCAGGGTACCTGGCACACAGTAGGTCCCCAGGAACGAGCCGTTCCCATCCCCACCAAATGCAAGTTCAGCGGCGCTCTGTGTTCGTGAAGCCACGCCAGCGTGGGAGTGAGCCACTGCCCGTGAACTTGATCGAAATCTATGGCCCCAAGGATTTCTTTTTAAATTAGATGTTGAGTAAAAGAAGAAGAAAGAGCACCCAGTTCCACCCTTGGACTTGCTGCGGTTCTGCACTACTTGCTTGGCGATATCAAGACCATTTCACAACAGGTTTCACTTCAGTTTCTTTGCCTGATGAAGGCAGTGGTCCAGACAGACGAGCTCTCTGGTCCTTTCCAAGCTGCTAGGATTTGACAGCCCTTGGTGACGACTGTGAGCAGCACGAAGACTAGAAGTCCCTCAAAGGCCGTCGTGTAAGGGCAGCCTTGAGGGCCGTGATTTCTCCAGCAGATGAACGAAGGAAAGACGGGACGCTGAGATGTGGCCGTGGCCCAGGCACCCACTGTCCCTCTCACCGTGCCCATGTCTCGGCCCTGAGAGCTGGCCGTTGAAGAGAAAACTTCGGCTGAAGCAACGGCTTGAACACATGGGCAGCTTGGTGGACAGATGCGTTCAAAACGGATCTTGTCCTTTGTTTTTTTTTTTTTTTTTTTTTTTTTTAAGAATTTATTTATTTATCTTTAGAGGGGAAGGGTAGGAGAGAGGGAGAGGGAGAGAAACATCAATGTACGGTTGCCTCTCGTGTGTCCCCTGCCGGGAACTGGCCTGCAACCCAGGCATGTGCCCTGACTGGGAATCGAACCGCGATCCTCTGGTTCGCAGGCCCGTGCTCAATCCACTGAGCTACACCAGCCAGGGCGGATCTTGTCCTTTGTAACAGCGGTGGGCTTCCTTGTCCCTTCCTCGGAACAGCTCAGGCCCCTGTTTCGGCTCAGGAAGTCCGGTCCCAGGGCAAGGCCCCGCAGCAAGGCCCTTCTGCCCTTGCAGGGGTGGGCGGGGGCGGGGGAGACACGAAGGGCTGCCGTCACGGCCAGAGTGGGCTCTGCAGCGGCTGGGGTTCGGGTGGCTCCCCAGCATGCTGCCCCTTAACCTTTGTCTTCGTATGGGCTGGGCGTTCCCTGACAGGTGCTATAGGTCTCTGCTGTTGTGGGTTCGGGGGCTGTCCTTGTTTGGGCTGTTGTCGCTGATCCTGTCCCCAGTGAGAGGGCTTCCGCTCCAGGTGACAGTCATGTCCCCTCCTCTGTTCTCAGTGCCTTGAGCTGGCCTTGTCCCAGAGTCCGTGCATCGTAAACACCGAATTAGTTTAATGGATGACAGTTGTGAAAATAAAGGTGCCTTGGATTGACTAATTAGCCGTTTTATTTGTGAGTTCTGCCTTCCAGTTTCGATGTGAGATCCGAGAAGGTCGCACAATGTCTCTTTTCATTTGCTTTTTATTTTCTAATTTGGATCCTTGTAGGAAAAGGTGCAGACACTTAAGTCCCCCCCCCCCCCCCCCGCACCACCGAATTCATGAATGAGGTTGTGTTTCCTAGCTCTGTCTTTGCACAACTTTTTTTGGAATCGGTTCAGGTAAACAAATAAATAAGTAAATAAAAGGATTATTTGAGTCATGGAGACCGAGTCTCACATTCTGTCTCAGTCACCAGTTCTGGGGCCGCAGTTCCCTGGTCCGTTCCTCGGGGTGGACCAGCCCTGCCTTCCCCTGATGCAGTGAGAGAGGAGACGTCCACTGCCCAGCTTTCTGGTCAACCATGATCTGCATTTCCACCGCCCACAGCTGCACAAGCGCACGCCGCTGTGTGCAGGTCGGAGCCCGTGGGGAATGCTATTCCACTTAAGGCAAAGCCTTAGGAAGGTGCCGACTCCTCGGGAGAAGCTGCCCCCCTCCGGCAGGAACCCACTGACTGAATTAAAGGCAACCCACGCTCAAGTCAAACCACGAGGTGACAAGGGCGTGTCATTCGCCCCAGAGCCACTCTCGGGTCCTCTGTGACTTATCAGTCGCATTGCCTTCAAGTCGCTCCATTTCCAAACTCCACAGCTGCTCTTTGCTGATCGAATTGCAGGCCCGGCAAGGCGCCTCAGCCCTTCCCCTGGGAGCGGAGTCCCCCCTGCTCAGCCGGGCCCGCTGACGCCTTCGGTTTGCTGCGAATTCATGACTCAGGGGAGTCGCCGAATTGAAGATCTATTACTTTTTACATTTCGCAGCCTGTGGAATGCCCGGCATAACGTTCTGGCTACCCTCCAGAATCATTTCACTTTGATATGCTCTCTGTTTTATTTTGCGCTGTCGCAGGTGAAGGTAATAGAGTGGGTAAATATATTGTCTCTGCATCTCAAAGGGAGAACCTGAGGCCCAGCTACACACTGTCCCTGGGAATTTTAAAACCTGGTGAAAGGGGATAACCACTAGCATCTATGTGAGCGATGTTTGTGCCTGCACATAGTAGGTGCTTAGTAAATGGGTTAGGAAAATGAAATGTTAAACACAGAAACACATGCACACGCACGGTGACCCACAGAGAGATGCTCGGCTCCCAGGAGGTGTTACGATCCCCATCTTTTTGTCCCCAGTAAACCTCATTATTTTTAACCTGAAGACTCCAGGCTAAGATTAAGGCAAGCTCATTTCTAGTCTTGTTTGCGCAGCACACCTTGCTCAAGTGTCGTATTCTGAGACCTCTACTTTCTCATCTGTAAAATGGGAGGGAGGGGATAAGTAAGCAGTCTTTCACATCCCCTGCGGACTGCACAGAGATTCACTTTTCTGGTCCATGGGGCATCCGACTCACTGGCTCTGACCTACCTCTCTGTGTATCAGTAGACGTACTTCCTCAACACTCGCCTCCCCCTTGCTTCATTGCCCCTCCCGAACTTCCTCCATCACACCTCTGTGCTCACCAATCAGTGATTAGTGTCTGCTCTGTGAAGGCATTGTTCGAGGTAGAGAACAAAGCCACAAACAAACAGAAATATCCTTGTTCTCATGGAGTGTATTTGCTGGCGGGGCAAAGAATAAAGGAAAAAAAACAAGCAAACAGCGTGTCAGGGTGTGCTAAATGCAACGCGTTGGGTTCTTTACGTGATGGGGATGGTGACAGGTAACTGTCGGAGGTCCCCAGGGTAGTCTGAATCCAGCCAAGTGTCCCCATGGAAAATGTCAGCGTCCCACCCCTTCCAATGCCCGAAAGTGCACGAAGGAGACTTGGCGAGTGCACGGCTTCTGGGCTCCTTGCGGCACTGCGACCCGCAGAGCGAGCTTCGCTCCTCACGTCCAGCCCTGTGTGCCCTGCAGCTGCAGGGGGCAAGAGCGTCTTTCGAAGCCGCCACAGAAGCGGTCTCGTTCTCTGATTGGCGTGGAGTCCATCATGACATTTTGAAGCCTAGGTTTTTTGGTTTTCTTCCTATTGTGTGTCCAGTGCAGTGAGAAGCATCCGCCGCACTCAGGGTCCTGTGGCACCGCTGACATTGTCCTCAAGTTCAGCGACCCCTTGGTCCTCCAGGCGTTGGCTGGGATAGGCACTTCCTCCCGACGGCCCATCGGCATTGCAGGGGTGACTCGCCGGACTGCGTCCTGCCTCAGATTGGGGGCGTCTCGCCTCTCACCGACAGGTTGCAGTTGCATTCCGCTCAGAGACATCAGCGAACCGGTCTTTGGATCCTGTCTTGAAGGGCGTGCTCCCTTAAAGTGCTTCTGGCACCAAGCGAAGCGGTCCTCAGCCCAGGCAGAGAACCAGAACCACCGGTAGTCATTCAGACGCAGGGCATCTCATGTAGGGATTGCTTAGGCCAGCGTTGGAAGGTGGACAGAGCGAGGAGTGGGCGTGGAGATGACTCAGTGAACAATCATGATTATTCATGACGATGTGAGTATTGATTAGTTATTATTATTGATCAGTCATACTGCAAGAAGTGGTGTTGATTGCCAGAGCTGGGGGAGCAAAAAGGAGCAGGACGGGCCTTCCTGGCTCCTGGGGCTCAGCCGCTGTGCCCGGACCCCGGGAGGGCCTGCTGCAAAGCTGTGCTGGTGGTCTGGGGAGGGCCCTCTTCAGCTGGCAGGGAAACGGTTCATCTTTGCGCAGGTGGCTTTGAAAGGAGGATGCTGGGAGAGCTGAAGGACACGGATGTCTGAGTTGGGGCTCAGCTCTGTGGTCCAGCTGCCCAGGCAGGACCTAGAAAGATGAAGGAAGCCCGTGTTCCCTCTTCGCAGCTCCCCGTTCTCCCTCTAGAACCTTCCAGTAGCAGCCTCCACCAGGAGTCAGCCTGGTCGTGAGCTGGGTAAAGTGATTTGCAGGTTCCCGGCTCCCGAATCCCAGAACACAAAGAGGTGAGCTCGGAGCTGCGTGAGGGAGGGCAACCAAGCCCCTCAGAGCCGGGGGAAGGCACACAGCCCAGCTGCTGCCCCTCGGTCTCCGCTGCATCCTGGGAGCCGAGAATGCCGCCCCCCCCCGCCCCCCCCCCACACACCTAGTCAGGACCACGCGAGAGTTCAGAGTGGCGCTTTCTCTTCACCGAAGCTCCTCGCGGGCAGGACCCCCGCCCCACCCCGCTCACGGGTGCTGCTCCTCTGACGGCGTCTCCATCACTGTCCGCCTTCACCTGGCCGTGGGAAGTCTTGCTAATTTTTGCCTCCAGAGCGACTCCGCTGTCCATTTCTCCTCCTTTGTTCCCCTGAGCACAGCGCAGTGTCAGGTTTGCACCGGTTTTTGTTTTTTTGTTTTTTTTTTCTTTTTTACTATAGGATATACCTAATCGCCTTCCTTCTCGGTGCATTCCTCCAACCATTCCTTCACTTTGCTATCGGAAGATCTTCCTTCCAGATTAAAACACCACGTATATCTTATTCCTCCAGCGAAAGCTCTCGGTGGCCCAGCATGGCACCCGGAGAGATGCAGGCCTCGTGCACACTGGCTCCCAAGGCCACTGACGGTCCCGCTGAGTTTATTCTCGCAGGCCACATGCTGTCATGCTTCTTGTTACTGTTCTCATTCTCACCTCTCCCTGTCACTCTCCTCCTGTCCCTGGACCACCTGCGTGTCATCTGCTTATAATCAAGTCCTCCTTCGGTCATCGCCTCCTCGCCAAAGCCCGCATTTCAGGTCTGTGTGTCTCCTCAGAACACTGTCTGTGTCTCCATTCTACTTATTAGTACATCCTCTGCATGGGTGGAAGGCGAAGAGCATAGGGTTTGGGGCCAGACAGTCAAGGTTAGCTGGAAGGCCCGCCACCTAAATGCGAGATGAGTTTGCCCAGGTGGCTTCAGCTGCTGCACCAGGAAAGGGTGACTCTACTGCCTGCCACGCAGAGTCGTTAGACACACAAATGACACCGAATCATTGATTTTCTACCACGAGGCTTAGCACGTGGTGGGCTTTTAAACTACGCTCAGCTCTTTCCTTGGACTCGAGTGCAGCTGCCACTCCCACTAGACCCTAAGCTTCCAGAAGCCAGGGTCTAGTTCATAGTCACCATCGTTTTCTCATAGGTCCCAGAACGAGGTCTGGCTCCCAGCCGATAATTCACACATTCACAGTCTCAGCGGTGGCCCTTCCGTCCCTGGAACGGATGTGCCTTGTGGTCCAGGCCGCCTTGGGCGGCAGCACAGCCAGAACTCAGGCAGGCAGACCTGGCAGAGGAGGTAGGGTGCAGTCACAGGGAGGCTGGGAGCACCCAGGGGAGGCCTGGGCTCGCAGTGAGCCCGGACCGAGGCGAGTCGTTCCCTTGTGCTTCGTATACAGCGCCCCACTCACAGGATCTGGAGGGTCTCTCGGAGCCCTGCAGCCAGAGGGAAGCCCTGAATGCTCCCTTCCCCGATATCACGCCCCCCGCTACCATGTCACCATATGGCCTTGTCTGCTCGGCGTTCGCTCTAGCACCGACAGTGAGCCTGGTGCACGGCGGGCGTGCGTGTGGTGGAGCCGGAACGGGATGCGGGGCCAGGAACGCCTACGCCCAGCCCCGATGGCACCGTCCGCGATTAGCTGCCTAACCCGCACCCCTCATTTTTGTTCAGCGTGCTGACCACACGGGGCCATGATGAAATGACAGCCCACCATGCCTGTGAAGGCGCTTTGCAGCCCGGAAGAATCCCCTCAGCCAGGATTTCCATGGAGACACGCTCCGGAAGCTTTGCCTAGTGCAGCTCCCCGTGGATTAACGGAGGCCTTCCTACGGGCAGGCAGCAATAATCGGATTTCCACGAACGTTCATGGAGATCTGTGTTTGGTAAAGACCGAAGGTCTGGCGAGAGATGTCCCAAATCAGCTAATGTGGTAACCCACTTCTTTTTTCAGGTAGCTGTTATTGAGCAGAAGTCACACCTGCCACAGCTAAGCTGTGCGCACGGGCCCTATCCCGCCCCGCTCACAAAGTCTCTATGGCAATTAAGGGGAGGAACATCATTCCATTAAAAGAGACGAAATGCTAACGAGTGCAGTGCGGCTTTAGGAAGCGTGGTGTCAGCCATGGCTCCATCGCACCGAGCAGGGGGATTAGTGTTTGCTCGGGGCCTCTGTGCGCCAGGCACCTGGGCAGGGAGGGTCTCAAGGAAAAGAAGCCACAGCCCCCATCCCTCGAGGGCTTGGCTTTGACTGGGGTGTGGGAGGACCCTCCGAATCCAGATGCCAGTGCATGTCACAAGAGCTGCCGCAATTCTGTACGGAGTGCGCACGGAGCGAGGGTGGGGGTGGGGAGAGAGAGAACAAGACAGTTTTGAATTATATTTGCGTTTGTCTCCAATGCACATGGAGAGCCAATGTTTTGATACCTAGATGGGCTTTTGGGGGGAGGAGATGAGGGCGGATACGTGAAATAAGGTTTAAAAAGACCCAGATGAAATAATTTCAGCAGTCAGTGATGTAATGTAAAGTCATTATCTCACGCAAGGCAAGGATAATCTATGGTGGATGCAATACAAAAGGTTCAAGAAGGCTGGTGACTTGGCTAGGTCGGTTCCAGAACTACGCTCGGAACCGAGTCTGTAGTTATCTGTTGAGTCAGTGAATTAATCAATTAGTAGTTATATTGCATTCCCAATCTTCTGTAGCTGGTCTAATCAAATATTTTATTCCCAGGAAAGTGTGGACTTTCCTAAAACTACTCTCCTTGTGAGATAAGACTTTCCAACCCTATGTGATGCTTCATTTGAATCTGAGGAATACACAACCTTTATAGGCAATTTTCGGTCATTATGAGCATATTTTCCATCATGTCTTCGAGCATAATTATAACTTGTGCTAATCCCAATTTCTGGGTCATCTGGGGATCAGGCTCTATTACCTCGTCTTTTAAGAATGGGTCACACTTTCATATTTCTGCTCACGTGGAGCAATTTTGGGCTCTTATCTTAGAGATTGCCAGTACTGTGTCGTGGAGACTCCAGAGTCTATGACATTCTTCTAGTGGGTGTTCTTTGTTGTCGATGTTCTTGTGATTTGTTGGCTTGTCATGGTGGACAGATAACTTAGTTGGACGCACACTGCAACCTCTGCCTCTTAGGCGGCATTTCAAACGTCAGTTTGGTTAGTTTCTCCTAAGCCCAGCTCCTGGGGGTCTGTCCCACCCACACACGCACAGTTTAGGGGTCAGCCAGAGGTTTGGACAGAATGCGTGTACGGAGTGCGTGCTTTCTTCTCAGCTTCTTCCCTTTCTCTGTTTCTCCCTCACTTTACAGAGGCTGCAGTTGCCCCCAATTCTGTCCTCTGGTCTCTTGGGCCAAAAATACTGTAGTCTTTTGTAGGAGGGGTGCCCTGACCCCTGCGAAAGCCACATAAACAGAAAACAGGAGTGCAATTTGAACTAGGTTTAGGAGGAATCAGAATTTAGCTGGTACTCGAAAGCACTTGAATTCTCCTTCCTTTTGCGATCTTTTACTATATTTTTCATGTTTCTGCCAAGGAAGCGGGGTTCCAAGAACGCTTGGGGCATCCATGGGATTCTGGCCCCCAGCCGGGTGAGGCAGAGCTGTCTCCTGGGGGAGACATGTGGAATCCTGGGGGCGCCTGGCTTGAGATCCCCTTGAGTAACATCCATAAAAAGACGTTCTAATAAAACTGTGCATTTCACTTGCCTCCTATTCTTAGGATGTCAAAGTGTCTTGCAAAGATGAATCACTGGAAGCCTTTTGGCTTAATTAATATGAGCAATTTCCCCCCCAGAAGAAGGTGACTATTTTTGTCCTTTTGGGTGTTTTTGGTAGGTGAGACGCAAGTAGGGTCTTTAACCGGTTAGTTGAATTTAGCCGCAGCACACTAACCATCTCGCCAAGCCTCATCGCTCTTCCCGATAACAATGATGACATCAGTGATTCATGAGTCCCCGTGTTTGTGTGCCAGAATCCGCGCCACCATGCAGCACATGTAAGCCAGGCATCGTGCCTGCCGTGCGCTCCGCGGTGACTCCTCCCAGCGCCCCTGCCCGGCGGGTGAAACACCCTGCCCTTCACGCTGCTGTGGGTGGCTCTGCTCCTCACACGACAGCTCAGGAAACGGCGGCTCAAGGCAGTTAGGCAGCCTGCCGCGAGTCTTCCCGCTCGGAACAAGGCGGGCTGGGTCTGCACTCCGGTCGGCCAGACCCTGGGGCCTCTGCTCGCCTTCTCCGCCGAGGTCATCACCTAACGTTCATGACGGTCCCCCGCCTCTCCTTAAAGTCCTAAGGCATGGAGCACATTCCCACCAGAAGCAGAAGCTCGTCCCCGACCCGCTGGCTCGGAAGGGGAGTTCTTGGTGGGTAGAGGAGTTGAGGGTAGACTGCTGGGGCGAGTCACAATGTTGGGGGGTGGCCTTGCCAAACAAGCCAAGGCACTTGGACTTTGTCCTGCCTCGTATATTGTCCTGTCTGCCAGCGCCGGTCTTCAGCGCTCGGTGGCGCCAGAGGCCGGGGGCAGGAGCCTTCCATTCTCTGGCGCATGTGCACCAGGGGCAGACATCGCAGTGAACACGTTATCAGATGTTCTCCCCAAAGCCTACGAGATCGGTTCTCATCTTCACTTTACAGAACTAGAAGCTAGGACTTGGAAACATGCGGAGATGTCCCCAAGGTCGCACAGCCCTTAGAGAATGTCGCCAGCTTGTTTGACTCCAGGACAGGTTTAAAAAAGTCCCACTGTGACCAGATCTGAGGGCCAAGCCAGTCTGAATTGAATGTGCCCGCTGACGTCGACATGCTGGGTAAGGCTTTTCCATTCCGGGGCGGACACGTGGCCGCTCAGTTGGCATTTGGAGACCGTTGTGGGTTTCCAGCCTGGTCGTATCAGCAGAATGCAGAGTGTCCTTCCATCCGCCGAACCCGCCTCTGTGCTCTCCTGTCGTCGGCAAAGAGCGGCCTCGCCCCGAGAGAAGCCCAGGCTGGTTTCCTCGCGGTTCTGAGCTCCGTCTTGTCCATACGGTTGCTGTGAAGCTGAGGTTCCCACTGCGCCTGGGGCTGCGTTTCGTGAGGAGCAGGTTGGTGCGCTGGGGACATAGGTGCCGCCGCCCTGCGCATTTCCCAGAAGGCCGTTCCCCAGGCGCAGGGGCCACTGGCACGGCCCCCAGGCACTTCGACCCCTGCTGCCCACCTTCCGTGATTGTGTCCCGATAAATGTTTCTGCGGAGGAAGCCACATCTCCAGCCGCATTGCTGCCACCCCTCACGTCCCCGTGACAAAGCTCACCTTGCACATGCAGTGCTCGCTCGTTTTGCAGAGAAGTGGAAGGAGCGACCACGGAGGGGGGATCTTTTCACCCTTTCAGTTACACCGTCTTCACGAAGTCACGTCCAATGAAGCTCTCTTCTTGTGAATTCCGGGGCTCTCGTCATTTTGTCACCAAGGACACTGTTAATTCTGCCTTTGCCCTCCCTGGTCACAGCTAAGCTAAGCTTTAAGTTAAATGCTCCCTGAGCGTCACGTTGGGTGAGGGTGAAGGACCCCAGCCGCATCTCCTTGACAACTGTCATTACAAAGCAGGACTCGACCAGCCTCCCTCAGGTGCACTGGGGCGCACAGGTTGTCACGGACGGGCTAATGCAGGAGACGGGAAATACACGGCCGAGTGTCCCTGTGGCTGGGTCTGCCGAACCCAGACCCGCAGTCCTCCGCAAGGGGACGGGGGTAGCCGACTTGAGTCCCAGCGGGAACCAGATGGGAGCCCCCTACATATTTTAAACAGAAGGCCCGTGTGATCAAAACTGTGATTTAGAGAGAGCACTTGGAGAGCAGACCAGAAGGCAATCTGTGCTCTTCAGCTCTGTGTTTTGATTCATTTGTGTGGATTTTATTCAGAAATATTTTTTGCAGACCTAATTCTCATAAAGAATTCAAGACCTGGTGAAACAGTGTACCGGAAAATACATGACACCTTCCCAAACTCTGTACGTAAACTGTTTATAGGTCATTATTGCGTTCGATAAGGAATCTTTGAATTAGTGCATTGTAATAAGCGATGTAATAGTATCACGGTTGTGTTTGAACACAGTGGTGAGACCGCACAGCAAAGCAGCGCCCCTGTGCAATGAGGGTAACACTCTGCCCTCCCCCCCAGCTGTCAACCCTCAGAACCAGGCTTGGCTGCTAACCCCTCTTCGTGTGCAGCTAGCAGGTTCAGTGTCCTAAGATGGTGTTAGACAGCAAGCGTAGGCATGTTTCGGAGAGCTTTGAAGGTCATTTCCGAAAGGAACTGTGGGGTTGCTCTGGTGCATTTCTTGTGCTGTGAGCAGGTGGGAGGGGGCAGGAGCGTCAGAAGCACGGGGTTAGGTAGCGCCCGACACACCCTGACCGCATCCGGAGTAATGCTCCGCACTAGCCCTGTGATCTGGGCCCACAATGGCTCCTCCTCTGTGAAATGGGAACGATTACACCTGCCTCGACTTGGAAATGCGCGGAGCAGAGCCGCACGCAGGGCACGTGCTCAGCGGATGCTCACTATAGCACCTTAAAAAAAAAAAAAAAGCCTTTACTGGTTATTCTTACTCCCGAAGGAAAGACAGGGTCAGAGTTGACGAAATTCAGGCACTTCAGAAGCAACATGGGTTTCGCATTCAGGCAGCAATTTATTTCTTTTCTTGGTAAGACAAATTATACACTTGCTTCTAAAATATGAGGAGGCCGATGATGATTCACGCGCACATGACTCAGAGGGGAAGCGGGGGCTGGAACACAGCTCTGCCAATAACCCTCCATCCTCGGCACCGATGCTGGGCTCCGCTGCGGCTGCAGCCCCGGCGTTAGAGCAGCGGCCCCGGGGCCCTTCGGCTGGAGCTTCATTTCAACACCAGGGGCCCCGGCAGGAGGGACGGTCGGCTCCTTGGAGGCCCCTCCCCTGGGAGGGGGCTTCCGTACCGTCTGCAGCTGTTTCTTCTCTTCCTCCACTTAGTGTCCAAGTTCGATGGATTTCTGGAAGCAACGCCTTCCCATCTCCACGGGTTATTGCAGCAGCTCCTGACAGACGCCCAACGTATAATGTCTCCCCCTCTCCGGCCACCCTGTTCTCTCTCTTCTTACTGAAGAGGGTTCTTCCAGTGTCGGTCAGCGGCGTGGCCGAGAAGAAAGGCCATAGATTTGGGTGCTTGCCGCTTTGTCAGCACGAGACTCTCGGCCCCCTAACCTTGCTGAGTGTGACCCCATCCTGTCGGCAGCAGAGGTGATGTCTGTGTACCGGTCTCTTTTATGAGGATTAAATGTGTACCAAGTAGCTAACACAGTTCCTGGAGCACAGTTGGCACCAGCAGGTTTTGTTTACTCCCCACTGGCTCTTCGTTGCTGAAAAAATCAGACCTGATCTTACTGTGACATTCCGGGCCCCCACACCTGTCCTCCACCTTTGGGCATCTATGCACGGCATGCTGCCTCCCTGCCTCGGGCCTCAGTGTTCTGTCTGACCTTGAACTTTTCCCATCGGAGTTCCCAAAACTGATGCTTGGATGGGTACCATTCCCTTGTCTTTCCTCCCCATGTTCCTTTTGATTGGGTACCTGGAGGTTGCAAGAAAATCAAGGTCTTCTGGGGCCCTTTTACCCTCAAGACATTGAAACAAATGATGGCCCCGTCTGTGCTGCTGTGTCTAGTTCAGTGGCTTCCTTCAAAAGCACAGTGCGTGCTCACGTTGTGTTCGAGGTCATCGTGGCCGCTGTGGATCTGGGTCAGGTGTCAGGTGTGGTCATGGACCTTGAGGCATTCATGTCCTCTAGGAGAGGGGGGTTCACACCGCTGTCTATGCCACGGAGCATGAAAAGAGCACCAAGAATGGTTGGGCAAAGAAGGGTTGGATAAGGAGGAGAGCCCAGCTTGGCTGAGGACGTGATCAAAGACTCAAGGAAGGCTATGAGAGGAGAGAGGCCCCTGCTGAAGAGCTGGTATCCTTTCAGCAGGCAGGTTGGGGTCTCAGAGACACACTTTGCACCTCCCCGCCCCACCCGTGAGCTCCCCGGCAGGATGTGGAGTCACCCAGTGGAGTTCTGCTTGAATTGCTGGTCCGCTGAGTCAGGAGTGAACAAAGTCGTCATTGCCTCCGTCACAGAGTCTCTGGGTGATCGTGTCATGCATCGTCATTTTCGTTGTAGGCACCCAGATGCATACTACATGTCCTCGCGGTGTTCCGAGCCTTCCTAGTGGCATCTGCCAAGTGTCTGACTGGGGGGTGACTCACAGTAGGTGATCAGCAAAGAGGGGGTGCAGTTACAGCATGAGTGGAAGTGGTAACTGCAGGGGCTGAGCGAGGTGTGCATGAAACACCCGCAGAGGGCAGCGGGCCGCCAAGGGGTGCCAGGGACTGGATGCGGTTGTGACAAGTTGACATGGACTTTGCCATCTGTGCAGTCCTTCCTCTCCAGACACGCTGCCTCCGCTGCAATGCCACACTTCGCGGTGTGGCGGGCACGGAGTCTCAGTTGCACAAGAGGAGTGAGTTCTGGAGGTCCGCTGCACAGTGCTGGGCCTGCAGGGAGCGCAAAAGCTGTGCTGTACACCGGAAGGTTTGTCTCATGTTCGGTGTCCTCCCTGCCCCCCCCGCCCCCCCCACAAAAAAAGGAGAAAGCACAATATAAGCCCACAAGGTACCGGGAGAAAAACAAGGAACTGGGCCCCATGGGAGGACTCTTGCATGAAAAAATAAAAACAAACAAAGCCCCGGCACAGCTGAGGCTCAAGACCCAGTTTTGTCTGGCTTGCTCTGTGACCTGGAATTCATCTTCTCTGGTCTCAGCTAGTGTGTTTGTCTGTCGCGGTGGTCGGAGAGGATTTTTCTCAAAGACGTTTTTTCGCATCCAGTTCCAATTTTTTTTAAAGAACCTATGAGCACATCTCTCGTGCCGAGACAGCGTCTGTGATCTGTGCCCTGGGTTCGCAGCATCTCTGCTGGCTGTCCTCCTTGGAAGCTGGGGTTCTTACTAGTCTCAGTGCAAAATGCAGTTGTGGTCCAGGGTTTGCAAACAGGCATTGACAGGAAGCTGCCTCGGCTCCCAGCTTGGAAAGTGCTCTCAGGGAACTGGAAAGGAGGTTTGGGGAGCAAATTGGCATTTCAGAGAAATAGTTGCAGCTGGTCAGCTTTCTGGTTTCTTTGTGGTCAACCAATTGTTGTTATCTTCCTTTAGGTGCCAAGAAGGTGCCCTTAAAATAGAGCTCATCCCTCCGGGCTCACTCAGCTGGCGTCTACATCTCTCTCTAATCACGGAGGTGGCCACAGGAGAGCAGGGATAACGGCGATGATGCTCAAAGTCAATTCAAGAGAGATCTGTTGGGCCACCTATAATAGGCCACGCAAGATTTCTAGGACATGAGATCAGGACGGGAATAAGACATGGTCCTGGTGCTCGTGGGCTGGAGTAGAAACAGATAGGAAAATAAATTACAGTGCAACAGAGTATGTGCGAACACAGTGGCACCCAGGGTAGCAGGTTAATTAACTCTGCTGACCTTCTGCACTAGCTCCGAGGCCTCGCCGCGCTGTTGTAAAGCTCCCTGTACTTTTCATTCGCAGTATTTACCACCATTGGAAATCGCATTCGAGAGCGATGCCAGGGGACCCTCCCCTCAAGGACTGTAAGTCCTGAGACAACAGGCAGTGTGATTATTCATTCACCCTCAGGTCCTCAGAGCCTTGGCCACTGCCTGCTACACAGTGTCGTGAGCAAAATAAGTGAGTAAAAGATCGGAGACTTCCGACAAAATGAAATATGTGAATTAGGTTTTGAAGGACAAATCCTAAGCTGCAGGAACAAGGGTAAATCTAAAAATGAGGACAATTTAAATAGAAAGTGGGACCTCATTAGCCCTTCGTTAGGGAATTGGCAGGGACCCCCATTAAGACTGCGGGACATTGGAGTCTTTTGGGAAGAGGGTTTGTGGGGAAAGAGCCTGGTGTAAAATTACTAAGGTGGCTGGTTCTACACTGCAGGTTTTTGTTATTCTAGTATGTCGTTGCAATTCAACTCTCACAGCCACTCCGGGAAGGTAGGCGTAATTCTTGTTTTATAGTCCAAGGCTTGGAAACTTTTACTTGTATCTTTGAAATGTAGTTTTTGTTTCAGGATAAAACATAAGACTTTTGGAAAAGTCAACATGAAAGGCACAGCTTTACATAGCAGTGCCATGGAAGAAGCTTTTAAACATTTTTTTTCATTAAAATACACATTTCAATGATAATTTCAATGGTTTTTTCTTCAAACTCAAAGATCTGGTGTAGCCAGCACCCAGGTCATGAGCCAGGACATCACCCACGCTCCCAGAACCGGTTTTTTCCAGTCGCTACCCCGCACTGTCCCCAAGGGGAGCTACCCTCCTGACTTCCGACACCGTAGGGTAGTTTTGACTGGTTTTCAAAGTTCATGTACATGGACTCACACCCTCCGTATTCCTTTGTGTTTGGCTTCCTTACGCAAGTGCGATTATGTAATTCATCCATTTTGGTGTGGCTACTGGTGTTCCATTCCTTGACATGCAGTGTGCAAAGTATGAACGTACCTTCACTCATTCGTCCATTCTACTGAGATTTGTACAATTTCCAGTATTGGGGTGTCACAAAAAATGGTAAAGACATTCCTATACATGTCCTTGAACACACATGTATATGCCTTTTTGAATATATTGCTAAGAATGGCATATGCTGTAAGGTGAGTGCATGTTTAGTTTTACTAGACATTGCTACGTAGTTTCCCAGTGATCAGACCGACTTACGCTTCCTCAGTGTGCATCAAAGTGTCACTCACTCCACAACCTCACGCACACTTGGCCATCGTGGCCGTTCTGGTCGTGTGAAGTAGCACCTGGCTTTGATTTTAATTTACATCGATCAGATTCTGAATAAAGTTGGGCACCTACTCATACGATGGCGAGTCCTTTGACACACCATTTTGAGGTGTGACTTCAGGCTCCGGTTTCGTTCTTTCTGAGCTGACCCGACTGGATGAAATCCTTGGCTTCTCGCTGAGTCTCGCTCCCCCCTGTGTGCCTTCAGCACCAAGGACAGAGCCTGCCGGTTTGTGGGCTGCCAACAGCTCAGGCGAAACTCCGAGTCCGAGTCCGTCCACACTGAGTAACAAGAGGTCAAGCCAGGGCGGAAGGTCAAGCCTGGCTGTTGCTAAGCCTGTGCTCTGTCCACTCGCAAGAGGGCGAAGGAGGCCTAGGTCACCCTCTGTCTCTGGCGGGCTAGATCCACTCCAGAAGCGATGCTCAGTAGCGATGCTCAGTGAGGCCAAGGAGGGGGTCCTCGTGAACAAGGGACTTTCGAGTGTGGCCTCGGCAGGGAGCACACCTGGGAGGCACAGAACCGCTGGCTCTCTGAGTGGCTTTATGAATTCCTGAGCAGGCTCTGTCCCAGCTCCCTCCATAAAACGTCTTGTTGGCGAGGAGCCTTGCCCGGGGTGGCACGGTCTTCTTGCCGACGACCCTTGATATTTCCGAGCGAGCTCGAAGGCTGAAATCTGGCAAATCCTGAAAGGATGTGCTTTGGGATCCAGTTCCACGTCACATGTATCCTCCCTGAGCTTTGGGCACATCGCTTGCCCTCTCTGAGTCTTTTTCGGCTGCGACGTTGGCGTGATCCCACCCACCTCAAGGTCATTGTAAACATCAAGTCGTCCATGCATGTCAATGCTCAGCAGAGCGCCTGGCGACTAGTGACCACGCACTTCATGCTGGATCTCATTACTGATGGTAACACCCACAGTTGGCGATACTGTAGAGCAAGGTGATGGTGACCGTGTGGTTGGCTCAACGTGGCTTTGGGATGCATTTGTGGCCAACACGTTTTGAAGTAAGAGGCAGGTCCTTGGAGTTGACCGTGGCCCCCTGAGCATTGCAGAGGCACTGGTGGCAGTGACTATTAGCAGTGCTTTGAGAAGCCATCCAAGAAAACATCTTGGGTTCCCATTATAGAAGGAGAGGCCCAGATGGGGTCCTGAAAAGGCGTTCCCTCTTTTTAATGTTATTTTCCTTATCAGTTTATTTATTGACCCAATGACCGAATATCCAGTAAATGGAGGCACTGAAGTCTCGTGGGAAGGAGAGGGCTTTGGGTCGAGCTGCCCCGAGTTTGAAACCTAGTAGGGCTGTTGCTTTGGAATTGCTTGGAGCAAGCCATGTAGCCCAGCAGAGCCATCATCTAAAAATGGGGAGAACATCGGGAAATCGTAAATAGTCACTGAGATAATGTACAGAGATTGCTTTGTCTAATGCTCAGCCTTGAGAAGGAAAGTCCTTCACCGGGGTAGACTCTTTGACAGTTGAATACCACTTCGTATAGATCATTGTTCTAGTTTAACAAGGTTTCAAAGATAAACACTACCTGTCTTTCTCCCCCGATAGTGCAGTCTTTGAGAACAGGAATCCTGTGTGGTTTTTATTTGTTTTGTTTTGTTTGTCTGGTTGAGTATCTCCAGTGCTTAGCAGAATGTGTGATGTGTATTGATGCTTGGTGACTGATTTCGAATGAGTGAATGAATGAACGAGTTGCAGACCTGACCCCGCTGGAGCCGACACACTGCCGAGGAGGGGGAAAGACTAAAATGATGGTGTTGCAGGGTAAAGAGTGAAATACTAGACTGTAATCGTGCCTATCGTTACATCGTGGTCCAGCGACATGAGGGTGCACAGTCAGTGTCGGACCTTGTCCCGAGCACGCTCCAGGTGTCATGTGTTATGTAGGTCACTCACCCTTAGAAGGTGGCCACCTGTTTCATTGCAGAAACTAAACCTCAGGGAGGTTAGGAGACTTGCTCAGGGTCCCATGACTAGCGGGCAGCGGGTCTCTACCCTCCCTGCTGTTCCGCCACACAGTTCTCTTAGCTCTGGCGATAGAGAAGGGAGGTTTGTTTTGTCCTGTGAGACGGAGAGGAAGCACCATCTAACTGGGTCTTAGAAGCTGAGTTCAATTTTGATTCAGGGTTCAGGGAGGATGAAGGGAGAAAGTATTACAGATCGGCCGAGAGGAGAGGCGAGGGGAGAGGCTAAGAAGCCAGACCAGAGCAGCCTTGAATGCCATTCCAGTCGGTCAGTGAAGCTGTGTCTCAAGAGGCGGAGCCAAGAGGAGCTCAGGGATTAGAGTCTGCTCAGTTACTTTGTCCCTGTCATTCATTCTTGGACTCTGGAGAGTAATAAGATTCCCCTCGGGGCTGTGTCCTCTTAATTAGCTCTTTGCACTAATTAATGGCCTCTTGCCCTTCTGTCCCTAGCCACTTAAATCACTGATGATGGTCTGCAAAGTCAGCTTTAGCTCTGATCCTCTGGCAGCTGTGAGGGGAACAGAAGGCCCGCCATGGATTTGAGAGACCCTGGTCCCAGCTCTGTCTCGGCTGCTACTGCGCCATGTCCTGGGGCGTCTCTTTGCTTTCCTGGGTTTCAGTTCCCATGCGTTGATGTGTTGATGGAGCTGGCCTGGCTGGTTCCTGACCAGACGAAGACCCTGTGGTTGAATACTTTGTCATTGTCACCACAGACAGCTAAACCAGGGTCCGTGGAGCAGTGTGGGAAGGTCAAGGTCCGTGCAGCATCCCGGAAAGAGAGCAGCTACTCACTGGACACCTGCTCTGAGCCAGGCACTGGGCGAGGCCCTTCGCTCACGGGGGCCCAGCTCCCCAACTCAGCCCCAAAGGAAAAGTGTCTGTTTTTCTGCAGCTGAACCCTTTCCGCAGGGAATGCCCACCTCCTCGGGTGCCCACGAGCTAATGTAGGGAGCGCTGGGCACAGCAGCTGGCCCTGGGCTGAGCGCTCCGCGCATGTCACTGGTCGCTGTTACTGGAGGATGGAGGTGTGGGGAGGTCGTGGGTCCTGCGTGAGGCGGGCATGGCAGAACAGGAGCTGTCCGGCCCTTTCACAGCCGGGTCAAGCCTCCGCTGGGCACAGAATCAGACGTGAGTGAGAGTACTCCCCCGCCTCGCAACTCCATTACTTATTTACTAACAATGGGAACACTGTCCCCACCGAGGATTTCACCCACTCTGATGAAGTGTGACTGACACGTGAAAAGCTGTACATTTTTCATCGATACAACGCTACAAGCCTGAGGACACGCCCACACCTGTGAACCCACCCCCACCATCTCGGCCACAGACATAGCCATCACCCCCAGAGCCCCCACCTGCCTCTACGATGATTCCTCTGGTCGCTGTCGCTGTCTTGGTGCGGGAAGAACGCAACACGAGGCCTGGCTTCCTCTCAGACATTGAATCCACAGCACAGCCTCCGGGGTCCCCGTCCCTGTGCCGTAGCGGGGCGCTCTCTCCGGAGCTGGTCTTGCGACACTGAAACTCCACCTTCCGACCATCATCTCCCCATCTCTCCCCCTCTCACTGCCCCCGGCAACAACTCTGCTGCTTCCTGCTTCTACGAGTGTGGCTTTTTAAGATTCCCCACGTCGGTGAGATCCTACGGTACTTGTTTGACCCCCGTCTGGCCCGGTTCACTCAGCATCATGCCCTCCAGGTTCATCCGTGTGGGTATAAATGACAGGGTTGTGTTCTTGTTGTGGCTGAATAGCATCCCCTGTGCGCAAGGACCAGGTTTGCTCTGTGCTTCCCCCCCGCCCCGTCCCCCGCCGTCCATGGACACAGGCCGTTTCTGTGCCGTGGCCGTTGGGAGCGATGCCGTAGGGAACGCAGACACGAGGCGTCTCTCCAGCGTCCCGATCTCCGTTCCTTTGGATTGAATCCCGGGAGTGGGGTCGCTGCATCTTGCGTTAGTTCTGTGTTTCGCTGTTCGCGGGGCCGCCGTGCTGTTTTCCACTTCGCACCCTTCCCCCGCGGACTTCCCAAACGTGCGTTCAGTTTCCCCGGTGAAATAAGAACCTCCTTACCCGTAAGTGGCGTTACACAGTCCGGTCTGACACCAGAAATGCCCCGTGTGCCTCACGCCCGTGGGAAGGGTGGATTCTGTCTGGGAGAGACTGTGCCAGGTCCTTCCGAGTCTGCAGGTTCCGGAGACCCCGAAAATGCCTGCTCTTCCTCTCCGTTTTCCCTGCACGAGAGCTGTATTGCTTGGAGAGCTTCTGTGTCAATTCCCTCTCTCTCTCTCTCTCTTGCTCACACACACACGTGCGTGCACGCATGCACACACACACCCCCAGGGTCAGACACCGAACAGGCACTCGGTAACCATCCGTAACCCGCCTGCCCGGCGCCTGAACAGTGCGAATGCGCGTGACGAGCCCGGCTTGCCCCGCAGACCAGGCCTGAGTCCCCAGGACGCTGATACTTTCCGAGAAGGTCCTTAGAAGCCCAGCGGTGCTCGGCAGCGATGGAGCGAGTTTGCTCTGGCAGCTTCTCCTGCCACTGCGTTTCCCAGAGCAGCAGAGCCTGCCCGGCGGCCCCTCGCTCTGCCAGGCTCTTGGGGAAGGGAGTGCACTCGGTCGTTAGATCTCCGTAGGAAAGCGTTGCATTAGCTAGAAAGACGGTCGTCCTTGCCCTTCCAGGTCCCGCTGCTGCGTCAGCTGGTGTTAAAAGGACATTTTTCTTCCTTTTTGCTGAAGGCCGGGAAATCACTGTGAAAGCGTCCCTGGGGCCCGCATTTGGCTCGGAGCCCGGGCTGGGCAGCAGCTGGGCTCCCTTCCAGCCTGTGGACGTTGCCGCCTCAGGGATGAAAGGTGGGGTGCGCGCCTCGGGCCTCCCGCGGGCTTGCTGGTGATTTGCCTGGCCCCGCCACTGGGGTCTGCAGCTGCCAGGGAGGGGTGGCTAGGGAGACCACGCGCGTGGAGGAAGTTTCAGTGGGGGGAGCTGGAAGACACGCTGCCCCAGACGTGCGTGGAAGGAACTGCCGTGGCCGAGGCCCTCCGAGGGGCCCTGCAGCCTCTGCACCTGCCGGCCGCAGTCGGGCGTGGGGACCTCTTTGGATCTGACACCAACGAGCATTTCAGATAGAAGCAGGTCCAGGTTCATCATTTTGTAATACGGTGCTCCGTCACGTGACTCCGAAGGGCGCTTCTTCTGGAGCCCAGACATTTTGTGCGTTTCCCGAGTCTCCCCATTGCTTGTGCAGCTGCTACCAAGTCCTCTTCCAGGCGCTGCGGTGGCTGGTGGTTTAGTCTCTGCAGCCACCGAACTTCGGACAACAGACCGAGGCGTCTGCCTGTGCTTGACGTCTTCACGGGGGACAGCGCTTCTCACAGCTCCCAGCTGCCTGGAGCTCGGTCCACGAACAGGGCGTGTTAGTCTGGGATTTGGAGTTGTCTGAAATTAGGGCACGTCCCCACCCACCAGTGTGGAGCGAGCCTGTGGGCAGCCTAAGGAACGAAAAGGTCCCGGCAGCCTCGGGAGGTAGTGAGGTCCCCGTTATGGACGGGTTTCAACCAGGCCAAGCACCGGTGTGCTGAGGAATGAGAGGGGGTCCCGCAGGTGGCGCCAGGCAGCGTCTTCCACGTCGGGCTCTGCGGGAGAGGAGGCGGCTGACCTACTTTCCCCTGAGTCATCTCTCCGTCCTCCTCTCACTCTTCCCTTGCTCCCACTTCCCTCCAAGGGTGGTGGGTGGAGGGTGAGATGGGGATAAACCAGGGGAGACTCTGGGGCGTTCGCCTGTGGCAATGACTGAGCTTCTGGTCTACCACCCGGTCCCTGTCCCTGGAAGTGCCTCCTACGTCTGCCTCAGCCGTGCCCGAATGGAGAGTCAGCAGCCCGCCACTCTGCAAGCATCTCGGGTATGTGGCATCGGTGTGCCCCGTGTCCCTGGTCGGGGGCGTCCGAGTTCTCCCAGCCCGTCCGAGCAGTGGTCTCTGAGGGCTGCCTCTGGCTCCCATGTTAGCCAGGTGACCTTGCGACCAGGCATCACCGTGCTTGGAACCCGAAGCCCCGGTTCCAGAGGGGTCGGCACAGGGAGCTGACCCCTTCACCCCCAGCATCTACTCACCCATCCGACATTTACTGAAGGTCTACACAGTGCCAAGTGTTCTGAAGGCCCCTGGAGAGTAGATAGGAACAAAACGCGCTTCCCGGGGCTCCCGAGGTGAGGGGAACGTGTGTGTGAGGACGATCTGCGCCCCACTTCGGCAGCACGGAGGCGCACGCGGGAGGGAGCTCAGGGGTCAGGGAGGGTGCGCGCCAATTAGAGGCAGCACGAGCGAGGAAACGGAATGCGTTTTGCTAGGTAATTTCAGTCCGCACACGTGGGTGCTCACGGTTTACAGCCTCGTCAAGTGCCCACAAGGCCGGGGGAGCTTCAAGTGCCCACAAGGCCGGGGAGCTCCGACCACCTTGGGATCAGGACTCCTGCTGTCTTTCCGTGTTTCGCCCTCGGAGGCTGGGGTGGGGTGGCTCAGGCGTGAATACTTTGGGAGTGAATTTGATGTGAATATGACCGGTCACCAGGAAGTCTGTGTCAGCCTGGGAGGTGATGAGGTGGGGACGGAAGCTCCCTCATTCACCCACCTTCTCGTTAGGCTCTCACCGCGGACCCCGGGTGCCTGTGCTTGTCTTCGACGCTGGTGATACGTAAGCGGATGAAATTTTGTTCAATTCGTTTATGTTAGAACGTCTTCCCCCCTCACTGAGGACGTCATGCAGAAGCCCTTGTCTTCCATGTAATAGACGGAGGGCTCGGTCTCCCGGCAGTGGGGGTGGTAGGACCCCTGAGCACCCCCCCTTGGTTCCCCTTGTTTCCCTGGGTGGATCATAAGGGACGCCTCTCCCCAGCCCTGGGACTGATGGGACACCACCCCCAAACCACTCGTTTTGAGAGGAAATGGCTGGGTGAAGAAGACCGCTCAGCCCCTCCTTCGGACGGACTAGGTTTGAACCCTGCACCTGGCGGCCGTTACTCCTCCGTCTGAGCCCCGTTGCTTCGTGAGCGAAGGCCAGCGGGTACAAGGCACGCCGAGGAGTGCTGTCGTGGGCAGGACGGTCAGACACCGTCCGTCCACCCGGCCGCTCTGGGAGCCAGTGGGGACCCCGTCACTGTTTCTGCTGGGACGTAGGATGCCACCTGGGACAGCCCCCGGAAAATAAGTCACAAGGTAACGAAGCTAACGCTGTGTCATGAGAGCCCTAAATTGGTGCTTTGTAAAAAATCGCTCCTATCCTCCCGTTATCCTTTTATTAACGAGGGACTGAGACTCAAGGTCCCTAGCAAGACGTTGGGGCAGAACGAGCTGTTTCAGAGGCTTGGAGGCCCGGGTTCAAGTCCCGGTCACAAGCTGTGCACTCTTCCCTGGACAGCCTTTGAGCACGAGGCTGCCTGAGAGTCACCAGGTTCTGTGTGAGGGAAGTGGGGGCTGGGGCAGCGCCCGGTGGGGCAGGGCCTGAGTCCACTCCTTCTTCCTGGGGTCTGACCCCTGCCCTCTCCATGTGGCAAATGAGTATGTTCCGTGGCTGCCTCGAACACCTTTAAATTGTGCGCTTAAAACCATGACCTCGACCCGCTGCCTCCAAATGAATGGAAGACCTCTACTCTGGGGGAATGCCCCCGCCAGCCTCTGCTCCCTGCACCACCCCCTCTCTGGCCCCTGCCCCCGGGAGCCTCTAAGGGCGGCAGCAGCGTTATTCCCCAGAGCGAACCTCCCTCACTCCACGCCCTGGGGTGGGGTCTGCAGGTGGGTGGGTGAGCAGAAGCCGCCCATGGGCGTCTCTGAACTGAGCTGGTTTCTATGGACACACACCGCTCACCCTTCCACGCAGCATGGAGACCTCTGCTCCAGGTCCCCTGAGGCCTGCAGGGGTGGGGAAGGCAGGTAGTGAGGTTTTGACACGGAAATTGAGCAGATTCCATGTGAAATCATCCAGAGAAGAACTGCTATTTTTAGCAGCATCCTTCTGGTTGGAGACGCACCCTCATACCCTTGAAAATGCAATGGGTGCCTCCTCCTCCCTCACGGGCCCTTTCCTCTGTGCGGACCCCAGGAGCCCCCGAGGGGACCTGGTGGGTCTGTACCTTGGCTCCACTCAGCGCCTGCAGGCACTGCTTGGTGGCACGTTGCTATGGTACGGGGGGCCAAAGCTGCTCACCGACCCTCACACAACCCTGGGGGAGCTGAGCTGCAGAACCCGCCCCCCCACCCCCCGCCGCTCCGAGTCTGTACGGCCCAGAGCTGAGGGAGAGGAGCAGGCTGAGGTCCATGTCTGGGCGAGCCCGGCTCCCAGGCCCAGGCCTCTCGGGGACACCGGAGGCGGGGCACACCGCCTCAGGCTCTGAGCTTAGGTGTGGTGCCGAGGGGAAGGTGGCTGCCCTGGCTGGCCAGGCCGCTCCGAAGGGGCCCTCAGCCTTCCTCCGAGGCCCAGCAGGGCTGTGCTTAGCGAGGGGTGCCAGGGCCTTGCTCTCGAGGCTGGAAGACCCCAGTGAGTGCGTTCTTCAGAGGAAGGGTTTCTGGGGACACGAGCTCTGAGGTCACTCCTGGATGATGGTGGAGGCGGAGACTTAGCCGGTGGAGTTTAGACTGAGACCTGGAACCCAAGGGGGGCAGGCAGCCTTGAAGTCAGAGCGGAGGCACCCAGTCAGACTACAGGTTCATGTATGGAATGGCTTCATGTGTCTCTACTGGGCTATCGGATGTGAGGGTCCCTTCGTAGCGTGGGCGTGATCTTGGAGGTTGCCTGTCTATAATCAAGGTGAAATTCACGTAACGTGAAATGTACAGTTTGACGTGTAGGGTTCGGTGACATTTAGCACATCCCCGTGTTGTGCAGCTGTCACCTCTGTCGAGTCCCCAACGCAGTCATCGCTCCTGAAGGACCGGTAGCCGTCACCCACGGACACTTCTCCCACGGCCCCTGGAAGCCACGCACGCTGTCTCTACGGGTTTCCCTGCTCTGGACATGTCACGAGAATGGACTCGTACAACGCATGGCCTTCCGTGCCTGGCCTCTGTCGCGTGGATGCTTCTGAGATCCCTCCTGTGGTGCGCGTGCCTGTGGCAGGCTGGCCTGTGGCTCCAGAGAGTTTGGGGCCGTTTCCTCTGCCCCAGAGCCGGGCCCCCGGGGCGGCCGCAACTGCTTGTGGGACCTGCATGCATGGAAGCTGCTCGTCCGGCTCATGGGCAGCTCAGGATGGGGGCTGGTCGCCTGGTCGGGTGGGTGACCCCACCACGCCGCTCTCCAGCCAGGGGGGCACTGCACACCGTGGCTCGGGCCCAGGTTAGCTGGGACCTGGGACCCGTCAGCCCAGGAAACCGCTTCCGACACGTGTTTAGTTTGTCTCCTTGGATCCTCTGGTTACGCAGCCGAACGAGCCACAGGCGTTTCACCACAAGTGAGGGGCGTGCGTGCCCTTCGCAGCGGAAGCAGGTGCTGCCAGGGGCAGGGTGATGGGACAGGCTGGCCTTGGGAGGCAGGGCCAGCGGGGTCGGTGTCCCTGCAGCTCTGTGCGAGGGTTCTGCACCGGTAACAGTGGTCACGCCCAAGTAGCTGTGAGGTGTAAATGGATGAATGACTGCACCCGCAGACCACACTCATCGGGCCTTCACTTCCAGTGCACAGGGCCGGTGTTGGGTGCTGGGGAGGAAGGACGCCGAGAACCTGCTTGTCCTGCAGACCCTCTTCATCCTCCCTGCCCTGTCCCTGGGTCCTGGGGACTCAGGGAGCCTGCGCATCATCAGGAAAGGGCTTAAGCTGCTTTATGTGGTCTTCACAGCACAGCTGGGAAGCATCTCTCTGTCTTCGCACTCCATCCCTTCCTTCCTTTGTTGACTAATGACTTTGGAACTGTGTGCTAGCCACTGTGCCTCCCCGATAGACGCAAGGTCAAAGGCAGGCCCAGGGTGTGTGGTCCCTTGGGGAAGATAGCAGGGAATGGAGCCACCAGAGATGCTGTAGCCCAGGCCCCATGGCCAGTGAGTCCCGACTGTCCCTGTAGCCCACAGTCTTTCCAGGAAGCAGAGCCGCCCTCTCACTGAGCAGATGAGTAAACTGAGGTGCGTACCCAGGGAAATGAGCTCACTGCAGGGAAGCCGACCCCGCAGCCCTCGGGCCCGGCCCGGGCCCTGGGTGCAGGGCAGCGGTGAGGAGCATCGACTAGCGGGCGCAGGCTGTGAGCCAGGCTGGGGTGGGGCGTCCGTGTGCACGATTTCAACCATCACAGACGTGAGAAGAACCGACCATTCTCGTTTTGTAGAAAATGGAAATGAGATACTGCAAGCTTAAATAATCTGCCCAAATTCTTGGTTAAGCAGTGGAGAGTTAACATCAAGGTCTTTCAGAAGTCCAGAATTTTCCAGCGTTCTGCCCCCAGTGCCCAGAGATCAGCAGTGCTCTCTCTCCTTCCAGTGCCTCGTGCCACGGATATCATTTGGGGCATGACATGTGCTTGATGGGTGTTTGCTGCCTACGGGAGAGCCGCCTTCAGGGAGACCGAGCCGGGGCCTAGGACGATGAGAGTCCGCCTCATAGCTGCTCCCATTCAGACCCTGGAATCCACTGGGACCAAAGCAGAGAGGCCGGGTGGAGGAGAGGCCGGGTGGGGGGCAGAACAGGTGGAGGAGAGGCCTGGTGGAGGAGAGAACAGGTGGGGGGCAGAACAGGTGGAGGAGAGGCCTGGTGGAGGAGAGGCCGGGTGGAGGAGAGGCCGGGCGGAGGAGAGGCCAGGTGGGGGAGAGGCCGGGTGGAGGAGAGGTCAGGTGAGGGCCTCCAGGTGGTGAGGGGCAGAACCTGGAGGCAGACGCAGGTGTCTCTGTTTCCCCCACCCTCTCGAGCTCCTTTGCTTTTCCAAGCTCCGTGTCTGGCTCAGGGTGGAGCCCACCTGCAGTGCAAACTAGAAGACCTCCCAGGCCAGCGCAGCAGGGCCGGCATCTGCCTGCCAGGCTCCGTTGATCCAGGGGCTGGTGGTTCTGCAGGGAACCCCTCAGAGGACCCAGGGACCAGAGCGGGGCCGGAGAGCAGAGAGGGACACCGGCGGGGGGGGGGGGGCTGTGCAGGCAGGTCTGCTGTGCAAGCGGAGGCATGTACGTATAATTAATGTAACTGCAGTCTCATTCGATAATTAGCCCTTGGGATTCAGGACAGGCTTCCCTGCCGGGAGCAGGTGGCGCCGAGTGGCACGGTGTCAACTCCACGTGTCGGCGGTGCCTTGCTGGGGAGCGGGGGTGGTTTCACAGGGTCGGGGGAGAGAGGCCCAGACGTGGAGCACAACGGTCTTGAGGTGGCACGCAAGCGGCCCAGTCGTCCCCTGTTAAATGCTGTGCCCTGGCCGCGCCTGTCACGTCCCTCCCCATCTCAGGGATTTGTCTGAGGCGCCGACTTCCTTGTGCGGGCACAGCTGGTGGCCTGACTCCTGTGCCGCTGTTCCCAGGTGCACTCACCTGGGTTGGGACCTGTCTCCCCCGTCAGTGGCGCTGGGATGTGGGGCACTGTGGCCAGTCTGAGCCTCGGTGAGCTCGTGGGGAAGACGGGAACGCTGACCCCTGGGTGAGGGCCCGTGCGGAGGAGGACAGCGTGGCAGGGGACCTGTTTCTTGGGTGATTCCCAGATGACTCGACCAAGAGATCCTTGGAGAAGAGACCGGGAGGCCGTTTCCAGTTCCTTGCCAGGGACAGGAAGGGTACAAAGAGGTAGGGAGGCTGGCGTGGGGGAGAGAGACCTACACCCTGCACACGGCCCCCTGCTTGTGCCAGGACCATGCTGAGCTAACATCACCCCCCCCCCCAGCCACCGCCGCTGTACCCCACCCATTGTACCTAGAAGCTGGGAAGATGTTCAGTGACTTGCCCAAGGTCACAAAGCTAGACATGGCGGAATTCAAACTCAGGTCTCCCAAAGCCCTGTTCGGGCCCCGTCTGGCTCAGAAGGAGAAGGCGAGGGAGGGGACAGGACTGACTCGGCTGCTGCTGGGACACGCACCCCCTCCCTGCCCCCGGCAGCTCTTGGCTTCATCCACACTCCAGCGTGAACTCACATTAGCTAATGTCTTCACACTCAGCAAAGTGCTGCTTAGTCTTCTGGCCAAGGGAGTTCGCAGAAGAGCCTCCAGGTACAAGTCGGGAGGAGGGGCTGGATTTGGGTGGGAGGGGCCCTGGGCCAGGGACCAGAAGAGGAAAGAACAGTTTGCAGAAACAGCGGCAAAGACAGGAAAGGCCTGGGTTTATTTAAAGGAGCCGGTTAAACTCCCACCCTTACGCGAATGTGTGACTGAGTACGAGATGTGTTTCCCCACATTAGCCGTCTCCATCCAGGGGATGGGTTAGTCTTCGGTCCGCCCACCACTACCCTGGGCTGCCCTTGAGCTCGGAGCTGGGCCCACGAGGCCAGGGAGCGTCCCCCTGTCCTGGGCGGTGCCTACCTGAGGGACAGCAGCTCAGGGGTGAGGAGCCAGCCCGCCAGACCGCCTGGGGTGGAACCAGGGCTTTGCCGCTCGTTCGGCTGTGCGACCCTCAGGTGAGTCGCCGAGCCTCTCTGTGGCTCCTCTGCTGGGTGGGGCTGGTGCTGGCAGGGTCCCCCCAGGGGCTGCGGGGTGGACTACATCAACTCGGTGACAGTCGCAGAACGGGGCCCTGAGCACCTGTCGGCTGATGTGGTTGCCGCCAGCCTGCTTGGTCTCGGGGCGGCAGGTGTGAGCTCATCTAGAGGGTGAAGGGGGAGCCCGCCGGGCCGGGGAGGTGGAGGGCGGCCCAGGAGGGGTCTGCGTGGGAGCCGGGCAGGCGAGGGCCGTGCAGCGGGGCTGGTGGCCGCTCCGTGGGGCTGGCAGGTGGACTGAGGCTGGAGGTGGGAGGGGGAGAGTCTGGTCATACGGGGTTGGGGTTCTAGGTCCCCATCTGTAAACTGGGGGGCAGCAAAAGAGAAGAGGGAGGGAGGTGGGGTGGAGAGTGGACATATCTAAGACTGCATTACTTCATTTATCTATCTGTGTATCCATTATCTATTTATCTATCTCTGCATTACCTACCAATCTGTCAATCTATGTATCATCTATTATCTATGTATCCATCCATCTGTCCATCTATCATCTGTCATCTATCGTATATCTATTCAACTATTATCTCTCTATCCATTGTCTATGACCCATCCATCTATCAATCTAGGTATCATCTATCTATCTATCTACCTACCTACCAGTCATCAGTCATTCCCAGCCCTGTTGCAGGGACTCCCTGGTCCCTGGCCACAGAGCATGCGGGGACCTGGGTCTGTGCAGTGCGGGTCGGGGGCCGTGGGAGGCTGGAGGGAGGGCCAGAGGAGCAGACCCCACGAGGCCTGGCCCCAGCTCAGGCGTGGCCCCTTAGAGAGTCTGGTGCTGCTCCCGCCCCTCTCTCCCCAGCCCGCCAGCTCCCTACACTGTCTGCTGCTCTCTCTACCTCCCGCTGCTGCTCGCGCCGGCGAGGAGACGCAGGGGCCTCCGTGGTCCCAGGACGGGCTTCCTGCAGGGCCCCCTGTCATTGGTACTGTGTGCGCGTGATAGTCGTCGGCCGTCTCGTCTCCCTTCCTGGGCCGGTCGCGTTCCCTGGTGTCCCCCTTCGTGCCCACCGTGGCTGCCAACGCAAACCGGGCCTTCAGTTACTATTAACATTAGTCACGTGACTGAATGGACCGCGGGTCTCGGCATGGCCGTGGAGGTGACCTGGGCAGCCTTTTCGGGGACCTTTAGAGAGGGAAGATTGCGTTTAGAAATTAAACAGCGTAAACTCATGATTCGTTCATGCCCAAACCCAGGCTGTTCATGGTCATTGTATGAAGGCTCATACCCCAGCCAGGCTGGAGTCCTCCTTTGAGCGCGCTGTTCGTCACCCCGAAGGCGGCCCCGCCAGGCCCTGCAGGGCCCTGTCCCTTCCCGACGGCGGGCCTTCGCCTTCCCTCTGCGCCGTGCGTGCCCTGCACCCCGGTCCCCAAGCCCCCAGCGCAGCCCTGGCTCCCGTTTCCCCAGAAGCCTCCCCTCCCCCTCTCCTCGCCGGCCAAGGATGGACAGCAGGCAGCGCAGTCCGTGCTGCTGCGAAGCCACGGCGTCATTTGTCAGCTGTGCGGCCCCCAGGAGTGGCGGCTGCCTGCCTCCGCACCCACGCCCCTCCCACAGAAGCGTGCGCATTTTGGTGATGCTCTGGTAGGGTGGGTTTTGAAGATTGAATGAAAAAAAGTGATGGAACATTCAGAACAACAATAAAAAAAGAATATTAAAAAACAAAAACAAAAAAAGAACAATAAGAAAAGAATGTAAAAAGGTGATGGAGCCTCCAGTAGGAATAGCTGTTCAGAAAGCGTGTCCCCTCCCCCAGGCCTCCGTCGTCCCCTCTGCATATGCCCGGGTCGACCCTCACCTCCTGAGCCCTGTTCTCTCTGCCGGGCTCAGCTCAATGGCTCCCTTCGGTTCACCGAGCAGTTCCGTGGGGGCTCTGTCTGTGGGTCCAGTTCGCTGCCCACGGCGGGCACTGCAGCCTGGGAGCCGGGGAGAGCCTGCCCCCTCCGGGAGGGGCATCTGGGAGGGGAGACGGACATCAAGCAGGTAAAGAGTTCCATGGGTAGCCCGTGGTCCGAAACTGCTGAAGGGGGTGACGTGCTGGGAAGGAGCTGGGGGAGGCAGAGGCTTGCCGTGGAACCCCTCGCCGAGCTGAGAGCGGGAGGAAGGAGAGGCGAAGCTCCCGGCGGTCTTAGGGAGAGCCTCCCAGGCCCAGGCGAGAGCAGGGCCAGGGGCCCGGTGGAGCCCGCAGCCTCCGCCCCCCAGCCAGAGCGCGGGGCAGGCAGGGGGGTGCCTGCTGTCCTGTCGGCTCCCCGGAAGCCCCAGAAAACACCATTTCAGATCCCTGCTCAGGCCTCCCTGCGGTGTCCCGACGTGGCTTTCTGTTCTGGCTGCGAGGGGTGCTGGGTGTTGCGCGCCCACGTCCGGGGGAGCGGCTGGTGGTGGAGCCTTGGCGACCTCGTAGGTGGGCCCTGGGGGACCGTAGACACAGGCTGAGTCACTGTCACACTTGGCAAGTTACTGACAGATACATGCAAAATCACACCAGAAAGTGCCGTGGCCGGGCCACCGACAGCCAGTGCGTGGGAAACGCCAGCCCTCGCGCGTTCAGCGGCGGCCTGGCGGCTTGGTCTCACCTCCTCTCCTGTTTACGCCATGGCTTTAAGGATAAAGGATAAACAGAGCATCCCGCAGCACTTGGGGTGCCGTCAGTCACTGCATCCTGCTCGGATGCGGGGCCCCTGTGGGTCCCCCTCAGGCAGGACGCAGGGACAGTCCCGACTTCCTTCCCTTTAAGAGCTGAGCAGTGATTTCTGCCTCGAGGGCTTGCGGGGGGTGGGGGGGCACAGCCCCACATGCTCGGCTGCTTCCTGCTTGTTTGGACCGGAGAGGAATCCGGGCGTTCGTTGCTGTCAGCTTCTCTTCTGCTCGTTCCTGCTTTCGCTCCTTCCCTTGTCCATCCCACAAATGTTATCAGACGGGTGTTTTGCAGCTCAGCGGCTGGCCTTCCTCCAAGGACCTGACAGTCTAACCTGAAGGGTGGGTCTGCTTCCAGGGCATGATGCAGTCAGGGCCGCTTGGGGCTTGTGCAGGGGGATGGGGCTTGTGCAGGGAGGGCGCCGGCAGGACCATCCAGGAAGGGCTGCCTGAGGAGGCTGCCTTGGACCTGGGAGCCCGTCAGGTAGGAGGTGATGCGCGGGCGTCCCGGTGGGTGTGCGCCGAGGAGGGGAGCGCTGCGAGGCGGCCATGTGGAGGGTCCTGCAGGGTGGGGTGGGCCCTCGGGGTGGCGTCTGAGCCGCCCGGCTCTCCGGCATCGTTGCAGCGGCGGCCCCTGCAGCAGAGGCGGGTGTTTGAATGAAGTCTAAGGATAACCGAGGTCCGGTCGGGACCCTTGGGTGGATGGCTCAGAGACCCCAAAACAAGTCAGAGCTGTGCAGATGTCAGTTTCCTCGGCCCCAGAACGGGGGGCTGGGCTGTGTGACCCCTGAGTGTCCAGCGGGGCCTAGAGCTCAGAGGTCCCCACGGACCCGGGTCACACCCTTCCTTCCCCAGCCCTCACAGGTGTGGGGTGTCGTTCCCAGCTGGTGGGGCACCTGAAGCGATCAGAGGAGACTGTGGACGGGAACACTTGGACCCCCATCCATGCCAAGGTTGCTGGACGAGACGTAGGGAGACGGGGTCCTAAAAGCTCTCGCTCTCGCTGGGACAGTGACTGGCCACGCCCCTCTGGAGGCCTCCCATTTCTCATCTGCATGATGGGGATGCAGGAGGGGCCCGGAGGGCCCCTGAATCGCTGCGCTCGACATGTGGGGTGTCAGGGCCCGTGTGAGCTGGTGCTCGCGGAGGGCTGAGGCGAGAAGCCGCGAGGGCTCAGCCTGCTGCTCCCTCCTGCGGCTCGCCTTGCGTCGGGCGGGGTGCCATGCTGCTGATGCGACCTTCCCGGGGTACCTTGATGGACCCGGAGCTCTGCAGCGAGGGGTGGGGCATCCACAGACAGGCTGGGGACTGCCGGGGCGCTCTGGGGGGCTGCTCTGGCCCCCGACAGATGGGCACCCCAGGGTCGTGTGCTCGAGCTCGCTCCCTCTGGCACCTGAGGGCGCTCATCTGGACACAGGGGACAGGTGCCTTTCAAGGTGGGACTGTCTGTTATTTCCAACTGGTATTATTTCTGTCAGGGCACTGAACCCTCCCCTGTGAATGAGGGGAGGGTGACGGCTCCGAATCAGGATTCTCTGGGAGGAGAGACCAGGCTTCTGTGTCCCCCAGGATTAGAGCACTGGGACCTGACTGTCCAGTGTGCCTCCCCAGGCCCTGGGTGCTGACACCCGGCCCTGGAAACCTGGCCCTGGACACCTGGGCCCGGACACCTGGCCCTGGACACCTGGCCCCGGACACCTGGCCCTGGCACCTTGGCCTTTGCCTGCTCAGCCCAGGTTCTGCTGCTGGTCCCCTTCCCTCCAGGGTGGACGTTTTTAAAAGACATTTAAGCCTGTCTTTGCTATATGTAATCTCTTCTTCTATATAATTTGCTGTTATTAGTTACTCTAATATTAGCATTATTCACTTTATTGAGTGCCCGTAATGTTGCTGAAAAACACATTAACGTCAGTCTGCAAAAAAAAAAAAAAAAAAAAAAAAAATCACTGCAGAACAGCTGTGTCGATGCCAGCGGGGCGAGCACGTGTCTGATGTAGCCCAGCGCGTCCTGGCCACGGGCAGGGCCCACGGGTGGCAGACCGGAGCTGCTGCCCCGTCCTTGGTTCTGCGCCATCTCTCCAGGGGCTCCAGTCACAACACCTGTCCGCTGCCCGTGTGCCCACGGCTGTGCACACTCCCATGCTCATTCGTGTGCATGCGTCTCAGCAGCGGGCAGGCAGGACAGAAGAAACCTCCCCCACTGTGGACGCTGCTGCACTCCGGGCTGAGTGCCAGCGGCCCGCGGGCCCTGGTGGGAAGGAGCCGCTCTGTGCTGAGTGCCGCAGGGGCCCTGGGCCGCCTGGCCTCTGGGGCCTCAAGGCCTCTGCCCAAGTTTCCACCCGTTAGCTGTGACCAGGCTGTGGGACCTCGCCTGCCGTCACGCCTGCATCATAGGGTGCTGCCTAGGAGGGGCACGGACCCCAAGGAGAGCAGGACCCTGGCACAGTGCACGTGCTTCTGTTGGCCTCGCCTTCCATGTGGAATAAACAAACACATCAGTGCCCTGACGTGGGTTTCCACACGGACAGAAAGAAAGTGCTTTTAAAGGTCAGGGGGCCGGGCTGCTGGGGCTGCCTTTGCCGGGACGGAGGAGAGTCGGAGACCCCCGAGGGCTGGTGTGGCTCCGGCCCCCGCCAGGCGGACGCCCCGGGGAAGCTCGCAGCCTGCCTGGGTTGGGCGCTGCTGCTCTCCTGCTGCGTCCACAGCACCGGTTTTTTATGTTCTATCGTAACAGCTTGTACTTGTTCAACTGCTTATTATATGCCAGACTCCATAGCAACTTCCAGCTGGGGAAACTGAGGTATAAGAGGTTAAGGTCCTGCCTGAGGCTGTTCAGGTGCCGATGGGCTGAGCCGTGTCCCTTAGGCTGGGCAGACCCGAGCAGGCTGTCCCATGGGTCAGAGTCATCGCCTCTGGGTGTTCTTGCCTTCTCTGTACATTCTTCTGTCCTGGCATTTGTTACCACGGACCACAGTGGTGGCCTGACTCTCCCCCTTCTGATCTGTGTGACCCGATGGCCCCAGGACGTGGCTCAGGGGTCTGGCTATCCCCGGGGCTTCGAGCGGTCCTGGGGGCTGGGTCCCAGTGAGCTGAAACAGTGAGCAGCTCTCAGCAAACGCCCTGAACGGACGGTGTTGGCCCCTATTCCGGAGGGAACCACTGAGGCTCCGAGATATCTATCCCCTGGCCTGTGCACGGCCCGGTGCAGTGGTGAGCCCAGGGCAGGGCCCCGGTGCCACCGAGATGGCCCTTCAGCAGCAGAATCAGGCTCGTAGGCACCCCTCCCTCCTCGGATGAAGAAATGCTGGCTTTCGTCCCTAAGGAGATCATTTTCCTTGACCACGAAGCAGGTTCTCCCGCAGTCCTCAGGAAGAAAACTGGGGCGACGTGCCTCTCGCCTCGGTGGACTGGCCGCCTGGGGTCGAGGGCCCAGTGGGGGGGGGGGGTTGGGGAGGCAGGTGGCAGCTGCAGACCATCCTGAAAGGGTTCCTGCCGCACCTCTCAGACGCTGGGGAGGGCGGTGCGCTGGGACAGGCCGGTGGTCTTGCCGGTGCGGGGGCCGCCCTCCCGGCCCGCCCCCTTCTGCGCTGCGGCTTGAGCAGGCCCCTCCCGAACCTTTCTGCCCACGCTGTGTGATGCTCCGATTTATAGTCTTGGGAGCGCACCAGCTCCGTGTGCCCTTTCCGTGAAGCAAAGGCCGGCGTGTGGGAAGATCAACACGGCTTCTTTTCGTCTCATCTTTCAAAGGCCACACACTCGGAAGATTGATGTTTGGAGAGAAAAATTACATTTTAAAGGAAAACATGTGTGTAAAAGGGTCGGATGCCGAGCAGTAGCTAACGGAGGATGTGGGATCGTGGTGTTTCTCCAAAATATCCAGTGGCTCTCGATGTTTTTAACGAATTTCCTCAGAAGCCACGGAAGTATTCCCAAACATTTTAGAAAATGTAAATAACCAAGTAAACATTTTAGAAATACTGCGGTGAAAAGCACAAATAATTATTCGGCGCTGGCGGACGCGGAGTCCAGCCGGCCGTGGACCTGGGAAATAAACGAGGGACGCCCAGTGCTTCGGGGCTGGAACCCACGAGGGGCCTTTCGAGCGTCTGCAACGCGCCGAAGGCAGAAATGACCATCCGAACGGCGCCCTCTGAGGAGTGGGGGCCGGTTTGCCAGGAAATGGCTGAAGTCGTTCACCTACCTGCTCACCTTCACTTCACAGCGCCTCCCCGTGGTCGGACGTGCTCCCCGCACGTGGAGAGAGCAGGGGTCCTCAGGGGCCTGCCCGCTGTGAGAACTAAGGGGGACTGATTCAGGCTCCGCTCTGACGTGGGCTGGGCGGATAAAGCCTTGTGCCTGCAGGTGGCTTTATTTGCTGCCTTTTTCCTGGAAACGGTTTGACCTTGAAGTTGAGAGGCGGTCAGACTCTGCCCAGCTCCTGTGAGCTAGGGGGTCCAGGGCACATCTCCCTCCGTGGCTGAGCCATTAAGCAAGTGGGTTTCCAGCACACTCTGTGAGCTGGGCCTTTCCAGACTCATCAGCTTGAAATGCCCTCCAGCAGGATTTATAGAGGTCGGGGCGCGCGGCGCTCTGCGTCTTCCGAGGCGTTTTCCCGGGTGCACCCTTCCTCAGGGCTGGGACCGAGGGAAGGCACAGCGTGGCCTCGTGCGGTCGGGGAGGTGGGGCTCTGAGCCACAGCCCCGGTGGTCTGGTCCTGAGTTGTCTTGGGGGCAGAAAGAAGCTGGGCTTTGCAGCACTTCCGCCGTGATACAAAGTACTTGTATCATCAATTACAATCGTCACTAGTGGTATGTCCCCGTTGCCGAGTATTTATTGCGTGTTGGGGACCGTGCCAACAGTTCCTCTGTGTGGCAAGTTCATTTCATGGTCACGCCATTGGGTTAGAGCCGTGTGCTAGTTCAAGTCTCCTTGTGATGGACAAGGACGCTGGGAAGGCGAGAAGTGAGCCACTAGCTCAGGGCCGCCCAGGTGCACAGTGGACGGGCTCCGTTTGCTCTTGGCCACGAAGCAGGTGCTTGTGGCTGGGAGGCAACAGCGGGGAGACCGAGGGGGAAGGGCTGCCACCGAACCCCGCCTTAGAACCAGGGTATCTGGGTCCCAGTCCTGCCCCCCCAGGCATGAGCCGAGTGACCCTGAGCAAGTCACTTCATCTCCCTGCGCCGTTCTCTATGAAAGGATGATGAGAGGACACCCAGGGGACAGACACGTCGTGGCCTGTCCCTCAGACACCCCCGCCCACCTGCGCCGAGCTGTGAGGTTTCCCGTTCTAGAAGCGCAGGCCGTCTGTGCTGGGCGGACGTGAGCTCACGCTGTCCTTTCTCTCTTGTTTTCCAGGTGATGAGCCAAAAAGATCATGTCTGAAGTACAAGGAACGGTCGAGTTTTCTGTAGAGCTCCATAAGTTTTACAATGTGGACCTCTTTCAGAGAGGGTGAGTCTGGTCCTCCGTTTGTATTGTGTGGGTGTGTGGGAGTTCCCCCTCCCCCGGCAGGGGGTGGGGCAGGGCTGAGGGGGTGGAGACGGAGGGCAGGTTCCAGGAACTTCGGGGTTGATGAAGACAGGGCTTCCATTAGTCTTCCTGCCAAGTGGAAAATCCAAACCTCTAGTGCATTTAAAAATAAACCGTGTACGAGAGACTAGGCAATGCTCATTTCTCTCCTCCTCGTGCACTTTTTTCCGCCTTTCCTCTTCATCGTCGGTCTTTCCACTAAAGCTGTCAGTCCACATCAGGGGAGAGTGAATTCATCGGAAACGAAGCTTGTTTAGTTCTGATGACCTGCTCTCTCAGAAACCGAGACTTTACAGCATCCTCTTTAAATACGTAATGAAGCACAGTGGTGTCCGGTTTGTGAGGGCGTACTCTGCGTTCGGCCGGTCCATTCAGGATCCCAGCGGGTTCCCGTGATAGCCTTACCTCTCGGGGTCATTGCAAGTAGAAACAATGACACAGAATGGTGATAGACAGCACCTAAGCGCAGCCCAGGACTCTGTCCTCACGTGACCACGGCCCTTCCCCCAATTACAGACCAGGGGACCGGAGTCCGTAGACGCCGTTTGAGGGGTGCACAGTAAGGGAGCAGAGCCGTGGGCACCTGCGGGTTTGTGTTTGCTGCGTAACAAATGACTCTAACCTTAAAGATTCGACACAGTGGCTTTGGATTTCGCTCCTACTGCGCATAGGCGACCTGAGCTGGGCTCAGTCAGCCTGGGGGTTCCTTCCGCAGAGCTGGACGGGGCTGGGTGGGCTCGGGGTCGGGGACCGGCAGCCGGGAGGCTGGGGTTCTGCCCTCTGCGGGCTCCCATTCTCCAGCCGGCTGCCCGGCTCGTTGGTCTGCCGCTGGGCCCCGAGAGTGAGGTGGGAACGCACACAGCCTCTTGTAGTCCGGCCTCAGGGCCAGCGTCGAGCAGCCTCCGCAGCCTTCCGTGGACCGAAGCCAGGACAAGACCAGGCTGGGCTCCGGGTCGGGGAGAGGACACCGTCTCTTGATGGAGGAGGAAGAATCTGTACACGTTTATCTGCCACTTCGAGTTTCAAAGGGACCATTCTGAAATGAAAGCTTCCGGTGCCTCTTACGTGTCGTGGTACAAAAGACGGACTTTGGTGGCGCTGAGTCCTTGTGGTAGGTGACCTGCATCACTAGGAGACGGTCTGGGCCACTGCGTGTTCCAGGGGAAGGGGCGACATGAGGGGTTCTGGGCAGGGTCCTGGAGAGGGACTGTGACCCGGCAAAGCTCTGCATCTCTGGGCTCCCATCGCCCTTGGTCCGGCCCCCTCCCTCGGCCGGAACTCGGGTGGAGTGGCGAGAAGGGCCTGGACGTGGGGCCGGACCCCTCGGTCCTGGCCTGGTTCCTGTTTCTGGAGCCCCTCGGTCATCTCCCTCCACTCTGCTCTCAAGGTGGCACATTTATTTAAGAAAAGGAAGCATTTGGATGATGTCATGGGTCTGTCATAGCGTTAGACACGTTTCTGTGCATTATCTCCTGACGCCTTGTCACCAGCCATGGGAGCAAGTGGTATCACCTGCATCGTGCCCGGCAGGTGGCCGGGGACCGGGGCAGCGAGTGGTGGGTGCTCGGCTGTCACAGAGCAGACGTGGGGTCTGGGCCCGGCTTCCTCGCCCAAGACCCTGCACCGCCCCTGCTCCGTGGGGCGGGGCTCTGGAGTGGGCTGCGCTCTCCCCGGGGTGCACAGGGTGTCTGGACCAGGACTCAGCAGAAAGTCAAGTCTCCTTAACAATCCGACTCCCACATCGTGGCCCCTGGCAGCCTGGTTGAGTCCACGTGGCTCAAGGTCCTCAAGGTCACGGGTTCCAGTCAGTCACGCATCGAAGTAGGAGCGGGTGCCCCGCAGCTGGGAGTAAGTCCACGGAGTGGGCCATGCCCCCTCCCCCCGCAGCGCGTTGCAGTTAGTGGCCGGCCAGTCACGGGCATCTGTCCCTTATTTTCTTGTTTTAACTGCATCAACCCTCATGGAGCAGCAGATGGCTGAGAAACAAACCCTGTAAGGAAAGCAGCATGGATCGAAGGTAATGTTCATCATGGACGTATGGCGAACCCCTGGAAATGGCAGAGCCCCGCCCACGTTCCCCTCGTCCAAGCCTGTGGGTGACACCCATAGAGATGGCGCGACAACTTCATCGGATCGAAAAATAAGTGGACTGGGCCATTTGGGCTTATTAGAAAGTGGATAAATGGATTTGCACCATAATTATTCATGACACGCCTCGTCCTACCTGTGTACTGGGGCTTCAGGTGTTGGCTGAGGCTTCTGTGGAATCCAGACGGTCCAGAAAGACACGTCCAAACCACCAGCGACCCCTGCGCAGTCGGTAAAGCAGGACGAAAGGAAACCATGGAAATCGTGACTTGCTGGGCAAGTCTGTCGTGGTGTGGGAGGCATCGTATTCAGTCACGCTCACCACTAAAGTCTAATAGTGAATTGGGCTAAATTAAAGCCAGAACTTGGAATCACTCATGTGCGTATATATGAACAAAAAGATTATGCGTTCCATTAAACATAACATAGTAATTTTTTAAAGCATGGATTATTGCATTTCTTAGCCTTTAAAAGGCTTTTTCCTATGTTTATAATGCACGTTGTACACCTGAGTAGAATAGTACACGCACACGACTTACAGATAAGTATGCACTTGGAGGGGTTGCACGCTCAGGAACGGTCTGACTGGTAAACATGCAAATCGTCAAGAGTTGGTGACCGACCACTGGTCCATCCAGCAGAACGAGGGGGACTCTTGCAAATGTCTCCTAGTTCTTAATGCTAGCATTCTGGGGTGGGAAGGAGTGCGGATATCTAGGGACATTATTTTCATGCGGATAAAGACGTACTCTTACCATCAAACGTACTTGAGGATGGGATTTGTAGCACCCACATTCCTAAACTGATCCAGACAGCATTTGGATGAAGGCAGGCAGACCTCTCAGGGGGGTGGGGTGAGTTCTGGGCTCTCTCTCGAAGGTCCCATCAGCAGTAAGATGGTGAGGTTAGTGGTCCCCAGCCCCCTGGGTCCTAGTACAGGCAGCTGTGGGCAGGCTGGCTGAGATGCCAGCCGGGAATCTGCACCTGTCAGGGGAGCTTCCGACAGGCACAATCCCTGAGGTTCAAGGCTAAGGGCTTTTCTGCTCTGCACCCCCCAGGAGCCACGCGTATGGTGAAACGTAATTACTTTACCCAGCAAGTGCTCCACGGGGAAGTGAGTGCTGCAACCCAAGCCTCCTGCTCAGGGTGGGGCCTGGGTGAAAGACAGTGGGCGATTTGCTGATGGCATTGCACAGAAGGAAGGGAGGGACTGGGGAGGCCGTTCCATTTGGGGGTCATGAGGTTGTACGATTAAATATATGCTCCGTGGGGTCCTTGGGTGATAGAAATCAGAGTTGGGGCTTGCAAAAGAAGGAGAGCACCCTTCCTCAGACTGGCTCCGACCGTGGTCATCCAAGGGCCACCTGGCTTCTCTCTCCAGTTGATGAGAAATGTCCCCTTGAACGGGAGGTCTAGGGTGGCCCAGGTGCCCCAGCCCAGGCAGCACCTGGGTGGCCCAGGTGGCCCAGCTCATCGTTTCCCCGTCTGGCCAAATAGATTCTTCCCCGAGGGTTGTTGTGAGATGCTGTGTTGGAACCCCACGGACACAGAACTTGGAATTTTGCATGAGAATTGCCCCGATCGGGGAGCTGCTTGCTTGTGGCCTATTTATATTTACCTGTGGCTTGTCTGTCTAGTCCCAGATTGCGTTCCAGCTCTTGTTGGTGTTTGCTCGGAGCAAACAGTCAGCCTGCATTTATCCAAAGTCCATGCTGACGGAGGCGGATTCTAGAAGGAAAAGCACCTCTTCAAACCAGTCCACAAGCCTCAGGAATCGTCACCCCTGTGCTTGGCAACCACACTCATCCCGACAACAGGCAGGGCCTGGGCTCGGACCTGACTCTGAAGCCAGGATCTACTACTTGTAAGCACTGAGAGTGGGAGGACGTCTCTGCAAAACGCTCGGAGCCACCATTTTATCGCCTATAAAGTGGCGATGACACAGCCCGCCCCACGGGTTACGGCGCTAACCGCGTTAATTGATACAGGCGGGACAGCTGGCACGGTGCCTGGTCTCGAGTCGATGCTATCTAAATTGTCACTCCTGCTCTCAGTCCTCAGTCCAGTGCTCACAGGCTGAGCGGCTTGACCTTGACCTTCTTCCACCTTCCTGCCTGCGCTCAGACCCTTGTCCCTCTTCCTTCTGATGTCTGCCGTAAAAACTCTGCCCTGTGCCAGGTGCAGCCCCACTGTCAAGTCCTCTCCCAACCGCCCTGTGTGTTGCTATTACTGACTGTACTCAGCCCGGTTTTTAGGAATCCCCTTCTCCCTCTTCCTGGAGCATGTCTGATGCTCGGCTCTGTCATCCGCTCCCACATCCAGTGCTGTAAACACCAACACATGTCATTATAGTCGGCTCTCTAACCCGGACGGTGCAAGGCGGACCGCCCTTCAAGTGTTTGCCAGCCAGTGAGAGCACAGATACTCCACGGGGAGGGACCATGATGGGCAATGCGTTCCGTAACAAAGATGGGTTTGGGGTGCTGTGAGGGGAAACAGATGGGGGGATCCAGTCTGTGGGCAGAGTCAGAGAAGTTGCCCTGGGAGGAGACAGCATCGGAACCGTCACTTGTCACTTGTCACTTGATGGGCGGGAGCGGGCCATGCAGCGGACCTGGAAAGACAGGCACGGATCAGAATGGCTCAGTGACGTCAGGAGGATCGAGGTGAGGGGGCGAGTACAGATGGGGAGGGGCTGGAGGGAGGGGATGATGGCATTTGTCCCGGCCTGGCTTTATTAGACTCGTGATTGTAGGGAAGTTCGTGGTCCAGACCAACCCCTTCTTAATGGGGCTGTGACGTCTGCGGTCCCGAAACGGGAGAGTGGGTCTTAGCTCCCTCCGCGCGTTCCTTCTGCGGGAGCTCCTGCGGAGCCTCTGGGTCGGCTTTCCGGGGGGGTCCTGGGGGTCAGAAAGCAGCGGGGAGATGCTGTTTCACGTACAATAATTTTCTCATTAGGAAATACAATACTTCAGTGAGCAACTAATGATGCAGCCCATTACGTGAGTATTGGTAAGTCATCAGTATATACATAACTTATTTATGCCTCTTTGCGAGAATGTGAACCATCATGTCGAATATTGTTAGCTGACAGGGAACTAAGATATGTTCTTGAAAATGAATTTAATTTCATCTGCAGTCTTAACGTATACGAGGCCCTGCCTCACACTGGTTTTCATTGAGCGGGGTTTTTCCTCATTTGAGGTTCACCTTCATCTTCTGTCCCTTGGCCACGCCTGCCCTACAGCGTCACTTAGGAGATTTTCCTCTCAGAGGCAGATGGTTTTGCAGGTAACTTCGGTCCTGCCCACAGAGCAGATGGGCCGCAAGGACCTCCAGTCACAGCCCCAGATCCGATACGAAAGGTCAGATGCTCACAGAAGTGCCAGGACTGCGATCCTCCCTGAACAGACTCGCCGCCTTTCCTGTCCCAGAGGGAGAATGGCTCAGTGGCAAGTCAAGTGGCTCTTGAAAGAAAATGCTGTCTGAGTTGAGGCCGTGACATTGCCATGGCCTGATGTCCAGAGACAGCCAGCTCCCTGTGAAATTAGCTAACCAGCCCTGATAGGCCTTAATAGACTCGGAAATGCAATTATCTTTGCTCGCCAGAGATCAATTAATTGATTCGTCTGGTTCTGTCACAAACAATCCTTTTTTTTTTTTTTTTACTTCTTTTATTAAAATACAAGGTCTGTCCAGAAGGTATCCAGCCATGTAATATGAAAAATAGAGACAGTTATTGAAGAAGATACAAGAAATATTGTATATAGGACAATGACACCTCAGTCCCCTTCAAAGTAGGCACCTTGGGACCTCCCACAGTTCTCTCAACCGCCATCAGCTGCCCCATCGTGTTTTCCTGAATCTCAGTGATGGTCTGAAATCTCTTCCTTTTCAAAGGTGATCTGAGTTTTGGAAAAAGCCAAAAGTCTCAGGCTGCCGGATCTGAGCTATAGGGAGCTGAGTCACCTGGGTGATTTGATGTTTCGCTAAAAAACTGTGCATGAGATGTGATGAATGAGCAGGCGTGTCTTTGTGATGAAGCTGCCAGTCACCAGTTGCCCACAGCTGCGGCCTTCTGAATCATCTGAAGAGTTTCCACGGAGGAATGTTCACGCTTCATGCAAAATTGGATGCAGATTTGTTGCTCTACTCAGTCATTTTGAATGTGACGGCCACACAGGGCACATGCTCACTCAATGGCACCGACCGCCCTCACTGACGAGTACAGTGAAGTCATCACTGTTCACACAGGCGCATTCCAGGCCACTCTCCTTGGCTGCCAGTGACATCCATGCCGTGCAAACCGTTCTTGTTATTGTATTAACAATGGCTGGAGACTTTCCGGACAGGCCTCGTGTGCTGAGATTCCTTTCAGTCATGCCCCCTTTGAGGGGGGCGGGGCATTAGAAATGGCAGAGGGCCACTCTGAGTGTTGAGCCGTGCAGAGGGGAGGGCTGGGAGGTCAGAGTGGAGGTCGACCTACGAGGTCAGCACCGCCAGGGCTTCGACAGGGACGTGTTTGTGAAGACAGTGTCCCCCTGACGAATGGCCAGGGGGTACGATTTTCACACCGAAAGCCATAGATGTGACTCACCATTTCAGCCCCATGAGTTTCCACCTGTGCAAACCCGATCGTTCTCTGCCTGTTTGTTAAATCAGTCTGACCTGGGATTCTTGCATTTCCATCTAGCACAAGGGGCGGGGGTAGGCCCAATAATTTCCGAGAGGCTTTCTTTCTCTCAAATCCTAAAATTAATATTTTCATACAAATGTGACCTCCCCCTCCCCATAGAACAGCATTATTATAATTATTTCCACGGAGGATGAGCCGGGATTAGTTACCCAAGTGCTTATGGAGATGGCCATTCCGGATTATTTTTCTAGAGGATCCACCTTCCCATTAACGACGATCCGGCTTTCCTTTTTTTCTTTTAGAACCTGTGACTTCAGGAGGCTGCTGCTGCTTTCAGCCTTCTACCCTCTTAGCCCGCAGCTGAGCGCAGGCTGGGGGGGCGTGTAGGGGAAGGGCCTGGCAAGGGCGGCTGCGGCCCTGCGGAGATGCCTCCGGGAGCTCCGAACCGCCCGCGGGGCCTCTTACGTCCCCCGGACCGAGGACAGAGCCGAGTGCCGGTCCCCTGCGTGTGGCCCCTCCAGTTCTGCACTCCAAGTGGCTCCCACTCTGGCCTCTTAAAGAGGGAGAGGGGAACAGCAGGGACACAGACCTGTCTGCTAAGAGACAGAGGTCTTGGTTCTAATTCCATTTCTCCTGTTCCTAGCCAGGTACCATGGCTAGTTACCGACCTGCTCTGACCTCAGTTTCTCCAATTGTTCCGCAGGACCCTTAGGAGAAGTCACGAGGCAACTTGTACAGCCCCCGGTTGTATGGAGGCCCAGGGTTCGCATGGCTGCCAGGGTGGCCTGGGCCACTGCAGCCTGTCTGTCCCCTGATTGCAACTGGGCCTCCGGACCGAACGGCCTCCGCTGGCTAGTGCCGGCTGGGGCAGCTCCGAGTGGGGTGGTCCTTCCAGGTTTGAGCAGGTGCTTTAGACTCACCCCCACCAGCCCCAGGAAGGGGTCTGTCTCCTTGCCAGCGGAAAACCTAACGGACTCCATGTGCCTTCTTACTGGCCTCAATGGGGGAGATTCCGCTTTCTGTTCTTATTTTTCTGTTTTGGTTCCCAGCTTTATGGAGATATAAGGGCCGCATAACACTGTGTGAGTTTAAGGTGTGCAGCGTGGCGATTTGGTATATGTATGTGTTATGGAAGGATTCTAATAAGGTTAGTGAACGCATCCATCCCCTTGCACGGTTACCACTGGGCATGTGCGGTGAGAACGTTCAGCATCTGTTCTCATAGCAACTTCCAAGTGCCCGATACATTTCCAAAGAAACGATGGCTTCAGAGACACCAGCAAAATGCAATCAGTGGAGAGACACTGAAACGCAGGTGTTTCTTTCTGGAAGGTTGGGTCTGAATTTTTCTTGAGTCAGGGTGGAAGGTGTTAAGAGAGTGAGGTCCTTAACTGTTCTTGTTTTCTTTCCATTGGTTCTCAAGTAGTATTCAGAAGCAGCTTGAAATGTATTTCATCAAATGTCCTCATTTTAAACTTTGCACACACACGTGCGTGTTTGTAAGTTTTCCTTATTTCCCACAACACACATACTACTTTTGTAATCAGAACCTTTCTCCCACCGCCTCTCTTTTTCCCTCTCCCCCACCCTCTCTCACTAGGCAAACGCCCCTTCTACACGCACATGTGTTTCCCATTACGAAAGGGCAGTAGGCCAGTGCTCCGTATTTCCTCCTTCCGTGCTCCGAACATTCCCAGAGCCCCGCGGACTGCTCCATGACGCGGTTAATAGCCGCGAAGATTCCGCCGTAGGGTTCCATCATCACCTATTTAACCAGCACTCTATTTTTGGACATTTGCTAGTTTTATTTCTTAAAAAACATTAAAATGCAGTTCATTATTTCGAAGCTGTCATGACATTTTTTCTTGATTAATTAGGAAACATTTCACTTTTAATAATACAAACAAAACACCCGGAAAATGAGCGAATTGTGGCACCAGTCTTGCTCCTAAGTGCCTGACAGCATTGATGTAGATGGACGCTGTCTCCCGGGGCACCTGTCCTCTCCGGGAGGTGAGAGGGAGGGACCTTCATTCCAACAGTCCTCGCGGACTCCCAGTCTCCTCTGCCCACCTCCTCCTGACCCCCGTGAAAAAGCCTGGACAAGCCAGACAGGATGAGGAATCTTCAGGGCATCGGGCAGGAGGTCTCCGCCCCTGAGTGAGGAGAGCTTTTGTGAACGGTGCGGGTCTGGAAGTCTCCCACCCGCTGGGTGCTTGTTCCCCACGACTCCGCGGGTCCCAGGGGCTGACAGGCAGGTGGCCGAAGTGACTGGGAACTTAGGGAAAGGGCAGCTCCTTTGGGAGGCTGGCCCTCCGCTGCTCTTCCAGAAGTGGGCGGGTCTTTGCTTTCCCCAGCACGCTCTAGGTCCCCAGGTGGGTGAAGTTCTGTGCTCTCTTTAAAAACCTCTCTTTGGTTTCATTTGATGAAACCAGCTCCTAACTTCTGCGGCTCCATCTACTAGAGTCAACCAGAATTGCACTGGAGAAGAAAATTTGTTGAATCTGTATTATTACGAATAACCTCTTGTAATTGCCCAGTTCTGCAGGGAACATAGTATGATCCCTAAATCATCGGGGCAGTGGTGTCGGGGGGGAACACTGGCTCATGTCTAGTTTGGGTCTGCACGTTCTCGGAGTGCCCAGACAGAGGGGTTCTTCCGGGTACGCCTGGACCCAGAGGCCACGGATTCTCCCTCTATTCCACTCCACCAGGCATGCCGTGTCCCCGTTGGGCCAGAGCAGGGCATTCAGATCTCATGGTGTCTTTCCCCCCTTCCTTAAACACTGCGTACTTCCACAAAGTACAAAGTACTTCGACAAAGCTACAGAGCCCCACTTCCAGGGAAAACCCCCCGCAGACTCCCCCTCCTGGCTCCTCGGTCCCCGGATCTCTTCCCGGTGTAAAGGGGGGGTGACGTGTGGAGAGCTGAGTTCCCCCAGCCAACACCCAGCAGACCGGAGGGGCACTTCCTTCACCAAATGCACAGGGTGGGGCAAAAGTAGGCTTACACTTGTTCCTATGGGAAACAATACAGTAATGAATAACACAGGAATAATTATTATTAACAATTATTAATGAATAATTTATAATACAGGAATAAACTTATCTGCACACTCACAACTGTAAACCTACTTTTGCCCGCCCTGTATTCACGCCACGGCGGTAAAAGTTATTTTTCTGAATAGGGCCATTGGAGGTGAGCCATCGGCCCCCTTTTTCTCACCCATTAAAGCTCTCGCTAACCCCCTCCTCCCCAGGTAGAAGGTGTGCTGCCCCCCTCATGGAGTCCCCATACGTGTGCCCCTCGTCAAACAGAACAGGGTCCTCTCTGTTCATTCATTCATTTACGAACCGTCGTTAATTTACGCACGCAGGAGACAGTTCTTCCTCCCGCCGGCTCTGTCTTAGGGATCCCGGGCAGAAAAATGAGACAGGCAGAGGCACGAGCCCGTTTTTCGCAACGAACCATGGGAGCCGAAGATGGGAGCCACAGGATGTGATGTCGGGAAAGGACAAGCCGGGGCGCAGACGAGGTGCTGAGGGGTGACTGGGGGGCTTGCCCCTCACGAGAGGCATCGGGCAGCTTTCCTGGACAAAGGGGGGGTTACTGGGCAGAAAAAGGACACGTTTACTGAGCCGTGTGGCAAGGTTTCTCAAAGCCTGTGGACGAGTTGTTTCTGAGGGTTACGTAAAGCTCAAAGCCCAGCACAGCTCTCGCTTCCCGAGGCTCCGTGAGCCGTGGAACCTCGAGAACGGTGATGCCGTAGAACCACGGCACTCCGTTTGGAGCTGGGACAGACCCTACTGCTGGTTTCCTGCGCCTGCGGTACGGGTTGAGGGGCTGAGAAACCACGGACAGCAAAAACGAGCTGGCGGTGCCTGCCAAGGAAGCAAGAGCGGGTACCCTGGCTTTATGGACAGAGAAGTGTGTGCGTGCACTCACACGTGCGTGGTGTGTGAGAGAGAGCTGGGAGAGCCGAGCGTGCACACAGCCTGTCGGAGAGGCTGCCTGATGGGCACGCTCCCATTCAAGCTGCCGTTCCTGGTCCAGTGCCTAGAGCTTTCTGAGACGGCCTCTGCATCCCTCTTTAAACATGGGGGATCTTGTCCCTTTCTTCCTTCTGTCCAGTGCACTTAGATGGTGCCCGCTCCCTGGCGAACTTGCCGAGCCAGCCCTCACGGTGCTGTGGGTGTTGCCATCAACAGCCGTGACCACGAGGCTGCAGCTCCGTCAGGCTGGGGCCCGAGGTCCCAGCAGCATGGGCCCCTCTGAGTGCCTCACAGCCAACCTGCACTCACTCCCCAGCCGGCCTGACCACGGAGACGTTCTAGCCAGTTTGCCCCCTAGAACGATGGTTAGGTTCAACAGCCCCCTTCACCGTCCTGGCTGAGCACCCCTCACAGCCAACGGAGCTTCTGGGTGGTCATTCCGTCTGAACAGTTCTGCCGAGACAAAGATGTGATGGATGAGAGCACGGACATTTTTATACAAAGGGAAAAAGAGAGAATCCCTGGAAGACTCCAGAATGGCTTCGAACTCCGGGCGGTTTTCATATCCAGAGACAAGGGAGAGATGAAGAGGGCCGTGGGAGGGAGACCAGCCGTGGGGGAGACAGTTTCTTCTCGAAGGATAAATTCTGCCAGCAGGACCGGGAGTCGGTCTGGGCCCTCCTCTGAGTGAACGGTCGGCAGGTGTGCTTGCCTGTCATCTATCTGTCTCTGTCAATCACTCGCCGTCAGCCACCTGGCTGGTTTTTGGGCACGGCGTAGTGACCTACTTTACCTGTCATCCTGGCCCATGTGGGGAATAATGACTCATTCTAGGTTGTGTGGTTGTTTTTTTCAGGAGGGAGGCAGGGCCGAGGGTGGCGTCATCCAAAATAATGCTTTCAGCGCCTGCGTTTTCTGAGTCCCTGCCGCGTGCTGGCCCCTTTCCTGGGTCGCCTCATCTATTCCTCCCAGCAGAGCCGCAGATGAGCGCTCTTCTCTCTCCTCGGCAAATGCAGAAACCGAGGCTCAGCGAGGCGGGGTGCTGCCTGCCGCAGACGGACGCTGCCCTGACCCGAGTTAGACACGCCTTTCCTGAGGTTGCACACCTGGCAGGTGGCAGGGCCGGGTGCCGACCCAGGCGTGACTCCAAAGACCTTACCTTCCCAATGTGGCACAGTGCCTTCCCCTAAGACTTTCTGCATTAGAAAGATAGTGGCAATGATTCTATTAATCCAGCTAAGGATTACTGGAGACGTACCTGGGGCTGGGTTAAACATGTTTTACGTCACCCTCACCCAACCTGATGAGTTGGGTCTCATTGTTTATCTGTGGGTTACAAAGGAGGAAATGGCATCTTAGGGAGGTCACACAGGTGGGGGGGGTGATGAATCTGAGACTGAAACCAAACTTTGATCTCACAGTGGTGCCTTTAAGCACCACTCCCACATCCCCTGATGGAGGGGGCTGGGGCCGTCTGTTTACACAGTAGTGTATACCAGCATGAATACTTAGCCCTCGTTCCTCCTTCTCCATCCTATATTCTGGCCCACTCAGCTCCCCTCTGTCCCCTCATACTCTCTCCTTCTCCAGGAACACCCCTCTGCATCTTCTCAAACTGTTCTTTCTTCGACCCTGAACACTGTTCCTTCTTTCCCAGTGTGGCCCAGACCTGTCCACTCTTCAGCGGCACTAACTTATGCTTGGAAAGTGGGTCGGAGCCTGGGTAAGCCAGGCGAACTCAGGAGTACGTAGCGGCATGTGATGCGCACGGCATCCCCCATCATCCCGCTCTCGGCCACAGCCTGCGCCCTGACAGGGACAAGCACACGGTGACTCTCCGGGGCACGTAGACCGACTGAGCGCAGTCCCAGCCTTGCTCCCCTGAGGCCAGCATCACAGTGCAGCTCTGCTGGGAGTGGGTGGCTGATCCTGCCTTCTGCAGTCAGCCACGCTGCCCTACTGGCCTTGAACTCTGACTTTCGCCCCTGTTTCCGGACATGTGGGGTCTCTCATGCACATTCTACCACCTTTAGGGACCAGTATAATTCCCTTCTGCCGTGACCGTGCCCTGCCTCCCACGTCAGGGAATGTCTTCACACCCTGAGCTGACCTTGCCTTCGTTCCATCTCAGAAACCCTGAGCGCCTCCTTGGGACTAGGGTTGTCATTTGTGAGTCCGGCTCCTTCTCTGCTCGACCGGAAGCTCCTCAAGAGCACGGGCCGTTTCATCACCCCCTGTGTGTCCTCAGCCCCAGTCCCAGCACCTTGCGCCCAACGTCGGTCAGTTTGCCGTTGAGCATGACAGAGTGGCAAGCATGTGAGCGGAGCAGACGGAAGCTTGCAATGGCGTTTCTGTCCCTGTCACCGGCACGGCATCTCAGTGTTTGGGCCCTTCATGCTCTGTTTACGAGTCATCACGTATCTATACATCTGCTGCTGGCATGCATGAGTTGACCCCAACGTGAAGGATACTTTTGCATCTTTGGAGTTTCATAGCCATGAGCTTCCATCCCAATTCTTCTGAGCTATACATCTATGGGTAAGAGACGTCTTTTCTGAAACCTCAGGTTCCTTGTGGGAATCCTGGAGGAGACAATGAGCATCATTTATGAGTATTCCCCAGGTAGAATGCGACAATGCATGCCGAGCAGCTGGGGCGGGGCCAGACTCAAGGTCGGCTTCTAAGAACGGGTGACTTCCTGTGTTCTCACTCTGATGCTGCGGTTGTTGTTGCTGATAATTACGATGTACCTGAAAGGACAATGAGATAACTTATCCATCTGTCGGCCGAAGGTCTCCTCTTATCACTCGATATCAATACGTATCCAAGAATGAAGTGATACCCAGATCTGTTGGTACGGTGGGTGGATGACGAGCCCACACTAGGGACCCTGCAAACCACTTGGGTGGCCTCTGGGACCCTCCCTGACCTTTCTGTGTTGACTTCCCGTTAGCAACCTGGATGAGTCAGAGTTTTGATAATAAGCACAACGGTAGCTTGAAAGGACTTGGTGCTTGCGATACCTCAGGCGCTGTGCTGAGGGTTCCATGTGTCATAGCACATTTGATCATCACAACAATTGATTTTTAAGTTGAGAAAAACAATGTTCAGAGAGATAAAATGAACTGCTCAAGGTCATACGCTACCCGTAAGAGGCACATCCAGGATTTAACACCCGGCCTGTCAGGGGTGGCGGCCAGCACCCTGGGGTTCCGTTGCATTTTCATGCCGCGCCTTCGTCTCCTGCACGTGAGCGACCTGTGAGTGGTGTTTGCATCCCGAGTCGTCCTCCCCCCTGACTGCTGGGGACCGGTGTGGGATCCAGTCTTGCCAATTAGAAGCATTCTCTCTGCAGAGACCTCTGTCACAGTGTGGTGTCGAATGGCAGATTTTCTGGTCCGAGGTTCTAAATTGCCCATGTCATTTCAAGCTGTGCGAGAAGCTTGAAAGCCGGCTTTGCGCGCAGCCTCATTTAATCAAGCCACACGCACGCGAGGAAAATCAAATGCTCCCTCAAATCCAAAGGGAGGTGGGCTGCCACCTGTCGAGCGTCACTCGGTGCCAGGCAGCTTGTGGCTGACGAATTCCGTTCCACGTTGGCCTTCTGGAAGGAGCCTTGCTTTTCCCTGCAAAGGGAGCCTGCACCGGCCACTTTTCCTCGAGCAACCTGGACACACGGCCGCTTGGGCAGGTGAGAAAGCCCGTCTGGGTTGATTCGTTAGGCACGGGCAATGGATCCACCAAGCGGTGTGAGCAAACACGGCAGGCGGGATGCAGGGATGGGACTCCGGCAGCTCAGCAACCCCATTTTTATGTGCAGGGCCTCTAACACATAAAGGCTCCTTGGTTGGGTGGCTGGTCTGAGTTCTTAAGAAGCTGCTTGTATGAACAGGGACCTGTGTCTATGAACAGTTCGGAGCCGACATGCAGGAGTTAGATTAGCGATAATAATGCCCATCGTTTTTATTTCTATTCAGAGCAACTCCACAAAGCCGCAGGCACCCGCACTGGGGAATGAGAACACGGAAGCTCAGAGAGGTCTGCATAGTCTTAAGTCACCACACAGGGCATCGTTGTCATCGTTACTGCCGCTGGAGTTTTGTTTCGGGTTTTGGAAGAGGGGACAATGAGGGAAGAGTTGTGGACACTTTGTGTAAACCTCCAAGTCTGCGTGTAAAGGCCCTTCTTCCCGTCAGGTCAGGGGAGAATTGTCCCAGGAGCCTCATTAGTGTGGTTTTACTTAATGAGGTGTCTCCAAGAAATAAAATAGATGTTTCCAGAAGGCTTGTGAGTTGTACCCAGCAGGGACTCCCTTAGAATTCTTCCAAATCGCCCAGCCATCGACCCTGTTCCGGTTTCTCTTTTCATTTGCTTAAAAGAACGGGGTGATGCTGGTCATGAGGAGAGAGGGCCGCGGCGGGAGAGGGTGCTGATCGGCGTGTGAAACTGGCTTAGAAAGAGAGAGTCGCAGCACTGCTGATCTTCATGACTCGAATCCTCCCGGCATGGCCAATTCCAAGCTAGCAACTTGAAGCCCAAGAGCACGCAGCATCCCAGAGGACGAGGACTGGGCTGAGGGCACACTGCTGCATGGGGGGCGGGGGGAGCACCGCTTGCAACACCGCAGCTCTGGACCGGTTGTTACACGGCTGTGATCCACTCGCTCCCAGGCCCGCCGGTGCGGGCATGAGAAGACTGGACAACGTCTTCTTCCTCTGTGAGGAAGGGGTGGGGGACTATGGATTTGGAGCCGACAGCTGACAGTGTGAGCCACACTGACTCTTCCAGATCAGCAAGGAGAGGAGGAGGGTCATCGCTGTGAGTATCGGCAGAATCGAAATGAACCGTTACGATCATTATGTTCTGACCACATGGCAATATACACACAAATTTTACCAAGCTCTTGGAGTCACTTTCTCTTGAAAAACATATCCGCTTTGTCGTGGGGGCCACGAAAACGTGGCAGAATGTTTTGCAGTCTGGTCGTGGTGGGTGGGGACTGTCAGAACAGATGCATCAGCCTGTGAGTGTGTAGTAGAAACGCACTGGTCATTTCCTGGGCCTTCTTTCACGATTGTTCTGAATACCAAAACTTCTCTCGGTGCCAAAGGCAGGGACGTAAGCGTCATGGAAGAGGCACTAACCTGCTGACCACACCATCAAAGGGCGCACTTCGGTGTCGCTCTTACCGAGGGACGTCAACAAAGGGTGACTCTTCCTTTTTAGTTCCCCTAAGGAGCCCTGTGCCAACCGGATGACTCAGCTTTTCCAGCATGTGGTCTGAAGTCGTCCACCCGCTGCGCTGCGCTTAGCGTCTCTGTTCTCTCGGACCGGAACTCACCCCCCCCCCCCCGCCTTCTCCTCCCACCGGCTCCTTCCCCTGAGGGCAGGACGGGAGGAGCTTCAAGGCTTCTTTCTTCACAGCGCGTTTCCGAGGGGCTCCGGCTGGAAGGAGGTGGCTCTACATGCAGTTAAAGGATGTTTGCAATGAAATAGTAAGGTCACTTTGGAGATTTGCTCCTAAATGTTATTTAATGAATGTGTACTGAATATTTACACATTTCTTCCTCTCTGGAGGTTCGTGTTCTCATCTTCAGTACGGAAATTGTGGTAAACGCATCAAAGATTTCCTGGAAGAATTAAACAGTGTCGTGTATGACATGAGCGAACTGCTGTGGGGATTTACGACCCGGCAGAAGGTGCACGTCAGACAAAATTGGGTAACTCGGGGGCCGCGAGCATTCTGTTTGATCAGGACAGGGCCCTAATGGACGAGCCTAATCGAAGCTTATTTCTTTTCAACACGTTCCTGTGAAAACATCTCAAGTTCAAAATGGTGACTAAACCCTCGAAGCACCGTTCAGTGGCATCCGTGTTTTTAAGGAATAACAATTCAGACAGTGCTTTGGAATTGCTTGTAAGAGGGTTTTGATTTATGCAACCAACTGTGACCCCCGAAAGATGTAGAAGAAATTGTACCTCTAGAGTTAAAGTTCGCTCTGCCCTTTGCCATCCCCGCTCCTTCGGACAGGTAGTCTGCCATCAGCAGTGACGTGATGTTTTTATTTGGCTGGCACTCGAGAGGGTGTTTTCCTCCACAGGGAATTTATGGAGGACCACACAAGACTGGGTACTCGGAAGTCCCGCTGATACAGGTGCTGGCGCAGAGATGCTTAATAAATCTCGAGCATAACTGTAGCTGCTCCCAGCACAGTCTGATCGGAAAGTGATGCATAGCTTCTGGCAATGATTGACCCATTTTGTGTCCAGCGGGGAAGCCATTGGAACATTACAGCCAGGGGTAGTGATGGGGGATTGTGGTGGGATTTGCGTCTCTTCCTACAATGACGGAATTTTTGAAATGAGCAGGTCTTTTATTAAAGAAGTACTGCCAGGGTCATTTTGCATTTGCATAAATCAGAGTTTGGCAGTTACTGGCCCGCTGGAATTCAGCCCGAGTGCGTCTTTCCTTCTGTCGACAGAGGGGCCGGGTTGCTGCCGCGGATTCTGCTTGCGATGGCTGTTACCGCTGTCGCCATTGTCACTGATTTAGGAGCCGCCACTTACAGTTTTAAAGTTGTTTCATGAAGATACAAATTTCTGTCGTTCCCTGACATACGGAAGCATCCTGCAACGCGCCGGCAATGTGGCTGCGCAGTGGTACTAGGCTGCTGTTACGAAGAGGCTGCCCCCGGCCAGCAGGGCTGCAGCCCGCTCTGCCTCGGTCTCCCTCACCCAGACGAGGGTGCTCGCGGCCGAGGGCTGCGGGGCTTCCCTGGGGGTCCCGTGGTGGTTTCCACCGTCTCTGTACACTGAGCCTTTGTTCCCAGGGGAGGACAGGGTCAGGGTCCTGGGAGCCTCCGCCACAGCCCTCGGTCAACTGGCCGCTACCTGACCTTGCTTTAGGTGTGTTTCTGTTTGGGTGGGTTTCTACATTATATTTGACTCACTGGCATTGAACTCGTGGCCAGCCAGTCGCACTGTAACTCACACCCGAACGAAGAGAGCAGGAAAATTCACAAGCGCAGAGTCCTTGAGGATGATCCGTTGCACGGGATTTGCAAATACTTTCTCGCACTCTGTGGCTTGTCTTTTCATCGTCTTCGCAGAGCGTCTTGCAGAAGAAAAGCTTTTGATATTGATGACGTTGAATTGATCAATTTTTAAATTAACGCATCGTGCTGTAGGGTCACGTTTAAGACCTCTTTGCTCAGCTCTAGATTCCAAAGCTGCCCTCTACGTTTTTCTTAAAAGTTTTCTAGTTTTACCTTTTGCCTTTAAGTCCATGATCTTCTTTGAGTTAATTTTTGTGCCAGGCGTGAGACTGCAGTGGGGCGTCTCGTTTGGGTTTCGGTTCGGCCAGTGGATGCCCGGTTCCTTCGGGGCCGCTCATTGAAGAGACCGCCTCCCTTCATGGATTCGCTGTTCGCCCCTGGTCGGAATCTCACGGGTACACCTGTGCTCCTGCCCCTGCCGGGTCAGGCAGGGGTCTGGCTGCCCGTGGGGTCCCCACTGGGATTTCCGTCGCTCCCCAGCAGGGGCGAGGACCCGCCGCCCTGCTCAGGCCCTCTCTCACCAGGTGGGGGAACCGGCCACGGAGGGCCCCTCGGCTTCCACGGGGTCTGTGGTGCTGCCAATGGAAGTGTGGGGCTGCCACTGTCTAAAACCCGTCGATTGTGCTCAGTGGCCCCTTTTCCAGTCTCTTCTCCAGAGAAAGCAGGGTCTTGTTGGTTTTTTATTTTTTATTTTTTTGGCCTTCAGCTGTTAGTATTTCCAGGCTGTTGGCTTCTCTTGGAATAGACGAGGCAGAAAGAATACGCAGCATCTCACCGCCCTGTCGTCCCTCGGACCGGGGTTCTCTGCACTGTCTGCTTCCCTCTCCACCTCGGAGCAGCCGCCTCTGTTGCCTGTGCACGCGCTGCCCCGCGTTTCCAGGTGAACTTCGTGGGAAGACGAGGAAACCACGTGTCTACACAATCTTTCCTGGGGGCAGACGTTAGGACAGCTACCATTTTACAGACCTTTCCATTTTACAGCAACAAAAACAAGTCCAGAGTAGTTGCGTGCTGTCTTCCAAGTCACACAGCTCTCAGACGATGTGGCCCAAGCTCCAAGGGTCCAGCGCCAGGGCCCTTCGCCCTGCCTTTCCTCAGTTTACCACGGCACGTCAACAGAAACACTCCACACGTATGTTCCCGGTGCAAGGACGTGGACAGCGGAAGGAAGAGCCCCCGGCCGCAAGCTCAGTGAGCCGTGGGTGACCGGCGTGTCCACGGTCCCTTTCCCTCCCAGGTCACTCTGTCTTGCTCACATGCTGTTTCCTAATCAGCGGAGGGGGGAACAGTTACGATGGAGAAATGTGCCCAGTAACCTGAGAGGGAAAGGGCCGTTAACCGTGAGGCACAGAACCTTGGACGTGCTTCCGCACCTGTGTGCCACGGACCGCTCCCTCCGAGGGTGTCCTGATGACGCCGGGGCCCGCACAGGGTCACCAGAGGGTGGGAGCTGGAAACGGACCGGGAGGTGCGCTGGGCGCACATGGTGTGCGGCTGCAGCCCGGAAGGTGCGGCTCGGCCGCTGCGTTCCTAAAGCGAGTGCTTGTCGGCGGTGCAGGGTGACGGCCACCCAGTCTCCATGTTTGCACCGTGCAGCCGAGCTCCACGCAAACGCAGTGGGCTTCTCTGACTGGAGAGAAATCGCCCCCCTTGCTGTGCCTGTGCCGTGCGACCTGTCCGTCCCCTCGCCTACTCCCACCGCCAGCAGCCTGCGTGCGCCTCCTGGGATCTTAGGGGAACCCAGCTTCCCGTCTCCGGTTGGCCCGCTGCTCCTGTGGGTGGACCGAGCCCCCTCGGGTGATGGCGCATGCTCACGCCCGCTGCCTAGAAACACCCACGGTTCCCTGCGACCTTAAGGGTCAGGACTCGGTGATTTCAGAAGACGCCAACAAGAAGGAGTGTGAGCCTCAGCCGCCTGTCCTCTGCTCTTTCCTTAGGTATTACCAGATCCGAGTGACCTTGAAGGTGTCCTCCAGGATCGCCCACAGACTGAGTGCTTCGGTCGTCGGACAGACAGGTGAGCGGGAGGATGGCGGTGGGGCACGCGCCGCCTGCGCTGATGGCTGTGCGCCAGGGCTCAGCACAGTGCAAGGTACATGGAGACGCTCGGCGAGTCCCTACGGCGCGTCCCTGCCAGAAGCCCCATGAGTGGGTTTAGACATGGAGACCCGCTGTTGGCGTGACCACGTGCGTGTGCATTGCTGCAAGGGACGCCTGGCTAGAGGGAATCCTGTCCCAGGGGGTCTGGGTGTAAAGCTGGCCATGGGAGGGTCCGCGCAAGTCAAACCAGGGAGGAAAAAGGTGAAAATGGCACCCAGCAGCCTGGGGGTAAGAGGAAGCCTGTTGTCAAAGAGAACTGGATGCTCAGCCAGGTACAGGGGGCTGAATCAGTAGGCGGTTGAGGGGGAGTCAGAAGCTACACTCTTAGCTTGGGGCACAACTGCCAAACACAATCTGCGTTCGAACTGGGGGCGGCTGGTGTACAGGCAGATGTCCAGGGCTTCCAGCAGGTACTCAGTGTAATGGAGTTTTGAGTCAGAAATAGAAACCTCATTCCATAAGTGCTGAGGTTTGGGCAGTGACATTGTGGCCTGGTAGAGAGATTTACGTTAGTAAATTTGGGAGAATGTGCCACTCAGCCAGACCTCAGGGAGAAGGAGACAAATTTTGGGACGGAGGAGAGAGAAAGTAAGGAGGTAAAAACATGGAACTACGGAGAAGCTGTTTAGCTTCAACTGGACAAGTGAAACTGGCCAAGAACATTATACAAATTCAGTCCAGTAGAGATAAGAGTTCTGGTTATGGCCGCCATCCAGAAAGTCCTTTGGTGATCGGCTTGGCTCTCCGGCCATCCACCGTGGGAGTTGTGGCTCGGTGCTCGGAATCGCCTGCCTTTACTTGAGTTCCCGCCGAGTAGGAGCGTACACGCCCTGGTCTGCCCCTCTCCTCCTTTGAGGAGGCGTGTGAGGAGTGGGGAGGGTGGAGCGGGGCCCTTGCATCACTCAGAGGACGTCGAGGGGACGATGACGGCTGCCAGGCACCAGGTCGACTGGAGCCTGTGTTCTAGACAGAGAAAGGTGCTGGACGCCACCTGCTCCTCCCCCGACTCATCCAGGTCGATTCTGACACCGTCTTACCTGGACACGGTGTCAGGTCCCCCAGGGGACAGGCTCATTCCTGCAAGTCGCCTCCTTAACGAACCAAAAGACACTTTTCTCCTCTTTCTGAAAATTCTGAGGGTCTGAGACGCTCTGTGTCAGAAAAGGGGCAAAGACCAAATATATACTATTTATCACCAACCACAGTACCCCACAGGCCTAAGAAACAAAGGTAAATGACAGTCCATTAACATGTGAGGGTTAAGGTATTTCAGGGCGAGAAACCCGAAGAAACGTCAAAACGTGAGCCTCCTCGCCTCAAGGGCTCGGTCCCGTTCTGTGGGTCTCAGAGGCGGGCTTTCCCAGTTCAGGGTCGCACACCCTCGGCCCGTCCCCGTCTGCGAATTAGCGTTACATGTGCGTGGTTCGGGCTCTTTCCGTCCACCAAAATGGGGCTGGCTCACAGATTTCCGTGGTCTCTTCCTGCTGGGCTGTGTTAAACCCACAGTGTTTTGCCTGAGGGGGCTGATCAATGAGCTCAGACCTGGGGGCGAGAAATCGTTTGAGCTCACCGGGACTGGTCGACGATTAGGCAGGAGACGGCCCCTGCTAGCCCTCGCTCTGAGCGCGGGAGGAAGGAGGGCGCCGGGAGTTGTGGCAATGTGTGCAAATTGCCGTGACTGGCTTCAGTGATGTTTTGGGAGGTAATTTCCATTTCTATTAAGTGGAGCATTTAAGAGTTTCACAGCGTAGGGGGCGGGGAGAGAGAGACATTTATTCTTCAAATGAATCAGTCTAATTTCTTCTCAGGGTCCATTAAAGTGCACCTAAATATCAAAAATGCCTGTTTGCATGGAGACTATTAAGCAGGTAAAACACGCCGGCTCCCAGGCTGGGAGTACCCACCTGGGGCCCGAGGAAAGTGGGGCTCAGCTGCTCAGGAGGGAGGAGCCTGAACAGGCTGCGACTCCAGGATGCCCGGCCAGGGGCGGGGCTTCCGGTCCGGAGCAGCACTCGGCTCCGAAGCCCACTCACCTCGGGCTCCCTGCCCGGGCCAGGGACCTGCTCTGCCAGCTGGACCAGCGACCCAGCTCCCTTGGGGTCCAGGCCCGATGGGTCACTTCCCCCTCGTCCCGGAAATGGAATCGTTAAGCCTGCTTGGCCCTCCAGGCCCTCCGTCTTCGGCAGGCATTCCTGCCTCTGTCCTTGCTGTTCCTTCCATGCCCAATGCCTATCCCTTCCCTCCTCACCTGCAGTCCTCTAGGCCACGGGACCAGTGGAAAGAATTCACGCAGGTTCCCACGGCAATCTCCCACCCCTGTCGCACTGCTAATTCCCTAATGACTGAATCTGAGCTCCTTCTCACTCGGCCTGTGCACACCCCGCACAGGAGGCCGCCCCCACTCCAGGGCCGCTGGCGGTCACGGACACCCGGGGCCGCTTTGGAGGACTGCGCCAGGCTCCCGGAGCACCTTGCCACTGCCCCTGTCTGCACCCCCAGCTCCTGCTGCGACCCAGTGGTGCTTAGTACGGGGATGTGAGCCCAGCTCCTGGGCTCAGGAGGGGCAAGCGGACGTGTGGCACACTCCAGAGTCCCCCACAGGCTGGGCTGGTCCCCTTCCCGGGGACCTTTGTTGCAACTTTCCTTTTGGAATCAATTTGAGAACTCTTGAATAACATCAAGGCAAAGAGTGACCTCGGGGAAGACTTTAAAGTGAAACACAGAACCCAAACCGGTGTGGGTGTGGATGGGAACGCCAAGGTATCTATCACAGAAACGCAAACAGAGGTTACTGTAAATGTTACACGTGCCCTGCCTTATACAATCAGGAAAAAAAAGAAAAAGCAACAACCTCGTCTAAGGCTCCCTAGCTCCAGATTCCAAGCCTGCACGCCCGTCAGAGCAGCCTCGTGGCTTTATTGCCTTTGTGCAGCCAGTGCTGTGCGTTGGAATCATTTAACTAAATGACTGACGGAAACCACGCGGCCACGCTGGACAGACTTGACTTCTGTGAAAGACTGAGTTGTGACAAAATGCATCGGTGGCCCAGCCCGGGGAAGTCACCGTTGGTTCCGGGGGGGATCTGAGCTGAGGTTAACTCACCAGCAGACACCAGGGCTTAAAGGCAGCGTTGAGCACAAGTTCCCCGTGGAGATTCCGTGGGTTTTGAAGCCCAGGCACGGAGGACCTCTGGCCGGCTGAACTCAGCAGTGGGCCAATAAAAAGAAGCTCATGAGGGACCGGCCACAGAACCCAGAGAAAAAGACAGGTTGGGTTTGGATTTCAAAGAGGAAGTCTCAGCAAGGCAGGGCCCGAGTCACAGAGAGGCTTTTGATGTGGCCTAGAGCGCATCCATTACCAGCAATTTCTAAGCTTTGTCTTTGAGGTCTTCGAAATAAAACTTTTCAAGTCCCCCCCCACCCGACACCCGCCCTGGCTCAGCCTGGGTTGCTTCCCACTCTCCTTGGGAACTAAATTGCCTCGGCTGATTCTGCTCCCCCTGCCCCAGGATGTGTGTGACACCCTCTGCTTTTCCTTGTTCACACCTCATGTTCCTGTGTCGGCACACCCGAAGCTCCGTGTCCCCTCCGCGTGGGAGGGGTCTTGCTTTCTTGTCCTCCTCCTGTGAGGTTTTCCTCGCCCATCCCTTACGACTCCCACTGCTCTCTGCACGCAGCGGTGTTGCGGGGGGTTCAAGTGCCCTCTAACGTGTGGGGGATCAGGCACGCGTGTGCCTCTCCCTCTGTCTTCCCACCCCTTCGCCTCCTTCCTCCTCCTCCTCCTCCAGAACTTTGTCCCCAGGCCACTTCCCCCAGGAGGTCCGCCCAGCCTGGCCAAGTCTGGGTGCCTTTGCTCCGAGGCATTCAGCCCTCTGTGCACATAGTTGGGTGTAGACCCCCGCCCCTCCCCCCCCCGCTGCGCCCCCCCCCCCCCGCAGGCCCCCGTAGCTTAGGGCTCAGTGAAAGCGAGGATCGTGCAACAGGTACTCGTCGCTGTTCCCCGCTCAGTAATCAAAGCCTGCATCCGGGGGGGCCGGCAGCCATGTTCTCTAGATAAGGAGACTTTGTCTCTCCGCGAAGGTGTACCTCTAATGAGTCCACGTCAAAGCCCCGTGGTGCCTGCAAGTGGGTCCCTTCCTCCCGGGCCTGGCTGCCCCTCTCACTGGACACGGTCTGAGGAATCTGTCCCCAGGCGGCTCTCTGTGTCCGGCGTCAGCCTTCCTTGGGCTCCTGCATCAAGGAGCCTGGGCAAGGGGATGACCAACCAAAGGGAGAAGCCGCCAGGGTGGAGTTTTAGCGTGAGGCCGACGTGTGCCGGGTGCCGGGCTGGCCCACTCTCCCTCCGGTGAGTTGGCTCCCGCCAAGGAAGGACCGAAGGCAGTGGCGGCCTTGAGGTCTGGGAGCCAGAACGGAAAGAGACGGGGTCACGGGGGACACTCCGCAGGGACTTGGGGCAGCTCTCCACGCCTGTTCCTCTCATCAGGCAGGCAGGTTCTGGGGTGGGTTTCTTCTGATTGCAAAACGCAGCCAGGTCCGTTGAGAATATATTCAAAACCAAAAGGACGGGAAAAAACTAACGCCACAACGCCACCGGCTGGGTATCGTATCGATACAAACACAGCACTTGGCGGGTCATCTTCCTTTGTCAAACCGTTCTCTTTCTTTCCCTTTTTTCACTCCTTACTCCCTTCTTTCTCTCTCCTCTCTCTCCAGTTTTCTTTCTAAACGCCTCTCTTTCTAGTCTCTCTCTGCGTGTAAAGAAAACGGAGATAATTCAGCCACTTATTATATCTTTTATTTTGTTTATTATAAATTTGTTGTTACTCATGATGCTGGGTGTTAACTCCCTCATAACTTTTCATTTCATGAATATCGTGGGCTGTATGTGACTGTTTCTGTGATGCGGGCAAGGCGGAGCCAGTGCCGCTTCTGTGAGGCTGCGTGAGGATGAGACGAACACGCTCTGCCCGAGACCCCCCAGGACGCCTCCGGCCTCGGGAGTGCCATCGGCGGGCACACCCTCGCTAGTGAGGATGCGCGCAGATGACCTTCCGTGTCCCCAGCCCTTCCCTGAGGCTGGCTCTTCTTCGAGTCTAAATATAACCACCTCGATCCAGACGCTTTCCAGCCAGCTTGTTTGCTGAGTGAGAGTCAGGCTAGTATCAGCTGGCTCAGGCCAGTTAGTATCAGCGCATGCGTGTCCCTTTATGAAAAGTCCCGCGCAGCAAACCGCTGATGCGTCTGCAGATCGCAAGAGCACAGAGCAGGCTGCAGAGGCGCGGAGACCCCCGCCGGCCGGTCCCTGCGCGGAGCCACCACTGCCTGTCACAGGCACCACCACAGACTGGGGCTGCACAGGGAGTCTGAATCGCGGCTCAGTCCCCGGGCTGCACCCGTGGGCTCTCCCGCCTTGACGCTGGACTCCGCACAAGAGCAAAGGTTAGCAGGATCTTAGACAAGTCGCCATGAACTGCATTGTCCGAATCTTGCTGTAGGATGTTTTTCTCAGTTATCCCCTGGCTTGGACGTGAGGAGGAGGAGGAGCGGGAGACAAAGGCAGTCGGAGCCCCGGATGCTGCCTGAGCAGACGGCCACGCCCCAGGCCGGGCTTCTCCGTCAGAATCCCTGCCCTCTCTCACCTGCGTGTCTCGGTGCGCGCTCGGTGTCATGGCTTCCCCTCCCTCCGCCCTTCCCGCTCTTCCCCCTCCTTTCTTCCAGATCCTTCAGGATGCGGTTCACCTTGGAGGCCGCCCCCGCCCCGGAACCCTGCCCTGCAGGCTGACCCCACCGTCACCCTCGCTGCGCGCCTCCCCCCTCTCCTTCCCGGTGAGGTGTGTGTCCTCACGTCGGGGGAGTCACTCACCCACACCTGTTTCTCCACCAGCAGACCGTACCCGCCCCCAGTGCGGGGAGTGCGCCCCTGCTTGGGGGGCTTTGTAAGTGATGGTGAACAACTCAGTGAGCCTCTCCGGGCACGCCTCCTGTGCGTGGTGTGACGAGCCCGTCCAGGGAGAAAACTAGGTGTGCGTTGCACAGTGCCTGTTGCAGCTTCCGCCAGTGACAAACGGGACCATCTCCCCCACACACCTGGGAGGGCACGAGTGTCTCGTGCGGGGGGAGCGGGGGTTGACCGTCTTTGTGTGCATGGCTTATCTGTTCTACTTCCCTCTTATGAATGGCCTGTTTGCAACTGTTTCTTTTCCTTCGGATAATTTCCTGCTCAGGGATGTCATTATTTCCTGCCTTCCTGCCAGACATGTCTTTGATACATCACACAGAAAATAACTTCTCCTATTCTGTACATTGGCGTTTAGCTTTGTTTTTAGGATATTTTTAGCAAAAATAAATGTTAACTTTGAAGTCTGATGTATCAAAGCTTTTGCCCATCAGCCTAAGTGGGGCTTTCCTACTCACACAAACAGAATTTCTTCTCCCCACCGCACGGTTGTAACGGACAGTATGGACCAGGGGAAGCTGAGGCTGAGGGAGGTGGGTGGTGGGGTCAGGACCTGTATCTGCGTCTCTTTGATTTTACTGCGTCATTTTGCATTTGAGACATTGCTCCATGCTGTTGCAGAGGTGCGCCTTCCGGGCCCCATGTTGGCAGCCCCCCACCCCGCCGCTCTCCGCCATTCCGCACGCCTGCAGCTCTGTCTCGTACTCGGACGTGTTTCGTCCACAGGCTTTCCCTGCTGGAGTCTTCTCGTCCCCTTAGGTTGTCCCCTGGAGAAGCCAGTGCAGGTGCATTCGATGGTTCGCCCTTCATCATCAGGAACGCTGGGCGCAAAGTTACACACTGAAGCGTGGTGGTCCCCACCTGGGTCTCACTGTACCACCCTTCTGGGGTCTCCTAAAAAGCAAAGACATGTCAAATCTACTTTGGCCTCATACACGTTTGATAGGATGAGGGGGTTGAGGTTGGATGGTCAGTGGTTGGGAGAGGAGTGAATGAGTAGATGAAGGGACCCGTGGGCATATCAATATGTGGGCCAATAGATGGATCCTGGATGGACGGGTGGGTGGGTGAGTGGGTGGGTGGGTGGGTGAGTGGGTGGGTGGATGGGTGAGTGGGTGGGTAGGTGGATGAGTGGGTGGGTGGATGAATGGACAGATGGGCTGATGGGTGAGTGGGTGGGTGGATGGGTGAGTGGGTGGGTGGGTGGATGAGTGGGTGGGTGGGTGGGTGAGTGGGTGGGTGGATGAATGGACAGATGGGCTGATGGATGAATGACGGATAGGAAGATGCGTGGATGGATAGATAAGTGGATGGATGGACGGGTAGGTGGATGATGAATACATGGATGGATAAATGGATGGGTAGATCACGGCTTTAAAATAACACCAGACCAGCTCTTCTCCCCAAGGGTCTCGCCCCTGGTCCATGAATACTGTCTCTTTTGGCTCAACAAATCCCGGACATCTAAGCTCATCGCCATGCGTTAGCCTCTATTCTCTTTCTGAGAAGCGAACGTGCACTTGGTCCTCTGGTCACCGCGCTGTGGGTCTACGTGCAGCTCCTAGAGCGGGCCCCCATGCTTGGGGGAAGGAGGGGATCCTGCTCCCTTTCCCCCGTGGGAGGCGGTGCAGACGGAGACCGACGGCATAGCAGCAGCTGCGTCCGTGCTGTCTCCCGGTCCTGTCTCCCCCCCGCCCCCCACGGGCGCCGTGTCACTCTCCTGCTCCCCGAGTGGGCTCCGAGGGCGGTGCCCTCGCCCACTGCCTCCAGGAGCTCTGCTTCTGAGTCTGGCTCTGCACACTGGTCCACATGGTCCGCTGTGGCCCCTGTCGAACTTCAGCTTTAACAGCCCATGCCAATGGCTGTTTTCATCTTCGGGCCATCAGCACCCCTACCCAAATCAAGTGTTCCGCACTCTGTCTTTGTACGTGGAGCAGTTTCGACATGAGAGTTTCTTTTCTTCCTCTTGCTGTATTGTAAATCCTATGAGGAAAGAAACTCGTTATAGGTCAACTGCCTGGTACCACGCCTGTGTCACCCAGGGCTTCATTGTCGAGTCGGTGGCTGGATGGGCGGATGGAAGGATGAGCAGACGAGTGACAAGAATTTCACTTCCCTGCCAGCCGTCATTTAAAGATGCATTGCCTTCTGCCTAAATCCTGCTTGAAAGCTTCACCTGAGCGCCGTTCCCAGTATTGATCGCTTTAGTTTAGAGAAGTTTGGGTCGATATGGGTCAAGTTTAGAGCACAATAAAAGCCATGACTCCTGAAAATGAATGTTCTTGTTTATCTTCCTTGAAGCAAATGCACTTTGCTTCAGCCTTCTGAACCAGGCGTGGTCGGCCGACCCGCATTCTCACAGATCTGTAGCGATGGCACAGATAAACGTCTATCGATTGTGCAAGGGACACACCAAGTGCCGCTCCTAGGGGAGAAGGATCTCTGTTTCTGTTTTCGAAGGACAAACCTGCATCTTGGAGAGTCTGTAAACGAGGAGGGCCGAGGAGCTGGGTGCTTCTGGGTCACGGCTGGAGCGAGGTGGTTTGTTCCGTTTTGTCGAGTGGGTGACCTGACTTCTCCACACTGCTGTCATTTTTTTTTCCTAATGATCAAGTGAGAAGGAAGTTATTTGAAAATTTTTTAAAAGGCCAATGGATTCATGGCTTTATACCCTTTTCCAAACTAATATGTTTTTAAACCCACATTCAACAAACATCCAGCAAGCCGCTACATGCTGCTCAGCACAGTAGGTGTGTCTGGGCCAAAAGAACTTAGCTTGTGAACGGGCCATCTGGTAACGGACTCTAAAGCTGCAGTCATGGGTTCTGAGGATGAAGAGCTACGCGAGCCTGGGTTTTGGCTAAGCCTTGGCCAACAGCCGGGCAGGTGTTGCTGCGACTTTCAGAGGCTGGTTATAGAATTTGCTCAGATACAAAGGCAATGAGAGATCGTTAGACACGGTCCTTCACTATCCCAGGGAGCATCGGGGAAGGGAGGGGAGGGCCCTGGACTTGGTGTCGGATCCTGGAATTCAGTGCTTCTCTGCACTTGGGTTGAGCTCTCCACCACCCCGAGCCTCGCAGCTCCTATCTGTGAAATGGGTCCATGGAACCGTGCGCTTTCCTTTAGCTCTCAGTCCCCCACTTGGATGTGCCGATCCCAGACCTAGGATGGTGGCTCAGAGGTGAACGAAGAAAAGTTGCCTTTCCTACCGAGGACTCAGCTCCTCTGTGGGGGGAATCCCGGTCCCAGGCTAGTGCTCTACCAGTCATTCTGCCAGAGTTTTCGTTTCTTTGAAACACTCGCCGAGGCCACAGGGTAGAGCCCCACAGACGGTGCTGTGCCCTTTGCCCTCAAACAGCTGGTAGAATGATGGGGCGAGGAGAGAACGAGGGGGAATAAATAGGACGGGGACTGTATGGGACACCCGCATGTGTAAATAAGGGGCATAAGGTGGGAGTAGGTACGCATTTTTAATAAAAACGATGGCGCCTGTCCCTGTGTCCTCTCCCATTCACAATGGTCCCTGTGATCCGCTTCCTAGGAAGAACATTGGGCTCTGAAGGGTAAGTCCTTGGCAGGTGAGTGGAGAGTCCGAAGTTGAATACAGATCAGATCTCGCTCTGTGCTGCCTCCAACTTCATGCAGTGAGACAGTCTCCAGGAGGAGGTGACAGTCCGAGAGGCCACAGAGACACAGGCAGGATTTTGAGAGAAGGATGAGGCTCTCCATTTATCAACAAATACGGATGCTGGGCCTCCTGGGCCCAGCACCTCGCTAGGAGGCAGGAGCGGGGGTGGGGGCAAGTGGTATGTTCCGCAGCACTGAGGCGCTTCGGTCTGGTCACAGAAAGACACAGAACCGTCCCTCTGTGACGCTCTGTGACAGGTGCTCTCAGCAAGCAGGGGGTAACTGCTCTAGGGACAGAGGAGGGAGTAAGAGAAGGACTTCGGAAGAAGGGACAAAGGAAGCAGGGTCTGGAGGGATGTCAAGAAGAAAGCTCAGTGGAGGGAAGTGTCAGAGGAGAAAGAATGCTCAGAAAGAATGTCAGAGATCACCGCCTTTGAGCAGCACCGTGCAGGGGCCTCTGGGAATTAGGGAGAAACAACCAGGTCTGATGTGAGAGAAGCTTGCAGTCGGCAAAGCAGGTGTCGGCAGGAGCCGACTCCCCCAGACGAGACGGAAAGGCACTAGAACATCGAACCGGTAGTGTTTCTTCACCGTGAGCCGTAGACACTCAGTCACATCATCCGATTTGTTACACACGACAACCCTGAAATTAAGGATTAAAGCTCCATTTTACAGAAAGCCAAGCGATTATAGGAGCATCATGCCCTTGTAATGGGGAAAATCTGGACACTAACCCAAGTCCCTCCGTGTCCCCCTTAAGTCCCGGTGGCCTACGGAAGCTCTCTGGATTCCTCATGTCATCTTGCCGTGTCTCTGAACCGGACCCAACACATATCGACCACCTGCAGGCAGTTAGAAGTGGAAATTCAGCGTATGGTACCCTTGACATCCACTCACAGGAAGAGAAGTCTAATGGGCCTTTTTCGACAGTGGGGGCTATCTTGAGTCTCCAGTCCTTCCCAGGCCTTGGGGCTGCTAATGTTTTTGGTGAAGGGAGTGTGAGGGTTTGGGGGTGTGAGCGGCATCTTCGGAGTGCTGAGCGGTGTCCAGGCGTCAACGAATAGGGCACAGAGGCGAGGACATTCGCTCTGAGCCGTGATAGTGAAAGGGAGCTCCCTGAATGCAAGAGGGTTTGAAACAGGCCAGCGAGAGGCGGCGGGGTCAGCTCCCGAGCCAGGTCCTCGAGGCCCTGCTCCCCGAAGTGTCAGATCCTGGAAGCAGGGGGCTGCCGTTCACTCCAGCTGCTCCAGCTGTGGCCAAGGCGGGTCCGGTTGTAGGTGGGGGCTAGGGCGGCCATGCAGGAGTTCAGATAAAGAAGTGTCCCAGAGCGTGGTCTGGCTGTGTGGTAAAAACCCATCCACCCTGCATTTGCTGTGTGTTTAGTCCAAGGTCAATGACTAGGTGTCAGGTGTAGTAAGGGTGACCCATCCACGTCACCAAGTGATCTGGGATGCTAAGGCTTGCAGGCCATCTGGAAGGAGAGAGCCAGCCCTGCAGTCACTCCCAAGTTCATGCACAGACGGACGGCGCAGCTGGGACATTTGGCACAGATGTGCAGCAGAGGGGAATGGAGCTGAGGAAGGGAAGGAGGAAGTGTCAGCTGCACAGTTCTCCGAGTCCTGGAGGACAAGAGCTCAGGTCACTCTGGCTGAAGCAAGGACACCCAGCCTGGCCGTAGGGCCAGGTCTCGGGAAGACCGGCTGCACATGGTGTGGGGGCACTGTGTTTACTTGCATTCACACAAGGCATCTGCTGTGAGCAGCTGAAACAGCAGCCGCTGCCCCAACCTTTCCAAGCCTCCCCAACGCTGGCCGGTAAGCCTGGCCCTGCCCCCAGGCCCTCTCGGTTCCCTAGGGCCCATAAGGCAGCAGGTGGCCTACGGGCTGCTGCCCATCACTGTGCCTGGCATGAGTTCTGATGGTCGGTTCCTGGGCCAACCCACGTGGACTATCCCGCCCCCTTTCCTGACTGCAGGCATGACCCAGGTGTACGCCCCAGTGGTCAGGGCGAAGTCCAAAGGGGCGGGTGAGGCTCGGGCAGAGAGGGTGCAGCTGAGAAGGCTTTCTGAATGGGGAGTCCACTTGTTCATGGCTCAGTGTGCTGGGGGACGTTGAGGCTGCCCATCTTCCTGGACTGGTCAGCGCGGCTCATTCCGGGGCGGTGGGACTGGCCCCCAGAGGGAACTCCCATCTCTGTAGAGACAGACGCAGAGTGGCCACCTGGTCTCTGCAGTGACTCTTGGGCTCCACACTATTTTTGTAGCAAGTCACAGCTGACCCTACAGTCCGTGGTCTCCCATTAAAGCCAAGGTCGTGTGGGCTGGAGAGCGGCTCTGTGCTCCGTGAGACACACCGGAGCCACAACTGGGAGGGGAGGGGACGCCACCACTCTAACAGATGTTCGCTTAGCTGGAACTCGGACTACACTCAGCTCTCAGGAAGCGCATGGCCGCAGCCGGCGGCCCAGGGAAGTCTGAGTCGGGTAAACAGGGCTCTCTGCCTCCCGTTGGCTGTGTCTCCTAATGACTCACAGGCAGAATGGGGTTCGGGGCGCGGAGAGGGGGCCTTGCTTGTGCCCTTCTCGGCAGGCCCTGCATCGTGTGTTTCAGTGTCCTTAGTGCCGGCTGCTGGCAGAGGGGCAGGGGCGGCGGGGAGGCCGGGTCAGTGTGAGGGTCCGGCAGGAAGCAGCCGCCTCCGCGGGCAGGCTGCCCGAGCCCAGGCCCAGTTCCCATGCACGGTGTCGGCTGACCACCTCGGCCACGTCCGCGGACTGGCTCACGGGGAGCCACGGTCAGCCGTGCATTCTGTCACTGTTTGCCCGGCCCAGACACCACGCAAGGGCCAGCTCGGTGTTAAGCCGTCACCTTGACTGTGGCTTCCACACTGATCACACGGGGCCGCTCGCACCGCAGTGAAGAACTTGAGTTTTCTTCTCTGGGTTGGGGCGGGGGGTGGTGATGCCTGCTTTATGGGGTCCAGTGATAACCGACTGAAGAGCGGTCACAGCGGGAGCCGAACATGAAGTTCCTGGTGGGCAGCCCTGAGAGAAGGCCATCAGAGGGCACAGCAGGCCTTCGTTAGAACCGCGCGCTGAGCGTGCATCTCAGCGTCTGCAGATGACTCAGGGGTGAGAGGGGAAGAGCATCAGCGTGGGCCAGGAGGTGTCTTACTGTTCTGGGTGAGAGATCTCGGGAGGAACGCATTCGGGAAAGTCGACGGAAGGCTCTGTCTTGCGGGTGTAGGTTTACGGGGCGTGCTTGATGCCCAACGGGTAGTGTGGGGAGTGTGCGAGATCACGCACACTCAGGAGGTGGGCTGGCGTCACCCACCTGCAGGTTCTCGGTGTATAAGCAGTGCAGGGAGCCTTGGGGTGGTATAGGATCCCTAGGGAGAGCAAAACGCCTGCCGGGGAGCAAAGACCTGAGGTCTGGACCAGTGCACACAGGCTCACAACCTGGAAAGGCAGGAGGCTTGGGGGAGCCATCCCAAGGGACGAGGGGAGCTGGAACGCTTTCCGCTAGCAGGTAAGGGGGGCGCGGAGTGCAGCTGCTGCTGCTGACGTTTTTTGCCCAGGAAGGGGCCGAGGCCAGCCGCGTTCAAACCTTAGCCCAAACGTCCCAGGAGCAGGCAGGGAGGTGCCCCACGCTCTGTCTTTTCAGGTGGTGCCCGCAGCCCTGGGCCACACCAGCACTGCAGGGTGACAGGGTTCCTGTCCCACGGTCCCGAGAGTTCTCAGGTAGCAGGCAGCGTTCTGTCGTGGCTCATTTTGCACAGTCCCACCACGCACCTCGCCCCCGCCCAGCGGCACAGTCATTCACCGCACTTGCCCCGAGCACCTGGCAAATACCAGACCCTGTGCCGGGCGCTCTGCGAGTCACCCCCTTCCCAGTCCTTGACCAGCCATTCTTGCCCATCCCCGCTTCACAGGTGAGCAAACTGAGGCTCAGCTCGGATGCCTTCCCGCTCACAGGCGTGCAGTGTACCGGCGGCAGAGCTGCCAGCCAGCTCCCGTCTTTAACTCAAATCCAGCTCTGGTTCCTAGGAGACCACGAGGTACGGGGAACGCGCTGTGCTCTGCGGTTGGAACACCTGAGAGGCTGCGTGGCCGGGACCCGAAGGGCGCCCAGCAGGTGCGCCGCCAGGAGGCGCGTCCGTGAGAGGCACGCGCCGGCCTCTTCCCTCTGGGATTACGGAGCAGCACGCAGCGTGCGCTAAAGCAGTGTTCTCAAGTGACGGCCTTGCGGCGCTCGCTTAACAGGCCCGTCACGCTGGGGTGCAATTAAGTAATTAAGCCCGCTCGGTGTTGATGGGCGGACGCTTGCTAGTAAATTGCAGCATCGGGCCTTGTCATTTTCAGCAGGTTAAGTGGCACTTTGTCCTTCGTTCTCTGGTTTGGTTTCAGGAAACGGGTTTCTACTAGGCCACGGTCTGCCCTGTAGCTTGAGTGTTCGTGCGGCGTAGGCGAGGAGTCAGACTCTTGAGTACGCCAGCCACCACTCACGTCGGGAAATGCCCCCAAGCCCTTCCCCCGACACTCATTAATATTTCATGAGTGGGTTGATGGAGGGAAATTCAAGCGACCATAATATGCAAAGCCAGCTGAGCCATCGTTCCAGAACAGAGTCTTTTTCTGCGAAGCGGAAGTGTGAGCGCAGTGAGGAGGGCCGAGCTGGGACACACCGGGCCGAGTGTGGAAGGTGCCCCTCGTCCTTGCTGTGTCACCACCAGGGGCTGGCGGTGTGTCTGACGTGCTGCCCGTGCAGTTGTCTAGTGACATGACAGACGGGTGAACACACAGACTCGGGGATGAAAGAAGGAAGGAAAAGCCCCAAGGTTTGAAGTCGCTGTTCCATCTTCTCCCAGACCGTGTTCAACGGCGAAGCTGCACTTAACCTTGGCAGATCCTGAGTCTCCTCCTGAGTGAAATAAAGGCTCCTACACCCAAGTGAGAAAGGAATGGGAAGTACCTGGGACTCAGGCTAGTTTCCGTAGAGCAATTAGCAATGAGCAAACCCATCTATGGCCGTACCACCCTGAACTCCCCCTATCTCGTCTGATCTCAGAAGCTAAACAGGGTTGGGCCTGGTTAGTACTTGGATGGGAGAAATGAGCAAAGCCATTTGGTGTGAATTCCATATCACAGAGAAGGGACTTTTCCAAATCACGGCGTTAATAAATAGCACCATCTCTGCTCAAACCCAGCTTGTGGTGCATAAGTTGCCAGCTCGGTTAGAATAAAGTAGGCTGCACAAGATGTTGTCGATGATGCAATGGATTTGGAAGGATGAGGGATTCATTCACATGAGGAGACACCTGAGGGGACAGACAGCAGGGGGACACCCCCCACCCTGCAGGGATCCCTCTGATTGTTCATTGCTGAGTCCCAGGATTTTGCCCGGGACCTGATGCGCAAGGTGATTAATAAGAATTTAATAAATGGATAAATGTCTTTTATGGCATAACTTGTACAGACATGTTGATGCGGGACTGTGGACAAGGCATAAACTCGTCCACGTGCAGGGAAGCCGAGTTTGTAACGTTGTGTACAGCAGTGCACTCGAAGGGGAAAGCACTCAAAACGCTGGATATTCTTTCCAAAGACAATACAAATGACGAGTACAATGCAGCCTTACTGGTGTGTCACCCACATGATGTGCTTCAGGAAGTGAAGGTCCAGGCACATTCCTGTCCTTCCAGATATGCCACGTAGGTGCGTGTGGGTCTAAATGCCCCGGGGGCAGAGGTGCCAGCCCGCTTTCCCACTGCACAGCGCCCGACGGCTCCGAGGTTCCCCAGGGAAATGGGCCCCTCCAAACGCCGGCACAGAGGGAATGGGGTCTGGTCACGCCCGCCGTGAGCCAAGAGTCTCTGCCCAGGGGGTTCTCCAGAGTCCCTTACCCGCAGTTCCACGCTCTGTGCTTTCCTTTGCCTGCAGTCCAGCACGGTCCAAAATATGAAATGGAGAACTCCAGAAATAGGCAGTTCATAAATTTTCAATAGCGCCCCGTTCTGAATAGCATGTTGAAGTGTCACCATTGTGTCCGGGATGTGAGTCATCCCTTTGTCCAGCAGGTCTGCCCCCCGGTCACTTTGCTGCGTCTGGGTTGTCAGATGGACCATGGCCTCATTGCAGGGCCTGTGTTCGGTCACTCTTGTTACAATTAAAAATGCCACAGTCAGCCATGGCCGGTGTGGCTCAGTGGGCTGGAGTGTCATGTCGTAATGGAAAGGCTGCAGGTTCGATTCCCCATCAGATTGCATTCCCGGGTTGTGGAAGGCAACCGATCGATCTTTCTCTCTCTCTCCCTCTCTGTCTCCCTCAAATCCATGCGCATACCCTTAGGTGAGGAAGAACATGCCACAGTCAGTAACTTTTGTTATTATTGTTCCACTTTGTCATTAGTTGTTGCTATTAACCCCTTACTATGACTAATTTATAAATTAAACTTTTTAATAGGAAAAACGGTATGTACAGGTGTGGGCAACAGTGGGTGCACAGTTGCACGGTGACATGCTTTTGAGTTGACAAAGCCATTGTAATAACATCATAACCTGCGCATCTTTTTTCATGTGAAGAACTGTAAACCTCCCCTTGCCCACCCTGTATAGGGTTTGGGACTACCTGGGGTTTCGGGCAGCCACTAGGGGTCTGGGGACATGTGTCCGACAGTCAGGGGGACTACCGTGCCCTCCCTGGTGAACTCCCTGCTGGACCAGGGGTCTGCTGGGCCTGGCGGGCCCACGCCTCGGAAGCCCAGCTTGTACCTCCTTAGGCAACGTCCACGTTCTCCACCACTGCTCTTCAAAGCTCGGGCTTTGTGCCAGATGAGACTGCAGGCCACAGTGTCACCTGACCAGCCTCTCACTCCTGAGCCCTTGGGCCGTGGTGAGCATCCAGAGGCACCACCTGGGGCCCCAGCTTCTGCCAGGTCACCGTCATCCTGGAAACAGCTGTCCATGCCCGAAGCACGCAGTATGCTGACACCTCGTTGGCAGGACAAGCCTGTCCCCGACCAGCAGGTCTCCCCAACCTCCAGACCCTGACGAAGTTGCCAGGACGTTGTCCCCTTCTCTCCCAGGGGTGTCCTTTCTCCCTATGCACATGGTTCCACTGTGCTGTGGAGACAAGGTCTCCAGCAGAAGTAGCAGCCTTCTTGGGGTCGCAGAAGGTTCTAGCTCCTCACCCTGGGGGTGTGCTCACTCACCCTGCCAGTTGGAAAGCAGCCCACATTCGGGGAAATCACGCCGGCCATTTCCTGGGGAAACAGGGAACCCCCACTTCGAGGTGGCTTTCTCTTCCTCCTGCTCTCTGACATGGTTGGGAAAGCTCAGCTTCAGGGGCCCTTCTGTCGTCCTGTCCCTGGACGTAGGCAGAGGCCTGTCTGGCGTAAGGAATCCTCGCCGTTGCCATCTTCAGCTCTGCAGGAAGTCCGCCTGGGTTTTGAAGAATCGTACAGCTAACCACATACTCCTTGGCTCCTCATCTCATTGGATCCTTAGGTTAGTTATGAAGAGTAGGCGGCGCATGACTGTCCCTCATTAAGCTCAGATTTAATGACCCGTCCAAGGCCACAGAGCGCGGAAGTGGGAGGGTGGGCAAGTCTGTAGAATGTGCGCTTGCCTTACAGAAGGAGGTCCTGTTCTAAACCATGAGAAAGCCAAGGTCTTGACCTTGAGTTGCTTAGAATCTAACTTGGCTTTTCCAGTACAACGAGCGCCAGCGTGCTGGAAGATTCTCCCACGCGAACGAGGCCTGGGTTGGAAGACGTCCAGCAGTCACAGCCCAGACTCACCCAGCTGTCCTCACCCCTGGGGGGTGGAGGCGCTCTCCCAGCATTGTGACCGTTTAGCACAACCCTGATTCTGCGGGGGCGGGCCCTCTGTGCACGGTGTTCTACGGAGGGGAGAGGGCTCAGGCTGCCGTTCAGGGCCCAGGGGAGCGCTGTTGGCCTGGATTCTGGGCAGGGAGTGCGTGCTCCGTGAACAGCGCCGAAACCTTGTAGTCGCACTCATGGAGACCGTGAGGGCTGGGGAGGGTGCTCGGCCGAGGGAAGGGCGGTACTGGAGCTGCAAACACTTAGAGGTAAGTAGGTACCCAATGTGGACAGTACACGTTTCACTGGGGAAAGAAACGTGAGAACCAAAAGGCTCCCCCTGGCATTCTGGCCTGGAATTCTAGCTGAAGCCGCATGAAGCAGGTTCTTCGACGGTGGGGTGGGACCCTTGACTAGTTTCTCTTCCCCCTCTGCCTTGCTCTCTTTCCTCTAACCACCCCCTCCCTTCCCTTTCCACCCCCTCTCCTCCTCCGCTCACCTCCTTTCCGCCTGTCTTTCCCCTCAAAGTTCCAGCCCCGCTTTCAGATACGTACTCGGGGTACCAGCCCCGACACGAAGAGACAGACGTTTCAGCAGTCTGTAATCCGGCCCTGCCCGCTGGACCGCTTAAGTAGATATCCGGCGGCCAAACAGTAAATAGAAAGTGGCTGTTACCTCACAGCTAGAAGGGAGCAGCACCCCACAGTATGGACAAGGGGTTCCAGGGCTCGGGGAGCATGCACTTCCTGCACCTCTGGGTGCCCAGGCCTGGGGCTACCAGGACGGGGAGCAGCCACAGGAGGTACCTGGTGCCCTGTGTCTGCCAAGCGAGGCTCAGCAAAATGAGCCGGGAGCCGCACAAGACATCCCAGGGAGCGGGCTGCCCAGGGGAAGAAGGCAGCGCTTCCTTCCCGGTGTCAGGGCGAGGGGGCGGGCAGGGTAAAGGGCGTGGCGTCCACGTGGGGCTGTCGTTCAGGAAGGGAGCATTCCGGTGGGAACAAAGCAGGCAGGCGCTGTCCCCGTGATGCCCACCGGCCCGCCAGGCGCCTCGTGATCAGCGAGCCTCCTCCCGTAAGAAGACACCTGTTTTCTGTCCTACTTAACAGTGATGAGGACACGGCACAGAAAGTTCCATCGGGTGTGAGGGATGCCTCGTCCTGGGCGTCCCGGGGCACCGGGGGATTTGGTGACCTTCTGCAGATACCGCTGAGTCGTGCGGCCTAGTTTGGCCATCTGCTCCAAACCGGCGGAGTTCAACCCGCCACGGAGGCGTGGCCAGTGAACATGCAGTCAACCGGGAGGGCTCGGGCCTGCGTCTGAACGCGATTAAAACGTCGTTCTGCTGTGCGCTGCACGCCTGGTCTCAGGCTCTCGATTTATTTTATCCTCTTTATGTCCACGCTGGCCCGAGGAGGTCAATGTGGATATGCCCATTTGTCACGTGGAAAGCTGCTGTCACAGGGGTGATGTCACTTGCCCAGGAAGGCAAGCGATTGGGCCGTCACACGGGCTGTTCCTCCTCATGTTGCTCTGACCTTCCGTCCTCTGCCACGGTGTCGGTCTGGCTGATGGATGAACTAGACCTTGACGGTGATCAAGGGCTGGCGCAGCAGATAAGCAACAGAGAGGCAGGCGCACACAAGGAGCACGGCTCCCCGAAGGCCACGTCACTGCGAATCCAACAGGTTTAAACGGGCTGCGTCGGGCCAGTTGCTTCGTGCCCTTCATGACGGAGTTCCAGTTAGAGCAGGCCCCTCCCAGCAGCCTTGGCAGTGAGCTGGGATTTTACATGCTTCTGCTTCCTACTCAGCAGCTACAAGGCAGGTGTTGGCTTAGATGTCATTGTGTACCGGGGGGTGACAGGGACGTTTTGTCCTCGTTTCCAAGGGACTCTAAGCTGTCTGGGAACAGTACACAAGGTACCAGAGTGGTTTTTCCTTTGCTGTTTGGATAAATGTTCCTTATTTTCTTGGCTTCCTTTGTAACCATGCTATTTCATTTTCCAGCAGGGCTTTGTAGGGTACCAGCCTTCTGCTAAGCAATGGGTGCTTTTTATTTTGCTTGATTTGCATTCATTTGAGGCTGTTTTCTCAGGTGTTACGTAGACACACGTAAGGAGGAATCCGCACAGTGCCTTGTGGCACAGCAGATGGTAGGACCCGGCCTCTTCTCGGGACCTGGGTCTTTCCGTTTGTACTCACACTTAGCCCAGCATCTTCCTGCGAGGACCGCGGACAGGAGCACCTTGGAAAGCATCTAGGAAGCTGTGCAGTGCAAGTTGGCGGCCACTGTTAGGAGGGAATCATTGTCTTACATAAATACGAGCGTTGATGGTTTTAGAACAGTCCCGTGTCGTCCTGAATGGGCAGCGTACGCGGTAGGCGATTCGAAGGCATTCGCCCTTCGCCCTCTGCGACGACCCTGGTCAGCGGTGCCGGTCTCCTAAGCTCATCAGTTAGATGTGTCATCTGGAAGTTCAACCTAACTTGGAAATGGTCTTGAGGGTTTAGGGTAGGTCTGGCCCATACCGGAGGACATGGAGCTGGACAGGTTCCCCTAAAAAATTCTGCTACCTAATGCAGTTAGAATGAGCCCATTCACCTAAAACTCAAGACAGAATGCTCTTCATGGTGTACAAGTGCCACCCCCAGAAGAGGGCGACTCCGTGGGCACTAGGATGTCCTCGTAGATGAAGGGCAGCTTCTGTCCTCGGCTTCCTCATTGTTTCTGGGGGAGAGGGTCACGGAGGGCTTCATGGAGGAGGAAACACATCAGCAGGTAAGGAACTCAGCGTGGCCGACAGCACAGCAAGTGATCTGGCCAAGGCCACTCGGCCTGGAAGGGTCGGAGCCAGGCCCTCTGAGATGCCGGCCCGTTCCGTGAACAGAAACCGCCGTGTGATGGCGTCTCATTCTGCTATGGTTGTACCTTTGGGCGTGGAAGGCGGTTGGGGGCCATTACTCTCCCTGAGCTGGTCGGACACCCGAGGGGGCGGCAGGCCCTGGATGGCCCTGGGGTTCACGGACGCCCGTGGATTCCTGTCTTGCAGACGGCGGCAGCCTGCGCTCGGCCTGCGCCCGAGAGAGCACCCTGCACAGCCGCGTCTTCCAGATCTTGTACAGGAACGAGGAGGTGCCCGTAGGCGACGTGGCCGTCTTCCGCGCTCACCTGCTCTTGGACGGTGAACGGGTGAGTCTCGGGGTCCCCCGGCAGCCACAACAGTCCCTGCCCTGTGCCCGTCTTCTCCACTGAGGGGTGGACAGTCACTGAAGCTACAGATTTGCTGCGGAACCGGACCGAGGGTTCGTCCGTGAGCGCCGACGTGCGAGCGCTTGCTCGTTCTGGTGCGCCCCTTCTTCCGTGCCTACCCTCGCCCATTTCCTCTTCCAGGAGGTTCCCATCGACCAGCCTGCCAACTCTCCTTCTCACTTTCCCTTCGCCCCTTTGTTCATCGGTCCGCGCACGCTCTGTGCGCACCTGCTTTGTGCAGGGCTCGGGGTGCGGGCTTTGGGGGAGGGGGATCCTGAAGAAGGCAGCGCGCAGGCCCCGGCCCTCGAGGCACTGGTGGCGGGCAGGAACGCAGTGTGGGCAGTGTGTCAACAGGCACCGGGATCCAGGACACCCGCTGCGCCCGCTGTGTGGACGGAGGAGCAGCAGTGCTCCGAGGAGGCACAGGCGGGCTCTGGGAGGGGTCCGCGGTCTCGCCGAGCAGCTGGCTTTGAGAAGCCCACGCCGGACGTGCAGCAGACTGAGGGAGAAGGGGAGGGCATCTCCGCAGGGAACGGCAGGAGTAAAAGCCCAGAGGCCCGGGAGCCTCACGCCGTTTGCCGGGAGCTGGACCTCAGAGGCCTCATCCGTGAGATTAATGCCCGCCCATCAGAGGAGCGTTTGAGGTCCAGACCGCTGCTGCCAGGCCCCTGGCCCCTCCCCCACTCCCTGTCACGGCATTCCGGCGGCGAATTTCCTGCCGGCCGCTCCTTTAGTGAGGTGCAAGGGTGCTCCTGGCCCAGAACGCCTCGTAAGAGGCGTCCCCAAGTGGGGCACAGAAGCACACCTCCTGGCCGTCCGACGTCCTCCTCTCGTCCCCGTGGCTTCTAGTCCTCACCTTTTGTGGTCTGGGCAGTGACCACATGGCCTCTGCGGCCGGAGGGGAGGCGTCCCCACTCACTCCTCCTTCATTAACGCATCCTTCCATCAAAGGTTTACGGGACTCCCATTAAGCACACCCACGATGGGCTAAAGATAAAATGGCACACAGGAAAATACCCCTGGTGTCTCGGGGCTTCTATGTTAATGTTGGATCGATACATCCCAGCGTGGTCCGATCAATAAATCGTGGACCGCTGTCCCTGGGCTTCCCACTGCTGTGTGCTCGGCGCGCTCGACAATGAGACGAATTTCTGGGGGCGTGACGAGGAGGAGCTCGCCCCCCGGGCAGGTCTGCCGCTGCCTCATGGTAGACGTGCCCTGGTAACGAGATTGCCTGGCACTCAGCTTCACCCCGACTCCACAAGGAAGGAGATGGTCCCCTGGAGGGCAAGTGACAGACAGGAGAGGCCTCCCAGCAAGGCCACCCTGAGCTGAGACCCGAGTGACGAGGAGGAGCCTGGCGTGCGGAGAGCCGGGGTGCAGGGCCTGCCTGGAGGGGCTCGGCAGGGACAGAGGCCCTGAGGTGGGAAGGAGGTGGGTGGCTCCGGGAGAAGCAGCGGGGCGGAGGTGACCTGCCCGCCGGGTGCAGGGAGCGGAGCGGGAGATGAGGCTGGAGAGGCAGGTGGGCCCGGAGGCCGTGGAAAGGGGAGCAGAGGGTGTTGTCGGGCGCTGACGGCCAGCAGTTTTGTTGGGAAGGCACAGAGAGTGGCCAGGGTTTTATTTCAGAATGCGGCCGCCCTCCCGCCCGGCCACAGGCTTGCTGGGGCTGGAGCCTCCTGTCTCTCTTTGCATCCCTGCCACCTGCCATAGGTCTTGGCAGATAACGAGTGCATGGTGGCTTAGCTGGGAGAAGGAAAAGTTAAATTGGGAGTCCCTTCTTTTGGACACTCTTCTTGGCAAACGGAAAGGTCAGCCTGGTCCCTGTCCACCTTATGCCTCAAGGCGGCCACGGGCACTTGTCCTAGAGTGCAGATCGGACCAGAGCGAGCCCCTGGCAGCTGCGCTGCCTGTCTTTTCGCTGCTCTCCCCCTCCCCCGGGCGCCTCCCCCACCTGCCCTGCACCCCGGGGGCTGCCACCTGCCCACACCCATCAGCTCTACCCTTACCTTTTGGGTCCCGTTTGGGCTTGGCCCCTGAGAGGTCCTGCAGGTGACTGGAGGAGGAGAGGGGAACGGGGCCGGCGCGTCCCCCGCCTGGGCTCCGTGAGGCCGGGTCACCGACTGGTCTGCGTCCGTCGGGGTGCCGAGGCCAGCCTGACACCGGAGAGCCTCGGACTCCCACCTCTTTCCGACTCCGCGGTCAGGGGCTTCACACCAGTAGCTGGAAGCTGATTGCAACGGACGAGTTCACCCCCAGGAGCGGCCAGGGCCGCAAATCAGGGTTCCTGTTGCCCTCCCCCCCCAGAGAGGCGGGTGCCCAGCGCTTGCCTGCCCGCCAGTCTGTGTCCTTCCACCAGAGGCTCAGGCGGGGGCCACGCGTGTAGCTCCCTGTCCAGTTCTCACCGCCGCTGCTGCCTGACCCTGCCGGCCCGGGGGCTGAGGCGGCCCTGGTGCACACACGGAGCGTCTGTAAACGCTTCCTTTGAGGGACTGCGCTGGGAGTCCTCACCTGGAGCGTGTCACCAGTTTCCTTCCCCGATCCTGCTGTCAAGGGAAGGGCTCGGAAAAGACCCCCGGGGCTGAGTGTTGAGGGACTCGGGTTAGGGCGCAAGCTCAAGCCCAGTTCCCCAAATGGCGGTAAGAAGGGCACTTTCTCCCTAAGGGGCCGCTGTCATTGGTCTCAAGGACCTCCCTGAGCAGAGTGGCCGTCCCTGCAGGCTGGGTTTGGGCCTCCCTCGGGCACCGTGGTCACTATTCCGTCCTGATGCCATCGGAGTCTCGCTCCGGCCCCAACAAGTCAAAGCCTTTCTAGTTTAATTTTCCGGACACCGAGGCTTGGCTCATGGCCGGCTGTCACCGGCCTGAGTGCTGCGGTGGAACGGGGTGTGGACTGGACAGTGTGTCATGTTTCGCTCTGCAGGTGAGCTCACTTGTCTCCGCAGCGGACGGTGTGGGCCTGCGTTTGGGTCATCCACACGGCAGCGCTGTTATGGTCAGTCCCTGTATGGAAATCGGCGACAGTGAGAGTTCCCTGGATAAGCCCATGAAACTGCGCGTCCCAAATGCACCCGTTAGCTCTTACCCAGTGACTATCTGTCTGCTTACGACATCCAAAGGGCCAGAGTTCAGGGTCACGCGTGTACGCAGCCATCATTGCGGACAGACATTTAGGCACCGCCCGTGCGTCGAGCCCGTGTTCCACGTGCTACAGGAAACACAGCGGCGAAGAGTCAGTCTACTCAGGGAGGACACAGTGAGTGAGTGCGAGAGGTGACCGAGGGCAGGAGCAAGCGAAGCCTCAGGCAGAAGATGGGAGGAAGGGGGTGTGGAGGTAGGGCAGGCATTTCCTTTTCGACACTCCGTGTGATCCCCCAGGAGATCTGGGAGAACTTACAGCATGCCAAGTCCAGTGAGAGGAAGTAAACAGGCAACAGAACGAGCGGAGTACAGGACAACAGAAAGCGGGGGGGGGGGGGGGAAGCCTGGGATGGGTGTAGCAGAAACACGCAGGGAGCTGGACCTTTGCTCGCGCCGTCCCGCACCCGAGGTGCTGAGCGTGGCGGCGGCCCAGGCGGAGAGGATGCCGCTGTCGACCGACCGGATGCTCACAGGAGGAAGGGGCAGAGATCACGTCTAACCTGATGGGCTTGGGAGAGTGGGCCCACCGCACCCAGCCTCAGGCGCTCCCCCCACCCAGGAAGTGGCGGCAGGGGGTTGTGGCGCTTGGGCTGTGTATACAAAGCGAGCTTCCTGATTATGCAGAACAAAGCGAGGAGACAAAGTTATTCATAGCCTTTGGATCAGCAAAATGTTAACTTTTAAATGCTTTTTTTACAACAAATTTTAAAACACCGGGGACCTAAAGATAAATTCCAGCCATATGTCTCCGCCTGAGCGATGCTTAACCAGGAGCTGCTTTTCCAATGAGGCCTCTCTCTAGCTGAGAGCTCTCCTTCCCTGTGGATGAGAACATTCGGGCAAAGAAACAAACCCGAGAAGGGTGGGGGTGGAGCAGAGCTCTAGTTATTCCTCCAGACGCATTAATATTTTCTATGTGGCACGCGCTGTTCCTGGGGCTGGGGACCCGGAGGGAATGCAGAGGAGTCTCGCGCTTGCTGACACGGCCGACTGGGGCACCGGGCGGCGGCAACGGCCCGGGGTTGTTGAGTGGTGGTGGTGGTGGTGGTTTTTCTTCTCCTCCCTCTCCTCCTCCCCGCTTCCTTCTTTTCCCCCATAAGCTGAAACCCATAACAGAAATGTAAATTTGCTCGATTTTTAAGTGTTTGCAACCTGATGAGGGCTAAAAAACTTGCGTCTCCGATGAAATTGGACTCGCAGGCTTCCGGGTCATAAACCTGAAGCAAATTTAACAGGAAGCACTGAATGCCAAGGTCAAACAAACCAGGGTTCTGCACTTGGTAGGGGAGAAGGGCTCTGCCCAGTCTGGGAGGGGGAGGAGCCAGGGACAGCCCTGACCTGCGTTTTTGGAGGTGAGGCCTGGTATTTAGCAAGCAGCTCCCTCTGGGGAGGGGAGGTGACAGCGTTTCCTGTGGGGGCGGGGCAGCATCTACTAAGGGTGGGTGTGAACCCGGCAGGTACAACAGACAGATAGGTTCCTGTGCTAATTAATGAAAACAGAGTTTTTTGAAAGCTAAGAATAGATGCAGCCCTGGATAGGACATAGAATGCTGAAGTGTCTTTAAGAATAAATGGTGACCTGCAATGGCTCTCAGGACAAAGGACGGGCTTTCTTAGGAGGCGGGGCCGCCTGGGGAAATGACCTGCCTTTCCCTTCTCTGCGCCCCTGGACAGCGGTGGGAGCAGGCGAGAGTGCCGGAGGGCAGAGGGGACCACACCTCCGATGTCACGACCATCGCTAACCCAGTGGGTTCCCTGCTCCACTGTCCCCACACAGGGGGCTGTGCTGAGTCTCTGCACCCTCAAAGTGCCGCCTGATCTGATCTGTTAGCAGAAGGGGTCTCTCAACAGCCCTGCCACGTGGAAAAATGGTTCCACTAGTGTTCTTCTGCAGGTTGGATTCTCCCCAAATTGGACTACATCAGTCCTTCCTGTTTGCCCTGTAATACTCACAAACATCCTGCTCGATCAGAATTCCATGGAGCATACGTGGAAATTCTGCTTTAATCCTAAATCATTGTCTTCGTGGTGAGAGTCCCATCCTGAACGTTGGGAAGGGGACCGGCGGAATTTTTCGCTTGGGCCAGACTTGACCCCTGAATTCCCTCGAACCTTGTCTGTCTCGCAGGTGGAAGAGGCACTGAGTGAGGTCGATTTCCAGCTCAAGGTGGACCTGCACTTCACGGACAGCGAGCAGCAGTGAGTGACCCCCAAGCCCTCGGATTGTGGTGTGGCATCCCCCAGCCCCAGCCCCAGCCCTTCCCCTCCCCTGGGGCGTCCTCATGGCCATGAACCTCAGAACGTCCTCAGAAATGTGCCGATCAGCTGCTGGGCCCCGTCCACACCCACAGCTTCCCCAGGAGCGTGGGCTCAGCTCACCTGCGTGGTCACTCACTCCAAACCCCCCACTTCAGGCACAGGGCACCCCTGGCTTCCCGGCTTCAGGGGCCTGCTCCTCCTCCTGCCTGGCCCCTGCACGCCTTTCCAGTGCGCTGTTTGTTAGGCGTTCAGGTTCAGGCCTCTCTGAGCTGGCAAACCTCAAGGCCCCTTCGGACTCCAAGGAGGTTCCGCCGGGACCCCAGGACTTGGCATGAATACCCGCCGTTGGGTCCCTGCCATCTGACGCTGAAAATCCGTTGGTGTGTGGCGGGCTCACGGCGCTCCTCTTCCCGGAACCGCTTCCTCTACACTGTTTCTGTGGGCTCCTCCTCCCGCCCCGGGGCCCACTGGCACAGCCAGAGCCTCTCCACGACTGGGGGCAGGGGGGGCGGGGTGGGGAATAAATAAATAGTCCTTATTTCCAGGCATTGGAAAATCTGGTCGAGTGCGTGACCAGATCTCCACGCTCTCACGCAGTTCCTAGCTTCTTTCCATTGTCCTTGTCCCCTTGCTTCGCCCACCCAGCCCCAGGCTTTGTCTGAGGAGGGGGTTCTGGGGCAGCAGGACACTGAGTGCCCTCCTGCCTCCCCACCGGGGGGTGCAGGCCTTGTAAGCCAGGCACAGGGAGGAGGGGGAGCCCATGGGTTCACTTGCTAACGGGCTCCCCGCACGGCGCAGAGGGAGGCACCGCGTCCTTGGCGCTGCTTGTGGTGTTCGCAGCCGTTCCCTGGAGAGGGCCCCGCAGGCAGCCCTCCAGCCCCTCCCCTGCAGTTCTGTGATGCAGGGAGGCCTCCCGTGGTTGGCTTGCTCGCTCCTCCTCGCAGGAAGCTCTTTCAGAAGGTTCTTCTCAAGAGAACCCGCATCTGGCCCTTGGGAAGTGACCCCGGACCCTCTGACCCTCGCCGCCTGCTGCTGGGGCCCCCTCCCCTGCTCTGCGGCTCAGTCTTCTTTTGGGTAATGCAGCCGCCACCCTCAGCGTCTCTCCTGAGGACGTTTGCAGGATCAGTCAGGCACCCAGGCCCAAGGTCCCCATTTCTGGGGCCTGCAGGGCGAGCCCACTTGGAGACCCCTCTTATTAGGCCTAAGGTTGTGGGAGGGCATTCCCTTTCCATTGGTTCTTCTGGCAGAATCACGGTGTGCTCTGGCCACTCTGGATTAATCTCCGGTTCTTGTCGATATAATGTCATCAGCAATACGTCACCTTGTCCCGTGGGGAATGCGGAACAGGGAGCCCATGGGCTAGAGCTAGTGGAACAGTCTCCCAATCCCCCCAAAGTCCACACTCCCTATCGGAACTTCCCCCGCCCCCTTCTCACGGACTGTCCCACACCGGAGATGTGTCTCATTGTCACAGGAGTTTCCATAACGAGCAGAGTTGAGGTAGGGGTTCCGAGCTACGGGGTGGCGGGGGGGAGTGCACTGCTGAGCCATCAGAGACCGAGTGGCGGTGCCCAGTGAGGACAGACATCTGCCGGTGTGCAGGTGGCCCTGGCTCTGGGCCGTCTGGGCGCGACATCAGCGAACCCTCACTCCTGTGTGGACCCTCAGCCCCTCCGGCCACCTGCTGTCCTCATCACTTCGGTTTACCCCTTGGTGGGATGGTGGGTGCTTGAGAAGTCTCACGTTCCCACCGCCGTGTCCCAGAATTGTCGTTCTAGCACCAGGTGGAGCGCAGAGCCCTTCAAGACGGTGGCTGTCCCTAACCTGTGAACTCGGAAGCTGAGCCCCGCCCACATTGATCTCAGGTCCCCACCGAGCCCTCTGGGATTTCTTCCATTTCCTTATTTCACTGACTGTCCCCCGCCCTATCTTATGCCCACTTCCTTCAGAGACACCCGTCGATCCACGGAGACCTTCCCAGTCACCTCAGAACCCTGCCACTGGCCCCGAACTCATGCCAGAAGTCCCGCCCCACCGGGCCCTCCAGGCTGCCTCGGTGACAAATCATGGCGGAGTCGGGGAACGGCAGTTAATGCAGAGCCTGTGTACCGGGGATGGGCCCAAACGAGACGGGTCCCGTTCAGCCACCTGGGCTCTGCGCTCATGAGCTCCGAGCCGTGGACAAGTCCCTGTCCCTTCTTAACCCTCAGTAGCCGCGTGTGTGAAGTGGGGTCACTGTAGACCCCGCACTTCTGGGTCTGTCGTGACGAAGGGAGACGATATCCAGACCAGCCCAAGGGCGCGGCCCCCGCATGACCCCCTCTCCACAACACAAAGCGCTCAGTACCCGTCGGAGCAGGCCTCCGCGGAGAATCGGATTAGCCGAGAGGAACAGGAAGAGAGCGGCTGCGGAAGAATCAAAAATGCCATATTTTTTCATAACGCGCTCGTGGTAAGGATGATGAAGCATCTGCAGCGAACCCCGGATGTAGTCGCCAGGCTTTGGCCCGCCACCAGGCAGTCGGCTGCTCCGGAGCCACCAGGTCCACGCGGGGACGATGTAGAGGGGTCTGACACGCAGTGTTGGGGGCGGAGGGGCGCTCGGAGGGGCTTGCCGCGGGGGCCGCGGTGAGCCTGACCCCCGGGGACATAGCTCTGTGTGCACAGCCACTTGGGGGTGTTACCCTGGCGCCGTGGGTAGAGTCCAGCGATGCTGCTAAGTTCTGCAAAGCACAGGACAGCACCCCCCACCAGCATAGCGTTATTCCGTCCCCAGCGTCAGCGTCCCTGGGGTGAGGGACCCTGCTCTCGTCTAGCCTCGCGTCATCACCGGCGGCTCTGCAAAGGCCTAGGGACACAGGCTGGGGCGGGGACGGGGAGCCCCCACCCGCGCTCATCACGCCCACCCTGTCCCTGGACGGCCCTGCCCAGCAGGACATCCTTCCTGCCTTCGAGGACCCCGCCATACTGCCGCGCCTTGGAAGTCCAGGTGACAGTGCCCATGGACGAGACCTCAGCCACCTCTCTCTCTCCAGGGGAACATCTTTCTCTGTGTTGTGTGACCTTGTTCCGTGTTTCAGCTGCTGCGTGAGAACCCAGGCACCCTGCTCGCGCGGCGCCCCGAGTTCCTCTCCACCCGTCTAAGCTGAGAACCGACCCCCCCGCCAAGAGCTGAGTTCCCCCATTCGTTGGTCTGTCCCTTACACAGCACACAAGGCCCGTCCCCTCCCTGTTTCTGGTGTCCTTACCCCACGAAGGCGGCTCAAATTCTTGTCCACGCTCTTGCACCTTTGCCGCCCTGACGCCTGTTTCACCTCCTGCTGTTGGAGCCCCGAGGTCGTGTCCGTGGTGCCTGTGCCTGAGGGCTCCACGGGGCGGGGGGGGCGGGGGCGGGCGTGCAGGGACGCAGAGCAGATGGCGGAGCCAGGTGGGCGAGGGCCCAGCCTTTCGGCTTTGCCTCGGGACCTGGAACAACTCAGTCCGCTCGTGTTGGCTTCACGTCCTCACCGGTCGGCGGGATGATCTCATGAGTCAGTGCCTCGTGTGATGGGCTGGGGGAAGAGCACTGCGCTCAGTTCATTGCGAGGCCTCTGTGCGTACGTGGTCGTCAGAACTAAAACGGCTCTCAGTGTGCATAGCTTTCTGAGGCTTGGGGGCACCCTGTTCGCCCCCTCCCCAGGAGGTTGCTTCCTGGTTAACAGGCAGCCGTTCCCTGCGGTCAGTTGTCGGGGTCACACAGGTTCCCATCACTTAGTGGGCTCTGCCGCTGGCCGGCTCTGAGCCCCCGGGGTTCCCAGAAGCCACAGTGCTGGGCGGGGTCATGGGGTCGGCTGCCCTCCCCTCTCTCCCTCTGCCTCGCCGCCTCGTCTGTGCAGGGAGAAGGGACTCGCCCCCTGACGCTCTCTGAACTCTCCGTTCTGCTGACGGAGGACCCCCCATCCGGGCTTCCCAGGGGCTCTCGGGCTCAGGGACGTGAGGAGAGCCCGAGGGGTCGGTTCCCAGAGCTGAGACCAGCACTGGGTGACTTTGTTCAGGGAAAACTCCGTCCCATTTTTGTGACCAAAGACGGCTGGGCCTTGCCTGCGGGTGGGTTTCTCTCTTAGGAAGCAGACGCACCCCAGTGACAAAATGCGCAGGAAAGAGGCGGGCTTGACAAACCGTCAGACTCCTCGCCCCTGTGCTTGGGAGCCAGCTGCTCATTCCTTCTTTCTCTTGTTAAAAATGCTTTTTTCGGTTGCCGTTTCCGTTCGGTATCATCTTGTGGTGCCCAGGTGCCCAGCCTAATGGTTGGACAGTCCCCCCACTTTCCGAGCGGCCCCCCAGGGTCTCCGGCACCCACTTGGCCCCGACCACAGTCATGACACTGTCACTGACCGTGTTCCCCAGGCTGTCCTTGACGTCCTGAGACTGTTTTGTAACTGCCCCTTTGTGCTCCTTAGTCCCCTCACCTTCCCCCCAGCCCCAGCCCCTCCCATCTCGCCACCACCAGTGTCTGTATCTGTGGGTCTGTTTCTATTTTGTTCATTCATATTGTGTTTCAGATTCCACATATAAGTGAAGTCATATGGTATCTGTCCTTCTCTGACTTACTTTACTTAGCGTAATACCCTCTAGGCCCACTCACGCTGTCACGAGTGGTAAGGGTTCACTGTCTCTTGTGGCCAAGGAACCTTCCGAGGCACGTTTGCACCACGCGTTCCGATCCACTCGCCCACTGACTTGGGCTACTGTAAATAATGCTGTGGTGACCATAGGGTGCGTATATTCTTCCAATCACGCCTTTCAATCGGCACGCATTTGATCAGTCCTGCAGTTTGCCGTGCGCTGGGCTAGGCCTTGGGGCCGTGAAGACGACTCGGTCACCTTTCCCAAGGTTAGGAGGTAGGAGCAGAGTGGGAAGGACAGACTCCCGCAGGCAGCACAGTGCGGGACGCCCGCCGGGAGACGCAGCGTGTGTGGAAGGCGGGCCCGGCAGGGGCCCTGGGGAGCTGGGCCTGGAAGGGGTCCAGGTTCCCTCCGGTCATGGACGGGGGGCATGGTGTCAGGGACGCCAGACCTGACAGGGAGCAGCTGTGATGTCCGTCTTCCCTTCTCCGAGCCCGTGTCTCCACCTGCCTATCGTGGGAAAAGGTTTCTACCCTTGCACATGCCCCTGGGGTGGGACGGACGACTCGTGTGCGGCGGGTGGCCGGGGCGCGGCCGTTGGCAGGCCTGCCCGGACGAAGGCAGAAGTCACCCGCCGTCACTCACGGGAGCTCGCTCACTTGCCTTGCAGGCTGAGGGATGTGGCGGGGGCCCCCGTGATCAGCAGCCGGACGCTGGGCTTGCACTTCCACCCGCGCAGAGGCCTGCACCACCAGGTCCCCGTCATGTTCGACTACTTCCACCTGTCGGTGATCTCGGTGACCGTCCACGCCGCGCTGGTGGCTCTGCAGCAGCCCCTGATCAGGTATGGCGTCACGGGCCCCGAGGCACGGCGGATACCTCTCCGTTCAGCCTCCGTGCAGGTACGGAGGTGGCTGGTGCCGACCAGCACAGGACAGAGCAGCCTCCGCCCAGCGGAGGGTCCGGCTCTGAGCCTCACTGAGGGCAGCGCACAGGCAGGCAGGGGAGCTGAGGGCCCCAGGAGCCGAGGGGACACAGGCCGGGAGCCTGGGACCGTAACCGGCAAAGTACCGATCGGCCCTGAAAACGTGGATTCCACACCCGGCTTGGCCTCCCTCTCTCTGCGCCTCCTCGGAGAAGTCACCTAATGCCCAGAGACAGCCACCTTCCTCTCGAAGACAGCAACACTAATGGGTCCTGTCCTCCGAAGGTGCTAGTGGCCAGGCCAGAGTAGGGCGCAGGCCCCGCCGCAGCCTGGCTGGGGACAGGAGGGGCGCAGCTCCTCCAGGGACGCGCTAAAAATAGAGCTGTCTTCTGCTCTCTCTCCTTTTTCTCAGGAAGCGTTTCTGTGCCTCAGCTCGCTGTGGCTGGGGACAAAGGGAAGCCTGGAAAGTTACAGGAAATACCTGTCCGACAGACAGGGCGAGCTCTAGGTTTTCTAGCAAAGCCATTTTCGAGGCATCGGTTCAATCCAACCAGCAGGAAGCAGGTGTGAAATTGAAACGTAACCTCGAAAGAACCTTACCTTCCCCGGAGCAGACTGCAGAGAAGAACCCAATTTTTAATCCTCCTGGAAATTCAGCTGAGATTTTTCAGATCCACTGGAAAGTCTACTTTGGACCAGGCCCTGGTCAAATAATGAGTCTCTTTAGTTCTTAATTTGCAGTCTGGCCCCCGAGTGTGCTGCGTGCATCGCTGCTCAGATATAGTCTCTACGACTTCTGGAACGTTCCTTCTAGCTAAGCTGGGCACTTGCTGCAAATCTCAATTAGAAACAAACCAGATCAACAATAGCAACAATGTAAATATGATGATGATTACGTTAGATTGCGTTACGTGTGTGGTATTTCGATAATAGGTGTCAGCATGCACTGAGTCGTCGCTCTCTGCCAGACGCAGGACTGAAAGCTGAGCTTGTCTGACCTCGTGAATCTCTCGCAGTAACCCCACCGGGACAGAGACACGAGGACGTTGAAAAGCTGTGCCCAGGTCCCAGAGCTGACAGGGGCCGCTCCGGGGGCCGAGCCCTGGCCGGTGGGGTGCACTGGCTGCCTCTTAACCACCTGGCCACGCTGTCCTTGAGTGACAGCTCTGTCTAGCCACCCTCTTCACCCAGTTTGGCTCATGCACTGTTCTGCGCTCACTGGCCTGGGTCTACCTCCATCCTGTTACACCTGCAGCTCTCGAGAGCAGACTGTGTTTACGGTGAGGGCCGCGCCTTCACGATCCTGCCACCTCGGCACCTGCTCACTGCCTGGCGTGTGGCTCGAGCCTCAGGAATGTTTGAGTGAGTGAGCGAAGTAAGCAGAATGGATTAGAACCTTCCGAGAGATTTTCCTGGGCACCTGCGCTGGAGATGCGGCCGTCTGAGGCTGTTGCTTATCAAGTCTTTGCCTGGGAGACTCGGATTCTGCCTGGGGAATGAGGCGTGTCTATCCGCAGTGTTTATCATGTAAGACGCTGACCATCGGGGTATTTAATAGAAGAGACCGGAAGAAAGAGGAACTCAATGCAAGGAGACTTCGCCAATGTATCAATTGATGAGAATCGGAAAGGTAGAGGGGGTGGTCATACACCCAAATGCGATCAGTTCAGGTCATCTTGCCAGTGACCCCAATCTCCCTCGGTGCTGCCTTTGAGGGCCGCTGTCACGTCAGGTCAGCTGATCTCGGTGGTGACTTACAGGGCTGGACAGGGTCTGTTTTTGTCTGCGGGGCCCATGACAGCGTCTCCAGCCACCATGGACACCGCGGACGGCAGTCCCTGACGTCCCGGTCCTACTAGAACTGCCCCCATGGGCCTCTCCCGTCGCTGCCCCTCCCCCCCGGCCCCTGGGGCTGACTTGGTGATGCCGTCACTCCCTGTACATCCTGTGTCTCCCTCTTCCCTTCCCCTCTCCAGTTTCACCCGTCCGGGAAGAGGCTCCTGGCTCGGCAAGGGTGGCCCCGACATGGGACCGGAACAGTCCAGCCTGTCTCTGGAGAACCTGGTCTTCGGAGCCGGATACTGCAAGCCGACTTCCTCAGAGGTAACATCCGAGGGGTCAGGGGGTGCCGGGACCCCCGCTCTGCAGGGTGTGTGGGTCCCGTGAGATTCCGACATTATTCAAGGTCCCGCTTAGAGGTTCTTCGCTCTGCGTGCCCCCCCGCCCCGCCCGCCATCAGCCCATCCGTTCCTTCTTTTCATCACCGCTGCATCCATCAGGCCCATTCCGAAGGCCAGGCCTTGGGGCCGGCGCCGGCGGGGAAAGGGTCTTCATACAGCGTCTCTTCCGCGTGGCCTCTTGAAGGGCACAGTTCGCTGGGGGCCACGGGCCTGTGGTGCGTGGCTTCCCCCCGAGCACGTGGTTGCCTTGGACGCTGGTCGGATCTCAGCTGGCTTCAAAACCTGGCTGTGAGTCTCGTTTGCTCATTCCTCTGAGCTTCAGTCCCCCGCCCCAGAGTGGGGTTGCTGACACTCAGTGACTCCACGGGGTCGTAGCGACGGGCGTGGGACCGATGACTGACGCCTCTGTCGAGTCATGCTCACGGGGAAGGCTGGGTGGTGACGGAGCTGAGCCACACGGACGTCCCATCCTGTCCCTGCAGACTGAGAGTGGTGGAGGGACAGACGGGTGTCTCCGGCGACGTGGGCGTGCCCAGGGGACTGTTCAAGCCCCTCGGCCTGGTGCGGGGTGGCGGGCGAGGGAGCCCTGCGTCTCAGCTGAGGAGGCGGAGTGTGACCCAGCCGCACCTGCACCTCTGAGACCGCTGCCACGGGGCGGACAGAGAGAAGGTTCTGGTCGCCGAGTCCCACTGCGCTAAGCCCTATGTGATGTGGGGGGACTCCTTCACCCTCGTCGAAACTCAGGATCCTCAACTCCAAAATGGGACAACACCTGTATTTTAGAGAGGATTTCAGGGTTAATATGTGTAAAAACTGTACAGAAATAGACTCCTACCAGGCGTGTGATACAATAGCGTTTTTATTAAATGATTTTTTTTCTTGGCTATTTTTGGGGATATGTGTCAAAGAAGACATCCGTGTCTTTTACCGGCGTCAGATAACATGGCTTATTTGTGGGTGCTCAGCTGTGAACTTGCTCCGGGAGCTCTGCTCATTGGCGTATCTTCAGGATGTGTTTCTCTCCCGCGCATCCTCCATCTGGACCCCATCCAACGCTGCGGGCTCCGTGCAGCGCCCACCCCTCCTTCCCACCAGGCAAGGGCAGCCAGGCAAAGAACACACCCGCTCCCCACCGCCCCGCCCCTGCCAGCCTCGAGGGCTCTGCCTCCAAATCCCCAAGAAGCCCCGAGCATCCATGAATCCCCCCAGAATCCATTGGAGTCCTAACAGACTGCAGCCTCAGCTCAGGGGTTGGAGAGCAGGTGTTCCCTGCAAAGCAAGGCTCTCTGTGGAGAGGCGTTGGCAGAAACTTGCGTCTCGAAGCAAAATGAGCTGACCGGCCAGACGAATCCCAAAGCTCGGGGAGGCGCAGGGCGCTGTGACGCGCCGCGTCCCTTTGTCATTAGCCCCTCTCTCCCCGGAGCCCCTTTCCCAGACTTTGGATCTAGAGCTGGAGTGAGGGCTTGCGTCTCTCCTGATCAGGGCCCGCAGCTTGGCCCTGGAGGAGTTATTTCTTCTCTCTGACTCGTGGCTTGTCTGTGAGAAGGGGCACTAATGCCTGCCCAGCGGGGTGGCGGAGATTAAATGAGTAAGCACATAAAAGCCTGGAGCTTAGAGCCAGGCATCAAAGTGCTCCATAAAACCCTCTGCTAGTATTAGATTTCTTTTTGTTGATCCACATACTTAAATCGAATAATAATTCAGTCGAATGTTACTTCAAGAGCCCCAGTGCGGTCACGTGGGCAGGAAGCCAAAGGAAAGGACTCCAGTGTGGTTCTGTTCTTGGCTTCAGCACCAACCTGCTGTGTGACCCTGAGTGAGAAGCCTGCCTTCTCTGGGTGTCAGTTTCCCATGGTGGGGGAAAAGGACTAGATGAGGTCATCCTGGAGACCTCTGTGCTGAAGGTCCTGCGGTAGCTCTGACCCTACCTGGACAGCAGGGGGCGCTCCACACCTGCTTGCTGAGTGAGCCCCGATTCTCCAGAGAATCAGAATGGGTGGCGTGTGTGTACACAGACACACACCTCTCAGAGAGAGGTTTACTTATTTTAAGGCACTGTCTCCTGTGATAGTCGAGGCTGGACCTCCAAAACCGCAGGTTAGATCAGCAGGCTGGAGATGCGATACCGATCACTTCAAATCTCCTTTTTGCACACCGAGCTGCCCCCGGGTGCTGTGTTGAGCCGTGGCACCCAGGGACCTTGCCGCCCCCGTGTTCCTCCTGCAGGCAGAGAAGATGACGCAGAGGGGTTCAGCTAGGTCTCTGCAGTCACGCAGCTGCGCAGCGACCAGACTGGGGTTTGAACTTCGTCGGCCTGTGATGCTCCCTCCCACCCGTGTCATTGGCCACGAGGAGGTTGACGGCTAGCTGCAGCAGGGACACAGGCTCGTCTGCTCTGCCAGGCAGTGCCGACAACCCCCGCCCCGTGTCTGCCTGGTGTGGGGCATGCCCTCAGGAGACCTTCGCTGAAGGACTGAGTGTCGCACACCCGGAGGCGGAGCACCTCGGAGGGCAGGAGAACGAAGGCCCTTGCAGGCTGGCTGTGGAGACGAACTTCCCCGGCGGATCCGTTCCTGGCCCTGGGGCTTTGCTGGCCGGCGGAGATCACCGCGGCTCCACGGGGGGGGAGGCCGGGGCGGGTGACTCTGTCAGGGAGGAACGTGCTGGCCACCACCTCGAAACCCCTCCGTGCTCGGCTTGGCCTGGAAGAGGGCTTCCCAGACGCACGCAGGAGCGCGTGCCGTGGAGACAGTGCCGGTTGCCACGCTGGGGCCGTCTCCCTTGTGAGTCGGGCTGCGTGGAACCGAGGGCAGAACCGGCCTCGAAAGGACTGACGCCCGCTTTACGCACTTCCACGGGGCGTTTGGCTTCCACGCTGAGCCCTGGACCGTGACAGCCCCCTCTTGCTCACGGGAGGCGTGGGTCTGGCAGGGCGAGGTGAAGCGGGGGAAACCGAGGCACAGAGCTGACTTCTGGACGGCAATCTCCAGTCTCCCAGGAGTGCCCTCCTTTCCACTCTCCGCTGCAGTTTCATCGGGCGCTTTGCATTCTGCCCTCGATCTAAACATACCTGTGCTTGTCACCGTCGACATAGCCATCCCTGTCACGAGGATCTGGAGTTACGTGGGAAAGACACGGATCCTCGTTAGAGCTGTTGACACAGCGTGCTGTGCGGTTGCCTCTGGACAGTGATGTCTCCATTGGTGTGTTTACGAAGCACCTAAGACGTCTCAGGCTCTGTGCAAGGAGTTCGAGACACAGAACGGACGGAAACGGCGTTCTCAGGCCCCACCCGGGGGGGCGTCTTCGCTTCTGCAGCCCCGCCGTTGCCGACAGGCTGTGGGTGCTCGGGCAGCGCTGGGCGCACAGGTGGGGTGAGATGATACATCGTTAGGGTCTCGCTTCTACGTGAGGGCCGACCGCAGCTGGCTGAGCCGCCAGATGCAGACGGTCCGGAGCCCAGGGGTCACGGTACCTTTAGAGGCCAGCAAGACCTTTAGTTGTATTCCAAGTCAAAACAAAAATTGGTTCTGATCCAGTTTGGATTATATTCATCTTTACATCAATACAGTCCTACAAATATAGGTTTAAATCTTTTTTAAAAATTTTACACTATCTTTCATTGATTATGCTATTACAGTTGTCCCAATATTTCCCGCTTTGTCCCTCTCAACTCGGCAGCCCTCATTTCCTCAGGCAACCCCACACCATTGTCTGTGCCCCCCAGAAGTCATAATCGGGCTCTGGGATCAGTGATTGCGTCTTCTCACTTTCGTGTCCTGGTTCCAGACGTGAGGAAGCACAGGTGGGCTGGGCGCGTCTTTGCTGAAGGGCCCTGTTGGGTGCTGTGGGGTGTTCCGCAGCATCCCCAGGTAGCAGCCAGTAGCTCCTCCCACTCAGCCGTGATTGTCGCTGTGCTGGGGCCAGAGGCTGGGCAGTGGGCCTTCGCAAGGAGTCTGCGCTGCCTGTGGCTTGGTCAGGGAGCCGTAGCAAGGAACAGGGGAGCACAGAGAAGACCCGGCTGTCCTTCAGACAGGAAGAGCAGCCGAGAGGGTCTGTTCAGAAATACTGCAGCGGCAGGCAGGCTTGGAGAAGCCTGTTTCTGTTTGAACACGAACGTTAAGATTGCTATGGAGACGAAACACACGTTGGAGTATCAGATCCCAGGAAAACCTCGGTTGAGTAAAGTGACAGTGACCCTGGGCAGAAATCAGACTAACGTCTCAAGTCTCCTCCATATCGACCCAGAAAGTTTCAAGTCAGCCTGCATCTCGTTTATATAGAGAGACCCAGAGGAAGAAAGGAAGGAAGGAAGGAAGGAAGGAAGGAAGGAAGGAAGGAAGGAAGGAAACAGATTTAAGAGCACATAGAACAGGCCGGAAGCAGGTCAGCCGCGTGCTGAGCTTGGTTGCATTGACAACACCACGAGCTTCGCCTCCGAGACTACTGGGGCGTGACCCCCACATTTGGCCCTCCCCGCCGAAGAGCAAGCAGTGGGCTCTGACCGCCTGTCCCAAGGACCGTGCTCCCCACTGCCCCCTCTGCCTCCCAGAAGCAGGCCCAGGACCACAGGTTCGATGCATCCAGGGGAAAGGACCCAGGAGCCCCAACCCGCAGCAGAATTTGTCCCCAGTGAAGAAGCCCTTCCCGCCCACGTCCAGTGCAATGGGGTTTCCGGTTGCGATAGACCTGTGCCCGCCCTGTGTCCCCGTTCTTCTCCCCTCCTCACGGGGGTGTCCACGTCAGCCCCCCTCCCATTCTTACCCTGGTACGCCAGGTAGGACAGTTCACTTAGAACCATAGGTTGCTGGGCCAAGAGGAGCCACATCCAGACGGAACACTAACCACCTCCGGTTTCTCAGAGATCTGATAGTCGGAATAGGACGCCGAGAGCGCAGGAGAGAGCTCCCCTCACACGAGGCCGTTCTGGGTGGGGGACGAAGAGAGAAGAAGTTGGCGATCGGAGTGACGGTGGCGGCAGAGACTGGCCGGGTGCTCCCCAGTCCCGTGCCCTGTGGACAGGCACGTTTGAAGACACGCCTCCCAGCCTCCCAGTCTCCCAGCCTCCCAGCCTCCCAGCTTGCTGCGCAGTTAGTTCAGGGCCACGTGTCGGGCTCCAGCCAGTGGGATACATAAGGCTCGTTCCTTAAAAGTAGTTTGTGTGAGGCTCCAGACTGTCCATTCCTTTGCAAGGTGGCTCAGAGAACATTAAAGCTGAGAGGGTCACAGATGGAAGGATCCCTGGGTCCCTGCTCCTGGGAATCGCCCCCAAAACTACTGACTCACAGTGGGTCTTTGTCCTTTGCACCGATGGAGACCCAGCTTCCACGGTGTGTGCCCTAAGCGTGCAGAGTTATTCGTCACCGCAGCACCGTCTGACCCACCCTGACCATAACTCTGGCTCTCTGCAGAACGGTACCTGGAATTCTCGAAACCTAGAGCTCTGGCGTGCAAAACCTGCGTAGAGACTGTGGTGTGGTCTCGAGATCTAGGGTGCATGGTGGGGTTTGGTGGGCGGTGGGCCAGGCCTCCAGTACCAGGCCCTGACATCCTTGGCGGTGACTCTCTCAGACTCGGTTTCTAGCGGGCCCCAGCCAGAGGGCCACCCAACTCTGGGACACAGCACAGGCAACGCAGGGAGAAAGCACGCAGGCTGTGAACCCGGTGACCCCCCCTCTGAGTGACTTCCCCATAACCCGGGCAAGGAAGACACCCAGCAGCAGACTGACTGGCTTTGCATGACAGTGCGGGTGATGGCCCGTGAGCACCGTGAACACGTGTGCCCCCGCGAGGGCTCCACCAGGCACGTGCGCTATGGCGGCACGAGACGCAGAGCACCCTCTCCGTCACTGCCCACTGCGTGGAGCCTGGTCTGCAGGCCGGCAGACGGGGCGCACCTGTCTCCCTGAGGCCCCTTCCGCCTCTGTGTCCTCAAATCTTCGCTGCCCTGGGATTAGCGGAGCTGCAGGCAGGACTGGACAGAATCCTGGCAGCCGGGGGGCGGGTCACAGAGGGGTCCCTGGGGCGATGCGGGCAGCACCTGCAGGCCCAGCTGCCTTCTCCTCTTCCTCCTCTCTCCCCAGGTCTCGCCCTGGATAGAGGCGCACGTACGTCTCAGAGGAAGAAAGGGACATTTAGAGAGATAGCCGAACGGCTGGCGTCGCTGCCACCCTCACCCCCCCCCCAAGAAGCTGGCCCAGGGGAGTCTGTCGCCAAGCTCAGGCTGTCAAAGTTCCCTTGTCAAACACAGCTCTGCCCACCGCCGATGCAAGCCCGTCAAGCCTCCCGGCTTCCTGGCTGTTGATGTTTTTGTCAACATAGATGTAGATATCACAAGTCCAACAAATTTGCGCTTTTCAGTAGCTCCGACGGTGGTGACATGACGGCGGTGACAGGCAGAGAGAGTCTTTCCCTGGGGCTGCCCCGTAGCTGGGGACAGCGCAGTCAGCACTGGCCAGGAGCGCTCAGCGGGACCTCCCCGGGAGCCTGGGAGAACCTTGTGTGTGTCTGTGCCCCGTTTCGAGGTTCTGAGTTAGCCCAGCTGGCGGGAGGGCTGGGGCAGGGGGCGAAGGAGGAGAGAAAGGGGACGTCCGTATGTAAGAGCGTCAACAACAAAAATAAAAGACAAAGGGAAGAAAGAAAGGAGTATTACAGAAGTCTCCCCCGGCGATTCCCTCCCCCCCTCCCCCAGGCAGGTCTCCAGGACTGGACCGGCAGGCTCAGACTTGGGCCCCGGGCGCACACGGGCCCACGCCAGGACCCTCCTCCGCCTGAGTCCTCGAGCTCGGCGCCTTCCTGAGCTGGAGGTCATGAGCCCACGAAGCGCCGGGTGTGGAGTCGGGGCGCGCTCTGTGCGAGTGCAGAAGGCAGCAGGAGCTCTCCCTGCGGGGCCCCCGCGGGTCTCGCCAGGCTCGCTGATTCAGGGTTCCCTCCTCCAAAGCCTTCCAGCTGCCCGCCGCCCTGACCCCAGGGGGGGTGAGGAGGCCCTGCCCGGGGCCCCGGGTGTCTTCCTGCTCACTCTCATGCTCTCATCACGGAACCTTTGTATTTCATTGCCACTGCTTGTTTCCCAGCCACGCTCTCACCAGACTCTGAGCTCCCAGACAGGGGGCAGTAGCGAGTCCCACTGCGCAGTCTCAGACCAGCGGGTGCCCCAGAAACGGCCCCAGGTGGGCGGCCATCACCGCGTGGCTCCCGATGGTCTCTGGGCTGTGTCCTGTTTAATGTCCGTGATAACCCCCTGAGCTGAGCATCACCTGCCTTTTGGACATAAGCAAACGGAGGCTCGGAGAGCTGGACTGACGTGGCTCGGGTCCCGCCGTGTGAAGCAGAGGAGAGGAGCCAGGGCGGCAGGGTCCAGCACCCGTGGGCCCAAGTTAGGATCGGCGCGTGGCAGGAAAGAGCCCCAGGCTGCCAGCCCCAGCTTCCCCCAGCCCTGTCCCCTCCTCACCCCACTGCACCTGCACCCTGCTCACAGCGCTTCTTCCTCCCAAACACGGCAGGAGGGGGCCCCCTGACTGGTCTGTGCTCGTAGCCGCGCCAGCCGAGCCCACGCGAACCGCAGCTTGCACATAACGATTCGCCGAGCTGTCCAGGGCTTGACGTGGGTCACTGGGAGGGTCACTGTGTTTGCTGCCCGGACTTGGAGTACAGAAACCCAGACTTAAGTCGGACTCGGCCATTGACTAGCTTTGGGTCTGGAGTGTGAGGCAGCGAAGTAACAGCAACACGTGCTGTTGCGACAGGCAGGTCACCAGGCCACCTCTGTGGTGGAAGCTGCCAGGGGCAGGATCCAGGCTCAGTGATTCTAGAAACTACAGGGGGGCTGGCTCCTGGGATCCCCCCGCCGAGCCATCGGCCGGTCCTCCCCATCCGCGACCTTTCCTCCCTGAAGAACGAGCAGGACGGAAGGAGCGTCCCAACCCGCACTCCCTGTCTCCTGTGTTACGCATAATTGAATAGATTTAATAGTTTCTATTGTCTTGAAAAATCACTTTACAAATATTGAAATAGTAAACGATCCATCAAAGCACAGCGGTGCGATATTACCCCCTGTTCCCATGGAAACCAAATCACTCGGGTTCAGCGGGGCGATTATGAGCGGCGTGTGCCCTGCATGCGTGCCGGGCCGGTGTGGCGGTGTGCGCGAGGCGTCCATCATCATCACCCGCAGCCTGTGGGGCTCACCGCGGCTTGTGTTCGTTGTGGGGGTTTTAGAAATGGTTTCCTTTTCTGGTTTGGTTCAATTTAATTCTTCAAAGGGCGTGTTGCCATGTTGCCAGCGTCAGCAAGAAGTTTCTTGGCTGTGTGGCTCAGTCTGCTCTGTGTGTGTGTGTGTGTGTGTGTGTGTGTGTGTGTGTGTGTTAGAGGCAGGGCATTGACGGGTGGGACAGGATCTCTGGAGTGTAGGTCGGTGGCTGTAGCGAACCTCGGGACGTGGAAGTCCAGTATGCAGGAAACAGAACGGGGGCGGGAGATTTACTGAGCACCTACTATGTGCTGTGCCCAGTGCTCGCTTTTGGCAAACACGATCTCTTCCGAGTCTTCTAACGTCCGTGCATGTTTCTAAGTAGGAGGCCTGTTCCACACACGAGGAAACTTGAGGACCCCCGAGGCCAGGCATCTTCCCTAATCGCAGTTATTTGAGCCGGAATTCTAACCCGGCTCCTGATCGCTCGGAAGAGGTGGTTCTCTTCTGCGAGTTGTGTCTGCGCTCACTGAAACTGTGGTTCCCAGCGGAACGTGTGTCCCCCGTGGGCTGTCCTCATGGCCCGTGTGTTCAGTGTGATGGGCACAGGGTCGACGCCGAGGTAAATTTGTCCTTCCCCTGTCTTTATTGGTCTCGTTAATTTTTGCAGTTACAGTTGGAAGTAACAGAAGGAGGGTGATTGCTGGTTTTGCCCATGCGCTGACACTCGCATCCATCAGCCCCGCCTCTTCTCGGTGGGGCCCGCTCGGGGCGGCCCGTCGGTGCGCCCACCCCGAGGAGCGGGGCTCTCTGTCCGAGTCCACCCACCCGTCCACACAGCCCCCAGGTCCCTGCCGTGTCTTCCTGCCTCTTGCTTTCCCTCTTCTCTTGCTGGAATCCGCCCGCAGCGGATTCTGTCCCGTCCCCCAGAGATGCTCCTGCCGGGTGAGCTAGAATCCTGTCCCCGGGAGATGCTCCTGCCGGGCGAGCAAGCCAGCTCATGGAAAACAAGACAACACGGCCACTCCCACCACCCTCTCCTCCCCTCCCCCGTGTGCCTGCCCCCCCCCCGCTTGAATGTGACCTCATTGTGCGGGAAAATGAGGTGACAGTCTCCTGACGCTGCGGTGGCATCAGTACCAATGATAGAATTAACTATAATAGTGACTAAAATAATAATCACTCTTTTATTCGGTGTAGCTACGACTCACGGAATGGCCATACGGTGCGCTCGGTATCAAATAGGCGGTGATTTATCATATAGCTTTGTCTTGTCAACCACCGTGTACGGTAGGTGGTATCTCTCTCCCACGCGGAGTGGTGCCCGAGGAGCCGTGGTCCCTGCCCGCAGTCTCAGAGCAACTGGCAAAGCGGCGTTTCGGTCCGGGTGGGCCCCGCCAGCGGGGCCTGTCCCACTTCCCTCCGCCCACTGTCTCTCGTGCTTCTAAGACACCCCGTGTAGCGGCGCCTGGGTAGTTTGTACAAAACACGTTCACCCGACCCGATGGAGAACGCGACGCTTTTCCGTAAGTCACAGCCTCCCTTCAACTTAGACTGTAAAAGGGAAGACATCCCTTGGAAACATGTTTGGGGTTTCGTGATGATCTGACAACAAATTTGTGTGTTCGGTTCGAGTCGCGGAATGTTCTTAATTGAACATTTAGAATCCAGTTTGCCAACTGCTCACAACCTGCCGCGCGCCGCGTGCACTCTGGGGAATTCCTGCTAACGAGGAGCAAACGAAGTGAAACGCCAGAGAGCGCAAGGGCTGCGGCCGCGGTGTCCGAGCAGACAGGCCCGGCGTTCTCCCGGGCGGAGGGTTCGGAACATCCTCTCTGACAGGGGACACTCTGGTTAAAGGGTCTGCCGTCTGCAGAGTCCCTGGTGCCAGCAGACTCGTGAACTGGCCTGTTCGTGGCATTCGAAGGCTCTGTCACAGTACCGACAAGCAGGAGCGGGCCCCTGTGCTAGGAAGACTGCAGGGAAATGGGGTGCTGGCCCCCCGACTTCCCCTTCCTTTACCTAGCTCTCTGCAGCTCAGAGAAAAAGGAGCAGCGTTTGCATAGTGGGGGAGCAGCGTGATGGCCGTGTCCTCGCTCCATCGGCTGGGTCCTCCGCCCTGGCCCCTCTGTACATTTTAGAACTCTGTCACCTCCCCTCCCACACCTGCAGGCGGGCTGGCACGCCCCCCGTCTGTGTTCCCGCAGTGCGGTCTTCCCGGCTTCGCCAGGTGCTCATCCTTCGCCAGACTCTGCTAAGTGCAATACCCTCCTTTGGTTACCTGTTCAGCCACCCCGTACCACATTGCCTGTGGGTACCGCTGTGTTTCTTCCGACTTCCTCAGTGATCACAGATACACAGTGGGCTGCGAGCCACGGAGAAGGGGCTCCCGGACCCAACGGAGTATCACCACCTGATAAGCGGTCGATAGGTGCGGACCAGCATTGAAATCGAGTCAGGCGCCCTCGCCTCAGTGAAGGATATACATGCCATCACCTTGGTAGCTCTGCGTTTAACACTTGATCTTGAACCCTGAGGCAGATACAGCTGCGAGCAATGCACAGCGATATTTGATCCCGATGCAACCATCAACATAATCCAAATTTTACTTAAAATGTGCTCAGATTATTTTTGGTCTGTTAATTTCGGTAAACATTGTTTTGCAGCAAACTCTCGAGCCCTGACTCTCTGGGAGGTTCGCCGCTCTGTCTCTTTGTCCATAAAATCAGGCAAACGTGACGCACACTTAACAAGAGGTGATTGGAAAGTTCAAAGTAAGCAATGATTTACTGTGCAAAAGGCTCGTCTTTTGATTTTGCAATTACCACGATCATAAAAACCAGACATGCTTGAAGCCGGTTTCACAGAGAACTAGACGTTCTGATGTGACGATTTCGATGCTGCGGGCTCCCACTTGCCCCTGTAATCTCTCGGAACAGACTGGTCCGTTTTCTGCGGGGGTCGAGAGGGCCGGGGTTCATGGAGCGTCCCCTAAAGGGGGGCCGGAATCGGCAGCAGTTAGGGGCGTGGACTCTGGAATCAGGCGCATCTCATTCCAGTCATAGCTCTGCCCTGGACGGACCATCTGACTTTGAAATTGGCGTCCCGGCCGCCCCCCGTCCCCACTCTTGGCCGTGATCCTGGGTTCTCTAGGGCTCTCAGATGGAGACCGCTGTGAGGTGCGTGTGTGTGTGGAAGTGGACTGTGAATAAGTCCCTGCAGAATAAGCCCGTGGGGGAAGCCTGCTGGAAGCCGTGAGGGGAGAGAGAGGACCTCAGTCACGGGACAGCCGTCAGAACTCACAACAGGAGAGGAATTACAGATGCCAACTCCAGGCCCCCCTCGGTGTCCGTTGAAACAATGTAACACCTTTCCTAATTAAAATCACAAAGCATAGAATTACATCTTCAGCACACTGTAGTGAACCTCTCCCTCAGGCTTCCAGAGTAGGGACAGTTACAATGGTCTCAGTGCCCCAGGCGGTGTCAGTCCCAGAGACTGACAGCTCAGGTATTCTGCGGACACGTCTGAGTCTCTGGTCTCGGAACTGGCCTCTCGGGCCGGGGCCGGGAGGGATCATCCTTTGACCCTTCACACTCAGTGAGATAATGGGCCGCCCTCCCCTGCCCTTTCCGTTATCCTTCCGCTCACTGGCTCGAGGCTGAGGAGACGAGGATGCTGCTGAATTCGGAACAGGACCCGGTAGGATAACAGAGCAAGGCCGCTTGGGAGTCCTGGACTTGTCTGTCTGTCACCACGGAACCAGGAGCCACTGACCTCACCTCTCAGGGCCCAGTCCACTTCTGTGACGTCCCATCGCGGCGTTCAGCTTCCCTGAAGGTGTGGAGACCAGAGGCGAGGACTCGTGAGACACGCAGCCAGAGGACACGCTCCTTCCCAGCCCCTGGGACAGGGCTGCTGGGACCTGTTTGGTCCCTTTCTTAAGTGCCTCTGGGGGCCTGGGAACTGGAGCTGGGTCAGCGTGTGCATCGGGCATCCAGCACAGGACTCCAGCCTGTCTACTCACAGACAGTTTCCTGTACTGTCTGTAATAGATGTACTCCCTTCCCGGGGTCGGCATTAGAATAAATGATTATTACATGGAAAGCACTGAAGACCCGACATGTTATAGGATCAGATAATAAGTGTTAGCTGTTTATTGTGCTGTTGTGCTTATTGTTATTATTGTTATTTTCTTACTGGTAAAAATGGGGTAATAATGCAAAACTCACTCCATCACCAAGAGGGGGAACCCGGGGACCAAAGAGTCGTAGGCCCACAGCAGACGCCTCCTGGACGGTAGCTGCTGTTAACACAACTCTGGACCTGGAGGTCTGATGGAGCTTGCAATCCTTCTTCGAATCAACATTCGGAATATTAAATCCAATTCAATTTATGCATTCCTCCCAAATCGTATCATGCAAGATAATAAGCCGATATTTCTGTATAAAAAAAAATGCATCTTGCTTTAACGGCCGTGTTTGAACGACATGAAAAGTTAGCAGTGTTTACTCCTTGCCAAATAAAAATCAGGTTGTGCATATATTTCATCCAATGCGTGAATCAATGTGGTTACGATCTAGCGAATTGCAGCCTGAATCCCCAAGCCGTGAGACAGCCCCGCAGTTTTGACGAAGGGGCACGTGAGCGGAGCCGGACCTCGAATCCAGGTCCGTGTGCATCAAGTCCACGCTGCCTGGGCGTGGGCGAGACCGGTCGAGGGCGCTGCAGTTCTTTCGCTCAGCACACCTGCCTGCGTTGATGGAACCTCTGTATGCCGGGTGTCTCAGGGTCAAAGGCAAGTTCAGCAGTTGGGAGTAGGGCGCTGGAGCCCAGGGCAGGACCAGATGAGAGATGCAGACTCAAGAGGCCTTGACACGAAGGACCGAGGGCCGAGCGAGCTCCGCCATCCCTATCGTCAATGAGGTAGAAAGCGAACCTCCTTGCGAACGTGGACGATGTACTCGACGTGAGCCGGCACTCGAGTCAGCACTTCGCCTTGCTTACTGTGCCCGCTTCCCACGTTAAGGCACCGGCACGTGAGACGCTGAGGGGCTGGCTGAGTCACACCGACGGTGAGCGGCCATCCGAGAGACTCTAGGGCCAGTGTCTTCCCCAGCCAGGTCCCCTGGAGCTCCCCAAGGACTCGCATGAAGTTCAAGTCCATTCGCAGGTTTCCAAGTGGGTCACAGTAGATGTCTGAGCGGCACAGTCCATCGCCCTGTGGACAAAAGTCAGGTTCCCTGACCGCGGACACTGCACTGGGGCATCGCGCAGCCTCAACTCGCCGAGTAGTCTTGCCGACTCCTCCAGAGCACCCCGCCGCCCGTGCCCCACTTACAGGTGGTGCCCCTGTCGCGGGGCGAGCCCCGGCCAGGCACCCTCGTTCCACTGAAAGCTCCCCGGTGGCCTCGCGCTGTGCTCACCCAGCTGTGTTATTTAGGGGTTCTGTTCCAGGCTGTGGGAAAGGGAGTTTGCTAAGGTTCTCTCGCTGTGCGGGGGCAACTGTGCGAGGCTTTTCACCCTCCTCATGCCGTCCTAACGGGGGTGCCTGGCCCTTCCTGGCGGCCCCAGGCTCTGCAGCCACAAGGGCCCTCGAGTCAGTCTCCTTCAAAGGGCGGTGCTGGTGAGTAATTTATGGAGAACGAGTCTGTTCGGCTTTCTTCTGTGTCTCATGATCTTCAGCCGCATGATTTTCCCCAGGGTTTCTTTTCAGATTAGCATTTTGTCTTTGTCCGATCTCAGCAACCCTCCTGACTAAGCTGCACGAAGATGCCCCACCATATTCTTCATGTCCCTCTCAAAAGTTCCGTAACATCGTGTGTGGTCTTTCAGGTCAGACTTGATCACAGACGGCACAGCTCCTGGGCCTCTGCGATGGGCCCGGGGCCCTTTCCGAAGGAGACGGGTGCTGTCAATGAGAAGATGCGGGGTGAGCAGGGGGCAGGGCCGGGCACCGGAGGGCCAGGACCCAGAACCACTGGAGCCCGTGGCTTTACTAGTCTGCTGCCTGCTTTTATTGGTGCTTGGTCACAGCTGGCAGACGTGCTGCAGGATGTAAATGACCTCGCTGGACATCTGCCCGCCGCCTGGCACAGTTCCCAGGGGCCTGCGCAGCACCCGGAGGAAGGACTGCCTCTGTTTAGCGCTCGAACTTGGGAATCACGTCCCCTGAGGGCAGAGCAGAGTGACCTTGGATAAGTCATTGGACTCTTTGGGCCGCAGTCTTCCGATCTGGGCAATGGGAATAGGAGTTCCTACCATTTACGACTTGGTCCGCTAAGAAAGAGCTTCAGCGCATAAGTGACCACAGTGAGGACCAGAGCACGTCCAGTGCATTCGCCGACCTGTGTGTCTGCGTGTGCTTTCAGGACGTACCTGTGCGTGTCAAGGGTGTGTGCACAGTTACCTGCGTGTGGGCACATGGACATGTTCTGGAAGGGCGTGCAAGAGAGCGTGGGTTCTGGGGAGTGGGCCCTCTGTACTGAGTCTCCTCGGTAAGATGGGGCGTTTACTGATTTCCATGTCATGTGGAAAATCAGCATCGGAGTATCTGCCGTGGGCGGTGCCCGTGGGCGGCCCGATGAGAGGGAGCATGGCGGGACACCCCAGGTGTTCCCCAAACAGCGCAGCCCTTGCTCCGCAGTCCGGGCAGGCAGCCTCACACCCTACTTTGCACCAGCTCCGCTGGCTTTCCCACAGCTGGGCTGACCTCGGACCTCCCACCCGGGGAAGCAGGACATGGGATGAGTGCCCCAGAGCGCAGGCGCCCCGCCGTGGGATTTCGTGCTTATGAGACGGAGAAGCGTTTTGATTCCAGACCTTGTGGGGCGTGTCTCTTACGTTCCAGCCGGAAGGGGCCTCGGGACGCAGAGCCAGGCCTCACGCGAGGCCCTGCGCATCCACGGTCAGAGCCCCTCCCGGGAAGCCCTCCTGGCGCTGGTGGCGTCCCCCCGCAGCCCCGTCCTGATTTCCAGCAATGCGCTTTCTCCGAGGGGCTCCCCCTGTCTGTCCCCATGCCCTCTGCTCACAGGGACGAGGGGGAGGGGCCTGTAAGGGGGGCCATTCCGCTGTCACCACCCTGCGGGGTCAGCGCTGTCATCCCCCTCCTCTTCGTCATCAGCCTCTGTTGTTATTCTTGCCGTGACTGTCACTGTTATCACCGCTGTCAGCACCGTCACGTGAACACGCTAAGACAGTGGCGCGGCAGGTGGCGCGGCCGTCCCCGCACACGGGGGCGGGGAAAGGACCCCGACCCTTCTCCCACTTTTCTCAGGGCCCGGCCTCGAGCGATGACTCTCAGCTCTGGTCTCTGTCGCCCCGCAGGGGAGCTTCTACGTGCCCTCGGAGAGCTGCGTGCAGCGCGCGCACAGGTGGCACCGGGCGCTGTGCCTCCTGCTCCTCCACGCCCACCGCGGGCTCCGCGCCTACTTCCTGAGCGTCATGGCGGACGTCCCCGAGCTGCCGCACACGGAGCTGGGTAAGGCCCGGGCCCAGGGGACGCCTGTCCCTCGGCCCCCTGCCTGCTGTGGCTGGGCGCGAGCAAAGCTGGCGCGCTCCTGTAAACCCGAGTCAGAAGCCCTGCTTCAGGTCGGTATCACGGGACCCCACGTCTTTCCAGCAGGAGAGACCCTCAGACGTGCAGGTGCAGGAAGAAAAGACACAAGCAACTCCAGGAGCATTCACTCACTCATTCATTCATTCACCCATCCAGCCACCAAGCATTTACTGAACACCTACTACATCCCTGGCACTACTGGAACACAATGTTAAGTTGCTTCCTAAGGAAAAATGCTAGTTTGTAGCCTTACCTTAACTAGGCAGTGGTTACAGCATTGCAACTTACAGAAATACATACGTATGTAGCTTCTAGTCTGGATGATGGTAGAGACCTCTCCGGGGCCCTCGCAGCTGGTTTTCTGGGCATGCGTTGCTTCTTGCCCATCAGGCATTATGGAGACTCTTGGACCTGGGTCTTCTTGATGGACAGATGGTGGAGCAGAAGCTCAGAGAGGTGAAATGACTCTCAGGGTCACACAGTGATGAGTGGCGGAAGCCCAGCAGGAGTGTGGAGAGCCTGCCGTGACTCCGGGGTGGGGTCTGGGTCGTGCCACACTCATTTACAGCAGATGAAATGTTGATGTTCTGTGCCAAGCCCCTCGGTGAGGTCCCTCTGTCCCTAGACCAGGTCCTGAGCCTGGTATTCAAGGTCAACGACAGAAACCGGCTGGGGCCCTCAGCTTCTCTCCCTGCACCCCTGGACCTCACCTGCCGAGATGAGGTTGGCTCTGGCAGTATTTGTGGCCGTGTGCATTGTCCATGACTGTGCCAAACACGTCACGTAACAATGATTCACTTGCACGTTGCTCCTCCCCACTAGACTCGGGGTCTTTGAGGGCAGAGGCCCCTAAGATTCCTCCTACGCAGGGCCCGGCGAAGGGGTGGGTGCAGCCTGTGGAGGCGATGAATCCCGGCACCGTCTTACCCACGAGCTTTATCAGCTCCAGCCCTGCAGACCAGGCAGCTGCCACTCTCAGTCCTGCGGCCGCAGAGCTGGCATTTTTGCGGATTCAGATGCTGGGCACGCAGCGAAGACGGGCACGGGGCCAGAGCAGTTGGCGCGGCTCGGAGGGAAGTGGGGGTCGCTCAGCAGCGACTGACTTCCGCTTTCGCTTCTTTCTATCCAAAGGAACTGAGTTTGGGGGGACTGAGGGAGTCCATGCAGCCACCATCATGTTTTTATTGAGCACCTACTATGTGCCAGACAGTGTGCTGACTCCAAGGACACAGCTGTGATTGATGTGACAACAGCCCATCGTGCCGGGGGTGGGGTGGTCACAGGCTGCGGACAGCCGCCGGGTGGATGGGTGCGCGGTCCACGGGCCCTCATGGAGGACCGCTCTCGGTCACCCGGGCAGCAGGGCTTTTACTAGAGCCCACCCCACGGCCGAGTGCAAACCGCTCACCCCAGGCCTGTGGAGCTAGGGGAGAATTTGCACACGCGTGGAACCGCGAGCATCACATCACACAGGGCCCCTGGGCCCCGGGTTCCCGCCGACGAGACAGCGGGACCCCGCGTCCACTCCTGTGGCACGGACGGCTGGACCGCGGCTCAGCCCTGCCGCTCCCCCCCTACACTTCCGGTCACTCATCTCTCTGTGCAGTAGAGATGCAAACCCCTGTCCCACAGGGGTCACACACGTGTGAGTGTGAGTGTGTGTGCACACGCACAGGTACCTGCAAAGGCACGAAAGGACGTGGCGTCACTTGGCACCTAGAGTCTGTGGTGACCCCAGGGAGTGTGAGGTCTCAGGGCTGCACGCCTGCTCGTCCACTTGACCAGCACGACCCCCTCGGGCAGGAGGGACCGCAGGAGGGGGTTCCCGGGCGTCCCGTTTCGGCGGCTTTAATGCCCACGAGACACTGTGCGTCTCCCTGGCCGTTAGCAGCGGCTGCGTTGCAGGGTGTCTGCATCTCACCGTGCGTTGTCCTGTTCCTTCCTAGAGCCCCTCGCTGTTGAAGAGACGCTGTCCCAGCTGTGCTCGGAGCTGCAGGTAACCGCAGGACTGACCCCTCGGGTCTCCGGGGCTGTCGTTGTGCAGGGCAAACCTGCTCGCTTGCTTGATAAAGAAATGGAGACGAAAGACAGGACCCCCTCCCTCGAGGCTGAAAGACATGCTAACACCCCGTTGCCCTAAGTCAGTGCGTGTCTGTTAGACGCCCGCCGCGGGCCTAGCTCTGTGCCGCGTATTTTGGGCAAACTCACCGAGTTAACAGGTCTCTGTGTCGTGGAGCCAAGGCCCTACCTCCCTGTCCATGACCCATCCCTGTAGCAAGCCCTGATTGGCTGCCAACTACGTGCCCCTCCCAGGGGGTGATGGGGACCGTGCGCCTGTGCCCAGAGGACCTCAGACCGGGCAGGGGGCAAGCTCCCGCCATGCGACGATGCAGACAGTAGTGAGCGTTCACCAAAAATTCACCAGGACGTATTAAGAACGTGTGCTTAGTAAGTACTGGGCAGGTGCACGTCCCTAGTGACAACCTCCCCAGCACCTTCCTGTCCCCTCCTGTCCACCGTGAGGCTGGGACGAGGGTGGCACTCACACATGTGCAGAGACAGGCGCATCACCCCACTGGGATGCACAGGCCACTGGGGTCACAGGTGTGGACACAGATACCTGCGTGGCCTGGGACCACAGAAGGATGGGTCGTGAACTGTGAGGAGGCAGAAGCTAGTGGACCCCAGAAAGGGGGCTGCGTGGGAGCCGAGCCTGGGGCACAAAAGGAGCCCTGTCTTTTGTAGGAGGGCCGTCCAGGCCCCGGGGGCTGGAGGCGGAGGGTGTGGGCGCCGGGCTGCGCTTGGGGCTCCCGGGAGGGAGGCGGCGCGGTGACTGAGGCCCCTGCGGGGCCCGAGCTACCCAGGAAGGGGCCCGCGTGCCGTGCACAGGGCAGAGCTGGGACTAACGCCCAGTCACAGGGAGCCGTGGAGCAGGAAAGTGACAGGTTCCGGGGGCCGGAGCGGGGAGGTGGGGGGGAGTGCGTCTTCGGCGGGAAATAGTAGGCGACCACATTTACGCGAAAACCATCTCAGCACCAGCTTCCGCACCCTCATCCTGGGCGCTGCCCCCCGCCCGCCCCGCTGCAGGAGGCTGCGGGGACGTCTCCACCCACTTCCCACGGGTGGATGCCAAAGAGTGGCTCCTGAAAGCCCCTGAGCCCCTCGGCTGTGGGCCTGGGGCCGGAACCCAAGGCCGCGTGGGCGTCCCGGTCACATCCGATCCCCGGAGCAGTTCAGGCCAGGACTCAGCCGATGAGTCTATCAGACGTGTCTCACGAGGGACCCACGGCTGGCTTTCCTCTTGGTGCTGGGCCCCAGGGTGCCCGGAATTGATTAGGCACCAAGCAAGGGAGTTAGCTGACTGCTGCAAGGGTGTGGCTGGTGGCAGGGAGGGAAAGGGACATGGGGGTGGTTTGCTACAGGGCTAGCCTGGTGATTGGAGTGGAAAATACAGAGCCCCCCCACCACACAACACCCCTAAAACTTGCGTCCACGGCCCTGAGAGTTTTAGAGGCACGACATCGCCACCTAGTGGCCACATCCAGTCTCGATTGCATCCTTCTCCCGTGGATGGATGGGGTCGGAGATGGAAAGGGTTTCAGGTGACTTGAGACAATTTGCAAACACAGAGCTCTACGATAATGCAGCGATGCATATGTATCTTTACTCCACATGAATGTTCTAAACACTTATTAAGCGTACTCTGTGCCTTTTGGTGGGAATAGAAAGATGGAAGAGACCTTCCTGGGACTAGAAGTCTCCTGGGAAATGGCTGGTTCACACATGAGGCCGAAGCCGCCAGAAAGGGCCGGGGCTTGGCCAGGGGCTGTCGGGGACTGAATGCTTGTTGAATCAATGGCCAGGCCCAAGGGTCAGGGTCAGGCCTGTCAGCTGGCTCCCTGCCTCTCCTCGGAGACTTGACCTCTGTCTCACCTCTCCCGAATTAAAGTTACTCTTCTCCCCTTGAAGAAGCAGGGAGTGGGTAGGTTGGCTCCTGTAAGTATCGGGGAAGCGACCTGTGGTCGCCCTGGAGGAATCTGGAGTGAAGGGAGAGGAGGCTGCTGGGGCTGTTGAGCGCCCACCGTGCGGAAAGCACCTGACCGGCTTGGGGCTGGGAGGCTCCTTAGCCTTTCCCCGGAGACGCTGTGGCCACACCTACTGCGTGGGGGCGGCGTGGCTCCGTGGTAGACGGTCCTGCACATGAACTGCCTGTGTCCCACTGGCCGAATAGCCAATATTGATAGGTGGCAGCTGCGGTTATTGCAGAGTTCGGGGTGCAGGGGGGCGGAGAGCCATGCCCACAGACGGGGGAGAGTGCGTTAGAACACAGCAGCCAGCAGCACCGTCAGGAAGAAGCCCCCCGGGGTGCCCTGGGGGAGCGCTCTCCACCTCCACCTTTTCGCCTCCCCAGATGTTGAACAACCCAGAGAAGATAGCTGAGCAGATAAGTAAGGATCTCGCCTGGCTCGCCTCCCACCTGATGGCTCTGTGGACGCAGTTCCTCGACACGGTGACCCTGCACGCCCACGTGACCACTTACCTCGCGCAGGAGCATCACTCCCTGAGGGTAAGGTGTCACTCGACTGTGTCCCGCACCGGTGGCTCCTGGACGAAGCTTCACAGCAGTGCATTCCCTGGGCAGAACAAGAACTGGGGTGGACCCCGCGGGCCTGAGGGCCAGTCCTGGCTGCCCGGGAACTGGCCCTGCGGTGGCTGTGGCCTGGCGCAGCCTCTCAGCCCTCGGCTCCACCATTCATAGAAGACCTCCCTTGGCCACCAGACGGTGACCGAGCCCGTGTCACCGGGTGTTCCAAGTGCTCTGAAGGTGTTTGGAAAAGTCCTGTATTTTGCCGTGTATAACACGCACCACGTTTTGTGCCCACTACACCCTGGATCATTCTTATACCCATGGCATGTAATCGTTACACCCAAGTGTAACACGCGTCCTTCTTTTTCCTTCAAAAATTTGGGCAAAAAATTGTGCGTCAGACACAGCAAAGTACACAGTATTTTGAAGTGTAAGACATCCCCTTTGTGCATTTCTCGGCTCCCAGCCTGGGCAAGTCCTGAGACATAATAAAAGTTGGCGAAAGGACCAAACACTTGAGTCCACAAAGTGTGTCGGGGACATGTGTGCACGAGCCGCTTCCCAAATTCTGTGTCCTCCACGTTTCTTCACGGTCCCTGTGTTCGTGTCTTAGACCTAAATGTAAAAATGACAGAAAGCAACGCAGGAGCAGATTCGTAAGCATGCATGAAGCTGCGTCCACACAGCAGGCTCGCCCGAGAGCTCTGAGAGATGCCGCCCCCACCCCCAGCGAAGGAAGAGACCAGCTGCCGTTTCCGAGCTCTGGGGGCGGTTCTGGGGGCGGGCGCCTCAGCTCCTCCTCCTGGTGCTTGCCTCCTGGGGCCCCGGTCCCCTTACGGGGATCGAGGTGATGCCCACCCAACACCCAGCGAATGGAACTCTTCACACAGCTTTCTTCCTCAGGTCCGAAGGTTCTCCGAGGCCTTCTTTTACATGGAGCACCAGAAACCCGCCGCCCTGACGTTTCAGGAAAATCTGTAAGTAGCCCACGACCTTCCCCCACGTCACACCCTACAGTGGGCGCCCGAGACGTGGCCGCTCCAAGTGGCTGCTGCCCTTCACCTCCGCCTGCCGCCTCGGCCCCTCGGGCTGCGTTCGCTCTGCAGGCAGAGGGCTCAGACGAGTGGCCGAGGCGGGAGCTGGCAGGTGGCAGCGGCCAACGAACGGGCAAGTTCCCTTTCACTGAGTGTCGCTATGTAGCCACAGACTTCCTGGGCCCCGCAGACATCGGCGCCCGGTCCTCCTTGCAAAACGGATTAGAAGCCGATGGTGCGGCAACAAAGTATCTCAGGAAAGAAACAACAGCGCGGATTTTGCCAGGGACTTTGCGGAAGTGCGTTCAGCCTAAGATTCAAGACCCAACTGCTTCATTCGGGGGCAGGGGGCGGGGCGGGCTGATGGATTTGTACGTTCACTTTCCTGCAAAATCAAAGGAGACATGAAAACGTGCTCAGAAAGGTCGCAGGGTTGACGGACGATGACGTCCTCCTCGCTCAGGTCGACGGTGGCAGAAGCAGCGGTCCCTCCATGACGTGTCGGCCTTCGCCACCCGAGTCCCAGGGTCTCCTTTGTTTCTGAACGACAGGCGCCCCTCGGGGACTCCATGTGGCTGGAGTGATGTTTGCGGTGCCACAGTGGGTCCCGAGGGAGAGACACTTGAGACGCTCCCCACCCGTCACTCGGGGCGGCCCCGAAGGTCTTCGCCTTCATCTCTCTCCCCTTGTCCCCCCACCCCGTGAGCCGCTTCGCTGTGTTTGGGAGGCACACCGACGTTTACAGCTGGCCTCCTGGACTGTGGCAGCGAGCGGGGCACCAGGATAAAAACCCATCCGCGAGTTAAAACAGCTTCTTCAGAAACAGTGGGAGATGCTCGCTCAGGCACGCATTCTTGCGCTCGGCCCAGCCCCCGGCTGGGACTGCCCGCGTGTGTCTTCTGGAACCGGAGTCCCGGGAGCCGAGGGGAACGCTGGGCAGCAGGAAGTCTGCTCCCGGGCTCCCCGGCCGGCCGTGGCCGTGTTCCCGCGGAGCCCGTGCCCGTGTCGGGGCGCCAGGACTCACGGGCGGCTCCCCCCTGGGACAGTGCCGTTGGCATGCCACCCCCTCGTCCAACGGACAGAGGATGAGGCACCAGGCGACCTGGGTTCAAAACCCGTCCCGCCATGTCCCTCCTGGCGGTCCTTGAGAGAGTTATTTTAATGTTGCCTTTGCTCTTTTCTTCTTGTTTGTTTGCTTTTTCTAATGCTCCCGAATCTCGTTTTCCTTAACATGGGCGGGATAATAACTGTGAGGACCATACAAGGACACCCTGGCTCGAGGAGCCCGCCGCAGCAGCCACAGGGAGGTTAGACAGGGACCAGGGAGTGACACGGTCTCCGTCGCGCTCGCAGGCAGGGAGGATGCGGCAGGGAGCTAGGGGGAGACACCGGCTGCTCGTTGGGAAGGAGAGACCGGCAGGCAGAGGGTTAGAGCGGCGGGGCGGGGAGCGGGGGCCGACCTCGGCGATCCTTAGTGGCCGGCCCTGAGTGCAACCAGCCCCGGCCGGCAGCGTCGGCCGCAGCCCTCTGCGGGGCTGCTTCCTCAGTGGTCAGTCTCAATGGACACCGAACCCGGACTTGGGCAGACGCGTGGGCAACGGTCCCCTACAAGCCCGGGCGGGCTGGTGCCGCCCTGCCCTGGGGGAGGGGAGAGGCCTGTGTCAGCCAGAGTGGGCGGAGCCAGCCCGTTTTAGCGCAAGCCCTGCCTGACTGTGATGCAGGCTGTGCAGGCAGAGGGGTCGCGGGGGCGCAGTGCCACGTGGGGGACACAAAATGTTTGACGAGCGGCAGGAAGGAGAAGGGAGTGGGGCGGGCCAGGCCGGTGGGTAGCGGCCCACCCATGGGGGGGCCCGTTGACCAGGGTAAAGACTTTGGACTTCGTACTGTGACCGCTATGATTAACACCGCTCTTTCAGTGTCCAGTGGGTGTGGCGGAAAGGCCTTGAATTTCAGCTTCCGTATACTCGGTTTGAAGTCCTGGTTCTGTAACTTGTAACGCGTGGGACATCAACCTAGTTAGTTCCCCAGCCTCTCTGAACGTGTTGCTTAGCTGTGGAAGGGAGACCCCTTCATGCTCCAAACATCTGTTTACTGCTGACCGGGACCCAGGCCTTGTTTGGGGTGTTGGATACCCTGGGGGGGGGCAACCCAATCTCCTATGTCAAGGACATTACATGCCCAGTGGAAGGAAGCACGTCAGTCAATATGGGAGGCCAAATGCAATAAGCGCTGTGGGAAACCACACAGCCGTGTGAGAGGAGATTGTGCTATTTGTCCTGCAGCGTAAGTTAGGAGAGAGAAATGTGCAATCATTCCATTAATAGTGGATATTAACCTGTAACCTAAAGCATGGGCTAGGATAGACACCACGTTATTCAAGAGGAAATAAACGTTTAATTGGATCGTTAAGAAGAAGAACTGTGGAAGAGCGAGGGGCATTTCGTGTCACACTGAGAACTTGCTCTGTGAAAGGCGCAAAGTGCAGTGAACAGCGGCGGATCCGAAATGGGGAGAGCGCCAGGCTCCGCGCTCTGCTGGCTGGCGGCTGTGCCTGTGCGGGGCAGGGGGCGCGCTCTGCCGCCGGAGGTCAGAGTGGAGAGGGGCGGGGCTGCCACGGGGAGGCAGCCCGTGGCATCCAAGGCGAAAGCCAGCCTGCAAAATGCGGGTGGACAAGCAGAAAGACGGGGTGGCCCAGGGGAGAGTCACCTGTCCGGACCCATCTCGTTCAAGTTCAGACTGGACTGCGTTTCTCAAACAGGACGTCACGGTCATTTAGTGGGCCTGGAGATCCGCTGAGTGGAGCTGGGAGCGCCCTCCTTAAATGCAGAAGGACAGGGGAGGGGCGGGTAGCACAGGGCCGCGCAGTGCTGGGGAGGCTCGAACACGTGGTGGGCCTCGGTGGCTCTGGACCCGTTGTCTCAGTGTGTGTCCCCGGGCGTGTGTGCGGCTGTGCTGAGATGCCACGTGGCACAAAGACTGGTTCCTGCCATGGGTTGCAACGTTTAAAAAGTGCTCAAAAATGACGTAGTGCCTGCCAGTGGCAAGGGTGTCTCTTATTGTCCCTCCGTGGGTCCCTGCTGCGTGGCCAGCGCCCTCCACCCAGTACAGGTGCTCAGTGCGAGTTTGCTGGAGGGATGAGCGTGGGCCGTCGCGGTGCATGCCGACCTGCTGATGATGCGGTTCCCGCCGTGCAACTTCTAAGCCTCATTCGTTCGACAGGCTGCTCTGTAGACAGGGCTGAAAGCAGTTGCCCGCCTCCCTGAAGCTTGGTCTCTGACCCGACTCCGGCAAGGGGCTGGGCCTCGTGCTCCGCATACGCCAGCTCACTGCATGTCCATTCACCCCTTGAGGGAGGAGCTGTTACTGTTCCCACTTTGCCAAAAAAAAAAACAAAAACAACAAACCTTGGGGGCACCTGGGCGGCCCAGAGGGGTTCAGCGATTGATCCGAGACCACACGGTGAGCCAGGGGCCTGACCATGGATTTGCGGGAATCCGTGTCCCGCCCCCGGCCTACTTGCTCTGACTCCTGTGTGTGGTGTTGAGTCATTATCCTAAAGATTACACCCCCCAAAATAAAACGTGGGTTCCTCAGCCTCTCGACGAGAAGGATCTGTATGCCGTTGGGCTGTGCTCCTGGAATCGGGGGACCCCTGCCGTTGAAATTAACAGGCAGTGAACCAGGCCCCGTGGGCTCCATCCAGCTGCTCTCGGGAACTCCCCCGTCTTGCCCCATCGACACTTTGTGCCTGTAGATTAGAGGCTCCCCACCCCGGCCCCGGCCCCTGGCCACCACCAGCCGACTCTGCGATTCGTTGAATCGGCCTGCTTTAGCCTCCTCAGATCAGCGGAGCCATGTGGTATTTATTTGTCCTCTGTGACTGGCTTCTTTCGTTTAGCGTGGTGCCCTGAAAGTTCCCCGACGGGGTCCCACCTTGCAGAAGTTCCCTCTCTTCCAGGCTGAATAACATCGCCTTGCACCGCACTTCCTCCCTTTGTTCCCCTGTCTGTGGGCACTCAGCGCGGCTCCGTGTCTTGGCTGCTGCGAATAGGCTGCTCTGCACCCAGGGGGGCTGCTCTCTCTGGAGACCCTGGTTTCCGTTCGTTTGGACACACACCCAGGAGTGGGGCCACTGGGGTGCCTGGTAGTTCCACTTCTGAGTTGTTGGGGAGCTTCTGTGCGGTCACCTGCAGGGGGCGCACCATGTCTTAGTCCCGCAAGGGTTCCAGCTTCTCCACACCCAGGCCAACACTTGGGGGTTTTTTGTTCTAGTAACAGCCACCTAATAGGTGTGAGGTGGGCATTGTGGATACGCCCTGGAATTTGGAGTCATTTTGTAAGCACATCCTATACGCACAGTTTCAGGTATGTCCTGGGTCGTGTTTTCACAAAGCCCTGCGGTCGGGGGCCACCTTCCGGCAGGAGATGAGCCCCGCAGGACATGACTTACGAGTGACTCTCCGAGCCCTTCCTGCTGCGTTGGCATCACTGGGTTAATCGCCTGATCTCGTCCTGGCTCCGTGAGCGCTTCCGGTCTCAGTCAAGTTTCAGTGCCCTGGGCGCACGCCTGAGCCCGTCCACGCGTCCCGTGCGCTCTGCTGCCCTCAGCACGTGTCTCGGAGCATGTCTCGTACCCAGAGAAAGGGCCCAAGGGTTAGGAAGCTGCAGCAGACTTCCGGGCTTTGAGGAAGGGAACGCATTCTTTATTCCCTCCCGGAGGTTAGGCTCCGGCTGGAACATAAGAGAGAAACACAACGGGCATGGTGCGTACGTGTAGCAAGTGTGCATGTGCAAAGTATCACGCGTGCACACACGTTCATCTTCATTTGTACCGAGAATGCTGAAGCGGGGAATGTGGCTCGGGGCTGGGGCGGAGTCCCGCAGCCACGACTGTTCTGCAGGGGCCGGTGGTCGCCACAGCCAGGGGTTGGGGTGGGGCTCCCAAATGCTACAGACGGACAGACAGACAGACAGACATGAGCTGTGCGTGCTCAGTTCATCTCCCGAACGCACAACCCGGGAACACTCTCTCCTTCCCGTGTGAAAGACCGGGTTGGCGTAGAGAAAAACCGTGGAATGCACATGTTTTTCCTTCCGGAAAGGGAGGTGGAAATCAACTGTCTCCTTTCCGCAGGAAGTGGAGGAGAAGGGAATGAATGCTTCCTACCAGCCCAGCCTTTGAATTAGGGATTCTGATCATTTCAAATTCTGGAACCAGATTCCTGCTGGAGGAGGGGTATTTGAATCTCGGGGAAAGAAGATGGGGCATTTTTAGAACCCTGTGTGGGGAGAATTAAAAAATGTTGTCCCTAAACTAAGAGAACTTATACCCTAAACGAGGGTGCCGGTGCCCACACAGCGAGCAAGAAAGGCCACTGTAGATGGCTCTTAAACCAGGTGCCACCAGTGTGCGTCGGACCCTGGGGGCTGGCGGCGCTCAGAGGAGGGGGGTATAAATGGAGAGCTTTCCGTTTCTCCTCTGAAAGGTGAGAGCCCTGGGCACTGGGAGATTCGGCCCCTGTTCCACCGGAGTGGCGTTTGTTCCACTCCACTGAATGGAACGTGGCGGAGCCTGTGTCTCGCCAACGGTCCAGGCCGTGGCCCGTAGCCTCTCTCTCAGTGCGCAGGCCAGCTCCACCACAAAGCAGACTTGGGCTCGGGGGGCGGGAGGGCCAGGACCGGTGGGCAGACAGAGGGCGGTTGTCAGAGTCTGCTGAACATTTTCTGGACGTTTTCCCGGGATAAGGGGGATGGATGGGGCAGCGATTTTACCGCATCGAGCTCTCCCTCGGATGCTCACCTGGCCGTGCGTTCCCAGGGTCCAGTCCCGCAGCCAGCTGTCCCTGGACATCCGCAGCTCGGAGTACCTCACCGCCATGCCCCCGCTGCCCGCCGAGTGCCTGGACATCGACGGCGACTGGAGCACCCTGCCAGTCATCTTCGAGGACAGATACGTGGACTGCCCTGAGACAGGTGTGTCTTCTTTGTTCTGGAAGGACTCGGGGGCGGGGCTTACCAGGGGGTTCCTGGCAGTCATTCTGTTTACATCCCAAGGGCAGCGGGATCAGAAGAACGAAGAAGGAGCTTCTTCACTGATAGAGGAGACACCCAAACTAAGGTTAAGGAGTGGTGGGGAATGTCTTTTTTTTTTTCCAGTGAAATTCACAAGCCCATGTAACAATGGGACAATCGTAGCAACGATTCCCTTGCCCGCTCCTGGGGATGGATGGTACCGTGTGCCTAAATGTTTTCACCTGCAAAGCAACCAAATTCTCCCTGTTGCCACACCGCCGTGAGCATCGGAGGGAGAGCCTCTCTTTTATCTCGACGTGCAGTCGAGAGGTGAAGTCCTTTCTAGTTCAACGACTAATCACTTAGCCTTAAAGAAAGAACATCAGGCTAGAGGTGATGGCATTCCTCCACTAATCCAGAGCGACTCATTCCAGGCAGGGGAGATGGCACGTCTGTGTCTTTGCTCACACACAGTGTGTTTTGCTGGTGCTGCACAGTTTTTAAATGAGCTGACAGGTCACCTCGGCAGAGCCTGGTGCCCGCCGGACAGGCAGTGAGTGTCCGTCTGTCCCCTCCCACAGCACTGCTCGAGGGAGCCAGCAGCTGGAACACGCCCGCGATCCCTTCGAGGATCAGAAAATGCCAAGCCCTCTGCGGGAGGTGTTACATGTTTTAGCATTTTAATCCCACGAGCCCTATTTCACAGAGAGAAACTGAGGCACAAGGCGTAGGAGTGTGCCTTAGAGAGCAGGCAGCGCATCAACACCAGCTCTCACAGCCAAGTTCACCCCGATTCTAAAGCCCACGACGCCTGCCTCGCCGTCCCGGTGAGGATTGCCACCCACAGGGCTCAGGTGCCCACGGGCAGCTCAGGGTGTCCGCAAACCGCGACTGGCGGGATGTTGCAAAGTCCCAGTGACTTGTGAGCACAGGGCTGCCTTGCAGGAAGGATGCTCTTCGGCGGTCAGTGGTGCCCTGACACCTGGTGTCCACACGGGGTATGACGCCCAAATGGCGGCTCTAGCGATGGCAGCCGGCCGTGCTGGTGCCGGGGGAGAACGCTGACCGTAGGAGCGTTGAGACTGTGCGTGTGTGCACGTCTCTATGTTCCTCTTCGTTAGAGCTTACTGATTTACCCACAGGAAGTTGAGCGGGTAGAGAAGAAACTGAAAAGAAGCCAGCCCGCGCTCCCAGGCCCTCCAATGTCACCATCGCTGGGCTTGGGTGCGGCTGCCTTCTCGTCTGCTTTGCTCCCCGTATTCACGGGCACCTTAGGGCCTCAGCTCCTGCGAACTGTCCCAGCGCCCAGCTTTGTTCTTGCAAACGGGCTGCGGCTGAGCAGAGCCCCGCCCCCCAGCATTAGCTGGAGAGTCCACCTTGGTCTGCAGGGGCCTCCCCGCCCCTCCCCCAGCCCAGCTCAGCACCCTGCAGGCAGGCGTCTGCCCGAGCGGGTTCTCTGAGCCACATGTCGTCCAGATCGATAGTGTTTTAGGGCCGGCCTCTCTTTGCGGCTTCTGTAATGTGCTTGGGACGCTGAGACGGGCCCCCAGCGCTGACCGGCCATCTGCCCCCAGGCCGCTGCCCCCAGAGGCCTGGCTGTTGCCCAGCACCTCTCACCGGACCCATCCCCATCCCCATCCCCGAAAGGACTCGCACAGACTAATCCTTGTCCCCATCCGAAGCCTCGCGCTTCCCTTGGCACATCCGTGTCACTTGGGGCGTTCTAAGAATTGAGAGTTTACCTCTGAGGAGTCGGGTGCAGACAGAGTCCAGCCCAGTTCTTTCTGATACAGTCGGGCCTTTGGATACTTTGTGACGGTAGAGTCTTAAACTCCAGTACGTGACTTTCTTTTTTCTTTCTGTAGGGCAAAATTCGAACGTTTACCCTCGTTTTGATGTCCCAGCAACCAGGCCTGCAGAAATGCATCTAAGAGACGGAGAAGAGGACCGTGGGGAAACCAGAAAATCGCCTTTCCGGCAGTACCTCGTCCCGCCCAGCCTGAGAACAACGCCCGCAGACTCGGAGGATGAGGCCACGAGCTGCGCGGAGTCAGACGAGCACGTGGCCACCCCCAGCCGTGCGGGCGTCATCCGCTCTGCGTCTCAGGTGTACCTGGCCATCGGCGAGTTCCAGCACGAAGCAGGTTCGCCTGAAGATGCAGGTCGGGCCGGCCACGGGTCTGACGCTGGAGTGCATTCACTGGCCGATGACAGCCGGCCCGGAAGGGGCCCCAGCCCAGAGGGTGGCCCAGACTACATGGAGGTGAAGTCCAGCGCCAAGCCCCCCGGAGAAGCTGAGCCCGCAGTGGTCGTTCGTGATCAGCGTGGGTGTGAGCACTTCCGAGATAACTGTGAATCGGACAGCGAAGGGGCAGCAGGTGGACGTCGTCCGAGCGCCACCTCTTCAGAGAAGACCACGCCCCACGAGTTCAGGACTCCGGGAAAGGGAGCCGCCCAGGACGGTACGATGCTGCCGCTCAGTGCGAAGCTCTTCCCCAGTGAGCCTTGCGATCCGCTGGACCCTGCCTGGAGGGCGTCCCCGAAGGACCCTCCCCTGCAGGGGCAGGAGGAGGTGTCGGTGCTCCCGGTGGCCATCAAGAGGTCCTCCTCCACCATCTCGGATTCCGGCATCGAGAGCGAGCCCAGCTCCGTGGCCTGGTCGGAGGCCCGCAGCAGGGCGCTGGAGCTGCCCGGCGACCGGGAGGGCTCGCACCAGCTGGCGCGCAGACACGCCCTGCACAGGAACTCCCTGGGGGGCGGGCGCACCGAGAGCAACGTGAGTTTGCCGAGCGGGATCCAGGCATCCCTCACCTCCATCAGCTCTTTGCCTTTCGAGGAGGAGGAGCGGGAGTCGGCCCTCACTAAACTGACCAAGTCAGCGTCGGCCCCCCAAATCAGCAGTCCCGAGGAGTCTGCGGAAGACATGGACGCCGTGCAGCAAGGAGGGGGTCTCCCTGAAACCTCGGCCGGGCACCTCGAGAGCACGGATCCCCTGGGACCCTGCAGGGACCCCAGTGGTGGCTCCGGAATCCAGGACACTGGGGTGAGCTGTCCTCTGGTGGAGGTGGTTTCAGATGCAGGCAGCCAGCAGGGCCCGAGTTCCAGAGATGTCCCCAAAGGTGAAGAGATTCACTTGGATCCTCAAGGACCCTGTGGCCCTGATGGCAGAACTGAGACCCTACCAGGGGTTGAAACCCAAGGTCTTAATTTTCAAATACCACGTATCATAGCCCTTGACAGCCCTTGGGACAGACCTTCTCCTAGGGCACAAGTGGAGACCCCAAAGCTCACCTCTGCACGTGGGCACATGGGGGCGAGCGCTCCATCAGACGACGGCAGCAACTCGGGCGTGGGGCGCCTCACGGAGCACGGGGTCCCTGACCTGAGTTGTGCCCCAGCTGCTGAAGCCCTCGGCCTGGGCTCAACTGGGGAGCCCAACAGCTCACCCTGCAGCGCTGAGGCTGCGGCACCCCCGGAGGCGGGCCACCGAGCAGGTGCGGTGTGCTCCGCCGTGACGCACTCCACTCCCTCCCTGGCTGCGGGTCACCAAGAGCCCCGGGCTGGCTCTTCCGCCGCGGGGCCCCACCTGGCCCCGGCAGAGACCTTCTCTGTGGACAGCCTGAAAGCCGTGGAGGTCGTCAACCTGTCCGTGTCCTGCACGGCCACGTGCCTCCCGTTCTCGTCCGTGCCCAAGGAGACCCCTGCCAGGGCTGGGTTCTCGTCCAAACAGACCCCGTTGCCCATCACGCACCAGCCGCTGGGCTCCTTCGGGGTGGTTTCTGCCCCCTCCAGCCAGCTGGAGGAAGACCTCGGTGAGCGGATGTTCAGGTGAGCTTGCTGGCCCAGCACCGGCCGTCACACATCTCTACGTGCTCCTCAGTGCCGCGCATCCCATTCCAAAACCGAGCTCGCCGCTTCCGCGTTTAAACATGGGAACGCGTTAGCACCGTGCAAGTCAGAAACGCAGAGTGGCAGGAAGAAGTGGAAAGTATCAGTAAGCCCACTTCTCACGTGCAGCCCCTGCGTGAGTTCTCCCGCACTCTGTCCTGCCTGGATCTGTATCCATACGTTCTTCTTATGCAGTAACTGGATAATTCTGGATAATTCTGCACAAACTCGGTGTTTTTCAGCCTGCTGTCCTGGAAACCCCTTTCCGTGTTTAGCGATCTATTTTTGCATTATCATTTCCTGTTGAAATGACGTTCCATTGCATAGACGTGCCATGATTTATTCACAAAACATTTTAGAGCTGGGCACCTCAGTCTCTTTTTCGGTTTTTATTACGATAAACAACTCCCTTGGAGGGTCGTGCACCCCCGTATTTCTGAAAGGACGGTCCTTTAGGGGCCTCGGGTGGGAGCAGGGATCTGACTTCATCAGATCTGCCTGGTCAGCAGCAGAGGCAGGGTGTGGCTCTTTAAGTTGTCCTTCCTGTTGCGAGGTCCAAACCCACCCCTCACGCTTGCGTCGGGCTTGGAGCCCTGCAGCTCCCTCCCCTGCAAACTGTGTACTTGATCAAGCAGATCCTAGCACCACCTTATCGAAGCGCCCCCTCGTACGCACGCACTGACTTCCCAAATGCTGACGAGCTCCGCCGTCACCGTGGTTCCAAAAGGAATGGCCCAGGCAGGTCCAGCTCGGACCGCTGATCCGCAAAGATCGTGAAATACCCACACGCCCCCGCGGTCCGAGTAGCACACAGCTGGCAGGCAGCCCCCGGTCCAGCCCCCGGTCCCTGGGCAGCGCTGCCCTGGCGGTTACCGTGCCCGCGGTCTCCCAGGGAGAGGAGAGCCGGAAGAGAGGGGAAGTGCGTGCAGGGGGTGGTTCCCGGGGGCACGGCTGAGCCAGGGTGGGGAGAGGGACCTGATCGGGCTGGGGACAGTGAGCGTGAACAGAGACGTGGGAGGCGGGAGAGGCTTTTTTGAAGGTGACAGCTAAGCTGATGGTGGTGGTGGTGCTGATGGTGATAAAGATGATGATGATGAGACTCGTAACAGATGATTGTTTCCTACTCAATCAATTTCCAGTATGTTCTAAGCCTTTTGCATAGGTTATATCACTTACTACACAAAACACCTGTATTGAGTAGGCGATGAGGTCATTCCCCTTTTACAAACGGAGAAGTGGGGGGCAGAGGGGTTAAGTGGCTGGCCCGCAGCTGTCAGTGTCAAAGCTGAGATTCTGACCTTGGCAGTGTGACCCCCCCCCCCCCCCCCAGTCTGCGCTGTTAACCACCACCGTGTCAGAGAAGCAGGCGTCTCTGACAGGCAGACCCGAAGGCGCAAAGGCAACCGGGCCGCATCATCCATGCAGGACATTGCGAGAAATGTGCTCTTTCTGGAGGCTGGGAGACGACCCTGGGGAAGCAGGTGGCAGTCAAGCCATGGTGGCCTTGGCCGAGGTCAAGAAGCTTTCACTCTGGGCAGGTCTTTGTAAAGATTGGGTGGCTCCTGGCTGGATAGAACCTTACCAGGCCTGCTGGGTGCGGAACCGCAGGGAAATCTGCGGAGCCCAGACCAGCCCTGAGTGCTGCCCCATCTCCCTGCTCAGAACAAAGCTTCCCTCCCCGCTGGCTCCCCGGAGGTGGCATCCCCGGCCTCGGCCCCCGGGCAGATTCTTCCTTTAGACGTCCATCCCTCCCACATCCTGGCTCGACTCATCTCCCGTTCGGTGCGCGCAGCGCAGCGCGGCGTGTGATTAACTAGTGTATTCTCCAGTTTCCATCAGGCCAAAGAGAAATTTAAAAAAGAACTGAAGATTGATGGATTTCTGTACAGTGACTTATCCGTACTAGCTTCTGACATACCGTATTTCCCACCAGAGGAAGAGGAGGAAAATTTGGAAGATGGGATTCACCTGGTAGTCTGCGTCCACGGCCTGGACGGTGAGTTCCTGAATGGTACCCCGCAACCCCGCCCCCCCCGAATTCTGCGCTATAAACATGAACTCATTTGGATCAGGCACTCCTTCCACAGGCGGTCAGTTAGCAATGGTGGGGCGGCAGGAAGCATGCTGGGTACGGGGAAGTGGCCTTGTCCCCGAAGAAAAGGTGCGTCCGGCACACGCGCCTGTCCGGAAAGTGATCGGATGGATGGGAGGAAGGATTGGAAGGAATGAACGGGTGAGCGGAACGAACGCAGGGAGAACAGGGTTGGGCTTGTGTTAGCTATGTCAGTGCCTAACAAAAAACGGAGGGGAAGGAGGGAGAAACCCCGGGGGCGCCCACTCTGATGGGGGTCAACGTGGGCGGGTTCCTTGTCGTTTCAGGGAACAGCTCGGACCTCCGGCTGGTCAGGACCTTCATCGAGCTGGGGCTCCCTGGGGGCAAGCTGGACTTCCTGATGTCGGAGAAGAACCAGGTACGAGGGCCGTGGGCCTCGGGCCGTGAGGCTCCCGGAGCCGCCCCTGACTCGGGCCTCCGGAGGTCACCAGGGCGGCTCGTGCGCACATGGACAGCAGGGCACCTGGCCGCAAACTCGGGCCTTTCTTCGTCCGAGGACTCGAAGAAATGGACCAGTCGGCCTTATCCCTCTAGTGTCCTAAGGCTCACAGACGGCAGGTGATGAGGGGCCCTGCAGGCCTTCTCGTCACTCCCCCTGCCCCGTCCCCTCCCTGGGGTACTCGGGACACCTCTTGACCCCAGCACACAGCTCCAGGCAGCCCGTGACACATCAGGGCAGCTTCGCCTGCGAGAAACTGTCTTGTTGTGTTGACCCCAAGTCTCCGTCCCTGGTCCCGTCCGTGCTTCCAAAAGTTGGTCCCTGAAGTTACACAGACCTTCCAGAATGTCTGCCCCATGTCTGCCCTTCCGATCCCCAGACACGTGTGACCTTTCTCCTTGGCCTGTCACGCTCTCGTGTCCTCCAACCATCCTTCCTAAGACGCGGATGGCCTGCGGATCCTTGTCAAAGTGGGCCTCTGCCCCCCGACAGGGCCTGGTGCTACGTCCAAAGGCTGAGTGGGGGGAGGGGCAGGGGCTGGGGAGGCGGGTGGGCCCAGGTGTGGGTCCTGGCTCAGGGCCACCTCCCCTCTGAGGGCAGAGTTCCTCCTCTGTGCCAGGGGATGGCTCTCCTGCCACTTCCCATCTCTTCCCTCTCTCCCTCGTCACCGGGGGCTCTCCAGTGTCCCCGAGGTCCTTCGTTAGGGTCCGAGGCTGTGAGTTCCAGCCTGTGGCCCAGCGTCCGGCTGCGGCACGCTCCCATCATGCACCGCGGTGCTTCGTGGAGGAAGACGGTCTGTGGGAAAGCCGGGCCTCGCTGTGACCCCGCCTGACCCCGGTTCCTCTTCCTTCTTCCAGACGGACACGTTTGCAGATTTTGACACCATGACGGACCGGCTGCTGGACGAGATCATTCAGCACATCCAGCTGTACAGCCTCTCCATCTCCCGGATCAGGTGGGGGGCCCTGGGCAGCGGGGCGCTGTGAGTGCTTGCTGTATACGAGAGCAGCGCGATGCCTCCCGTGTGCGGCTGGGACACACGGACTGGGGACTCTCCCTGGCGTAGAGGACCCCCAGAGTGGAGGTGACATACCCGTAACTCAGCCTGTTGCAGGAGAAGGGACTTGGGAGGCTCAGGAGAGAAACTGGGACTTAGTCGGACGTTCCTAGGTGTGAATGTTTGTTCTTCCGACGCCCACAAGCCCGAGTCCCGGCTGTCACCTCTTCAAGCCTTTAGATCTCGGAGGCTCTGTTTCCATGAAGCGGGATGGGCGCACCGAGAAGGTGTGTCCCAGAGCTGAGCCGGTTCCCTGCCCAAGCAGAGGGCTTCCGTGGGCACGGACCGTGGCCTCCCACCGAGGCAGGTGACTCCGTTGACACATGTACACGACCAGGCTGACAGGAGCCAGCGTGTACTTGCAAGGTGCGCGGGCCCGGCGGCGAGCTGTTTGACGTGGGCCGGCCCACGGAGACCTCGGGGATAAAACGTCACTCGCTCACAAGTGCGGGTGCAGAGGCCCCCGGAGGTGCGGTGACAAGCACGGGACGTAGGACAGGGTTTCCACAGTAGTTATTTAATCCGGAAGCGACGCTGCGCTGGAGCCCCAGACTTGTGAGGACAGACTCGCTGGAGCGGGCTCGGAGGAGGGGGGTTGCCGGGGGGGGGGCGGAGGTGGGGGTCGCTGGGGAGGACGGAGGGAGAGCAGACAGGGGCACAGGGCATCGGGGGAGCGGGAGGAGAATGAAACACGTGGAGCGGTGGTCCCGGGTTGGGTCACCAGTGGCCTCAGGAGTGGCTGGCGCTGTAGCCTGTGCGTGGCCAGGATGGTTCGACGCTCAGCCAGGGCCCCTGGGTGGTCCGAGAAGAGACAGGGAGACCAGATGGGGAAGGGGGCTGCTCCCATAATACCAAGCTGGGCAGCTGCCCACACGTCGCTCGGACCGCACCGGGCACAGCAGCTGCCACTCATGGAGGCCCCGTCTCGAGCTCAGCGGGGCCAGAGTTTGGAAACCTGACGGGGGTGCATCGGCAGCCCCAATCTCAGGGCCCCCAGACCCGGCGGGAGGTGGCTGGCGCGCCCCCCTGCGCTCCGGGGGCGGGCCTCTCGGGCAGCAGGCCTGCCGCCGGTCACCGTCTCGGTCACCGCTTCTGTCTCCGAACAGCTTCATCGGCCACTCGCTCGGCAACATCATCATCCGGTCGGTCCTCACCAGGCCCCGGTTCCGGTATTACCTCCGCAAACTCCACACGTTCCTGTCGCTGTCCGGGCCCCACCTGGGCACCCTGTACAGCAGCAGCGCCCTGGTCAGCACAGGTGAGGTCCCGCCAAGCCTGGTGCGCGTCACCATCCCTTCGGGGCGGAGGGAGGTGAAGCCAGGGCGGACGTTCCTCTGGATGGAACCCTCTGACTGCGGAACCCCCTCCAAGTGAGGACGGCGGGAAGAGACCGGGGTGGGGCGGGACGGCCTTTGGTCGGCGCCACGCGGGGTGAGACCAGGTGTCCAGCTCTCTCCCCTGCTTCCAGCTTTCTGGGAGCAGGAAGGGGAGGCCTGGGACCTCTCATCATATGTTGACGGAAAACCACAGTTCAGTGTCGCTCTTCCCCCGGTTATTTCCGCCTGGTTTCCCGCGTTTGCTTCCGGCTGGGTTCCGTGTCCCCAGGCCTGTGGCTGATGCAGAAGCTGAAGAAATCCGGGTCCCTCCTGCAGCTGACCTTCAGGGATCACGCCGACCTGCGCAAGTGCTTCCTGTACCAGCTCAGCCAGAAGACAGGTGCGTGGCTTCCCCCGCGAGGTGTGTCCTGAGTGGGAGCTGGGGCTCCTCTGTGACCCCAGCGGGCACCAGCGCTAGGTGGGCTCACTCGTAGGGGGGCCGGATCGGGAGGCACAGCCCTTCTCTCGCAGGAGGCCACCCAAGAACTCAGCCTCCCCTTTGCTGTTCTCCCCCATGGCGTGGGAAAGGCATCCCAGATGGGAGCCGAGGTGCGGGGGGGCGGGGCTCCTTCTACTGGGGAGCTGTGGTCTCTGATTCCCAGCAGTCCGTTCACCTCCTGATCAGTCAGGCCCAGGCCTGGGGGCCAGCTCACAGCCCCCTCACCCAGGGGCAGACCCACCTACCCCAGGGCCCACAAACACTCTCCATTCACGCTGAAGGGGCAGGGAGACAGGCTGTTCCCAGGAAGGCCCGAGGGTGCATCGCCCCGCCCCCACCCCACTGTCTACAGTGAGGAAGGGCTCAGAGCTGCAGGAGCCCCGCTGTCCTGGCTCTGAGCAGAGGGCAGCGGGGCGAGGACTCCTGAGTGTTCCTGGCCCACAGAAACCTTGTTACCCCGACACCTTGCTCCTGCCCTGTCCAGCGTAGCTTGCTCCGTGTCACCTTAGCGTCCCTGCCCGGTGCGCACAACGCCCACATCTTCCTTCTACTGCACGAAAACTCCCCTGCAGCAAATTCTTGTCTCAGCCTCTCGGACCGGAAGTGCTTCTGCAGGGACACACCTGTATGTCAGGTGTCCGCTCGCACGCCCGGTCTCAGGGCAGGTCTGTCCAGTGCGCACACACCGGAGGGGGCCGGCGGGAACTCCCCGGGTTCAGAGCAGCCGCCTGGCTCGTTGCAGGTCTGCAGTATTTTAAAAACGTCGTGCTGGTGGCTTCGCCCCAAGACCGCTACGTGCCGTTTCATTCAGCCAGGATCGAGATGTGCAAAACGGCCCTCAAGGACAGGCACACGGGTAAGCCGCGTTTCATTAGGACGATTCCAAAGGCCGATGTCCGTTCAGGCACCGGACTCCGCCCCGCCGGTGTGCAGGGACTGGAGCCCGGCGCACACCCAGTGTTCGCTGTTCCTGCTTCCTCCGCCGAGTGGGGCCCCCACTTCTCTGCTCGCTTCCCCCCTGCAGGGCCCGTGTATGCGGAGATGATCAACAACCTCCTGCGCCCCCTGGTGGAAGCCAAGGGCTGCACGCTGGTCCGGCACAACGTGCTGCACGCCTTGCCCAGCACCGCCAACGCGCTCATCGGCCGCGCCGCGCACATCGCGGTGCTGGACTCCGAGCTCTTCCTGGAGAAATTCTTCTTGGTGGTGGGACTCAACTACTTCAAGTAACGGCCTGGGGGAGCTCGCGGGAACCACCGAAGACCCCGGAGAGCGTCGGCCAAGTCACCCTTTTGTAGATCTCAGCCATTCCAGGGTGGAGCTCAGAGCAGAGGCGGGGCTGAGGGAGGCAGGGGGCGGGGACAGGATATCCCGGGTGCCTCCTTCTCGGAGACTTGCAAAGGCCGCGCACGGTGTTAATTAAAGGCAGCAGACTTTACTCCAAAAGACTTCCGCCCCCTGGAGTTTCATCCAAGATGGTTTCTAGGGAAAATACGAGACAATAAGCAGTGCTTGGAGGTGGTGAGCCCACCTTTGTAAGCGCCAGTGGCTCGCAGAGAGAGCGCTCCAATTTAACTAGGCGTGTCCAGGACGTTGCCAGTGCATAGCTTTATCGTTTTTGACTCAAGGAAGTGCACACGAACTCAGGGTACCCTCTGTGCAGAGTGAACATATCCGTGTAAATAGAATCCTTAATGGACTCGACGTGCCGCTTGTTCAAGAAAGTGTGATGCCACGGCGTCGTTCCCTCCTCCTGCTTTCTCGGCAAGGGGCCACGGAGTGCTTTCGGGACTCCAAGTTCACGGTGTCACAGCGGTGGGCGGGTGGTTGGCGGTGTGGGCGGGTCGGAGGGGATGCTGCAAAGGAAGCTGGCTGGACCGTGGTGAGCCAGTCGCCTCCCCCACGTCTCCAGATGTTCTCTATGCATAGCCCTGGTCCATAAATTATTTTTGTGATGGCTTAAATCTCTCCCTGTGGCAGGGAGAATTGACTTTGCCTCGAGCTGGCAGAGGGGGGCACCGAGGTTAATGCACAGGTGTGTGCGGCTCCTGCTGGTGTACTTCCAAAGAAATGCTAGGTTAGCGTTTGATGCAATTGCAAAAAAAAATTAACACCATTCACGGGCCAGCTGCTCCTCCTGTCTTCGGAAGGACAAAACATCTAAACGGAGGAGGCGCGCTGGACTCACAGCCTCAGGGGAGCTCTGAGAAGGGTGCTGGGTATCTTTCAATAGAGATGTCTTCTTGCCTTAGGGAAATAAAGGGCTAGGAAAGGTCACCATTGATTTCAACAAAAGAAAAAGCAGCCCAAGAGAGCAGGGACAAAAGCGAGGTCAGAGAGGACAACAGCAGTTAAGTGGAGGACAAAACTAAATTGTTCGGTGGCTGCGGGGGAGTTTGGGGACTTTCCAGGTGTTTAATGTGGCCCCAAAGACGGAGGACACTCCGTGGGGCTAAAGGAAGCCCAGAGAATCACTGAGTTGTGCTGGGGGACACACGACCCCGGACAGTGGGGGACCGGCCCGGGAGACGCCTCTTCCGGCGGTGTGAAGGCAGATGGGAGACGTGGACGATGTCACCATCCGGGCCCCTTTACCTGCTTGGGCACAATTGCCTCATAAAGTGCGGACACTCATCTGGGACCGGATTCCCGATCCCAGCACCTGGACTGTGAGCTGGGGTACCAACCCAAGGTCACGGCCATAAAACCATGCTCATCTGACAGCTGATACCGCACAGGTGCACAATGTGGCTTGGGGAAAACCGATGCAGATGTTGGGAAACAGGTCCCGCGGAGCAACCCCCGCCCCCGCCGTGCAGGAGGCGGGACTGCGGGTTCCCTGAGAAAGGACAGAGGCCGGTGGGAGCCGCCCGTTCGCAGAGGCAGACGGGCTTCTCTGTGGGTCTTCTCCCACCTCTCCTGGGGTCCTGGTCCCCCCACGGCGGGCGCAGTACGTCCCCGAGTCACGCTCCCACCGGGCACGTTTCCAAGTTCCAAGTAGATGTAGACTCTGTCACCTGCGCCAACCCTCGCTCTGCCCCAGGGGGGACCCAGTGCCTGCAGAGTGGCTCCGGGCGTGGGGGGCCCCGGCCCGATGCTCACTGCGGGACCCGACGTTTGTAGCCATGGCCCCCTTCTGGCCCAGTGCGGGGCCCCGCCCCTCTGACGAGTGTGTCCACCTCTGGTCAGCCAGGCGAGCCGCTCCCCGGTCGTCGGAAGGACCACGGAGCCGGCAGCGTTGAAGCCAGGGCGAGTCCGAGGACCATGGTCTTTGCCAAACACCCGATTCCATTTTTAACTTCAATATGCTGTCTGGACATAGTGAGAACTCATGGCAATAAACGTCCAGCTGCATGTGCACCTCTGTTTTCCGGGGGTGCTCTGCTGTCTTTGGGAACACCCCAGCCTCCGAGCATCTGTCGTCACTGTGCAGAACGTACATCTCTGTGTCGTGCGTACGTGTCTCGTGTTCTGTGCCGTGCCTCATCTCAGAAGGGTTTTCTATGTCTCTTTCTATTGAAGCATAGATATCTAATATATATATATACACACACATATATATTATACATAATGTAAAACAGGGACATTCTATTATTGACGATAAAAATTATAAACAAGATGCCTGCCAAGATAACGGTCCAGTATGTCTTCATTCTCAGCATCAGTTTTGTTTTCTGTTTTTCCAATTTGTTACGGTTCTCAGAACTACTTAGAAATAACAGTCACTAACACTGAGACTGACTGGGGCAAGCGAGCCGTCTTAGAGGCAGATGGAAGAGCCCCGGCCCCGGGGAGGAGGGGGAGGGGCCCGCTCCTTTCGAGTTCCACGCCCCCGAGTCTGCACGTGCGTCCCCACAGGTCTCCCGCGTGCGCCTGCGTCCCCTGGAGCCCTGCAGCGTGTCCAATCCATCAGCGCCTGGTTGGCTGCTGCTGGGTTCAGCGAGCGTTGGCCGAGGACAGGCAGTTCCTTGGAAGCCCAAGGTTCCTTCTCGAGCCCCTCAGCCAGTCCAGCCACAGCAACGGATTCTTCTGCAGAGAAGCCTTGACTTTGGCTCGCGTTGACCCTCGAAGCTTCTGAATTTGCAGGAGGAGAGACGTTTCAAGGGGCGAGGTGGCGTAGTGGTGGGTCTCTGTGAGGGGCGGAGCCTCCCTAAACTCTGGGGCTTGCGTCCTGTGTCCTGGTCCGTGCGATTCAATTGCAAGGATGTCCTTCGAAAGGTCGTTGGAGCCAGTGGATGAGAAGGGGAGGCAGAGTGCCTGGGACAGTGCCTGCAGAGAGGGGGTACGCCAAAATTTTAGGGGGTACCATAGGAATGTTTTATAATGAGAGGTTCGCTGTAGGAGCCTTTCTTTACAGGAAGTCAAAACTCCACGTGGGCTCAAAGTGCTTCATCCATGGTAGCCTGGAGGCAGGTCACCTGCCTGAAACTTTGGGCTTCAGCTTCCAGCACGCAGAACATTTTATTGTGATTCCAGGGGCCTCCACACTAGAGTTGTCCAGCTCATTTCGGTGCGTGATTGGATAATCTCTGTAATACAACCATTTTCCTGCTCAGGGTGCAGTGTAAGCCATTGTTAAGTTGAGAGCGGAGGAAAGGCGAAAGCTGGACCCCTAGCGGAAACAGTATCACGTCTGATTTAAGGCGTTTGAGTTCTGCTGATGTCCCTCAGCCTCTTTTTACTGCAACAAACCGAAATGTCTTTTACAACGTGGGCGGAAAAGCCTCAACTACGGTGTTTGACAAAATACTCTGCTTCACTAATGTCTTGCTCCGTGGAAGGCGGATAATGTAATTCAGGTGCGTCCAGTACCCTGCGCGCACGCCTCCGCTAGTTTTGCATTATTTCCCTGAAGGAGAGCACTTCACTCTGCCCCACGTACCGTGTGGGGCCGGAGCGGGGCCTCGCCTTCTCTGTACGGAGCTTAATAAGAAGGTCTGTGATTTTTACCTTCACCATTTCCCCGTAACTTATCCTTGAAGGCATTTCTTAAAAATAAATGCCTGCTTTTGTGCTAAGCACCGGTGGCTACAGAAACTAGTCAGGTGGGACCCTGCCCTTCAAGAATTTATAATCTAGGGGGAGCAGAGGCCCGTAAAACTAGAGGACTGTCCAGATAGCTAGAATAATGGGGCAGGTGGACGGGGTGGCGGGGACACTGAGGACCCTTTCTAACCAGCGCCCCTCCTGGTGCTGGGGTCGTCCATCCCATCGGGGTGGGACGCAGGAAACTGCCCAGACAAACGTCGCACTGATGACAGTCGTGCTACTCAGGCAAGACGTCACAGCTTCTTCAGGGCCACCATCCCGGGTCAGGGTCAGGGTCAAATGAGGGAATGTGCAGAAGGAGACGCTGAGTGGAGCACAGTCCGGCCCGGTCTGCCAGGCAGCGCCTGCCCCTGAACGTGTCACCTGTCCGTAGCACGGTCTTCGGCCGCTCTGCGGCCGCTCTTTCTGCTTCTTCGCAAATCGACGGACGGAAGCAGGTTATCAAACACCACGCGTGTCCCTACGCTTCGCCACACTCGGGTGAGACCCGGGGAGCGGGGCTGTGGCTTGTGTGCGCTGGTCACACCCCACGGGGCTCGGGGGGCTATGCTGCTCTGTCACTTTAGGTGTGTTTTAGGTTACTGGGGTTTTCGAATGGGACCAGCTGCATCGTGCAAAGCGAAGGGGGCAGGGCCTCCGGCATGGCCCCTCCCTCTGAAAAAGAACCTGAACGGATGGCCTGATGCCACTGTGACCCCCTGACGCGTCCTTGTTCCGGATACCGCGCCCGTACGCAAGGACCACAGCCTCCCGCGCACCCTCGCAGACTGTCTGCCCCCCTGATAACCACGTCGGTAGTGCCAACAGAATCCTCCTATTTTTCTACCTTGGCTCTTTGGTTGGCATTTTGTGCAGCTCGTGATATATATATGTGATATACGGATATCATATGTATATGATATATGTATATGAACAACAAACAGCAACAGCGTTAATAAAAACTCTCCGACTTTCTTTCCCCAGGACTCTGTGTTCACAGCGCGCACGGTAAACGCTGTTGCAGAATGTGGGCGGGGCTGAAGGGAGCGGGTCTGCGCGTGCTCGGAGGGCTCCCGGAGTGTGGCGGTTATTCCCGGGGTGCCCACTGCGGGAAAGGCCTGGGGTGCCTTGGGGGGCCGAGCAGAGCAGGGAGGGAGCTCAAACTGGACTCTAGGAGGGTCGGGGAATCCATGCGCCCTGGCACATGGAGGGCTTAAACAAAACTGTGCTGAGTGAACGAACGGATGCATGAATGAGTTTGGCTCACAGCTGGTCCTAGATGGATGCCAGCACATTCCTGAGCTGGCAGCCTTTCTGCCCCAGCAGGCTTTCTCCCTGGGGCGTCTTTAACAGCTCTGCCCAAGGACGGGGTCCTCTGCGCAGGGAACAGACGATAAATGCGGCCTGTGGCTGAAGGAACAGTTGTGGGGACACCCTTCCCCGGGGTCCCCTGGCTGGAGCTGCGCCGCTGGCAGAAATTCACGTGGCCTGCAGGGGGCGCCCAAAGGCTGGCAAACAGCAACATGCTTGCGGGACTGGAAGGTTCTGTTCCTGCCTCTGAAAGTTGGCTTGGAGTCTGGGCGGGAGAAAGGAAAGGTGGTTTTGGTTTTCGTAAACAAGAGAGAAACACAGAAGGTAGAGAATTAGGGAAGGGCGGTGTGACTTTTTAGGCTTTCTAGCTGGGGTTAACTTGGTGAATGCCCGTATCCCATTTCAGTCCTCGAGCCCTAACTGGGGTGTATGGTGAGCAGACCCCAGGGCTAGGAAAAGGAAGCGTGGGAGAAAAGGCGGCTCTCCTCAAAGGAGGCCCGCCTGCTAGGCAGTCATCAGCTCAGAAGTCGCCTTCTCAGCAGGGCTGCCCTGACCCCACTGGAGGCAAGGACGGTACTGGCTGACTTTCTTTCAAAGGAACCCACTCTCTGGCCGCCCACAGAGTAAAGGGAAGCCTCGGATTCTTTCATGTCACAAGATGCCGCCACTTTAGGGGGCTCTTGCAGGAAGTCCCACAGCTCACTGAAGGACCACCAAGTGAGGCTGAGGTTCTTTTGCCTCCAGGGCAGGGACTGCCTGAGTGACCAGCCGTGTCACACTGGGCGCCTTGCTCTGACACCTGGAGAGGCGTCATGTTGTAGCAGAGCAGGGTGGCTACTCCCGTTCCAGAGCTGGAGGAAATAAAACCCAGATCGGCCAGGGACTCGTCCAGGCTGGATTCAGTATCGTCCCCACCGCTGTTCCCCGTCACGGGTCTCTGGAGCTCCTAGGAGCTGTTGTCCCAAAGCGCATCCAGGTTGTGTACCCCATGGCACCCTGGGGTGTCAATCCTGATGCTGGGTTTCTGGGTTTTGTAACGCAAGTGCCCACAGGAAGCTGTGCCGGGCTGAGGCCTGCACCCCGAAGATGTGGTCTGGAATGAACACAGTGGCCAGCCAGGACTAGATGAAGAACCAGGCTGCCCCCCTTCCCACCCCCAGCCCCTCCTCACCCCCACCCCGCTTTGTTTTGGAGATCTTGGTTGATTTTAAGAACTGACCATTGGGGCTTGTTGTTTTTCCCTTTCTGCACTGTGAATTCTTGCTCTTAATAAATGAAGAGTGAGGCCTAGATCCTAGACCACCCCCCGCCAGGACCCTAATAAAAGCAGAACCCTGAGCCTCTGGACTCTCTCTCTACCGGTCTGTGGCCCCAGGCACGGGTGGGCACTACTCCCCCCACCCCACCCCCAGTCTCCTGATGATTATTGCTGAGGTGCGTCTGGCAATCCTGAGACCCAGACGGGCTGGTCCGGCCACAACACTGGCGCCCACAGGCTGGAAGCAGCACAAAACTCACCCCCTCCTTAACACCCTCGGGTGGCTCTCCATTTCAGTAAAGCCCCTCCCGGCACAGCCTCACCTGCTGGGGTGGCGGCCTTGACCACACCCCACAGTCAGCCTGGCCCCCTGTGATTCTCCGCCAGCGTCGGTTTATTGAGCTGTAATCGACAAACTTGTCAGGTATTTAAAGTGCTCGGTGTGGTGACTCGGTCTGCACACACGCACGCTGTGAAAGCATTGCCCCCGAGTCGTTCATTATAGTGCCTTGCCTGTTTGTCTTTTTTTAATGGCGAGAACCTTTAAGGTCTACTCTCCCGGCGAATTTCGCGTGCACGGCAGTGGTACCCGCTTTAGCCCCGACGAACGGTCCTATAGCAGCGAGTGTGGGTGCATTTCTACCAACCACGTCCTCCCCCCAACCCCTGGCCACCAGACGCCACAGTTCTGCTTTCTGATTCTGAGTTTGGCCTTCCTTCCTTCCTTTTTGATTCCACATACTAAGTGACAAAATGCAACAATACAATATTTGTCTTTGGCATATTGCACTAAGAATTTAGCATAATAGCATAATGCCCTTCAGATTCATCCATGTTGTGGCAAGTAACAGGATTTTCTTTTTTATAGAGATTGAAAAATACTCCATTATACAGGAAATCACATTTTCTTTATTCATTTACCCCCGAGGAATGCCTGGGTTGCATCCACCCTTGGCTATTGTGAATAATGCCACAATGAAATGGGGTGCAGGTATTGCTTGGGGCTGTAATTTTGTTTCCTCTGGATACATTCCCAGGAGTGGAATTGCTGGGTCGTATGGTAATTGTATTTTTAATTTTTTGAGGAGCCTCCATACTCTTTCCCCCCCATAGTAGCTGCACCAGTTTACAATCCCAGCAAAAGTGCGTGAGGGTTCCCTTTTTCTCCATGTTGCAGCCAACACTTGTTCTCTCTCACTCTCTCTTTTAAAATAATAGCTGTAAATAAGTCCAAAAGGCATTAGAACAAAAAAAGGAGGGGCTTTACTGAGGTAGTTTGCAAACCCAGAAGCAGCCTCCTGCAAACAAAAAATAAAACCAAACAAAAACATGTGCTGCCCAAAGGAAAAGACAGAGGGGAGGACTTCTTTGATACAGAAAGTGTCCCCCCAGGTCCCTAGTTAGTTACTTTTATGTAAATGAGGAGTCCCACTTCCCACAGTTCTGATTGGTCTGAATCATACCGTTCTGATTGGTCGGTACTACCAATTCCTGATTGGTTCTCATGGAGCAGTTCTGATTGGATGAGGGAGGTCTCAGTCAGTTGGTTGAAGGTGTGGCAGGGAAGTGTGGGGACAGCGTGGGAAGTGATGAGTTGGTTCCGCGGTGCCTGGAATTCCCGGGAAGCCCCGCTGGCGTCTCCGTGGATAAGCTCTGGGGCCCTCGGTGGGCCGTGGGGAGTCCATCTCGGCAGGTAAAGTCTGCCTCGGGGTTCTCTCTTCCCGGGGTCCACGTAGCCATTCTGACAGGTGTGAGGCGATAGCCTCCTTTTAGTTTTGATTTGCGTTTTCCTGAAGATTCGTGATGTCTCGCACCTTTTCATTTGTCTATCTTCTTTGGGAAAATGTCTATGCTGGGCCTTTGCTCACTTTGACTTTTTATTTTACTTTTAAAAGATTCTATTTATTTACTTTTAGAGGGGAAGGGAGGGAGAAAGAGAAGGAAGCATCAACGCGTGGTTGCCTCTCCAGCGTACCTCCGACCGGGGACCTGGCCCCCAACCCAGGCATGTGCCCTGACAGGGAATGGAACCTGCGACCCGTGGGTTTGCAGGCCGGTTCTCCATCCGCTGAGCCACACCAGCCAGGGCTCATTTTTCAATATGGATTTTTTCTTGTTTAGTTTTTTCACTGCTTGTCTCCCGACGGGAATATAGATTTCCCGAAAGCCAGGATCGCGTCTGTTTTGTTCGCCTCTATCCAAGGCATTTAGGCTACCACACGGCGTAGAGCGCACCCATTGCTAAGCCCTCTGAGGCGCCCTGAGGCAAGACTAAGCCCTTTCCGAATTTTCCCTTTGAAGGACACAGCTCCCAAGGAGGCTCACTTCTGAGATTCCTCTTCTGTGACTTTCTGCAACTGGAATTTGCTCCACTAGAGGGCAGAGCTCACTGCTTGTTTTTGTCTGTCCTTCCAAGAGCCGACCCCTCACCCCAAACCGAAGGGCAGCTTTTGGGCCTCTCAGCGGTAACACACAGGGGTGCTCAACGGCCACAGGATACGTGGTTTAATGTGACTTGACGTCATGCCTGACCAGGTGGGAAATTTAAATGATTCAAAACGAACCCCCCCTAAACTAACACTCTATTAAACGATTTTCCTTCTTGCAAAACGCTGTCACAGCAATAAAATGTGCAAACCGAATAAACACATTGCTGTGCCCACATTTTACATTAATAGCAAATCAATCACCCCTGGACCCCATTAAATGAATGTTAAACGAACATTTAAAGACTGTCAGTTTGAAGAGTGCCACGGTACTGGCCTGTCTGTGAAGAGAGCATCTTCTTCACTCCAGACAGCGGCTCCCGGCGCCCATCACTAGGTGGCGCCACAAAGCGCTTCTCTCCCCTGACTCGCTTGTGAAATCTGGCCTGTTGCCCCCGCCAGGTCCAGTCCTAACCCAAGGGCAGGAACTTCTGACGCAGCTGCCTTACCTTTATTTATTTTTTTAAAGGTTTTATCTGTGTTTAGAGAGAAGGAAAGGGAGAGAAAGCGATAGGGAGAGACATCATTCTGTTGCTTCTTGCACGCCCCCTACTGTGGACCTGGCCCACAACCCAGGTGTGTGCTCTGACTGGGAATCAAACCAGCGACCTTTTGGGTCACAGGCCGCTGCCCAGTCCACTGAGCCGCCAGCCAGGGCGGGCAGCTGCCTCACCTTTAGTACAATGGTGCCCACACTCATTGGAAGATAAGATCACCTGATACGAATGTTAAAAAGACACTTTCTTGGTCTCCCGCAGAAGCCCATAGCTTTATCTCTTTCCTCAAACAACTGGACCCGGTGAACAATGACCTTTTCTCTAACCCAGTGGTCATCAAACTGGAGTGAACATTAATATGACCTAGGAGCTTTAAAACAATCCATGCCCTCCCTTCCCCCCAGTTCCATCAGAATCTGGGTTGGCGCCCACGTACCATGATTTAAAATCTCCGCCGTTACTCTAAGGTTCAGCCTCCTGGAGGGTCACTGCGCCTGACCCTGGTGTGACACACAGCCAGACACCTGGGCTCTTCGTGCGCCCACTCCTCGGTCCCTGACCCACGCGCTCGTCCACTTGTTCCCTCCCCCGAGGTGCCGTGGGGCCAGGCAGCTGTGAAGACCCGCTGTGAGGCCTCCCACAGGGACCCACCCGCTGTCCGTGACAGAGTCCGCCTAGGGAAGCATGGCACCCGCATTGCTAGGTGTTTGTCATGGTTCGTTGAGATCATTCATGGCAAGCAGTTGGTAAATACTAAGTGTTCAGTAAGCGGTGGGTGTTCAGTTACTCGTTTGTTCTGCAAATCGCGTGTCACCAGGCACTGTGCTGGGTGGGCTGTGTGCGATGACAGGCCTGTCACCCCAGGGAGGGTGTCCCACAATCTTTGGAATCCCCACAGGTGACAGTATCAAGACGGCATGTTATGTCCCCCCAGGATGTTGTGAAGTACGACTGAAAATGAGTGAGCCACTCAAACCCTCTGATGACCCTACTAGCTGTGGGCTAAGGCAGCGAACCTGCTGGTGTCTGGAGATCCTTCTAGACGGGAAGGCTCTGTGAGCGGGGACTGCGGCGGGATTTAATGGGTTAAGGAACTTTTAAAAGAGTGTGATGTGGGGACGCTGGACTCCAGGCAGGCCCATCGCCCTCCCAAATCTTCCACTGGAGAGAATCAGGCCAGGACAGGGGTACGGGCATGAGGTGGTTGCCAGGATCCTCAAGACCCCCCAAAAAGCTTCACCGTGAAGGGTGAGAAGGGGTCTGTGAGAGGGGGCACCCTGGCCAACTGTCGTTAGAAGAAAAAGACAGTCTACTGTACACAAATTTTCAGATATTATTCCAAAAAATTAATAAGTACAGAATTTTGTGAGAATTCCCGGGCATGTGCTTCCCCTTACAGAGCGATGCCATTTGTTGAGATGCGTGGTGTTCTGGGCCAGAGGAGGGGGAGAGGGAGGCTGGGCTGAGCACACACCCTCGGCCCTGAGTCCGGGTGAGCATGCAAGGTCACCCAGGGTCAGAGGACCTCGTCCCTTATGGCGTCCGGGTGGCATTTCACAGCTGAAACCGCAAATGCAGCAGAGAACTCTGTGCAGAAACTCTCTGCAGGCACTTTCGTGGGGCTTTCAAAGCCTAACCTTCGTCACGATGCTTCGAAAGGTCTTTAAAAGCCAAGCAATCGCTCATCATGAGGGCTTTCCCTTCCCAAAAGGGCAACAGACGTCAGTCTGCAGGGCTAGAAAGTACATTTTTTAAAATGGCGCAAAATTCCTCGTGGCTTTCAAGTTCCCCTAGCTGTTACGGTGAGTGATGGAGGGGACTTTCTGTGGGCATTTTCAACTCCGTGACATCAGCGTGTGCCCATTAGCCTAACGGCTCCCTTTAACCTCCCATTGCTTTCTGTGGGTGGCACCCAAGGCAATATGAGCTTCGTCACCTGGGCAGGGGAATCCAGCTGGAAAGTAGGCAACTCAAGCTCCGCCGGCCGTCCATCACCACGCACACTTTGTTACTCCTGCTCAGAACCTCCTTCCTCCGGGGACACGCCCCTCGAGGCTGAGGAAGGTGCAGAGGGAAGCCACTCCGCCTGAAGGAGGCCCCAGTGAGGTCCCTGACTGAGTCGGAGATGAGGGTTCCTCAGCACTGTTGACCTTTTGGGCTCGGTCCTTCTTTGCTGTGCGGGACAGCCTACACCTCGTGGGATGTTTAGCAGAAGTCATGGCCCCTGCACCCAAGATAACATGTCCCAGGTGTGGCCACCAGGTATTGCTAAATGTCCCCCCACCAGAGCAGAGCTGGGCAGCGAGGAGTGGGGTGGGGGTGTTGAGAACCAGTGGACTCAGACGAGGTTGATTCTGAGATGAAAAGATAGACTTGGGCTTGACCCAGAAAGCCTTGCTTTATTCCCATGGGCACATTCGGAAGGGCTCCTTTGTTGAGTGAAGACCTGGAGGACAGAGGCTGGAGGGTTTCCATGGGGAGGTCTCCTGGAGTCTGGTGGGGCGGGATGGGGCGGGGTTTCAGTGGAGGAGTTTCCTGGGTCCATGGAGAAGTAGAAACTCGAAGTCCATGAGGACCCTCGAGTCCCTTCAATCCTCAGAACTGGCCAGATACTGGCACTTATTGTCCCCCTTTTCCCAAAAAGTAAACTGAGGCATGCAGCAGCGGCTAAGTGGCCATCCCAAGGCAATGCCCGTGATGCTGGGATTCTCTCCGTCCCTCCCAGCCGGGAGTAACGTGGTTGTACTTGACCGATGCTGGGAGACCTGGGGTCCTGTGACTGCCTGGGAAAGGGGGGGACGTCATCGGAGCCAAGTCTCCTGTGGCCCGATGACATGGCAAACGCCCACCACGTTTTTTGCTCACATGTAAATTGAGAGGAAGGAGTTTTGTGGGATGGCTCAGACGTGAGGTGTCGCTGCCCCGGAGCAGCCTTTGGCGGCCCCCAGCATCTGCAGGACAGACCGGAAGGGGCGGGCTGGGAGGGAGGAGGGGTCCCCTGGGATGCCCATGGCGCCCCTCTCTAATGAGGCACAGACTGAAAATGGTTCGGGACTCTTGCCGGGAAGCCAGGGGGATGGGACCCAGAGGCCTGTGAGGAGTCCCTCCGACTGCAATTCAGTTGTTATCGACACGGTCCCCAAGCTTCAGGGATCGCCGGCCAGCAGCAGGCTCACCCTCTCTGCCACCTCCATCAAGGTCTGTTAGAAAATTGGGGGGTTCGGAGCGAAGACTGACTCAGGGACAAGGAGGAGACGCCTGTTGGTCTCTAGAAGGTTCGAGTTGTTCTTGAATATTCGTACACATACCTGTTACTGTTCTCCGTTTGGTTAAATCGTTTTCTTATATCGACCTTTCCTTTTGCCCATTTTCTTTGGACTTCACCTGCTTTTTCTTTTTGACTAGACGCTGCAAGCAAATATTTAGATTATTGATTTTTAATATTTCTTGTTTCCTTTTGCATGGACACATTTAACTATGAATTCAATTATTTTCCTAGTTAAAGGGCTATTCAGTAATCTATTTCTTTTTAATTGAGCTTTTGTGTTTATGTCTTTTAAGTAAGCTGTCTGTTTCCCTGAGGTCGTTTAGCGTGTGGGTATAACTTTATTCCTGTTTTTTCTTCTCCTGTCAATGTCCAGTAAAGTCCCCTTTCATTTGTGATATTGCCAATTTGTGTCTTCTCTCCTCTGTTCTCACTCAGTCCGGCTAGCGGTTTATCATTTTTATCGATCTTTTCAAAGCACCATTTTCCCATTGATTTTCTGTTTTTTCTCTTTGCAACGGCATTGCTTTTTATTTTTTTCTTTCTTTTGCTTGTTTTGGTTTCCTTTGCTTGTTATCTGGTTTCTTAAGGCGTAAACCTAGATCGCCGATGTGAGAACCTCCTTCCTTTGTGACACAAACATTCTGTGCTCTCAATAGCTCTTCAAGCCCCCAAGTCCCACATGAATCACGAAACCATATTTTCCTTTCCCTGCAATTTAAAACCCTCGACTCTGTATTTGATCCTTGAATTATTTAGAAATGTGTTGTTTAATTTCCAAATATTTGAGGGTTTTTTCTCCCAAACATCTTTCTCTTACCAGCTTCTTGTTTCGGTCCGTGCGGCCAAAGCACACACAGTGTGTGCCTCCCAGCCACCCCCGTAATATGGTCTACTTCGGTGAGCGATTTCCGTGCACCGGAAGACGTTCCGTTTTTTCCTCCGGTCTTTTCGGAATCGCTAACAGATCGAGTTGATGGACAGAGCGCAGGGCCTCTCTGTGTCCTCAGGGCAATGCCTTGTTCCAAAGTCTTCTCTGTGTGTGATACCCACGCTGCCACGCCGGCTTGTCTGGATGCGCGCTCGCCGTGAATGGCTCCCTCCACGCTCCACTTGCTGCCCCCCCCCCCCGTACACATTTGCAAACGCGCAAAGTGCCAGTACAGGTATCTGCAAGATGCTGCGACTGATGCGGACCGCTGAGAGCGTGTGACGAAAACACGGAGACTACCCCCACCGGAACGGGGACTTGCTTGCTCACTCGCACACGCTGATAGGAAGGGAGCAGCACAGCTTTAATCCAGCGCCGGCCGACTGGGTGCCAGGGACGTTCCCGGGTGGCTCCCCAGCACTCCCTGGGCTTGCCAGCTGTGATGGGCGGTGCGGCCCGTTGAAGGCTGTGGCAGGATGGGGCGCCCCTAAGGCAGGCCCTGTTGCCCTCCAGAAAAGAGTGGGGTGCTCTATTTGCTAAAAGTATCTGGACTGCCGTCGTGTATGGTGTGGGGCGGGGAGGCAGAACAATCGATTTCCAAGCGCCAAATGCCAAGCCTGGTTCTTGGCTCCCTCGATCTCTGCTGTTTGTTGCTTAAAAAGAGGCCCTGAAAAAAAATAAATTTAAAAAAAGAGGCCCTGATTTCATGTAAGGTTTGGATACCAGGGCGAGAAACTGGGCTTGGGGCACGGAGTATGTGGTAGCGTAGTGGTAACAAAAGAATAGGTGGGAGAGTGCAGTTCTCAGCACCAACACCCAAAGGAATGAGTTAGATGAGATTCAAAGCTTTCCATTTACATTTTTTTAAAAGGAGCCTAACTCTTGAATTTAGATCTTCCTTCTCCCTCCCAGAATGTAAATCAGGGTGTTGCTAGTGGAACGGGGAATTGGCCCAACACAAATTGCCTTGGGCTCTTAGTCCTAACTCAGCTTTTTTTTTTGTTTTTCCCCTTAATTGCCTGTTTCAGAGGGACGTGTGGTCCAGCGGCAGGTGGTGGTCTTTAGACTGATGGACCACCTGCCACTGATCGGTTTCAGACTGTGGGGAGTTTTGTTAGACTCTTGGAGCCCCTGATTTCTTGTATTTAAAACACAAATCATCGTTCCAATTTCAGAGGTTTCACGGGAGTTTAATGACATCATGACGTAGTAAGTGCGTATATACATACATAAATGGCCATTCTCCGGCACTGGCGTCTCTCCTGAGAGTGCAGAGCCCTCGGAAGGGCAGGGTGTCCTGTCTGAACACGTGGCTGGTAAGGACACCACGAGGGCGTCCCACCGAAAATGCCCCGAGGGCCACAAATGCATGTCCTTCAGCGATGTCCCTGGATCTGGGGGCCAGCAGACAAGGATGTTGGCAGCGATGAGGGGTCACCCCTACCTGATATTTGTGGAGTCCACCGATATAGATCTGCAGTTCTCTGAGCTGTACACCAGCTGAGCCAGGCAGCCAGGTGCCCCTGACTTGCTCTTAGTCATCGGGATTCAAGGTGAAGTAGAACAGGTGAGGATCAGAATGGCTCAGCATGAGGACAGGTCAGGAGCGAACAATGGGGGCGGGGGGAGGAGGCTGCGGGTTTGGGGGACAGAGGGCAGGCGAAGCCTTGGACATGCTGATGGAGCCGGCCGTGGTCTGTCCACGTGGAGACGTCCAACGGCCCGCAGCATCCCGGCTCCGACGGAACGGAGATCACAGCGACCGTCGGCTCCGAGCCCGAGCCGCACGGCTGTGGGTGGAGCTCGGCGTGTGGGCGGAGCTGGGCGTGTGGGCGGAGCTGGGCGTGCAGACGGCGGCTTTCCTGCCTCGTCCCCTCACCTGCAGTGGTCGAGGGGGGCTGCTCAACAGCCGAGCTCCTAAGGGAAAAACCTCGCTGCTCTCCCACCGCAGCTGGACACACGCCCTCACTCAAGCTCCCCACGCAGACACCGTGTTCTTAGCTCTGGAGTCACACCCAGAAGGAGGCTGCCTTTCAGTGTAATTTGATTCTATCAATATTTACCGGAGATGAGCCAGGTCAATGCAGTTACTAGAGGAGCTTCCTCAGAGAAGAGGCTGGAAAGGGAAGGCTGAGCTCTACCGCACTCGGTAGCTACGATCCAACTGGGGCCCCGAGACGGAGACAGCGCCGAGAATGCATCTCTAAGTAGAATGCAGCGACAGCCTGTGAAACAGATTTGAGAGAACGTTGCGTCTTATGTCATGGATTGGAAAGGTCCTGGCAAATTTCCGTGAAGTAGGCCAGATTTTCCCACGGCTTTTTCCCACTATAAAACGACAGGGGGCAGCACTGAGGCTGCCCTGGTGGGCCCGAGTCAGAAATGCTCAGGGAGACGGACAGCAGGCGGTTGCTATTGGTTTGTCCTCGTGGTGGCCGCCGTCTTCTCTAGAAGTTCATCCCCTGCCTCCTCCGGGGCGTCTCCCGGGAGCCTGGACGTCGGGACACAGCCTTGGCCAGACAAGGATCTGTAGTCAGACACCCAGACAGTGCTGGCAGGCCGCCACCTGCTTCACAGCTTGGCCCCTGGAGGAATCGAGACCCGTGGAGGCAAAGTTCAGGCTGCACCGTGTTGCCGATCCCAGGGACCGGTGGGGCACGGCCGCGCCGAGGGCCCGGTGCAGGTGGTCTCACTGAGGTCCCACTAAGGCCTCCCAAAGGCGCTCCAAGGCAGCCACTGTCCTCCCCTCCAGGGGCGCTCCCCGGTCACAGGTGAGCATGGTAGTGCAGTGAGGGCCGGCGGGGGCCGATCCCCAGTGCAGGAGCTCTTCTCGCAAGGAGGCTGCTGGAACCAAGCAGCTGTTCACCGGGCGTCCCCCGAGATGAGCGGAAGAATCAAGTTTTCAGCTGAGAGAGCTCCCTTCCGAATCTGACCTCGAGGTTCGGGGTCCTCTCCAGCGTCCCTTACTTCCGCTTCTTGAGGCCACGAGCACTTGGAGGGGCCAGAGGCTGGGTTGTCAAAGGACCATCCACCGAAGACACTTATCAGACGCATCTTTCCTCCTGGCAATTTAATTGGAGCGAGTTTTGGAAATTTTCGAAAGATGATGGAAGGGTTTTTACACGTCTCACGGAAGAGCCTGCAGCAGCGTCTCCACGTGGCAGGGGAGTGAGCAAGCGGGCTGGCAGGCTGGCCTTTCCACGGGTGCCGTACCTGGGACTCCTTGCTCTCCGCCCCCGCCCTGTGCCTGTCCATGCAAACGACAGACTGACGCTTCAGAGTTGGACGTCACGGCACGGCCTGCTCTCGTGGCGATGGCTCCCAAATCCTCGCACTGGCAGGAACGCGCCATCCTGCCTTTTCGCTGCTTGTGCCGTTTCCCGTCGGGGAGTCACAGTTTATTTTCTGGTTTGAGGTTGCTATCTGCCCAGGGCGATGGACCGTTTGCTCGGCTGTGTCCAGGGAGAAAGCTGCCGCGGCAACGAGGCGCCCGCCCCAGCCGCGGCGGCGATTCTTTCCGACTCGCCCAGACGGCACGTGGGGCCCTTCTTCCCAGAGGCACGGCAGGCCGGTGCTTGGACTCCCAGCCGTGTGGCTTTTTTTGTAGAAAAGTGAGATGACATTATGCCCGTGACAAAAGGAGAGCGAGGACTGTAATGTACAGAGAACTACGTGTCCCCTGGAGGCTGTGTTTCAGCCATCAGGTGTCCAGAGCACGGAGTTGGGTGACGTTTGTGCCGGCCCCGTAGCCGCGCTGACCTGGGGTTTGGATGGTAGGGTGGACAGTGTGGTGGCCGACCTCGCAGGCCGGCTGCTGCGGCTTCACGTTCTCACAGGCGTGTCTGCAGAAGCCTGTAGAGTCGACGCCGATGGCTGTGCTGGCTGCTCTCCGGAGCGATCCGTAAGAAATTAGCTGCATTAATTGTCTCAAAAGAAAAGAAAACTTACACATCAGGTGGGAGGGATTTACTGTCCTTTCCTATGTCCTTGTTTTTTACTATTCAATTCAGTTTTCATCCATATGTATCAATATCTATTGTAAATAAAGAACATACACAAATATGAAATTCACGTACTGGCTTTGAGAAAAATGGGCAGATGTACCAAAGCGCTGGGCACACAGGAAGTGCTGGAGGGACAGGGTGGGCATTCGTAGGCTCACAGCTGTGAGTGCGTGCAACACAGAGTTCATCTTGGATTCTCTATAACTATTGCATTCTTTCCCGAACGAACAGCTGTAAGCCCGCTCCTGCCCCGCCCCGTGTGTTCCCAGGTGGTCCCCAGAACGCCCCCGGGTGCGGTCTGCGTACACACTCCGTGGTGAGCACTGTATCGGAGCCTCCCTGCTGGGTGTGGCTAAGGGGGCGTTTCGCAGGCTCCTGGCTGTGCCGATGCGGTTCCCCGGCTGCCAGCCCCACACTGGCCCGCCCCCCTCCGCTTGGGCTGGCTGGTGCGCACCTCCTCTCCACATCGTCCCTGTTGCTATCATAACACTCTGCATCAAGCACCTTCCGGTCCTCGGGGCACACAGCCAGAGGCGTGTCCTGCTCCTGTGTCCGGGGTCAGCTGGCTGGGAGGCTCTGTCCACGCCAATGGGGCTCACCTCCACGGGCAGCGTTGGCCGGCGGCCTCCGAGCTCCGTGGCCCTGGTCTGAGATAACAAACCTGATTCCACCCCGCTCCTCTGCCCGGGCCTCCTCCACCAGCCTGCGACCGGCTGTTCAGGCCCCTTTGATAACTCAGTTTGTACCTCACCTACTGCGGTCCCTTCGGCCGAAGCTCGTACCATCCCATGGTCCCCACAGGGGCTGTGTGAGGCTTGGATTTAAAGGCAGAGGGTGCAGCGCAGCGAGAGAAGGAGAGGTCAGGGGAGCAAAGCGCCAGACCCAGGCTCACACTCAGCGCCATGGATACAGAGGCGGCGGCGGAAGGGCTGCTGAGGGGAGAGGAAGGTAAAAGACGGACACTCGCCGGCTGCGGCTTGGCCCAGCCCGCGCCAAAGGCATGGGAGCCTCAGCGGCTGAGAAGTTCCCGCAGGTGAACTCACTGCAGCTGAAGTCATGTTGCGTTGCCAGGGGCGTCCAACCTGGTGGCGTCTCTGGGCCACAGCGGAAGAAGAAGAGTTGTCTTGGGTCACACATGAAATACGCAAACACTCACAAAAGCTGATGCGCAAAAAGTAAGGTTTTAAGTACATTGATGATTTTGTGTTGGGTTGCAGTCATAGCGGTCCTGGGCCGGGTGCCGCCTGCGGGCCATGGGTGGGACACCGCTGACAGACCTCCATTTCCCAACGAGGACGGCTGATCCAGAGGGTCAGTAGCAAAGACAGAAAGCTAGACACCGCAAACACACCGGGAATCAGGACCACCAGCCTCCAAATCCTCTCCCCCACCGTCAGCCAGGAGCTCGTGCAAAAGAACCGTCCTTTTTCCGTTCCACGGGGAACCCCTTTAGAAAATGCAAATAATGCCTAATTCAGAAGGATGCCATAATCAATACACTGAATGATCCATTTGAACAATTAGCTCTACCATTTGCTTGGGGTTCCCTTTGTCCCTTCTTTTTCTAGTGACTGTTGTACTCTTGATCATAAAGGCAATCATTGCTTATCTTACTAGGTAAGCTTGTGCTGGCCAAGAATTAATTAATTCAAAAAAGCTGGAAACGTTGTTATTCAGAGTTAACCTGAGGTGTAGCTCCTGGAAGCCACGATGGAGTCTACGCTCCCTCTGAGTTAATGCATTTCCTCCTCGCTACCAGTTACTTGCCCCTTATGTCGGGGTGATGTGCTGTGGGTAAGACCCTTCGTATCTCCGGTTTTCATGAACTAATTATCCGAGCGCATTGCCAACGAGAACAGCCTCCCCACGGTGCTTCTGAAGCTTATTTTTCAAACAGAATTTTGTCTCCGGAAAATATGCTTCAGCTTCTTCATTGTGACTAAGAACCTCAACTCTTCTTTATTCCAACTTGAGAATAAATCAAGTGGCATGGTGCAGAAGTAGCGTGTAAAATATGATGCATACGACATAGAAACGGTAATTTTAGAAGGTGGCTGCACTCTTTAGAGGGATGGCTCAGAAGAGAATTAATAGTTATTGAGCCACTGCTATTTGGAAAATAATTTATGCGTGCACTACCACTGACTTTTGGCAACAGTGCAAACGAAGGCTCAGAGGGGCTAGCTGTGTTTTCGCATCTCACCAAGCGCAAACGATAGTGTTTTTTGTATGGATGCTCGAGGGAAGTAATACCCACCTCCAACTCTATTTCTTCCCCCATTATCACATTGCGGGAGTTCCTTAAAGATTCCTCGAATTAACCCTTCGGAGAGTAGGGACGACTTACCTAACTTACCATTCACTGAGCCAGTGAACATGTTACCACCGAAGCCGAAACATGATGTGCTCCATCGCCGGTCCACCCTGTGATCAAACCAAGAGGACCAGAGAATTTACCGACACCTCCGAGGGGCACTTCTGTGTCACACTTGTCATGTGACTCTGACTCTCCCCGTAGCCCTGAGAGTTAGCTGGAAGTCACCTTTGTTTCGCAAGTTGGGTGGCAGGTTTAGGGAAGTTCAGTCACTTGCCCGGTGGTCCCCGATGCCAGGTCCAGACACTGTCCCACCCCAGGGCGCCCTGCACCTGCTTTCTCCCGGGAGCTGAGTCACCTGCAGGTCTCTCTCTCAGGCCCGTCCTGAGGACGACTACGGGTGATCAAGTTCCTAAATGGTGTGATGACTTCCTGCTGTGCTAGCTCTTAAATCTTAAATCTTTCTCAACAGTTCCGCTTTGGGGGATTCATGATGGCACCGCTCAATTTGTTTCCACTTCCTTTCCCACTATTCTCCAAAAAATTAATGATCTGTTCACGGAAAATTTCCAGATAACATTACATTGGGAACTTCAGAAACATTAAAAAATGTCCTCATTGTAAATCCAATAATGCACAGAGAGAGCTTTATTAGGATGACTGCCAGTCATTCTGGACTAAGAATAACAAACGAAGGGCAGAGTGCATGGGTCGAACTTCGCACAGCGACCAGTGATGCTTGGTTAATGACCCTCGAATAGGCGCATACATTTGTAAATACGCATAGGTTGCTGGTATGATGCCTGTTAACCAGTTGTAGTCAGAACACTCAGCATTGGGTCCTGACACGGCTGCTAAATAACTCTCTCTAGATCCCTGTGTCTAATGTAATTCCCGACATATAGTCCATGATGAACGACACCTGGAACTGGGCTTTGATCTGTGACATGGAATGCCGCAGGGTTTGTAAGAGATTGAAGGCAGATGGACGCAGAGTGTACACACTTCAAGTCTAAGGGATGTTGAGTCTTGCTCCCCTTCAAACAGGGTATGCGATTAAGTAGGAGGAAGTGAAAAGCTCGCTGAAAACAAACAGGCAGGTTTTTCTCTCCCTGGTGTTGGAGCGTAGGGTGCGGGGCCCAGAGCGATTACCACGTAGCTGTGAAGGGCACCTCCGTTAACATCGGTTGCCTGGCGGGTAGGCACTAAAATTCGGCATGCTTTTCCACACCACGCACACCCAGGATCCATGATCCTTTTTAGAAACAAACCCCAAAACGACTGCAGGTCCCTCGTAGGGACTAGCGTTGGCGGGGCTGCTGGGCGAGCGGAGCGGAGCGGATCGGCGAGGCTGGTCGGGAGTGCGGCGTGACAGTGGGCGTGGCTGGAGGGAACAGTGGGCGTGGCTGGAGGGATGGGGCAACGCGGGAAAGGACTCGGGGACGTGGACAGCAGCGTGGTGATTGCAGGGGGCGGGGTACAAGGGCGCTAAACGGTAAAGGGAAAAATACAGTAAAACAATGAAAATGGAAGAGAGAGAGTTGTGATTAAAATAAAAGAACTGAGGGCAGATTTCCAGCAGAGAGAGATAATAGCCTCTTCTGCTGTCCAAAAGAAAGGAGGCAGCTTCTCCTTCGTACGGAGACGCATCGCAGCACCCCTCCCCGTCTCAGGCTTGATTCCCAAACACGCGAGCGTGTGGAAAGGGAGAAGTAAACCACCAGGCGCTGAGGGACAGCCTGGAGGAGCCCCAGCACCGGGGCCTGGGGCGGGGAGGGTGGGCCCCGAGAGGGGCACCGGAAGAGGACTGGGCGCACAGCAGACGTCATGGCCCCACTCCCGCCGGGAAGGTCACGTCCTAAGAAATGTCCTACAACTTGAGTCCCTCGATGGAACTGTTACCATGGCTGCCCCAAGGACATCAGAGTATCTAAGTCACCTTCGGGTCAGCACTTCTGTGGGTTGCTTAGCAACAGGTAAGGAACGAGTGTAGGATTGCGAGGGGCTCTGCCAACGTAGAGGACTCGATTTCTTCCTTCTGGTGTGCAGGGGCATGGGGCGTGTTAGGGGTTGGAAACGCTTCGCTTACAGGTCACTCTCCAAGTCCACCTGTCCTGCAGGTCCCGAAGGTTCTGACGGTAGGGTGGGGACAGAGCTATGCTGGACAACCGGGTCAATGGGATGTTGAGTGTGTTGGTCGAGGGGGACCGATGGGATGAGCCCAGATGGAGCGGGGGCAGCTCCGCCTTTGCTGCCGGGACTGAGGCGGTGCTGAGCTGGGGGTGGACCCACTGCTCCCCGCTCACTGAGAACACCCCCTGCCATCGTTAAAGCTCGCCAAGCACAGGGGAGCTCCGCCCTCGCGTCCAGAGGAGCTCTACTGCCCATCGGGGACACTGCGTGATAGCTCTTCACACATCACCGCCTGGACTAAAGGAGTGTTTCACAGCCTGGCAAAGCGCTCACGCACGGTGTTCAAGGAAAGGCGGAATCCACGTCCCTTTGCTGACAGGCAGCATTTGAGGCCCATCCCCCGAGAATGAACCAGCGCCCTGGGGAAGGCTCTCCAGGCCACCCAGTCTTCTCACTCAAGGCGGCTCCCTGTCTGCACACCGTGAGCTCCGATGAGTGATGGGCCATCCACCCAACCGCAGGGCACGGTTTCTGAGCGTCAGGACTATACTTCATTTTCTTTCAGTTACTTTATCATAGCAAGGACCCCTTTTGTTTAATAGTTAAGAGTCCATCGGTCAGCAAGCACTTCCACCTTGTTTGTTTGGGGTCAGTTACTCTCCCACTGTTTGCAACTTTCTCTAGCTCACTCCAAACTTCCAAACTTTCACCTTTCTCTCCACTTTGGGCAAATAAGCTCATCTCCAATTTAGAAAAAAGTATGAAAAACACAAACCCTGCTAGGTACACATTCCCGAACCCATGCTCCCCGCCCCTACGTCTGCCCCCAAAGCGTTCTTGGTTAAAGCGTTCTGCCTCGCTCTACCTGGCACAGGACAAACACGTGGGTAGCCCAGGTGGGGTCCGCTGTGTTTTGGCATGTGGGCATGCCTGTGACGCCCACACCGTGATCGAGACAGTGCAAGTACCCCTCGCCTCCAGAAGGTTCCATGTGCTTCTTTCTAATTCCTATCTCCAATTCTTATCCCCAGCTTCCCTCATAAGACAAGGGCAGACTTGCTTTCTGTGACTAAACATTAACTTCCTTTTCTTAAAATTTTATAGAAATGGAATCGTACAGAGTGCTGTTTTTTTTTTTTTTTTTTTTTTTTTTTTGCCGGGGGGGAGGGGGGAGTCTGGCTTCTTTGACCCAGCAGGGTTATTTTGAGGTTCATCCATGTTGTGGCATGTACCAATAACCTGTTTTCATATTGACGAGTAGAATCCCATCGTATGGATCGACTATGGTTTGTTCAACTGTTCAGCCAGCGATGGACATCTGGGCTCTTTCCAGTTTCGGCGATTACAAATAGGCCACCGTGGACATTTGATTCAGCTGCAGGAAGCTGGACATGACGAAGGTCTCCGTGGACACTTAGGCCGCGCTAGCGGCGATGGCGGGCCGAGTCCTCGTCTCTGTTGCGGGCGGGCAGAACGGGAGCGAACAGATGTCTGTTTACGCAGAAGGCAGGCCTGTAAATGTGGGGATTTTTGAGTTTTTAAACTTCATTGAGTTTGTTGGGGTGACACTGGTTACTGAGATCATATAAATTCCAGTGTCCGATTCTGTAATACACCATCTGTATACTGCATGGTGCGTTCACCACCCGAAGTCAATATCGCTTTGAATTTTCCAATTTTAAGGCGTGAAGCCATTTCTCATGATATTAGGTGCATTGGTTTGTGTTGTTTTTAAAGTCGAATATTTCGAAATGCTTGATAAATACGGGCTGTTCCGCTTTTGCAAGCTCTCTCTTCACGTCCTTGCCCATGTCTCCACCGGAGACTTTGCCGTTATTTTGTTTGCTAACGCTTGAGCCTTTCGTATTAGCAGTACCTAACCCCGGGGAAATTATTTGCTGAAAATAGCAGAACGCGCTTGCCTTTTTAATTGAGGTTACTGTTTTGTAGAAAGCATTTTAACTGTTATGTATTCAAATCCGTCCATTTCTCCATCGTGAATGTTTTTCTCCTCTTCCAGAATGCAAAACGCCAAGCCTTTCCCGAAAGATTTGGCAGATTTTCAATTGTTTTTTTTTTTTTTTTTTTTTCTGAGTACTCTTTAAAATTTCACCTCTGACTGCTGAGAGATTTATTTTGATGCATGTGGGGAGGTGAGGACCCAGAGTAATTATATTTCCTCTAAATAGCTAATTGTTTTTCCCAGTACCTTCCTTGGAGTTATTTGTCTTTCTCTTTGTCATACTGAATTCTTCACTATGGCAGAGCCGGTACCTGTTTTATTTAGTAGTTTTACTTATTACTTGAAAGGGATCGCCTTCTTTACAATCGCATTTTTGAAAGCTCTCAGAACTCACCACCAAATGCCTAACTAATCAGTTGCCTGGGGACCCCTCACAGGGAACCGTTTGCAAAAGGCAGTCCTCTGAAAGGTGTCATCAGGTGATAATGATTTTGCTGTAAACACGGATCACTGGACCGCCAACGCGTGGTCGTTCCCGGTGTGAGCTGAGCGATGTCACAGTCAAGGCCGAAGGCCGGAGGGTTTCCAGGGCAGGACCAGTCCTCCTCCGGATGCTGAGTCCCGCCCGCACCTTTTCCTCATTACTCAGGGTCTTTGGCAAAGCCCCTCCCCACGAGCCCATCCCCCTCCTCTGCGAAATGGGTGTAACGCTGGCTACCTCACCAGATTAAAGGAACAAACAAACTAAGGTAGGCAGAGACTCGGACTGCTCTGGGAAAGCAACAGCTAAGCTCAAACCCGACTGTCAAGTTTGGAGATCGAACCCCCACCTCAGAGTCCCAGGCCATGCAGTGGAACCCAGCTGGCCGGATGCCATGGCAGCGGGCAGGGGTCAAGTGTCCACCAACGCTGTTCAGAAATGTGGGTGATTCTGGCACGCCGCGGGGCAGAGGGGAGAAGCTCACCTCTTCCCGGCAGTTCCATTTCCCTGCCCAGCATTTCGGCAAGCCCCCCCGCCCCCACCCCGGTGTTTCCGGAAAGCCATCCATGCATGACTAGATGGTATTTTGTCTGCCAGGGTCGGGGTGTCTCTCTTCCGTCATCACAGGTTTCTCTCGCATCCGCTGCAGCCTTGATGCATAAAGACAGACCCGACTTGAAAACGTTGACACTATAAAACGATGCTGTTTTCCCATCTGCCGTTGTGGCCAGTTTAAGGAGCTGGCCAGGCGAGGGGGGCGGTGGGGAGCTGCAGAGGGGAGGTGAAGAAATGCAGGGTCCCACCCAGACAAGAGCACCTGTCGCGGGTGCCCGCTCCGCAGGTCCAGTGCGGGGCTGGTGAGGTGTGTGCCGCGTCCCCCCACGTCCAGGTTGTCCGTTTCCGACGTGTCCACTTTGTCCATGGTTTCCCTGGGCTCTTGAACTTGCGCAGGACTTCTTCGCCTGTCCGTCCGAAGCCCCATTCCTATTTCCCACGTCTATCTCGGCGTGGCGGTGCCCATGTCTCACGTTCTGCCGTTTTCCTGCGTCGTGAAGGTGGAGCCTGAGCTGAGACCTGGGGTCACCAAACGGTGCCCTGCCCGGCCAACCCTGCCACCAGCTGCCTGCCTGGCCCGGCCCAGGAGGCGCGAGGGTTCTCGCACTGTTCCGTGGCTCAAAGATGAACCAGGAGAAGCGTGCTATTTCGTGACCTGTGAAAATGGTATCAAATGTGAAGTTCCACGTCAGCAAATGAAGTTTTCTCGGCACGTGGACACGTACGTGGATGTGGATGTTTCCACGGCAGCCTTCCGGCCGCGTGGGTGGGGCTGGGCCGTGACAGGGCGCAGAGCTTGAATTCGCCAAAGTGTTTACTCTCCGATGTTTCACAGGGAAAAAGGTCAGCCCTCCGTCTAAGTCGCTATTTTGTTTCTTGAGATTCCCAGTTCCGCGTCGCACACACGGCCGTGGGGCTCGGTCGGGTGGGTACCTCTGTTCTTGGCAGAGGGAGCTGCTGCTCCACTGGCAGCCCCCACGGGGCCCTCCCCGAATCCTCACGCGGAAGCTCCTGGCTCCCTGTCCCCAGTTCTCTGTGATTTCCTGTCCATGTAGATGGCCCTCTGATCACGCTGGTCACCCAGGCCCTTGTCCATCCGGGTCCTCCGCCTTACCCTGGCCACCCGAGTGCATCATCCAGCCTGCCCGAGCCTGGGGGGAAGGCTGTAACAGGGGACAGGGACACTCCCTATTTGCTGTCTCTTCCTGCACTTGCCGAGTTCCCAGCAGCGTGGCCCAGCGGTGCTTGTCCATCCGGGCTGTGGCGGTCCCTCCCCACAGCAGCTTCCGATGCCAAAGCCCACATGCAGGCCCGGTGGCCAGGTTTCCCCCGTCTCCTCAGAGACACCCGGTGCCGCTGGCTGCTGTCACGCGTTGGAAGGCAGGGACGCAGCCCCACAAAGCCCCTTCTCTGAGTTCACAGACACCTGCGTCCTGGGTCCCCGCCCCCAAGCCCCCGAATGGACTGGCTCCGATCTCTTTTCTTTGCTCCCCCGCCCTGGGGTGCTGGCATCTTCCTGAGGTTCCAGCCCCCGAGGTTCCTTGGGGCCTCACCTCTTCCCTCGTCCCATCTTCGATGTCTAGGCAACGACTCTTTCATTCGAACTCGTTCCGTTCAAATATTTTCTGGGTTCCCTGTCTCCTCACCGGATCTTGAATAGTGTAAGTATCAGTCTTTCCGCCTGAAAGTCTTTGTCAGCTCGGTGGCCAGGACTCCACGGGGCTACTCATGAACCGTTTCCCCTTCGTTGTCGTTGCTGGGTTTTCCTTGTTCCCCCAACCGCCGGCCCTCGGTGCGTCTCAGATCTCACACCTCAGTTTATTTCTCTTTCCTCTCTACGTTCGTTCCACGGGGGGTTTCACTTAATGTCATGGCGTTCGAGACCAACTCTTTGAAGTCCTCAGTTGGCCGAGGACTCCAACAGGTCTGCCTCACAGAGGACCTCACCCCTGAACCCCAGCTGCACACGCCCAGCTGCCTCCTTAGACACATGTGTGTCCAACAGGAACAGCACACTAAACATGTCCGACCGCTCTCCCGCGACTTCCTTCCACACCTGTGCCCCTCGGGCCCTCACGGCGGTCAGTGGCTCCTCCATTCTGCTAGCAGTGACCTCGAGTGGGAAGATCAAGCCGGTGGCGGGCCTACCCATTCTGGGAAGACTTCCTTTTGTCCAGGTCACAGGGGTTTGGCTCGCCCTGGGGCAGTAGTACCCTTTTCTTGGGTCTCCTTTGCCCCCCTCATTCTGTGCCTCTTTTTGCCGTCCCGGGGGTGCGAAGAAAACTAATCGAGTGGTGAGCAGGCGGCAAGGGAGGGCTGCTCTGGGGTGGGGGCCTCAGGCCGGAGCCTCGATCACCCCACTGTGAGCCAGAGACTCGGAGCCTGTGTGGTGTGTCAGGTAAGCGGCTCCCAGTTGTAACCTGAGTGATTTCCATTCCCCCCACATGCTAGACGGGGGGGCTCATTCACGGGGTGACTGTCACTTTGCCACCTCAGTATTTCGCTTTGCTCTTCTAGTCTTCGAACACTTATTTAACTAATTCCTTACATAAAATTACATCGGTTAAACTTGCTAATATAATCTCTGTTTGTTTGCTGGTGCATTCTTTACTTTCTAATTGTTGAGAAATATTCGTCACGAGTGTATTTTCTTTACCTGCCGCAGTACAGTTTTCCTGAAGGCAGACAACACATTTACATTCTCTTCCATGTGTCACAGCATTGTGCAAAGGTTATTTGATTAATTTAACAAGCTGAGGAGTGACTTGTCTCAGAAAACACACTGCAGTAATTAACTTCTCTGGCCCAGCGCCAGGCTCTCCTGTGGTGTGTGCAGGTGTGTGTCTGTGGGGTGTGTGTGTGTGTGTGTGTGTGTTGAGGGGGTGTAGGTGTGAGTGACTGCCTCACAGAGCAAAGACTAGAAGCCACTTGAACACAGTGCCTCGATATCTCTGCTGTCTTAATTCACTCTACTCCAGGCTCACAGTAAAACATTGTCCAAAATGGTCACTAGGAACCGAGAATCCTTTTTTTAAAAGACTTTATTTATTTATTTTTAGAGAGAGGAGAAGGGAGGGCGAAAGAAAGGGAAACATCGATGTGTGGTTGCCTCTTGAGCGCCCCCTACTGGGGACCTGGCCTGCAACCCAGGCCTGTGCCCTGACTGGGAACCGAACCAGCGACCCTTGTGATTTGCAGGCCAGTGCTCCACCCACTGAGCCACGCCAGCCAGGGCTGCGAATCCCGTTCCTGGATGTAAAATTGAGTGGATCATATCGTTCCCTGAGACGCTGAGACACCGAGGTGACGGAGAGCGGGGTCGGAGGGCGGCGGGGGCAGGGGAAGGTCCGCTTGCAAGTGCCAAGTGAAGGTGAGCAGGTCGGAGGCAGATGGAGCCAATGGAGGGTGAACGATGAAACAATCGACCGTGTAATCACATGACACGCGGTCCTCGCAGCTGCGGCTTCTCGCCGGCGGCCCGTGCGCACCGAGCGGAACCTGCCCGCAGCACCAGCAGGGCAGGCTGGCAACGCGTGACATGTGTGGGACTCCGAAACAAAAAGGTCCTTCCCTCTGTCCCTCCTCCCAACACACATCCAAAACCATCTCGCTGCTGGGGCTGAAGTGTGTTTTCTTACCGTCTCTCCGTTGCACATTTTAAACGAGTCTGTAAATGGGCGAGCTGCCCCTGCTCTGCAATAACCGTGCGGGGTACATGCGTGTGTTTGTTGATGCCCTTCTTCTACTTAGCGCAGAATGTGACGGGAGCCGACTGGTGCCAAAAAGAGAGGTGTCCAGGGCTCGCGCAGGACCCGGGAGTGGAGGTGCAGGCGGGTTTCAGGGGTCAGCTGGGATGGGGACACGAACCTTTCCAAAAGCTCTCTCTTCCTTCCTTCCCCCCAGTTTTTCTTCTGTGCATCTTCCTCGTCATCGCTCTCCTGCCGTCTTCCTCCGGGTTCCAAGCCCGTTTTGGGTCATCGTGGCTGCACACACAGTACCTGAGTTGTACACATGACAGCTTCTGGCGCCCAGGGGACACATCCTGCTCAGTTTCAATTTCGAAATTACGGGGAAAAGAAGAGGACCTCGGTGTATCATGTGCACCTCCCTGGGTACACCGAGGGTGACCACGGTCGGGTCCCGTGTCACTGACAGTAGCTTCCGCAGGAACCAGGCGGCTGGTGGTGTGGGGGGTGGTTCCAAGAAAGAGGAGGTCCCGGGAAGATAAGACAGCACAGTCCCCGGAAGTGACGTAACAGAACCTTCATACACCATATGTGGATGTGTCCGTGGGTTGTCGTGTCCTGATGACTGGTAGTGGATGAGTCATCCAACTGTCCGTGGTGGGTTCCTTCGCCATGCTGAACGGTGCTGGCTGCGGAGGACGGTAAGACTTACAAGGTGGGAGCTCTACCCTCAAGAGACTCGTAATTTGGCGGGGAGACTGTTCAAGCCTCACACTCTTTAACAAGTCCCATCGTTGTAAGTCTCAGGTTTCTCATTTCTCGCATGAGCTACCCCTTTGCTGCTTCAAAGAGCTTTTCCTCCTTAATCTCTTCACACTCCGGATTGTGAAGTGCAGGTGTCCGAGTATGCTACTTCGCACACACTTTCTCTGTGCGCGGCGTGTATGTTCTGTCCACTCGATGAGAACACTTGTGTCTTTACATCTGAAGACCTGGGAGAAGGTGATGGCACTCCATCGTAGGAGCCTCCCCTGGAGGCACATGGGACCTGTGTGATGTCCCAAGCCCTGCTGGGCAGGCAGCAGATGGGCAGTTCTGGGAGCGAAAGGCAGTCCAGCCTGACTGAGGTGAGGGAGACAGGACCCCAGGGTGCCACGGGGCGCAGCGGGGGAAGGTGGCCAACGGGGGGCCGGAGGCGAGGCGGGGCCCGGGCTCCGGGAGAACCCCGACAGGCGCACGCGCCCTCGCCCCCTCGGCCAACCGAAGCGTTCGTCCGTTCGAGACGCAGCGCTGCGGCCCTCGCACCCGTCCAGCCTGTGCTGGGTGCTACGGACGTCCTGTAGGACGGACGGGGCTCTGCCCTCAGAGGACCCATGGATTCTGAGGTGGGCGCTGAGCAAAGGCCCTCGAATACCTACACAGACAGGGCGTGCGGCAGCACCGGGCCCCGTAACGCTGAGACCGGGGAAGGCTAGCTCAGACAGAGTGGCTCGTTTGGGGCGAAGGGCCGTTGAACAGGTGGTGTGGTGGACGGACATCGAAGGGGGTCTCGTGGTCCCACTTCCAGATCTTTGGGCCTGCATGTCCCCGACCCTAAGGAGGGAGGCTGGTGACCTGCTTCCAACCACGGGACGTGACAGGGCGGCCAAGTCCCACGCCTGTGGCTCTGCTACGTCCTGTGAGCCTCCGACTTGTTGGCGGACTCTCGCCGAAGCCCTGCCCACCTCGAGGAAGAGAGTTCCGTGTGTCCCCCGGCCGCAGGGGGGCAGACTCTGCCAACACCCCGAGAGAGCCTGGACACGGGTCCTCCCCCAGCCAAGCCTCCGATGAGGACCCAGCCCCAGACCACCCTTGGGCACGCCCAAAGCACAGCACCCAGCTAGCCCTGCCTGGACGCCGACCGGCAGAAACTGTGTGACTCCGGTGTCATTTTAACCTGCGATGCTTGTGGACTCCAGTAAGGTACAGAAGATAACAAATATACAGAAAAACAGTGCGTGTCTATCTTTGTGCTAGGACTGTGTGGGGGCCAGGGAGGGAGATTTCAACTGTCGCCGCCCTCCAGCCCCCGCCCAGCTGGTGACGCGAGGCCCAGCCGGGGCCCTGCGCTTGTCGCTTGTCGAGGCAGTGACGGAACCAGAGAAGTACCCTTGGATTCGTGGGAGCTCAGAGACAGGAGAGCCGAGTCCGCCTCGTGGGGTTGGGGCCGGCTCAGGCTGCGGGAAACACGTGAGCGGAATCTCGGAGGGGGAGGAGCTGTCACCTGCCGGGAACTCCCGGGTGGGGTGGGGGCATCTGGCAGATGGCACAGCATTCGCCACGGCTCAGAGTTCTCGACGACGGCCGCACGTCCCATCGGAACGTCTCCCCCGTGTTAGCGCGACAGGAAACCCTGGAAACCTCGGAGAAGAAAGAGGAGAGACAGCCTCTCTTTACGGAACGGCTCTGCACGTGTTTTAAAAACCAGTGGAACCACTGGATATTCTTCCTTCTCGCCTCTCCCCGCCCCAGAGGTCCATGCCTTTCGCCAGTTTAGGGCAGGGCAGGCAGAGTCATCACCTTGCTCAAAGTACCACCCCACGGGAGTTTCTGCTGTTGTCCAACAGAGGGGGCGCCGAAGGTGGGGTGGGAGAACCCGCGTGGCAGAGAGGGTCCCGCGCCTCTCCGTCCTGACATTTTATGCTAATGTCCCCGCGCCCCGAGAAATGCCAGCAGAGCGTTTGCAGGAGGAAAGTGGCGCCCAGAGGTGAACACGCAAAGTTCCTAAATGCGTTCTGAGGAATGGAGGAGATTTCTCCGTCAAGGAGTTAATGTTCCAAAGAAAGCTTTGTTTTTCCGACAGGCTTTACGACTGTGCTGTTCCCTTCACTCAGCACCTTAACTCTCAGCCACCAGACGGCGGCGCAGATGTTGAAAATGAAGAGCCCATTTGGGCATTATCAGGGATTACCGGGAAGAGGGAGACAGACACGATGTTTAGCTACGCAACATAAATTTCCCGAGTACGTGCCGTTCGGCGCTCCCTGTACCCTCACCCTGCTGGAAGGCTGGAGTAATCAATCACAAAAACGAGACGCCGGCTGCGGCTGCCTCGCCGCCGGGGCGGGGAGAGGCGGGAAGCATAAGAGCGGCGCTCGGGCTCACTCCCAAAGCCCCGGTAGGCCGGGCCTTCCCGTCCGTGACCTCCAGACTCTGCCGTCCCCGACCTCCCTCTCCAGACTCGGCATCAGCCCCGTGAGACGCACGTTCCGTTGGAATCGGCCTTGTCCGTCCATCAGCCCCTTGCCAGCTGCCCACCGCCCCCCGGCCTTGATGTGTTCCAGCCCTGTCGCCGGCCGGGTCCGTCCAGCTTCCCTCGGTCAGTTGACGTTTGCTAACACGCCAGGGTCATCCTTGAGACCCTGTGCCACTTAAAGTCCCCGAAAATGGCCTGTTCTCCTCCATCCAAGGTTGACTTGCTCAGGAAGCTGGCTGCTCACTCGCCTGTCAGTCATTCACGGAGCATGCCCCGTGGACAGACATCTGTTTGGACACCTGGGAAGAATTGGCTCTAAAAAGGCAAATACGTTTTGAGTAAGGTGGCTGATGAACGGGGTCGAAGCCCAGACTTGCTTCTGACTAGCTCTGTGGCTCCGTAATCTCTGAGCCCCTCTCTCCATCCAAACCACAAGGGCTGCCCTTCCGCACTAGAAGTCTCTGCGCGCCTGCCTTCACCCCCACATTCCTGGGAATGTCGCTGTGGCCACATCTTTATAAACAGATGGCCAATAATGAGAACGGTCCTGTCCCTTACCTGTAATTCCTAATTGTACAGCATAGATACAAATTCGGCTGTAATTCAATTAAGTGGTAACGAGGTGAGGAGGTAACACTTGTACACGCCACTGCCATTCGGCTTGGGGAGCGGTGGACAATAATATTTGTGTTCTGTTAGATTCTGTGTGGCGCTCTTAAAGTCTTTTGTTTATGTGCCTTCAGAATATGCTGGTTACGGTCATCTGTTAGAAGCAGAGAAGTACTCAGAGAAAAGCAATTGCGTGTGTTTTAGACCTAACAATGGCTTTCTGAGCCCCTATTCACAATAAGGCACCAAAGAATATTGAGTATTTTATCATACATATGACTTCATATACGTATCTCCAACAGGTCCGGCAGAAGTAAGGCTTGCTTGGGTGTGGCTGGTAGGGTGTGTGAATGTCTCGCACGAGACGGACAGCAACTTGAACATTCCACCTAAAATGTCATAGGGTGTGCTTGGGTGTGATATCGTTATGTTACAGAATGACATGCTTATGGTTTTTTAATAAAATATTTTGTAATGAAAACAGGGCGCTATTTGTACCAGACCCTGTATATAATGAGAGAGACAGACAGACAGACAGACAGAGAGGAGGAGGAGAAACTGGCGAGGAGGAGGCAGTGGGGGAAAGGAGGAAGGAGAGCCCCCACCTTGCAGACCGGGACACCGGGACACGGGGACGCAGGGTGGCTGATCTCCAGGCCAGGTCCCGGTGAGTGGTTTCCACCCCACCGGTGTGGCGGGTGATCGATGCAGGCGTTTGGGACAGGGAATCTGCGCATGGCCTGCATTTGCTTCCCCAGCTCGTGCTCGAAGCGAGCCACAGACCCTGCCCAGGCCCACGGCCACTCCGGGCCACGACACACACGACAAGTGGGAGAGGTCACGCTGGGCTCCCAAAGCGTAGCTTTCTCACAGCGTCCATCTCTCTCTCACCAGGGGTAGCGGGTGGGGGAGGTCACGGCCAAGGTCAGCAGCCGCTGGGTCCGGGAATCCCTGCTGCCCTCAGCTTGTACGTGGCAGGTGTCTGGCTTCCGTTCTGCCATCCACCTTCCTCCAGAGCCATCGCAGTGCCAGCCGTTCGGCGCTTCCTCTTTTCCTTTTGCCAACACAAGGCAGCCGCACGGTGAAGGCCCGGCCGCATGCGTGCCTGCCTGGGGCATCCAAGCCCCGCCGTGTTCTGCATGCCGGGACCCCGAGGGGGCACGGCCGCGGGCCTCCAGCCCCATGTTGCCCCCACTGTCCGTCTTCCTCACCCAGGCGGCGGGCCGTGGGAACATCCTCTTTCTATGTCACGCTGGGCTTTCTGAAATGATCAAGGAGGCCGCCCCCGTCTTACGAAGTTTCCTTCATCAGACATTAGTCTCGCCGGGCATCAGGACGGAAGAATTGTTCGCACAGGGTTGCCATTGAGTTTGCTGTCACGGGGATAAATCACTGTTGACCTTTTCTCTTTTAAGGGTTTAATGAACTTACGAATGGAAATTACCCACAGTAGTAACACGTGTAACCTTGGCTTCTATAATTAAAAGCCATCGTCATTAATGTTCACGCTTCGACGTGCCAGGGGTCACTGCCATTAATACTAATGAAGCAGACCTCGGTAGCAACACTGGTGGCAGAGAATCTGAATGGGCTGGATTTGAAGTCGGATAAGGAACTGTAAGAGAAAATTCTGGATAGGCAGGAGCTGCCGAGGGACGGAACGGCACGGGGTGTCACAGACTTGCAGGCCGTGAACTAACGTGAGTCACGCAGACGCTGTTTCCCAGGCACCGTTCGTACGGTTTGTACAGCTCACATGCCGCACTGATCCCCACGTGGCCCGGCGTGGCGACGGCACGACCCTAACTCCACCCTGGAGTTGTGCGAATGAACACAGAAACATGCAGTGGTGTGCAAATTGTGAAGTTTCTAGAAGATGTTCTACCCAGGTACATAATGCTTTTGTAACGTGTTCATATGTAAAACGAATCAGAAAAATCCTGGAGATTGACATTAACTTCATTGGTACAAAATCATATAAGAAATTATTTAAGTTTTATGAATAATAAATGTCCTTAGTGTTTTTTGAATTACTGCGGTTGCAGAAGAGAATGTGCTTTTGTGTCTTGGTTTCCTAATGCTCTACAACAAACCATCCCACAATGCAATGCCTTACAATAACAGCCATTGTTTAGTTTGCTCAAAATCAGTTCCGCTATTTGGGCTGGGGGCCTCTGGCCTTGCCTGGGATCACTCATTGACTGTAGAGGATGGAGCGGGGACCGTGGGGTCCAAGGTGGCCTCCCACCTGCGTCGGGGGTTTGTGCAGCTGTGGGGCGGGGCACCTCCGTCCCTTCCACCGGCCTCTCCAGCTCGTCAGCTCGGGCTTGTGTGCGGCGCGGTCTCAAAGCGAGCAGGCGGGCCGGCAGCCTGAGGCTCTGCCCGCCCGTCCTGGCGTTTCGGCTGGGATGCTATTCCAGCAAATCCCAGGCCAGGCGGGTTCAAGGGAATGAGGAAACAGAGCCCATCTCCTGGCGGAAGAAGCCGCCATGCCCCGTTTCCAAGGGGAGGGCATGCTGAAAGAGGAGGAATTTTGGGTCACTTTTGGCGACTTATTAGAGCCTGCCCTACGGTTACAAAATACTCACAATTTCCCCTCCATCAATTGAAGTTCTCGGTCTCAGGACCCTAAAAACTCTCCTCCCTGTTAGATCAGAGCCAGGCGGAGCCCGGTTCCCGATGGGCTGCACCGGATCTGGAGGGGGGCCGGCTTCTCCGACGCAGAGCAGGCCCCAGTGACACCTTCCTTCTGACAGTGCGCCTGTCCCCGCCCCTTCTGCAGCAGGCGTGTCCCCTGGGGACCCCGTTGGTGAGCCAGACCCCTCTTAGGTGAAAAGGAAGGTCTCTGCCTCCCCCGACCCACAGTGGTGAGAAGGGGTAAGACGGAGACCCTTCTGTGAAAACGGAGAGGGACAGGCGGCCCGCGGACGTGACGTCGCCAGCGCGCGGCGATGCCGGGGTCTAGACAGCCGCTGTCCCCTCTCCACGCTCCGACACAGAGGGGCACGATTCTGGGCAGGCCAGGCTGCTCCACGAGGGGGATTTTTGCCCCCTGGTGTTCTTGACTCTTGGCTCCACTCTGGGCTCTGAGTCCCACCCTCTGGGCCGTGGGCTTTCCCCTTGGGCATCTCCTTTCTCTTCCGGGAAATACTCCATTTCGCAGCCCAGCGGCTTCCTCAGCCCGGGTCCTGCCCATCAACACTTGGCGGCTTGTTCTGAACGGCATCCGTCTCCTCCATGCAAGCTCCCAGCATCTTCACCTGCTGAACAGTGAGGCTGTCTCGGACGCCCCTCAGGCCGTACACAGTTATTCTTGCCCTGCTGGGTTCCAGATCGGGCTTGGCCAGTGACTCCTTTGGTGCTTCCCTTTCCTCCCACTTGGAACCGGAATTCCACCCTGCGCCTGCTCCACCCTTGTGTTCTGGGCGAGGTTGACTTGTTCCCATGGGTCCACAGGAGGGGAGTGACTTTGCCCGTAGAGGGACCCCGCTGCAGGCGGCTGGGTCTCTAGCCAACACCGATGTGGGCAGGGATTAACTCGAGGGGGTCAGGGCTGAGGATCACCAAGATAAACGCCTTGCTACAGGTAAGTTAGGGTGTCCCCGTCTCATCCGTCCCTTATTTCGGCGATTTAGGTGAGACTGGGAACTGTGTGAATCTGAAGGCATTCAGATGAGATTCTGGACTTGGCATTAATACTGGAATGGGGTGAGTGTTGATGCTGTTGGGAAGAGGTGAACGTATTTTTGCATGTGAGGTGGACCAGACTTTTAGGGGGCCAGAGGGAGCACTACAGTAGGTTGACCCGTGTCTTTGGAAAATTTCGTTCTGCTGGAATCTCTGAATGCGACCTTATTTGGAAATAGGATCTTTGCAGATGCGATCGGTGAAGCTGAAGCTCTCCTAGACTAGTGTGTGGCTGAGGTCCAAGCTGAGGGCTTTTGTGAGAAGCGGGAGGGCGCCCAGAGGCCCATGCTGGCAGGAAACCCCTTTGGAGATGGAGGCAGAGGCGTGCGTGCTGTGTCCATAAACCAACCAGGGACTTCGAGGAGCCCTAGGAAGCCAGGACGAAGCAGGAGAGGGTTCTCTCTGCCAGGACCTTGGAGGGAGCAAGGACCTGCTAAGGCACTGGTGTTGGACTCCTCTTCTCTAGGTCTCTGGGAGGATATTCTTCTGGCATTTTAGCTGCCAAGTTCATGATAATTTGTTTTGGCAGCCCCAGGAGACTAACACAGAGCGACCGCCACCGTGGCTGTAATTGTCCCGCAGGGCCTCTGATGGCGCTGGCAGGGCCCTCTCCCCGGTCATTTGTCCGGCCACACGCTTGGCTCTCGCTGCCAGCCACACCTGTGGCCCTTGCCCGCATACCTGGGTTCTCACCATCCATCTCAGGCTGAAAAAGGCACCCCCTTCTGATTGCTAAAACCAGCTCTCAGAACTCACCTCTACAAGGCACTTGTCAAGCTGTCCCCATTAATGAGTCCCTCAAGAAACCAACCCCTGTCCACAGCGGAGCTGGCCAGAGGCGTGGTGTCCTGCAGGGGGTCGAGGACAGGACCCTGGAGCCAGCCTGGCTGGACTGAAGTTAGCTTATCTGCCACGTGACTTGGACAAATTCCCACATTTTCGGTGCATCAGCCACCACTCCCATCCCCTCCATTCTTTTTTTTTTAAAGTAAACTTTATTTTTTATTGAGGTAAACTTTATTTTTAGAGTAGTGTCAGGTGCACAGCAAAATTGAGCAGAAGGTATAGAAATTCTCACATATCTCCTGACCCCAGGTGCGCACGGCCTTGCCGCCGCCCCCCCCGCCAAACCCCACGCCTGGGCGGTATCTTTGTTACAGTCGATGAACCGACAGCGGTGCCCTTGGAGTCTCCAAGCAGGCATTCCGGAAGGGTGAGGAAAAAAGGAAGAAGCAAAGTAAGAAAAACAGACAAGGGTATAAGAGAGAAAAACAGGACAGAAAAAAAGAACCTACGAGAAAGAACTTTAAAAATCAAGAAATGACTGAAGATAATAATAGTACCTCCCTTATAGCACTCTTGTGAGGATTAAATAATTTACCATATGTAGAGCATTTAGCACAATGCCTGGCAGATGGTAAATATTCCATAAATGTTAGCTATTTTTATAATAAATGGATGAGTTGTTGAACTGATCCTGCTGGCACGGGCCGGGAACATGGAGCAAAGTGTGCGTGTTGCGGAGGGTTTTCAGACACATTTGGAGAGTCGAGGTGAGTGGATTGAGGGGGGGCCATACGCCCCATGGGTGCGTTGCCCAGAGTGGGTACTTAGCATCTGAGCGGTGATTATTCAGGGGCCTCAGTGATGTTGGAAATGAACTTGCGCCCACACCTGCACCTGTAGCGTACAGCTCCACTCTGAACGGGAAGGTGCAACTCACTTGTTTTTGAAGCAGAGACACTGAAGGGAGCCTGTCTGCGCAGTTTGCTCATTTTGGGGCTTCCTCAGAAAAGGAGGTGACGTCCATCTCGTGCAGGAAGAAGCAGGCTGCAGCTATTTTGCAAGCTGACCTCGAGGGGACGGCTCGGAGTCCTGTTCCCTGGAAGACTCTGGAGCTCGGAGCCACAGACCCAGGTTACCTGCCGCCTTAGCTCATGCCGGCAAACCCAGACGTCCCTCCTCAGTCACAGGGCCGGCTCTCCGACGGTCGTTCGTGGGTGGCTCCCTCTCGCCGTGGGCAAAGCTCAGTTTCACTCAGCAGACTTTTCTGACATCGGCTGTGCCACACAAGAAGTGCACTAGGCACTGGAACTGAAAAGTAAACGAGTTTCACGGTCCCTTCCCTTCAAGGTCGTGGAGGTAGCCGTGGGGGCAAAGGCAGCTCCATGGGGCTCTCCGGCACTGGGCGACACGCAGACTCCTTGGAGCCGTGTAAAGGGAGGTTGGTTCCCCCTCCACCCCGGGGGGGTGGCCAGCCCGGGGGCCTGTCATCCCCAGGGGAATGCAGGGTCTGTGAACGCTGGCATGAGTTCCGTGAGACCTAGAGGTTGTCTGTTCACCCTCTGCCCGTTGCACGAATGGCCGCCACAGGGTCCCCGACAAAGCTCCCTTCCAGGACGGGGTGACGTCCCCGCTAGTGTGGAAGCTGACCCTCCTCAGCTGATTCCTCACTTGGATAAGAAGCTCTGATTTTCCGGAGGTTTTCTTTATCCTGAGCTGGAAGCTGCACCCCAGAACTCACCGGCTCCGCTCCATCCCTCTGGCGTTTAATGGAGTGAGACTTGCCCTGGCTGTGCAGAATGGCCCTGCCGAGGCAGCGTGGGTTCCCTTTAGGCTGGAACTGTGCACCTGCTCTCGCTCACTGTGCAAACTTCAGCGGAAGCCAGGGGTGCAGACAGTGGGTCCTGGCGCCCTGCCGTGCGGTCTTCAACCCTGGCTCCAGTCCTTCTGGGAGGGAGGCCGCTCCCCATCTCTACAGTGGGGGGTCACGGCACCCACCCAGGAGGGCGATGCTGGGGGTGAGCGAAGCAGTCCCCTGACTGTCTGTGGGGACCAGGAGCCCATGGTGACAGACAAATGGAGCTCCTACTCTTATCCACGCTGGCCTCGGTGGGGCACGGGCGTATCGAGTAAGCACGACCGGCTTCCTTTTCTCTTCTTTTAAAATAATTTTGGATTTTTAACTTAGAGTTAATGTATAATATTATATTAGTTTCGGTTGTACAACCCTGTGATTAGACATTCATACAATTTACGAAGGGAGGGAGGGAGGGAGGGAGGGAGGGACGGAGGAATGAGGAAAGGAAGGAAAGAAAGGAGGAAGGAAGGGGAGGAAGGGGTTAAATTTATTATTAACACATTCCAACACCAATAATTTGCCTCCTTTCCTCACACTCACATGTGACTTTGGCAAGATGATATGTCTTCTCTGCACCCCACTTTCTTTGTCTATAAAATGATGAGAGAAACGATGTCTCAGTAATTTCACTGTGGCACTTCCATTAGACAGTATGTGTCCATGACAAGGGCGGGGTCAGGGATAGGATGGGTGCTCAGTACCCGTTAGTCCCCCTTCTCTGCCTGGCTACTCTCCATCACCACCACCCCCCCACGAAGATGAGGGACCGCTTACTCCCCGCAGCCGCCCTGTGCGGCAAGGAAAGCACTATGATCACCTTTCAACAGACTGATGACATTCGGACATGGCCGCTGGCTCTTTGACTTAGCCATTCAGTCATTCACCTGTTCTTGAGATACTAACTGAATGTGATTGGATGTACAGAGATCACTAAGACAAGGTTCTTCCCACTGAGAAGTTAGGAAAGGTACTGGGTCGGTGTGATACCAAAATGAGTGTTCTTTTCCAAACAGTTCAAAGAATTCAATAAAAATAATCTTAAAATTATAAACAATAAATATATTTGAAAAAGCTGTTAGAACTGCACACAGCTGCATCTCATCAATTAAGGGTACTGTAGATTTTTGAAGCTTTTTAAAAAATGACGTTATTTATTTAGAACTTGAGACTTACTGCTACAGAATGAAAACGAGCATAATTAAAGAATGTCAAACCTGAGGTTTATTGCACATACTTCCTTGTGATTTAACGTTCGTGGGCCTTAAATTGTGGACGCTAAGGTCTCTTCCCAGGCTCATCTGCACGGGGGCAGCGTCCGTAGCTCACCGCTGGTGGGGCCCCACCTGTTTTCCTAGAGTGCGTGAGAAGACTTTCACGTCCCCGATCCTCGAGGAAGAAGCGTCATCTTCCTCCCAGGGTCACACAGCAAGGAAAGGGCAGAGGGGCATCGCACTCGTGCGGTCTCACTGGGCTTAGCGCCCCAATACACTGCCCCTCCTAGGACGCCACGCGTGCCCGGGGTCTGACGCAGCCTGGAGGACTTCGGGGGAGGGTTCCCCTGGTGGGAGGGGATACCTGGCTCCCAAAGGATGACAAGAAGCCCCCCAGACTAGTACCAGGTGGGCCACTGCAGGCAGAGGGGCGCTGGGTGGGAGCGGAGCAAGGGGGGAACTTCAAGCAGATGCAGTCACGTAGAGTGCTCCAGGAAGCGGGCGTGAAGGGACCGCAGCGCAGACGCTTAAGTGCCGTGCTAAGGATTTGGGACTTTTCCTGAAATCGTGAGACCGCCATGGACGTAATCTTGTTTTAAGTGAAGGCTTTGGTTGGTCTCAGCTGGATTGGGAGTCAGCCTCGAGGCGGAGAAACCAGTTGTGAGTCAAAACACATCCCGCAGGGCAGGTGCTGCGCCTGGTGCTGAGTAGGGGCTGTACAGGTGGAGCAGAGGGGACACCTGAGAAGGCGGGGAATCGTCCTTGGATTTTAAGCCTGGAATGGTTGTGGACAAAACGCTTGTTTTGCGTTGTTTGGAAAGTGCTGGTCAGACGGGAAACTGGAGTGGTGTGAGCAGCGGGCAGCCACGGCCAGCCAGGAGAACGCCGTTTGCCCGCCTGGGCGGGGGCAGGTGGTTGTAGGAGTCAGTCAACAGAAGGGGCAAGGGTGTGTCCGGCTGCAGGTGTCCAGCGGGGTGGCGGGGGGCGAGGTGACTAGTGAGGTCACTTCCAGGAGCTCTCTTTCCCAGGAGAAGGCTGGGCTGAGACGGAGGCAGGGCCAGCGGGGCGTCGTGCATTCGAGTTGGTGGATGGCGGGCTTTCCATGGGGAGCGGGCACCCCTGGGATCTGGAATCACACCGGCTGCGCCATGAAGAAGGTGTGTAAGGCGCAGAGGGCCTTCCAACCCCATCTCCCCGTCACGGTCAGCGTCCCGGGGTCTGAGGAGGGAGGCCAGGTACTTCTTGGGGGAGAGGAGGTGGCCACAGAGTGGCCGATTCAAGGCGTTCTGATTCCTTTGTTAGGCTTTCCGGAGTGGAGGCGTGAGGCCGTTGGTGGAAGAGGCTGGCAGGGTTGAACCGTTCTGAGCCAAGCCTGGCACCTGCCTGCTCCCCCCCCTCCCCCCCCCGACGCCTCCCCTGAGGTCCACTGGGGCCCCTTCCTGATGCCTGACTTCCCTCCGAATTCCCCTGGCCATGACTTTCTGCCTCGCTCATCGGATCCGTCCATGCGCTCCCTCGAGAGTCGATCTTCCTGGGCTGACGGACCGTCCTTGGTACTCTGCGCTCTGTGCACAGCGTGAGGAGGGCTGAATGAACAGGATGGCGGTGTCTGTCGCGTTGGCTCTGTGACGGCAGTGTGGGTACTTGAACTCGCACCGGACGCAGAGTGCGGGCATTCAGAGCTGCTGAGGACACTCAGGTGAGATGGGGAGGGAGGGGGTGGGGGCCGAGTGGTGCAGCCCACTGCCCAGGGAGCCCCGTGGGGGTGAGAGTCCCCGGAATGGGGATGACACTGCCCAGGGAGCCCCGTGGGGGTGAGAGTCCCCGGAATGGGGATGACCCGGGAGCCCAGGATTCATGCGGAGACTTAGGGACAGGGGTCGAGGGCACTTGGAGTTAGTTAGCCAGATGATCTCCTGACAGACAGTGGTGCTGAGGCTCTGCATATGGGGACCGGGGGTGAAAGGTGGGGGGGGTCTTACAGGTACGTGGGGTCACGCAGCCACACCTGAGCCCTATCCAGGTGACAGCAATGGAGCGCAAGGCACCTAGGGTTTCTCTGGCCTCATGGGAAACGATAGGGATGCAATTTTAAATTTATCTTCATCATTATTGGCATCTCCGTCAGCGTCCTCACTGTTTCCATGAGCACCGATAATTAAAGGTGAGCGCTGGGCTTGACGCAGCTCCCCCGCCCACATTCCAGAACTGCTTCTTCAGAGAGTAAGTGCGAGTGCTTCCAGACTCGGGCGTCCTGATGCTCGGTGACGAGCAGAGCACACGTCCTCACCTCGCGGAATGTCTTTCAGAATTAGCGTGAACCACAGAGAACCCGCACCACGGAGGCAACTGTAATCGAGAAAGCCGCTGCTTACCCAGTGCTGTCGCACGAGAACTAGACAGAAATAAATTATATATATAAATAAATTACATGTATACGTATGAGAGTGGGAGCAGAGCCCAGAGACTTGTGAAAAACGGGGAAAGACCAACGAAGAAGAAGCTGTCGCTGTGGCTTCAGCTCCACGCAGGGGCCGGGGGTCCTGACCCAGCGCCCCGGTGGCCGTCTCCCGGAGAGACCTGCTGGGGTGCTCCGCTCACTTCCCCCGCTCTGAGCCCAGGCTCCCCACCCAGAGGCCCGAAGAGCAGAGTGCAGACCCGGTGCGGGCTGCTCCGCCCGCAGGGAGAAGGCGTTCGTCCGCCCCGTGAGTGTGCCGGGGCAGCTGCCGTTTTCACCGGCCGTCCAGCCACTTGACTGCCTTCTGACTCCTCCATCCGCCCCGCCCAGGTCTGCTCACCGCGGGTCGCTTCCTTTGAGTCCGATCGCCTTACCTTTGCATGTTTCTTAAGACCGAGATTCAGTACCAGGGCGCTGGAGGGGAACGTGCAGGTCAGTAGGATCCAACTGGGGAGGTTTTGAAGGGAGGGCTTCCCAGGAGGCGTTTGGCCACCCGCATCTGGGGCCATTTGGGGCTGTCGTGACCAGGCAGGTGCCAGGGTCGTCTAGCGAGCAGAGGGCAGGAGTTATGCTGAATGTCCTGTGGTGTGCAGGGCAGCCCCCCTCCACACCCCCAAGAAAACTATCTGATCTGACATGCCAGCAATTCCAAGGTCAAGAACTTGCGGGCTAGAGAAATGCCGACCTTGGGTCCCAGCCAGAAGCGGCCGGGACCTTGTCTCTGAGTTCACTTCGAGTTTGAAACTCCAGTGCGAACAAGAGCTCTTGCATATTCTAACTTGCCGATTTGTTTGCTCCGCACTGGCCAGCCCCATTTCCCAGACGCACCACCCTCGGAGGAGATGCCACGGTCCATGTTAAAACTTTTTGTGTGAATAAATGATGGCACTGGGGACCAAAGCCCAGTTCTTGGCTCCGCGGATTTGGAATGCTTTTTCTGCAGTCTGGCACCTCTGGACAGGGACCCTTGACTGTTTACTCTGAGGTTATCCCGTGAGCTCTCTGTTTCGAGCTGATTAACCAGGTTATTATTCATAAAGCATGTCAAATGCTTACCATCAAGGCCGTCACAAAGGAACACAACAAAGAAGGAAACGGTTCACTTTGTCTGAGAATCCCCTGCGGCTGATGTGCTCGGAAGCCCCATTTGCATATAATTTGATGCTTAGCTTGGGGTGTGAAATGTTAGTTTCTTCCCTCCACAAGGATGCAGCTGAGGAATCCGAGCCACCTGCTGAAAACTCCCTTGTTTTCTTCTTTTCTGTCTGAGTTATTTAACGTGAAAGAGGCAATGTTGCCATTTGGATGGGGGCGGTGAGGGACCCCGGCTGGGAATGACAGATACGCAAACCACAGGCCAAGCGGGGCGGCGGGGGGGGGGGGGGGGGGGCGTGTTCTCCTCCAAGGGGAAACGCAGAGGGCGCCCCAGCCTGCGCCTGCGCGGCAGGGAGGGGCTGCTCTTGGACTCCGTTGCGCGGCAGTTCCTCCCGAGCGCGTGCCGCCGCTCCTTGTGTTGAACTTTTGGAATCAGCCCTAACCAGAAACAGCTGATCGGTCAGGAATAGAACAGGAGCTCGTCTACCAGATCCATAAAACTACACGGTGATGGAGATGGAACGGTCTTTACAGAATTATCTGAGCCTCGGAAGCACCTGTCGACAAGATCCAAATCATTTATTGAATGAATGAATGAATGAATGAGTGAGTGGGCACCTGGTAAAGCTTTGTGGAACCAGCCTCTGCTGCAGGAAGGAATGATGCTCCTGGAATAAGGCTCCGAGCAGGAAATAGAGTTGTCACCGGGCAGGTGGGATCTCAGAGCTGGTGGTGGGGGGAGGGCGGTCCTGGGGCTTGGGGGGGGCGGAGGGGCTGGCGCCCGGAGGGCCAAGCTCCGGTTAGAAGGAGAGTTCTGTGCAGTGAGGATAAAGCGGGCAGAGAGGCTGTGGAGACGAAAACCTGTCAGAGGTTGGGGGCCGGGGGAGTTGAGGGGCGCAGGCCAAGCGTGGAATGGGGCCCGGGGGCTCCGGCGCCTGCGTCGATGGCATCCGGAGGGACACCCGTTCTGGTGACAGAGGACAGATTCTGAATCGCAGCTTCAAGCAGCCAAACGGGCGGGAAATTCGTCATTTCCTATTCCGAGCATGGTTCAAGTCTTTAGCAAAGGGAACGAGAACACACTGTTAAGTTACTTTGTCAGTAGTTCCTGTCTTTGGGGAAGGAAAATTGCCACTTGGTTACCAAAGAGGCCCCTCTCCTCCCATCCGTCTCGCAGATGCCGGTAACGGTAACGGTGTACATCGGTGTACGTGGGCAGGGGAGCCCGTGGTTGGGAGAGCGTGTGGAGGCATCAGAAGGTCTGCAGGTGGACACAGGTCCGCTGGGTGCACGCGGCCTGTGCGTGTCAACGACCGCGCTGGCTGACCGTGTCCACCTGCGCCGGGTGCCCCAGCCCTCGTAACCACGCGCCCTCGTTGCTCACCGTGTCTGTCTTGTCCCCTCTCCCTGCCACACCCGTCCTGCCCCGCCCGGGTCCTGTCGAATCTCTCCTGCCTGATTCTGGGGAATCGCACGTCAACATTCTCGTTCTCGAGAAAAGGTCCGGTGTCTGATTCCAGGGCGCATCACGCTGGGTTTGACAAAACCTCGGTGTCTCGGTCCTTGAAAATGGAAGGCCCCCGCCGATTTATTTTACTTTTAAAGTCCTTCGTGTTTTTATAAAGGTCCTCTTTCTGTTAACTGCCTCGATGCTTCATGCAAGTCAAGTGGGACCGAGTTTACGAAATTCACTTTCCAAACAGGCAACGCAGGGTGTGGTTCGGTGGCTTGTACAGGACTTGACCACAGCTTTCCTGAATGCCATTGCTGTTTGGAGAGTCAACCGCCCTTCCGTGCCACCCAGAGGGGCGTCGGAATCACCTGGAAAGCTTGTTATCACTCAGGTGCCTGGTTCGCAGCTGCGGAGCTTCCGATTCAGTCCGTCTGAGGTTGGGCTCGAGACCTGGCATTTGTGACCATCCCTCCAGCGTCACCGAGGTGGTGGTCTCAGGGCCACACTGAGTGAACTGCTGGCCCCCAGGGGAGGACCGCCTGGGTTTGAAGCCGAGCTCTGAGTGTTAGAGCTGGGACTGTGGAAAGGTCACTGAACAAGTCCGGGCCGCCATCTGCTCACCTGCAGAACTGGGAGAATGACGCTACCTAATAAGGTTGTTATGGCGACGGGTGAGGTCATCCTCCTGTGACGGCTTAGAAGAGACACCAGCCCTAGTGAGCACTGTGTAGAGGTCTTTACGTTAAAGACATAACTACTAAAACGTTGCAACAGAGACAAAGCACATTTTATTCTTACTTCCACACATATTGTGGTTATGGGTCCTCGTAGTCCTGTGTCACGTGACGACCTAACTCTCACGGAGGACTGTCTTCCTGTGACTTGTCCGGGAGTATCGGTGCCCTACCCTTTTCTGTGCAAGGGTGCCCGCCTTTGGATTCAGACCTGCCCCTAATACAGGGTAGTCTCATCTTGGGATCCTTACCTGAGCTACATCAACAAAGACCTTCATTCCAAGTAAGCTCACATTTGGAAGCTCTGGGTGGGTATGTCTTTGGGGACCATAATTCAGCGCTCTATGGCGTTACAAAAGTGGGAAGGACAAACCGAAGAGAAGGCAATAGCGACCAGAAATCCAGCCAGGCAGCATCTGGCAGTCATCTGAGTATGTTCAGGGACCAAAAACCCGGGGTCCCAGCTGCGATTCAGGGGCAGGATTTAAGTCTTTATGAAGGGTGTCTGAGGAGCATGGCTGGGCCCCAGTCCCAGGCCAGAAACCAGCGTCAAATCCAAAAATAGCTTATTGGACAGGTGACACTGAGAATGCCTCCAGGTGAGGGAGAAGTTGGGACAGAAAGGACGTCGGCAGAGGGTGCGTTACTAGAGAACTATCACTGAGTGTGACTGGAACTTAATTCCCAAGGGGGATCCTGGATCCCTGTTCAGAAGGTGCCTCCGGGCAGCTCTGCTGGGAGGTGGGAGAGATGGGCCCCACCTCTCATCTGTCATTGGCTGAGAGCTGCTGATTGACGGCAGTGCTTTCATTCTGTGGCACCATTGGCTACCAGGGAGGCAAACCAGAGAGATTCCTTAGGCAGACGAATACAGATGCTGACAGCTGGAAGCTGGGTCTCTGTGCCCTGAAGCGGCCGTGGTGAGAGGGCCACCACCACCGCTCCGTGACACATTGGCAATGACAATCAGCTGCGATTTGTATCTGTTGTTAACAAGCTGCAAGGGATGAGTTTAGGCAGAAAATATTAAGAAGAAAATATGTTTGCCAATTGCAGGAGCTCCATAAATGTTTGCTTTTACCCTTCCTTTATTCTCCTTTATAATTTACATTAGAATTACTTGCCAGATGCCAGTCCCCTCCCCCCATGGCTGAGGCATTCCGGAGGGGATGACGTGCAGAAGTCCTCAGAACACGTCCACCACATAGCCGGTGGCGTCCCTGGGGACTTCCTTACACCCTGTCTCCCCGCCCAAAGCAAAGCGATACGCACAAGACGGGTCCAAGGAAGACAATTATGACGACGGCGATGGGGACCCGAGGGCTTCCTTGTTACATGTTCATTATTCAAGGCCATGGGCATCTTCCGGGGGGTGCTGGATGCAGTTTAATTTCTACTGGAGACGCTCCTGGAGGAAGGTTCCCGGGGTGAAGTTCAGCCAGCATCAGCCTCATTAACATGTCCAGTACCGCATGCAGATGTCCACTCCAGAGGGAATCTCCATTACCCAGATGAACTCCCTGGAGGGTGGGGACCTTTTTGGTGCCATTAGGGCAAATGAGGTGGTAATGGAAATGCAGAGCAGAGCAACCCCCGCCATTCCTTCCCACTCCCCGGCAGGGTGGCTTCCGCAAACAGCCAGGGTCCTTAATTGAAATGTAAATGAGCGATAAATTTTGGAAAAGGTATTAGGAAAAGTAAAACAGGGCCCAAATAAAAGCTCAGAAATGAAAGGTTTGATGAAGTTGAGAAAATGAGTCTGAAATGCTAGTTGCTTGGTAGGGATCAGCTCGGGCAGGGCAGAAAGAAGGAAGTCGTCCCCCGCCCCCCCCCCAGAATCGGTCTGTGCCCTTTCGTTCTCTGCTCAGGAGGAAGTGCTGTGAGCAGACCCCTGCCAGGTCCTCTCTTGGAGAGAGAATTCAAAGGGGAAGCAAAAGAAAGAAAAATTAAAGTGAAAGGATGAGAGCCGAGGACCTGGTGGAAATCCTCTTAAGGTGGCCAGGGTATAAGGCCCTCTTTCTTTGTTAAATCAGACCTTTGGATGAAGTGAAATCATTTCAAACTAGACGGAGAGCGGTAGCGAGCAGTGCTGGGAAATCCTGTTGGCCCAGGGCACGGCCTCTCAACCGCTGAAGGACAGCATTGCCCGGGCCCGCTTCAGTCACAAGGGAGTTCCCCACGAGCCACCACGTGGCACCACAGCACAGCCACAGCACAGCGGTGGCCTCTCTGTGCCATGTCTGGCTCGTGCCGGGAGGGACGGGTTGTGCTTCTCCAAGCCATTCAGACCCCGATTCCCCGTGGAAGACACCTGCGAAGTTAGGGCTACTCTTCGCTCAGAAATGCAAAGATGAGTCTGCATGGACCCTTCTTTGCGATGCTCGATGTCAAGTGAAGGTAGAGATTAAATAAATGTTGTCAGTGTCCGGGGCAAGTGCTAATAAGAGAAAGGTCTGTGCAAAGGAGAGTGGGAACAAACAAAAAAAAAAAAAAAAGGGAAGGAGGGAGGGAAGAAGAGAGAGAGAGAGAGAGAGAGAGAGGGTGAGGGAGAGAGAGAGGGAGGGAGGAGACTCCCTCCACCGTCCTGCAGCCCAAAGCATCAGGGCGGGGGAGGGCGCGCCGAGAACGACTCTTAGAGAAACGGCATCTCATTTTAGCAGGAATAGAAGAGTCTGCCAGCCAGCAATGAAGGGAAAGAATGTCGCCAATGACATCCCATCTACTCCAAGTAGCGAGTGAAAAGAATCTCCGAACACTGAGAGCAGTTTGATGATAAATTTATTGGCCAAGTTTAACCTGCGCAGGGGCGTACTTCCCAAATGAGACCGTAGTCTCGCAGCTACGCAGAGCTGCCAAATGGAAGTCGCGCCCGGCTTACAGACTACAGGGGTCTTTATAGAGCGCAGCAAGCAAGCAGGGGATACAGAAGCAGATGCAGCAGTTAGCTATTGGCTCGATCAAACAAAGCAGAAGTTCCTGATTGGTGGGGGCTTTTACATTCCCTCCTTCTCTTTCTCATTAGTCAAACCTTTGACTCATGTTCCTCTTGGGGAAGAATTGTATAGGGCTGAGACAAAACCATGAGTTTTACCGTCTCTACTCTATTTTTGATAAAAGTTAAAAGCTTGTTTAGAATTATTGGTCCTATGGCTAGAGCTAAGAGGAGGAGAATTAGAGGTCCAGCTAAGGCGGATATCAGCGTAGTTAGCCAAGGGGAAGTCTTATATAGGGAAGAATACCAGGAGGACGACTCTGTCTCCTGCTCTCTGTCTTTAAGGCGTTTGGTGAGCTCTTTTATACTTTCCCTAATTATTCCTGAGTGGTTGGCATAGAAGCAACAATCTTCCCCTAAAGCTGCGCATACTCCTCCTTGTTGTAGGAAAACTAGGTCTATCCCCCTTCGATTCTGGAGCGCCACTTCTGCTAGAGAATCTACTTGACGTTCTAAATATTCTACTTGCTCTTGCAGCAAGGAGAGGTCCTTAGAGAAGGTTTGTGATAAAGCTTTGAGACTATTTTTTCCATGGATTAATGCTCCCGCCCCTACCGCAGCTGACCCTATGATACCTATAGTGGCGAGGATAGGAATTAGCAATGGGTCTCTCTTAACTCGGTTAGGGACTTGCATCAGAAAATCTGGGTTTCCTCCATATAGATATACCTGGGGAATGATATAAGCACTAATACAAAGCTCGGGGTTAATTGGTACTAGACACTTAAAGATACCTTGAGTACAAATAAACCATAATCCTTCTGGAGCTATTGTAACAGTCAAGTTTCTAGGATCTCTTGGCACATATTTATGGTTAAGACAATAATCACTATAATTTGAGGTGGCAAGGGTGTAGTTCGCCAGCAAATAACAAGTTCCTTGTCCATGGAATTCTGCTAATGTAAGGGTACTTCCAAATGCACACTGTTGCAGGCCTCCTGCTTGGCTATCTGTGGGAAGGGGTTTTGTTTCTGGCATGTCCTCTCCAGTGGTATTGGCCCCTAAACCTACATAAAATGGGGGTCTAGGGCTGAGGCATAGCCAGCAGGACTCAGTTATGTTAGGCTGGGTGCTATTGAAGTATGGAAACACTTGTTCTAACAAACTTAATATTGATTCTCCTCGGTGGTGTGGTTTCCCTATCAAGGGCTCGGGATCTCCAAGGGGAGGCCTTAATTGGCTCTCGACCTCCAATTGTGGAGGTCCTATGGTCTCACTTTGGTTGGTGCTTATTCCTGTAGGTGCTATAGGCGTTGGGGAAGTCCTATCCTGACTTGCTGGTCTAGTGGTAGGTTTAGGTGGGCGTGGTGGTAGCTTTCCCGTTCCCCCTCTTAATAATGGCCTTCCCTGAGTGGGCAACCTTCTTACTGTGAAGAAGGTCCCCGGGTCTGTGCCACTGATATAGAGTCTGAGACCCCACGTGCGACCCTTCAGCCACCCTGGGTCTCCCGGGTTCAAGACCGTCACGGAGGCAGGGTTACACCTGTCCGCTGCACAGTCTGCATCCCATCCGTTACTTGGTTCCTCGCGTCTATCCCGGGTGAGGAGAATGTGTTTGTCAGTTCCCCCTCCGGGGCTCCAACCACCATTAGTTAAGGTCTCACAGCCCCAACTTTTACAATAAAAATCATTGTGTGATCCACATGTATATCGCCGTCCTGGAGGGGGCTCTGGACACCCATAATGGGGTGCACTCCTAAGAGCATAATTTTTGGGTGCACTGCCACATTGGTCACCCCATGAGGGTCGGTAAGCATAGCCCCCTAGAGTTAGAGAATTCAAAGCCGGGATCGCCGCCGCAGAGGCGCAGTACGGATCATCAAAAAATTTAGAAAAGTCTGTCTTTAGCATGACGGAGCTCGCTCCGCCCCAAGTATAGTTAGTGGCAATTACTGTCCCATCAGCAGTTCTTATAAGCACCCACTCTTGCTGTTCTAGGTTCTGGCTTTGGGCTCTACCGAGGATTAGGAGCCCTAAGTATGCGAAAAAGTAAGCTTCAAGGGTTTGTCTGGATCTTGGCGGACCCGCCATGCTCGTGGTTCCTCCTCTGGTGGTTGGGCCGCCTTAATGTGGGACAGGTGGATCCAGTAGGGCTTCTCCGCTACCCGTATAGCGGAGGGTGTGCTTAACAATACCTGGTATGGTCCCGTCCAACGTGGTTCCAAGTTTCCCTTCCGATGGTTAAGGATCCATACCCACTGTCCAGGCTCCAGCTGTTCAGGCTTTTCTTCTTTTCTTTGTTCAAGTCCCTGATGTCGGGTCTGCTGGAAAGCGCGCACTTCACTCCGGATTTCTTGCAGCGCCTGTAAGGACTTGAGGAAGTTACAGTTAGATGTCTCTATTTCCTCGGTGGACAACTTGGGAATTAAGGGTACCGGTTGTCCATATAATATTTCAAAAGGTGCCCAACCTTTAATGTATGGGGTGCACCTTACCCGGAAGAGGGCGAAAGGGAGCAGCTCTACCCAATTTTCGCCGGTCTCCTCTTTTAATTTTATTAAAGTTTCTTTCAGTGTTCTATTCATTCTCTCTACTTGTCCTGAACTCTGCGGTCTATAAATACAGTGTAGCTTCCAATTAATACCTAATTTATTTGCCAATTCCTGTGAGATTTTGGAAATGAATGCTGGTCCATTGTCAGAACCTATAGCTATGGGTATCCCATATCTAGGTATAACTTCTCTTATTAAGGTCTTACAAACTGTGGAAGCGGTCTCTCCCCTTGTGGGAAAGGCCTCTACCCACCCAGAGTAAGTATCCACTAGGACTAGCAGGTACCTGTATCCTGATTTCCCTTTAGGCATTTCAGTAAAATCAATTTCCCATAGTTCTCCCGGGGCATTGCCTCGATGCCTCACGAAGCGAGGTAATTTCTGATTCTGGGCGTTCACTTTCGCGCAAGTCTTGCATCGCGAGGTGATGGAGTGAATTATTTCCCTTAGGTGTGGTCCCAGGTAATGTTTCCTGATTAACAGTTCTAGTTTGTTCTGTCCCAAATGGGTGCTAGTATGAATGTCCTGGACAATTTTTGTTAGTACCCCTTCTGGCAAGTATAGCTTGGCGTTTGGAAGTACTATCCATCTATTTTCATTCTTTGTTCCCCCTAGCCTTGCTCCCTCTTGCTCTTCTTCTTTAGAATACGTGGGGTTTGGGGGCAACTCCGGCTGGGGTACTAGGGGGAGCAGGTTACTCTCTGTCCTCATAGCGGCTTCCTTGGCGGCAGCATCGGCCAGACTATTCCCTCTTATGACAGGAGTATCTCCCTTCTGGTGGCCCTTACAATGGATAATGGCAACTTTCTTGGGTAACCATATAGCCTTTAGGAGAGAGAGAATCTCTTCACGGTTTTTAATGTCTTTTCCTCCTGCAGTTAGGAGACCTCTCTCTCTGTAGATGGCTCCATGAATATGGGCGGTAGCAAAAGCATAGCGGCTGTCAGTGTAGATATTGGCAATCTTTCCTTCAGCTATCTCTAGGGCCCTGGTCAGCCCTATCAGTTCCGCCCTCTGTGCAGAGGTTCCTGCAGGCAATGCCCTTTGCCACAGGACCCTATCTTCTGAGGTCACTGCTGCCCCTGCGTACCGCTGTCCGTCCTTGATAAAACTGCTCCCATCAGTAAAGAGGGTCAGGTCTACTTTCTCATATGCCTGATCTTTTAAGTCCGGGCGGGAGCCAGTCACTGTGTCAAGGATCTGCTTGCAACTGTGGATCACAGTGGAGTCTGGTACTGGCAGCAGAGTGGCTGGATTCAGGGCAGTGCTCTTAAGGAACTGCACCGCTGGAGGGTTCAGCAGCTGTGCCTGGTACTGCGTCAGCCGCGCATTAGACAGCCATCGGTCTGGGGGGGACCGTAGGACCTGTTCGATATAGTGCTCTCCTATGACCTGTATGTCCTGCCCCAGGGTCAACTTGCCTGCTTCTTTAACTAGTAGTGACGTGGCTGCGATAGCCCTTAAACAGGCCGGCCATCCCGATGCCACAGGATCGAGTTTCTTTGACAAGTAGGCCACAGGCCTCTTCCACGGGCCGAGGGTCTGGCTCAGAACACCTAGGGCCGTACCCTCCTTTTCAGCAACATATAGCTGGAAGGGTTTGGTCAAATCAGGTAGGGCTAGGGCTGGGGCTGAGACTAAGGCTTCCTTCAAAGCCAGGAATGCTTGCTTCCCTTCCTCAGTCCACGTAAAGGAGTCCTCCTTGCCTCTGGTGAGATCATGCAGGGGTTTTGCTATGCTTGCAAAACCTAATATCCACAGTCTGCAGTAGCCTACGGCCCCTAGGAACTCCCGTACCTGTCTCTTGGTAGTTGGCTCTGGAATCTGTAGGACTGCCTGGATCCGCTGGTTTGACAAAGCCCTCAGCCCTCCTTTCAGGTCGTACCCCAGGTAACTTACAGTTTGCGTCGCAATCTGAGCTTTCTTGGCTGACACTCGGTAGCCCATCCTCTCAAGGTCCCGGAGCAGGTCTAGTGTGGCAGATTCACATTCCTCCTGTGTCCGGGCCGCTACCAGGATGTCATCTACGTATTGGAGGAGAACTATTGATGGATGGGTTCTCCTGAACTCCTGGAGATCCTTACTCAAGGCCTCATTGAATATAGTTGGTGAATTCTTGAAACCCTGGGGCAGTCTGGTCCATGTAAACTGCCCTACTAGTCCATTTTCGGGGTCACTCCACTCAAAGGCAAACATTTCCTGACTTTGGGGAGCCAGGGGTATACAAAAGAAGGCATCTTTTAAATCCAAAACAGAATAATAGGTATGAGTTGGTGGCAGCGAACTCAAGAGGGTATACGGGTTTGGTACCGTGGGGTGTATGGTTTCAACTCGGGCGTTTACTTCCCGCAAGTCCTGCACTGGCCGGTAATCCTGGGTCCCAGGTTTTTGGACAGGGAGAAGGGGGGTGTTCCATGCAGACTGGCATTTTCTCAGAATGCCCGCCTCTAATAGGCGTTTCAAGTGCCCCGCAATCCCCTGTCTGGCCCGTGCTGGGACAGGGTACTGCCTGATCCGGACCGGCCGGGCCGTACTGGCCAGCTGGACCAGCACCGGCGGTTGGTGAACGGCCAACCCTGGCGGGTTTGCCTCTGCCCACACCCCTGGTACTTGCGTTTGCAGTTCTTCTAGGACTGTATCCTCCTTTTTCTCACCGTCTGGGAGTATCGCCAGCAAGTATTCTTCCGACAGGGGGACCGTCACCTCCAAACTGGTCCCTTCAGGTGCTTCTGCTGATTTGAAGCTTATGGTAGCATGGAGCTTCTGTAACAAATCTCTCCCGAGTAACGGGTATGGACAGTCTGGAATGACTAGAAAGGAGTGAGTAATAGTCCCTTTTCCTAAGTTGGTAACTCTGGCCGCTGTCCAGGGATACGCTTCGGCCTTACCCGTTGCTCCTATAATTTTGGTGGTTGCTTTTTGGAGTTGTCCCTGAGGTTGCTTTAGAACAGAAAATGTGGCTCCCGTGTCGACCAGGAAGTCTACTGGTTTCCCTTCGACATTCAAGGTGACCATGGGCTCCTGGGAGCCAACAGGTATGGAGCCCTGGCCCCGTCAATCTAAGGTTTGAAGCAGCACCGCAGGACGAGCCTCCTTTGCCTGTAATTTGGGGCAGTCCTTCTTCCAGTGTCCCTTTTCTTTGCAGAATGCACATTGGTCCTTGTCTACCCTGGGCCACTGGCCTCTTGGCTTCCCTTTCTTCCCTTCTTTCTTCGGGCCTGCCTGGGCTGCAATTAGGATTTTGCTACCTCTTTTGCCCTTCCTACTTCTGGGTCATCTCTGTTCACATATACTTTCTGAGCAATTTCTACAAGCTTGCTGATATTTTCTCCTTCAAATCCTTCAATTTTTTGTAACTTCTTTCTAACATCAGGAGCTGCCTGGGTCACAAAGGCTATGTTCAAAAGCCGCCTGTTCTCAGGAGCCTGAGGGTCTAATGGGGTGTACACTCGGTAGGCTTCTATCAGTCTTTCTAGAAAACTAGCAGGGGACTCTTCTCTCCCCTGTACTACCTCACTGACCTTACTAAAATTTGTTGGCTTCTTAGCTGCTATCTTCAACCCTCTTAACAGAGCCCGGCGGTATTGGAGGAGCGCATCCCTTCCCCCACTCGTATTGGGGTCCCAATTAGGGGGTTGTTCTGGTAGTATATCTTGTACCTCCCTCCTCCCCACTGCGGTTTCTCCTTCCTCTCCCATAACCGCTTTGACGGCTTCTCTCATTATTCTATCTCTTTCCTCTGAGGTGAACAATGTTTGCAATATCTGCTGACAATCATCCCACGTGGGCTGGTGGGTTCTAAATATAGTCTCTAACAGGGAGATTAATCCCTGCGGCTTTTCAGAAAACGGAGGATTTTGCAATTTCCAATTATATAGATCACTAGTTGAGAAGGGGACATAGATTAGCCGCGGCGGTGCATGTAATGGGGCGTCTGGAGCCGGTGGCACCTCCCTGAGTGGCAAAATGGCGGCGCCACCTGAGTGTGGTGCCGAACTTAAAATGGCGGCGCCATCCTGTTTTGGCGCCAAACCTTCCCCATATTGAGTACCGCCGCGGGTATGAGGAGGACTCTGGATCCTCTCCGCCCTCCCACTAGAGGAATCAGGCAAGGGTTGATGATACGGGGGAGGAACGGAGGGAGCCAACAGCGGGTCCTCGGGTACTTCGGGCAAAACAGGGTATAACCTCCTCCCTCCCTCGTTCTCCTGGCTCTGCTGAGGTCGGCGCCCTTTGTCTGCCTGTAAGCGGGGAGTCTGCCTTGGCGCCGTCGCCACGCAGAGGGCCCTTCCCTTCCTCTGACCATTCGACTGGCATCGGCGTATGTACCCGGGGCGATCAGTGGCTATGTCTACCCACACATCTATATAGACCATCTGATCTGGATGGGGGTCTCATAAACAATCCGCCGAACCGCGAAAAGGAGGGACAAGTCGAAAGTTCCCTCCGTGGGCCATCCTACGTCAAAGGTCGGCCACTCAAGCTCACTGAAAGTTCGCAGGACCTCCGGGTCGGGCGGCGGTCCCCCATAGCCCCGAGCGCGATTCTGAAAGTCAGAAAAATTGTTTAATAAACATTCTAGGGCAGTGCTCGAGGTGGAGCCTCCTTGTCCCATCGCGGATGCCTTTTGCCCGATTTCCACGGCACCTAGGATTAGGAATATGAGGGACACTAAAATTCCACACAAAAACACACAACTAGCTCCTCTCCACTCAGTCCATTCACGCACAAACAGGCCGCGGCGCACTTCAGCCTCTCCACACATTCAAACTTCGCTAGCGCGTTTGGTCGCGGCGCAAAACGAAACTAAATACCAAATGCGACCTAGTCGCAATCACTGTGCACAACGAAACCAAATTTCAAATGCGGGAGCAGAAGCTCCGGTTCTCGAGAGCGTCCTCTCCTTGAGAACCCCGCGGGCGGGCTACCGGCAACGTCTCGCCTACCGCCTCGCGGCTCCAATGAGTCTAGACTCCCAAACCAAATTCCGCGGCAAACTTACCCGGGTTCCACTTTCTCAGTCTCCGAAGACTTCCCTTGATCTCGCTGGGGCCTCCAAATGTTGTATTCAAGTAGCGAGTGAAAAGAATCTCCGAACACTGAGAGCAGTTTGATGATAAATTTATTGGCCAAGTTTAACCTGCGCAGGGGCGTACTTCCCAAATGAGACCGTAGTCTCGCAGCTACGCAGAGCTGCCAAATGGAAGTCGCGCCCGGCTTACAGACTACAGGGGTCTTTATAGAGCGCAGCAAGCAAGCAGGGGATACAGAAGCAGATGCAGCAGTTAGCTATTGGCTCGATCAAACAAAGCAGAAGTTCCTGATTGGTGGGGGCTTTTACACTCCACAAGCTTCTTCGTAACCATTTCAAAGGGCATGTATTTCATCTGGTCTCAGCCGTGCATCTCATCTGAATCGGAGACTGGAGATGCTCGTGAGACAGAGTCGGGAAACAGTTCCGGTGTGGCCCCGGTCTTCGGCGAGTCTGCGGCTTCCAGCCCACGTCACGGGCACAGAGATGCCACGTGTGATTCACCGCTCCTCCTGCCGGGGCAAGGCCTGCGCTCTGTCCTACCTGCTCTGAGGCTTGATCGCGCCATTTCCCCTGAGGTTGTTGCCCGCAGCCAGGCTGCCCGGCAATACTGAAAATACGGCCGTTTGGAAGGCAGACGGCTTTTGCCTGAGCGTGGTTTGACTCCTTGCTGACCACACGATGCTGTATCGGTCACCCCCGTGCGTGCCTGACCGCCCAGCTGTGAAGTGGGATTCTTTTGAGGAGAAAATAATACTGTCAGTGCAAACACTGACTTCCCCCAGCAAACTGCACAGCTCCTGGCTAATGGGTTTCTTCCCCTCTCGGCAAATATGTGCTTTTGGCAAGAAAGGAAAACAAGTAACCCAGTGACGTCAGCGACGTCAGCAACTGGCAGACACCTTCCTGTGAGGAGCGTGGGTCCGTCTGTCCCTCTGAGGAGGGGACCAGGGTCAAGGGTCAGAAGCCAAAATCAGGTGGCGTTTCCAGAGCCTCGAGGGCCACTGGGGCCCTTGGGAGTCCTTGGAAGGGTCACGGGTCTTGAGTAAATGCATTGTTGTTCTGGAGTTTGTGTGAGTGTGTGTGCCAGGGTGTATGTGAATGGGTGTGCTGGTGTGCGTGTGCGTGTGTGAAGGGAGGAGAGCAAGGAGGTCAGGGAGGTCGCCTTTATTCCCACAGATCACGAGAAGACCTTAGAAGGTCCCGAGCAGGCTCAGCACGGGGCAGGTTGGTGGACGCTCTGTGATGGCTGGGCCCTGGGCCATTGGCTAGGGAGGTCAAGAATCTTAAACAGAATCCTCTGAGAACAGACAGAGATACAGTCGGACTGAAGCCGAAGGGATCGCCCGACCATGGAGGGGGGAGATCCTATCGAGTTCAGCGTCGCGAAGGCAAATGCAGGCAGGAGAGGGTTCTCCAAGGGCCCCCCGCCCCCCGAGATGGGGCCGCGGCCACAAACGGGGAGCACCTTGCCACGGAGGGGTCTTCATAAAGGATTTCACCTGTACCGAGCGACGGCATAAGGGGTGCAAAATAATATTGTGGTTTTCTATTGAAATGTGGAAGGAGAACTAACTGGCTAACATAGACGAACACTGCCTGGCGGGGAGTAGGTCCTATACGATTTGCATACATTTTCGTTATTATTTTTAATTGCTCTAAGTTAACACAACTGAAAAGTGTCAGAAATCTAATTCACATCAAGGTCGCTCAACTCTAGAGCCCATTAAAAAAAAACTATGCTACTTCACTGCCTGTTTATATTATTCTATCAACAAACCAAAACAGCACTGGAAAAGTTGGGACTATTATCCCCAGAAAACAGCAGGCAAACCCCTGGCCCAAGTCACAGTGTTGCGAGTGCTCGGTGAGCCAGCCCCCGCCGCCCCCCCCCCCCCCCACGTGCTCCTGACGCCACAGCCTGCGCCCTTCCCGCTGCTCGGGAGAGAGCCCACGCCAGCCTGCCCCGGGGAACGCTGAGTTTGCACCGAGAGCACAGGACCGGGGAGGCTGAGCCGGAGGATCACTTCCTGTCCGTTCTTCAGAGGATGCCAGCAGACCGATGTGGGGACGCATCCGATTTTTACCTTCCTTTTCACGTGGCGACCACCCCTCAGTCTGCAAATCCATTCTGCGTCCTGCGCAGATGTCATTTATCTCTGTCATTTTCTCTGGAATAATTACTGTGATTTGTCTTCTCAAAAAAAAGCTATTAATGTTCATCTGTAGCAAAAAAATAATTAAATAGAAACATTTCAAAAAATGTCACAACTAATTCTAGTTCTAATTGCGCTTGTTCCCAAGTTTAGCGCGACACTGCTCATTAGTGGGTAGAAACAAGCCATAGATTACTGTATTGACGGCCTGCATCGCAGCACAGGGCTGCGTGCCGAATCCTTACGACAGGCATAAAAGAATTATTCAGAAATACTGCTCTGTTTGGTGCCAAATTTAGTGATAACTTATAGCTGTCTGAATTTCCACACCTGCGGCCAATTCCCTTGCGTCCTTGCATTTTACTCATTTCCCAGGGATGAAAATTGAAGAGCATTAGTTCTTTTTACATTTTATTTATTGATCTGAGAGAAAGAGAAGATGGGAGGGAGAGAAGCAGATACAGAGACATCGATCTGTTGCTCTACCCGTCCATGGGCCCACCGGTTGCTTCTTGCATGTGCCCTGACCAGGGATCGAACCTGCAACCTTGGTGTATCCGGATGATGCTCTAACCAGCTGAGCTACCTGGCCAGGGCTTTGAAGAGCATTTTCACCCACAGGGAACCTGCGACTTCTTCACTGTGCGCATCCCTACAGGAATCTAGAAATCTACAAATCAGCCCTTGCCGAGGCTGCACCGTGGCCGTGTGCAGACACACTCTGTGTCCGGCGATCTGGAAGGCAGCTGAGGGACCAGGGATGACGGCCAGCCGTCTCCCCCTGTTACGGACACCGGGTAAAGGGCAGTTCAAAGAGCCCCGGGAGATTCTGCACTGGGAAATACACAGCGTCTAAGGAGATGGAGCCCCGGGGGTGTGGGGAAGGGTGTGGGAGGGCACAGAGGCGTGGCTCGGAGCCTGTGGGTCCAGCCGGAGAAGAGGCACGGGAATGCCTGACCGTAGGGGCGTGGCCACTGTTGCCCTTGGCAGCCCCAACCTCGTGCAGGGGCTGGAGAGAGGGAGGCCTTGGTGTCAGGAATGAGCGCTGTACACGGACCCTCCAGCACGGGGGTCCCCCTGTCATGGCTGCTGCTACACGTCTTGGGAGAGACCAGTGCTCATTCCAAGACACGGTCCTACAGAGTCTAGCGGTCCCCAACCTTTCTGGCACCAGGGACCAGTTTTATACAAGACAATTTTTCCTTGGCCCAGGGAGGGAGGGATGGTTTCAGAATGATGGAAGCACATTACCTTGGAGCTCACCTCCTCTGCACGGCCCAGTTCCTAACCGTCCCGGACCGGTACCAGCCCACCTCCTGCAGGCTGGGGACCCCTGCTGTAGACCCTTGGAAAGAGCTGTGCTTTTATACTGAGTGACCTCGAAAGTTTGCGGAAGGCCTGAGCAGAGGCGCGTGATGATGGGACGCCTGTTGCACAAGCGTGGCTTGCTGGTCTGTTGGATGCAGGTCACGGGGAGTAAGTTTGAACGAAGGAGAACAGGAGGGAGGTGGTGGGGACCCTTGGGGCAGGGATTCGGGCCCGGCTCGTGGTGATGAGGAGAAGGAGAAGTGCTCACATTCTGTTTTGTTTTTAAAGGCAAAAAATATTTGTTGATGGGTTAGGCCTGCGGTTTGAGAAGAAGAGACACGTTAGGAGGATCTGATATATTTTGGGTTTGCCATCACAGAACAATGGAATTTCCATCAACTCAGCTAGACTTCCAAACAAGAAACAGCTTTGGGTTTGTGGGGGGCGGTGGGGTGGGGGGATGCTGGAGTTCCGTCCAGGGCATTCGAAGTGTGTGATGCCTGGTAGACATTGTGGGGAGGTGGGTGGCCCACTGGGTGTGGGGTCTGGGGTTCGGTGAAGGTCAAAGCTGAGGATGCAGTCCTGGAGGATGTCAGCACGTAGGAGGCCTTGAAATCCATAGCATCGATGACGCCGTTGGGAGTAATAATACGGTTTTTACGATATCAAGGGGACAGACCCAACACCAGGACTTGTGGCGCTCCTGTATTTTAACGTTACAAGGTGAGAGGAAGCTGGAGAAGGAAAACGAGAGTGGCCCGCCGGGTAGAAGGTCAGCCACGTGCCGCGATGCTGGGAAACTCGGTGAAGAGTTTTAAAGAGGAAGCACCGGCTCTGCCCGATGCTGCCGAAAGGCCGAGGGGCAGGAAGACTGGACCGTGGCCACCGGGTCCGGCAGAGCGGCCTTTCTGACCGTGTCGAGCAGCTAAGGCTGGTGGAGGAAGGCAAGGCCTGGCCCGAGCGGTTTAAAGAACCGGCGGGAGAAGGTGAAACCTTGACGCAAAGAGGGGTGAGCATGGGTGTCAGCTGCGGGTGGCCACGAGCGCAGCATCCTCACTTCATGATAAGAGGGATCACAGCTGGTTTCTAGGTGACAGAGCCAATTTATTGAAAACAGAAGGAACAGTGACGATGGATAGAAGACAGTTGTTTGAGCAGCGCCCTGGAGTAAGGGAGATGATGCAAAAGTTTTGTTTCCTTTTTAAAAAAATATATAAAGTCAGAGAACAGTGCCTCTGTGGATAACAGATTTTCCAAAGTTGGTGACAAAACCATCTCCCGTCCCAGAAGCTTTTCTGTGGTGTGGTCTCGTAAGGGGGTGGAGCCCGCCATCTCCTGGGGTTCTGCGTCTGCCCTGACCGCCAGCACGCAGCAGAGGTGTCACGGAAAGTGTCATGGTGCGAGTGGCAGGCGCAGCGCCGGGCCGGCGGCCTGCACATCCCGCCCATCGGGACACTTGTTCTCGGAGGTTCCCGCTCCAAACCCAGACTTCGTCTTGCGAGAAGGTCAAGTGCGTCTGAGAGCAGCATTCAACGGCCCCTGCTCGGCCGCCGGCTCGTGAGTGAATCGTGGCAAAGGTCCAGCCACCGGAGCCTGCAGACGACCCCGGAAACTGTCTAAGTAACCAGAAAGACCCCAGGTGTGAACCCCAGTCCCCGGAGCCCAGACAGCTCACAGCAGCGTGAGAAAGACAAAAGCAAGTAACATTTTCCAGCGCTGGGTCGCAGCGTGTTCCGTCACTCAGCAGTCCACGACCGGGGCGGAAACCGGCACCAGAGGTGAAGGGGGTGCTGCTGAGACCGAACCCCGGAGCAGGGGGCCCCGGCTCTGCGACCGCGCCAGAGGGCCTGCAGAGACGGCTGCTGGTGGGTCTGAAAGGGCTGAGCGAGCCCCCCAACCCCGGGGGCGGCCGGAGAAGCGGGAGCGGCACGGATGGACGGCTGGGCAGGGAAAATGCCGCTCACGGCGACTCGAAAGAATCGCCCGGCGTGTTTGCCTGGACAGGTTATCGGTTATAATGGCGGAAGAGCCGAATTCTTTCTTTTAACCACAGACGATCATGTAAAAATGGAAAGGAACAACTGAAAATGTAATTGTTCTGCTTTCCAGAAGAATTTAGAGGAAATAGAACTCAGGACCCCTTGGGTCAAAGAATGAAATTGTTTCTTGTAACCAGACTCTTTCAGCCACAAAGGTGTACGCCCAGAATATCCATGGGGCGAAGGTCATCTCCGGTGTGTGGTTATGAGATTCTCTGTTAGGGTTTCAGAAAAAGAAATTCAGAACTGTTTTCCTAGTTCTCCGCACTACAGGAAAGACTTCTAAGAAAGTTCTGGGTATTTTTCCTTGGACCCTTGGCTCTGGGTTGGAGCCGGAGAGGGGGCTGTCTCAGAGAGAGTGGTTTGCGTGACTTGTTTTGGCTGGACTAACCCTCGCTAAGGTTCACTTCGAACCCCTAATGCTTATAAGATATTCATTTACTTAGTTGTTGTCGTTTAGTTACTTGCTGCTCTTCGGACAGTAACAGTGTCTGCTTGGACAGAAGTGACAGAAATTGTCCCGGACGGGAAGGACCTCCTTACAAGTGGACCTCAGACACCAGGCGGCCAGGGAGCAGCGGGGGCAGCAGCTCGGGGCAAACGAGCCGGTTGTCGTGGGAACTGCTGGGCGGTTGGGACGGGAGGGCAGAGCCCCGAGAACCACTCCGGAGGCAGCGGGACTGGCCTCACGCACGTCACGTCGTCTCCGGCGGCGAGCGGCCCTCCTGGAGTCCGCAGCTGCAGTGCGGAGGCTGGTACCTGCCCCGCACCCTCCTGCCAACAGGAGGGCCTGCCGCAGCCATCTGCTCGGTGGCACCTTGGACCTGCGCGGAGCGCGTGCTGTGTTATCTTCGGTTCCGAGGTCCGCCGAGGGGGATAACCTGCCCTCCCCGGGCCCGTTTTTACGGGCTCACCCCGCAGGGATCACCGCAGCTGAGACCCGCTGGGCTCACGAGACCCGGCCTGGCGCTGGCGCCGCCGTCCCTGGGGGCGTGGGTGGTCCAGTCTCCCTGCGAAGATCCGTGAATCGTCGTAGAAGATCCTGTTTCCTAAAGGCGGCCCCGGCGATCTCTCCCAGTCCGCATGCTCCTCTGCTGTGTGGTCTGGCCAGGCCCCTGTCCGGAGCTGGAGCATGTTTATTTCTCCCCGCCCTTGAATCTGAACTAGCTCTGGGAGTGCTTCGGCCGACCGAGTCCTGAGGAAATGGTGCCTGGCCAGTTTTGGTCGCTGTGCTTAGCTGGACCAGCAGCACCTGCTCTCTCCCTCGCGGAATGCCTCCTCTTGGGCTCTCCAAACCCACACATCACGCGGGATGACCACCCCGTCCCCTCGAGAGGCCCTCCCTAGGCACCCTGACGGCTTCGCCTGAGCTCCACCATAACCAGCGCCAACCGCCAACCGGGACATCAGCCTAGTGCCAGCCCGTGGAGGACTCTCTCTGAGGCCGCTGTGTCGCTGTAGCCACATGGCAGCATCCAGGGGGGCGTCACCGCTGAGCCCAGCCAACGCAGGGCGCGGCCAGAAAAAGAGCAGTGAGTTGTGGTTAAGCCAGGGAGTCTGGGGCAGCTTGTCACGCAGCGCTAGGTCGCTGAGCACCCTCTCCTCACTGCAGCAGAGCGATGGTTCCCGAGCAAGTGCACCGGCAACACTGAGCATGGCACCCGACACAGAGCAAGGAATTAATCCAGGTCTGCCTCCCCTTTTCAGTTCAGATCCGTTTGAAACGAAACCGAGTATGACGGTGGAGGAGCTCGGAACCGCTCACATCTGCGGCTCGCGCCCCAGTGAAAAGTCTCCCATTCTAAACATAAAGCCGGAGGTCGGGAACGAGCGCTCCAACTCCCTTCCGTACAGAACGCCGGCCATCGGGGATTCTGCAGTGGGGTCGCGCTGGCCAGGACAGGGTCCCCCAGGAAGGGTTCGGACAGCGTGCTCTCCGAGAGGCACGCGCAGCACACGCGGCCAACGTCAGGTTCAAGGTTAAAAGAGACACTCGACATTCTGCAGTAATGCACAATTTGGCAGGTTTTTCACCTTTCACTTCTCCATTTTCCAGAATTCTTGCCATATCCATTCCTTTAATTAATTGGCCAAAGTCAAACAAAAGATAAAGGCACAGAAAGAAAAAGAGAAGGCAGCATATGCAAAAATGTTTGCTTAATAAGGAATTCAGTTATACTTAAGTATTACCCATTGATGTATAAAAGCAATAAGAAAATTGAAGGCTTCTGCTCTAATATTATATATGTTGCTTAATGTGTTTGCTATGATAGTTCAGTTCCCATTGTTTACAGTTTAGAAATATTGGTATCCGTTCACTCTTCATAAAAGTGTTACAAACTACAGTGAAGTCAATTTTTTCATGGCTATCTACATTATTCACAAATAATAATGGCGTTCAACCTATTTTTAAACTAAAGATACATCCTTGTTGAATAAACAGACAAAAGCTTAAAAAAAGAAAAAAAAAGAAACACTCGATATGAAAAGAAACGAGGCCCCGGCAACGAGCAGAAGAGCAGCGTGCACGTTCTGAAAGGCAGTCGTCCACAGAAGAGGGTTTGGACCTTCTCGGTCAAGTGCAACGTCAGTGTCTCCCCTTTCCCTGCGATGGCGTCTGACGTCACTCTGCACTTACACCTGAGAGCGATGTGGCCGAGGTTCCCGTCTAGGGGCACAGAAGTGCCCTTGGAGACCGAACACAGGTGGGAGCGTTTGCGCGCTGTAGCCGACAGAACCACTGGAGGGCAGCAGAGGGCCGTGGTCCTGAGCCCGAGCTGGGTCCCTCAGCACCTGCCTGAGTCCCCGGGGAGGATTCACTGATCTGGTCCCACCTGCAACGCCTGGAGATCTGTTTGTGCCTCCGGCTGGCCCATTTTCTTCCGGGTGCGTCGAGGCTACCTGTTTGTCCGTTCGTCCGTGTGTGTCTCCATTCATCCTTCATGCCCTTGCCTCTGCGCCCCGCACGGTTCCGAGCCTGTGATGCACCCTTGACCGAATCTGGCACATTATTAGGGCCCCGTCCCAGCCGGGCCTGCCCCTTGCCACTGCGACTCTTCTCGATGTCCCGGGGCTCACACCCACCTTGCACACGCCCGGCCTTCCGAGCTGCCTCTGATGCTTGGACTGTAAAGAGAATGTTAAGTGCTGAGCAGGGCTGGTCTTCTCCTGCAGAAGGGTGGGGGTGGGGTGGGGGGTGGGGGGCAGGGTGCTTTCATGGGAGCAGCAAGAAGACGGCCCATGGAAGGGGAGGAGAGGGGAGGGGAGGAGGGCCTCCTGCCACCGGGATCAGAAGCAGGGCATCGTGAGGGAGAAGTTACATTGTGCTGTCTGTCCCTCACCCACTTGTCTGCTTGCTCCTCGGGGTGCTCCTCTGTGCAAGGCTACTTGCTATAGGCCCAGGGACGCGGGGACAAAGGGACACACTCTATCTTCAAGGGCTCAGAGTCTTCCAGAAAAAAATCGATGGTGATGTCTCCTTGAAACATTGTTGCAAAGTTGAACAGGTCCGTACAATTTAATTGCGTAAGCTCGGCATATATTTTTTAAGTTTCTTCGTGCCTCCTTTTGCTTAGCTGCAAAATGGGGGGAATAACAGTGTGTCTCAAAGGTCCGTCACAAGGCCGTGCAGAGGAGGCACCGGGCTGACTTCATGACGTAGCAAGTGCCCCAGGAAAAGCAGCCGCAATCACTGCTGTCGTTAGTAATGTTTGTCGAGCCCCAGCTGGGTGGCTTACGTGCTTGGAGTGTCATCCTGCGCGTCAAAAGGCTGTGGGTTCGATTCCCTGTCAGGGGGTGAACGGGAGGCAACTGCCTGATGTTTCTTTTTCACATCGATGTTTCTCTCTCTCTCTTTCTCTCCCCCCACCCTGCTTCCGCCCTTCCCCCTCCCTTCCTTTCTCTCTAAAACACCAGTAAACCCTTCGCTGGGTGAGCATTGAACGGATATAGAAGTTAATTACAGCGACTTCACGACACCCACGTCCTGTAAGGACAGAGGAAGAGGAATGGACTTGGAAAGGAATACGAAGAGATGCTTATCTGTAATATTCGTTCACTGAATTTCTGCTTTCACTTTACTTATTTCTTTAAAATTCTGAAGCAAGTGAGAATGTCGACCTCTGTTAATGTGACAGGGTGGGTGGGCACAGGGGTGTCTGTCACCTTGTCACCGCTTTACTCCTGCGTGTGCCAGGTTTCCGGGTCGTCAGGGCACTCATGTCAACAACGGCGGAGGACACCAGGTAGGCGCTGGGAACACCGTCTCCCCAGCCAGCGGTGGTCTCAGTGGGCGCTGTGTTCCCGAGCAGCAGGGAGACGCTGTCCCCGCAGGGCGCCCCGCTCCGAGCTGGCTGCAGCGCCCCCTCCTCAGCCTGCGCCTGGTCCGCTTGTCCTCCGGTGGGCCCCTCAGCCTCTCTGACGGACGCTGTCCCCGTCCCCTGTGCTAGGACCCACAAGGACGTTTTGGCCCATGGGGACTTGGGCGGGAGAGAGCTGGGAGGCAGGAAGCTGGGTGCACCCTGCACAGGCCCCGTTGCGTGGGCGCCCTTGCTGGCTCCGAGCCCCTCCCGCGGTGTGGCCCAGGCTCCCGTGTGCCTGCGGTTTGTCCTTGGAGCGTCTCGAGGGCCCACTGGTCCCAGGGACATCTGCCGCACCGCAGGAGGGAGCCTTGGCGGCAGGGCTCCTTTGCCCTCTCCCGATGTCCCTGCCCTGCCCCCTCTGCCCCTGGCACGACCGCAGGCCATTTGGCTCAACCTTTCCAGGTCACCAGCTTGCGGAAAGGTCATGGGGTGGCAGGGGCCGCAGAATACGGAGTGACTCCCGTAGGGACGCTCCGTGTGAGTGAATTAGGCGACCAGCCTTCTCATCCGAAATGGTTCGGCCCCTGCACTGTGCACGGGCGAGCGTGCTGGCTGCTGGCTCCGGGGGCTTGCGGTGGAGGAATGGAACAGAACGGGGCTGAGCGGCAGGTCTGGCAGGGAGAGCTGAGGTCCTGTGACGCCAGGCTAGTTGCTGGGAGTGCGGGCTGCCCCCCCCACAGCTGAACCCGGGGGGGCCCCCCCCGGGGGGTCTGCCGAGGGCTTTTCGCTGTGAGCCCATCTCAGCAGGACTTTCCCTTCCACCCAACCCTGCTCTCCTCCGTCCCCTTCAAGGGTTGCTGCTGAGACCCCTTCCTCAGTTCCCCCCACATGCATGAACGGCCATTACAGAACGTCTGGCCTAGAAGTGGTTCAGCAAACAGGCTCTAGACCAGCCCGTCTGTGTCCAAGTTCAGTGTTACCACTGAGTGTCCACATGGCCTTGGGCAAGTCGCTTAACCTCTGGGTGTCTCCTCTTCCCGGTCTCCTAAATGAAGACGGTAACACCTCCCACCCCAGGTTGTTCAGAGTATTAAATCATGGAGACATGAAGAAGCTGGTGCCCTGCCTGCCACACAGGACGCAGCGGGGGACTGTTCGCTGGTGCTATTGGCGGAGGGGTTGCTACGGCCTCGGAGTGTATTTGTTTCTGCCAGAGCTCTGCGGTCAGCCGGGGTTCGACCACGGGCTCTGCTGCGGAAGACCTGAGTGCTCTTGACCTTGTCTAGCCGGACGTTGCCTTCATCACCTTCAACGTAAAGTGGAGATTGTAATAGTGCTTGTACCAGAGATCCGTTCCAGTAACAATTCCGTGAGTTGTTTTTTGTTGAAAAAAAAATTACTCAGCTACTCGCCTCACCCTCACTAAGCCCTCTGTGAATACGGCTATGATTAGGAAAGTAATGAAAACTAACATGCGGGGAGCAGTTACTGCAAGTCAGGCTGTGTGCCTCTCACTTACTTCTCCGAACCACCCTCTCCGACAAATCAGTTGCACAAAGGAGGAGAGTAAGCCCCGGTGTGAGACCAGCTGCAGCTCCCGGAGCCCAGCCAAGCACCCCGTCCTGCGAAGTCTGTGGCGGCCCCGCCCCCAGGGCACGGGCTGGGGCTCTTTCCCACTTTCCCGCCCCAGGTCCTGCCCGGGGAGAAGCCTTCTCACTCGTAGGTTATGACACATCTTTACCTGACTTCTTCTTTGTGGGCAGGGGCTCTGCCTTATTTATAAACTTCCCAACTGCCGGTTCTGGGTCCGGCGCCTGGCAGAGTAAACTTCCTCCAGCGTTTGTTGACTTACCGTGAATTCAGTGGAATTACATTTTATTACCCGGCTACCTATTTAATCCTTGTTTTGTGTGCACTTCAGGCTTCTCTTGAGAGCGCCGTGTTGAGCTCTTCCGAGGGGCAGTGACCCTCCTGTCGGCCTCTTCCACCCCCCCGCCCCCACGATTAGTGACTGAGATTTCTCACAGGGGCATTGAGTGGCTGGGGCCACCGTCCAGCCCCGCCCCCAACCAACACCTGTCTCAGAAGCTAGTGCTTTGAACTTGGGAGACAGACTTTCTCCTGTGCACCCTCCAGAAGGGTTTCCATAGCAACCACCGCCACCTCAAAGGTGCCAGCACATCTCCCTCCTACATCTGACTGTCCCCCTGCCTGCGTGCCATGCAGGTGACACGAGGCAGTTGGGCTGAGCCTCAGGTCCCCTTACCGAGTGTTTCACAGCTGGCAGGAACAGGTGCGCCCATGACATAAATCACTGAGGCTCCGCGGAGGCTGGTGCGGGTCGCCCTGCCACTCCGGGGAGAGGCCTGCGGTCCTCAGTTCGGCTCCCCAAACAGCCCCGAGCAGAAGCGGAGGCCTCGAGGTCCAGGGCAGGGCCAGTGGGCGGTGGGCCATCGCAGGCAGGATTCGGTGTGGGGTGTGCGTGAGTATAACACGGAACTATATATAAATATTCTAGTCTCACAGTATAAATTGCACATTCTATAGCAATTCCTAAATTATATAACTGTAATTATATGCTACATATAGTATAAATCATGTAATTATAACTTATGCAATTATATGTTACATGATATTATACATTATATAATTACCCTTGTGCTATAAATGATAGCGGATAGCACAAAGTCATTATTTTCTTTACTAGTTGTTGAGCTCCTTATATTCTAGACCTGACTGGATGGCACTTAATACCTTTCAGTGCTTAAATGCAAACTATGCCCACGTGAGGTGTAACGTCACTTTCTCGCAGTCGAGACTGCCGTTGTAAGGACAAACTTCCTCTCCTCGTCTGTTGGGGGGTGGATTGGCTAATACTACTTCAAACCTACTTACTCCGTTAGCCTGGGACTCCGCATCTGGTCACACAGTCCCCGAGGTCCATTTATAAAGTTGCGTGCTCGAGAACTGCCTGCTCTCGGTCGTGGTGTGTCAGCTTTTCGTGGGTCCCTGTGCCCCTTCGGTGATCCTGGCCGGTCAGGGCCCTGCGGGACCTCGTCAGGCCTCCCAGCTGGTCCAGAACGGCCTCTGCACTCCCCTCCCCCAGCACAGCCCCCAGCAAGCCCCCCGCCCGGGCAGTGGCCCGGGTCCCGGACAGCAGGACGTGTGACCAAGCTCTCTCCCAAACTCCTGCCAACTTTCCTTCCACTTCGAGTCACACGGCCGAGCCCGGAGTCCCATGAGAGGCCACCATCTGTCTGTCACCCTGTGGCTTCTAACACGACCACATCAGAGATGGAGAACCTTGTACGATGCCCGTACTTCAAAATCATTGAATCGGCTTTAGGGTGCTGAATGGGGCGAGATTTTAATTAATTTATAAAATTTTGTTAATTACTAGTGAAAGCATGATCTCCAATGGTTGAGGAAGGGTTCCACATGTCCATTAAATCTGGCTTCTTTAGTCCACAATTCACATCTTATGCATCTACAGCAGATTTTTTGTGCTTGACGTAGTAAATCATTGAGAAACATGAGTAAAAAATTTCTACCAGAGTGGGAATTTCTTTATTTTATTCCTCTCTATTCTTCTTTAAAAATATTTTATTTATTTATTTTTAGAAAGAGAGGGCAAGAGGGAGAGAGAGAGGGAGAGAAACATCGATGTGTGGTTGCCCCTTGTGCGCCCCCTACTGGAGACCTGGCCTACAACCCAGGCATGTGTGCTGCCCGGGAATCAAACCAGGGGACCCTTTGGTTCGCAGGCTGGCTCTCAATCCACTGAGCCACACCAGCCAGAGCTCTTCTCTATTCTCATATCATATTTTGAGACTATTTTATCAGGGTCATATAGGTATGAAACTGTATTTCAGCATCTGTATTCATCACTATTCTTTTGGTCTTGAAGTGTATTTTGTATGACCTTTAAAAACTAAACTAAACCAGCCTTATTGTGATTATTATTTTTGTGGTATATCTTTTTCCATATACTTACATTCAATATTTCTGGGTGGTATCTCATAAACAAAACATAGCTGAGGTTAATTTTTAATCCATTTGGAAATGTTTTAATCAAAGAGTTTGCTCTATTTATATTATTAGAGTATCTATACTTATTTTTACAATTTTCATTTTATTTATAATTTTGTTAGCTTTTACATTAAGCTTCATCTGCCTCCCTTTTGAACTCATCACTGTTGTTTTACTTATTTTCTCACTTTATTTATTTGTGGTGTTTTGTTCTCTTGGATATTAAGTTACACATCTCATTCATGTTCTTTACATGTTTTCGCTGGATCTTTATGCTGTGCGATTAACCTCACTCTTCCTGACAAGGGAAGATTTTTGTCACTCCCATCGTTACTTACACATGATAGCTGTTCAAAATTTTAGTTGTGACTCATTTTATCAACCACAAATTCAACAGAATTCTTCTTCTACTTATTGTTATTTTATTCGAAGAATGTTTATATTTTCTCATGTCTGCAAAAATTTTTGCTTAAAAGCTGAGATCTTGCTTTTTAGATCTTCCTTCTAGGTTGTTTTTATTTTTCAAAATAAATAATTCAGTAACAGTGTATTCAGGAGAAACTCGGTTTTCACTCTTTTGTCTGATTGAAAGTGCCTTCATCTGTGGGAGAGAGACTTGCTGAATGCCCACGTCTAACTTGGTAGGGACTCTTAGTGCTTTGAAGGTATTTCATGTTTTTTGGCTTCTTTCTCTTCTTTGTTATGTTTCTCTCTCTTTTTTTACTATTGAGAAGTTACTATCAGTCTAGTTATTATTCCTTCACAAATGATTTGTCTTTTCTCTCTGGCTACTTGCAGCGTTTCTAGTTTGTTTGTAGTGGTCTGTTTTTGTGATGGAGTGTCCAGGGTTGGGTTTCTTTGTGTTTATTCCACTCAGTATGCCTGTGTTTCTTATATTCATGGGTCCGTGTTTTTCAAACATCTATAAAATTATCAGCATTAACTTCAAAAGCTACAGTTTCTGTCCTATTTTCTGTCTGTAGGATGATGATTAGATTTGAGCTTTTCTAAGCCCTCATACTCTCTGTAATGCAGTTTCCTCTTTTCTATTTTCCGTCTCCTCGCATTTTCACGAACCCTTCTTGGGAATTTCTTCAGGTCCACGTGCTGTAACGAATTCCGGCCGCTGCTGTGTTTATTCTGCTCCTTAGCCTCCCCGCTGTGTCCTTGGCACGGGCTCGCCCGGCTCAGCCCCTCGTCACCTGCTGGCTGAAAGCAGCCAATAGCACGAGGCTACTTTAAAAACATTACACCGAACCCGGGCTTTGGCATATTTTTGCATGAGGTTCGAAAGGAGGAAGTGAGGTGGGCCCTGGTTGTCACTGCCTGCCAGAAGGACCTCCAGTGTCCCTCCTCCCGCTTCCTGACGCCAACTCGGTGGCAGTGGGGGGCCGAGCCCCGGCAGCAAACTGGGGTAGGGTCCCAGGAGAACTGCCATCCGCTTTCTCCCCTGGGGGTGGCCTCTCTCCAGCTCACTCGCACCCTGGTCCTTTCCTCCTTTCCAGCTGCTGCCTTTGGCCTTGAGTGGTCCACTTCTTTGTTTTGAAGGTCTGATAGGGGTCAGGGACCCGTCCTAACTTCTTCGGACAGAACTGTGCTTCAGACGGGCTGTCTCTTTTTTTTCCAGGAAACCACTCACACCGTCAGCCTCTTTCTCTCAAATGTGGAGGATCGGAGTCGTGTCCCCGGAGTCCCCAAAGCCCACCGCATACTGCCCAGCTCCCCAAGGTAGTGTGAAACTTACCTACTTCTCACTGAACTCAGGGCGTGGCCGCGGTGCGTGCTGCCTCAGACACGTTTCACAGAAAAGCAGTTTAGAAATTGTTATTTAGGAATCGTTTGTGACTTTTACAGTGTGTAATGTGGCCCGTACGGTACGGAGGATGCTTTCTGGACTGATTTTGCTTCCTCTTGACTCGCTGAGTTGGAGAGGGCGTGTTGGAACGGGATCGTGCTGTGTTTGTAATGGGCCCACGACAGAGGCAACAGCTGTTGGAATTACCCCAGGAGGGGCTTGGATTGTGGAGGAAGCCCCGCCAGGGAGAGAGAGATGAAAACAATGATGGAAACCAAAAGGACAGGAGGAAGTTTGCTGACACTTAAAACGTACAGTGTAAATAGGAAGTTGCCCTATTTCCCACAATGTCTTTGGGTGAAATTTGGGGAACAGACGCACACAAATAAAAGCACACACACCCCATTCCTCGTTAAACTGCCCCACGTGGAAGGTGGTCTGCAATGTCAAGTGCAGAACTGTTGGGTGCGGTACCCCATGCTGTGTCCCCTTAGCAGTCCGACGTTCCCAGGTAAGGGGCGCTCTTTGAGACTGACTCTGAATACAACTCTGGAAATCAAGTAATTGACGGCTGTGTGTTGGCCTATGGTCCCCGGTTCTGAGGAATGAGGGGTCCCATGGTGGCCGTCAGCCAAGTTACAGATGGCCTCAGAGTGCCACACTCTGATAGGCGGCCCCAATTAAACTAAAAACCCTGATTAAGATGATAATGCATTTTATCGTTACAAACCCTAATTCCAACTCAGGTGGAGGGCATGTGTAATTTAGAGAGGGGGTAAACGATACAAATACCCGGTCTCTTGTCTCATTGAACATTCCGAGCCAGCGTGTCATCAGGCTCCAGTCTCCTCGCAGTTAGCCCTGCCCTGAACCCTGCAACTCGGAGGCAGAGCGCGCCCGCCCGCCAAGTGCTATACGCCAGGGGCTGCGGCGTTAAGGCTGCTCGAGTGGACCGATGAGCGCGTGTTAAGCAGGAGTCTAAATCTAGGAAACGAGCTGCGGGTCCCTCGGAGCCGAGCAGCAGGACGCCTTCTCCTCTCAGGAAACATGTTTCTTCTGTAAAGTGATTTGCGAATTGGATTCTGAGAGCTTGGGTGCGAAACCCCTGGGTTTTATTTCACAACCTTCCCAGCCTCTGCCTTAAACCCGGCCCCCCCACCACCTCTCACAGCCCATTGCATTTGCTCCAGTCATCAGATTTTCACGTGCGCGAACAGGGGACAGCTGGTTCAGGGGAGAATGTTTGGAGAAAGTGGATTGCCTATAAATCCATTTGCTTCACGATAATTAATTTGAACAAACTCCAAAAATATGCTTTAATAACTTCTCATATCCCAATTAGGGCCAAATAAATGGCTTCTGTTTATGGCAGAGCCAGTCTGATTAGGTTTCTCGTTCTGTGGGCTGCAGGCATGCAAAGTACCCCCTCCCTCCCCAAGGGGCGCCCAGCAGAACCCACATCTTCAGATTTATTGAACTGCATATGCATATTTATAAATTGCAACAGACTTTTCTAATTAATTTTGCATCATGCTAATGATTTTTCTTTGTAACAACTGATTATATCAGGAGGCATCACAGCCAAATGGAGAGCCATCGTGGTCCCTGTTAGTTCGGGTAGAAAGGAAAGGAGACAATAAAGAAAACAATTTTCAGGGCTGCGGCTCCTGAGAGGTAATTACCGATCTCACCAACTGTCTACCGAAGCAATCCAATCGGCGACCGCCGTTTCGTAAGACCCCTGGCATTGGCCACTTCACGGAGCCGTTTCCTTGCAGCTGAAAGGTTTTCTGCTGATGAGAATGGTTTTCTCAAGGTCAGGGTCAAGGCCAGACCTTGAAATGTCTGCAGCAGCCCCTGATTCTGAGGCAGGGGCGTTAAGAGGACAGGCCATGCGGCCGATAGAAGGTGGGGTGGGGTGGACGCTACCTGAGGCGGGGCACACCTGGGTGTCGGCGCGCCCCCGCTTCCTACGAGGACAGAGTGTCCACTGGCCCACTGGAGGCGCGGACGGAAGGCCGAATGCAATGAGGTGGGGCGGGCCGGGGAGAGCAGACGGTGTCGGGCGGAAGAAGTAACATTCCTCGCAGCACAGGGGGACGCGTGTAGCTCAAGAGAGTTGAATCGACGTGGGATGGTAATAAACTGAAGTCCGTCTGGAGGTGGGAGGTGGAGATGTGGGTGGGGGCGGTGGGCGCAGTTCAGAGTATCCCGTTAGAATCTGCTGGGAAAAAAAGCCATGATTTTATACGAGAAAAGAAGCTTCCAGGAGCTCCTGGAAGGCCGAGGTGTAGCTGTTTGGTTACGTCGAGTGAAGCAGGTGGATAAGCAGCACCTGAAACGTTTCTGATGGAACACCTCCGCGATGTCGCGCGTCCCCGGTGAAGACGGCGCTGGGTGGGGAGCGAGGGAGAGGACGTCGATGGCGGTCCTGGGCCGATGGCGCGCAGGTTAGGTGGAGCGCTCTGTCAGGAACACGTGCCTCCTTCTGCTGTCCGACAAAAAGGCCGGGGGAAACCTCCTGAGAGAGAGGACTGTGGCGCCTCAGTGAAAAGCAACGACGTCAGGCTCCACGCTGTGCTTTCGAAAGTGCCTCCAGCCGCCTGGCAGCACCTGGGCAGAGGCCGGGAAACCAGGCAGTTCGCGGCCGTTCCTCCGGAGGGCGCTGCAGAGCCGAACGTGACCGAAGATGCAGGTTCAGTCACTGAGGGTGAAGTTGGGTAGAAGTGCGGTATGCGTTCCCCAAGTCGTCTGTTTCTGGAACCCCAGTCCGACCAGGGGGCTCTGAGTTGGGACTGAGGAGGAAGCAGGGGCTGGAAGAAGCAGCCAGCGGTAGTCTGGCCTTGGTGAGTGGGCCTGTGGATGTCTGGGGTGCTGGCTCCTCAAGCCGATGCCACTTGCTGGGGACATAAAGGGCCAAAGCCCTGGCTAGCGGACACACCTCACCTTGCAAGAGCTGGGCGGCGGCTGCGCCTGGGACGCGGCCTGAGATCAGCACAGCTACTGCCGCTGTTTGCCGATCCACGTGGCCTCACTCCACGGGGCACTCAGCGAGCGTGGCTGAGGTCTCTCCGTCCTGGTTTGCGGTTGCTGGGACTTGGAGCACCCGCTGTCGGGCGGGGAGGGCGCAGCGCTGCCGTGGGCTTCAGTTTCTGTTTCCTGTGGCTCTCTCGCTCTCCGCACAGGGACAGGGCCTGGAGGAGAGCGGGCCCTTCCGGCGGCGATGGAGGTGGGTGGGCGCAGGCGTGCTGAACCGTGGGTGTTCACCACGCACAGCGTCGGCAACCCTAGAGCAGGGGCTCTGGGTCCAGAAGAACAGGCAGCAAGACGCAGCGGGCACACCCGGCACTCCGGGACGGGGACAGTCTGACCCCCACCTCTGAGCCCTTCCGGAAAAGCGAGTGGCGGGCCGGAGCGCAGCTCACAGGACTCCTACCGAAGCCCTAGGTGCCCTGGGGAGGGGTGTGGGGTGGACGCACGAATTATGGGGAAGTGGAGATAGCTTGAGGCTTCTTTAAAAGGAGAAACATTTAAAAAGAAGGGCGATTAGTTTGGGGGGTGTAGAGGAGGGTAAAGGAGGGGCAAACGGTGATGGAAGGAGGGGTGACTTGGGGCGGTGAGCAGGCGGCACAGCACACAGATATCATGTCAGAATTCTGCCCGTCCGGTTTTGTGAACCAGTGAGGGAAGAAGAAGGGCAGTCAGTTTGTTTGTGGAGAAGAGTGTCTCCGGGGCGCGGGCTGCAGAGCCGCCCGGGTTGCCTGGACTTGACCTGACGCAGGCCACTGGCTCTGCTTACGGAGCAGAGGGGGTCTCGCGCTCCGCTCAGCACCCGGCCCCGCTCCAGGAGAAGCGCTGGGGTCCTTCATCGTCAAAGGAGCCGGCCCTTCTGGTGACCAGGCTCGCTGTCTTTGCCCAGACGCATCCCCCCCCTTCAAGGTCTGTGTGCATCACACGCGTTTCCTCCGCATCCAGTTTCGCGGGGTCCGATCCATCCTGTGCACGCCCCGTCCGCCGGTTTGCGGTTACCGCCTGGTGGTTCCCAGAGTCGCTGCGGCTGAACTCGCTGGCTTATTTATTTATTTATGTCCATATTGGCCGCTTCGTGTGTTTTTACCTCCGTCAGCATTCATGCACACGGCATCCTCAGGGGGCCGATAAATCAGTAGGGGCCATTCTGATGGCCAGTCGAGCTGCCAGATACCAAGGGGGCGGGACTAGTGGAGGAGGAGACAGGGAGATAAGGGAACCAACGAGAAACCCTCCAAGATCCCATTGTTTTTTTGGAATCTCCACGATTCCTTGATTCACGGTCCAGATGGCACTTCTCTCTTGCAAGCTGTTTTCAATTCTCGTTTGAATTTTCAAGCATTTCGTGAATGTTTCTTTGGAGGACCTAGTAGGTCCCAGCCCCCATCAATTACCATGTGACATTGACCTTGGGGGCTTGGGGGAGCTCCTGAATGTTATTTTCTTTGGCAGATGAGCAAGCGAAGACTCGGAGAGGCCCAGTAATCTGGTTAAATCATCGAGGTGATATAAGGGACTGCTCTTGCCCTGAGTTTTCAAAGCTCCCATGTAACTCTGATCTGCACACTGAGGACCACGCTTTTAATGAGTGCACAGCTCCCAGGGGTGAAGGATCCCAGGCCTGAGCGTACCCTAGGACCTTCTGTTTGGTTCCTCCACCTTCCTGCTCCACCGCAGCCTGGTTCTTGGAACTGAAGGCTGGGTGTCGTCCTGCTCAGTGTCCTGTTTCTCCGTCCACACTCTCTAGGCAGCAGGGCTTGGAGGGCGTTGGTGCCTTCCTTCCTCCCAGGGCGGCTCGCAATGACTTCTCCCCCCCTACCCCCCCACAACAGAACAAAACAACCCGTCAGTCAATCCAACCAGCCAAACAGAGACACTCTTCAAACGGATCATCGTGGTGCCCGCCTCAGGAAGGAGGGTATGAAACTCATTGATGGGAGTTCAGTGCTTACCAGGGGTTATCACGGTACCGGCTATTACTGGTAGCATCAGAATTATTTTGTGTCAACTACATGTCTTGAAAGTAACCCGACCTGTAAGTCTGATCAAATCCAAGAGCCACGATGCTTTTTGGAAACTAAACAAAGCGGTTGCTACAATGCGTGTCCCCCATTCGGGGTAATACTCAGGCAAGCTGGCTTCATATTCATGACGAGCATTTCCGTTTTTAATGTGTTTGCTTACGCGAGATGTAGATTGTAATTTAACGGCAGGCTGTTTAATTATGCCTTCATTTGTATAAATTGTAATGTTGCTCCTGAATAAATGAAATAAAAATCTCTTTAATTTCCTTCTCAATATTTAATTTAAATCAATGATAAACAGCGGCCCTTGCTTTGAAACAATGTTAATTATTATTCGGAAAACTAAATTTGTTTTTGGACGTATGGTGTGTGCAGCACGTTGAACTGGAAATAAGATTGGTGGAATTAAATAACCACCCAAGGGAGGGGGAACACTGTACAATCTGCCTCAGTCCATTTCTAACCGCAGAAAAATGTACAATGCGGGCTTTATATTTTCAAACCGTTCTTGTAATTGTTATCCGCCGTATAACTGAGGGTTTAGCTTTAGCAATACTTTATACCTCTGCCATCTAATTACTCCAATTGTTGGGGCATTTTTTGTCAAGTCTGTCTGGCCCATTTGTACACCCTGTTAAAGAATTCATAAGGGGAAGAGAGGGTGGAGCAATGACTTGGCTGAGACTCTCTGTCCCAGACGCTGGACCTACTACCAGGCATATGAAAATGAGTGAGATACAACGTGGCCCTCAGGGAATGTGCAGTGCGGTGCAGAGGTCCAGGCAAACGGTCAGCGTGGACACTCTCAGGACGCTGAGTGTCTTCACGGAGGATGCTGGGGCGTTTGTGTCGGGGAGCTGGGGCTCAGTCAGCTTTGCCTCTGGGACCTGGTGCCCTGGCCTTTGTTACCACTAGTGATTATGTATCGAGTCATCACCAGGTGGCGATGTTCTAGGTGATGCTTTTTTAGTCTTTTTTAAAATATATTTTATTGATTATGCTATTGCAGTTGCCCCATTTTTTCCCCCATCATTCCCCTCCACCCTGCACACCCCCTCCCACCCACATTTTCCCGCTTTAGTTCATGTCCATGTGTCATAAGTTCTCTAGCTTCTACATTTCCCACACTATTCTTGCCCTCCCCCTGTCTATTTTCTACCCACCGGCTATGCTACTCATTCTCTGTACCTTTTCCCCCCTCTCCTCCTCCCACTCCCCTGGTGCTGACCCTCCACGTGATCTCCATTTCTGTGGTTCTGTTCCTGTTCTAGCTGTTTGCTTAGTTTGCTTTTGTTTTAGGCGTGGTTGTTAATATCTGTGAGTTTGCTGTCTTTTTACTGTCATATTTTTGATCTTCTTTTTCTTAGATAAGTCCCTTTAACATTTCATACAATAAGGGCTTGGTGAGGATGAACTCCTTTAACTTGACCTTATCTGAGAAGCACTTTATCTTCCCTTCCATTCTAAATGAAAGCTTTGCCAGATAGAGCAATCTTGGATGTAGGTCCTTGCCTTTCATGACTTGGAATACTTCTTTCCAGCCCCTTCTTGCCTGGAAGGTCTCTTTTGAGAAATCGGCTGACAGTCTGATGGGAACTCCTTTGTAGGTGACCATGCCCTTATGTGTGCAAACATATGGGTGTGTGCTTGTGTGGACACGTACAACACGCTTTACTTAAATGAATCCGATCGGTTTGTAATTGAATTTCAGGATTATTGCCAATGACTCATTGTGGTTCCATTGATTTTCAGCGTAGGCAAGGGACAAAATGACTGAACAGCTCCGGAAAAGTAAAAGTAATCAGCAACGCGCCTGCGTTTGTGTGGGACCAGTGGGAGGGAGGACGGTGACTTTCTCCGTCCAGCACCAGCGGGGAGATGTGAGAAGCCGCCCGTGACTCCCCTTCCCCCCAAGCCGGTTCCTCCTGGATGCCGGTGTAGCTTCCTGTTCTCGCTGTCGCCGCTTTCGCTGGCGACCAAGCAGACCCGCTCTAAAGCTGAGCGCCACTCCTTGCTAACGACTTGATGTTTGACAATCCACTGTTACTTTGCACATCTGCTCTGTGGCTGGTGGTGTTGGTATTTTAACTCTAAAATGTGGCCATAGGGGTTATTTTGAGGACTCACTGACATAAGGTGGGTAAAGTGCCTTGGAAAGTGTATGTCAAGTAAGCATTATGTATGGAAGCTGTCGTTACCTATGTTTGTGTATTTATTGATTGGATGGACAGTGGTTGAACGGACATCCAAGTCTGCAAATGTCATGATGTAAGATCGGGAGAGGCTGGGCAGAGACAACGAGCTCTATGGAAGCCAAGCACTAGGGAGAATTTTATTCCTAATGGGGGAAGATTCCTTCCCCAAACGAATAATGCTGAGAACGCTGCCACCTGCAAAGCATCACAGGGCACCAGGAAAGCTCCCTCACGGGGACAGGGAGCCCCATAGGTGACAGGCACAGCATCTCCTCTGATTTGCAGGAGACCACTCATCATCGGGCCCTCGTGGAGCCGATGAGCGGGCCGTGGAAATGCATCCGTGTCATGCGGGTGGGTTTGGTCATGCGGGTGCATCTGGTCCTACCCGGGGAAAGAGTGGAGGTTGGTTTGCGGCCCTGCTGTGCCCCTGTGGTTCCCTGGTTGGACGATGTCACAGAGCGGAGCGTCTGGAGTGGGCAGCTTCGTTGTTTCCTAATTGAAGGGTAAACACCGCCTCAAGTTGTAAAAGGCTGCTCCGTCGGTTACCCACCCGCTCACAGGAGACACGGGCCCGAGTGTCAGTTCCGGCCTCCAGTAAACCGCTCCCCGGTAGGCGCACAAAGAGGAAGACTCGGTCACTCTGGGGGTCCATCCAAGGATGTGGTACGTACTTAATAAGAAGCACACAGTTCTGAAGAAAACAGCTCAGGCCCGGACACGTCTGTGCAGCCTCTCGGGTGGGCCCTGGGATGAACACGGTCCTGAGACTGGGGGTCCTGAGACGGGCGAGGCAGCCCGGTCCGCAGACGCTCGCAGTCCGGCGGGAAAGAACGACAGGAACCGAGTGCTCTTGTAAAGTGGGGTAGACGCGGGGCCGGGGCCACGCCTCAGCCCTGTCTGGGGAGTGCCTGCTGCTCGCAGCCGGGGCAGGCTGCGTCCGGAGGAAGGGTGCCCCACCCCGCCGGCAGTGGGGTGCCGCCCAGGGCCAGCTGCCGGCCAAGTTTCCAGGAGGCAGGACCACATCTCGGCACCCTTCCAAAGGCTCCGGTCTCGTATCCAGGCTCTCCTTGTGCAGAAAAGGAAAAATAACGAGAGGAGGAGAAGGGGAGAAGGCCAAACCCCACCTAAAACAAATCTGAGTGGGCAGGAGGTAGAAGAGAAGGATCAGAGCGACAAAAAGAAAGAGGAGAGGGCCCCTTCTCCCCAAAGTCGCAGCTGCAAGGGTCCTCAGCCACCCTCTGCTCGGCGATCGGCAAACTTCCCGTAAAGGGCCAGAGAGGCATTGTTTTGGTGTTGGGGTCACGTGGTCCCCAGAACCACCCTAGCCCGTGCCACTGCAGTGGACGCTGGCCAGGTACGCCCCCAGGTACGTGGGCATGACCGCGTTCCAGCCGGAGCCCCGCCTCCCCAGGCAGGCGGCCAGTCTGCAGGCGGCCGTGGTCCGACCCGCAGTTAGCAACCATCCGGCAGAGCGTTTCGGCATCCACCTCTGCAGCCGGCTTCCTGGTCGCTTCGCCTGCCTTCTCTCGCTCGGTTCTCCTGGGCAGCTCAGTGACGAAGGCCCTCCCTGTTTTTCTCGTGCGGCCAATGAGGAAGTTGAGATTCGGAGATGTCGTGCGGGAACAAGCTCCATCCCTGAGAGGGAGCGAGTCTTAGGCAGGCGCAGCTCAGGTGTCAGCCACCGTTGGGGCTCTCCCCTCCGGGCCATGTGGCAGGTGCTCCGTTCTCCACCGGGGCAAATGCAAGTCTCGGACGCGTCAAGCCAGTGCTCGGGGCTGTCGGCAACCTGGGGACAGAGTGGCGACCAGCACCCAAGGGTCCCGCCTCCCGCTCCTGCCCTTCAACACGTGCCTCGGCGTGCCCACGCCAGCCTCGTCTCAGACAGCCGGGCTCGAGGAGTTCTGCTGGGCCTGGTGTTATTTAAAATGTGAAGTTTTAATCCAACTTTTTTTTTAACTGGGAAAAACATATTCTTTTCCCTGGGCTGTTGAAATGAAATGATTGCCTTGAATATTGCGAGAAGCTGGCGGAGTGCCAGGGAGAACAATGTGATTCTAATTTGATGGGTTTTCGAGTTTTCTCCTATAGATCACTGGAGGGCGGGAGAAGAGGCTGTATTTTTCTTTTCTGTTCAAGCGTGAACAGAATATTTGCAACCTGAGATGACAGTTTTAGCAATTTGAGATGAGTTTATCTCCAAATAAACCTAATTTTCAGTATCATCGAATAGTCACAATCCATTCGCTCTAAACCATTAAAACAAATACTGAGCAGCAATGAGCTTCGCGCCCGGCGATACATGGAATTCTCAGACTGGCCAGAGGGGAGCACTGTGCCAGCACCTGGGCCCCCTTTCCTCACTTGATGAGCACGGAGGCGTGGGGAGGGCATCAGACCACGTGGACAGGACATGCGAGAGGACCCCCAGGTCAAACTGAGGAAAAGACAGACGTGGTCTTCAGAGCAGCCTTGCTTTCTCTTCCATCCCATCCCTTCCCACTCGCCCTGTCCCCTCCCGTCCCATCCCTTCCCACTCACCCTGTCCCCTCCCGTCCACTCCCATCCCACTCACCCTGTCCCCTCCCATCCCACTCACCCTGTCCCCTCCCACCCACTCCCACCCACTCCCATCCCATCCCTCCCGCTCCATTCACTCCATCCATCCCATTCTGTGACATTTTATTCCATTTCATTCCATCCCATTCACTTCTACTTCATCCCACATCATCCCATTTCATCCCTTCAATGAACTACAACCTTGTTCTAGACAAGACATGGTGGGGTCGCTGGGAGAATCCCATGAGCTCATATAAACCGCCAGGTGCAGTATTTGATACATCATGTCTCTGCCCCTTCTTGTTCTGGAAACAGTAAAACAAGATTTGTAGCTCAATCATGCTATGTCTTTTATCTGTTTGATGTCAGCACAGTTAAACTTCTTACATTTAGTAATATTGCTAATGATTTACTATAATGGTAACAATAATAATATTATTGAAAATGATGATAAAATTATAATAAAATATTTAATGAAAGAAGTCATCCCTATGGAACTACAAATATTTCCATGTGCTGTGACTCAACATTTCTTTGAAAGTCAATCTATTAAGAATATAATAATGCCATGTATTTCGGACCCCCAAATTTGGGGGGAAAAGGGGGTGCGTCTAACAGTCCAAATGTAGCTTACCTAGCTCGCTGTTGTGGGGGGGGCGGCGGTAGGGCGGGGTCACAGGGGGCAGGATCGGGGTCACCACTGCAGGAGTGAGGTGATGCATCTTATAGTCTGACAATATGGTGATAATAATAGTAATACTAATAATAGCCAGTACTTACTGGTGGTGTTTATTGCCTCGTATTGTGCTCTACAGCATTTATTTCACTTTGAGCTCACAATAAAATTCTGTGAATCAGGTTCCAATAGTGTCCTCCTTTGACGGGTGATGAAATCGAGGCGCGGAGAAGGCGGGCGGCTTGTGCAAAGTCACAGACAGTTTAACCGTCTGACCCTATTTGGTGCGAGGGTGTCTGGCCGCAGGCCCCGTATGCTCGAGTGCCCACAGTGTGCCCGCCAGGGGCGATGGATCAGCCCCGTTTCATGTCCTATCTGTGCATACAGCCCTCTGCGAAACGTGCTCGGCTGTCCCCTCGCCTCCTGTCCCCTAACCGGATCCCTCCTGGGTGCGCGCCCTTGGCCCAGGGAGCCCAGCCCTGATCCAGAGGATGGGCGTGGTCGGCAGAGAATTCCGATGGGCTCTCTTCTCTTCAGGGGAAGGAGCCAGGGGCCCCCGCAGCAGCTCTCGCAGAGGGCTGAGAAAGCATTGTGGCAGCGGGGGCCAGTGAGGGGAGCCTCCGAGCCATCGCCTTGGTTTTCTCTGTTACCCAGCTTTGGACGGCCCTCCCTCCCGCTTCCCTTCCTTCTCACGGTCATTAGCGGCCTGCACTGTGCCGGCCGCTTACCCAAGTCAGGAAATGGTTCCAAGGAGACTGGGGTCCTGCTGGAGCACAGGGCACGCCAGCACCCTGGTGACAAAGGCCCAGGGCCTGCGGTGATTCTCCCATCAGTAGTTGGTGGTGGGAGGTCTGGGAAGACTTCAAGGCCAACAGCATGGAGAGCAGGACATGTGGCAGCTGTGGGCACAGAGCCACCCAGGTCTCGTTCCTACTACCCGAGTCATTGGTGCGAGGAGCCTCAGAGACTGACTCTAAGATCGGAGCTTCTGAAACACCTCCTGTGTCGCCCCTGATCAGATCAGAGGGTTGCTCAGGTGGGTGGATGTCGGGCCATCGGTGCTGGGGAGCCTGTCCAAGCACAGCCAGGGGCGATGCAGGAGCCCCCAGGATCAGGTCAGAGGTCACCTGTGTCCATGTGGACAACGGATGGGTCATGCTGATTGGCTTCTCCTCCCGTGAGCCATTCCATGACGGACGCCTGGATTTGAATTCAGGTTCGGTGGATTTTGCCTTGTGGAATATTTGCTAAATAATATCTGTATGAGCTTCACATGCTTCCCCTGCAAATCTAAGACAGCAACGGCAGTGGCCTGGCCTGGGTCTCCCAGAAACAAACTCTTCAGACCTGAAACAAAGGGTCGAGTGCATTTAGGGAGCGGGGCTCGGCGGGCGGGAGCCTCGAGGCAAAGGTGTGCGTGGAGTCCAGTGCCTGGCCCTTGGATCCCACATAACCACCCCCAGAGCCTTCGGAAGAGCATCTCAGGCCCTGCACGCAAGAGAAGGTGGGGAGATGTTTACTCGTTAATTACTGTATGAGCCAGCCCAGCTGCTGTAACAGAACACCAGACGCTGGGTGATTAAGGGGCAGGCGTTTTCTCACAGTTCTGGAGGCCGGGGAGTCCAAGATCAAGGGGCCAGCTGATTCGGTTCCTGGCAAGGTCCCTCTTCCTGGGGTGCAGATGGCTTTCTTCTTGACCTGTCCCCTCATGGCAGAGAGATCCCTCGTCCACGTCCTTTTTCCGGGGTGCCAATCCCATCACGAGGGCCGCACCCTCACGACCTCCTCTAAAGGCAATTCCTCTTGAAGGCCTCACCTGTAAATCCCAGCACACTGTGGGTGGGGGCTTTGAGAGTGAATTTTGGAGTCGGGGCACAACTATCCAGCCCCCAACAGCTCCCCTCATCCTCGCTCCCATTTCGGTCCGTGGGCCCTTGTAGTGGAGTCGACAGAGAAGTCCCAGGCGCTCAGCCTGGCCGGGCTCACCTGGAAGGGTGGGCCGCTGCAGCCGGGGTGGGAAGCAGGGACAGGCGCTGCTGGGAGAACTGGGAACCTTAGACAAGGGGCAGTCAACACCAGCTCCTCTTTGCAGGTTTATCCTGCGTACTAATGTTTGAAAACGAAGGTACAGGCATCGCCCCGGGCTGAATGAGCATTAGCTCCCTTCCCTACCTTCTTTCGTCTCCGTGGACATTTTTCATTTCGCACGATTAAGGTCAAACTCCATTAGAAGAGCAGCTCTTAGAACCGATCTTGAACTATTTATTCCCGGAGCCAAGAGTGCACTGTAATGGCAAGACCTGCGCGGTTCGTCTCTCTGCAGAAGGTGTTCTTCATCATCGAAACGCTTGCTGAATCTTGATCACTTTCCCACAACCCTCAGCCCAGGGGCCTGCAGCCAAGTCCTCCCACGCTCTCCGCCTCGGGGGGGGGGGGCGGGGAGGGCCCTCCAGTGCAATCGGCCTGTGTCAATTAACATGCTCAGTGCACATCACGGGGCTTAATTGAATTCAGTTAGTCTCAGATCGATAGAAATCGATTCCGAGTGATTAGCCTCCACATTCATCAATACCTTTAAACGAAAGTGAATTTAGGGAAGATTTACCTAAATGGCCGACATGTTTCTGAAATATACTGCGGATGGCCGTGGTGCAGCGGTGGTGGTGGGCACCTCGGAGATGAGGCTCTAACTCCCGGTGGGCCGACGTTACCGTGGGTGCTGGGCCAGCACGCACGAGCAAATAGATGCAGCATATGCCCCGCAGTTTTAAAGAGCCTCCCCAATGGATGGTTCATCTTCCCGGCACCTGGAAAGGCAGGTCAGACTGAGCTGACCTTCAACAGTAGGGGGGATCCTGAGTTGCGTCAGGTGGCTCCCGTGTAGTCCCCGAGAAGGCTAGGGTGTGGCTGCTCATCTGCCGGTGTACAGACGCCCCCACTTCCTGAGCAGGCCCGTCGCCCACCTGCGCCAATGGGCAGTACCTGTAACCCGTCTCCCTGCGTCTGCATTTGTTCTTCAGCGGTGTGTGCACTGCGGCGCACCCAGAGCCGCCTCTTCTACAGCATAATTGCAATGGACTAATTCTATGGATTCCACGCAATGTGCATTGGGATACAGAGGACCGTGAAGTCCCATATCCAACAATCTGGACCAATCTCCCACTCACCGTGAGACTTCCCTTACATCATTTTGTGCTGGAGGCTAGTAACTCAACTTCTTCCGCTGATATCAAGGTCACTGTCCCGTACGCCTTTGGCACGTCCAGCCTTCAATCGTGTGGCTTTGACGTGGCGAGTGAGCTCTACAATTCCACACCATGTATTTTTAGTCTACTTTTCTGCTCCCTGGAAGCTAAAAGCCTTCCTAGGTGATTTATCTCAGAGTTCTGTTGAGGACGTCATGGGGATTTAAAATAGAACATGGACACAGGGTGCGGGGGAATGGATGGTACGTGGGTCCTGAAAAGCCGCTCGGTGGAAGGGTTTGAGAGCAGGCGTTTAGGGCCAGGCTTTCGGGACGGCCTGTTGCCCATGCGCAAAGGCGCGATTTTGGAAAAGTCTGTCTCCTGCGCCCGCGGGTTCACGGGTTGGAAGGATTCGGGGGACAATGGAATACAGACTTGAGCAGGACAAGGCCGAGTGGGCCGGCGTCAGTCGCCCTGGAATGTCCATCTGCTGTTCGAGTTCAGCTTCCAGGGCTGTGCACGCATACCCAGAACTGTCGAAAAATCTTTCAAATACCTGAAGGCACGTGCCACGTCTCTCTCTGAAGAAATGCGTGCAGACGCTCGCACGCCTCCTCCTGTGGCAGTTTCCACGCTCCCCCCGACGTGGTCAGCATCTTCTGAGGCACGCTGGGTGGGTGGTCCCCACCTGACCTGCAGCCCTAAGGCAGAGCCAAACACCGGAGAATAGCATCCAGTCCTGTGCTTGGAACACGGCGTACGCCCACCAAGGACCTCCCAACGTCCAACAATTTGGGGATTCCGGTTTCGAGCAGAGGAGACAGGTGCAATCTGGAGAACGATATCGGTAGGACTGCCATAGGCAAGGGGAGGCAGCCCTTAACGAGGAGTTAGGAAAACATTTTCAAGGAAGAGCTTGGGCTGTGTTCTCAAACCTGACTTTGGGACAGCCACCTGATCCCTCTGGGTCTTCGTACATCGGAGATATTGAAAACGCTCGTTTGTCAGTGTCAGGCGAGGACGGAAATGGATTTTTTTGGCAATTTTTAAAGTGACACGTGCTGTAAGCAGATGAGCCGGTTTTCGAAACTATTATCGTCTGGTTCGTTCTGAGGCTCCAGAGTACCAGACAGGAAATATGGAAGGCGGTATTGAGGAGTGGTTGTTCAAATGACGCAACAGTGACTGTTCCAACATCTGAAGCTGCCCACTCGTGGGCGACACTGCCTCTCAAGGCATGAGCGTGCCACCACGGGGAACGGGCAGGGACAGCCTGGGGGATCTGTCCGGGCTCACCTCTGGTGACTGCCATCCCGTATCGGCCAGGCCTGGGCCCTGTGTGTGGCTGTGCCGGTTTCCTCCTGCCTGTCTCCCCGTTCATCACGCGGTGCATTTCAGGGAAGTGGACGGCCAGCAGGGAGTGAAAGTAGGAAATTCGGTTTTCGAAACACGTTATGTTCCGTGTGTTGGGGAAGTGATATGGGGCCCTTTAGAATGTGTTCAACTCAAAACATGCATCTCATGCGCTGGGGTTTCCGGTACTGAGGATGCTGAATGTGGCCACTCGATTGCCCCGGACTCCAGTTCCCTCATCCCTAAGACTGGAATTCCAGTAGCATTTACTTGAAAAGGTCGATGGCATTTGTAAGGGTTTATAAAGGATGCGGCTCAGTGCCTGGCACACGATAAGCATGCAAAAATGTTCGCTAAATTGATAAAAGCAGTGATAACAGCAACGGTGATACTAACGTTGCTGATCCAACCGAATCGTAGCGTGCTCACCCCTGAGTTGGATTTAGACGCGTTTCTCTCGTCTGCCTGGGGCACCGTCCAACTTCGGGAGATAAGCATCCGCGGGCGACTTCACAGTTCGAGAAGACTTTGGCGTGTAGCTCCTTTATCAGAGCGACTTGGAGAGACGCTGTATTCATTTCCTCTCTCTACAAGTGAAGTAACTACGGCCTCTCTTTCCAAGAGAAAGCAAGTGACTTGCTTAAGGATAATGGATAACAAATAACCACGTAGAGGGTTCTCCTGTGAGGTGCCGTTTTACCCAAGAATCGACTGGAAAGAGAGCTTCACTGGACAGATGCGGAACGAGGAATGGACGCGGGCCCTGCCTCGCCGGCTGCGCACCTCGAACGCGCTTCTCCGCACCAGGCGTCCTGGGCCCCAGAGCTCCTCCCTGGGTCTCTCGCAGAGTGCGAGTCCACAGAGGACTGTAAATGAGATCGAGTACAATCCATTTACAGACGGGAACCATTGAAGGACTTTCTCAAGGTCCCTCTACAAGACACCGGCTTCCCTTCTCAGAGGCAACTGTTACTTTTTCATATTTTTGTGCCCGTCTCACGCACCTTGTGTCAGAATTGATCTGTCCTGGTTTCAACCGCATTCTGTCCTGGTTCGTAGAGGGTAGCCTAAATTTAGAAACACGCTATGTGTCTGCACGCTCTGCGAGCAGGAAGTGACACCCCTGTACTTCGGGGGGTGTGACTCGTAAACACGAATGGCTGTACTGACACATCCCATCTCTGTTCACGAGCTAATGAGGACAGGAGGCAGGTGGAAGCTGGCCCAGCTTCCTGTGTCACTTGTTCCCTCGTTTGCTCGCCCGTCCATGTCCTGAGCCTTCCTGGAGTCCCCGCCCACTCTGCGCTCGGCATCCTCTGAGCCACGCGCACGCCCAGCTCACGGGTCAGACAGCATCGCCGTGCTCATCGATCTGCGCTGCGCGGGGAGGAGGCCTCGAACACGTGAGCAGGAATTCCAGACGACACTCGATTTCAGGAAGGAGATAGATGTGCGTGTGCATTTATGTTTGGGTCGCTTTATACAGAGAAAGTGCCAGTGTCAAGGGGAGGTTTGAGCTGATATTTGAAAAAAGGGAAAGAGGGCCTTGCGATGAGGCAGAACGGAAGCACCTCAGGCGTAGGGACAACCACAGCGTCCCCGACAGAGGGACCGCCGTGCTGGTCCGAGGGGCAGAAGGGAAGCGAGGTGTCGGGCCGTCTCGGGAGGGGCGTGGGACTTATCGCTGAGGGCGGTGCACCAGGGCTCGGTCCTGTGGGGCCTTACGGGCGTGGTGAGGAGTCTGGGTTTCACTCTGAGGATAAAAAAAAAAAAGCCCTTGGAGAGTTTTAATCCAAACAGTCCCGAGACACACGGTGCGTTTATTGAAGCTCCCTCTCAGGGATAAGGCGAGTAGGAGGCGGGGCTGGAAGAGGAAGCCCAGGTAGGACACTGCTGATGCCTCCGTCAGGTGAGGGGAGTCGCTGCTTGGGCAGCCTCGCGGGGGACAGAAGACGGCAGATTCAACACCCCTGTGGCCTCAGAGCCTCTAGAATGTCCGGTGCGTCGGATGTTGGTGGAGAGCAAGATGGAGGGATGGGGGGTGGTTCTTAGTCCATTTTAGTCAACGGGCAGGAGAATGTATCCATTCCCAGCGATAAGAAAGACATGCAGGGTAGCGGAGGTAGCGGGGGGGGGGCGGTGGCTGGGACAAAGGGCAGAGAACGGGCTTTAGCAGGGCCACGGAAACGAAGCCCGGAGGTGGGGGAGGGAGTCAAAGGGAAGGGTGCGTAGGTGAGTAGGATTCTGCTCCTGAACACTCGCCTAAGAAATGTTGCTGTGTTACTGATACTGTTCTAGCTCCGAGTTAGAATTTGATAGTTTGGGAGAAAGAGAGCAGCTACCAGGGGAAGCTGAGTACATAACTGTGGCTAGAACCCTGGGTGCTCCAGTGCCAAGTTGATTGAGTGGCCTTAGATAAAAGTTACATACATACACATGTATCTGTATCTACATCTATACATCTGTATCTATATCTGCCTATCTATGGTTTGTCCAGAAAGTATGCAGCCAAACAATATGAAAAATATAGGCATTTATTGAAGAAGATACAAGATACAAGACACACTGTACACAGGACAATGACCCCTCAGTCCCCTTCCACATAGGCACCTTGGGACCTCACACAGTTCTCCCAGTTGCCATCAGCTGCCCCATTGTATTTTCCTGACTCTCACTGGTGGCCTGAAATCTCTTCCCTTTCAAAGGTGATTTTAGTTTTGGGAAAAGCTGTAAGTCACAGGGCACCAAATCTGGGCTGTAGGGGGACTGAGTCACCTGGGTGATTTGATGTTTCAGCAAAAAAGTCTGCACGAGACATGATGCATGAGCAGGCGTGTTGTCTTGATGAAGCTGCCAGTCACCAGTTGCCCACAGCTGCAGCCTCTGAATCATCTGAATAGTTTCCACAGAGGAATGTTCACACTTTTGCAAAATCTGATACAGATTTGTCACTCTACCCATGCAGTCATTTTGAATGCGATGACCACACAGCGCACAGGCTCACTCAGTGGCATCTACCGCCCCCACTGACTAGTACAGTGAAGTCCTCATTGTTCACGCATGCGCATTCCAGTCCACGCTCCTTGGCTGCCAGATTCCATCGATGTTGTGCAAACTGTTCTCATTATATTAACAATGGCTGAGCTTTTTCCGGACAAACCTCAGTGGCAGGTACTTGTCAGTGAAAAATGCACTAAAAATGAAGGATATACTAATTAAAACAACTGTCAGATATAATTTTCAACTTATTAGATGAGGGATTTAAAAATAAATAGCAGTATTAACACAATCACCTTTGGGTGCTGAAATAGGTTCATTGATATGTGAAGAGAGGAATACAGACTTCAGAAGCGCTTTTAGAAAACAAATGGCTCAGCACTTTTAAAATTCAAAATGTGCTTCCCTTTTGTTCCATGCATCTCTTTTCGTGATAGCTACACCGAACACCCATTCAGACCCTTCTCTCCACCCTTCCCTCCTGCTCTCCTGCCCTCACTGGGAGAAAAAAAGCTAAGAAGAAAAAAGTTTGCAAAGGGCTTCTAGTTTTCTCTGAAGGAGAAAAAATAATTCCTATTAAAAATGATGGTTACCCTGGCTGGTGTGGCTCAGTGGATTGAGTGCCAGCCTGCAAACCAAAGTGTTGTGGGTTCAATTCCCAGTCAGGGCACATACCTGGGTTGCAGGCCAGGTCCCCAGTAGAGGGCGCACAAGAGGCAACCACACATTGATGTTTCTCTCCCTCTCTTTCTCCTTCCCTTCTTCTCTCTCTAAAAATTAATAAATAAAGTCTTTAAAAAAACGAAGGCTGTGATGCACAAATTGTACCCTGCACTCCAAATAAAAGGGAAGTGCTTCAAGGTCCTTCTCAGTCTGTTCCTCATTTTCCCACCAGTCGTGGGCGTGCTGAGTAACTGCTGATACAGCGTGTCCGCCGTTCTTCTAAAGAACTCTTCCCGCCCACTGCCTTGCTCTGATCTGTCCCTGGCACACGCAATGCTACCTATTAAATGAATTAGCGGGGCTCCTTTGGTGTAATTAATAAGCAATAACCATACTGTTGTTTGAGGATGCTAAAATTTTAATGTCCTCTTGTTCTCTGCCTCACTTGAATGCATAACAATTCCACAGAGTCATAAAGTGGCCCGGACCCTTTTTAGCTTTGTGGCTATTGCCAACTCTCACATGTTTTTGGCTGTGGCATTGAACTGTTTCGGATCATAGAGATAGTTACGGGCACCAGGTAGGAAGCAGTTATGGCAGGAGTGTGTGTACAAGGTGATTACATTTATTGCTTGTGTCTGCACAAATGGAATGGGGAATTTAGGGGAAGGAATTGTCTCTAGTTCAAAATTCTTTGATTGTTCACAAAACTAACTCGGTACCCAGAGGCTCCAAAAGTTTTGTTCTGGTATTTGTTAGTCAACAGGTAGGTTTAGGGCGCCTGCCAGACAGATAGCGCCCTGGGGCCTGGGAGGACACAGGGGTGGTTGCTCGTTGTCCGTCCTTCCTGAGCACCCACCCTGTGGGCGGGGCCCCGACTGCACACTCGGGGTCGTAGTCTCCACCTGCTCGGGGCTTTCAGGCAGAACCCTGGATTCCCGAACTGGAGCGAAGATCGGAGGGTGTCTAGTTAACCCCTCACTGGATGCTCTGTGCAACATTGGCGGCTGCCTTGTGGAGTGGCTTTCCAGCCTGTGGCCGTACCCACGTGGTGGGTACGGTGACATCCGTTTGACGGGTGAGCTCCCTGACGCCCTGGGATGCTGTGGAAGAGGGGGAGTCGTAGCCCTGGCCCCTTCCTCACACCTCCACCCCAGGGTGCTGGCAGACCTCTCTGCGGTGCCGCACGCAGCTCCCACGCTTTACGCAGGACCCTGGGGACGGGGGCCAGCGATGAGGCTACGTCTAGAAAGTTTCACACTCAGTCTCCACTTCTCTTTCCAGGAGTTACTGACTTGTAAAATGCTAATAAAGTACTTAACATTTCTGGCCATGAAAATGACAGAGGGAATCCCATCTTCAAAAATGCTTCGAATGTCTCCAGCAGCCCCGCTAAGATTGGGGAAGCCCCTTACCTCTCTGTCGTAAGCATCCAAGGGCCATTAGGAAAGGAATAGAATTAATCTTTCTCACCGACATCGAAACACCTACAGGAAGACCTGCAAGCAGCCACCACATCCTGTTTGATTTGGGACCTTTCTCCCTCAACTCACCCAAAGCTTTCTTTACATTGATTCATCTCTCTGCAACTCAAGCCAACACGCATTAATTAGGCACTCACTGCATACATGTGTGTGCAAGGACAGTGTGCAGTTTGCAGCCAGGCTGGGCCACGGTCCAGTCCCTCCGCGCCCAGCTTTCTGACCCAGGGAGGTCGCTGGCAAGGCTGTGGTGCAGGTTGGCACCGACTCAGGGAAAGTGCAGAGTGGAGTGTGCCGTGTGCCTGGGGTTTCAACGCAGTCCGTAAGGGCTCGGACCTCGTCTCCGTCGGCGTTCCCACCTCGCAACCTCGCAGGCCAGTCAGAGGTGCGCTTTTCCTGACATCATCACGTGACGCTCCACCCCCTTCCGGTTTCTTGTCCCCGCGTTCCAGCCCTGACCCCCATCACGTTCGCTCCCTTGCAACTCAGCTTCCAAAGCAGCCCACCTCCTCAGATCTTCGCGACCGCGTGTTTCTTCACGCAGCCGTGCTGCCTGGACCCTCCCCCACAGCTCTCCAACACACACTTACATGCACCTATGTACACATGCAAACACACGTGTGTGCATGTGCATGCATGGCTGTGCATGCGTACACACATTCGAGGACTTACATGTAACTGTTGGAAACTGGCCTGCAGCTTTACGTGACTGCACTCGTGTACTCCATGTTTACTGAATATTTGCTACGTAAGGTATCGGAGACGACATTGGTAAATAAGAACTGCGGGTTCTGTGCTCAGAAAGCATTAAGAATAACAGAGGACAGCTATTAAGCACAGATTTATTTGAAGGATTAATTAGCTAAAACTGTGGTAAGCTCTAGCAGGAGCCCAGGCCGCCAGCAGAACCTCAGACCTAACCCGGGGCCTGCAGGCGATGCTGACGCTGACCGGGAGGCGCTCACTGAGTCTGCTTCCCCCAGGGCTATGTTCGGAGCCCACGGGGTGCAAAGGACTCGAGAGGCAGGGTCCAACAGGAGAGTCGGATCGGTGCACCCCAAGCTGGGAGTGTGGACCCATGTGAGTGTGTGACTGCGTGTGAGCGTGAGTGTGTATGTGAATGAGTGTGCCCGTGGGTGACTGCACATGTGTGTAGGTGTGCAGCTGTGTGAGTGTGCATGGGCATGCATGTGTGAGGGCACACCTGTTTGTGTGCGTGTGCGTGAGTGTGTGTGGCCACAGCAGGGGGCGTGGGTAGGGAAACAGCCTGGAGATGCGGAGGAGCAAAGCCGGGGAGTGCTGGGCACGGTCCCGACCTGGAATTTAGTTTAAAAATACTGGGAATCCACTGGCGGTGTTTTGGAAAGGCCTTTTAAAAATATATGTATTTAGAGAGAGAGAAGGGCCCCCAGCCCACGCCGCCTGTCCGGGGTGAGCGCAGCTCCCCAGGCTGCAGCTCGGAAGCAGGTTCGGTGTCCGAGGCCTGGGAAGCGGAGGGAGGAACCGAGCGTCGGACTAGCAGTCAACGCAGACACGCATGCGTGGTGCTGCATTATTGCCCACGTGCCCGGAAGACGGCCTTTCGGCTCCCTTTCCCTGAGCTGGTTCCCTGGGAGTAATTCCTGGGAACAGGTTGCGCGCCAGTGACGTGAGCGCCCCTTCCGGCTGCAGCATCAAGGGCTCTGTTCCCCAGGTCCCTTCCTCCCGCCGCCCCAGCGGTCAGGAAAGGCTGGCTGGGGCGCAGCGGCCCCAGGTCGGAAGCATCTCTTCTCGCAGCGTCACCCACTGCGGGAGGCGTGACCACCCGCTGACCGCACACTGCGAGCGCAAGGAATCAGTCCGCGTTGTGTTGGACCATCAGGGTTTGGGTTATTGTGCAGCAAGCAGCCCAGCCTCTCCTAACAGATGCGTCATTGTGGCAATTGGCCCTGCAGACATCAGGGCTCCCAAGTGACCTCGGAGTCACCTGCCTGCTCAGGGAAGGCCGTGGCCGCAGAACCCCTGCTGTCGGGGTAGAAACCAGCCGAGTAGCAGGCGCTGCAGATGGAGGTGGGGGCAGCACCATACACGGAACGGGCAGCAAACACCCGGGGCATCCCCAGAGCGGGTCAGCTTGCCACTTAGGGGCCGCTGTCCAGCAGCATTCTGTTTAGGAAGTGCTCTTAGGCGAACGAATGCCTGATGCCACAGCATCCTCGCGGGGCTGAGGCCCTCGCCAGCAGGAGGAAGAGGGCCTTTTGAGAAAGACAGTGTCTCCTGGAGGAGTACCTTAGGTAGACGGTTAACATGTGGCTGTGTATCCCGGTGAGTACTGTGGATTCCGTTACGTTCTTAGCACTTTCAAACCTGTTTTCAAAAGTGTGTTTGGCCTCCATTCACCTGTATCATGACACTTAAAACCTGGCGATTGGCCTGGGTTTTTTAAATATGTATTTCTAAATTGGTGAGCTGCCTTGTGCAGAAACCACAGTGACCTGTGGAGGCCTCTCTTTAAAGGCTAAGGGGAGCCGAGCTCCTGCCTCCCCTCCCCACCTCCCAGAACATGGTCTGTTCTCTTTCTCCCTGTTGCCCCGGGGTCTGTGGATTGGTGAGTTCGGTATGGGGTGGTGCCCGGTGAATCTCACCTGAACTGCAGGTAAATCACACCTGATTTTCGAAGGCGGCCTGACAAAGAGTTTTGGAGAGAGAGATGAGCTGCCCCTGGAATGTTTTATCTCGGGAAGGTTCTTCCTGTTAGCACACCAGAGGCTACGCTTTTTCAACTTGAAGTTATTGAGGTGACACGTGGTTAATACACGGACACAGGTTCGAAGCGTCGGTTTCTACGGCACCTGCTCTGTCCGCTGCGCTGTGTGGCCACCACCCCAAGTCAAGGCTCCTTCCCTCGCCATGGATTTGACCCCCTTTCCCTTCACGACCCCCACCCTCTTCCCGCTGGTCACCACCATGCGGTTGTCTGTGTTGATGAGTTTTTGCTCGTTTTTCTTGTTTGTTCCTTTGTTGCTTTCATTTTATGTCCCGCACCTGAGTGAAATCCTATGGCTCTTGGCTGCTGTTTCTGTCCGACTTATTTTGCTTAGATGATAGTCTCAAGATCCATGCATGCTGTCTGTCTTTCTACATCGAACATCGATGTCGATGAAATAAACAGGGGCCTATGTTCCGGTAAGTGATCTGGGCTACGGCGTGGCCTGGCTCACACACGCCTCCACTTCTGGGGTGCTGCCTTCACACTTGGGGAGACTCAGCCTTAGCTGGGCAGTCACTGAGCCCCAGTAGCTATAGGGGCGCCTGAGTGTGGGCATAGGGCTGCAGAGCCCGCTCCCCAGGCCTGGGATGGAATCAGGCTCAGCCCCAGTGGGTCCCCCTCCGTGAGGAGTCAGCTCGGCCAGCTGAGCCGTCGGCCTGGCGACTCCCAGCCGCCCTTGCGGTGACAATCTGATAACCTTCCTTCTCTTCAAGTGCAGAAGAGTGGGGACTTGCGGGATCAGATAGGGGAAAATGGGTCCTGACAAGGCATTTGCAGGCTTTCAAAGGCAGGTCTTCATTCCAGCCTGATGTTTCATCTGGATTTATTATCTCCCCATTATGAGGAAATCAAAAGAGGTCATTTGGAGAGGTTTTATCTTCCTTTTCTTCCGAGGAGGCCTCATGAAACATTTATGAGCTCCTGACAAGATCAGACCGAGCTTTCCTTGCGGCTCTGTCTTCCCGAGCTGTGCCCTTCAGAGGTGCCTGGGCCGGTCCCCTCACTGGTGACTGCTCAGTGCTGTCTCTGGAGGTTGGCTTGTTAATGACAACGTCGGTTTGCCTTTCTGCAAATGTCCCCGTGCACACGATGCCCAGCCTTCTGAAATGAAGTGCTCTAACTTAGTCAGGCTGCAGCTTTCGAGAGCTCATTTCTTCATTGGTACACTCCAGGCAGAGTTAGAGCTCACGGACCTGAGCACAATGTGGGAATACGATGTTGCAACAGCTGTTTAAACATGAAAAAAGTTGTCAACGTTAGTGACTTACTTTTCCAAATGTTTATTATGTATCACTCATCAAGTGCCTGGTGCATCATACTACCAGTACAGATACATGAGATCTCAGACAGGGAATGGAAGAGTAATGCTATAAATATTAAAGCCAGAGGTGGAAATGTCGATAGAAAACTATCTATCGATTGGTGTCACAGGGAAGCAAAGTAATTCAAAATCCAATTGAGCATCTACTGTGTGCCAGGAAATTAAAATACCCGGGACTTCATGTAACCATTCGGTCCAGTGGGTCTCGTGATTTCCATGTTACAGAGGAAGAAACCTGGTCCTCAGAAAGTTGTACAACACGCCTGAAATGTCACAACTCACAGGTATCGGAACAGAGTTTGAGTAATTGATGTCAAACCCCAAATCTGTTCTTCCCAGCGAACTGTCCTTTCTGGTGTGTTTATCTATTGTGGATGATATGACACCATAGAAAAGCACACCTCCTCTCTCTCTCTCTCTCTCTCCCTCCCTCCCTCCATATATTACATTTATTCTATCATACAGGGTCTGGCAGAAGTGAGGCCTGCTTGAGGGTGGTTGGTAGGGTAATAACATGGGTGTAATAATTTATAGTTTTAATTTGAACACTTCACCTAAAATGTCATATAGTGTGCTTGACTGTGATAGTGTTTGTTGCAGAATGATGTTTATGGTTTTGCAATAAAAGATTTTGTAATAAAACAGGGGCGTTATTTGTGCCGAACCCTGTATCTATAATAAATATATTATATTATATTATATTATATTATATTATATTATATTATATTATATTATATTATATTATATGTCTAGCTTCCTATAGGCACACACACAACCTCCATTATGTAATATAAATAAAATAGAGGTAAGGACATGATTAAAGAATCACAAACTAAAACCTGAAAACATGTGCTCAAATCAGTTTGCACTCAGCTCCAGAACCAATCAAAGGGACCGTTACTATATTGATACTAAGGTGGTTTCCACCAAAGTTCACTTAATTACTTTTCATTACAAAATGCCTCACATTTTACTGCACAACTGTGTGTAGGTGTTTTTTTTTTTTAATCTTTTTAATTGTTCCACACTTATATTTAAAATGTGAGCCTTAAAATTTTTCTGGAAGATGTCAGTGTTTCCCGTTTCCCCAGAAAAGCGTATGAAGGAAGCTGCGGGTTCTGAACGGTGTGCTAAGTTTTGAGGCAGACAACCGCGAGGACTCCGACCCCAGGGGCGCCCAGCCTTCCAGCATCTCCGGGCCACACCGGAAGGAGAAGAGTTGTCTTGGGCAGCGCGTTAAACACGCCGTGACCCGTGATCACAAAAAATGCTCCCAGTGTTTGAAGTGAATGTGGGATTTTGTGTTGGGCCATGTTCACAGCCATCCCGGGCTGAATGCGGCTCTCAGGCTGTGGTCTGGACGCCCCCCCCGCCCCCTGTAAGAAAGTATCACAGCAATTTACAAGTGCTCGGGTTTGAAATACCAAGTGAATCTTAAATGGACCCTGCTGTAGCAGATTGCCTTTTGCCAAGAAAACCCCAGAAGTACGTGCCCCCCCACGTGCTGTTTTACAGATGTACACCCCCACCCCCCATTGTTGGAGGCATGTCCCCTTCCTTTAACTCGTTGTGGACACTTGTCCCGGACATAGCCCAACCAGGACAGCAGAAGGGACCCTGTGCGCCATCCACAGCGCAATCCAAATATGCCATTCGCATCTCCCCAGAGGTTTTGGGGACCGCCGTCTTCAAACCCAGCCCCTGTGCTGTGAGAAAGCTCCAGAGGCCCTTTGGGGGGCCTGCGCAGAGAGGCCGCCGTGGCCCGAGGCACAGTCTCAGGCGGGGCTCCCGGGCGGTTTGCCCAGCTGCGTGTCAGCACCGTCTTGTCGGTGGCTCCTCCGTCCTCCAGCCCACGGCCCCCCGACGCTGTGCGGGGCAGAGGCAGGCTGTCCCACCAGCAGAGCCTGTCTCCACTGCGGAGCTGCAGGTAATCCACTTCGTCCTCAGAGCTGCCCGCGGCTGCATCGCAAGGGGGTTCATTACAGTACGAACACAGAGCCGTTCGCTTCCCGAGGGAAGTGCCTTGCAGACGCCGTGTGCGTGTGACCGTGTTGCGATCAGCTGGGTTTTATCCTCCGCTTACCGATCACGCTCACATGCTCTGTTGTACTTTTCTGTGGTCTTGCTGCAGATGCAGATCTGAACCATGCTTTTTACCTTATGTTATGTTTAAATTACACCTGGTGTTCAAGATCACATTACTTTTGGCCTTCAGCACCGTGGTTAGATATTTATATAACTTCTGAAGGGGTCACCCCCGCCCCCCACCGATCTAGTGCCCACCTGTCATCACCCACGGTTACTGCAACAGTACGGACCACACTCCCTATCCTGTACTTTACATCCCCATGACTCGGTGGAAAAAATGTGAGGGACTAAGGAGTACGGTTTGCCAGTTACAAAATGTTTACGTGTTTTAGGCACTGAGGTGTAGAGGCAGAGTGTAGCTTATTCCAGGTGCATCCCGGGTTCTGACATTGTGCTCAAAACGTGCGGCGTTCAAACACCGACCTACATCCACTCCTGCCAAATTCTACACCGGAAAACCCGCATCCCGGGGAAGACCGCTGGTTCTTAAGGAACGAAGGGCCCAGCTGTCTGCAAAATTTGGGAAAGACCCGGGGGACCCAAAACGCGTGTTCCCTCGTGGTGGTCTCGGTGAGTCCTGCGGGGCAGGGCTTTCTCTCATTGGAACGTAACGCTTGTTTAGTATTTAAGCAAATACAGTCGACCAAACATTCTGACCCGTCTCACACGCTTTTTAAACGGCATCAAGGAGGCGGCGCTGATGGACAGACGGTGTAGGGGCTTCAGCTGCGCGGCTCGCTGTTCTATTACATACGAACGCTGAGGGGCCTTCCGCACACTCAACACACGGCAGCGAACACACCTGCCACCCCCAAACCTGGCCCCACGCCCTGGGAGTCCCCCCTCCCGGATCTCGCCAGGCCCCTCCCACAGGCAACCACTGGTCTGTCACCAGTGAGGTGCGGAAAGATGCCAGCCGACACCCTGAGCCTCTCTGGACAGGATGCTCGGAGGGCGGCCCAGGACCCAGGTGGTGTTCTCGTCAAAACCTCTCGTTAACGAGGGAGGAGCCGGGCGAGGTCCAGACTGTGGGGACCTTACTAGACTCTTCAGACGTGGTGATGTAACGAAAGGCCAGCGAGAGATGGGAGCGCAGCTGTGGAAACGGAAAGAGATCGAAGACCAGCAACGGCCAGTTACCAAACATGATGCTTGATTGACTTTTGGGTGAAAAAAATATAAATGACTTTTTGAAAACTTTGGGCACATTTGAATGGGGACTATTTTTAGGAAAATCGTTGTTTTGATGCTAAGTTTCTTGTGCACATGAAGGATTAGGTGGGAGGCCATCCTTGACTTTCCAAGATGCAGGCTGGGGTGTTTAGGGGTGAACAGCATGCCGTCAGACACCTCCTCCGTGAATGGAGAAGGAGGAAACGCAGCCAGACGTTAACTCCGACAAATCTCCGTGAAGCTTCTGTGGCTCTGGGTTGCAGTACTAAGTGCCCCACAGCTGAAAATATTTCAAAAAGATTATATTTTATATGCGATTTATCAGTAGCAAAAACTGAAGCCAACGGAACCCTGTGTTGGCTAATTAAAGAGGAAGCGGTCCTTTAGAAATCGCTGGGTCGTTCCAGAGGGCCTAAGAAGGCCAGGCCAGCAGGTGCCCTGCCGGTGACCTGACCCCAGGCCCCTGCACGCTGCCCTCGGGGTGGACGGGTGGCTGGCACCGCGAAGGAGACCAGTGACAAGGCAGCTCACTCCACCTCCCCGGGTACGGGGGGTGAAGCTGGCCTTTCTCTCCAGAAAATGTCCTGTAGTGTTTCTTAGTTCTGGTCAAGGCTCAGCTCAGATGCAAATGAGGAGGCTGAACTTGCTCACAATGCTGACCCCGAGATGCCCGGGCGCAGGAGGGAGCTGAAATGGGACTTCCTACACAGCGAGCGGGGGTTTGTGCCCTGTGCTAGAGCTCACCAAGTGTGGAACTCAGTCCGACGAGGAAGGCGGTGGGCGTGCTGGACAGATGTCGGGGGCAGAGCCCGAACGACCAGTGCTCCCGCTCCTCCCAGGGTGGTGATGTCCAGGGTGGGGGGTCTCCTTCAGGGAGCGCTCTTGGGGGAGTGGGGGGGTAAACTGGGTCCTGAAGTCTCTGTGTGGTTCAGCACAGGGCACCAGCACAGCTGAGACCCGGAGGCTCTGCAATGCCCCGGCCTGGGGGGGCCTTTGACACGCGTGAGAAACACACCTCCAACTCCAGAGGAGCCGTCTCGGCCTGCTGGGCTGGCCTTGGTGCGGGGCTGAGGGAGGGGGCCCCGGGCTCTGGACGTCTCTGTGCTCGGGTGTGATGCGCTGTGTTAACACCGGCAGCCCTTCCAGAGTCACCGCCTCTCCGTGGAGCAACCCCCCTTCTCTCTCTTGACCCAGCAATCTGCGTCCGCCTCAGCCTCCAGCCCCACCTGGAGCCTCTGGGTACTGGCAGCGGCCGAGGCGGAGGGACGCCCCCGTCTCACGGAAAACGGGCCGGCCTCCCGAAGCTTCCCGGCTCCTCCAGCCAGACCTGGCTCCCCTCCAGGCTCTGTCCGGTCACTTCGCACAGCACCCCTCCGATGCTGGGCTTTCAGGAAGGATTCCCTCCGTAACTAATGACCTTTTTGTTAAAAGGAAAGGCACGTCTTTTTTTTTTTTTTCCTTTTCATCCCACGTGCATATCACAGAGAAGGCACACACTAAATGTTTGGGTTTTTTTAATGGTATTTTAACAGTATTTTCCCATACTTATTCAAAGAAGCAAAGAAATACAAAAATTCCTAAGATTTCGCACAACATCTTCATGTTGATCTAATTCTAAAAGAGTTTTCACTCTCACAAAGCCAACTCGGCAAACTCGTGTCCAGCCTACCGTGAGCAAGGCCGGTGGCCTCTGGTGTGTGCGCCGTACTTTCTGTGTAAATAAAAATAAAGCCTTCCTTTCAAGGACACAGCACTTACTGAAGGGAAATATACTCGTTAAATAATACATGTATACCCGGCTTTTAATTAACATCAGGTCCTATTTGAAGGAATGAGCACACACGCACATACGTACACACTTGTCTTACGCCTCGCAACCACCGCAGAGAGTGACACTGTTACTTTAGTATTTTACTAATGGGAAAAGGGAGTTCCAGGGACATGGACGGCTGATAATCTGAGGATTCTGATACTGGAGGCCAAGCAGTCCGCCTTCCAGCTGGAATGGCGTAGCTGGTGACAGCGTCCTGATCGGGGCTCGTTAGTGTGGCCAGCGGGCCTTGTCTGTCGATGTCTGACAGCAGGGACACCGGACACGGACCGCGTGTGGGCTCTGTGTTGTCTTTGAGGTGGTTTCCGTCAGTCTAAAGTTCTTCTTAATAAAGATGCTGCTCAAACAAAAAAAAGGAAAAAAGCAATGAGAAGGATAATGCGTACAGCATAATTCACGGGATAAAAATATTTGTACCCATAATATACAGGGTCCACCACAAATAACGCCCATTTTTTGTTACAATGTCGTAAGCACGTCATTCCGTAACATAACAGTACCACACCTGAGCACACCATTGATATTTTAAGTGAAATGTTCAAGTTAAAACTGCAAGTTATCACACCCACATTATTGCCCGACCAACCACACTCAAGCAGCTGTTACTTCTACCAGGCCCTCTAAGTGTACACAAGTGCATAGAAAATGACCCCAAAATACACACAGCTGAGAGTTTAACAATGTGTACACAAAGTGTACATGCCCAAGAGTTAACAATGTAGGTCCAAAGTGCCTGTATCCAAGAGTTTATCCATGTATACACAAAGCATACGCATCTAAGGGCTAAAGTTTAACTCAAAGGAAGAAAATGTATATATTTCCATAGTGTTTAAATGTCTTGCAATGTTGCAACAACTTTTACCTAATTGAAGCAAAATAATGGCCACATTTAAGGGTGTTCACAGAGGAGTGAGCGAACATTTCAGACATCGTAGGAAAAAAGATCAAAGCTTATAATGTAACTGAATCCAGGTTTTTTCTCCAAAGAAGCAGTGAAGTAAATGGAAAATACAAAAATTATCTTTTTTTGTGGCTGAAAGTCTGTCATATTCTATTAATGAGTTCCCACCCCACTCCCCAGCCCGCCCACCCAGTCAACTTGCGCCGGGTGGCCGCACATCCGGCGTGCCTAAACCAGGGACACACCTGCTGGGCTGAACTGCTGGGTGGGGTGTGGGGGACTGAAATTGAGAAGCATCAGTTTCCTTGGTCCATGACAGGCCGTCTTGGACACGGAGTGAGTGGAGAATCCTCTTCCAACGGTTGCCTTTTCCCAGAGTCTTCAATTATATCTGAGACATTGCTGTAACAACTGACATTTGAGCAATAACAAATCTTGGCAATTTTCTCTTTGGGATTGGAATTCATGAATTATGCATGTCTATGCAGATTTTTCACCTGTGACAGGTGTAGTATGGGCAATTTCCCTGACATATTAAGGAAACCAGCCCTGGTACCGGTAACGGATACAAATGAGGTGTTCTCATCAGTTTATTTAGCCATTTCATGCCACCCTGTGGGGGGAATGCCGTGGCGGGGGGCTCAGTGAGAGGTGGGGACCCTGCGGACAGCAGCTCGGATGACAGGGCCCTTCGCGGAGAGATGGGCAGGTGGTGGCTGTTTGTTGCTTCATTGGTTGATTTTCGTCCTGCTGAGTGGCACCACCTGAGTGGTGGCACATCCCATCTGAACAGCCAGCTGGCGAGCTCAGCGGAGCACTTTCCTGAGGGATGAGACGGATGTCACAAAAGGGGAGAAATAATTATCTGTGACCGGTACCCGCTCTGGACGAGCCGGGAAGGTGTTACTGCCTGAAATGCCTCGTCTTCCAGGCATCGTGGCCCCCGAAGGCCCTGTTCCAAGGCCGCCCATTCTCTGAAATCTCGTTGACCTGGCGACGTCCTGAGCAAATGACAGTCAAGGAACTCAGATACTGCTTTCCGTGCCCCATGTAAACCATGTATGCGGAAGATTGAGACAATATTTTCCGAGTGACTGATCCTGAGTTCAGGGAGAGAACTCTGGACTGGGAGTCTGCAGACTCCGGGCATGAGGGACCAGGAGCTGCCCACAGGTGTTTGAAAGAGTGCTCTCTCCCTCTCTCTCTGTCTCTCTGTCTCTCTGTCTCTGTCTGTCTCTCTGTCTCTGTCTCTATAGATATAGGTATAGAATAGGTACAGATACAGATACAGATATATAGATATAAGTATAGATATAGGTATGGTCCCTCCGGAAGGTATCCACCCATGTAGTATGAAAAATAGATACATTTCTTGAAGAAGATACGAGATACAAGAAACATTGTACACAGGACAATGACGCCCCAGTACCCTTGGGACCTCACACAACTCTCCCAATCACTGTCAGCTGCCCCGTCATATTTTCTTGACTCTCATCAATAGTCTGAAATCTCTTCCCTTTCAAAGGTGACTTTAGTTTTGGGGAAAGCCAGAAGTCACAGGGCATCAAATCTGGGCTGTAGGGGGGCTGAGTCACCTGGGTGATTTAATGTTTTGCCAAAAAAACTCCACGTGAGAAATGATGCATGAGTGTGCGTGGTCATGGTGAAGCTGCCCATCATCAGTTGCCCATAGCTTCGGCCTTCTGAATCATCCAAATAGCTTCTGCAGAGGAATGTTCAAGCTTAATGCAAAATTTGATGCAGATTCGTTGCTGTGCTTGCTCAGTCATTTTGAATGTGACGGCCACACAGTGCACATGCTCACTCGATGGCATCTACCGCCCCCACTGACGAGTACAGTGAAGTCGTCACTGTTCACGCATGTGCATTCCAGTCCACGCTCCTTGGCTGCCAGGTGACATCGATGTCGCACAAACTAGATTCTCGCTGTATTAACTATGGCTGGACTTTTCCAGACAGGCCTCATGTATACACGCATAAATATGGTCTTTACCATGATCCAAAAGGTTGGCGCCTCGTGACCTGGACTGAGGGTGACGGCGTTCATTGGCTGAGAGGGGAGTCGCTCGGTTTTCGCAGTCGCATGCCTGGGCAGAGAAGAGCCGGGCGGCGGACCAGCGGGAGCCCGGGCACGAGGGCCCTATCAGCGGGGGCAGGTCCCAGCGGGGGCGTGTAGGACCGTTTTCTCGTGATGCGATGTAATTCAGACACGAGGAGCATCGACCTGAAACCAGCCAGGCCTGCGGCTCCCCCTCCCCCATCGTCCACCACTGAGGTCGCCGAGACCTAGCTGCACCCAAAGGCAGCTCTGCCACCAAACAAGGCAGAGTCCAGCCACATGCTCTGACCCGGTCTGTTTTTCTCGTCCGACATCAGGAAGTCAGGCTACACAGCTGGAGCCTCGGGTGCTTTCCGGTTTGTTTGTTGATTTGGGGTCCGCTGGGATCACGTCCTGGCTTTGCCACTTAGTAGGAACTCTGGGGAAAGCAGTTCTGCGTCCTCGGAGGCCACACGAGTAAGTGGGGGTCATCTGCCGCGGAGTGGAGGGAATTACTGGGTTGCCATTCACAAAGCCCTTAGCAGGGCGCCAGGTGCGCTCAGAGGCTGCACACGTGTTTCATTGTATTGCTCACCTGAGGCCCGGCTGCAAGCTCACCCCCTCCGCCCCTCCCCTCCCCCAAACATCCATGCTCACGTTCCTTAATGAAAGGTGAGGAGCTTGTCCTGGCAGAGGTCCTGTGACCTGCTTTCAGTCAAGTTCAGGTCCTTGTTTTCTACAACATTGAAATTTAAAGCAGTGGCATCAGATGGACCTAAATAAGGATAATATACCTGAAGGTATATGAACCTTTAAAGCTGTAGCCACTCTATTTATGAGGGAGAGAGAGAGAATACGAAGCCGATTTTTCTGCCTTTGTTCGAGATGCCCAAGGCAATTCCTGAGACAAGGATTTGGGACCAGAGATTGGTTTGGCAGCCCGTCCTGGGATCACTGGCAGCGCAGTGGGGACGGGGGCGGGGGCGGGTGGAGGAGACAGTCCCTGCCGGTGCTGTGCTGGCCGGCAGGCACTTGCTGTGGCTACTAGTCAGTCTTGTCGGGACCTGTGGGGCGCAGTGTAAAAGATGCCTCAATATCACCCCAGCTTGTAGGGACTGGCTGAGGACTGTGTCTGCAGCCACACTTTATGATGCTTCCAGAGTGCCCGGTCCAGGGTGAGAGAGAGAGACAGTCGCAGGTGCACAGTGAGAGGTGCTTATACTAGGACATCATCAGGAGAGACGTTGGCTGGGCGTTCACAGAAGCCGCGGTGACAGAAGTACGGATACAATGTAGAAATACAGACAAATGTTGGGCTGCAGGCGATACAGATTAGCCGTAGCTGAGGGAATCCAGGTTGGAGCAGTCTTGCTTTGCTGTCTTCCACTTGCACGTGGACGGCAACAAAAGGCATGGGGAGCCCTCTGCTCGTCCCCGTGTCTCCCCTCTGGGCCCCCAGGCCTCGTAATCCTCTCCCTGGTCCGCCTCAGGGTCCCTGGGGAGGAAGCCCCGAGTTCCCCTCCTGTCTCCCCGCAGCACTTTTCCTCTTCGGCGTTACTGTCGTGTATCCGTTCAGACCCCCGGGAGTGCAGCCGCTGCAGGCTCCTGTCCTTAATGGCTCTCACCCGGTACCTGTGCTGTCAGGAAGTCACACGGCGGGAGAGGAGATTGTGTAAAAGACTGGAAAGGGAGCATCTCTACATTCCCATAAAAAAATTCAAAGAAAATGGAAATATCAGCGATCCCTCAAGTAATGGATATCATTTAAAGTCCTTGGGTTAATCTCTGCCACCAAACGGTTCGTGAGCTTAAAAATCGCATCTCTGCCCTCGTCTCCCACAGCAAGTCTGCGAAAGGCTCCGTTTACCAAAGGGGCCGACTCACACAGCCCGAGGCTAGCTGGGACTGCCCGGGCGTCCGCAGGGAGTTACGTCTTCCAGGTGTCCCGGGGCGCCTCCGGTTACGCACGCTCCACTTAGCGCTAGCAAGGCAGTTCTGCGGAGGTGTGATGTTTTCAATTTGAACAGGAAACGTGTACGTCCTTTGAGAAACAGCAAACCGGGCAACCCACATAAAACTCGTTCCTTCTTCTCCGCCTCTGGCTGTTTTTTTCCTGACTGCCGCCATCGATCGGGGTGCGTGGTGCTGCTTGCCGGGTGGCAGGGGCGGCACCACGCTCAGGGACTGCTGGTGGCACACGTGGACCCACGCACCGCCCGGCACGGTGCCCTGCTGGTGCGTGTGCCTGGGACCCGCGCACCTGCACGCGCTTCTGCTGACCCGGGTGGGCCGGCCCCTGAGTCACGCGATGCTTCCGACCTCTGAGTCCGCCGCGGGGCGGGAGGAAATGCGTGTCTTCGCTTTTCTAGCGTGGAGCCTGCCCAAGGACGCGGCCCAGTCCTTATCCTCGTACCTTCTAGTTCAGGGTTTCCAGGTTCAGTAGATACAGATCGAGAATGCTCCCCGAATTGGAATTATATACATATGTATATAATTTTACACGTGTATGTAAAATACACACAGAGAAAACTGTGTTCATATGTGTATGTATATCATATATACATGCACACACAACATAGATTTCTTTTGGTGTAAGTATGATCTATGACACTTAGGAGACACCAAAAATATTTATTGTTTTTTCTGAAATTCAGCTTTTCTCTCGAATTCTCTATGTATCTTGCAGCCATATTGTAGCTCCTGCTAACCTGAGGGAGGGGTCTCAGCACCTCTCAGCACCAACAGGGGTCAAGGGTAACTCTTTGAGCCCAGCCGTTCAGTCCCGGCCCGCACCCACTCCAGGTGACAGTAAGACCCGCCGCATGACTGCGCTGAGTGGGCATCGGTGCTTTGCCCTCCCGCCGCTCAGCAGGGGAACGACTCAGACAGCCAAGTTTGGGTGGACGGGGCTTCCGCCCCCTTAAGGTCTCACCCCTCACAACCTTGAAGGGACATTCCGAGAGCCGAGGATGCTTTCCCCAGTTCTCTTAGCCACAAACACCTGCCCGGCGCAGGACCGATTCCACCGCCTTTTCTCCCGTCTCCGAATCCTCCTAACACGCCACCCACCTACCTCTGTCTCGGGGGGGGGGGAGTCTGAGCTCTGGGCATGGGCTCGGCCACTGTCTTCCCTCCTCCAGGCCTTTTCATGACTCCCACATGCTCGGACTTCGTTGTGGGCGGGGGTCAGTCTCAGTGACCATGACGGTGCTCAGGGCCGCTGCCCCGGACGGGAAGAACAAAGGAAGCGCTTGTCCGCTGCCCCTCGGATGTCCGGGCTGTGAGGAGCGGGTGCTGCAGCAGCGCCTTCGCAGGATCTGCTGCTGAGGGGCCGGCATTTGGGGACTCGCGTGATCAGCCACCAGGAAGTGACTCGCATCCAAGCTGGGAACGTGACAGTGGTGGGACCGCCTCCTTTGTTGTGTGTTTTGTGGAACACAATGTGGGATGTAAACGGAAACCAAAGCGTTTATTCTGCCACTCAGGTGTTCTGATACCTGGATGATGGCCTCCTTTTTAAAAAAAATTAATGATTGCGAATACATGGGAGAATTACCCAGATGAGTGACGAGCTGTGCCGCGTCCCGCCCGTGAGTTCACGCGGTGTTGATCGCGTAGCTCTCGGGCTGTGGACAGGTTCGCAGTGATGCACGAGGTTCCATGCGCCTGAGATCAAGATTCCGCGTCAGACACAGGCAGGTGGCTCGTCCAACCCTGAGCTCACGTCCATCCGGGGCCCAGCGCTCGGCTAATTCCCCAGCCTCCCCTGCAGGTAGGGAGGGACGAGCGATGGCTCACGGGATAGGCACGCCCCGGGGGTGGTGGCCGCAGGGATGCACGGCGCATGTGTGCTCGCTGACCTTCCACTCTCTTGCTTGTCTGCGAGCTGCAGGAAGAGCGGTCTTCTGCAAACCTTGAAGTGGGAGGGGCCGCAGAAAAAGGAGGCTCCGTCTCTGCTACAGGATGGTCTCCCCAGGAATCTCCGGACCGGGAACAGCCACGCTTTAACTGCAATGTGAGCACGAAATTAGCTTTTAAAGAATAAAGGCTTTTTTAAAAAAGAGCAGCTAGCTTTCACAACTAATAGAAGACACATACTCATCGAATGGTTCACCCACGCAGTAAACCTGTAAGAAGTCCCTCAGACCTATTTGTCATGCGTCAGATAGACACTCTGTCATGTGTCAGAGACCCTGGAAGTCGCCGTGCACACTGATAAATGACACGCGCTCACCCCCTGCTGTGGCAGGGCTGGCGAGTTCCTGAGGACCAGGGAAAGCTATGTAAACGCCGTGAAGGAAACTGGAGCGGGAGGTGGTTCCTGTTGCTAAGACCTCCCTGTGTAGGATGGTCCCGGCTGGCTTCCTGGAGGAAGTGATGGGTGAGCTGACATGGGGTGGACGGGGAGGGCCAGCCCTAAGCAGCGTCTGCGGGGCCCTATTACCTGTCCGGCGCACCAGCCGGCACTGACGTGGTGGGGGCACCGGCGGGGAAGAAAGCCCCCGTTGCTGAATCACAGAGGGAGAACTAGAAAACAGGTGATTGGAAAATCGGGTGCGGGCTGTGTGGGCAACCGGGGTCACGCAAGGATGTGGGAATGGATTTGAGTGCAAACACGTTGGTTTACTCCTTGAAGGAAGGTAAGCAGGGGATTGGCCTAAAAGGTTGGTGTTTTGAAACACCATTCAGAAGGCTGTGCCCAGAGCTGACTACAAGGGAGAGAAGTGGACATGCGAGAAGGACAAGTGGAATGTTCTGGTAGTGACGGGAACAGAGAATGACAGCTTAGACCAAGAGAGGGGGATGGAAGGGCGGGCGGGGGCGCGTGCTGCTGGGGGGGGCTGTCCGAGAGGCAGAACCAGCCGGCTGAAGGAGCACCGCCAGCGGCGAGCCAGGAAGAGGGGGACAAGACGGATCTCCGGTTTCACAGCTTGGCCCCATGGGCGAAAAGTGGGGAGAAGGTCGGAGGGGCAGGTCCAAAGTGAAGAGGAGGTTTGAGGAGCAGATTGTCCTAAGGTAATCACTCCGGCCTCCTTCAGCGCAAGAGGCGGCCGTGACACATCCGAGCAGTGATTTCAGTTCGAGCAGTGACGTCAGGAAGGACTTGGGAATGGCGGTTTGGAAATCGGCAGGAGGTTTAGGCGGGAGGTACAGAGGTGGAGACTGTGGACATAAATTTGTGCTTGAAAACACGAGGAAGCAGGCGGTCACCCGGGAGAGGGAGCAGGGCCATGGGGGAGCTGGGACCTGGGAGCGGAGCCCTGGGAAGGTCGGCGCGCCCCGAGCCCTGGCGCTGTGCGGCCTCTGCCCGCTCCGGTTCTTCACGTGCCCCCCCCCCCCCCACCGCCCCGGGTTCGCATCTGGGTGCAGTGTTCCTGCTCTGTGCTCCTGCGGTCCCTTCTGCAATGCCAATGTCTATGCTATACTGGGACATCTTTTTGGCTGCCTGTTTTCCTGGGATTTTTTTTTTTTTTTGGCTTCCTGTTTTTGATGGAAAGAACTTGTTTTATCCATCTGTGCTTCTTCAGTGGTAAGTGTGCTATTATACCATGCAGCCTTAACAGGTCACAAGTACTTGGAAGGATGGAAAGGTAATGTTTTATAATCACACCTGCATCGACAGTCCTCAATGTTATGCCTTTTTATAAATTGAGAAATACTACAGAAGATAGAAATTATAGGTACTAGACCACCAGCTATGGAGACCGAATCCATAGAAACGGATTTCTGTCCTCTGTTCACAGTGAAGTCTCGGTGAGAAACGTTTCTGAGACTGGGAAGTCTGAAATGTACCCGAACACTTCTGCATCTGTCGAGATGATCGTGTGATTTTTATTTTCATTCCGTTCGTGTAGGATATCACCATGAGGGATTGTCCTATGCTGGCCCATTCTTGCATCCCAGGGAGAAGTCCCTACTTGGTCGTGGCGTCTGGTCCTTTCAATGTTCTGCTGAATTTGGTTTGCTCATATTTGGTTGGGGAGTTTTTCGGGGGTGTTCATCAGGGATATCAGCCCGTGGTTTTCTTGTAGAGTCTTTGGCTTTGGCATCAGGGTGCTTCTGGCCTTGTGGTTTATGTCTCTCTCTCTTTTTTTGGAAGAGTTTAAAAAGGATTAGTGTTACGAGAGGCAACCGCACATTGATATTTCTCTCCCTCTCTCCTTCCCTTCCCCTCTGAAGATAAATAAATAAAATCTAAATTAAAAAAAAAAGGATTAGTGTTAATTCTTTTATAAATCTATAAATGCTTGGTAAAACTCACCTGTGAATCTATCTGGTCCTTTTTTTAAAATTTTTCAATTACAATTTATATTAAATATGGTTCTGAGTTTTTCTTTATTGAGACTTTTCTTATTCCAAATTCACTGTCTTATTTATTATTAGTCTGTCTAAATTTTCTATATCTTCTTGATTAAGAGTTGGTAATTTATATATTTCTAGGACTTTACTCATTTCTTCTGGGTTGTACAATTTCTTGGCATGCGAATTTTTCATCCTAATATACCTGTAATATTTAAACTTTCAGTTGCATTAGTTATAATGTTTCCTTTTTCATTTCTGATTGTATTTACCTGCTTCTCTCTCTCTCTCTCTCCCTCTCCCTCTCCCTCTCCCTCTCTCTCTCTCTCTCTCTCTGTTAGTCTTGCAAAGGGGTCTCCAGCGGGCATCTGCACGACCACGTCTATTGTAGCATTGCTCACAGGAGCCACGGTATGGAAACAACGACACTGTCCATCACATAATGAATGGATCGTGGACAATGAGCACACACACACAATAAAATGCTAACCATCCCTGAGAAGGAAGGCAGAGCTGTCAGTCAAAGTGTGCACGGCGACGGTCCCACAGGCCGGGTCCACCCCAGAGGTCTGCGGAAGCACAGGGCCTGCAGGAGAGAATGCTGTGCTGTGGGTCTAAGCCTCTGCCACGAGGACAGGTCTCATGTTAGGCGACCTTGTCACAAACACACACAAATAATAGTAACAGCTGAAGGGGGTGGGAGGAAGCTTTTGGGGCAATGGGTGCGTGTAGGGCGTGGACTGTGGGGGTGGTTCCATGGATGTGTGCTGATCTCCCAACTCAGCGAGTATCACACATGAAGTACGTATAGCGTCCGTATGTCAATCATTGCTCAGTAAGTGATGGTAAAAATTCATAAACAGGTATCTTTACACGCCCTGAAGAAACAAAGGACCTGAGAAGTTCTTTGGCATAGAAGAGCATTCTCGACTTCTCCCTTCCGTTTTCCAGTTTTAGTGCATTGAAAACATTAGTAACATGCAGGAAATATATTTCCTGGGCACTCATTGTGCTGTTAAGGGGAAGGTGACAAGATCCGCTTCAAGGGTGAATTACGGGAATTAAAGAATTCATCAAAGTCTCTCCATGAGCCCTGCTGGGAGGAACAACCGCACTCCTTGCAGTCGGCTCCGTTCATCCGCGCCCCGGAGCCGTGAGGGAACATCACCTCTTTTATGATTTCTGTGGCAAACATCGCCCCTGAGCGAAACAAATGGTTTCTTTAGCCCCTTTTCCCGAACGTACCTCGGCCTCTCTTCCTCTCTTTGGAGGCTCCAACAAGACACAGTCTACCTCCCTGCGGTTCACCTGCAGGCACCCCCCCCCCCACGCTGTGCCAAAGGTGGGTTCATGTATTTACTTAGCGGCTGTCTGCACGCTCCTGCCCCACACCAGATCCTGGGCTGGAAGTGGGGGGGGGGGGTCCCTGGACGTCACTCCCTTGTCATCAGAGGGACACGCTGCAAAGAGGGGGAATGTAAGCAAGGATGGCGTTTTAGCGGGAGGAGGAGGTGGAGGGAGGAACTGGGGAAGGTCAGGTGCTTGCTGTAACATGGGAGCAGATAGGACGGTGACGGACAGAGACTGGCCCCCCCCCCCCCCCCCGCCTGGAGCGGTCTTGGCAGTTCGGGACGTCGCTAGGTGAGAATGTTAGGAACGGCATCGGAACGTGTCTAGTGGGCGGTTCGTGGTGTGCTTGGGTGTGGGGTTTGGGGCGCTGTTAACAATGGAGGTAAAACGCCTCCTCCACTGGGCACGTCGAATCAGCGCCCCACACGATGTCCTCTTGTTGGCCATTACCGAGACACAGGAAAGATGGGAAGTGCGGAGGCACAGAGGGGTTCACCTGGACCAAGCGTCTACTTCACACACTATCTCTTCGCAGCGCTCCGGGTGCTGTGCCGTGCGTGGTGTGACCGTCATCCAACAGGAGGGACGGGGCATTAGGGGGCGAAGCAAGCTGCTGGTGCAGGACTCACCCTCCAGACTGGCTCGCCCCGGAGCCGGGTCCTCCGCTACGCTGAGCCGGGGGGGCGGGGGGCCGAGTTCCTCCCAAGGACCTGGCAGACAGATGCCTGAGGTCCTCTGCGACATATTCATCCTGGTTGTACTGCAAGGATCTCGGAAGTGGGTAACTTCAGAGCACCTTGTCTCGTACACGAAGGGGCTCCGATGCTTGCCGAATGGGCAGATGAATAGAGAAATTAGTGGCAAAGGGTTCAGTGTGACCTCCCGTCACGACGTCTAATTATGGAAACGTGCGAGGCATGCATTCATCGGGCCACACTGCCCCCCCCCCCCGTCAGGAGCCTCCTGGGGACCCACATCGGCACTCGGAGAGGGCACCAACCTTTTCAAATGGCCCTCTGGGCTCTCCTCTATCCGGCCCCGTGTTCTCGTCGTGATTTTTGTCCTGTGTGTCCTGTCTATTCACTCTGATTTTTTTTTTTTTTTGGTCCTCCCATTGTTTCTCTTACAGACGGTTTGTTGTTTATCATTTTGCCTGGAATAGTCTCCCCTAATCACGTAAGGTCCAATTCCCGTTCTGCCTTCCATGTCCACTCTGGGACTTTTCAGCCTTAAGACTGTCCAGCCTGAAGCGTCCTTGAAAAAAGTCGCATCCCTTCACATGAAGCACCTGGAAGGAAAACACAGAGAACGGTCATTTTCCCTCAGTTTGGATGCGGGCGAAGCAGACTGTTGGCGTGAGGATGAGCGAGGCTGCCGACGGAGCAACGGACACGCACAGAGATGGGACGCGCATTCACGCATGTGCGTGGACCTGTGCCCTGGGCTGCCCCGGGGCTCCAGCCTGCTGACAGCGTCGGATCTCGGGACTTCTCCATCTGAGTCACCGCATGAGCCAGTTGCTTCCAAGGAACATCTCTCCCCACTTCATCCCTCTTTCCCTGTCTCCTCTAGTCTTCTTCTCTTGGGTTCTTCTCGAACGGTGCATCATGCAAGCACAGGCACGCAGGGAGTTTATTGGGGAAATTAAACCCATGGGATAAAGGTGGGTGGCCTGAGAAGAGTGACAGAAGAACTCAGCCAAAGGTGAGCCGTTGAGCGGATCACCGTTCAGGGCGCCTGATGCTAACTGTACTGGGACTCCAGAAGAAACTACTTGGAAGGCGGCTCAGAACGCCCCACCCACGTGAGGCCAGGGGGAGGAGTGTCTGCGGTCCGTCCCACGCTGCCTTTGTCAAAGAAGCCCTGGCCGTGGTAACCCCCGACTGCTGCCTGCGGTCCCAGCAGAGCCGGAGGGCAGAGCAGCACAGGCACGGCCCATCCGCCACGAGGGCCATCACACTGCCCGGGTGTCCGTCCGGCCCGCACCACATCCACCGGGTCAGAAGCGAGGGCCGTGGGACCGACAGACGGGGTCTAAAGTTTCCACCCCCCCCCCCGTTAGGGCCATGCCAGTTCTGTCCGAAGAAATAGGACCTCATGGGAAAATCACCCCCTTTGAATCAAGTCTGACGTTGGGTCCCAACAGGGAGTCAAACGAAAGGATGCTCTTGCTGTTCGTTTCAAATGAGGACAGAGGGTGATCTGAACTGACACCCTTTCTCCGCCTCGGACTTTGCTATCGCTCCTACTCTGCGGGAGGGTCCTGTGCGGTTCGGGTCCCCTCCAATCCAGGTGGCTGGACCGTGGCGATGTGTCCTTTCCCCCACATGTGTAACCTGCCAGGTGTACCTCACGAAGAGCCAGAAACTGGGACACCCAAGATTTAGGTTCACGCTGCCACTGGCTAGCCCCGTCGTGACCTTGGTTGACCCCCATCCTCTCTGGGCCTCTTTTGCAGATGGGAAGACTTTTAGGGACCCTGCCTGACGGGAGTGGAAAATGAGTCTCGTAGCCTGGTCCCGGGAGCGAGAGCCGCATCCCGCCCCGCCCACGCTCCCCTTCCCGAGCCCCGTGCAGTCTCGTCATCTCTCTCTGGCTCCAGGCCCGCCCGCCCGGCACAGCCAGCCTGGCAGGATGCCGCCTGCTCCTCAATGCGGTCCCTTTCGAGGGGAAAGACATTTCGCCACATTAAAAGGGGAAACGCAAATGAGTCCTTCCCTCCCGGTGCCCAGTCTGTTTATTCAGTAAACATCCTCTCCCCAGAGGCCCTCGGTCCGCCCCGCTGGGGGTCATCACCCCCCATCTTATTACAGGAAGTCCGGGCAGCTCCCGCTCTGGGCTAATGGGATTGCAGCCGGTCTGTTTCGAGGACGCGGTCATTAGCTGCTAATTGCAAAAGGAGTGTCCGAATTAGTCCCCACCTCTTCTGTTTGTATATCCCTTGGCCTTGGACGGTAATAGCTAAAAATCCATCTATCTCCATGGTAACAGAGGAAGCTATAAAGAACCAATAGAGCTTGACCATGGCAGGGAGAGAAAAATCCGTAGGTGGGAAGTAATTGCATTTTAAAGAGGGTGTCAGCTTTCAGAATCAGAGCTTTGCGCTCAGACCAGGACACCAGCCAGTCCTCCCGGGGTTTGGTGGCCATGTAAAGGGACCCCGGGTGGAGGGTTTAGCCAGTAATAGGCCAGGCAGGAAAAGCAAGTGGTAGGTAGTAAGTTGCTGAAACGCAGGTTTCAGGAGAAGGAAGACAAGGTGGCTTGAGTAGCATCAGGCTGGCTTGGGGATCGCTGGTTCCCTACCACGTAAGCAGCCTACAGCCTCGGGGTACGCCGAGCAGACAGCCCCCCACACGTGGTTCCAGCCCTCACGAGTCTCGCATTCTGTCCAAGGAGAGAAGCAATGTACAAACTGGCAAGAAAATGCATAAAGTAATTATGCATCTCAAGAAGTGTTGACAAGCACAGGAAAAAGGTAGGCTACTGACTTAGGGAAGAAAGCCCGGAGCCAGCTCGTGCGGTCTGAGTGGACGGAGAAGGCCTTTCCGCAGGAGGGCAGCCACGGGGAGCCGGGGGTGCTAACGGCCAGGACGCAGCCGCTGGTTTGAGAACTCCGCAGTCGGAGGCGAGCGCACGTGGGAAGGCTTGTGGAGGGGAGGCTGCCCACGTGTCGCTCCCAGCCTCCCAGGGTTTGTGTCCCCAGCCCCGCCCAGCCCCCGGTTTTCCTTTGTCGGATGGCGCCTGTTACTGAGCCGGAGGGCCAGTCAAGTCTTCTCGGAATCAAAAATTGTTTTGTTTGCTGCATCTTGGCAGGTGGGATCAGAGAAGGTCCGGTAACAATGCTTAAGGGCCAGTGATCGGCCGTGGGAAAATTCACTCGCGCAGGGTTCCCAGCTGTGGCAGGGAGCTGGGAGGCTGGTGGCATCCCTGATGAACCTCTTTGGAAACTGACAATGGTCACAGGCGTCGTGGGGACGCCCGCACGTGGGCTGGGCTGGCAGCCGCAGGCGGAGCCCGGGGAGGTCATCCAACACATCTAGGTATATGGGCTGGATACAGGGAGGGGGCGAGGCCATCCCTCACCATCTTCCAGGGCAGCGGACCCCGCAGCTGAGGTTGGGGTGGCCTGGGGACCTCAGCTCTCCCGCTTTCAGCCAATGGGGCAGCAGCAGAGGCAGGAGGGAGAAGGATCTCAGAAAAACAGGAGGATGAGATGTGGGGGGGCAGGGTTTGTGGGCTCCGCTGCGTGATGTGCGAGAGCTGTCATCTTAGCTCACGATCAGAGGCTTTGACAAGGGTGTACACACCTCGGGTTTCCTCGTAAGGTCATGTGAAGGAGCCTCAAGAGGGAGGGGCTGAGAAAAGAGAGCAGAAAGGAAGATACTTGAAGGCGTGTTATTGACCAGGCTACTACTCTTCTGTGGGGGCGGGGGCTGGACGTCCGTGGAATCTCAGGAGGACAGGGGGATCTTGCGTCTGAACCAACCTACCTGAGGACTCTCTGCGTTCATCACGAACTGTGGACTAGTCACTCAGGGACCGAAACCCCCAGCCCTCCGCACCCGCCTGCATGAGCGCGTTGCAAATCTGTAATCGGTCAGCAAATACGGTCCTTTCAGGCCTCGGAGATCTGTAGAAGGCGGTGTGGCGGCAGAAATCCAACCGACTTGTCCAACAGGCAGCAAGTTTGTTGGGTAAATCTGACTTCAAACGCGAGGTTCTACCTCTGGCATGGGGACACAAGGGCAACGGTTGAGCTAATTGCGTAAGGATGATGCATTTTATAAAATAGTGGCTTACCAGGTAATGGAACGACTCTCCCCAGAAGTTTGCCATTTCTGTTTTGGATATGAAATGCCCTTGACTTCTTTGCTTTTTGGTGAAAAAAGATGTTCCTTTATCCTCTTCAAATTCCTTTCTAATTAGAACTCCATTCGCTGGCAGATTCTCAGTACATCCACATTCGTTGCTCCAGCAAAGTGGTAATTGGACGTCCAGCCCTGCGCTAGTGAAGGCTGGAGCCTGTCAGTTCGGGGCGGATGCCGAGAAGGTAGGAGAAAGCTCGAGAGTCTCAGACGATATGCAACACCGCGGAATGTTCTCCGCTCACCAGTTCGGGAAACCCGCTGTCCTGTCTCGGATTTTGCACTAATTAGGTCTGAGATAGAGGAGGAATCCGTATATATTTTCTGGTTTTGATAGTTTCAGCTGTGTAATTGCATGAGTGGAACAGGGCTGCGGATTTTATTCTTCGGTGCTTTGGTGGCGTCGGCTTTGCCAATTGAAGAGATTGGGGGGAGGGGACTGGACTGTGGGACAAAAATTATGGCAACTTCACTCTTCATTCAGCCAAAGAAAAATCCACTTTAATAGATGTTTTAAACTGAGACTACAGATAATTTATTAATGAGCATTCCATGGCCAAAATCATAGTTAAAATAGAGCGCCCTAAATAATTTTAAGCATCTTCTTACACGCCAACCCTCAGACCCAGGAAAGGCACGGTAGAGATTATGAGTGAGAAGGTAAAAATCGCTTGTTTCGATCCTTCATTTTAAGTTCGGTTTACATTCCACTTTGAGCAAATGGGAGGTATTTATCCGTGGAGGCGTCTTTCTCCCTCCTCCCACCTTTCCGTTCAGGTTTGTGATAACCTTTCCTCCCCGTTTATCGTGTCGACAGAACGCGGCCGACGTGATGTAGACGTGTTATTGTTTCAGGGGAGTCTGTGCGAGGCTCCAGCCCACGAATTATGCCGTGCCTGCCACGGTAATGGCTGTGATCCGTTTTAGAAATGGCTGTCATGATCGAACCATTAAAACTCCAAAACAAACCACTCTGCGCAACCATTAAACTGAAACAGTGCCTGTTTGGAAGGTTTTTTTTTTTTTTTTTAACAGTGAGAAGAGTTCCGTTAGCTCTCTGCTTGGTGGAGAGAACGTGAAGCCTCCGGTGACAGGGGGCCCGTCTCCCTAAGGTCGTCGCTTCGGCGAACATCTGTTGATGAACAGTAACGACAGGGGTGTCACTTCTTAATTCCAAAGCTCTTATGGAAGACAAAAAGGATGTTTCCAAATACATACCATTAGCTAAAATAAATGGACCAGAGATGGTGAAGCCAAGAAGTTCCAGTCCAGTGACGTGAGGAGGAGCCCTGACTTGGAGGCAGAAATAAGAGGAACACGGGCCGGAGGCCTCGGGCAGCGCCCGCAGCCGGCGCTCTTTCGTTTCACTTTGGAAGGACACGCTACCTCTGCGTCCGGGTCTCGCACCCCTCGGCACGGACCTGGCCGGAGTGCGCACTCTGTGACACACTTCTAGATCAAAAGGCCTGGGCAGGAAACGATATCGTTTTTACAGTAACAGAAACATATTTTCTTCGACAAGGAACTCGGGTCTTACCATGTCCACATTGCGCCCAGAAACCCCTTCAATGTATTTCCTTCAAGTTCATCGTGAAGGCTCAGCCCCTCGAGTGACATGCACGGCTCTCGTACAGCGTGAGGGGTGAAGAAAGGGGGACCTGTGTTTGGGTACACAAAGATCCTTTTGAGGGTCATGAGTGCAAAAAATAGGTCCCTTCTATTCTGCGGTTTTCAGTTCTAGCATCTAAACCTGGGAAAATCATGTCCTGTTTGAAGACATTTGTGAGCAATAGAATAGATGATATAAAATAACTGGCATAATACAGGCACTCGACACATTGTGATTGTTTATGGCGCAATTACAAGGGGAGCCGTATGAGGTACTATAGCACTCTCTCCGTTTAGTCATAATTATTGTAGCCATTGGACTTATTTCATTGTTTCCGCAGTAACTTGTAACAGGGCACATTGTCCGGTGTTAATTTAAAGGCAGAGCTCAAAATGCCCACGTGCAGTGAAACATCTATTCGCCCGTGTAACGGTGAAGGGCAAGCACGCAGCTGGAGACCGTCTGACGAAGGAAGTTCCTGCCACCTGTTCTGGTTTGTTCACCTCTCACCTTTGCATCATCCCGTTCATTGGCCTCATCTTCTCAAGCTGCTTTTGCCCCTTGGGTGGCACGTGACCTCCAAGTGTGTCTGTCTCCTGTCCATGGCTATTTCTGCAGAGCCCAGCAGACCCAGGCACCTAGCGCTCACTCAGCGAGCAGCCGCTGGAAGGGAGAAAGCGCAGCGCCACCCCGTGGGTGTGGAGGTACAGGACAGTGCTGTCCCGCGGTCAGACGTGGGACCACCACTTCGGCGGCATTTTCTGCATTGCTCCTCACCATGGAAAAATTGATTCCTGGGAACTTACAAATCCACTACAGAGATTAGAAGGAGGTTTTAATCCCAACTCCTTGTCCTTTATTTTGCTCTGTGACAAGAGTCCCTAGTCTCCGCCCCATGCTGGCTTCACAATACAGGTACGAGGCCTCCCCACCCTGCCCCCCCTGCTCAGGGACTAGTGTCCTAGGAGCTGTCCTGACACGGTGGCTTGGGGAGCTTCCCCTACGGGGTGGCCCCACTGCTTGCCTTAAGAGAGTGGGAAGCACTTGGCTGCCGAGAGTTTCACTCCTAACGTCATCGTCACCCTCATCTTCATCCTTGTGGTCACAGCAGCAGTGATAACAACAGCTAACATTTCTCAGATGCTGGCTTTGTGGCAGCTACCAATGGAGGAGCCTCACGTCAATCCACACAGCCCTTCGAATCAGTTAGTCCCGTGTCCTGGATGAGCAAGGAGCCGAGGGACATGGAGGGAGACTCGGCACTGTGCTTAAGGCCAGGACGAGGAAAGCCAGACTGGGTGCCCACCCGAGGACCTGAGAGGGTCTTCCCCCCCGCTGGGAACAGTGACGTGATCATCACCGTCGGGTGGCTCGTCACGAGATGCCAGGCCCCGGTCACCGGTGCCCTGTTTATCCCGGTAACTGCTGTGCTGAACTGTCTCTTAGCTGCGTGCCGGGAGGGGGAGACCCGCAGGCAGGGAGGGAGGAGGGCCACGGGCTGGGCTGGGTCCCTGGCCGGAGTCGCCACGCAAACAGCTGCCGCACCCAGACGCCACCTCCTGCAGGGCTTCCCTCAGTGGCCCGTCCTGGTTGCCCCAGGGTCGCTCACGCTCCGACAGCCGGACGGCTGGACCCAGCGGCCCTGGGTCTGTGCCTTCCCCGCCGACTTCTACTTGGATTCGGCCCTTCCTTGAACCAGAGTCTGACCCGCAACATCCTCTTCCTCACGGGTTTTATCTGCTGCAGCGCGCCCTCCCTCCCTCCTTCTCTTCTTCCCGGTCTTGCTTCCTCCTCTGAACTTTCTGGGGAGGATAAAGAGGTCTCAGTCCTTAGAAATAACACCCGTGGTGCCTCTGCTCCTTGGTTCTTTCCTTCCTAGTGAGAGACTCTGTCTCAGTAATCCTGCGTGGTGTCTTTCAAGCATGAAGAAATACACACACACAAGGACACACTCAGGGGCGCCCGCAGACAGCTTTTCTTCGGTGCTACATGAAGTACTTACACGGCATCAAATCATTTCTGTTTCTCAAACCCATCGCGGGACACTGAAACCCCAACATCAACAGCAGCAGCGACAAACCCAAACATCACCGTCCGTCCGAGGGATCTGAGCGGCAGGGTGGTCGGCAGGAACTCCGAGTGACGCGGATGGCAGGAGGCCCCTTGGAGATGGGTCGCTGAAATTTTCTGTGCAAGGTCAAGTGTCCTTCCCGCTGCACCAAAGTCACCTTGTGAACAATTCCAGAGCCACCTGGGAACCGGAGAGAGACACGGGCCACCGTGGCCCACAGAGCTCCTGCTTCCGTGTTGAAAACTTGCCCGGCACAAATCAAACTACCTCCAGTCTCCTTCTAAAGTCGGGAACCAGTTTAATAAGGCGTGAAGGGTAAACGGAACCGTAACAGAGAGAAGATTTAATTTGCTAGTAACCATGTCAATTTTGCCAACATGCGTATTTGAATGGGAATAGGAGATGCCTTCCAGAGAGTCATGTGTACGGTATAAATCTCTAGCTGAATTACAATTAATGCTATAAAATGTGGCAGGCTGGAAAAATTTGGAATAATAAAATATGATAGCAGAACTGAGTTCCTTGATATCAAAGAGCTCGAAGGAGGGAAAGAGAACCAAAGGAAATCCTGTTTTATGGACACTCCTCAAAGTGTGTCTGTAGCGGATGCACCTTCCACCCCGTGAATCAAATCCGGTTGTAGACCACCCGCTGGGATCCATTTTGAGTGTCTCCTAAAAATAGAAACTTTCAAGGTATAGGGGGGGGAAAGGTACTAACATAAAAATTCAGGAATAAAATGCTGTGCTTCCAATAAACCCCAGGTCTTAACTGGCTGTGCGACTTACTGATTTCTCTGTGTGTTTCTAAAATGAGCAGTATTTGCCCCAGGGCAGGAGAGAGTCAGTCTGGACAGAGCTGGTAGTTTGGATCTTCACAGACGGCTACGTTCAACAGAAACTACACATTGTTGATAAAGATTCATGGTGTGTGACCGGAGGCAGGTGGGTGGTATTACTTCCTGTTCTTCTTCCAGTGTGTCTGGTTCATTTGGTTTTGTCATTCCCAAGGTCACACACACGGAGCTCAATGAGTACAAGGCCATTGGAATCCATGCCACCTGAATGGCTTTCTCAAAGGGAAGCAGGCACTTCTTTGACACCTACTGGAATGGCTGGTGTCATGGGGCAGCCACCATACAGCAGTGACTGAGCGTCATACTTCTGGGATCATTTCCAGCAGCCTGCCCCTCGAACCCTTCTTTCTATGGCCACCATCGGAGTGACCCTTGGGCGTGCTTCTCATCGTGACAGGTCTTCCCTGGTTGGGCAGGTGTCTCATTCCTGAGAGACGGGCAATGCGGTGCCACAAAGAAAAAACACTCTTCTTAAAAACAGATAATCTTCCCCATTTGCGATGAGATGCCCTCTCGTAATGCATTGTCGGCCTGTCCGTGGTCTGAGGCGTGCAGTGCAAGCAAGCACTTGACCAGAGTCGCATTCTCAATGGGCTGCGGACTGCACGGCGTCGCAGAGAGGTCACCGGTGTGCGTGCAGAGAGGTGGGGGCTCGGGAGGGCCTGTTACACCAGGGACTTTCCTCCTGCTCGTGCGGGGCTAACACACCTGCCTCCCTCGTCCTCCTCCTCTGCCCAGTATGTGTGCCCTGTTCTCTATAGATTTTGGAGCGTTTTTTAATTAAAAGTGCATGGTAAAATAGGAGTTCACAATTACATAAAATAATTCATGTTGGACACAATATTTATCTATTACACACCTATTTCCAAAGGTTTAGGTAGCTTTTTAAGTGAGTAAATGCTGCTCATGCTTTTGATTTTACACTTTGCCAAGGACGTCATGCAAACTTCAAGCTCACAGGTGCTCTAACGTCCCTCTGTGCGTCCCAGATTTCAGCCTCATTTCGGTGCCTGCGGCGTTTTTGAGCCGGAAATGGGTGTAATTGAAGGAATACATCCTTACTCGTGCTTCCCAAGATGCCGAGGTGGGCAGAAGTAGGTTTACAGGTGTAACGCCAATAGATAATACAATAGTTAGTAAATAATAATACAAGAATAAGCTGTGGTTCATGGACTTACCAGTTTAACCTGCTTTTGCCCTCCTCTGTAGGCCGTTCCATGAACCCATTTTCTCGTCTGTCTCTTTGTTCTCCTCCTCCTCCTCTTCCTTCCTCTCCCTCTCTCGTTTCGGTAGCACAATAACGGTAAGTGAAGAAGAGCTTCGAGACTTCCTTGCATCTCCCTTTTTTTAAAATCACGACATCGACCCTTAGAGTGTTCACGTTCTTGCTCTGTAAGATCGGTGATAATTCAGAATCCACAGTCGCACGCCCAGGGATGCGGAGCTCACGCCCAGTTAGAGCGGCCAACTTCTTCTTCCCAGAGCTCCGAAATAAAAGTTCAGACGTGCCGTCCTCTGTTGGCCCATGTCAACTCTTACGATGGGGACGAGACGGGTCCAGTGTTGCTCCCTAGTTTACAGAAACAATAAATGTTAGGAAGCAATAGCACCTGGGAAGTGCTGAGTCTTTAATTCTTCCCCATTGAAATCCAAGGAGTCAGACATTTCTTCTTTTACATGGAAGCACTTTCCTTTCCTTAGTGGTTAAATGAACACCGGAGTCTATTGCTCCAATCAGTTACCCGGTCGGTGACAGTTCTTTGGTCCTGCTTATAAAGTAGCAGCGAACAGTGATTTTTCAAATCTGGCTTCTCTTTGCATGTTTTCTGGACAGCGACGGAACTCTGTCTTTTGCTTGCTGGGTAGGGACGCCTCATTTAGGCTGCATAGTTTGGTACTAAAACTAAAAGCTCCATCGGTCGATGTACAGTCATTGTCACTGGCACCATTCTCCAGCAGGGCTGGGGAGCGCTGGCGCCGAGTGGCCAATGGGTACTTTCCTCTAACGGGAATCCTGCAAAGCAAGATGTCTGTAAAGTTTCTGAAGCTTCCAGGTTTCCGCACTCCCGATGCTAGGCGTCTTTACCCGGCCACGGTAGCAGAATAAATTGTGCAGTTCTGTTTAGCTTATAATGAGCTGTGAAGCTCACCCCTTGGCCCCGAGCGGAAGGTAACTGTGTCTCCCCACCATCTGGGTTCTGCCCTCGCTGCAGTGATTCACTCGGCAATCCAGCCTCACCCTGCTCCCTAACCAGCCCCAGTGCAGCCTCATTAGGGTGTAAGGGGACTCAGCGGTGCCTACAGGATTCCCTCGGGAATGAGGTCAAAGGCTGCGCTTTTGTGTAAGTGACACAGTTGGGGTTAAGGCCGTAGGAGACCTGTACTGAAGCTATGCTTGAATAAGCAGGGTACCTTCACTGATATGGCCAGCTGGAGGCAAATAAAAGTACTAAGTATCTTGATGATGCCTTTGTGAAATTTTTGTGTCGAGATGGGCACACATCGACTTTGAGTAAGAACACTAAGTGTTGCCATGTCAGGGCTTAGAGAGGGTGACGGAGCCCGCACTGTCACCTTCTGTCATCGCTGCCATCCCCTGGCATCCAGAATGAATTGTGCCGTGAGGTCAGGTATGCAGGCCCCCCATCAATCATCACGTTCTCTCGACCACGTCGGGCTGTCTGTGTCTGTTGTGGAAGCACGTCCCTTCGATCTGTCTCGAAGAAAGAACTTGCAATTTCTCCTTCCATCCGAGATGACACTACAAAAAATAGGTCACTCATCCGTCTGGGAAAAACTGATATATACCGAAAAATACATAAAGGTGTACCTTTCAAACCAGTGGACGGCAGGTAAGGAGAGGCAGCGGCTGTAAGGACCGGAAGAGCACGGCAGGCTCTCGGAGGGCCGCAGCTCAGCGCCGGGGTCATTTCTGACCGCGGAAGAAGGGACAGCTCGGCGGTGTCCTGCGGGAGGACTTGGGGCAGAGTCTTGAGGGGGAGAGGACTAAACAGAGAGAGCGCTCCAGATTCTTCTACTGGGCCCTGGTGATGCGTGTGAGCAAGCGGCTAGGGCAGGGAAAGGGCCATCCAAGGGGGTTTAGAGGGAGCGAATCCTTGGCTCAAATGCTTTTGGACGTAGTTACTCAGCAGCTAGAATGGAAAGGAAACTCATGGGGTATCAAGTAGAGGACTCGGAGGTGATTTGTCTCAGGAATGGCACAAATTTAGCCCTACAGCCGATGATGTTCTTGTCTTATCCAAAGAAATGTAAAAGCAGACACCAAAAATATTTGCAATAAATTAGCTGAGATCTAGAGCAAAGGCAAAATGACATACAAGGTAAAACTGGCATCCAGTCAAAAACTGTCACGTATTCAAAGAAGCAGGAAGATATGAGGCTTAGCGAACAAAAATATCAACTAATTAACACCAACCGGGAAATGTCACAGATGATAGCCTTAGCAGACAAAGACACTGGACTAGTCAGAACTGGATTTGTCGTGTCCCCAAGGCGGACAAAGGACTGAGCATGGCAAGAAGAGCGCCCCGGTCAGACCTGCAGAGGAGAAGCGCACCACCCGAGCCGGAGACCGCGTTGTGGGGACTACGAGACTGGGTGTCCTGCTTAGCAACCGTCAAGCAGGATCTCAAAATACTCGAGCTGCGTAAAAGAAGCCAGACAACTCGGCACACATGCGCGTATGATTCCGCTCGCGTAAATGCCTAGGAATGCAAACCAGCCCACAGTGATAGGAAGCAGGTCACTGGGGGCTTGCGCCTGGGGGGGTGGGTGGCGGTGAGGGTGGGTGGGGGTGTCAAGGGCCACAGGGAGGCCTTTCCTTGCAGTGGACGTGTTCACCGCCTTGGGGTGGTGACTGGTCTTTTTGAACATTTGCAATTTACTTATGTCAAGACACACACACACATATATATAAACTGTTAAAAGTGAGTTAATTATGTGGTAAACGGAATTACTGAGCATTTTCGAAATGCGTATAAGTCGATAGTCCAGTAAGGACAGGCTGCATACTGAAACAGGTAGGGTGCAGTTAAGTGGCAACCCGGGGGCCGATGCGTGGCACTAAATGCTTATATCAGCAAGGAGGGGAGGCTTACTTATTATTGAGTTACCATTCAAATTAAATTTTTTAAATAATACTTCAAAATAGAACGTAAAAGAGGAAAAAGAAATAATAAAGCTAAGAACAGAGATTAACGACACATGAACCTAAGCTATAAAAAGAAAAAGGAGCAAAGTCAAAATTTTTGTTTTAAAAATGATTAAAGAAATAGATCTCTGTTAGGATTGACAGACAATGAATAGACAGTGGTGGGAAATACGAAACCTGATGTCAGTGAACAGACGAAAATTTCAAGGAGAGACAGTATTATGAGCAACTTCTGCCAATAAATTTGGAATTTTCAGTGAACTTGACAATGGCAAATTATGGCTAATCAAGTAGTGCACCCAAATTCTTTAAAAATTACAAAATATAAATTATATCACTGTAGTTAAAATAATTGATATCATTAGGTAAATGGTTCACTTAGATAAAAGAGGCGAACAAAATTTTTCATGGCAGTTTATTTTACAGGTAAATTCTGTTAAATATTCAATGACAAAATAATTGGAGAAAATAAATAAGGAGACATTCTCCAATTGATAGCATAAGGCAGGCATTATCTTTACACCGAAAATAGTCAAGGGGGGAAATCTTCCTTACATCCTATTTGCCCTGTTTTCTGTCCCCCATCCATTGCGTGATCTCCTGTCTGGGACCAGGGAGAGTATGTAACATTCTTTTTTCCAAGTTCAGTCCTTTTAAACGTTTGACATTATCTGCCCCATGTTTTCCTCTCCATCTGTTAAAATTATTGGTGCCAAACCAGAAACACTAATTGCAATATACACATCGAAGTAACAAAGTGGTGTTTTCACCTAACAGAGCCTTTTTCTCCTTTAAAAGTCAAGAATTGCAGAGACTGCCGCTGCACCTGGCAACGCTCGCGTGTATCGATTACTAAGGGCTCTTCCCGCCGCGACTCCTCTCCTAAGGCCCCTCTCTCTGCCGCCGCTGCTCCTCGGCTCGGCTCCCGGGGTCTCCTGCCTCAGCTTACTACTGTCATCGTCACGCCCAATTGTAATGCATCTCAAACCCGGTTCGTGTCTTTGAAGGTAAAAGACGGCGCCCGGACTTGGCTCATCTGTTATTTTAAGCCGTTACCCTGGAACACGATGTTGGGTGCCTTTATCACCAGTGTACTGTCGGTGATCATTGGGTGCCAGTCTATCTTGATTTTTGGTGCCGTTCCTAGTGGTTTTCTAAGAATGATGATTTTTCTATTAAAGGGCTGTGTCTACACCTCTCTCGTCTCCCAGGTAGAGGGAAAGAGACAGCTATGCTAATAGACGGAGGTCTACCGAATATATGAAGGAATAGCTATGCGGATCTTTCTGGAAAGTCAAGTCCCCCCTCCCTTAGCACACTCACAGCTAAGGGGAGAAAACAGAGTGCATATATGTCAACAATGATGAGGTTTATTTTTATTCTGTTTCTGTGTATCAGTGGAAGTTGCTAAGGTTACAGTTTTCTTAAGACGGTTAAATCACCATATGTCCTATATTCTCATTTTAGCTGTCTGTGTATACGTGTAAACCCCAGAATCCCATAATTGGCTTGGGTCAGAGGCGTGACAGGAACCCAGAAGGCTGTGGAAGATGCCCGGGTCCACAGCGACGAGCATCTGGAACTGACTACATTCCTGCTCTCACTGGGTGTGAGATGCCTGTGAGATTTACGTCCTGTGCCGGTCCCGTTAGAACTGTCGTTTCCGCCAACACTTGTGTTCATCAGAGAGTGTGTTTCCTGGTTGAACTCCCTCGAGGACGCTCTCTGATGATCAACAGCTCCGTTATCCAGCAGATGGAGGAGGGGGTGGAGGGCTCCCTCGGGTGGGCATCGTGGAGGTGCCATTTATTGTGGGACTGATCCAGGAATTTCTTATCCCTGCCAGCCCCGTGAGCTCAGAACTTCTTCCTCTTTCCATCTCATGGCTTCCAATGTCCTTTCGTTCCGTTTATCTCTATGAGGAGCCTGGCTTGGGGGGAAAGGTAAGGCATGTAAATACACGTGCGTGCCCTTGATAAAAATCAGTTATTTATCGGTCCTGGTGGGAGACACTACACACTCTCCATCCATCACAAAGAACATCAGTGACACGTTTATTCTGAGTAAAAATCAGTCTTACTCTGTTTTTCATTCTTTCGTTCATGTGCTCGTGTTATTTTAATTACGTATTTACTCTGGAGCAGGCCCTGGGCTGGGTCTATAAACTGACTGATGAGACCTGTCCTTGCGGAGCTCAGCTTCCTAAGGGGGCGGTAACGATCTCTTCATAATTGGCATTTTGAGCCCATGGTCTTCCTGACAAATTGCATTTCCTAGCAAGCCTGAAAATAGTGTTTTTAAGTAATGCCTACTGCATTTTATTTATGGGTGTGTGGTGGAACCCTGCCACCTCTCCCCATTTTACAGCCAATTACGTATCTGTCTGTCTGAGTATCTTGTCTGTTCTAAGGCAGACCTGGAGATGAGGATTTTGAAGCAAGTCCTTTATTTGGGAGATGATTCCAGAAAGTATTGCGTGGGCCAAAACGTTCGTTTGTTTTTTTTCCATGAGAGGGCTCTAGTAGTGCTTGGTTGTCTTTAACTTCATTCAAAACAGTTTGGTCACACTGTATTGTGACAGCTGTTGTATCAGCATGCATTTAAAAAAAAAACTTAATGGAAATTGGTGTATTTTTGTGTAGCCATTTTAATACTGAAGATGAAAGAAAAGATGTAGCATTTTCCGGCATATGATGCTTTATTATTTCAAGAAAGATACAAATGCAACGGAAACACAAAAAGAGGTGTGTGCAGGGTACGGAGCAGGTGCTACAACAGACGGAACGTGTCGGGAGTGGTCTGCAATGTCTCATGCTGGAGCTTTCTTGCTGCAGGAAGCTCCACGGTTGTGTTGGGTAGACCAACAGAAATTGATAGCAGTCAAATCAAGGTATTAACCGAGAACGATCAACATTCTGCCATGTGGGACATAGCCGACATACTCAAACTATCCAAATCGATAAAGTCATTGGTGAAAATGAAAAAAGCGTGTCTTTTATTTTACGGGGAAAAAGGCAGACCTTTTGGCCGACTCAGTGCAAGAGAGAGAGTGAGACAGTGGAAAGGGGGAGTGGATAACCCGCAAAGGGTGTATGGACGGGTGGATTTACCACTCAGAACAGCTGGAACTCCAGCCCAAGAGGTCTCCCAGGAAACCTCAGTGTCTTCCTACCAAAATCTGGAGAAGCTGAGGTCATTTACCACTGACCCCATCCCCTCGCTGGGGGACGTCGGTCCTGGTGGTGTTAGCTCCCTGCTACTCGCAGGTTGCGGTCGCCGGGCGGAGAAACCTGGGTGGCCACAGCAAGTCCTCAAACAAAGAGGCTGGGAGAGGGAGACACAGTCATCTTGCTGGTAGTTACCGCCCAGAGCAGCAGGCGTTCCAAGTACGGGCTGGGACAGGCGCTCTCGCTATACTATCTGTATATTCTTACATTACACGACAATCCCCAGGTACCGCTGCCGGGAGTGGGTACCGACGGGAAGGAGAGAGGAGTGGGAATGTAATTTGCACCAGGTAACATGGACACCTGCGGGTGACAAGGGCCAGGAACGAGGAATCCTGGATGTGGTCTGTGCTCTTTCTGTGCGACAGTGATTCTTCTATTCTGTTGCAGCTCCTCCTCCTCCTATTATCGAAACTACCACCATCCAAACTACAGTGTGATCACTAAGCTATTACACTATCACTAAGCTTATTTGCCCTTTTAACTTACGATATCTCCATTGCAATCGGAACTCAAATGTGAGAGACAGCCAGGCAGTGTTTTGGAAACTGGATGTTGATGGGGAAGAATCAGGAAAAGGGGAAGTAAATGAATTGAGCATGCTCCGAGAACAAGAAATGTATGCATGTATACACACATGTATGTACACATGCACACACATACATATACATGAAAACCTTCAGTCCTTCCCAGCTAAGACTCTGAGGTCTATGCCTCTGAAGTGTGCCCTCACATGTTTCTACCTAAAACTCCCACCAGACACGTGGACCCTGCAAAGACTGACAATGGCCCTCCGAGCAGCCACCTCGCTCTGCACCCGCACTTGGCCAATGATCCAGAAAGGCCAAGGTCTGTGGTTTTGACATTTGATTGATGCAGATAATACGTTCCAGTGTTTCCAGCTGTGTCGATGTGTTGCTATTTCACTTTTTTAGAAAAAAATACAAAACTATTTTTCTTTTCTTAAAGGGGAAAACAACCGGCGGCTTTCCGATGTGGTGAGAGAAAGCTCGGTATTTCCCGTTACCACCGGTGCTTTGCGGGCCCGGGCTGCTCACTGACGCAGCGTCTCAGCTCGGGCGCGGCATCCGGCTGCTCGGAGGAGTGACGTTTCACACAGTTCCCACCGGGACTCCCCAGAGAATGCACTTCCACACCTGATATAAATGCCACCTGCTCCTTCAGGTCGGATGAATTTGTTCCCGAACTTTCATAAAGCGGCAAGGCTACCAAGATGCTCCAGGTTACATTCTGGCCCTGGTCCCCACCTTGGCCACATCCTCATGGCAGTGTGGGTCCCCGCATGGACTTGCAGTGCCGGAAAGGCGGTGACCGCTGTCTCCCCAGCCCCTCGAGCTCACCCGCTCCCCCTGCCCAGGGCTCCGGCGCTCTCCGTGTGTGCGGTACTCCCTGGGCCCCTTTAGCTTTTCCTTGGTAGGGGAGCCGTAAGAGGCCACGGCCCTCTGGCCACGTGCCTGACGCACAGCACACGCACATTACGTGATGACTTTGAACACACAGGTGATGGTCCCCGACCAACTCCATGCTTGACAGTCTTCATCTCCATGAGATCGAGGGTTCCCTGTGGACAGCAAAGTGACCCCTTGTTTGTAACTATAGACTCGGTGCTTAAGGGCTGGGTGGGGTGCGAGGGTGAGGGTGTGGTTGTAAAACAAGCGCCTGGTATATGAACGTGCTTAATACGTACGTACCGTGAAATAAACTTAGCAGCCACATTGCGTTTCAAAGGTCAGAGCTGTGTGTAAGTCCTCCACCTCACCCCCAGTTTGCTATTCCTTGGAATCCTAAATAAAATGTCTTCACTCCCTGTAGCCCACATTTTGCAGAAGTCCTTGCACAAGGCAGGTACTTGCAAGATGCCCCCAACGGCTTTCACCGGGAGGTAGATTCCCGCATTGTTTGGCACCCCGAGGTGGGGACGGGTGAACGTGGTGTGTCCTCTAGTAACTGAAACCCCAGAACGACTCAGATTGATGACCCTGGATGGTAACCTTTGTTAGCTGTGCGATCTCGGATTGTGTCACTGAGCTCCACGTAAACACAAAGTTCCTCATGAGAAAATGTGACAATAACTAGTAATAGATAATAATAATAATGAAATTGAAGATTGAGTGACAGCAGCACAGAAGTTCCTGAGCAACACCTGATGTATAGTATCCGTGCATAATCCGTCTGATGAACATTGCAGTGTGTAAAATACACATTCTGCGTGAATACATTTTAATGGCGTGAGCGACATTCTGTATTTGGAAAGTTCCTCTGGCCTTCAAGTGGCAGGTGGCCCCGCCTCTACCCTCCCTCTGTCCCCTTTCAGCCCCATAATCACCCTGCACTCCGTGACTTCTCACTCACTTTTTGCAGCTAAATTGAGGGTCACAAGATTGACCTTGTTCACACATATTTATTAAGTGGAAAAAATTACAATTTTAATCCATTTCTTTGTTGCGTTTCCAAAACCATCCAATCTAAAAAATTTTCTACCCAAACACCCCTATAGTAATCGCCCTTTGCCCTAGCTAGGGGGAAAGTTCTAAAAAATAACCAGTTACGTGAGCATCATTTTTCCATTACTTTTTAAAAAAATTGGTATAATTATGAATTCACGTGAACTGTAAAACACGATAGGGAGATCCCGTGTGCATTTCCCCATTTTACCCAACGGGGGCCCCTCGAGGAACCGCAGGGCACATCACACCCGGGGCGCTGACCGTGACGGCCGAGGCGCAGAGCACGGTCTCCCTCGTGTTGTCCTTTTACCGCTGCCCCTTGAGCCCCGCACCGCGCCCGGTCCTTAACCCCTAGCAACCGCTCGTCTCGCTCCACCCCTGTGATTGTACCATTTCCCACAGCGCTGTGTGCGTGCCATTGCACTGTATGTGACAGTCTGGAATTTCTCTCCTTTAATCACACCTTTGTGGAGATTTATGCAAATTGTTGCATGCAACAACAGTTCATTTTACTGAGCAGGATGCCGTGGTGTGGACAGACTGAAGTTCATTCGGCTTTTCACCCGTGGAGGGACCCCTGGGTTGTTTCAAGTTTGGGGCTATGACAAAGAAAACTATTGCAAACACTTATGGGCACTTGTTTTGAACATAGGTTGTCATTTCTCTTTGATAAACATGGGGATGAAATGGATGGGTCACAGAGCAGTTGCATAGTCATTGTAAGAAAGCCCGTTTCCCGAAGCGTCTGTGCCAGGGGGCACCCTCGCTAAGAATTACCCGCAACCTGCGTCCTCCTCCTCCTCCTCCTGGTCGTTTTCCGTTGTCACGCTTTACACGCTCGTCTTTCTGGTAGGTCTGCGGTGACGCACCGTGTTTTCAATTTGCGCTTCTCTGGTGTCTGCCAGCGCCCAACACCGTTTCATGTGCTTGCTTGTCACCTGTCTCAGTTTACGACCTTTGTGTATTTTACGATGAGATTGTTTTTACCGTGGAGTTGCCAGGGCTCTTTGTTTCTGCCAGGCGTGTGGTTTGCAAACATTTTCCGCCCACCTCTAGGTCACTGTCTCGCCCGCCTCGCAGACCGGGAGTTGTTTTACTCTGGATGGGGCTGGAGGCACCCGTATTTTACACTATGAGTCTCAGTCTCAGCGCCGAGTTGGAGGGCACTTTGCCTAGTTCGAGATCTTTAAGATTCCCCCCATGTCTTTCCTCTAAAACTTTTGTGGTTTCACACTTTACGCTGAAGCCTCTCATCCGTTCTGAGTCCACGGTCATGGGAGTTGTGACATTTATAGGTCAAGGCCGTTCTTGTTCAGTTGCTTCAGCGCCATTTGTGAAAAAGACCGTCCTTCCCCACGTGAATGGCTTTCACCCTTTGGAAAAACATCAGGGGCACGCACAGGAGGAGTCCGTTTCCGCGCTCTCTCCTCCGTGCCGTCGCTCCGACGTGCCTGCGTCCCGGCCACCAGCACGCCGCCTTCCCCGTCCGCTCTGCAGCGCCTCGCAACCCGCTGGAGCATCTGCTCCCGTTAGCTTTCCCTTGCTCCAAGTTGTTTTGGTTGCCATAGTTTATCTGCCTTCCCAGATCAGTTTTGGAATATTGCATTTCAATGGGAACGGTGTTAAAGCCATTTTTCAATTTGGGGAAAATGGAAATATTTACTATGCTGTGTCTTCCAATTCCTTAACATGGTATTTCTCTCCATTTCTTTCGATTGTCATTGATTGCTTTAATCAGCATTGTAGAGCTTTTAGTGCACAGGTCCTAAATATGTGATATTAGATTTCCGCCTACGTATTTCAGTCTTTAGTGATTTTCCGTGGTACTGTAGCTTTAATTTTGGTGTCTGGGTATTCATGGCTAGTATACGCAAACACATTTCTTTTTCTATGTTGAGTCTGTGTTCCGTTATCTTACTAAATTCACTTCCTACTTCTAGGAATTATTTTCTGTGTTATTTAATATTTATATGCACAATTGCGTCATCTGCAAATACAAACAGCTTTATTACTTTCTTCTTTATCCGTGAGCCTTCAATTTCCCCTTCTTGTCTCATTACACGGAGGAAGAGCGGCTAGAGCAAACGTCTCGGCCTCCCTCGTGATCTTAGTGGGGAAACGTGAGCCCTTCCGTGGCATTTCCAAACACCAGGATGTCTGTAGGTTTGTTGTAGATACAACTTATCGAAACGAGGGAGTTCCCCGCCAGCCCTTGTTTTCTGAGAGCTATTACTGCGAACGGGTGTTGAATTTGTCCGAATGCTTTTCCTGCATCCATTTCCTGCATTGTGTTATTTTTTTCACTTCCATCCAATTCAGTGTATTTTTATTTCCTTGAGACTTTCTTTTGGCTCAGTCATTATTTAGGGTCTGCTGTTTAGTTTCCTAATTTTTCAAGGTTTGCAGTTAGCTGCCTATGGATTTTTAGTTTTATGCTTTTGTGGTCAGAGCATACATTCTGGATGGTTTCCATTTCTAAAAAGCGGCAGAGGTTTGCTCTCGGCCCAGGGTCCCTAGCGGCTGCCAGGGTGGGGGTGGTACCCGGGGCGCTGGAAAGATCGCGCAGCTGCTGCGGTTCAGTGGGTTCCTCTGCGCACGCACGGGCGGTCGCTTTGGCGGGTGCTGACTGTGGGGTTCCTGCGTATTCTTACTTGTTGTCTCTCTGGTTGCTCTGTCACTGTTGAAAGACTTTTCCCCGTCTTTAGTTGTGGGCTTCTCTGTTTCTCTTTTACTTCTGTCTGCTTGTCCTGCTTGGTGCGTCCTGCCTACACATTTGCCATTCCTCGGTCTCCGGGGTGTCCTGACCCTTTTATCATCACGCGATGCCCCTCTCTCCTCTGATAATTAGATTCGTTCTGAAATAGACTTTATCTGAAATTAATGTATTGGTCTTACTTCATGCTGATTAGTGGTGACATAGTATATCTTCTATTCTTTTATTTTCAAGCTACACATACCATTGTATTTTCAATGAGCCTTTTCTGTCAGACAACACATGGTTGAGTCAGGTTTCTCAAATCTACCTTCCCAGTTTCGGCCATTTAACTGGCATGCGTAGACCCTGTACATGGAGTGTACCTGTTAATATGTGAGGGCTTACGTTGGCCCTCTTATTTTGAAGACTTTTTGTTTCTTTTCTCTGGGGTTTCCCTTTTATGTCATTCTTTTGGTCACTTGGACATTTGGGGGAGTGTTTTATCGACGGTGTCATATTATTTAGCCCTTTGTATAGTTTCTGCAGCGGGGACTCCGGGTCAGCGTTACAGGTCCACGCGGCTTACCTCTGAGCCCCGCTGTTGAGGTCTCACCTGTCCCGGTTAACAGGGAACCCTTGCCTCCCTTTGTGGTCCTGTTCCCGCCGCCGTTCAGAACAGAATCATCTTAAATACTTCCCTCTGCACATTCGTCACCCCTCAGAGTGCGCTACAACTTCTAGCAGCCTCGAACGGAACTTGGAAAATTGAATGAGGAAAGAGGAGGTCTATTGTCGTTCCCCATACCTTTGCTTCCTGTGCTTTTTCTCATAGATTGCCTCCCCCGGCTCTCACACTTGGCCCGAAAGTTGATAAAAAGTTGCCATCGTGTCCTTCCCGCAGGGCAGCAGCCGCAGTGTTATCAAGTCTGCCCCAGCTCAGAGGCTGCGGAATGGCGAAAGCAGAACTCGAATTCCGGATCCAGAGCTCTCTTTGCTCCCACAGACCGCCCCTCCGCAGACCCACGGCAGGGGCAGAATCGGGGCCCATCGGGGCCCCGCGGGGCGGGCAGCCGGCACGGAGTCCCAGCTCCGCCACGTGCAGGTTCCGTGACTTAGCACAATGACCGTCTCCGTCCCGCTCCTTTCACCTCTGCAGAATGGTAACGAGAACACGCGTCTTACGGAGTCGCCGTAAGAACGAAAACTCAGAGGGCGTGACACTGGCGCACAGTGAGTCGGTTTTCATTACAGCCGGACCCAACTTTGCACCCCGGAACTCTACGGACAGGGTCAAGTTGGCACGCCTGGGACCCCAGAGACCGGCTCGATGGGGGCGGAAGGTGAGGCCGAGGGCGGCCCCCCAGGGATGCACCTGGCTAGTTAACGCCGAGCCACAGTGGGTTCCTCTAACGTCACACGGGACGGCAGAGGGGCTAGCCGGAAGGTTTGGGCTGCCATGGGGGGAGAGAAGCCATGTTTGTGAAAGATTAACCGCGTCAGAGCGTGTGTGTGAAAAATGCCCTGGAGGCCGAGAAGCCTCTTTGACTTCGCACACCTGTCCACGTCTACCAAGTTGACATGCGTATCTCCATGGTCCATCTTGCATGAGAGCTTTGGGATAGATCAGTTTTTATAAAAATCAAGCTAAATTTCCAAATAGCACATTTGAGTTCAAGGATTCTTTGTTCGTTGCAAGTAGTCCCAGCAATAAGAAGATTAATTTCCAACTGCTCTGCATGTATGGTTGTAATGTGCTCCCCAGAAACACAATTTCACATTGTACCACTGGAGGGGAACAGATTGAACTCAATTATTTCATTCTCTCCCTTATTATTGAAATATTGAAGCACAAGAAAGACACCTTCCCCCCCTCCTAATTGCTTGTTCTCTAGCTGCTGCTATATTGTTGATTTTCAAAATTTCAAATGTTGATGTTGAAGTGATGATCTATATTTCCGTAACACGCGCCAATGTCAGAAATAGAAGAATTGTACAAGAAAGCACATAATAAATCCAGAAATCTCCTACCCCTGCACTTCCTCAGCAGGAACAAACATGGGTCAGGAACGGAGAAATAGATACACTTGGATCTTCAAAAGGAGCATGGGGCCATCTGTCATCGCTGGCAAGCGGGGTCGTCCGGGGCTGCATGGGGCTGGTGACTGCACCCGGCCCCCTGGCCCGCGAGGAAGGCTGAGATCAGCGGAACCTCGGCGGCGTGGCCAGTTTTGCCCAGCTGTGTGCCTGGCGTCTTGCCACGCAAGTGAGGGATGTCTGTAAACATGAATAAAGAAACAAATGAAGAATCAGAGGGAGAGAGAAAATGTACTCAGGCACCACACTGCTTTTCTCACTCTGCGCGAGGCTCCTCGGGGTTCTCAGGCTATTGTGAAACTTTATTTAGGGAGTAGCTTCCGATGAATACTTTCGTAAACCGACACTGTCATCTGTGTAAATAGCACCTTAGGTTTGTCTGGTACCTTACAGAACCTCGCCGCCCACCATCTCATTTCAGACAGTCCGCAGGGTGAGAGGCGTCTTGACCACGGATGACGTACAGACGGAATACGTGAGCTCAAAGAAATTCTCCAACCAAAACAAAACAGCAGAGCCCATGATTTCCAAAACTGTCCCTTGGACCACGGTCTCAGAATCGAAATCCAATGCGTCACTGCTACTCGTATAACGAAGGGCGAGCGGTCACCCGAAATGGAGAAGTCTGGAATGGAAATGTCACAGTGTGGTGGTGACCGAGGTGGGGTGCTGTGACGGTTAATTTCGTGTGTCACCTGACTGGGCGAAGGGATCCCCGGCAGCAGGTAGAGCACTGTTTCTGGGTGTGTCTGTGAGGATGTTTCTGGAGGAGATTAACATCTGAATCAATAGACCGAGTAAAGGGGACCCGTCCTCCCCACTGTGGGTGGGCCCCAGAGAGAAGGAAGAAGACAGGGAAGGATGGAATCGCTCTCATTCTTCCCGAGAAGGGACGTCCATCTCCTCCTGCCCTTGGTCATCGGACCTTCTGGCTCCGGAGCTTCTGAAACTTTTCCCGGTGCGCCTCCCCCTACTCAGGCTTTGACCTTGAACTAAGTGATATGACCAGGTTTACTGGTTCTCTAACTTGCCAATGGTAGATCTTGGACTTCCAGCCTCCGTAACCATGTGAGACAATTCCTATGATAAATGTCATCATGGATAGCAACATATAATTCATTGGTTCTGTTCCTTTGGAGAACTGTGACTAGTACTGATGATTTTTCCAATTTTATGACTACTTATAAGCTCTCGTTCTCCTCTAAAGATGTGATTTCTGTTCTCCTCCCAGCAACCACCCCACCATTTTGAGTATTTCTATGAACTTCTGTTTTTTTTAATTCCATGTGTTATAACATTATTATGATGATTTTATTGTGATTATTATTTAAATCGTTCTATGTTTGGCTAGGGTTTGGGCTTCAGACAAATTTCTGACTACTTAACATGTTCCCATCAGCCTTCAATAGCTCCTGTACTTCCTGGCTTGCCCTAAGATACCCTCGGCTTGCCCTGGAGTTTTCCAACCACAGACCGAGGCGCAGCCCTTTCTCCAAGGAGCCCTTGTTTTTTGATGGGAAATGGTATCTAGACACCAAGACCCGGGCACCCAGGGTTTATTGCCGCTGGACTGTCTGAGCAGCTCCCAATCCAGTCCAACCTGTTGACATGTCCCCCCGTATCTGTATGTCTTTTCTCACAATTAAAAGCCTGGTTTCAACAGCATCAATAAATACACTCGATTTCTCCACCACAATGGCTTCGCTGCGCAAATTCCACTGTCAACTATGCTGCAAATGTAAAGTTCAAGAATTTTTGCAGTGTTTGAAAAATTTCCTTGGATTCTGTTTCATGACAGGAGTAGCTGCAGGTCAAGGGTCGGCCAGCCCATTTTATCTCCAAGGAGCAAAGGAGTGACTCTCGTTGGCTTCTTTCATCACAAGCTCTGTAATCACCCCTTTTCCTGCGTTTCCCTCTCTCTCTCCTGGTTTACACCCCATTGCAAATGTGAGAATGCTCTTCACTAGCCGCTGGACAAAGCCGGCCGGGTGTGGCTCACCAGCCGTCACTGCCGGCCCTTAACCTAAGCCACTGAAACGGAGGTGCTGTCCCCTGGTTTTTCTGCTATAGTTTACACATCCAGAGTGACTTTTCTAAGACGCAAATTTGATCCTGCCAGTCCCACTTTTTAGAAGCAGTTTAGAAGCGGAGGGGGCCCTGTGAGCGAGGACCGTTGTCCCCATGGGCTTGGACCAGCGCCAGGGCTATGGACTGGGAGGGAGCAGGCACTATGGTAAATGTGGGGAAGGAGGAGTGCCCCCTCAATTCTCTGCAGTTCTTCCCGTCAGGATCGAGTGCACTTTCCCAGCACTTGAAAGGAGCCTTGGACACGTGGCTTGTATTGGCCAGAAGCTGCAAAGTCCTTCCACGTTGGTACGGATCCTGGTCTGTCACTGGGCACCTCGTGATAATCATCGGAATAGGATCCTGCTGGCCTCTTGGAGGCTGGGGGGCTGGCCTGCAGGGAAGCCCAGCCCGGCCAGCTTAGACCGGTGTGTGGGCGGGAACGTCCCAGGTCACCCAGCTCCAGCCAAGCTGTCCCACGCCAGACTCCCCACGGAAGCCACAGAATCCTGGGAAATAGAAGACTTCTAACCATGATTATCCTTTCATTGTTTAAGCCACTATGCTTGGGCAGGCTGTCTGTGTGTGGCAGGGTGGCATTTCAATGTGTCGGCCTGGCTAGATTGATCTCCGTTTCACAAAGTTCCCTTTCCCGAGGGTTTCCTCTCAGGATGGGCCACAGAGGAGATTCTGTCAAGATGCGGAAGGCAGAGAAGAGAGGCGTCAGCGGCTTCGTAACTGCCATGCATTGTTGCTGAGCTGCCCTCACCCTGGTGCCCTGTGTGGGTTCCGTCCCTCCTCCTGGGATTCTCGCTCATGCTGTGGGGCTCCAGCCTGCTTGTGACACCCCTTCCTGACTCCCTGCCCCACAAGGACTTCAGATCCGGACTGGGGACCCCGCGCTCTCAAGGCTGCCTGACAGCCCCAAACCTGTGTAAGCCAGTTCCTCATGACGAATACCTCCTATGTGTCCCTGTGGTTTTTTTCTAGCTGTACCCTGACTGCTATGTATATGACAATAGGTAATACCGAAGGCTCGGGGAGAATACGGGGGTCATGGGTCACCTGGCTCATTTTGGAAGGTTTCAGGGGGAAGAAAGACAAATGGGGGTCTGAAGAAGTTTCAGACTTGGAGATTCAAAGGGGAGCTGTTTATACACCATGAAACAAGAGAGACCTTCCCTTCTTGCCTTCTGTCGGAGAGTTGAGGTGATGGAATCTGCACCAGACGCTATAGACACCCTGCTCTCCAGGATCAACTTGTCAACCCTTATTAGTAAACAGGGTGAGTTTCCAATACCAGCAATAGCTCAGGCAGGCGGTTTGGGACCCGGGCCAGTTAATTTCAGATAACAGTCTCTATCGGATCCCTTATAGTTGCATGTTGATCTTCTCATTTTATTATGATTGCTATTGTTACTCCTAATGAATTCTGGAAAAGCAGAACTCTCTGAAGAAGGAGAAATGTGAAAGATTCCGAGCTCCGAGGAGAGACCCAGACCCAGTGTGCCACCCTTCATTGGCGCACCCCCCAGCTTTTCATCTTCGAGAGCTGGCTTCCAGTTTGTATCTCGAACTTGTGGCAGCGTGAACGCCCTCTGAAGTCAGCCTTCAACGTCCCGCAGTTGTGGGGCAAATACGGAGGCTCGCTACCCCAAAGGATCACATTAGGAATGTGTTGCACTGCGGGTCAGGAGCTGGAGTCCGAGACTCTGGGGTTATACAATGGAGCCCAGTGAGTTGAAAAGTCACACGCGTATTATAAGCAGATTCTTTGCTCTTGGTGGTTTCTTTGAAGGGCATTGCAGCGCACTTGCGTTCTCTCAGGGAAATCAAGTTCTGTTCCTGCCGGAGTCCACCCCAATCACATCCTGCGGCAACCTAGTTTTTGGTTGCCACTCATGGGCTTGAGGATAATAAGGAAAACGTCCTACGTGAAAAGCTGGAAATGACTGTCTTTGGTGTCTTCAAACTATGGACTCAACATATTTCTGGGCAGTTCAGGGCACCTTCCCGAAGAGAAGGTAGGAATAAATATAAGACATAAATATAAATAATATGAATATGCATATGAATTTGAATATAAAAAGATTCACTGGGGTGAGGCCAGCATAAGTGATCGCAGCTCACACGCCCACCACGTCCTGGGTCCCCTCCAGGACACTGCCAGGCGGATGCTCTGTGGGGCCCGACTGGCCCGGTGCAAGCGGGACTCACATCCTTGTCCCCTCGGCTGCCCCAGTGCTAGGAGCGTAACCACAACGACACCGATGAGCTCCTCTGAGCCTTGGGTGTTTGCTGGGTAACATGGCAAGAAAAAAAAATACACTCCGGGGGGTTGTGATGAAGATAAACTCCTGCTAAGAATTTCAAATCTTAATTTCTCTTCAGAAAGAATGGCATTAAATAGCAAGCAAGAGCACTGCGACACGTTGAGCGAGACGCCACGGAAGACGAACTACTTTTTGGACGAGGGGACTTGCGTGTTCATTTAGTCCTAGACGCTGCGAATTACGTAGCCCGCCCTGCCTCTGGGTTAGTTAAACTGCACACTCTTGCAGTTTCGGCTAGAGCATCACCGCCCGGAAGAGGCCTTTCCTGGGCCCGCAGCCCCGCTCGTTTCCTCTCCCTGCAGGGTCCCCTGTCCCGCCAAGTGTGGTCCTTTCCTTATGGTCATTTCTCATTTCTGCGTCTCGCTTCTCCTCTTGACGAACAATACCTCAATGTCAAGGGCGCCATTTTTTTAATGTGACATTCCGGTTATAAACAGTGTATGTAGCTCAGTTTTTTTTTTAAAATAAAGAGTGAATTAAACACAGTAAGTTCACAATCGGGAAGTGCTAGATCTAATTTTCATTAGGGAAAACCAGCTTCAAAGAAACGGCAGTGGAATTTGGCTGGGATCTGGAAACCTGCCGTCCAGTTGGCTGGAGGCTGGCAGAGAGCCCCTCGCCTGCTGGGCCGCTCGGGACTGGGTTTACCCTACCATAAAGGGGGCTGCTCACTTGTTCAGGAAATGCTATTGAGGGTCTGCCACGAGTGAGTGAGTGTTGCTGGCGTGGGGGGTGTATCGGTCAACGGGAAAGGCAGCCCCCGGTCCCTGGGTGCATCCGTCGCCCGGGGACGGCACTTTCGACTGGGTGTGTTCAGAAGGCCACCACGCAGACATCGTCGGGAGGTCTCGGCTCAGCACAGGTGCGTTGCCACTTCGAGATTTCCTTCCCGATCTCACCTTCTTTGGGGGAAACTTTAGAATCTTGTGGCAATCAGCTCTTGCCCTGAGCCTGGAAGTCTCAGAAGTTATCTAGGAATTGAAATCTCTGGTCACCAAATTAGTGACTGACAACGGCATTTGCCTTTCTTGTCTAAAAATAAACGAACCCGTGTGAAGTCTGGAAAGACCATTTACCCTATGGATCTGGTGCCCAAACACAAGCTGACAAGTACCGGTTGCCAAGTGTCCTGGGATTTAAGAAGCGCAGGGTTTCAGAGGAGAATTTCCCACTGTCGGAGGGAAATGAAGCGCAGAAAAATTCGGAACACGTGCACTTGGGAGTGTGCTCGGGTACCGACCTCTGACCTCTCAGCCAGTGTTGAGCCGGCCTCGCCACAGTTCCATCTGATGGTCTTGGTTCCTCAGCTCCCAAACCATCAGCCCACAGGTGACAGGTGAGATCACAGGAGGAGCTGCAGCTACTCCACAAACCGCTGGTGCCACGGAGGGACGAGGGGAAGATAGTTGGATGAGGGTGGAACCAAGAAGGAAGCTAATCCTGAAGCCGACGCTGGAAGCAGACGCAGCAAAGGGGATGGCGAGGACCGGCAGATGCACCCAGGTTTGGGGGAGGAAGGGCGGAGGTGGCTTTTCTTGGTTGCATTCTTGAAGTGTGACTTTCTCCTTAGGTGGAGAAACACAATCTTAAACTCGTGGTTTCCCAAACTTCTAATCAGGTCACCTGAGAAGATTTTAAAGGAAATGGTTGCAAGACCAGAAATACATTTTTTTTTTTTTTAAAAAACAATGCCCAGGATTCCAATGCACAAGCCGCAATAATATTTGATTATTTTCTTTTTGCAAAGCTATAATTCAGAACGGCTTATAAAGTAGCACCATCCACTCCTTGGGCAACTCGGAGTCGGCACAGAACACACAGAATTACACCAAGATCTAGCAAGAAGAATGCATTTTCTCATTAAAGCATGTCACCATGGATTTAAGAAAACTGGCAGAACAGGACAAAATAGATTGAGTCAATAAAGAGAAATGTTTTCATAGCTGCGTAAATGATTTCGACACAGTCCTCAGAGCATCATGGACGGGGAATTGGGCATCCGACTGAATTGTGGAAGATGAGAGTAATGAATAACTGTGCAGGCTTATTATTATTTTTTCATGCAAGTTTATCAGCCAAGTGCTCCTGCATTCTCGCTGAATTTCTCGGGAGAGCAGACGCCCGGCTGGAGCGCTGCGCAGGACCCGTCTGTCTGCGGAGGCGAAGGTGCTCTGCTTGCCGTCCTGGAGAGCGCGCCGGGCCTGGGGAGGGAGTTAGCAGCACAGGAAGGCGCGTGGGAAGAACCCGGCAGGTTCACCCCACCTGCAGGGTGAAAGCCGGGGTCTCAGAGGAACATGAGGCTGATCGCAGGCGGCTGAGAGGCTGAGTGGCACCACCTGCAACTGTGTTCGTCTGGAATCAGGTCCCTCAATGCAACCGCCCTCCTGGGCTTCCGGTGCGGCCTTTTCCACTCCGTCCAAGGTCTCGCTGTGGGGCTTGGCCCAGGCGGCGTGACATCCAGTGTGCACACCGAGGAACGGCCCCCCGGGCCTGCATTTCGAGTCCTCCGCCCCTCACAGAGCTGGTCTGCAGGGTCCAGACCTGCATCATCTTGCCACTGCTCCTTCCTCACCCCGCGCCGACCCTGTTCGCTGTCTCCCAAGCAGCCGCGAGCCCTTTCTCTGCGGTCCTCCGAGGGGCCAGCGCTTTTCCCCGGATCTCACGCAGTGCTGCTGGCTTAAGTTACAAGACACTGATCTCTGAGGCACTTGCCTTTCCTTCCGCTCCACTCAAGATAATACTCTGCCCCAAGGAAACACACGGAGAAATGGAAGTCTGACCCGGTTCCCCGACAGTTTAAAATTACTCGGCAGTGGCCACCAACAGTGAGACCCAAGGCCTCTGCTGTCCCAGCTCCTTCGAGCCACGCTTGCCTTCCCCTCCTGACCCAGGGCCCAGGCTGTCGAGTACAGTGGCCAAGAACCCCGATCCTAGAGTTGAGGGGTGTGGTCCCTATGCTGGACCTGCCGCTTACGCTTTGGCTGCAATTTGGTGTCCCGGTGTTCTCGTCTGTGACGTAAGGATGAGGAATATTGACGACAGAAGACCCCCCACACGGCTCTGGCTGGTAGCAGCTAATGTACGTGCGGACTTATTAAAGTGCTTCGTCAGTACGACGTGCTCGAAGACTGTAAGGGTCACTGTTGCTTTTTAACTCTTCCCCTCTGTTCACCTTCCTGTTTTTGGATGCACCCTCCCTTCCCAATATTTTCATGGGTGTACACATGTCTCCTCCCGTGCCAAGAAGCCTAACTTACCTGCCAGTGCAGTTTCCGCTTTCTGACGCTTTGCCGAAAAGCTTTCTCTGATCTTCAACTTCACCCACACAACCCCCAGCCGTGCGCTTTAAGTGCCTGGGCTCTGCGCTCGGTCGCAGCGGCCTGTGTTCTGCTCTGTGATAACGGAACTTGCAATGACGGACTTGCTGGCCGTCCCTGTCCAAAGTGTGTTCTTCCAGGACGTCTCGACCTAGTGCCCTCACCGTGGAGCACGCGGCACACTCTCAGTGTGCTTGTCAGCTGCGTGCACGAGGAAAAAAGACTCTTGAGGTCGCCATGGGGAAGAGCACAGAAGTGAGCCAAACCGGGGGCTTTCCCCACCCAAGGTGTCACCAAGGTAGACAGAAAAGTAGCGAGTGTTTCGTTGGTCTCCTCCCGGGGTCAGGAGTCCGGGCAGGTGAGTGCAGGCTCTGTCTCTCTTTCAATCTCACGCTGCCCCTGTGCTGAGGGCCCGTGGCGTGGGGAGAGGAAGGTGAGCTAAGCGGACGAGAATGTGGGAATGGGAGACCAAAAGAAAGTGGGGAACTTAGACAGGTTCCCCAGTGTTGAGAATGAAGCCGGAGGCTCAAAATGCCAGGAAGACAGTCTTTGAATAACCGCAGCTCTCTCCAGCGAGGGGGAGGCTCTTTCCCACGTGATCAAGGGTCTGAATGAATGAGGTCTGTCCCTCCGCTCGCCTGTTCACGCAGCAGAGGCTGAAGATCAGGGCCTACACTGTCAGTCCTAGGAGAGGGAGGACGCCTGAAGTGGCCTGATGAAGCGTGTGTGTGTGTGTGTGTGTGTGTGTGTGTGTGTGAAACTGGGATCTCTCTCCTGACACACACTGGCCGCAGTGACGCCCGCCCGGATTCTGGTAACCAGGGCTCACCTGCGACGATTGTAAATGTCCTTCACCCCACCTTCTTCTTTGGGCTGAAATTCGCTTTCTTAGTGGCTTTGTGATGTGTTATCTGGCAAGACCGAGTGACATGTCTCAGAGTCCTACCTGACTCCTGATGTTTGCTCTTAGGATGGACCCCCAAGGACCTCTTTGGGGGCTTGGGGGGAGAGACAGGAAGCAACAGTGTTTTAAGCCCCTGTGTTCTGTTGCTGGTCCGTCGGCTTCATCGGCGTGAAGTAGCCCAGCTCTCACGCCCCCCTTCTCCTTCAGCCCCTCCGGCGCCCGTAGGTCGTCGGGGATGCAGCCTCGGCCAGACGGGGCAGAGAGCGCACCTCGCCCGGGTCGGAGGGGGAACAGCTGATCGGAGCCTCCATCCCTCCTCGGGGGCGTCCTGCTGCTGCTTGGAGGCTCCGCCTGCCCTTCCCCGCGCCCTGTGCATCTCTTTCTTCCTGGCCGCTCCACCTGTGGGCTCCAAGCTCCAAGGTCAGGGGCAGCGAGGCAGAGCGGCTCACCCGCTCCACAGTCGTGTACCCCAAACTCCTGTTAGCAACCCCCGTTCCCATCTCCACCTCTCTGTTATCTCATTGCCTCTCTTTCCGTGTCTGTGTGTACACACACGTACACACACGTACTTATATGCATATGCAGGCACATGTAGGCACATTACGCATATATGAATATTCATGAGCTGGTGCCGCTGCTCCGGTTGAATTCTGACTGACACGGCTTTGTTTTCTCTGTGCTTCTTCAAGGCGTGTCTTCTACACGGAAGGCAAAGGTCTTACTGCCGTTTAGTCAGTCACAGTCCTGACCACGGGTCCCCTCAGAACCTGCCGTCCCCCGCACGTTCTCGAGTCCGTCCCATTCAGTGACAGCATCACAGACGAGTGCGGAAACCGGGGATCTCACTTGAGTATGCTCACAGAGGCCATCAAAGAACGTTCATTGTTCCAAATCTAGTGACTATTTAGGGGACTCGATACTGGCCCTGAAAGCCCACCCATTTCGTGTTATTTTTATTAACTAGCGATTGCTCAGCTTGTGGTGACGAAAAAGTCATGTTCTGATCACTTTCATCTCAGGATTTTGGCACTCTTTTCTGGAAAACAAAAGAATAAGTCTAAGCCATTTTTTTTTTGCATGTCCAGCCTTCCAAAACCCCAGAACAGTCACGGTGCTCCCCTAAATCACACGTTCTCCGGGGCCTGTCGCTGCCCGCCCCTTTGGGGAGTGCTGGAGAGCGCCCCCAGGACTTTGTTCTCAGCGAGGCGAACCGTGCCCCTCTCTAGGGCACGCGGCCTGCAACAGTCTCAGGTCTGTGGCTCTCGTCCCTTGGAGAACGGGATCTTGGTGCCCTGTGGTTTTGTCATACATCACTACACAACCTCGAGGCTTTTTAGTCAAAGTGAAGCACTTAGTAGCCCTGGTGTCACAGTAGTTTGTCCGTGGTGTACTTTGAAATTAAGCTGGGAGTGCAGTTTGCTCGTGTGAACCCCCAGACTGGCCGTGGAGAAGCGTGGCAGCCAGCTGGAGAAGCAGGACTTGATTTGTGGCAACCTTGCTGGGTGGCTTAGCTGCGGTAATGAATAGCACACTCCCTAAACGCAGAGAAGTAGTAACTGACAATAGAAAAATCAGTAATGCGTGGAAACAGCCCTGTGATTTGCTGGTGCTTGAGCCGTCCCCACACCGCGGGGTTCAAAGCTTGCTTAAAAACCACTTTCGAGGACCGCGAGGTGCGTGCACGCGAGCCGCTGTTGTGGAGGATGAGGCCGTCAACCAAACTCACATTCACGGTCTAACAATTACCGAGGCGACTCGATTCCACGGGACGGGACGTTCACAGGGACGGTCAGCCAAGCTGTCGCGTAGCTTCTCGACCGCGCCAACAGTTCTCTTCCCCGACACACCGCCTTCGTCCCTGGGGGGTCGGGAGTGAAGCAAGCATGGCGCCGCCCTCTTGGTCGAGGAACAGGACCTGGCCTGCCGTCTCCTTGAACACCGGGTCGACAGGGGACAGAGCGACGGCGAGCGTCCGCGCCGCAGGGTGGCAGCTGACTCAGGGTCCTGGAGAGGGAACGCAGCTCCATCCAAGACGAGGGTCGAAGGGGACGTTACAAAAGGGTTGAGAACATAAGTGAGTGTGAAGAGGGATAGGGGAGGTCCTGGGGCTGAGCACAGGGCTGCAGTGAGACAGGCCCTGGGGGGTGAGGGGGAGAAGGAGCCGATGCGGACAGGGCTGCTTCCTTGGGTCCCGTGAGTTCTCAGCTCTTCCCTTCCCCGCTGCTGCTTTGTTCGGTTGCCGCCTGCTGCCCAGCCCCGCCCCCTGCGCTCGGCCCTCTCTCTGGAGGGTCCAGGGGTCCTTCCGGGCTGAGTGGCACTGGGGACCACCCCACACTTCTCCTCGCCAAGCACCTCTGAATCTTGTTCCCAAATGTGACGGAGCCGGGACCATGCCCACAGGACCCGAAGGGAGTCCTCAGTCGGCATTTTCTGCCTTTGTCACCATGGATGGATTTTACACCCCCACACGGCTCAGACCCCTCATCTCTCCGCACAGCCCCGGGGTGGGCTGATGGCCTCGGCCCCCAGGCACGGAAAGAAGGGGACCGCGTTTCAGTGACTGCTCAGGTTCTTGTGAAGAACTAACTGTTCCTGAGCGTGGGGCTCAGATGGCCCTTTTGGAATGGGTCAGGGTGTCCCCGCCCTGAGGTTCAGGCACTGTCACTCCATGGGTTCAGTGCCCCCCACTGCCCCCCCCCACACAGACAGGCACCAGTTTCAGTGGAGTCTCTGCACTCAGTCGCCTCCAATAACAGCTCGCACCCCGGCCTGGCACCCTCGCCCTGCCCCAGCACGCCTCCCAGCTGCGCTTCGTGGTTTGACTTTCTTACTCCCTACCCGCTCTGCCCAGCCGACTGCCAGCAATCTATCTCGAATGACTTTTCAAATGGGGGCGTCTTGTGTACCGTGTGCTTCAGTTGGCAGTGTTTATACCGGACAAAGATTTAAATCTTCTGTGACAAGCATTTGGGTAAATAAAGTACTCTTCACTAGGGTCATCTTTGCAGCCATCAGAAGGTTTAATCAAATATGTAATGCTGTTGGAAATGACCGTTAATGAACCAAAATGCAGAGCCACGTGTATGATCTAATCAGAACCATAGAATAACATGTGCCTAACGATCCTAGAAGGAAAGGCTCCAGACTGCACTAGTAACGCGCCTCCATCCTCCGAAAGAGGGACCCTGCCCCAGCTTTCCCCAGACATCATCTCCGTCCACAGAAGTGTCTGCGTCGCAAAGAGAACGTGCCTCCCAGAGACGCCCCCAACCCCCGCCCCGTGTCTGTGTTCCCAGGGCCTCTCCGTGCCCCTGCCGAAACGGCCCAGGCTCCTCCTCAAAGCTGTCCTTACAGGTGTGCGTCGGCATCACGAAGAGGTGACCCGGAGACAGACATGTTGGCGTCTACACGTCGGGTTCAGGTTTGCCAGCTGGATTACGTTCAATGGGGACAAGCCTGCCCGTGTGACGCCCCCATGGAAGGGGCCAGCACTGGGGTCAGAGGAAGGGACGAGCTCCGCTGCTGTGTGAAGGTCAGAAACTCCTGGGACCCTGAGGTTTCACTGTTTGACTCTGAACTCCCGGGTCACTATTTAGATGGATCTGTCCAGAGAGGGGGGAAAATATATCTTACCCTTAGCTTGTCCGTTTGATTTACGACGTTTAGATATTCAGAGATATGGCAAATGGGCTTCCATTTTTATACAGTTGGCACCAGTCCAAGTCCGAGCGCAGCCGCTAAGGTGTGAACAGCCATTTATTTCATCTGTGACAGGAAGGCTACTGCTTCTGCTTTTCCCTTCCTTCCTTCCTTCCTTCCTTCCTTCCTTCCTTCCTTCCTTCCTCTTCCCTCCCTTCGTTCTACCACCCTCTCTCCCCTCATCCTCCCTCCCTCCTTCCCTCCCTCCCATTACTAAATCCCCATTTTTTGAATCTTCACAACTTTTCATCACATGTACGTTTATCAAATGGCAAAATAAATTTTAAAATATTCTGCAGCAGTCAACAGATAGGATGCACAAGACGTTTTGAGATAGGCTCGCTGGTGAGAGAACCCAAACATGTGTGGCCCCAGGAAACGCAGATAAAACTGACTGGGAAAGGAAGGGCGGGGCGGGGAAGAAGGACTCCGCGATGTGCTCGGAGCTCCCGCTTTACGCCGGAAATGCTAATCCCACAGCAACAGAGGACAGGGCAGAAAGAAATTAAATCCGTACCCACACCAGTGTTGCTGCGAAGGCTGATTAGAAAGCTTTTGCAAGGTTCACTGTCCAGGAGACACGGTTGATCGGAAGCGTCCATAACAGGAATGAGCGTGAGAAATGAACGAGACCCCGTTTTTGAAGTCAGGGATCCGTCAGTGCTGGGATGATGATGCTACAGGAATGGAAAGTATTATGGTTTCGATGGACTTATCCCAACGCCTCCTTTTATCCTGTCTTTTATCGCTTTTCTCTTCCAGCCCAATGGATTTCTCCGATAAAAATGTTCTAAGAAATTCACCTGGGCTTGATGTTAAGGGGGCTCCTTTTTTTCAAGTTGCTGTCTTGCTCCCGAGGAAGGCAGGGGAGATGCAGTTTGAATAAATGAGGGAACTTTTTGGGGATAGACCAGGAGGTGGCAGAAGGAAGCTCAGGGGAGGTGAGAACAAGGTCCCTTGGTCCTCTGACCAAGAGCTTAGCAAGTTCTGGAACAATGCCGATTGGCAGTGCGGGGCTGGGCCCTCGGGTTGCCCCTCTTAGGGTGCAGCGACAGCTCGGTCGCTTGCCCGTTGTTGCGGTTTTATGTACTTAGGTGCTGGCAAACCTTCACCACGCTCTTCCTTCACCCAGGCTCTTCCGTGTGAAACTCGGCTTCGACTCTGTACCGCGTTGCCAGCGTTTTAGCCAGAGAGCAAATCCTATCTATGCCATGTAACAGGTTCACAGCTCAACTGTATCTAATAAATCCAGGAAGACCCCAGAATTTGATTCCTTTTGATCACTCCTATAAAAGATACACTCAGTGTTCTTCTGCATGGAGCTTTGGTTCCTGGGAGTAAATGCTAATTTCAAAAGTGTTGCTACCCTGGCTGCTGTGGCTCAGTGGACTGAGTGCCGACCTGTGAACCAAACGTTCACTGGTTCGATTCCCCATCAGGGCATATTCTTGGGTTGCGGGCCAGGTCCCCGGTGCGGGGCATGTGAGGGGCAACCACACACTGATATTTCTGTCCCTCTCTTCTCCCTGCCTCCCCCTCTGATGAAAAATAAATAAATAAAATCTTTTTAAAAAAAATGTTGCTGTTTTATGACAGTGATTGGACTTACTAAATGTTCTCAGCTCCTAGAAACACACAAAGGAAGAGGCTGTTTTGATAGGCTCCTTACCTGCTGGAGAGAGACACGCGGGACAGACGGACTCAGAGCCTTACGAAGCATTTACCGTTGCATGATTCTAGTTGACGACAAAACCGGGAAGCAATGACTCTCTCATGTTCCCTTGTGTCCACCTTTAAAAATACAGGCTTACGTTAATAGAGGAAAGAAGGTAAATGAGCGACTCTTGCTACAAGTAAGGCATCAGGCGTAAGGAAATGAAGTAAGTGGTTTAAAATGCATTTCCCTTGGAATTTCTTGCCCTGAATACTAAACGGCCACTTGCCGAGACCTGGGGGCAGGAGGGAGAGAGGAAAGTAAGCAGCCTTCCAACGTCTGGACTCCAGTAGAATTCCTGTTACCCTTTGCACAAACGTGTTACAGTGATGATTTCTCGAGGAGAGAACAAAGATAGATTAATTTAAACCTACATCAAAATTCGAACATGCGCCAAATTTGTTTTGCCGCTCTACAGATGTAGAATTCAAGTTTTCTCTTTCATTCCACAGACCCACGTGAGTGCCATAAATAAATGAGTGGCTTCTTTACAGGTCCTAGTTATCTCGTCGGTAATAATGGAGTTACAGTTTACCCTCCTCAGAGCGGCTTGAACATGTTTTGGGGGCTTAGTGTTAAGTGGAAAATAATGGCATTGCATTAACACCCAGGAGACATGTAGGGTTGGTCTCTTCACTTTGCTTTCTCTCGATAAATATTTAGGACATTTTTGATAGAGTTTATATATATGACTGCTATCATTTTTCCTTATTGCAACTAACCTGTAAGCGTTGTCTGTATTTCTCAAAAAAGAGCTGACGTGTTTAGAGAAATTGTCCTAGCTGGGTTTCAAGTAATTTTCCTTTATTGTTTTTCTTTTGTTGTTGTTCTAACAGTTGCACAATATTTTTTAAAACAAAGAGCTAAGAATGAAACTCTTATTGCAAACTTTTGTTGCTCTCAATGCCTCAGAATATCTGAGTCACATCGCCTGCTGTCCTTGGCAAAGTTACTTATAACTTAATTTTTCCCAGATTGTTGGGTACCTCACTCAAGGCCTGAACTGTAACCCTGAACTTGGGGCTGGTTACACAGGAAATCCCAAGGCCTTTTCCTTTTAGAATCAATCAGTAACAACCTTTTGTTCGTTCGCGGCTGAATTCCTCCTTCTGCATTTCTCAAGCGTGTGAGAGAGTTTGCAAGTGCATGTCCGCCCTGGCCAGCAGGACGTCTAATTTGGTTGCACCACTCAGGAACTACCGCCTCAGGAACCCCTTACCGCCTCAGCCTCCCAGAGTTTCTAAGGAGAGTGATTCCAGACCAAAAATTCAAAGGGCAGAGCCTAAAAAGAAAAAAGAAAAAGATTAAAAAAGACTAGCTTCTCCAAATTGGATGCTGTGATCTTCAGATTCTCCTCTTCAGCCTGAAAGCCAGGCAGCCAGGTGTGTCTTTTCCCTGTGACCCCTGAATGCCATCCTCCTTCTAGGACCACGTGAAAGGCCAGGCAGACACCCCTTAACTTCCCATGAGGGCCACGGTGCGTCACAGGCGTGCACAGGGACACACGCACCCTTGTGTGCTCATATGTAGAGGTCCGTCTGAGCAGGCATTGGTTGTTTGTGTGAACGGATACAAATGACCCCAGATGTTCTGAGCCTGGATGAATTTGTGTGTGAATTTTTATTAGAGAAAACCACGGGGGACAGAATCCTTCCCTCACCACTTGCATATTAGGCTCCCGGGGGTGCCTGCGCTAATGGGCAGAGCGGGACCCAAACCATATCTCAAAGCTGAACATCTGCAACCGCGATTTACGTAGATGAGAGGAACCCTTGTCTCCCAGAATAGCATTTTTGTAGTCACGTCTCCCCCTTCCAGGAACAACACGGTGATCATCTGGGTTGAAGAACAAAGCGTGGAGATAACGCTTGAAGAAATATTAGAGCCATCAGCTCCCAATGGCCTCTCCCACAGTCTTGGGCAATTTCATTCCCCGACTCCCTTTATCATTCTGGGTTGTAAACCCTTTTGTTCGTAGCAATAAAGGCTCCACATATTTATAGTAAGAACACCAAGAATTAATTAGACCTGACTTAACAAAAGGTGAAAAGTAGCCTCAGATAATCAGAGTGAGTGGATGGGGCCCCCCCGTGTACCGGAGCAGGAGGTCCCCAGGGCCACTGCCATCGTGCTACCTTTGCCTCCAGTCTGCACTGATCCGGGGACCATCGAACCCATCCCTTTCTGGGCAGCAGCTGGGTCCGCTCCAGGCCGTCACCCATTGTCCTGCAGAAGCGACCTTGTGCAATGCGGACCTCCCATTGCCCTCCCATTCAGAGCCTCAATCACTTGGAAGAAGAAACGTCGGCTCCTTATCTTAACACAAAAGCACTTGGATCCAGTTGCGCACACCTCATTTTAGAAAGGACTTTGACAAACAAAAGTGCACCTAGAGGATGGTGATAAGGTTGACGGAGACTCTGGAAAAGCTGTCGGGGTACCTGTCGCAGAGGAGGGAAGACCTGTGGATGGGAGGAGGGCGGGAGAACCGGCTGGCAAGGGGAAGTGGGACAGGGCGGTTTGGAGTCAGGGAGAAGGGGGTCCAAGGACACACTGGCTCTGAGTCCTCAGGAAAAGTTCCTAAGCCGTTTGCATCTCAGTTTATAGATCTCTAAAATGGGCTAACGGTTGACTCTGTCTTACAGGGCTGTTGTGAGGGTCCCGTGTGCAGGAAGCAGTTAGTGCAAGTCCTGGGCGTTAGCAGGCAATCAATAAATGCTGGTTATGATGGCTACTACCCCCTTCCTTTCCACAGAGGCGTTTGTTGTTCTGTTTTTAATTTTTCAAAGGCAGTTGACATTCAATAATGCTTCCTGTTCATTTCAGAGATGCACAAGAGCGTTAAAAAATGCCATCAGCTGCCTTGTAAGGGAGCGAGGTGTCTGCTGAGGGGAAACAAAGCTTCCTGGGATTCTTTGGCGCTCCTGGGAGAAGCCTTACTATTCCGAGACATGGAAATGTCTACGACAGAAAGAGAGCGGCCGCTTTTACTTCCCCTGGAAGCATTTCGCCTCCCGCCCACCCTGAGATTGAGCCCTGGAGTCATTTCTCAGGTCAACTGCTCTGCTCTCTGAGGGCTAAATAGTTTCAGTCCAGAGGAGGTCCTGAGGGTGGCTATTTTCAACCTTTCCCATCTCCTGGCACACACAAACTATTTACTAAACTCCTGCAGCACACTCAAAAATGCATTTTTTACCATCCTGGCCAAAAAAAAAAAAAAATAGGTGTAATTTTGATTCATTCACAGCGGACACAGCTATTGTTGTGTTGGCTGTTGTCATTTTTGTAACGGGACAATCTCAGGGAAAAGAGGTCAGCGCTCCTGACTAAATGGCCAGGTATCGCGTGTTTTAAAAATTCTTGTGGCACACGGGTTGGGAGTCGGAATCCTAGATTAAGCCCTGCAGTGCCAGGAAGATAGGAGCGCTGTCCTTGCTGATAGCATTTCAAAAGGCGCCCAGCTCCAATCTAGGGGACATCTTTAGGCCTTAAAAGACAAGAGACCCCTGGGGTCCCCTGGCCCTTGGAAAGACAGACTGACTTTCCCAAATGTAGGGGAAAGTAGGAACCCAGGGTCCCTTCCATTTCTCAACAGAGCTCAGTTCTTTCTCTTCTGGAAAGGAGGTAGATGGCTGTCTCCCTTCTGCACAAAAAGGGGAGAATCCATAGTTCTACATCCCCCCTTCAGGGTGTCCTGCAGGCTTGGAGATGTTTCCACCGGCTTCCATCTCCTTGTCTCAGTGGTAAGATTCAGGACAACGGCTGCCAGTGTGAAACCCAACTTTGTTGCTTAGGCAGGTGAACCCCCCAAACGAAGAAACTGCAGATTCTTCCCTGATCGCTTCTGGATGCCAAATGTCTGACTAGGCAGGAAAGTAAATGGTTTTCCAGAGTCCACATTATTCCTGAGTAGGATGCAGGTTTTTGGTTAACTTCGTTTCTAACTGATGCTGCCATGCAAAATTGCATCAGCGGGAAGAAAATCTAATAGATCGGACCCTGCAATCTCGGAGGCGTCGAGGCCGCCGGGCCTCCCACGCCGCCCACCCCCCTGCCTCTCTCGGGGGCCGGCCCCGCAGTCCTCGATGAGAAATTACACGCCCTTCTCTCTGAGGGAGGGAGCGCGCGGGCCGTGGCACGGTCCAGGGGAAGTGTCTCCATTCGAAGAGAGCTGTCGAAATAGAGAGTTCTGGTTTTGTTTTTGTTTTATTAAACTAAGCTGAAAACATTGCCTTTCCCACAAGAGAGGCAGCTGGGAGGTCATGGAGAGCATGCATGGTGGTCACGGAGCCGTAAGACACGGTTTCCCGTAGGGCGTCTGGGACAGCTTTCCTCTGCCAGTTTCTGTTTCCCAGTCTGTAAAAAGAGGGCGGTAATGCTCGGCTCAAAGACGGGTCCTGAGCACGCACGAGGCGTCCAGTGACTGGATTGTCCATTCAGCACGGTTCGAAGCACCGGGCACCGGACCCCGTTCTGCGGTTACTCTGCTCACGAGAGGGGACGGGGAGGGTGACGGGGGGTGGGGAGAGCACCGCACCTGTCGCAAGGCCTGGGGGACAGCACGGAGTGGCCGGGAGCCTCAGTCCGCTGAGGGCTCTTGGTGGTGAACAAGACATGGATCTCTCTAGGCACAGAGGTTACTTTTCTCAGGAGAGCATTGTCTCAAGAGAATTATTACTGCATTTTCTATATTTTGCGATTAGGAGCCCCCCCCCACAGATGGAAGGAAAGGGTTCTGATTTTTGGGAGGGGGGAAATGATGGGGGGAGAAGAAGGGAGAGACAGGAGAGAGAGAGAGTTGAGCTGGGATGATGGGTCCAGGATTCTAATTTTGATCTATCTTCATGTATACATCCATCCAGAAAGGAAGAGAATGCGTACAGAAGGAAGGACATAGGTAAGATGTTGTGAATAGCAGTTTTTGGTCCTGGATTTGCTTTAACTAAGTATGGAAAACAGGCACCGTCTCCCCACGGAGGGATTCCAAGTCCCCACAACACCGGCCTACAGTCTCCCAGCACCCCGACCCCTGTCTCCCGCGGAAGCGCCCCGGAGCTTCCTTCCCCTTTAAAACGCCTCCGCCCTGACCCTCCGCCTTTGGGCCTCCTTGCGGCCCTCTGGTGGCTTCCCTAGCATCTGCTCAAATTGGTCTTCAAAGCCTCGTCCTAAGAAACGACCGTTGGAAGAAGTCACAGCCGGGAAGCCCTGCCTGTGGCTGCCCTTCTGTCCTACACGGACTTTGACCTTCAGCTCCGCCCTGCCCCGGGTGCGGCCCAGTGTGCTGGGCCACGTGCCCCACCCCCGCCCTCCTCCCAGCCTCAGCCCGCTGTCCCGTGGGGAAGCCTGCCGCAGGTCACGCTGACTATGTGATCAGTGTGAAAATCTTCGCTCCCTGGACAACTCAAAACCTCGGGCCACATGATGGGGTGACACCGAGTAGACTTCAGCTTCACTTTGGTGACACCCCCACCTCGTGGTGGCGCGCACACTGAGTCTGCTCGCGGGAACACCGGTGGAGGGACGTCCTCCCACGGAACCAACCCCTGATCTTCCAAACGGTCCGAGTCAGGGAAGGCGGAGAAAGGCAGAGAAATGGCCGCCGGTCGGAGGGAGGGCGGGACAGGACAGCCACGTGCTGTGTGTGATTCTTAGCGGGAAGCGTTTACTAGAAAGGACGTCGTTGGGGGGCTGGCCCAACCTGGCGCCCCGGGTGAGATGTGTCAAACAGACACGTAAGGAATCAGTCGTCGCTTTCCGGATTTTGGTCACTTGCAGGAAATGCAGACTAAAGAAGGTGGGATGATGAAGCAGGAGGCTTAGGAAGAAAACGTTTGTACCACACTGGCACATCTTCCGGGAGTGTGGGATTGCTTCAGAATACACGGAAAGTGTGCAATTTCATTCTCGCTTGGTGAATTTGCACTTTACATTTTAACGTTAGTACCCAACCTTGACTATATTAAGAGTAAAGTACACTTTGAAAATGTATGTTTAAACTTACACCTTGAAGACTGTTTGATTGTAATGCCAATACATTGAAATCTATACTCTTTCAATATAATTACATTTTATTTTTTGATCCCTGGATAATTAATAATGGGAACAGTTTTGATCCTGATAAAAATAGATATACCACAGTGATTTGAGAACAGAAAAATTAATGGTTAAAAGAAAAGTAAGGTCCTCAGAGAATTCATTACGTTTATGAGGAATTTTGAACCGTTAACATACGAGGAGCCTTCTATTCGGCACAGCCCTGGAACGCCGGCTCTCAGGGTATTACAGATGCTTAATGAAGATCTAATTACCAATTAAAGCCATGAGACTGTAAAAGAGAATTATTCGTATCATAAGCCTGGATTTCACATTATAAGAGGAGGAGAATTATGCTCCTGTTGGACAAGAAAGGAAAACACCTGAGCTTTGCTGTGTCGATGGGTGAGGCTTCTGGCAAAGGGCCTTCCATCCTTCCGAAAGTGGGAGCGGGTCCTGGGAAAACACAGCTTACCTCTCACTGAGACTGGCGGGAAATTTCCCCTTTGAAGAACGTGCCGAAAAGTCCAGTGCTTAATTCCATGGCAAACCTTTGTTCAAACGTGGAAAGTAAGAGGCTGCCGCACACTACGTTTAAAGCAAACACATTTTGCTACTCTCGCGTGCTTCACGATAATCTTTAGGACAGACTCTCATTAACGCAGAATTTGTGACTGGACACCCCTATGTGTTTGTGCAAAATAAAGCACCCATACAATTGCTAGAACAGAAAAACCAATGACAAATAAATAGGGAATAATAATACTATTCAAGCAAGACAGACACTGATCCAGAACACTGGATGATTCAGAGCGTAATGGTCCTTAGTGAAGCGTGGCAAGGATCGCGTGCCCGGAGAGCCCAGCGTTCACAGAAAACGACGTGAAATTTCTAGGTTCCGTAGAGTTGATCGTGAAATCCCCCTCCTCCCTCCCCCCTCCCCCTTCTCTCCTCTTCCTCCATTTCCATCTCTGCTCTGGCCACCACACACCATCCTAACTAACTCTTAAGAGATCTGGAAAAGGCCTTCCAGACGGAGAAATGTTGGTATGTGACTTGAAAGAGGTGGCCAGGGTCGTTATGGAGAGAAAGTGGGACAACCAGGAAATGTGAGCTCAGGGACGGGGACCCTCGGGAGCTCTCAAAGTCCCCCCCGGAGTGAGGAGGGGTAGCAATGTGAAGGAGCCCCGCTGAGCATCAGCCATCCAGGAATTCCTGCCCACCTGCGCCACCACTGACCCGCCTGTTCCAAGGCCTCCGTTGCTCTTGAGAAGGTGACTGGCGGGGTTTGAACCAGCGTCTGGAAGAGGCAGCTGGCCGTGCTGTAAGGGTGGGTGGTGGGGAGCCAAGTCTGGGGTTAGGCTGTGGGAGGGCAGAGGTCACTCAATGTCATGGCCGATTCTGCTTACCCAATGAGGGCCCTGCTTGCTCGTCGCCCATGGCATGAATTTCAGAAGCACCAGCCCATGGACCTGACTTGCCCACGGAAAAGCTTCGAAACTAGAGAAGAGCCCAGAAAGACCAGCAATCCAGGTCCCGATCGGGGAGCCATCCACACCTGGATTGCTCTGTGACGGGGAAGCTGTGTGACTTTGGACGGAGCCCTTAAACCTGTGTCTCCTCCAGGGATAAGAATGCCGCCCTCAGGTGCCCAGAGCCAGGCACCTGACACAGTAAATGTGGAATGCGTGGGTGTTCTTCTCAGCCAGCAAACAGGTGCATTCTTTCTTGGCCTGCAAAAATGTTTTTCCAATGTTCCCTTTGCCGGGAGCCTTCCCCAAACCCTGTGTCCTCAGGCAAGGGGACTCACTCCCTTCTCTGCTCTCAACGCATTGTTCTCGTTTGTCTCCTGGACCAGGTCTGCTACCCCTCCTGCCCAGGCCTCACACAACTACGATTGCAGGGAGGTACCGCTGGGTTACCGAATTCTCCAGATTCCTGCCACCTTGCTTCTCATTTCTTCCTATTCTTTTAACTCTGGGTTTTCCGTCCCCTTCTCTCCCCTCCCCTCCATCCCTCCCCCTTCTCTATACCCTCTCTCTTTCCCTTCTCTTTCTCTCTCTTCCCCTCCCACACCCAAGGCATAATAATGAAACGAGGCAATGTGTCAAACTAATCTTAAATAATGGGCCATGATTGCTATGAAATTGTTTTACCCCACACGCTGCCCGTCTGTGATGTGTGATTAATCAGCAGCATGTGACTGCTGGAAGGATGCAGCGCCTGCCAAAATAGTCTTTAATTTATCCCAAACAGAAACAAACACAGGTCTGAAAGACTCATTTGCATCATAAAGAGCTATGTTGGGGAGAGATTAAAAATATGCATCGATTAAAGAATGTTGTGATGAGCCCTCCTGGTAGGCAGAAACCGGCCCCAGGATCCTGGGGGAAAGACAAGGGGTCCCTTTGGAGGCTGCCTGCTCTGCTGCCTCTTCAGGGGCTCCCTCCTCCACCCGGAGCACGCTCCTGTCCTGGGGGCTCTCCCTGTGGGTGGGGGGCTTCCGTTCCTGAGGGCAGGCAGAAAAGACTGTGTTTCTACCTATGGTGCCAGAACAGGCACCTTCCACAGATAAAATCCTTGAGCTGTTTTAAAATGAATGTTTAATAAAGACCAGCTGTGCGAACAAGTCAGCAAGGGGTAAGGAGGTTGGGGGGTGATTTTCACGCAGGAGGAGAAACCCCAATCTGTTTAAGGCAGCCTTCATTACGAAAGGCGGCACCCATCCCGTATGGAGGAACCATTTGAAAGGATGATGTTGTGAGTTGAATTCAACACCCTCCCCCACCGCCCCGCAAAGAAGGGTTGAACCCTCAGCCCTGGCACCTTTGCTCAGGTAATCAAGCTAAGAATAGATGGGGGTGGGACCTAATGCAATCGCTCCACCACTGGCGTCCTGCTAAAAGGGAAATTTGGGCCCAGGAAACACAGACACGCAAGGCCATGGTCGTGTGACGACGGACTCAGGATGGAACTCGTGCACCTAAAACCAGGGAGCAGCAGGGGTTGTCAGCCACCAGCAGAAGCTGGGGGAGAGCGTGGAACCAACCCCGCCTTGGGGCCTCCAGCGGTGTGGGAGGGTGAATCTGCAGTGTTTTAAGCTTCCGGGAACGTGGTCCTTGGTCGTGGCAGCCTTAGGAAATAATACAGGTGGGCAACCTCGCACATTCAACGGAACTCAGCCAGCGTTTTCGTGAGGTGGCGCATTTCACGGGATTTTGAATAGGGTCATGTGGGTGCTAGGAGGCGTCTCCCTGTGTACCTGGTCTCGACGGCCTCATTTAACACTGAATGGGAAGCAGAGGACCCGAGAGGTCGTGGTCGCTATGAGCTGGAGCTGGGAGGCGACAGGGAAACCCAGCCTCGAGAGTGTCACGGTCGTCGGGTCAGGCTGCAAGAAGTGACGGGGGAGGATGGCAATGGCTTGTGTTCCAGGAAGGCCTCCCGGGAACCCGGATTCCAGACGCAGCGTGACTTCTGCGAGTCAGGCCAGAGCCTAGTGACAGGCAGGCGGGTGCGGACTCCAGGGCCCCGGGAAGGTCTCTGAGTCACAGGTCCCCTGAGTGGCCCGTGTCCGCCCGCGCAGGTCCCTCTGCCTCCTCTTTCCCATCTGACCGGGAAACACGGCATCGGTTAGGGTGTAGGGTGGGCGAACAGATCCCGTGACGACTTTCGTTAGGGTTATACCACCTTTGGAAAGAGAGAGGATGAAGGCCAAGGAACCTTCCGAACGCACGGCTCTGACGGCGCCTGACGCCGAGCGCCGTCCGCGTTGGGTGGATGACTCGATGTACACGGAAAGGCTGGGAATGCTCGCTGACAGTACAACCAGTATTGGTGTAAAACAGAGCCCAGCTTTCTGTTCTTCACATGTGTTATTAACACCAGCAAACAAGCAGAGACAACGTAGCCCATAGCTACCGTCGGCCCCGTTGTAGAGATGGGACAACTGAGGCTCGGAAAACTAAAGCCGCTGGCTCGGCTTTTGCAGCCAGTGGCTGTGGCAGGTCCGTCTGCCCCCGACGGGCCCCAGATCCCTCTCAGTGCTCAGGAGCCCCTGAAGGGACTGAGGCAGGGGGCGTGGCAGCAGATGGTTTGGGGGGGAGCACAGGCGGCATCTTGGGGGCCTGGATGACCACCGTAAATGCACGACGACGTTAGTGCAAGAAGAAGAACGGTTCGTGCGGGGCACAGTGTGCACAGTGTGGTGACCCGGGGGGCCCGCTCAGAGGTGGTGAGTGGACTTCGGGAACTCACCTTGCACCTGCATCCACTGAACCTGGCGCTGTGCCCCCTGAGTGACGCCACCCCCCAGGAGCTGGAGCGACTGGGGCAAAGCCAAGGAGATAGAGGGAGTCGTTCGCTTCAGGCTGTGGGGCTGTGGGTCTCCTCCACTGAGTGTGTCTTCCTACGTCCTTGGAAAAGAAGCCGGTTATTGTTGCCGCTCACCACATGGAGATTGTCCCCCTCTGACAAGACTTTAAGAAGAGAGCGACGAGCGGTTGGAAAGTAAAGGCAAACATGGACGGGCCATCACTCTATTCATGATCGCTCTGCTGGAGAGAGTTCGCTTGTCAGGAGGGACGGGCTGATTTAGGGTGCGAGGCAGTCAACCCCCGCCAGGAAGCTCGCTGTTGGCCCCCGGCGGTGGGTCTGAGCAGGCTCTGGGGATGCTCAGAGCAGAATGAGAAGCTGTGGCAGCAGACAGTACAGCCATTGGTCGTCTTCTGCACTTTTCAAGTGTCACCGAGACTCCCTCTGTCACCAGGGATCCCCCCGTACCCTCTCCTACCCCCACACCCCTTCCCTCTGGTAACCGCCATGCCGTTGTCTGTGCCGATGAGGTTTTTTGCGCTTGGTCCCTTCCCCTTGTTCCCCCGGTCCCCACCCCTCCCCCCACAGCTGTGGTCCTGCCCCACTTCTGCACGTCTGTCTCAGATTCCGCATCTGGGTGAGATCACATGGTACTCGCCTTTCTCGGACTGGCTGACTTCACCTAGCATAATGCTCTCCGGGTCCATCCATGTTGTCGCATGTGGTAAGATTTTCTTCTTTTTTACAGCCAACTATTCCATTGACTTTGGGTCACAGACCCACAGTACAATGTTCAGATGATGTATCATAGTGCTGTACACTTAAAACCTGTATAATTTTATGAGCCAACGTCACCCCAATAAATTCAACAATTCCTTTTTTAAAAATCCAACCCTGAGACGTACAAAGTCCTGCTCCTTTTCCCAAGCCCCAGGATCCTATGTGGGTAGGTGGACGGCTCTGTACTGATGGAACCTTGGAAAATTCTAGAACACCTTGGAAGTCCGATCTCCTTTTTATCCAGAGGCTTAGACAGGTATCTAACGAGAGAATGGGCGTGCCCGGGGCCACGCACGCACTAGCGGACTGGAGGGCAAGGCGCGAGGGTCCGGAACTGAAGACCGAGCTTTCTAAAGCCAGCTCCCCGCAGAAAGGGGGGCAATATTTCAAAGCTCCATTTTTTAAAATCACAGAATAAATGTATTTTAAAAGGTGTGCTATAGTATTTAGTAGAAAGGGGTGATTTCCTAGTAGCACAGAATATGACGCTAAACTTATAAAATGTAATAATGTAAACAAAGCCCCCTGTGTGTGAGTAAAGGCCGGGAGGGTAGAGCCCAGGGCATTATCCGGGGTTACTTTTGTTCTCTGGAAACAGAAAGTTTTGTTTCCTTCTTTGTACTTTTCCCATTTTCTCGAAATTTCTAAAAATTGCATGTAATATTATTTGTGAGTAGGAAAACAAAACCAAATAAAACTAATAAAAGTTTTTTGTTAAAAAAAAAGACTAACAGAGAACTATATTGCCTTTTCATCCTAGCCTGCCATTTTTCTCCTACAACAAAGTAAAAACATAAGAACCTTCATATCATTGCTTATTATTTTCAAAATGAAATGTAACACAGTACAAGCTGTTTTTCCCAGGAGCATCTTCTTTGTGCACTAACATTGTGAATGAACTCATTTTTAAATTATCCTTTTTCACCCCCAAACTGATGCTTTATATTCCCCATATTTTAATATTCTGAGAAATAGCTTTCTAACTTTCTATGAATTTATATTATATTTTGTGTGTATATAATTGATGACCAGCAGTATTCCTATTAATTCTGAACCATTGAACCATTGAATGACTTTGGATATTTAGCAGAGGGCCTGCTACAAAGTAGGTGTGAAATTCTGCCCGTGAAACACGGGGCAAGATTGTCTGGTGGGAAGAGGGGACACGCTGTAGGGTCCAGACGCAGTGAGTTCCAGAGTCTGATGCCGAGGACCGGCTGCGGGGCTGAGTGCGGGAGCGGGAATTAAGACCGACGACCTGCTGGTAGCAGGGACTCCCAAGTCTGATGGACAAGGGAGTCCCTGTGTTTATTGAACGATGCTTATATAGTAGAGTACATCAGGAAATAGTGGTCAAAAATCAAAACCATGGTTACATGGTGACTGAACACTCCTGCCACGCTCAGGACACATGTCTCAATGCCATGTCTCAATGCTTTGCTAAGAATAACGGGCTGCGGTCGGCCAGCTGCCTCAGCCTACCTCGATGGGGAACTGTCTGTTCTGACCATGGAGCTTTGCTGCCAAGGTGTCCGGGTCACAGAGGATGTTGCCAAATCTGCTGACCGCTCCCTGCAGTCTGGAACAGTCACTGGGAGGTGGGGCGGTGGGGAGCTCTGTCAGGGTCTCTCGTCAGTGTTGAGTGACAGATGGTGTGAGATAATGCTGTGACCAAACCACAGACAGCAAGTTCCCAGGGCAGCGAGGGGGAAGAAGACCCCCCAACCCCAACCCTGGAGAGACCAGGAAAGATAGGGCTGTGATCGGGCTGCCTGCGGAAGGAGGAGGGGCAGTTCCCCAGGGAAAGGAGGAAAACGCCTTCCAGGTGGGGACCTCGGGTTAGGACCGCAGCGGAAAGGCTGCTTGGGCGGAGCCCGGGGCCCGTGGGCAAAGGCAGCGGGAAGGAGTCGGGGACAAGGACGCAGAGGCCCGTGCCAGACTGCGCGCTGCCAACTCCGACTAGGGACGGTTTGTGCTCGGGCGCTGAGCGCAGGCTGGTGGTTCCCTATTCCTCAATCGTTCAGTCACTGATTCTATGCCTCAACTGTTAGTAAGTTCCAGGTGTTTTTTTAGGGCGATGGTAATATTTAGAAACTTAAACATAACAATGCTACTAATAATCACTAATACCTAACACTGGAGGAGGACACACAAAATACTAGATGTTGGGTAAATTCTCTCTTAAGTGATACAACAAAGCAAGACGCAACGTCAGCTGGCGTCCCCTTAAACAAGGAAACGGAGGTACAGAGAGGAGAATGAACCGACCTCAGACCACATCGCTGTGCAGGGCGGGGGAAACGTCCAGGATGGGAGCGCAGGCAGTGTGAGGCCGGACAGAAGTCTCGGGGGCCCCGTTTCAGGGGGCCCGGGGGCAGACTGCAGGCGGGGGAGGACCTCTGCTGAGAGTTACTGCTCTGGCTGCCACGTGCGGTTATTTTTTGGTGGGAAGGGAAAGCGGGATGAAAGGAGAGCACGGTCAGGAAACATGTCTAAATGGCGTATTTTAGGACTATTTCACTTTGGCTGATGTGCACGGTCTCTACCTGGAAACGGTTCGATTCCCTCCCCGGGAACATCCGCGTTCCTTTGCCCCCGGCTCCCCCTGCGCCTGGAGACCCGCTGGACCGCTGCCCAGGAGCCCCCGCTCCCTGCCGGCAATTCACGCAGCCCATTAAACGAAGACTTCCAGAGAGAGTGGGTACCAAGTTCGCGCCAACAGATCAATTGGGAGTGTGCTCCCAGATTACAGGGGTCGGGAAGGCCAGGCCCAAAGCGGTTTCTGTGCGCGTTCTTGGAACTGGAGCTAATAAAATGGACGTAAATCGAGAGTAACGGGCCTTCTCCCGGGAGTACTTTTGCAGATTAAAATAATGCTCCAGTCCTGTTGGCGGTCACTTGCAAAGGTCTTTGAAGATGAAAAGTATTCTAACTTTTAAGTTGTGTTTTTATGTAGGAAAAAAGGGCCGGTGTTTTACAGAGTCTTTAAGAGAAGTTAAAATGAGAAGGTGGTAGGACCGCTATTTAAAAACTTTTCAGATTGGCTCAATAATGTGATTGTCTCCATTGTTTTATTTCAAGATTTTATGTTCTTTTCATCCAAATATTTTGAAGTTAATGAAATACAGATAAAATATTGCTTATGTCTCTTCCTTCTCTTTCTCTCTATACGTATGTGTATGTGGCTACAGATAATACAGATAAAGCAAGGAACTTTCATCAACTTAAACATGGTTTCTTCACTATTTGGTCCTTGTATGATGCGTGTCATGTATCTGCTCCCCATCCTACTTTCCATTCTTCCTTTTCAAACTTCCACTTGATCCTTGACACATCTGGGGAATGACTTTCTCAAGACTTGGATTCTTGTGAACTGTGATGATTGAAGTTGCATTTCCCCCGATACGCACCACATTCCCCTTCCAAATGTTTGTCTCCATGGTAACGTCCCCAGGACCCCACCCCAGGCACGGTGCACGGCGGGTGCACGTGTCCGGTGGTTCTCGCGTGGTTACTGCTGCAGAGAAATCCACTGACGTGGCCTGAATGCTGACAGAAATGAGCTCAGAAATGCCAAACTTGTCAGAAAAGTCCTCGTCACCTGGCTTTCAGTTTTTCCGTTCTGAAGCCATGTCAAGTTTCTTTCTCAGAGTGCATTATTAACTAGCTCACCAATATGTATACCATGTCTGCTATAGGTCGGGCTGATGTTCTTGGTGGGGGGAAGTATAAACAAGGTCAGTACGTTCCTGTTCTTTGTGGAGCTTACATCGAAACTCAGCAAAGTTCATTGAGGGATATTGATTGGATGACAGAGAATATCATACACTTGAAAATGACTTGCAGCATTGAAGAATGAAATTGAGGCGACCGATCAAAACTTGCTGCTCAGTAAATTCATATTATCAATTTCATGTACCAGCTGGTCTGCCCAACCACCTAAGAATGATGATGGTGAAATCTCCAGGCAGTGTCTCCTTTTGAACAATTAGGGACTTGCACGCATTAAATATGGATTCCTATGTCTTTGTAGGCCTTACCTTTATATTCCACAGCAAATGCATTTTATCCAAAAGCATAATAATTAATGAATGTCCTTTTTTTGCTTGGAGTCTCTAGTTTAATTATTGTTCTTCCAAGATTTGGGGTATGTAACTTAATCTCTCTAAGCTGTTAGATTCAATTTTTTATTATAGCAGAATACAACTAATTTCTTAAGCTCCTGCTAATTTTATAAGGATTACCAGAAGGCCGATATTAATGACAGCACACTGACTTAGCTTTGTGTTTTACACAGCACTTTAACTTTTCCTATTTCATTTGATGTCACTTTTTAAAAATTACATTTTTCCTGTGTTTTAATTTAGACACTGTTAGAGATTCTGCGGATAAAATTTAAATCATTTACTACCATATATTCAAGGGAAGGGCTAAAATATATTATATACACATATAACATAAACCACTAAAAAATAGACACAAAACTAATTCGATCAAGTAGATAGATAATTTATCAATTAGATTTGCACCTCACTGGAATGCTATTTAGAAAGACAGTAAAAAATTGCCCATAATCAGAAGAAGTCAGCCCTGGCTGGATAGCTTAGTAGGTCAGAGTGTTGTCCCCAAAAACCAGGCTTGCAGGTTCAACACCTGGTCAGGTTGCAAGAAGCAACCAGTGAATGCGTGGAAAAATGGAACAGCAAGTCACTGTTTCTCTCTCTGTCTCTGCCTCTTTCTCCCTCTCTCTCCCCCAAATCAATTTTAGAAAAGGTCAAAATTATAGTAATGTGCATATCAAAACCTAAAAGTAATCTAGTTTAAAAGGCAATGATGCTGTTAATGAGAGTGTAATGAAATGTCAAATAAATATGCTGAATACATGAAAGAATGAAGAAAACCACAGAAAACTGCTGATAGGACACTAACACTTGATGTAAGTTTGGTAAGAAAGCTTGGACTATAAAATAAAATATCTGTAAGACATCGTGGAAACATCCATCTTGTTTATCTTTGTTTCTTCCGATGTAACCCGAAGCAATGTATATATTAACTGTATATATTAACGTACATGTAGGGGAAGCAAAATGTTGCCTCTCCGCTCTTGGGATCTTTAGGCTGAGCCTAAGAATTCAATTGACACAGGACAGGTTAACAGAGTAATAGTATACAAATTTATGTAAATTTTATATCAGGAAATGAAGCGCCAAAGAAACGATGAAACCTCCAGACTCGTATGTTAGTTTGAACAAAGAGCAGGAACTACGGAAAAGGAGCTAACCCACGGGGGGCGGCTGGAGGGCGATGGGAAGTGTTTCCCTGAGGTCTGTTTGCGTGGAATTCTCTGGGTCTCAATTTCTCCTCCTCGATGACGAGAGTGTTGCTTTCCTGTGGCACAGGCAGGGCATCCTTTCTGTGAGAGTTTCACCTCCTGTTTCTGGGAAGAAAAGGGGAGGAAGGAGTGCGGTCCCTGCAGCTTCTGCTCTCCCAGACCCTCCCACGCTGAGTCACCATCTTGGGGTGGCAGTTTCCGTTCCTCCAGGACGGACCACACAGCAGCTCCTGGAGGGGGCAGGTAGAAAACGGTGCAACATGCTGGCATTATGTGAATTGTTGCGATGCACGATCCCGGTCAAATGTTGTAAAACCAACACCTACATCATAGTGGTAAAAGTATGATAAGGGGGTGCTATGAGCCATTCTGTGCCTACAAATTTGATTCATTAGATGAAATGAACTGAAGTCGTAGAAGAGGCGAACTTTCAAAACCTGTACAAAGAGAAAAACACAATCTAAGTTCACTTATGCTTATGAAATTGAACACAGAATTTTGACACTCTCACAATAGAGAAAACATCCAGTCCAGACGGTTCCCCTCATGACGTCTATCAAATATTTAAGGAAGAGATAATACTAATACCCCAATCTAATTCAGAATATGACCATGACTACCTGAATACCAAATAGCACAACTGGAAAAAGCCATTATGAAGACAGGAGACTGAAGAACAATATCTCTTATGAACACAAACAAACAAACAAACAAAAATCCTCAATGAAATGTGGGCTCTATCGATCTAGCAAAGTCTTAGGAATCGCATGACCCTGTTTCAAGAATTATAACCAATCTACTGTGTTCAGGGCAACGTGCTGTTGACTGAAGACCAGAGACAGGGATCAATGAGACAAAGCGCAGACGTCAGGAACAGGCCCGCTGCGTTTCAGCGGCGGTGCGGTCCAGGCACAGCACACTGAAACTCAGCAAGCAGACAAAGGGAGCCCGGTGGAGGAGGGACCGTCTTTTCGACAAAGACCGGACATCTCTATGTGAACAGAAGTAACATAAACCCAGAGCAGAGCCTTGCGTCTTACATAGGCCTCGACTCAAATGCATCATAAACCTAAGAGCGAAATGAGCGGTACGCACATTTTGAGAATGTCATGAAGTCTGGAAAGAACAGTGCTGAACAGGAGTAATAGTTCCGTGGAATTGTTTCCATTTCTTTCCAAATGTGTGCACTGTGTAGGTTTTCTGTAATGGGTTTGTACTATTTGTACACGGAGGAGATTATGCCAGACCTTTAAGACCATATCATAAAAATCACTAATTAGGACAAGGATGACAGTGGTCAGAACAGGCTGGCTGCTTGCGGAGGTTCTCGGGGTCGCGGGGGGCCTCGGACAGGAAGCAGGTGATTGGCCTTCCGCAGGCGGCAGCCCTGGGCATCTTTCTCCTCTTTCATGGCTGTTTTCTCTGCCAAGAAATGAAAGCTGGGCACCCGTGAAAATGGAGGTGCAGGAAACTCCACATTCTTCCCTTTCATAAAAGCAACGATGAAATAGCCAGAATCAACTTCTTGGGTGCTCTGGAGATGAATCAGAGGCTTGCAGCCGCCCAAGCAGCCTCTATTAAACTTTTTTTTTAAAGTCTGATTCTTGGTAAGAACGGTGAGCGTTGCGGCATGTGAACGTACCCAGCCCTGGGTTCCACAAGCCAGTTCAGGGACAGCCTTGCCTTCCCTGTGCCGCAGGGAGCAGAGGGAGCCTCACGCCCACAGAATCCTGGTCAGCTCTCGGCCCCAACCTGTCCAGTGGCTGCTTGTTAGACCGGCTCACACGGCTTGTGGCGATTTTGCTGACTTGACGCTTGCCTGCCCCTAAAGGACCTGGGGAGTGAGGTCGAGTTTGGGGAAAGCTTTCAGGCCGCTGTCCTGGCCTCACCACCTTATCGAGGCAGAACCCGAGTGCTCGGGAGGGGAGGTCAGGGAATGAGCTGTCTGGAAGGGTTCTGAGAAAACGCAGTGTATTCCCGGGATCTGGAAAGCTGCTCGCATGTGGAGGAGAGACCCAAGAGGGCCCTGGAATCATTGGATGATTCTAGCACGTAGGGAGGCGTGGCCAGATGAGAGGGATCCCCTGAGCACATGGGACCCCGGAAATCTACAGGGGAACTGCAAGGAGTTCCTAGGGGGTTGGGAATGAGACGGGCCAGCCATCTTGGCCCTGACATTGAAGAGCTCTGGTTTTCCGCATTCAAAGTCAGGGTCGGGGGAGAGCGCAGGGACTCCAGGTGGCCCCCGGCACGCCTGTCACGGGACACTGCTCTACCACAAGTGCTGAAGGCGGTGTCCGTTTTCCAGGCTGGAGGGAAAGGCCAGCAGGCCGTGATTCACATCCGCGAGTCAGTAACACTGGAAATCAGAGCTGTGTCGGGAAATACAAAAGACAGTACAGACGTACTTGGTTTTGCTCTTCCCCCTCCGGACAGTCAGGACTTCGAATTCTGCGCTCACTTTGTTTCAATTCACCGCAGGTTCCAAATATTGTGGCTCCTCCCATTAATCTTAAAGAGCCCTGCAATGAATTCTGGGCTCCAGGCGATTTTAATGATCCGTTTCCTTTATGAAGTTTTGGCCGTCTTGTTTCTCATTGTTCATGACTTTGCCAGAACCAGGGTGACGCTGGCAGGCTTATTTGGAAGTAGGATCACACTGTTAGCTCAAGAAGAATGCTTAGGTCCTGTTACCAGAATACGTTTTGCTACGCCAGCAGGATATTTAGGGGTGTCTCCGATGATCTTCTTTGTAGATGTGATGCTAAACGGTGGAGGAGACAAATCAACATTTTTGGGTGAATTTTTAACTTTGGGGAACTTCTGCTAATCGCTGCCACCTGGACACACCATCTGTGCAGGCTCGTGACGGCAAACCCTCCTTTCCCACGGGGAGGGGGGGGCGGTTCACAGGCTGCATTCTGGGCTGAGAAAGGTTAATAGAAGGGGCGGGTTTGGGGAGCCATGACTCGAGAGGGACCGCTGAAAAGACTGATAGCATTCATCTTAGAAAAGAAGAGATTAAAATAGTGCTTTTTAAAAGTGCTTTGACATTACTAGAAGACTCTGCTTCGGTGGCAATCAAAATCCTGGATCACAAAGCCAATAAGAACGAGCATTACGGTGGTTGAAACAAGGTCGGGAACTTGAGACCAGTCCCTGAGCTTAACTGTCTCTCGGAATGCTCCTGCGGTTATAGAAAAGTTCGCCTTTCTAAGAAGACAGTTCGAGTGCTGGACTATGAGATATTATCAATGATCTCGTACGGAGTGAATGGAAACCATTGCACTGATCTCAAAGAGAGCTTCGAGGCTATCTTTAAAGAGTATAACTGGCTTATGATAGCACATGTATGATACTGTGTGCTAATTGTTTTAGGAGTAATAACGATTTCTCCCAGTTATCGGGGGCTTTTGCTGCAGGTCTCGTCAGAACCTAGAAGCCAGTATGCTGATGCTTCCACTCTGCGACTGTTACCTGGGACGACTACCCAGGTACAGCTGAGTTTTCTCATCTGCAAAATGGGCATATAATATACCTTTCCCATGAGTTTTACGTCAAATGAGGAAATAATTGAACAGCTGGGACGCACTTAGAACAATGCCAGACCCTGGGTAGAACCAGCCATGCGTTTGGTGTAAATAAGACAATGAGCCACCGAACTCATAAATCCATCTACGAGGAGATGGGTACAGGAGCTGCTGGGTAGAAGTCAGTAACCTGTCACAGTGAAACCTCAGGGTTTTGCGACAGAGGAGGGCTGTTGAGAACACCCTGCTCTAGCTGAAGCGGTCAAGTGCGACATGGTATCTGGATTTGCAGCACTGATCTCTCTCTGCTTCCGAACACGTAGGCAGAATCGTTCTCTCACGCGATTCTCAGTTTACTTTCCTGAGCATGTATTTTTGTCCAAAGAACACCCAGAGTCACAGTCCGGCTATACCTGGATTTCTTCTTTTTCTAAAATGTGTTTCCTTTGTATTGAATTCATCGTGGTGAATTCACGGGTCAACGGAACTGTACAGGTTTCAGGTCCACAGTTCTGCAGCCCGTCATCGGCACGGTCACGGAGAGTTCTGGAAACAGGCCCCGGACCTCGTATTAGGCTGGGTGACAACAAGATAAGCAGCAGGGAGGCAGACTCCAAGCGCCATCCCCAAACGGTGAGTCCCAGAGCCATGCCAGGAGATGCTCCGAGGTCCGTGACGGCAGTGGGACGAATCACTTACGTCTTGGCGAGAATCTTTTTTTTATTTTTTAAACACTGTATGTTATTGGTTATGCCGTTACAGTTGGCCCCCTCCACCCAGCCCACCCTCAGGCGACCCCCACAGGGTCGTCCGAGGCCGTGGGTCGTGCACACGTGCGCTCTGCCGGAATCCTGTGAGCTGAGTGAACGAGGAGCTGGGTGCAGGTGGGAAACATCGTAGGGTCTCTGCTCTGGTGACTCCTTCTCCTGAGGAGACCCACCCGCTGTGTGGCTGACAAGCCAGCCCTGGGGACCGGGCGGGGCTCTCCTGGCTGCCTCCCCGAACTGCCTTTCACGTGGATGTGACAAGGAGTTTGCAGTGGATTTGACATGCATTTGAGAGGGAAACCCATAGATTCCCCCAAGACATTGCCCCCGGGGACATCAATCCAATAGGGAGATTCTGGTATTTCCAAGGATGTCCTATGTTAGATGCCTTTTTTAAAGTTTATCTGAATAAAAGGACTCTGTCATAGGACAGCCTGATCTATACGTTCCACATAAATTATTGATATAAACGAGGGTGGAAATGTTAGGGATTTTATGTTCTTAGTAATATTTTTATGCTAAATGACTTCAGGGCAGGACTCTCAGATTGTAGGTTTCCCAGGGAGAAAATGGCACCGTCCCCCAGCTGTGGGCGAAAAGCAGAAGTCCTTGTCCTAGGCGTCCAAGATCCCGCTGTTTGGGGGGTCAGGGCAAAACTCGTCCATCTGGCTTTCATGGTCCTGCAGTTGGAGCTTCAGCGAAAACAGACGGATTCTCGGACTCATAAGCTGAGGGGCCAGCTGATGTGCTGGCCCAGGGTGTCACCAAATGCGAGGTGTAAGGAGTTGGCAATAAGTGCGGCTGCATTTCTGACCTAATTATTATCACCTTCAAGGACATGAAAGCGATCAGAGAGCTTGAAAGAAATAGAGAGGAACTCAGGCTACATTGAAGGTCAGCAGACTTCGACAGGGTAAGACGGTGGTTCGGAATTCTGTGTGAGATGCTGTGTGAGCCGAGACTAAAAATGAGGCTCAGGGTACCAAAAACAGAACCGCAGACACGGTGTCCCTGACCGAGAGTGTGACCGTGAGGATGGAGAACGGACGGCGTTCATCCATCGATGTTTTGTTTGCCTGAACGATTCGTTCCTTCACTCAGCACGTGGTTACAGACTCTGCCCACCTGCGGCGGATTTTCTTCGGTTTTTCCCCTGCACTCACCCCTCTCGTTGGTGACTGTCCGCCGTGTCGGAGGGAGGGAATCCTTCCATCCTTGAGTTCTTACAGTTAGGCTGTGGATAAAGTTGGCACCAGGAAGAATAACAGGAGAAAATCCCCAGTTTTATTATGTGGACATATGAGACTTAAAAGACTAATTCTCTGTGAGAAGTTTAGCGGCTATTTATAGCTCCCCTACATAAAGAAATGAACTGTGGCGGTCCGACCAGACAGGGGGCCGCAGGGTTGGAGCAGGACGTTGGTAAGGATGTGAGCAGAACGCGGGCTTCGGGGAGTCGATGGGTAACGCTGACCAGCGTGCGTTTACAGGGGCTTCTCAGCTCGGACCCTCTGTCTCTGGAGCCGAGGCCCACCCTGCCCCAGGCTGAGGGGCCCCGGGTCCCAGGACAGCAGGAGGGCGCCGCCCGCCCACTCTCCGGGAGACTGGTTTCCCGGGACCATGGCGACGGAGAGCCAGAGAGCCCCTCCCCTCCTGCTGCTGCTCACGTGAGCTTACCTTGACGTAATCGACATGGCCCTGTGGGGTGTTTCGGGGTGACGTGTGCTGGGCCCCAACAGCTCCGTGCTCTAAGTACATTAGACTAAGTGTAGTTCTTAGGGAATAACTGTGCCATATTTACGCGTATAAGTGTTTCAGTCTGTGTTAGTTTACTCATTTTCCTACCTAAGATCCCCCCAATCATTTTTTAAGGCCCTGCACAGATGCCACATTTGTGACATCACTCAGACCGCTTCAGGGTGGCTTCTGCCGTGTCCCTACATCTGGCAACATCGCAGGGACAACGATCCTAGAGTCCATCATCTGGGCTACGGCTGCGCCAATCGGCTTGTGACACAGACACTTGAAGAAACGAAGAGAGAAGGATCCGTGGTGGGAAAATTAGTCCTGGGGGGGAAAGCTTAGGGAGTAGAAGAGAACTGCAAAATGCAAATTAGCATCCTCCCTGATTTTCATGACTGGATTGCATCCATAAAATGGAGAGCTGAGATTCCCAGCAGAACAAGGGGCCAGGGTCCTGAGAAGGAGCTGGAGAGTTCAGAGGACTGGCCAGGGCCTGGGATGGGGTGGGGCGCGGGCAGAGGCAAAACTGAGCTCACTCAGGCATGGGCGCTAACCGCCTGTCTGACCAGCCACCCCGTCACCAGGAGGCGGGCCATCCCACCTCCCAGGCCCCTTACGCCCGCCCGTCTGTGCAGTACTGCAGGCAGGGGTGACGGCACCGCCTCCTCCGCGCGCTGACTCCGCAGGGAGGCTTGGCGAAATAGTTCCCCTTCCAGTAAATCCCACTGCGAACACTGATGGCGGTGCCCTGCACGTAGCTACCAGTTCTAGGTGGGCGACGTAGGAAAAAGCAGTGAGTGTTTCAGTGGCAGGGTTTTGAGGGGAGGGTCCTTGTGGAGAAAACAAATCTCAGGCGTCTAGAACGCAAAGACCGTGTCGTACTGCGGGGGACGCGCGCGCGTGACTCAGCCCTGCTGGCGGAGACCCATTAGTTACACGCTGTCCAAGCGCTCCGCTGCCTTAAATCAATAGTTGGAGAGGCGGCAGAGGCCTGGGCGTAATAAGTCATCATCTTAATGAAATATAGATTATTCCAAAACTATTCAGCAAGCAGCTGGTGTCAGGGAAACTGTTCCCTTTTTCAGAACTGAACAAAACCATCTATTTCAGAGCGAGGAAATCAATCGACGTCCGTGGCCTGCCGTGTGGCTTGAATTATATAAATAATTATGTCGTTCAAGTTACTCGTGGACACCTAGTTGGGTTAGACTGTCTTCGTCGTCACCTAATCTGACAGGAGTTTTTACATGGAGCGTGCCGAAAGTGAAGAATAGAAGGAAGTACTTTCTTCCCCCTGATCTTTAATCCCCCCCTCTTTCTCCTCTTCTTTTTTTCTCTCATCCGTGGAGCATCTAATACGTGATCATAGGTCATCGATATCATCCTGGGAGATTTCTGTGGGTTAGCTTAGTTAATATTTAAAATCATGCTGAGAAATAGATATTGTAGCTTGCACCACTGTCTGGGAAATAAGTATTCTGAATAATTATGGGACTCGGCACATGTTATACATTTGATAAGTGGAGATGTAGGTGTGGGTTGCAGATGTGTGAGTGGCTCTGCTTGGTGTGTGGAGGTGTTGTGAGCACTCACTCGGCCCCCCACGTGGACACCGAAGGGGTTTCCCTACGTATCAGTTCACCCGGGCCCTTGACATCTCCGAACAGACTCCTTTCCCGACGGAGTTCACTTACTCATTTTTTGTTGTTCTTGCTCTAAAATGTCTTCTTTGTATTAGGTGCCAGGGATAAAATGGCGAGTGTAAAAAGGACATAAACCCTGGCTCCCTGAAGTGCCGAGTCTACTGGAGAAAGCAGAAACCAAATAGTTTTCCAAATAATATATAATTATAATTTATGATAAATGTTATAAAGTTATTGATCACCAAGAGAGAACACCAGGGGAGGCAGGACCTTTTCGGGTTAGCGCGATATCCCCAAAGACATGATATGGGAAGTAATTCTTGAAGCCTAAAGTACTGGACAAAGTGGGAAAGCTTGCTGAGCCCTCACAGAAGCAACAGCTTGTGCAAAGGCCCTGGGGTGGGGTGCACGCTCTCAGGAAGGCATGGCGGCAGGCCACCCTGGCTGAGCAGAAAAACAAAGGAGGAAGTCATTAAACACGGGCCAACCAAGAAAGTGCAAAACTATGATAGCATTTTCAGGATTCGCGAGCGTTCTGTCTTCCCCCTTAGAGAAAGGGATTTGGAAGTACTGGGTTGGTCAAAAAGTTCATTTGGTTTTTTTTCCTATAAAATAAAATACACAGTTTTCATTTTCACTAATAGCTTCATTGACTTGGATATTTTTAGTATGTTGGCTGTCTCCTGTGTGGTGCAATGTTGGTTGTTCTCAATGTCTCAATTTGATTGCCACCGACTTCACCTGGTCTACCCAACTGTGAAGCGTCATCGTCCAGCAAGAAACCTCCGGCCCGAAACCTCGCAAACCACTGTTGACACGTTCCATCAGTCACAGCAGCTTCTCCACACACTGCACAGATCTTTCCGTGCCTTTCAGCTGCGTTTTTACCTTTCTTGAAACAATTAAGCATGATATGCTGAAAACGTTGCTTATTTTCTTCCATCTTCATTATTAAAATGGCTACACAAAAACTCACCAATTTCGACAAGTTTTTTAAATGCATGCTGATACGACAACGGTCACAGCACAATCTAACAAAATGGTTCTGAACGAAGTTAAAGACAACTAAGCACTACTAGAGCCATCTTACGGGAAACAAACGAACGAACCTTTCGGCCCGCCCAGGCTACGGAGCGTGACGGTGTTGCCAACAGGCGCGCTGAAGCGCAGGAGGCTGGTTCCCCTTCCCAAGGCACCTCCTCCTCTAGGGCAGAACGTGACCTCCGGTGACCTGCCGAGTCCTGCCTGTCTGACCTCAGACACTTTCACCTGCTCACTGCTCACCTCCGCCAACATCACTCTCGCCTGTGGCATCCCCGGTACATGTATGTCCAAAGAAGCATGAGCTTCATGCTCTGTGTGTTCTGTAGAACGTGGCCCCGAGCTGGTGGGGCCCCCAGGGATATAAGCCGTGACTCGAATCCCACAGGATCATCAGAAGCTCACTTCCGGAGGAGAGCGAGGTGTTTCTTCGGGCCACGGTGTAAATGAACTGTGCTTGGTGAGTAGGAGGCCACAGTGAGAGAAGGTGGGAGGGAACCCGGGAACGCAGGTGGACGGGTGCCTGGAAGCAGCACGGTGGGCGTGTGCCGAGGTGATAAAACACAAACTCATCAGGGGACTGGGCTGGAAGATGACACCATGTGAAAGGGAGGCGTCCGCAAATAGCCAGCGGATGACTGGCATTTTAGAAACAAAGGTGGTGAGAGACCTTCGGCCTCCAAACAGGGCTCAAGGAATCAGACCTTCCTCCAATCAGGGGGCGCAATCGAGGCTGGAACAACGCAGTCGGAGGCGAGGCACGGGATTCGCGAACGCTTGGCATCGCGGCCCGCCCCACACCCGTGATGGATCGCCTAATAATCTAGCACAGCGCCACACCGGATACTGTGAAGTAGGGATGCCGAGCACATTTTTCTTTCCCGGCCAACGGATGCTCCATTTTTTATTAAGTAACGAGCGGTAGAATGCCATTTGCTTCTGTCTTTCCTTTGAGTACCACAGCGCTCCGAAATGAAGTTCAATCTTTCCGGTTGCTTCCCGTATCTTGGGGTTTGGAATAGTGCATTTATTCTCCCCCGTTACCATTATTTAAATAGTAGAATTTACCCTTTATCGTCTTTCATGCGTTTCGAGAATTAATGTGATTTTCCATGCGTGCTACTCATTTGCGAGGTGAGGTAATGCACACGCACACGCACGCACACACACACACTGATCAGTGAGTGAGCCTCCGTCGGCCATTATCTGCCTAGGCATTTGGCCAGGGACGGGTTGCGCAGGGTTTATGAGAAATAAGAGACATGTCTTTCATGGCCTAGTCGAAGCCAGTGGGTGGTCGCATGTTTTTAAATTGGGCTTCCGTGTGTGAGGAGACAGAGCCTTCTGCAGGGCATCCTTTTAGGAAGTAGCTGCGCCTCCCGGTGCGTTCTTTCTCTCCTTGCAAACAGCCGTAACTATTCCACAACCGGGAGGATTCAGCAATGGGTTGGCACCCGGTAGGCTGTCATCAAGAGATACTCTTTTTCTCTTTAATAATTCCACCCAAACTAATACACTTAATGGTTCTCACGAAGATAATAGCTGGCAAGATTTAAATTTGATTCCCACCAAATGGTCCTGGTGAACAGAGAGGAATAAAATGCTAATGAAAATCTCCCCTAATTCCTCACGGCTGCTCACTTGAGCTGCAAATAGCAACACACTGGTCTTTTTCGCAGACGGTTTTAATGCTTCAGCTTGCACTTGTTTACTGAAATACCTCCCATCCCAGCTTCTGGCTGTGACCTTCCCACTCAGGATTCTGGGCCCCGAGGCAACTCCAAAGTACCAGAAACGGAAGAACACAATTCTTAGCATTTGAAACCATTAGCGTTATAATCCTCATCCTCATGAGCAGTGTTCTAAGAATAGCAGCAGAATTTCTGCGCGCAGAAATGCCACATTCCAATGCCCCCATGTTGCTATGAGGAAAGGTAGAAACATCGAATGCCAAGAACATTTCTGGAAAGTCAGTTTGCCTCCTGTCTTTGTGCACAGCACGCACGGTAGGCGGAATACTGTCCCCTTCTCTTCGCCTCGCAAACCTCCATTTGTCCTTCGCTTCCCAGCTCACCTGTGACCTCTTCTACGAAGTCACCCAGCCCCCACAAGCCATACTCCTCACCTGGTGTTATCTTCACACCTAGTTCTAAGCATGCGCTGTCTGTGGGATGCAGTGCTAAGTGTTCCGTTCCGTTGTGTCATTTCACCCTCACGAGAACTCATCTCCACGGTGCGGTTGTTGAAACCCAACTGGCTGCGATTATTATCTGTTACCTGCAGAAGGTGATGCCCCCGGCAGGTCTCTGGACCTGCATGTGAATCCAGATGTGTTTGCTGAGCGTGCTGAGCCTCTAACTTACCCTCCTCACTACCTTTTCTCAGATTTTCTTTCCCAGCCTTGATGGTGGCGGGGGGGGGGGCACCACTCCCATCTGTGCTCTCCTGGGGGATTTCGACTGAGACACGCAGCTGGTCCCCTCGGGCCACAGAAGAGCACCCTCGGTGTGGAGCCCCGGATTTGCAGGAAGACAGGCCTGCATTCAGTTCTGGCCATAGCTTGGTAGCTTTGGCTAATTTAGTTCAACTTTGAGGTGCAATTTTCTCATGTGGAAAAACGAAAAAAAAAAAAAAAAAAAGAACGCCTCTCACATGAAATGTTTACTTCAGGACCTCGTGAGAGTTCAGCGCAGTACCGATATGCCAGGATTAATGAAGTGTCTGCTCCACGGTGCCAAGGCCTGATGGCCATAAAGGCGACAGCAGTTATTGTCGCTGCTCTGTTATTATAAAAGACATGAAAGCTGGGAAGGAGACTGTGTTAGGACAGCTCAGGGCGGCACAGTGGTCTGGGCATTGGCAGGGTCCTGCCCTTACAGGTTCTTCTCCCTGATATTCACATTAACGTATCCATTCACTCAGCAAATAGCGACTAAGCGGCGAGTCTATGCCAGGAAGCAGTCTGGTGCTGTGTTTGCCATTCTCCGGGGTTTTTTTTAACTTTTATTTCTTTAGAGAAACATTTCCTTGCCATACTCTCTAAAAGAGGGCGCTGCTTCTCTCCTTAGCACCGTGTTCGTTTTCTTCCCATCCACACGTGTAATATTTTTGCTTCTCCGTTTATTTGCTTTGAAGCCCGCCGGCCCCGTGGACCACAGGGACTGGGACGAACGTAGCGCGGCGCTCGGCGCATGGGCATTACGCCGCCGTGTTAAAGAGCGAGCGCCCCGGCTGGCGGGGCTCAGCGGACTGAGCGAACCGGGTGTTTCTCCCCCTCTCTTTCTCCTTCCCTTCCCCCTCTCTAAAAATAAGTAAATAAAATCTTTAAAAATAAAAAAAGAACGATGGGGGGGGCTGCCCGATGGAACATGTAACATTGTATCAATGAAAGCAAAGAAGAGCAGATGACGAGGGAATGACGTGGAAGGTGAAACTGTATCACGAAGATGTTTCCCTCTCCAATACCTGGGACACGGGCAAACGAGAGTGGAAATCGGTGAGGTCATTGAGAAACAAAGATCAGACGAGGAAAGGGGGTGTGGGTCCACGGGTGGCAAAGCACAGACACAGAACAGCGTGGCGCAGCGCGACCCCATTCCTGTGAGGCAGCCCCTCCTTCACCGCCTCCACCCCCACGGATGTGTTCATCCTCACTGAAGGGTGCTGCCTGCTGGCTGCTGGGGTCCTTGCCGTTACTTTGAAGTGTGAGCGTTTGCAGTGGTTTTTTTTTTTTTTTTTTTTTTTTTTTTAACATTTCTCTTTCTTATGCATTTAAATGTTTTAACAACCATGTAACTTTTATGAAACAATAAACTTATTTTTCTTTAAAAAGAAAATAAATATCCATTAGATTCCAATGGTGATTCACTTTGGAGAAGGGGATAAGGATTACTGTCTTGTGCTTTTCTGTCATTTTATGTATATTTTTCAATTGAAATTGAAAAATTGTTCAGTTGGAAACCATAGAGCAAATGCTGGACTATCCGAGGCAATCACAGAGAATTGTTCCCCTGGTCCTCCAAGGCTGTTCGTAGGCCTGCCCAGAGGGACAAGTTAGAGGCGGAGGTCAGGTTGGAAGAATTGGGGTGAAGTTATACACCTCATTTACGGGTGCATTCTGGAATTTAGGACACGGCATTATGAGTGAATTTGGTTCCTGTATCTGTTCAGCTAGGCTTTGAGGCCCTCAGGACAGGAAATCTGTCTTATTTCCTCACTTTCTATGAGCCCGACATTATGAGTGCTTAGTATGCAACAGTGTCTTGAATGGAAGAGAATTATCTCAGCTCCGCCGCCACCCGGCTGTGAAGGCTCGGCCGTGCCCTGAGCCTCACTTTTCTCCTATTATTTTCCCCATCAGTAATATAACTCGGTCCACCTTACTCTTGAGAATCCTGTTTTCAGAGGGCAGCAAGCCTTACGCACCTGGAATCAGGCCGGACACAGAGAGAGCTCATCATGGGCCCTGTTTCATCGTTGCCAATTCAGGGCTGAGTTTCTCGTAATGCCGATGCAGCCGCCGAGGAAGCAGAGAGAATGGTATAAAGGCATCGTGGTATTTTAATGGGGTCAGGGGTGGTGAGGGTTAGATGGCACTTAATCTATAGAAACTAGTCACTTTTGAAATAACGATGGCTCTTGACTATCAACTTGAAAGCTACTCAGAGTAATTGAACACTTGTTTCAACTCAGAGAAGCGTTGCTTGTTTTTTGTTCTTAATTTGAAGACCAGAGCGATTGGTTCACACTTGGAGAACACCAGTGGCTCAGTTCAGCTCTTGCTTTGCTTTTCAATCTTAAATGCTTGTACATGTGCGCTTAAAAAATGCATCCTGCTCTGGGTGTATGTATTTATATTAAAGTGGCATATATCTTAATGTAGTAGCATTTCCGCTCTTATATAACCGCACTGGAATTTTAATTGGGAAGGGGAGAAGGATCTGTGAATGAAGGTTGTGGCATTTTCTGCTGACCTCCCAGCAGATCCGGTTGGGGACCCTCGGAGTGGGGGCTCGCCGCCTTGGGGCCCACTCACTAACGAGGGGCTGGGGTAGGCTGCGTGGGGGAACCCGCAGAACACGTCCATTAGTCGTTCTGAGACACAGGGGTGATTTTATCTTCTCTGCGCTCCATTTTTCCATTGTAAACGCCTTCCTTAGCAACTGCAGACGGCCTCTCATGGACTCATCTGTGTGCTTTGGGGCGCTGCACCCCTCTCCGCTGGGCCCCGTTCACATTTCGCCACGACTGCGTGCCCCTCTCCCACCGAAAACCACCCCTGGCACTCAGCATCGTGCAATGGGCTCCAGGGTGTTCCGGGAAGGTCAGGGGATGGCAGGGAGATTTCTTTTATATGCTTTGCCTTGTGTTTCGCTTCCTTAAAAAAAACAATGCGTGTTGAGAGTTCCTGTACGCCCGTGCCTGGCTTACGGGAGGCGCTCCGTGAGTGGCCTGTGCAAAGGTATTGAGGGACGACTGTGACACCCACTGGCAACGGGTGTTTGTGTTCCGTATGAACCCCTGTGCTGGGCACTCTGTCCTCTGAGGATCATTCCTCCCACGTGTTCTTGAAATAGACACTCTTCGGCTCAATCAAACGCCCATTATTTGTATACATTGTGCCACGTTTACAAGTTCTCAATGAACAAGCGCACGGCATTGTGGCTTGGTACCTTCTCCTGGTCATCTTTGGTTTTATTTATTTATTTATTTATTTATTTCGCACTGTGACCTCCCGATTATCCGAGTAGTGGGATTCCTACACAGAACAGCTAGAGGGATACAAAATATTAATGCAGCAACACACCCCCTATACAAGTAGCTGGCTACAGAGGCCCACTGATTGAGACGCACAGTACGAAAGAACAGGTCCTGAGGGTCTGCTCAAAGGTCAGGCGAAAGCTGCACCGAAGCCGTGCCAATTGCAGAACGTGAGCACGTTCGGATTCAAGTGCTGGTTTTAAAACTCACCTCCAAATTCTTTGACCCTCCTCCCGGACATAGGTAAAGCCTAAGTCCTTTTCCCGGGAATCTGGGCTGAGCTTCGGGGCTCTGGCTTGCTTAGTGGACAGAGTGAGCGGAGACAAGGCAGAGGTTGGATTAGGAACGGTTCCACCGGCTCCCCGTGCGTCTCCCTCCATCCGAGTTTGTGGAATCCAGCTTTGGCGCGCTGAGTTGCTGTGCTAAATGTGGAGCTACACGGAGGCTGGGGGAGGGGTCCCGGCTCACCCAGCCGCCAGCCCCAGCGGACCACGTGGAGCAGCGGTGGCCCACCCCTCCAATCCCTGCACTAACCGGGGACTCCCGGGAACGATCGACATTGCTCTGGTTTTGTGTAGCTACCACGGTGGTTCGCGACGCAGGCAGGGAGAACGCAAGGGATCTCCAGGGAAACACGGCGGGAAAGTCCTGTAATCCTGCTATTCCCCGAACTCGCTCGGCTCCACCTGTCTTCTGCGCTTCAGACACTTGCTCACTGGACTCTTGGCGCGGTCCATCAGCATCACGTGGGTTCATCAGCTGCTACCGCTCAGCCTCCCTCTGGTGAGGATCCGGCTTCAGCGACGCCTCTGCAGAGCCCCCTGGAGACAGGCGGCCCCGTGGGCGGCAGTTCTGGGGGGAGAGCTGGCTGGGACTCCGGGCCATGACTAAGCCAGAGGAGAGCTCTGCTTACTATCATAGGAATTGATGGACATGCGAGTTCGGGGAAGGGATATTAACTGTACTAGCTACTGTGATTTTTGCTGCCTAGCATCCATAGCTCACCCTCTGGTAACCTCTACTTAATTTCCTTTCTTATTTTACTGCCGGGAACATAGCATTTAATAAATGCAGTCTCTTCCCTGATACAGACTTGTGAGGGAAAACAAGAGACATCCTTGGTGACAAGTGACAAAATAACCCAAAAGCCTAGACCCATAAAACCTTTCCCGAGACTTATGGGTAAATGTTACATGCTAGAATATCCCATCAGCTACAAGAAGACTCTACATGATAGCATGCACAATTTTTTCTTGATACGTACCTACCACTTTATCATGCGGGACTGGGTCATTACGATGGTGTTGGGCTGAGGAATGGATGGTCCTGGGAGTTCATTGTGACATATTGCATTGGGAGAAAGTAGTAATTTTATATGTTTATACTCCTTTATCAAAATATTTCCCTTGTAACTAATCTCGTTCCAGTGCGGTAACGGAAGGGATGCCATTAATAACAATTTTAAAAGTGTTTATGTCTATTGTCCAATCTATCTAGTTTTTAGAGTGCGTAAACGTTTTTGAAAAGCTGCCGCAGGAAGGGAGGGGAAGAGGGAGAGACTGCAGAGTCAGTCGTACGGGTTTTGTAGAACAGCAGTGAGACACGCTCACGACAGCTTTGGAAAAGTCTGGGAGGAGAAATGCATCTAGAAAACAACCAAGGCTGTGACTTCCGCGGATGGGGTTCAATGGAATCGAATTTACGGAAGGCCCATAAAATACAGGAGAGTTCTTCATGTGCCCCCAGGACAGCTTACTCAGGTCCTGACGGGGATTTTGGCAAAACCCTACCCGGGGATGAGCCGTCGCTTGGGCTTGGACCTGCAGGAGTCTCGCTGTGTGTGGCTCCCCTGGGGAGCAGGGGCGGGCTGGAGCTCATCGAGGCACCCCCGGGTCTTCCCCCGCTGTGTCACACACTCCGTCTTCACGACAGGCAGCCATCAGCTTTGTGGCCCTCTCCTTGCGTGAAGTCCCCGGACCTAAACCTGCAGCAGCTGCTCATCCTGGAACGTGGGGTGGGGGAGGGGAGAGGGGGCAGCAGAGTCACTGCACGGTCACCCTTACTTTCGCTGGAATCCAAACGCAAACAGGCAAACGAACACCGACCGACCAACCGGCCGACGAAAAGCACGGTGGTCCTGTGGCCTCTGAGCTCCTCCTCCTGCGGAGACCGACTGGAGACCCAAGGTCACGCTGGGCCCAGCGCAGCGGCCAAACCCTGTCTGGTTCTGACCGAACAGCAGCGACGGGCAGTGGGAAGTGTTCAGGAAACGAGAGGAACCAACAGATGGCTGAGTGATTTGACGGCAGCTCAGGGCCAGTCCTTTCCGTAATAATATTCTGCTCTGTTAAATTTAATAAATCTCTTCTTGACCTAGTGCCAGGAATTCGCAGGTGTGAGAGCATCCATGCACGTGGCCTCCAAGAGGGGAGTAGATCTTTGAAGCGGGCTCTCAAATGGCCGTGAACCCCGACACTTGTGACTCTGACTGGAGAGTCTGTCAGATGTCACGCCCCTTGACTTGTTTTGCCCTCCTCTCCCAAGATGGTCCAGTTCTCATCCTTCGAAGTGCCACGCGGGGGGCCAGCACACACGACCTTCCTGGGAAATTCACAGGCACAGTTGGTCAACATCGGTCCTACAAAACCCAGGGATGAATGCACAGATTTGGTAAAAGGGATAGGAAGGAAAAATGGCCATGCAACACAGTGTCCCCTACAACATCTTAAGGAAATGAAAACTTATTAAAAAGCTCCAGGGGACTGGAAACCGGACGCTCCAACATGTGTCTCACAGGCCAGGCTCCTGGAAAGCTGGCAGAGGGCATCCCTTTGGACCGGCCTGGACAGGTGCTTCCACCACGTGGCCCTGATGCAAAGAGGCTGGAGAGGGCTTCTGATTGGTCACTCCGAGTCACATGACCTCCCTCCTTTCGAACAGAGGATCCAGTGCTAATAGTCAGAGTGGTGGCGGGCGGCAGGCAGCCAAGATGAGCATCAGGGACTCATCCGTGCACACATGAGCAAATATGCATCATTGTTTCACACCGAGAGGGACAAAGATCAGAGAACTACATCATTTATTTAATGATTTTTCGTCAAATGTTTACTGAATATGCACTGTGGGTCCAGCGTTTTCCAGAATCGTCTAATTCTCTCTGTGTGGCCCTTGCCCACAGAGCATCGAGACTGAAAATCATGTCACGCTTCTGTTCAGAAGTCTCGAAAGTCACCTCATCACATTTGCAACACGTCCCCACGTCCCTACCACACTCCACAGGCCTGGCCGCCCTCAGCGTCCGCCTCCTCTCCTGCCCTGCTCTTCCCGCCCCCTTGCTCCTTGGGTTGCAGGAAGCTTGACTTCTTCGTCCTCCCCTTTGACCGACCACGTGAAGACCACGCCCACCTCAGTTCTTGGTGTTTTCTCTGCCTGAAGGCTTCTTTCTCCCCAGAGTGTGCCCGGGACCGTTGGTTTATCCCTTCACTTGGGGGTCTGCTCACCTTCCCCCTCCGAGAGCACCCCCCACCAGTCTCACCTTGTACACGTTTAACCAGAACAGCGCCTTGCCCTCACCCCGGCCCCCTATCCTGTTCCCCTGCCCCTCACAATTGATACCACTGACACTGAAACAGGTGTTTGCGCTCTCTCTCTGACACATGACCTGGGAAGACGCTTCATGTGTATACGCACGTCTCCTTGAGGGCAGGTGCTTGCGTGATGTTCACCGCTGGTTCTCAGGCCTCAGGGCAGAGTCTGGCATATAGGTGATGTTGAAATATTAGTTGAAATAGAGAAGGGAAGGGAAGGGAAGAGGAGGGAGGGAAGGGAAGGGGAGGGAGGGAGGGAGGGAGGAAGGAAGGAGCTCCGCAATTAGCAGGTGCAGAGAGCCGTGGTAGAAGGTCAGGCACCAGGCCACAGCTTCCTTCTCTCTTCCAAGTGGCCTCACCCGCTTGCTGAAACAGCAACCCGTGTGCCCGCGGAGGCCACAGCCCTCCGACGTGGAAGGGCCCTCTCACGTCTGCCTCACCCACAGCCAGGTGTACGTGGGCACACCCGTGGTCTGCTCACTGCCCTCACTCTCGGGAGACACCTGCTGCAGATTCCTGAGGGCCACGCCCTCCAGCCCTGCCTGCTGCCCTCCCCCTGGTCTATGAACGGTCTGGATAGCGGACATCTCGGGGTCCGGCTCACAGCCGTCCTCCCTCCCAAGGCCCCTCTTCACTCCATCGGAAGCATTTTCTTGCCTCAGTAACACAGTGTCAGCAGATTGTCAGCCTCAGGAAGCCATGGACTGATGATGCTTTAATAGAGCAAAAAATAGAGAACTTAACTGAGGAACGTGCGGAGGTCGCATCCGACTCACTAAGCAGCCTGGCCTTGCCCGTGCAGCCCTGACTACCAGTAAGATAGGTTACGGGCCATGTAGTATTGGCGTCCGAGAGAAGAAGTGTGAAAGTGCGGGGCTCGGTGGAACGTCCTGGGCTTTTGAAGTCGTAGAAGAATAGCTCCCAGACTACTGCAGGGGCCGTGGAAACCACGATTCAGAAAGGGTTCGCTGCACTGGGAAGTGATCTTAACGTACGACCTCGGATGTTTATTGTTTATACCAGACTGTTTCTCTATTTTTTTCTGTGATTTTAGGTCGCCGCACAACTTTAACAAAAGTAAATTGAAAGTTGAATGATGTGTCACTGCCCTCTTTACCTCTGGTTCCCAGACGGGAACCCGGCTTGCGGAAGGCAGGGTGATGGTTCTAGAAGTCGGGCTGCTCCCAGCGGCAGGCGGCAGGCCTGCGTTCCCCCACTCCCGTCGGCCTCGGGCACAATAGCAGGACTTGGTTTGATCAGTGGAAGGGACGGCACCTGCAGGGGTCCGTTCAGCCACGAAGCTTCGTGGGTCCACAGAAAATGTTTCTCCTTCCTTCCACCGTTTTGTTTCTCACATTCTTTATCTTTTTGGCCACGAGGAAGCTTCTGTTGGCCAAGTATGAACGCAGTTACCGTGCTCTCTCCAGTTGCTGGCTTGGGGGTTGTTTGTTACTGTGGTGCGGACTAACTCGCCCTGACTAGCAGCGCGAGGACTGGCGGCCAAGGTCAGGAGGGAGAGTGAGGGCGAACGCGATGGGTTTGTTGTGGACGGCCCACGCCCCTCGGCAGGATGGTGCGGTGCTTTCAGAAAGGCAGAGCTCCTAACACACTCCTTCCACCGTCTTCGCAATCTCCACGCTGTCGTTGCTCATCCTGAACCCCCGGTTTTAATGTGCAAGCATGTGGCGCCCCAGGGATGCTGACACGCTGGGCCCAAAGCCACTCAGGTGATTTCAGACCTTCACTCACTGGCCCTTGAACCACACCTGTGCCCCTGGGTCCGCGTGAGGCGGGGTCTGATTCTGTGACCGGGAACCCTAAGAGCTTACCTTCCTGTGGGCGCAGTGTGTTATTAACCCCCCTGACGGACGTTGTCCCATAAATGCAGAAGGGTCGAGTCCCTTGTTCAGCCTGAGCACCTGAGATAAGGTCTTGTGGAGTGGGGGGGGGGGGCCTCCGGAGACCGAAGGACTGCCCCCCGAGACCCTCTGTGAAAGACCAGTAGACGGAAACGCTTCTTAGTGGAGGCATTGCAATTCACGTCCCTCCGCAGAACCTCGCCGAGGGCCTCCGTGGGCTGGGCCTCCCGAGAACTCAGACCGCCCGGCTGTCTTCAGAGACTGCGGCCTGGGTACCAGGCGGCCGGGAGGGGGCTGACTGTGCTCGGGCGTCTTCCTGGCCCAAGGATGTTTACGCCATTATTTCCCCCAATTTTCACGGCTCTCCCGTGCTGTCCACGCTGCGGCCCTGCCGTGCCGTTGGGGAAGCTGATGCTCGGGAATTCGAGGGAAGAAGGTCGGCGCCGCAGAGCTGCTTGGGGGTCGCACTTGGCTCCGAGGGTCACAGCCACACACGCAGATCAGGTGCTGTGGGCTTTCCGACCAAGGACAGATACCATCTCTCTGGGGTGGGGGCGGGGAGGGGTGCTTTTAAAGAAGCTTCGAAAAAGAGAGAGCTGCTCAGACAGAATTCAAATAATATAAAGGGGTGTGACCAGGAAGCTGGCGGGGGCGGGGGGTCCCCGGTGAAGAACACGGCCGGAGAGAGGGGGGAGGAAAGGCGCCTGGCACCCGGGAGGGGTGGGGCACGGGAGCGCAGAGATGGGTGGGCGCCTGAGGGGACAGCAGGGCGGAGGCGCGGGAAGGTGGCCCCGGTAAGATACAGAGGGCGACCACGGTCTGGGAACGTCGCTATTCGCGGCGACGGCGAGGCCCCGGCGTGCGTGCTGTGAGCAGGGTCCGCTCGGAAGGCCGCCCTGTTAGCGGCACATCCAGGCCTCCGAGGCGGGAAGTCCCTCCGAGAGGCTCCTCGGGCGCTGCCATGGAGATGCTGCCTGCGGAGCATTCCGGAAACAGAGGACATGGACGGGGCCTGCCCTGTACCTGTGGAGCCTATGGGTGCAGAGGAACGCACCACTGACCTCCACGGGAACTTACAAAACAGGCCTCCTGGTGTTAGGTCGCTGGAATCCTCACACGCTGGCACGTGTTTCTTTGCATGACGGTGGCTCTGCTGGGGATGACGTCACGGGCGTGACACTGGTCCGGTCCCTCTCTTTCTTTTTCCCAACTTCGTCTGCTCCCCGTTAGCTCCCCCTTCCAGGCGTTCGGGTTGCACGTTGTCCGTCCCTCCCGCCCCGTGGCAGACAGCGCTCCGTGTCCACGCCCAGCCAGGTCTGGGAGGTGGCGAAGGGTACTCCTCTCGCACCTCGCCTTTGCACTCGGCCGTCCGCTCTCCCGGCCGGTGGCTTGCTGCAGAGCCGGCCATCGGAGGCGTAGCACGCACCCGTATGGGGACACCTGCCTTTCATTCTTCTGTCGTCACCATGGAAAGACCATGCCTCGTCTTGCCCTTTGTCCCAGAAGAATAGGACAAATGGGCGCGGACCCGGACCCAGTTCACAGTGCAGGGACCTATTCACGGGAGACCCACCAAGCCCAGCTGACCCCCCCACGCCAAAGGCAGGATGAAGGCCGCACCTCCGCCAGCCCCCGGGGGGCGGGTGGGGGGACCGGCGGAGGGTGGTGCTCGGCCCCACTGTGGCCGAGAGGACCCCACAGCTGACCAGAGCGGCCTGCCCGTCCTGTGGGCTTCCCTGTTGCTGAGGTGTCAACAGTGCTCTTCTGCCGCCAATGGCACCTTCCCTTTGGAGAGCCCTTCGGAGGCTTTCCATCTGTGGCGATGTCTGTCTGTCCAAAAGGGGTCACGGATGACAGTGGGGCCGGCGGACGCAGGAATGAGTGAGAAAGAGCCTGTTTCTTTGTTCCCCCCAATCCCACAGCCCCGGGATCCTTGCCCCACCCTCCTGGGCTGAGCGCCAGGCTCCCTCCCCGTCACCACCGCTACCAGGTCAACTAGGATGCGGACACGGACCACTCGCCTCCCAGCCCAGGACGGGGGAGGGGGGGCGCAGGGAGTGCCGTTGTGTCCAGCAGAGTGAGAGAGCGCGTGCCTACAGGGTGCCTGGGAGCCGAAAATTGGGCTGATGCGACATCTTCGCTCGCTGCTAGGTCAAGTGGAAGAAGCACAGACTCTGTTGTTCCAGGGAAAGTGTTTAATCAGCATCTCTCCGTGTCTCCCCTTCTGCGCTGGCGTGTTTAAACGGCGCCTCGGCTCCTGCCGCCATCTCTGCCCTCCCACGGCAGGCGGAGCTTATACTCCTGATTAATATGTGTGTGTGTGTGTTTACACGTTGATATATTTGTATATCTAATGATGTCCCGTTTATGCTTGTTCCAATATCAACTGGCACTGTGCCTGCCATGGTAAAGCTTAAAACAGATGTTTTTAAAATAAGGGTATGAATGAAAAAATGTGCTGTAAAGAGTCTCAAGAAATGGGTCAAATGTAGGGGCAAAACCCATTTATTCCCCCAAAAAAGTTTCATTTTAATTTCTGTTAAAGTCGATTTTCTCTCCAAAGCCTTCCACGATGATGAGTAAACTGAGTGTAAATTCAGTAAATAAGTACACAAAATGGGTTTTCAAAAACAATTACGAGGTAAGAGGTCAATACTGAAAGAAAGTAGAACTAATATAAATGTTTCTGCTCCTCTGATCCCGCCCACAAACCAGGAGTGCTCTTACGCTGCCCTCTTTGAACTCTGGCATTGTCCAAACTGAGGAAGCCACGCAGAATGGCCGAAGCATCATTTACTAAAGGTTCCCTGTGTAGTGCATGTGCCCTGATTCAATAACGCTGCACAATTATCATTTGACTTTCAATATATTAGGGTTACTTATTCAATTTTAAATCAGCCTCACAATTGCATTCAGCAGACTCTAAAATCCATGTTAATAACAGAACAGTACCAGATGAACTATTTCAAGTCTCTCGTGTCTTCAGGAAAGTCTTTGGAAATTGTACTCAAGTACGTAAGTATAAAAGCTCGAGGCACAGCCTCCTTGGTGTGCCATGGCCAAGTTCATGTCCAGAGGAAAGGTGGGCAGCTGTGAAATCTGCGGCAACCTCTCTTGTCCAAATTCTAGCCAGGGCCAATTGTGCTCTTCGTGTGGAATGATGGGCCTTCCTCGAATACATTGATATTCTTACAGGAAAAAATTATTTTCTTTTTCTCTCCACAAGGAAGTTTGAAATTCACAGCAGGAAGCCAGCCTAAGCCAGAGCTTTGTTTTCATAAACATATAATAGCAACAAATAGGGTAATTCAGAAGCTTATCATTATCATACACACTAGAAGCCCCGCTTCATGAATTCCACATTTCCCCACTTTCCACATCAGTGGTGTCGGGGTAGGAACCACGGCGTGTTTGGGAAGAGCCGACTTGGCACCTGGCACGTAGCAGGAAGCCTGTTCGGATTTCCCGAACGACTCTGCAGAGCTTGCTATGCTAATTGCTTAGAAGATTTTAAAAAATGCATTTGTATGTTTTATCTCAACAGGTCTATCCCTTTAACTCTCCATTTCAAAACCACAGTCATCACATGTCTCTGTTTCTAGAATGAAATTCAAACGCCTTTCGGGCATAGTCTGCGTTCTGTTCTCTCCCAGCTACTTTCTATCCCCCAGTTAATTCTGTAACCACGTGGTTGAATTCCTTCTACTTCTGCCTGTCACTGTTCTCTAACTTTCCTTGGGATTTTCTGCCCAACCAAAAGCTCGCTCTCGTATTGCTGATACTCAAGGAAAAGCAAGTCCTTCTCGAGCCTTTGCGGAGCTCCTAGCCAGGATCAAGTGCACTGTCAGCTGTGCGACCGCGACAGCCCACGCACATCTCTCTCACAGCGGCAGGCTCCACGGAGCACGCCGGTCCTCTGTGCAGAGCGGGGAGGGCCCCATTTGGTGCCGAGCTTCTGGAAGACTGGGGACCCCCACATTTGATTCAGCAGCACCTGGTACAGTGATTTCGCAGAGCAGTCATTTGGTAAATCGAATATGGGTAAATGTGTACAATGATACATGGCCGCTTTCATAAACGTGGAATTGCTGCGTAAGATCCAGAAGTGGTGTTTTGAACTAACAACTAAAACGATAAATACATGCACCTGGGATCCTCTGTAAAGTGAGTAAAACAGGTGGATTTTGCAGAAGGGTCAAACTTGGGAGAAGTGACCTCCCTGGCTGAGTTCTTCAACAGTTTGTGATTTTCCCCCCAAGTTAAAGAAGGGATGGGGGCGCAGTGGCGTAGGGAAAATCTGGGAGAGAAACCACGTGGACCAGGGAGGGTGGCTCTGGAGACTGGCATGGAGGGGTAGCTTCACTGTCGGTCACCGAGAAACAGGCCCCCTGAGTCTGTGAAGGAGCCCAAGAGTCAGGTGCTGTGAGGCTCACCGAGGCAGTATGACTGAGGTCTGCGGGGCACGAACCCCTGTCAGTCGCCAGCGAACCCCAGGACTGGGCGCGCACAGAAACAGCCACAGACCGTCGGACCCCTGGCTGAGAGAACTGAACGGACGTCCGCAGCGAGCACCGGAACTGAGCAGACCGTGCTCCGTCCGTGTGTGCGTGGATGAGACCCACCCAGGGAGCAGAGGGTGGGGACCTGAGCGGAGATCCCAGCTGCCTCGGAGAGAAGAGGGGGCACCTGTGTGGGCTGACCCTTCCAGGGCCGATTGCCTGCCAAGAAGAAGCATCAGCATTTTCCGAGAGCTGGCCACAGGGCCCAGCGCCCATGCAGCACAACGCTCGCAACGCCCACGGCCAATTCACATTCGCCTGATATGCATGCGTGCACACGGCCAGCTCCCCACTGAAAAGTGACGGATAGATGCTGACCCCAGTAGGACTCAGACACCGAAATTATAGGAAACAAAAAGACTTCAAACCGACTGTCATCGCCACGACCCATGAGGGAGAGACACACTCAAACTTAATGAAAATAAAACCAAACATCCTACTAGGGATTATTTATTAACAAGGTTAATACATCAAAATGAATGGCATTGCTCTGTAACAGAAGCCAACCACTGGCAAGTGAAATAACACACCCCGGGGATAAAATTGGTCATGACGGAAAGATGGCTGAGTGAGTGGATGATGGATTGTTTGCAGAGAATTGTCTCTCAACATGATTTTTTAAAAATATAATTTGTCCTTTCTCCTAGAGCATCATATCCATAAAGACATGGCTGAACTGAAATTTTTGAAAGGACGCAAATTTGAGTCCTACTTATACTTTGGTTATTAAAAAAGTCCTATAAGATATGCCACAGGAGTGTATTGGAATATTAGCATCTGTTTGAACTCACTCGCATTTGGAGAAGTGTGCAATGAAAAATGCCGAGCGAGGTCTCAGGAAACCTGAGTGGTAGGTCTGATTCAGGAAGGAATCCACGGTGTGCCCCAGGGATGGTGTTTCACTGTGTTCGACCTCAGTTTTCGTGTCTGACAATATGTACAATTAGACCAGACACATCTTAAGATGTTTGATAAATTTCAAGATCTTTGATACTCCAAATTTAACAATATTTTAATGATATAATCCATATATCTGTAAAAGTCTCATAGATCCTGTGCCCTGGCTGGTGTGGCTCAGTGGATTGAGCACAGGCTGCAAACCAAAGGGTGGCCAGTTCGATTCCCGGTCAGGGCACAGGCCTGGGTTGCGAGCCAGGTCCCCAGTGGGGGCCATGTGAGAGACAACCACATGTTGATGTTTCTCTCCTCTTTCTCCCTCTCTTCCCCTCTTTCTAAATAAATAAATAAAACTTAAAAAAAGAAGCCTCCTAGATTCCAGAATCGTGAAATCTAGATGTGAAGTGTACCATTTTCTTTCATTTTTGCCCACTCCCGGAACCTCTTCTTCACCGCCCCCGTCTCTAACACAGTTCCCTAGATTCTCCCGATAGTGTCGGACGCCCAGATCCACACGAGCTTCTCGGCGAAACCGTCCCGAGTCCTCCCGAAGGCCAGGGATTACACCTTGTGGTCCTCGGTGAGCACCTAGCTTTGACTCCTTCTTTCTAATAGCGGGAAATGTACTACAAAATGGCTCATTTGCACTAAAAGGTTAGTAGCCTTGATTGTTGCCACTCAAATTCCGCCTGTGTTTCAAGACCTGAATTTCACGCGGTGCAAGCTCACACGCGAACATGTGGATAAAGCAGGGGCTCTGCGACCGTGTTCATCGGGACTTGGGGTCACCCCCGCGTGGGGTTCCTGGCGCGCCCTCCCCATCGCACAGCGGCGGCCGGGTCGATGGGCTTCCTGCTGGCACACACCCGACAGCTGCGAGTGATCGGCCTAAGTGAAGCCAGGCCTTACGCATTATCTGGGTGTCTGGGTCATATACACGGCTTGCTCTGCGCCCACCCTGGGGCTCTTCTCTCCAGCTGGGGAGCAGCCCTCTTTCCTTAAAAAGGAAAAAACAACAACTCCAATTCTGTTTTATTTTGTTGTTTGTTTCCTGGGATTTCTGTACTTTCTGAAAGTGTCCTGCTGCTTGTCCTATGAGGGGCGGACGTAAAGAAAACGAGAGAGCTATCCGGAACTGAACACGCGGGCCAGCTTTCAGAACCGTCCCTGTGTTTCGGGTAACGCAGGATGATGACTTGGGAGCGGGTGTCCTCCGGACCTCTCCGTGTGTTTCCTGAACATCGGGCACCCACTCATTCCTTAACACGCCCTTCTAACCTGGGTTTTCGCAGAGCACCTTTTAGGTCCAGAGGGTCCCTCTGCTCTCGACTTCGTTATCATAGGAGTGCTGGCGCTTCTGTATGAGGGAATCAACTACTTATGACCAAGGGGTTCAGGTAGAAATGACCAAACCCACAACTGGCCGTGGAAATGGGGCCAGTGTTTTCCAGAACTTCACGGGTTCCTGGGAGGGCAGCAGGCTCTGTGAACACGGAAGCAGGAACCCAAGACAGGAGGCTTTGCAAGACTCAGGCCTTTCTCCAGCTCCATGTCTTGGCTTTCAGGAACAGCATTGAAGCGAGATGACTCTGAATTGTCTTCTCTTTCGGATTGATTTGCCAGAGGTGAAGGAAATGACGATGTCACCAAGGACCAAAGAGCAAGGTCTGTCACAGGAGATACCATTGCTTAGAGCATTATCGGCCAGGAGGACCGGCCAGGAGGACTTAGGGTGTCGAATGAATCAGAATGGCGGCTGCGTTGTGGCTTGACCACACGCTGCGCCCCCTGGACAGCCCGTCCGGGTCCTTCAGCCTCAGACGTGCCATCCGAGTCACGATGGAAAGGGCGGCCACTTCCAGGGGGCACCAGTGGGGAGGCAGTGGGGAACGCATCGTCGGAGGGAAAGTCGCAGTGTGCAGTGGAGGGGCGCATCGTGGAGATGCAGGAGGCGGTCTCGGCATTAGCGCCTACTTCCTACTTCAGGAAACCAAGGCGAGTTCGAGGGAGACAGGCAGGCCGAGGTCAGGATCTGCATTTTCTGACTGATCCTGGGCGACGCGTCTAAACATTCTCAGGTTTTCTGGTCTGAGAAACTGAGAGGCTAAATCTTAGTTCTGAGGTTGTTGCGAGTTAAAGGAGATTGTGCCTGAGATGTCGGGTTCACCCTCAGCACCGGGATGTCAACTCCCTCCTGTCCCCCTCCGTGCCCCTCCCCTCGTCTTTCCCTGTGGGTGTGAGTGCCGTCCAGTTCTCTTCCCGAGGGCTTGCTGTCCAAGCAAGCGCAATGTCACCCGCAGTGCTGACTCTTCTGTGTCCTCACAGCGCCAGCAACGGACTGCTCTCCCAGCCTGACTTAGTGCAATTTTCTGCAGGGAAGTGCTGGGGTCAGTTTCTCCATCAGAGAGAGGATGTTTCCGAGACCTGGTCCAGGAGAAACTCGCACCTTCCTAAGAAAGTGACTGAGTCATTTGTTTGTGAAAGTCCCTGGGAGAAATAAGTCCCTGAACTCCGCCCCTGCCTCTGGCACTAGGCAAAGGAACTATTGGTTTTCCAGAGCTTTCTAAGGCTATCTTTACAGCTAAATGATTTTAAGATTCTGACAGCCTATAATTTCATGGCTCCAGGGCTCCAACTCTGTGGTCGTAAAGATTAAAATGTTCAAAGCCTACTAATCTAAAACTTTAACATGCTGCAGGTCTGTGATTGATGCTCTTATTTCTGCATCTGACAAGGCTTTGGACATTCCCGGTGTGTATCTCCAGACTGTATATCATCCCGGTCTGGCCACAGCCCCTCTAGGCTTCCCGGCAAGGCTTTTCCGCTTCCCACCTAGACCCTAAAACTATAAATCCCTTATAATTCCACTCGACTTCATACTGAATTTTTAGATTGGTGCATGCCATACATTTTTAGATTGGTGCTGGTTATTTCTTCCTTTACCAAAGCCAACTTTAATTTGTAATATGACCTAAGGGGATGAACGCCTGATCCAGAAGTATCCGGGGTTTTAACCCCAAGGCAAAGGCAACACCTAGTTTATCAATGCCTCCTTCCACTCTCATTTTCAACATCACAAACCCAGGTTACCTTCCTCCTGGAAGCCTGCCTGGATTAACCAGAGATAATTTCCAAACAGAGACTCAACAGAGACTTTCCCTTTAATAGAGCCATGTATGGTACCTCTCTACATCTTTTGGGTTTGTTTGGAGGGAATGCGCCTAGATGACAAGATCACAGTGTAAGTAATGGGGCAAGGGCCAGTGTGCAAAGCTGTGTGCAAACCTACGTGCGCTCAGGTGTGCTTCCAGGGTGGCAGACTGTGCACAACCGGGTGAAGGAACCACTAGGTGGGGGTGTTGCCCTGCATTCTAGAGTAGGGCTGGCTCCAGGCTCACCAATCCGCCATTGATGGTGCGGAATCAAGGAGCTTTTCCAAACAGGTGCGTTGGTCCTTGCAAGCAGGTGAGTTCACCAGTAACTTCCGCTCTGAGAAGGTGACCTACTTTCACAAAGGATGCTGGACGTGAAATTACCGGATCTTACCCAAGGAAAACTCCCTCCCCCTCCAAATATCCGTGGCATTTGGACATGGCATTTGAACCTCTTGTAAAATGTGGGGTGGACAGCAGTCTCTTTCCCTTTATAGCACCATTAACTCCCACTAGCGTGTGAAGCAGGGTATCGGATGCGTCTGAGTGTCGGTGTCTTTGCATGGGAAGCTGAAGAATTTGGCGCGTGTTAGCGCTAAGCCGACATCATGTCCAGAGACAGTGTGGCCCTCAGGTGGGGTCTGCAGGAACTTCCGGTCTGGTCGCTGCACCTGTTTTCGCCTGTGTCCCTGGGTAGCAGGGACTAGGAGATAAGGTGTGGGGACAGCTTCCTGCCGGCCCGGCCAAGGCCGGTGGGTCTGTCTGTGTCGTCCATAGGGCACAGGGAGGGGCCTGGCTCGTGTCCTGAGCAGCTCTGCCCGGCGCCAATATAACACAAGCCACATTGACATAATTGACATTTTCTAATAGTTACATTTTTTATGCAAAGCAAAAGGGTAAATTAATTTTCATAATGCATTTACGTTGCCCAGGATACCTGAAATGTTCCCATTTCAGCGAGCGATCAACAGGACGATGGATTAAAGAGACAGCTTATGTCTTTTTCTTTGTGCTGAATCTTGGACTTTAGCGTGTCTTTTACACTTTAGCACAGCCGTATTTAACTCTCATAAAAATGGCGATTGCAAAAGTCGATCCACGTACCCACGTCGTTGCCAACATAATTAAACGTTCTCCAATAGCTAGATGAGTCTTAGATTTTTAAAAATGTGAATCAAATACAAATTACAATGAAACAAACCTGAGAATTCGGTTCTTCATGCGTTAAGTGCTCTGTGACCCCGAGGGGCCTGAGGCTGCTGTACTTAACATCGGAGGCATCGGGACTCCCTGAAGATGGTCTCAGTGGTCTTGGTATTAAAGAAAGGCAACGATCATCCTGTAACACCCTGGGGGATTTCCTGAACCGAGAACACCTGGGCCGCCGCAGAGCCCTTCTCTGCCACGTGACTGGACACCCTTCGAAAGCAGGTCCCTACGTTCACGGGTGTTTTATCTTCACTGAGCCCGACTCAGAGGATGTCACCCTTCGGGAATGTGATAAATACGTGTCGATTTACATTGAACGCTGCACCTCTTTGCAGGTATAATTTATTCTGTGAAAATTAATGGCGTGCGTTCGTTGTTATTAAAGTTTTCCGGCACTCATCAAATATGACGGCTAGTTGATTGGTATTGAGCTGAAGTCTCCTTGTGACCCCCATTAGCCCAGCTCGAACGGAGTGCACAGACATGGCCCCGGCCGGTGCGTCCGCATGAGAGACAGGGAGAAAAAGAAACCGGCCTTTTATTACATCTATAGTCTTCCCCTGACAATTATCGAACTTTGCGAATCGCAACCTCATTACGTTTGGATGGGAGCCAAGTGTCTTCGGGAAGCAGTACTAAAAATTAATGATAGTGAATTGCTGGGGGGGAAAGCTGTGGGAAGAAGACATATGGATAATGAAGACATATTGTTGCAGAAAAGTGCAGTAGTTCGCACAAGTGCGGGCGACAGGCGCTGGACAGGGGCCGTGGGAGCGCACGCGGGCGAAGCCGGGCACACGCGGGGCCCCTGGCGGCTGCTTTGTGCCACGGCTCCCGGCCCTGGGTCCTGGCTGACACGCAGCGCTGTCCCCTGCTGGGAGAGGTGCAGCCCTGTTGGGAATTCGTCACAAGCCCTGGTCAGGCAGAATCCCAGGGGGTGTCGAACCTCTTAATTCCCTCCAGTCGCCGCTGGCTGGCCTGAGTGGCCCTCGGGCCCAGGGAGCATTTGGACACCCATCCACCCAGCGCACCACCGTGGGTGCCGAGAAGGCTACTTTCATAAACTTTCACCCAGAAGACTGAAATCTTTTTTGCTGTCCCCAGGAAACGATGGAATCGGAGTGAAAGACATTCCCTCCTTTTAAAGGCACCGCCGAGGATGGTGCCCCTCTCCTGCTCCCCCAGGGGAAGCCCCTCAGTGGGCTCTATTCAGATGCCCTGTGTTCTCGAGGGGAGAAAGGGCTTCAGGTTCACGGCGAGGAAAGAAGGCGCGAGAACTTGACTTGAACGCCAGCCCCTAGAGTTATAAAGAACAATAAAACCTCAGGCGAGAGAACTTGACTCGAACGCCAGCCCCTAGAGTTATAAAGAACAATAAAACCCCAGGCCCACCTTGCCTTGCCTGACTACCCCATGAATCTTAGAGAGTGACTAGGTCACAGTCCTTTACCTGTTGATGGGATTTCAATGGCTTTATCCAAATGCGGGAAGACACTGATGGGGGACAAGACGATTATTAAAATTAAGGTGGGGTTAGGGCAATGGGCGGCCGCAATGGCCCTCAGCCTGCCCGCGCCCGCAGCCGGTCCTGTCTGCGAGCTCCTTACAGCAGGTGCGGAACGCAGAAGAATGGCGGTGTCTCGGGGGCTTTTTCCCGTCAGGGCGCTTGGCAGCCGAGCTCGGGAACAGAGTTTGCATGGACAGCTACGTGTCCTCCCTGAATGTGTCCATCAGCACAGAAAGTTCTAGCGGAAAGTGCCAGTCTGCACCCAGCACACCCAATATACCATCAGTCACTCTCTGTAGGAGCCTGGGTCTGGGGCACGCATACCAAGAATTCAGTTCTGCATTGGCAAAAATCTCCCATTTCTCCCCTAAAAAATACATGGGGGGCATTCTCACTAGACTACGAGACTGTGAGGCTGTCAATCACGTGTTGGTTTATGTTTTGTCTTCAGAGCCCCACACGGGCACGACATACGCGAGCCATCCCACGTGCGCCTGCCGGGAGAGGAGGCAAACGCGGGCGCGGGTCTGCTCTCTTTCAGGGCTGGGCTGTGCCATCTCTCTCCAGCCAGTTCTGTTCCTCTGCTGGGAAGTGTAGTCCACTGCTAAGAAAAGGGACCCCAGAAAGTTTCAGAGAGTCGATGCTTCACCATGCAAAAGACGCACACTGTTATCAATTGATTTTCTTTTCTACCATAAGCCTTCTGATGGAAATAGTACAGTACTGAGATTTTTGCCCCGAATCGTGATTAAATGTTTGTACCAGGATTCACGCTCCGGTCTGTCAAAGAGAAAGCTCACGTCTGTCCTTCCACCCCAGTCAAGACATCGGGACATCGTGAGAGGCCTGGGGACGCTGAATTTCCATGTGGACTAGGACATCAGGAGGGATGAGGGGTCCTCTCCAACAAGGGGGTATCTACGCAGACACCTCAGTGAAGAAACGGAGGAATGTGTGGCCCAGTCGGGATGGAAGGAGAGTCCAGGCAGAAGGAGCTTGAGGGGCAGCAAGGGCAGACCACAGAGCAGCAGATTGTGCGGGAGTTTAGGGGCTTCCAGGACCTGGATTTTGCTGTGGGATGAGGTGGGAAGCCATTCGTAGTGTTGGGCAGAAGAGTAACTCTTTTAAGCCTCCATCTTTTGAATTAAAAATCAAGTAACAGAGGACTAGGAGGTTGGACAAGTAAAGTGACATTTCTTGGTCACTCAGAGCAGAGCCAGCCCTTAAATTCGGGTCTTCTGGACAGCGGTGCGGTTTGGACAGCCCCCTGGCGTGGCATTGAGCAGCTTGAACGAGCCGGACCTCGGGAACTGGACAGGAGACAGGGAGGTCCAGCTTGGCAGCACAGGGCAGCCCCTGGACACGGCTGAGCTGAGGGTGTCGTGTTCGTGGTTATAATTTTTTTTTAATTTTGTGGTTATCCTGTTCCTTAGAGGATGAAAAAATATAAGGAGTCTCCTCGCAGCCATTTTTTGGGGGAATGGTAAAGAAACCCCTGACAGCTACATTTGTGATGCCCCCCAGACTGGAACTGGGGCTGGTTCCCGTCACCCTCTCCCGGGGGACCCTCTCCGGGCTGCACAGGATGGAGCCGGGTCGGCCCCGCCTGCCTTGCCCACCAGGGCTGCGGGACTGCGGACCCGGTCCCGGACACTGGTCTCCGTTGTGAGTGGCTGCGCCACAGCTTCCGGGCTGAAGACTTCATTTTATTTTACAGTCTTGAGAATACAAAATAAATAAAGAGACTAAAAGCAACCACGTCACATGCATCCTTCAAGGATTCTGCCCGGATCTGTCAACCTACGCCTCTAAATAACCAGTGACAAGTGTCGTGTTGACATATTTCCCCATTTCCCAGTGAATAATTAACAGCAAATGTCAGGGAAGGCTGGTGAAAAAATGCCAAACAGAGAAAAACCGGCTTCCAGCTCATTTCAAGCATCCACAGCCCTCTCCACTACCCACACCCTCGGGAACCAAAGCGAACTGTTTGCAGTGTGATCAGAAAACTGGGTGCCTTCCAGGCACAGGGGGGCGCTTTCTTCTTCCCATTGTCCTGGTGGAACCATGTGGGGAATGTGTGTGAGCGGGGGCAGCTCAGTGAAGGGAGTCTCACTTCTATGGCAGCGCAGGCAGTGGGGGGTGAAATGAGCTGGGCCTCCTACGTCGATGACATGCAAGTTCAAATCTTGGCGCCGACACTGTCTTGCAGCAGGCTCGTCAGCTCCGAAATCCGAGTCTCAGTCCCTCCTTTGTTAAGCAGACGTGATGAGCCCTATTTGCGAGGCCGTTGGACGTTTGAAGTGACGTCCTAGCGAGGTGTGAGGGCCAGAGCTAGTCCGGTGGTCACCGGCCCGTGGGAGACTCCCGATAAGTGAATGAATACTCGGGGGGCGATGTGCTTGGTCCCTCCCATGATATCTTGCTCACAAGAGCCCCCGGAAACTGTGCTCCCTCCACTTCCTTTTGCATTGCACACTTCGTCTTTGGAACTGTGTGCGTGTGCACGTGTATTTGCTCCCTGTTGTGGGGAGAACGGTGGAGCGCTGGGGTAGGAATGGCGACTGATGAAATTTTCTGGGCTTATTATTCAACGACCAAATTTAAATTGTGGGATCTACCATGAAGGCTGCTTTCTGTATTGAATACAATTGTAGTCAGAATATGACATTACACATTACATCATCCGGCTAAGAGTAGCCACTCCATAAATATGAATGAAGTTTGAATCGGATCTGAGATTCATAGTTTTTCCTGATCTCCAAACTTAGTTTCTTCTTCTTGATGGTGAAAAAGGAAAGCTCTTTTCTGAGCAAATGTAAGCACCTTTCGATGTAGAAATGTTGCTAAAATATTTTCACCTTGGTGGAGATTTATTGATTAATTTGACATCTACTCTTAAGTTACATAGTTTGCACAGACGTCATAGCAGAAGAGCATTGTCCGTAAAGACTGAGGTGGAAACGCCATCCTTGCTTCCTCGCGCAGACGCCGTAGTGACGATTCTGTGCCCTGCACGAGTAAGAAAATCACACGTTTAATTAAACAGATGATCGTCAGGGCTATTTCCACAGCCGCTTTCTTGGTGGAGATAGAATAACTTTTTCAGCTAGATAAAATATCATGTATTTTTAGAGTGATATTTATCAGTGTATTTGCCTATCAATATTTAAATCAGACATGCCTATTTTTACTTGGCATCAGTAAAACACCACTGAAAGCATTTCATTCTTCATTTGCCACTTTCTTATATTTCTTACACGCCTCTTAAGTTCCGAGGAAAGGGACAACGTGCCCTTCGGCAGAAGAGGACCGCAAACGATGGGCCGCTTCTACCTCCACGTGTCCTTCGAAGCTAAGAACAGCTCTTACACAGAAGTACAGTTTTTCGTGACATGCAAAAGGCATACAAAATTCAAATTTCCGTGCCCACAAAGTTTTGTGGGAATGCACCACGCGTGGCCGATGTGCATCGCCCGTGGCTGCTCCGGCGCTGCGATGGCCAAGCCCAGCTGCTGTGACCCAGGCTGCGTGGCCTGCGGAGCCGAAACTATTTGCTCTCTGGCCCTTTACGTAAAAAGTCGGCCAAGGCCTGTTCTCGTACTGTATTAAAAGGTTTCCATGTATTCAGACACAGATTTCGACCCAGCTGGGCAGTGGAGGCCCGGTTTAAGGCGCACCACTCATCAGAGATCCAACTTGCACTGGGAAGTCCAGCTTCTTGTCAAGGAGGCCGGTGAATACAGATGTGAAGAGGTGATGATGTCATCACAGTAAAACCGCTTTCTAAATTGCGGGGACTTTATGAAAATTCGAACTTGCGAGCTCTGAATTTCTCTGTGGATGTCCAGGGACTTGGCGGAAGAGTGCCTTTCCGATTCAAACCGAATCTGTTTTCTTCTTTGTGGATTAAACATCGCTGAGTTACAGCCATTGGATCCTGAGTGGGACTTTCATTCGCTGACCACACAGTGTGTCCCGGCCCAGGGCTCCCCCGAAAGGATGGGTGCTCCTCCCCCACCCGCCCCGCCCCCGTCCAGCTCAAGCTTATTGTCCCCGGTGCTTCTTCTCGAACATCCAGAAAACCTGCTCTTCTCCCCTAAAAGTGGGGCCCTCGGGACACAAGAATCATTTCAGTGCCGAAAGGGTCTTGTTTGCAAAATTCAGACCTAAATTAAGACTTCCTTTTTGAGGAAATTGTTTCTTTTTTAGAAAATTTTTTTTATTGTTGTTCAAGTACAGTTTTCTCCATCTCCCCCCCACCACTCCCCCCACCCCAGCCATCCCCACTTCCCACCCTGGATCCTACCCCCTTTGGTTTGTCCATGTAGATGTTCCTGAAAACCCTTTCCCTTTTCCCCATTATCTCCTCCCTGATAAGACATTTCACTGGTACCTCCTTGTCCGTTAGCAATGATTCTCAGTCACCCACGACATGCATCAGACATTCCAGGCTCAAAAGATGACACCGTTTGTGTTGGAGGGAGTTTTCATAATCCCGGTGCCAGCGGGGACACAGTCCAGAGGGCAGTCAGCAAGCCTCCTGCAGAGACTGCCCTGGGTCGCCCACCGCACCCTGCGTGGGACTGGGCACACGTGTGGCGGGAGCCGCGTGGACACACCTGTGTGCCGAGCACAGCAAAGTCAGTCTCCAAAGACTCCCAGAAGTTGGGCCCTGGGAGCTTAGGCAATGTGGCCATTCACTTCCTGTGTCCCCTGAGCTGGGCCCTGGGGCCCAGATATTTGGTCCAACGTTAATCTTGATGTTTGTGCGAGGGCCTTTTGGATGAGATAACATTTACATCGGTGGCCTTTGAACAAAGCAGGTGTTCCTGCACAACGTGGGGGGCCTCGTCCAGCCAGCTGGGGGCCTGAAGAGACTGAAAGACTGAGCTCCCTACGCCAAGGGGGAGGTCAGTCGGCAGACGGCCTTCGGACTTGAACCGCAGCGTCAGCTCTCGCCTGGGTCTTTCGCTGGCCACGTCCTGATTTTGGACGTGCCAGCTTCTGTACTTTTACACGCCAGTTCCTTAAAATCCTTCTCTCTCTCTCTCTCTCCACCCCCATTTCTCTTTCCCGTCGTGGTGACCATTTCTCAGTTTCAATATACAGAACTAGTAAATCGTTACGCTCTATCTGTGAAACTAACGCAGTCGCGCCCTCCGTCCGTGCGGGTTCTGCAGCTGGGATCCGGCCAGGGCCCGGATTCCCAAGGCCCGGCGGACTGAGTCCGTGGGTGCCGAGCCTGCCGGTCTGGGGGGCTGACGGAGGGCCTCAGCCTCCGAAGACTCTGGGTGCACAGGACTCCTGGAACCTGTGCCCACAGAGGCTGAGGAAAGACTACATCATGTTAGGTGTCGAGGACACCTCAATTTCTTTACTTAAACAATTGTAAATAATGTTATCTGGTCTAATTCTGTGCATGTGTGTATTTGTAGGAGGTAAGTGTTTGTGGACCTGGGAGAACGGAGGGTATGGTGGACGAGTGGAAGGGTCCTGGCCTCCCACTCAGGGCCTGTTCCTTCGCTGTTCAGCTGGCGTTGAGAGTTTCGGGCTTACTCATGGAAGAAGAAACGTAACAGAAATGCCTTATCAGCCCATGGCCAGCGGGGCGGGGGTGAAAATGGAGGAGTTCCTACTTTGGTTAGTGGTTTCGGGAGAACTTCCCTATTTGTATTAGTATGGACCACTCACACCGCCATCCCACTTAGGACTTCCAAAGTGACAGTGGCCCGCGCCAAGGAAGACTTCTGGGAGAGTATGCAGCATCCTGTCCAGGCAACACAGGGGAAGGGACATGAAAGGAGATAAAGGTTAAACACACTCCAGCAGGCAGCGATTGTGACGTCGTGATCCCTGGGGATTCAAGATTCGTGACCAGGGGAGCCGGGGAGGAGGTCTTTGCAAGCAGGTAGGCCAAGGGCAGTTGGATAGAGATGTCTGTGATTTTCTCTAGAACACAAGGGGCTGTTCTGGAGACCAGCGGTCCACCCCGAGGCCGAGTCTAAAGACGGGGCCGAGTGAATGGATTCTAGTAACCCGTGGACCGAAACGGATGGGTGGGGGCCTGTGTGCCTCTAACAGATCCCATGGGCAGAGGGAGGGCTTCAGCAGCCCGAGGGGCTAGAGGCTGTAAAGGTTCATTACAGTTAGGCCAGTAACATCCTCTTGGTTCTGCACGGGGAGGCCAGTTCCGTCGACACAAACCCAGCCGGCCTTCTAGGCAGGACCTCAGAGCTCCAGCCGTGTGGATGGGGACACAGGACAGAACTCCTGACCCAGCGGAGAACGGGGTTCTGTCTGTGACTCAAAGGAGAGAGTGAACCACACAGTGCCGAACAACTCGAGGTTAGAGGAGGAGAACGGCGCTCTGGAGCGGTGTACGGCGGAGCTGATCACGGACACACGGGCTCCCAGACGGGCAGACTCATGCCACGTCCGCATGGACGTTGGTTCAGGGGATCTGAGACCAGACAAGGTGGAGTCCTGGTGCGTGAAGACCCTCATTCCCAGGGGCGTTACGGGGTTCCGGCCACTGGCGGCCCACTGCCGAAGGGGTCACCCACGAGCCTGGAGAATTCAAGTATGACGCACAGTAGCACCGGTGGTCCTCTGTCCCGGGAAATTATAAACACAGAGTTGGGTCGCTTGTGTGTCCAGTGTGGATAAAGGACGATGTCACTCAGATTTTACCGTCACCGACTGGGGTCGCTCACTCTGATGGGTATCCCCCCTCTGTGTCTCTGACAAGCCGACCAGCAAGAACACGGTCGGCAGAATCATGGTCCAGCCGACCTCACAATCAATACCTGTGGGCGGTGGCAGATCAATCTTTTGGAGATGAGAAATAATAATAAAAAAAAAAAAACCTTAAAATTTAAATTCCATTAGCTCAGTGCTCTGCGGGCGTGGCTGTGACTTTGTTTCTTTGGTTCAGCGATGTGTCAAGTCCTAACTTGGCGACAGATGTTCTGCCTTGCACCCTGCATCCCAGGCGTATGGAGAGACTACAGATTTTATCAAAGTAGATCTTGCTGCTCACACAGAGTCACAGAGCCAGGAAGTAGCCTCGCAATCTGCTGTGTCCGAAACTTCTCACCTGGAAGATGAGAAAACCCAAGGAACTCAAAGGAAAAAGATGTTTCTCAGATGCAAATTCCAAAGAACTACGATCTCGAGTTGAAGGAGAAAGAGCTGTGTATGCCTTGGGTCAGGGCATCGACCCCACGCCAGCCTCGGACCAACCTGGACAACGATGCAAATCCCAACCTTTGGGCTGACTTCTGTCCAATCGCAGAGCAGAGCAGAGCAGGGAGCGACACCTGGTAGGACGCGCACTCAGGTGGGTCTGTCCCTCCCCCGGGAGCTTCGATCCCAGGATTGGCCAGGAGCCCTGCGAAGCCCGGCCGCCCTCCGTCAGCTCCCTGCTCTGCTCAGCCGACTTCTCTGACATGGACGTTGATATCTTCATTCTAACACCTATGAGTCTTTTTCACAGAACAAAAGAAAAACTTCTAGGTCTTTCCACACGTAATTGCAATGCCTCCCGCGTGGTTTTCTGACTTAGATTTCCCATGTCTTTGAAAACATCTTGGCAGGGCTTCAGGAACGCCTCGCTTAAGCTCAAGAGAACCAAACCAGAACATTTGGGAACTTTCCCTAGGTCACCTGACAATGTGGAAGAAAAGAGTCGGGAGAGACGCTTGTGCCCTGAGGTCAGGAGGGCGGTTTGGGGACTGCTTGCTTTTTAAACCCGGATGTCGGAGAGAAAACAATCTCGGAAGAGAAAGACTCTTCGGTGGTTGAAACCCAGGCGCTCTCGCAGTGGCCCCATCAGTGTGTTCTTCTAACGGGCCGCCTGGCGTGGGTCCCGTCGGGAGAGACTGGAATTAGGGCTGGCGGACAGAGAGACGCCCTATTTTCTCCGAGCCCGATCTCTGGTGTGAGCGCCCTCCCCGGGGCTCTGTTATAAAGGGCACAAGGACACGCCCTTGGGATAGCCTTAGAAAATATAACAGCGTTCGGCTCCCAGTCTTAATCAATACGGTCAGCCACGCGCGATGGCCGTGTTCCGAACGCTTGGTGGTTCTCGTCTTCCTCATGCCGGTCGGCGCGCCGTTCGTTTCGGGCTTCTGACCTTGCCGTTGTTTGGCTGCAAGGCCGGCTGGCCGTGTTACTGTTGCCCGTAAAAAGGTCGCGTATTTTTCCTGCGGCTGGTCTAATGTTTTTCTTATCTTTAACTTGAGCAATTTGACTGGGCTGTGTCTGACGAGGTTTTGTCCTTTGCTGCTCCTGGAGCGTGGAGTTTAGGAAGCTTCTCGAATGTGTGGGTCGGTACTTTTCATTCCCTTGGAGGGCCTCTGGGCATTGCGTCTTCCCGCTCCGTTTCGAACCCGAGTCTTGCACGCTCGGCGGAGAAGCCGGCCCTGAACCTCTTCAGTTCTGCTGTGTGCGTCCCGTTACTGCTCGCTGTCCCCGGGTTTCAGGCTGCGTCTGCTCAGCTGGTCTTCCTCTGTCTTCTCATCCCGTGTCTTTTTACTTTTAGCGATTGCAGTTCTGAGCTCCAGAACACCTGCTATGTTTTCTTTTACAATATTATTTTTCTGTTATTGTGTCGTTTTTAAGGTCTTTCTCTGCTATTCAGTGGCTACCAAGTGGGCGTATCTTACTGTCTCTATTTGTCCCTTGATTACCGATGACAGTTACATTCTTACACTTTCGCACATGCCATTTGTGTGTGTGTGTGTCTACACACATATATACATAATTTTTAAGATGTGTTTTACCTGGCACTGTGTACATAGAAAGCATGTTATTTCCCCGAGGTTAGCGTCACTCCCGGGAGGCTAAGGACTGGTCAGGCGCCGAGCTGGGTCAAGGTTGAATCACACTTTAAGGTGGTCTCGGTCTGTCTCTGGGTGGCCCCGACTTCAACCCAGCTGCCTCCTCCAATAACCACACTTCGCGCTTTTGTTTGAGGGCTTTGTCTCCCTCATCTTAAGTGCTGAAAGTTTTCTGCTTGGCAGGTTTTGAGTTTATCTCTCTTTGCATTCCTCTGCCCCATGCGAGTTCAAGTCCTGGGGCAGCTTTGAGGATAGGCCCCTATGGGGCGAAAGCAGGCCCCGCCCTCCAGACGCTCCTCTCAGAGGTTTCTCCTGACGTCGCTGTTTTCAGTCCCGCCCAGCCCCAGTCCAACCCACCCCACCCCAGCCCAGTTGGGCTGTGGGGTGACCCAGTGCGGCCCCTTGGTCCCAGGCCCCAGAACCTCTGGCTGCTGGTCTGTCCCACCTGGAGCCCTCTCCCGCTGCTCAGCCCAGGTCAGAATCAGCAAGGGCCCCCAGGGAGAAAACGGCCAGAGGTCCTAGGTCACACGGGGGCTGGGGGTGGGGTTCTTCCTCCTCTGGAATTTTAGTTCCCTTAGTGCTGTTTCTGCTCCCCTCCGATAATTGTAAACAAAGAGACTACATGCTTCGTCTCCATTCCTGCACTCCCATCTCTGCCGCCGTGCGTGGGGTGGCCTGCCGCAGTCAGTCCGCGCCGTGCAGAAGTGCCTGCCGGTGGGAAGACCTGGGTTTGGATTCCGGCCCCTGCGTCTGGCAGTGGCCGGGAAAAGTAACCCTCTGAGCGGCAGTCTCTTCCTGCAGAACACGGGGTGGGCGCCACCTTAAATGGGCGGCCTCCACCCAGCAGGTGCTAAGTGGTGCTTGATACTTCCAAACCTTCATGTCTTCACCTTTGACCTTTCACCATTCATTCAGCCTCTGAAGCACCTTCGGCCTGTGTCACCTGCCCCATTAAGATGGAAGGTTGGGAGCTGCAGGCACGACCTGCCCAGGTGTGAATGTGAAGTCACGCTGAGAGGCAGTGTGGTGTGTGTGGCGCAGGGGTGAGCCAGCACACTTCTTATTTATTCCACGGTGTTTACGAGCTGTTTACGGCATTCCTGACGCTGTCGCTGTCGAGTGAGGAGTGTAATGATGAGGAAGGCAGACACCGTTCTGCCCCTACAGAACACAGAATGCCTGTGGGTCTGGGGAGAGCGCAGAACTATTCCTACAAACCTTTCTGCTAACAAATCCTTCTCAGGATGCGCTAGCTAACTGGAACTGTGTCACTTTAAATCCAGCCCATGGCTCAGACCCCTGGGTTGTATTCAGCTGAGCTAGCTGAAGCGTTGCCTTCGTCCTATTATATTTGTTATGCATGAGGTCTTTTGGAAACTGAAAATGTTGTCATTAGGAATGTGAGGTAATAGACATTCTAGGTTACGACACCAGTGCTCTGCAAAATATGGCCCGGATCACACCAAGGGGCTTAGGCCTCTTGTGGGGGTCATCTAGGGAGGCACTGGAGGCGGGGATGTTGCAAGGGCCCACAGAGAGAATTTGGTAGCGAGCTCGCCCAGAGACACAAGGAGAGTCCAGGGAGCCAGCATCTGGGAGGGAAGGACAGAGACCTGTTCTCCCAGGGGCCCTGCGGGTTTGAGATTTCACCCCGAGGGCAACTCCCTGCGGTGGGCGGGGCCTCAGGTGCCTGCCGAGACAGGTCAGCCCGCGGACCCACACCGGGAAGGCAGAGGCTGCCGTCCTCCTGCGGAAACCAACGTTAATTCCATTCTCATTTCACAGGAGGATGGAGCCTCGCCCTCGCCCCCTTCTGTTGTGTCCGGGACTCCCAGTGAGTGCACACGCGTATTTGTGCCCTTGAGAGGTGGCGGAAAGCAGGTGGTGGGGCGCGCCTGAGCGTTAGCCTTGACTCACCACCCACGCGGCATGCCCCCGAAACACTCGTGAGCTCGCTCTTCCCTCTGAGGAGAGAGGGTCTGTGAAACGCTCCAGCTCCATCCGAACTCCGGAGTCCATCGGCCTTGTTGACAAATTAATCATCATCCTACCCGTCAGCTATTCACACGGAACCTTTTCAAATCAATACCTCCATTAACCCAAATCTCCCCCATCCTCTTACCAAAGCCACAGGCAAGACTGGCCAATATCGCTGCACCCACCCCCTCAGGAAAGGTCCCTATGAAGCTGCTGCTGGCCGGCGTCACCTGCTAATAGCCCAGCAGCATTTACAGGTGGCAGTTCCAGGCCCCACCTCTTGGTTGCTTTGTGACTTATGTCTAAGGTTTGGGTTTCAGGTGTAGTCAATGAGGGTGGTACAGTTGATTTTTTGTGGATTGAATGGCTGTTAATTAATACACACGACATTAATCATTCCTACCGACTCTTTTCCCCCCAACTTCCCACTTTAAGTTCTTCAAAAGAGACTTTTAAATATTAGCAACGACCCCCCAGTGTAAGAGCAATGGAGGGATGACTGGGGACGATGCCCCCCGACAGCGCTGCTTCCTCGGGTGGAGCAGTTATTTCACGTAGGTTTCCTGAATATGCTGTGGGTTTGGGGAGCGCTGGTCACATTTTATACGTTTGCTGCTTGATTACAGAATCAAATATTCTCTAAAGGGAAAGGTTTTTACGGGTTTGAAAATGGCTTAGGCCTTTCTCTGCTCTTTAAAGTATGGTTTCTTTTAATTGCCATCAGCAGAAAGGCAATAAACAGATCATTAACACTGATGATGTCATAATGGATAATGGAAAAGCATTAATTTTCATAATATCATCATTAATTACAGCTAACATTGAAATGCAATGGGGCTGACTTTGTCTTATTAAATGAAGCAAATGCTTTGAAATATTAATTAATAAAATCAATCTCAATAAATCGGAGGTTGTAAAATTTATTGTTTAAAAATTTCTAAGCAAGCAAAGTAAAGAGAGTTTTGTAGTTCAAAAAGATGCCATTAAAATAATTTACTGCTTCCATTTCATATCACATTAGCCCTTGGAAAATCATTGGAAAGCCCCAGGAAAGCCTTTCCATTTTCCTCCGTTTCAATTCTCATCACCTAATTAAGGATGATGTGGCTTCCCTCCCATGTCAATGTGCGGATCGAATGCGATCGTTAATGGGAAAGCGTCTGCAAGTGATCAAACACCTCGCACCCTGGGAAGGGTTCCTTATTATTCCTGTAAGCACCGTACGTAGGTTTGGCTGGGAGGAGGGTACGCCCTTCACCCTGCTTCTGAAATATTAATCGTAGTTACGTAAAAGATCATGAATAGTCATCAGCTATTAAGTAACCCTGTGCGCCGGGCACTTTGTTAAACACTTCAGGTAGGCTATTTTATGTAATCCTCGTAATGAACAGGTGAGGAGGATACTCCAATACGATGCTCACGGCACCAAAGGCGAACAAAGCGGATGCACGAGGCTGGATTCCTCGCTCCAGGTCGTGGAGGCACTGGGGGCGGGAGCCTGGTCTAGTTTGCTCTGGAGCCCACGTCCTTAGACACAGGCTACTCTGGCTCAGAGAACTTTGGGACACCTTTGCTTCGTCACCTGGCATCATTGTGCCGCTGGTCAACCAGTCGGCTTTCGGTCACTACTTCCTGCAGGTCAGCATGTGAGAAAGGAAGCCTTGAAGGAACCAAGCTCAGGGACAGAATCCTAAGGGAGGGACTTAGCCCTGACCTGACGCGGGGAAGCGGGAAGGGGCAGGAAGACGGGGTGTGTGTGTGTGGGGGGGGTCTCTAACTGTCTCAACGCCGAGTTTGACGTCAGCACTGCGTCAGTACCTGACATTCAAAGTCCAGGGAGATGTCGGTTTGCGTTTACGGAGCATAAGAATCTTATCTGGACCCATATCATTAATTCAAATCCTTATTTTTTAAAAAGAAAATGGATATGGAAAACAAATAGAAATGCATGTGAATAGTATGCACTCCTGTGCACCCCCGAAACAATACGCTTGTGTGAGTCACACCCTCCCTAACCTGTGTACCAGTTAGTTCATTGTTCCCGCGTGTCACTCTCAACCACACAGTTCTCAGCAATGGTGTCCACCACGCCTTTGAGGGGCGAGGGTGGCCTGTGGGGTTAGACTATGTCCCCACCCCCCAAACCAGGCAGCTGTGTGACTACAGGCAAATGACGTTATCTTTTCAGCATCATTTTCCTCCTGTTAAAATAAGGCTAACAATAAAGTCAGATGATGTCGGATTCTTGGGACAATTAAACAGGTAGTGGACAGTGTCTGGCTTGTAGGAGGAATTCAGAATATGAAAACTATTATTATCGCCCAGCCTGAAGGGTAAAACCATCTATTTTAAGTTAATTAATTGATTAACTAATAGGTTGGTGCTGTCCACTGATAAAAGCACTTCCTGTGGAATAGCCAACTGCCCGAGGGGGAGACTCGACACACCTGGCAGGTGTGGAACAAAAGATCTGCCAGTGTCGATTCAGTCCCAGCCAAACCTTAGTGTCTGCAGTTCTACGCGCTGAGATTCTTCTAGAAAAGAGATTCCATTTGTCTCGGAAGTGGTGAACCAGTATAATATTGACATAATTCGCACTTGGAGATCACATTAGCTAGAGGTTTATTCATAAACTACAGCATATGCATGCAGAAATTTATGTTTTCACACCTATTGCCTAAAGGATCGTGTGAGGAGCTAGTTCTCAGTCTCTCACTTTGCCAAGATGTGGTGAGACTAATATTCTCTGCTTAATTATTGATGTGGCATTGATTTGTTTGCTCAAAGTCCAAGCAGCAGCAGCAACAACAAAAAAAAAACCCATTCAGAAATACGAGCAGTAAAGTCACAGATCAAACTTACAGTTTAACTCAAGAGGAAAAAAAATCTTTAGCTCAATCTCGTTAATCTTTCAGATTTTATTTCCTTTGCTTTAAAAGGAAATCTATAAGAAATGAATTACCATTTTAGCAAAACCATATAAATATTGATAGTGTTAATAGCATCTTTTATTCAGGATTTACCCTGTGCTGAGCCAAGGACTAGATGTTTGTATATGCCTTACCTTACCGTAAGGCGTATGTCCACCCAGCGTGCCCTAAGGTAGGTGGGACTGTGTTTTATAAGGACAATGGCAGATCATGAACTTGAAGCGTTCCATTCTTCGCCAGGAAGTGGCGAAGTGGAGCTCACTGGGACTGCAGTGCTTTCTCTCTTTCTGTTGCTGCTTAGTGGTTGCCCTTTCTTCCCTCGCTTGCCTCACTGTCCTGCTGCTTTCTCCTCTCTGCGCGTCTGCTCTGAAGAGGTGGGTGCGGGCCAGGGTCCCAGGGCCCCCTGTGACGTCGATGGGCTTCACTGACGGGAGCGAAAGCAGAAAGAACGCACATCCGTTCGGCTGTCCGCACAGGAAGGCGTCAGTGCCCAGTGCGATCAGTTCAGAAGCCAAGAAGCGCTGGGGGCGGAGCCTTGGTGTTCAAGTTCTCCCCTGCCGGGGGCACCGCTAGCCCTCCGCCAGAATCCTGTCTTTCTTCCCCTCTCCCCGCATCCTGGCAAAGCTGGTGGACGCCTTTCCACATCCTCGCTGGGGGAGCTCTCGCGCAGCCCCGACCCGGACAGTCGGTCAGTCGGGTGTGAGCAGGAACCACTGTGCTGTTTCGGACCCAAGCTCTTACCGGGGAGGCTGCCTCCCCCATGGTCTCTCCCCCGCCCCCCCCCCCCCCCCACGAGATGCGTAGACATGTTCTCCTGGAGACAGGTCAAACTCCGTAAACCGCTTGCTAATGTAAATACCGAGTCTGGGCTATCTGACAGAGGGAAACAGACTGATTTTGCTTTTAATTTATTTTGGTGATCTGTGTTCCCGATTCTTAGACTATCCTAATAAACCCACGGTCCCACACCGAGTTCCTAGGAAAGTTAACTCGTCTCTCCTGTTTTCTCCCCTTTTCATCCTCTAAATGCAGAAGATGCCTTTGTGAGTCTGGCGACCTTCTGGGCGGCCCTCGCTCTGTGCCTTCCCCCTTACGTACGTGGTAGGAGTCCCATCACACTGAACGTCACTCTGTAATGTCCAGGGATGTGCACTAGAGGTTTCATGATTGAAGGAGCCTCCCTGTGACAGGCGGAATACGAGGTCCTGAGGACACTCGTGCCCTAATCCCAGGGGTTCAGGAATGCGTCACGTCACACGGGCACGGGGAATGACGGGCACAAATGGAGTGAGTCCTTGTGGCCAGTGAGCTGACCTGGGACGGGGAGATTAACCTGGGTTACCCGTGAGCACCCCACACCGGCCCACGGGCCCTTCTGAGGCGAAGAGGGAGGCAGGCGAGGCAGAGTCAGCTCGCAGAGAGATTTGAACACGCTGCGTTTCTGGCCCTGACGATGGGGGAAGGAGCCATGAGCCAGGCAGCTTCTGGGAGCTGGAAAAGACGAGGGGCAGGATTCTCCCCCAGTGGCTGCTGACACCTCCACAGTAGCCCAGGGAGACCCGTGTCAGACTGACCACCAGAAAGGTCAGATCACAGATGCGTGTGGTGTGAAGGCCCTGACTCTGTAGAAATTGGTTGCAGCGGCGATAGGAAGCTATACGCTAGTCATCCGCATTAGGTGTTATTTGGGCCGTATCCAAGCCGCTTGTTTGGGGGAGCAGATCATGCTCAGAGACTGAGGTCGTCTCCGTAGTAATTTGCTTAACACAGATTCGCTGCGGGAACTCCACAAGCCGCTAGCATGTGGGATGAGGTCTCTGGGTGAGACAACATGGAAATAAGATTCACCAGTATTGCCCCAGGCAAGATGAGGGGAGAGGAGTGGAGCCCCAAGTGGGTGGGGGGTGCCTTGCCCATGAGGTTGGTTCTACAGAGAGAGGTGGCTCGGCCAGCCAGGGGGGGCGTCCAGCTCTTACCGCAGAGGTCGGAGTCCCCTGTTGCTGGAGCACGTTGCTAGGGAACTGCAGTCTTTGGTGTTGACAGTGAGCTCATCTCCTTCCAGGAGCTACTGACCCCAGGGTCTTTGAAGAGCAGCAAAGGTCACAAAGTGTTGCCTGGCCCAGGTCAGAACTCCTGGATATTTCTTACCGATTCCTGGGTATTTGGAGCCTGAATGTCCCCTTGCCGTAACTGCTTGTCTGCACGTTCTTACCAATAAGCCACCGGTGGGGACCCCAGCAGCTGAGCTACTGAGTGCTTGTTGGTGACAACAGATGAGGACGTGACATTCTGACACAACCTACTCCATTCTTGCCTCACAACGACTTCTAAAAGCAACTTTGTTCTGTGTCACAAACAAGTAAATTTGAAATCCTGTCCAACCAACACGCAACACGAGGTCTTTCTTCCCGAATCCTTCCAGGCTCATCGACTATGGCACGGCCCAAAGCAGCCCCGGCTCCAGGGCCGGCCCGGAGGCACGGAGCCCCTGTGCCCCTGGGAAGCGGCCACGGAAAGTCCAGCGGACATGTCTTCCTCGTCTGCGCAATCCCGGCTGTGCCCAAGGATGCGGGAACACTGAGCCGTCGTTCTTCCGGGTCGTATGGGCCCTTGCGCATCCCAAATGGAGGAGCCCTTGAAGTGAACCTTGTCACATGCAATCAAAACGCATCCGCGCCCACGGGCCCCCTGTGCTGATGAATAGAGCAGACCGGTCTGGGACCCTTCGGGGGAGCTGTGCGCGGGATCGTAAAGAGAACCAGCGCCAGGGCTCAGCACGGGCGGGTGTGTTACACACTCCGCCGAGCTCACAGGTGATGCCGGACCAGAGCGCGAGTGTGCGCGAGGGCAAACGCAAGATTGAGGGTGTTGGGGCAGCGCAGATTTATACGCACATCCCTTTCTCTTTACAGATGCCATCAAAAGGGACACACTCCTGCTCAGTCAACTTTCTAGCTCGTGGGTTCCCTCCCCCTGAAAGTAATGGGGAAGCGGCTTGCATTTTATTATTGTTATTAATATTACATGGGCCAGCTACTGTAGTACGAATAAAAAGGACTATTCTGTGCTTATAAGCTCTCTTTTTACAAGAAGAATCAGCCTTTCCTGAAAGCCCAGAGTACAGTGTGCGCATCTTCGTTTTATGAGTGTCATTAGTGCATTTGTTGGCAGTGCCGTTGACGCTAATCCGCAGCATAATAGCCCCTGATGTTTCCGTGGCCGCGTACGGTTCACCGAGCCGTTCCCCACCCTTCACACGGGACGCCCTCCATCTCTCCGGATTGCGGTCCTCGGGGAAGGCAGAGCGCAGAGGGACGCCGGCGCATGGTTGGGTTTTTTTCCCCTTATAGATAGGGAATGGAGATTCGGAGAGGGGAACCCCTCGGGTAGGTCTCGGCTACATGGCTACACTCCTGGTCCGCTAGGTTTTGGGTTAGGCAAAGCCACGGGAACGCTTCTCTCCATAAAAGTCTCGTTCTCAGGGTTGTTCTCTGTGTCATTTAGTGTGATTTCACATTACTATCTCTTTCCTCTCCTGCTATGTTATGAGACTGTGGGATAACTTGAAAGATAGTGCAAATGTCAGCCAAACCCCCCCCCAAAATGTGTAACTCCTTTATGTACCTCCCTCCTTTGTGAGCTATCTCCACGTGGAGGGAGACTTTCTGGGGACGTGCTAATTAGTATTACAGTGCGATTTAGCTATCTGGAGTTCTGAGATCCCTGCCGGGTCCTTGGAGCCATTACGAGACTGTATTGGATGGAACATCCTGTGAGCAGAAATTCGCGGGAGGAGCCCAGAATCAGAGGGGCGTGGCAGGAGCCTGGGTTTCACTTTGTCCTCTCAATGCGCTCTATAAAATTCCGTGCACAGTGCTCACGAACCCCGTGAGCTCCTGGCTGTGACGAGTCCAGTTCAGTAGGTTCAGTGAAGCACCTGGCAGAGTCAAGGTCAGTGAGACTGTTCAAGAGCTATTATTGTTTTGTTGACCCTCCTACGACCGTCCACTTATCTCAGACGATGCTGGGTGGTCACGTGTGCAGTAACAACAAGCTATCGGTCTCCGCACGCCAAGTGTCGTCACCCTTGGGTCCTGTTTCTGTGCTGGACACAGGACACCGGGGACCCCATGCTGGAGAGCTACTCTCAAGGTCACACATGGGCCAGGAAGGGCAGCCTAGTTCTGGAAGCAGTCATGACTGATAATTTAAAAAAAAAAAAAAAAAAAAAAGCTTTAAGGCAAATCCAGTCTGAAGACATGACCAGGAAGCCGAATTCTTCCAGCAGGCAATGCCACGGGATGAGGGGCAGCCACGTGAGGGGGCCACGGACCGCGACCTGACCTGCCCAGCGCGCGGACCCCTCCGCCCTCCGCCACTGCCGGAACTTGCATCTGGTTCTATTGTGAATCACGCCCGCTTTTTAAAAATCACTTTTTGTTCTTATTCTATTACAGTTGCCCCCATTTCCCCCCTTTGCCCTCCTCCACTCCCCCCCGCCCCCGCTCCCACAGTCAGTTCTCACCCTGTTGTTCCCCAGGCCTGGGCTGGTCCTTCTGAGGTGGACGTGGGGTTTTGGTCTCAGGTTCTCACTTGCTCTCTGCTCAGTCTTACACCTTGTAGGCCTTTCTTATGGACTCGGGCTTGTTGAGTTTGAATAGAACTTAGAACGAGAGAGAGCAAGTGGGGGGGGGAGAGAGAGAGCAGGAAGAGAGAGGCCTGGCTGACGCCCCGAAGCGTTCCAATGACATTGTATCGGTGGTCCAATGTTGGCCACGCTTCCATTAGCCTTATTCCTTTATTTTTGTATCTTTAATTAGATAATTATACACGGTTTATTAATGAGAGCTGCTATTTACTAAGCTCCCATGCCAGATACCTTACTAAATTATTCCATCTAATCTCTGCGGCAATACATAAAGGTGTTATCTATCTTCCCTATGTTTTTGGATGAGAGAATTGAGGACCCGAGAGGGTGAGTGACCGGCCCAGAGTCACACAGCAGATCCGCACAGTTTTATTCCGGTGCCCCAGTGCCCTCCTTGGTGTTGGGAGCGAGTCGTCACCCGATGGAAAGGAATTTCTGGCCCACATTCTGGTCTCACTCACAAAAGGAACCTGGGGACAGTAGGGGACCAGATAGGCAGAGAAGACACTTCATTTTCCAGCTCCGTATCCACTTGATTTTTCTAGTCACAATTAAGACTAGGTAAGAAGAAAAGGGAGCGTAAGAAGAGGAGTCAGCAATGTGAGCACAGCCAGCTCACCTCGCCTGCTTATAACCCTTAATTAAACCTCATTTGTACATCTTAATTGAACCACATGTACAGGCATTAATGAAGCAGTGCGATAACATTGCTCTCTCAATAAGACGACACGCTAATGCTAAATACGTGTATTCCTGGAAAACGCACTCACGTGGGCCTCCTCAAAGTATAATAGGGAGGCAGATACCCAATTAATCTCATGAATGGCCATCGAAGGACGCGAAGTACCAACTGGCTGCCTGGAGGGGTCAGCGCTGCCAGACTCCCTCACCAGCAGAGACCGCTGATGAAGTGACAGTGTGAAACGCGCGAGCAGCTGAGGGACCGAGCGAGCGCGCTGCTGGGGTGTCAAAGAGAGAAGGACACCCGAGCCGGGGAAGCGAGGCCTTTGGGGGCGCCGGCCGTCCTTCCGTCTTCACACTCGTGTCGGATTTCCTCGTGGCACACCCTATGGTCGCGCACCGATGGATGTCAATGATAACTCGGTGAAGCTGGAAGAAATAAATTTAGAAGGCGCTCCCTCCGTAACCTGGCTCCTGTGCTCGCAGATGAAAAGGTAAACAAAAATAAGGCCTGTTCCTTGATAAGAAGGTGTGTCCGGAGAGATTGGGGGGCTATTTTGAGTCAGGCCCTTTCAATGTCGTTTTAAAAAATCTCCACAAATGCTTAGGAGGCAGGTGTTACTAACCGGGTGTCAGAGATGAAAATGTTGCGGCTCAGCAGTTCGCTCCTCGCGTGTTTTCTGAGCAAGCAGACCAGGGGACTCCGCAAGCCGCAGGACTCCCATGCCCACGGCTGTCTGGAAGCAGGTCCGAACGCCGGCAGGCTGAGCAGACGCGTCTGCGGGGGGCCGGGGGGGGTGCGCTGCCGCTTCTCCCCGTGTCGCTGCAGGAGAGCTCTCAGCCTTGACCCGACTTCCTAACTGGGGTGCTGACACCCCAGGCGCCAGCTTCTTCTCTGGGCACCACGTGGGTGCTCTGTCTTCTCAGGGGTCCTCTGCAGGCTGAAGGCCACTAGTTTCTTTATATTCTCGCTGCTGCTGCCCCTCCCCCCAGCACCCTTCTCGTCCACCAGTGTCTCGTCCCGCAGAGGCCCAGGGGCCCGAAACTGGAGCGTGACTTTCCCCATTCGGGGTCCTCGGAGCCTTGCGTCCCGCCCGGTCCTCACGCTCTGACTCCGGAGCCCACACGTGCTGCTCCACAGGTGTCCCTGTCCTCGTCCATGCCATTCGTCTAGCTTGAATGCCCTGCCATCCCCTCAGGGACCTCTCCGCAGACCCCTCAATGTCAGGTTCAGGAGACGGTTCTGCGCCCCCTCCCTTTTGTTGGTTAGAAAGGTAAGCCCCCGCCCCCAGTTTTGTCCTCAGTCCCTGTGTCTATTACTGGAGTAGAGTTGCTTATTCCTACGGTTGTGCCTTCACCGGAGGGTGACTCTCTAAACGGAAGCGTTTGTCACATTCCCGTGACATCCCGAGCATCCCGAGCCTGGGGAGACACTTCTGCTGAACGGATTGGTAACACTTAGAAGTCCGACCCCAGAGGCGGCTCCCACCCTGTGTCCTCACTCCCGGAAACGGAAAAGGAAGCGGCCAGTTCTCCCTGATCACTCAGCCCATACACTAGTGGTGAGCGACCACCTCTAAAAAAATGCAGAGCCCTCTCCCAAAAAAAGGAGGGCCTCTGTGGGTACAGGAGGTCTCCCTGTGAGTCACCTAGCGAAGTGCTGGAGTTCCTCTTCATGCCACAGCTGGTCCCGGTCTCAGGGCCTGGTGCCAAGCTCACGTTTGTCCACCAGGGCGAGCCTCTGTCCCTGTGAGCCACTCTCTCCCAGCCCAGATCTCTTTAGTCGGTCCTCCTGAGAGTCCCTGCAGGACCTCAAGTACAAACAAACAAAAACATACGACTGTGTCCCTTCGCCGTTGGAATAACGGAACGTCTCCGAGGCTAAAGACTAAATCTTTGGATTGCTCTTCAGGGCCTTTCATGCCCCAGCTCCCGCTCACTCTGCGTGGCTGGCGGGCCGTGTCGGCACATTGATACTCACGGAAGCCTCTGTGGTTTACGGTAAGTTTCACTCCTTGTGCTGTAGGCTGCTCCAGGTCCCACTATTAGAGAGTAAAAAGGTACAAAAAGGCTTCAACTTATTTTCCTATTATTTTTTAAATCCTCGCCCAAAGATACACGTATTCATCTTTGAGAGAGAGGAAGGAACAAAGAGAGAAAGAGAGAGAGAGAGAGACATGCGTCACAACCAGGGATCAAACCTGCAACCCGGATACACACGCCCCGACCAGGAATTGAACCCACAACCTCTTGGTGCACAGGATGATGCTCCAGCCCACCGAGCCACAGCATCCACGGCAGTTCCAACTTGTTTTAAATAGACATTCCCCGTGCTCCAGATACGCTTTCTGATTGCCTTTATTTCAGCACTTCCCTCACTGGATTTTAACACTGTGTTCCCTAACTGTGTTATTCTTAACGTGAGAGGCTCAGCGTCGCTTATTCTCATATTTCCTCCTGCGTAGCAGGGTAACTGATAAGTGATAGATAATTGATATCTTTTTTGGATGAACGAGCCCATCTTTCATTTTTCCCAGCACATGTTTCAAGTCCTCAAACCACGGGACCTGCGGTTTATAGCCAACCCGGAGTTCCTGAGACGGGGACAGAGCTGAAATACCTAGCTAACAGGTCCACCGGAGGGCTGCGTCCCCTCCCACTGCTGCCTGCACCGGAGGTCACGACCAGCCGTACCAAGTGTGCGGCCTCAACGACACGGCCTTCACACAAGGGGACGTTGTTTTTGCTCTGCCTTACTGCTTCGGTGTGAAACGAACATCAAACGAGAAGACTAGAAGGTGGGGAAGGGCCGCTCGCCGGGTGGCCGCGCGCAGGCCTGTCTCACGTAGCTTGTCCCGGCCCTCTCGTCGGAGGGGGCGGACGTCGTCTCGGGCGGACGTCGCTCGGCCCCTCACCCCTGTTGCCCCGTGGCCCCTGCGCTTGGCCTGACTGGGAACAATAAGATAGGCCAATTATATCTTTTCTCCAGGGACTTCAAAACGCACTTTACCTCTTTTGTCATTTTCGGTGATCTGATAATGGGAAATTAAAGATGACTTTTTATTATTAAACTTTCTCTTGAGCTGTAAAACGTTCTTATCTCAAAATTGTATAATATTGAAGCTAGAACATTAGACTTAAAAATATTCATTCATCTTCTAGGAGTGCATCACCTTTCTCTTAAATTTTATTAACTATTGCATTTTTTAAAAAACGAAGACAGATGGCTTGAATAAATGGGCAGAGGAGGCAAAAGTGAAAATGCACCATGAGTTTAGCTGGGCCCACGGCCAAGCAAAGGTGTGTGCAGACCCAGCGGAGGGTGGAGGGGCCAGGTGGGGTGGGGGTGGGGGTGGGGGTGGGGAGGAAGCCAGTGGGCGGTGAGAGAATAAAACACTGGTGTGCCCAGCTCAGGAGTCACGTCCCTGAGACAATGGCATGCGACACGCGGTTCTCAAATACACCAAGGAACGGGGGAGCTAAGCTGGCTCAACAAGCTGTCGTATTTCATATTAGTGTCTCACGTATCAACTGTTACTTTGGGCCGATGAGTTAAGTCACTGAGTGCATGATTTCTTTAAGTTTTTTATCATTCCCTGTGATCAGGCTCAATTTAGAGATGAGGACATTGTCTCTCAGAAGTGTTAGTCAACCTTCCAAATTTATCCACGAAATCAAAGATTTGGGATTCCGGGCTCCTCTGTCTGATCATCATCTTTGTTCCTCACGACGACCGAGAGCCCCTCTGGGAGTACTGTGGGCGAAGGATCGCCGGTTCCGAGTGCTCCGGTATTAGTTCTCACTCGTGGCACAGAAAAGCCGGCACTGCGCGGGGGTGGGGTGGGGTGGGGGGGTCCGGTCTGTCTGCTGCATCTCTCTCCTCGCTGCGATGGCGCCCGCACGCTCAGCCTCCCCTGTCCCACCCCTGCCTGCTGACAGCCTCCTCGTGCTGCGACCTTACGATCTGGGCCCGGGGTCAGTGAACAGTCTTCAGGAGGAGCCAGGCCAGTAGATGGAAGCTGTGTTCCCATGAAAACAGGGAAACTGTTTGCAAAGGCAGGCAGCAGGCTGGCCGTGGCCCCTGCGGCACAGTGCGGGGTCTTTCCAGGCAGCGCTTCTGGCTGCAAACGGAAGCCTCAGTGGGACTTTATTTCCGTGCATCTTTATCGTGTGTGATTAAGGCGTTCCCGGAAACTAGTTCAATCCTCCTATACCTCACGCACATTGATGACTCGGCACTTTATTTCGTTAGAAGGAAAAGTGTCTGTCCTGAACTATAAAACTGACTTCAAAATCTTCCAACGCACACCACAAAATATTATGACCGTAAAAAAACTGAACCGTAAAAATCCTTGTAGAGGATCCTGAATTTCATAAAGAGACAACAAATAAAAGGAGGCAGAATCTCGGATCCGGACATGTCCTTCGAATCCCCAGCATGACTGCTTAGTCAGTGATTAATTGAATACATTTTACAGACGCTTCTTTTTCACAGATATGAAAATCCATTGTCCAAAGGAATCTGTCTCTGCGACTTCAGGCTTCATTATTTCCCTGCGGATAGCTTTGATAAGGAATCTTCTTAGACTCTGCAAATGTGATTTTTTCACTGCAGATCTAGCTGTGACGTTTCCTCCGTGTTTCAGGCACTGTCCCGGGCAGGGCGGTGGCAGGGACCACGGAAGTCACCACACCTGCGGGGGAGGCGGGGTTCGCTGTGTTGTGGGCATCAGAGTGTTTAGAAATGCTAAGTCAGGCTGAATTCCTTTCCACGCAGGCAGCTGGCTTTCTGAAACAGGCTTTTTCTGAAACCAGGAGGTCGGTAATACGCATGGAGCTTTTTGTTTTTAAGGTTTCGCCACAGGAACCCTTTCAGCACAGAGCCGTGGGGCGAGTGGCCCAGCACAGTCCCCTGGAGACCCAGAGCTAAATGTCATCATCTGAGTTAGAAATTTCATTTCCCCCGGGGCCAGGTGCGTGTTTCTCTGCACCTGGAAACGTCCGTGCGGTTCCGTGTGCCCAGACACACCGGTATGCACTCACATGCAACTACACATGACCACACATGTATATATGCACACAGAGGGAATAGACGATTTCTAGAGCAAACATGTTATTACATAGTATTTGTTATATATTTTATTTACACCATGTATATGCATATACGGTTTTAATTCATGTTTTATAATCATTTATAATATACTATGTATTAAATTACTATATTATTATATAATTATTTGTTCTCTACGTGTACATACATAACAGTTATATCTAAATGTACATATGCCTGCATGTGTAAATATCACCACATGCATGCAGCCACTTTTAATTTTTATCGTGAATAATATGTGTTTGCATTTATAACTCTACACACATACATAGTATTAAAATAAGTGTATATTGGTGTGCATGTGTGAAGATAGCCACGTACGTAGCTACTTTTATTTTTATCGTGAATTACGTATACATACATTCATAACTCTCTCTTCTCTCTCTCTCTCTCACTCACGTGTACAGACGGAGCCACCGCTGTTTTTCTGTGAACACTTCTAATGGCGTGCTCTTCGCAGACTGGTCTCGGGTGGTGGTTTTAGTTCGTTTCCCAGCAGAATGCCCTTTCTCCCTGCAGTGCTGTGGGCAGCAAACAAACAAAAACCCCAGGGTCGCCCAGGTAACTCCGGTTTCAGGTGAGAAACAGCCACGCGCCCTGGGTGTCCTCTGTACCACAGTGAGGCCGCATGTACACGGAGCATGTCCATGTTCATCTCGGATTTCAATGTCACCGGACCTTCTGCAGTTCGCCGGGACGCCCCCGCCCCCAGGAAGCAAAGCTGAGCTTGAAAAGTAAGGGGAGCTTTTCAAGATGCTCTGAACAGACACAGGCCTTGGGGCGCCCTGTGTCCTGGGGAGCTCTGAGTGCCGACGAGCTGGTGGAAACCGGGGCTTCCTCTCCCTGAAGCCCCTAACGCTGTGCATAAGAAATGTGTCGTCCGCTTAGTTTCCCCCTCCTGTTGCCGTGTTCCAGCCCTGACCGTCCTGCGGAAGCCCTACGTTAAAAAGCTGTTTTTCTATGGAAGGGCGTTTGGCGTCTGAGGCTTGCTCAGGATACGGGTTTTCCGAGGAAAGTCGTTAGCAAGGCTCGAAGCCTGCTGACCGGTGTTAGTTGCTCCTGAGTTCAGTTCTGATCTCCAGAAGGTTCCCTGGAGAGCACCTCGCAGGCAGGCAGCCTTCCCACCTCCTGCCTGGTTCGCTAATTTGAGCCGTAATCGCAGCCATCCCGGCACGGAGATTTCACCATGCACTGCCCCGATGAGCTGTTCAGACTCTAAATCCAACGAAGTCATTTCCCAATGAGGAGAGATTCCTCCCCAGGGTACACCAGCTCACCATGAAGATGGACCTGGCGCTTCTGAAGGCACACACGGACAACAACACTGGTCTGATTTCTAGTTTTCCTAAAATCACTTTGAATCAAGTGACTCAAAGCTGGTTCAGGGAGGTGCTGTTCTCACGGGGGATCTGAGTTTTGAGGAATTATACTTGTCCCCCTGCCTTATTCCATTAAACCACAATGTCACATTGCTTCTGACGAAAACTCTCAGTGTGGAAGGCAAGGGCATGGCCATCGCCGCATCTGAGTATCAGAACAAGACGTCGGTCCACATTTTTCTAAGTTCCCCGGTGTGGGTTGAGGTGAGGAGAGATTATATGCGGATTTGCCCGAGACCACACTGTCTATGATATCGGGCATTTCTGTGTGTGCAAATTCACGTAAATTATATTTTCCTCCTCCAGGTCTACCAGTCCAGTCTGATTAATCACGCTGCAGAGTGTCTACCCCAGTGCATCTCGAGGAGAGAGCCGGGTTCTGACGAGTCCCATCCCTCAGACAAGTGGAGGATGCACCAGGAGCAGCACCGGCTGCCCCCTGCACTGCGTGGCTGCGAAGACCCTGCGAGCTCTCGGGCATCCGCACGTGCATTTGAGGAGGACCAAGTCTCTCGTCTTGTCGGTAACGGTGAGGGCGGAGCCCCGTCCTGCTCATCCCCCCGCCAGCCCCCTCGTTCTCCCTGGGCTCCCCTTTCTGGGTTCTGCGTGACAGACCTTCCTGACACCCTTTCTGATCCAGATGCTACCTAAGAATGGGCAAAAACGATAGATACATTTCCTCTCATCCACAGTCTTCATTCCGTGTGAGAAACAGGAAATGAGCAGGAGTAGAAACACACACACAGAACAAGTGTAAATAGTGTAAGTGTGACGAAGCCCCTGCCAGGGTGGAGAGCAACGAGCCCGAGGAGGGTGCCCTCCCCACCCCGCCGTCCGCGGAGGCCCGTCTGACCTTGAGCCTGATGCCTGAAGCGTGAGAAGGAGCCCGTCCCGTGAAGAGCTCGAGATGCGGGTCCCGGGCAGCGACGCACAGCTGTGAAGCAGGGAGATGCCCGCATCCCTGGAGGACCGGCAAGGGCGGAGCACAGCCCCGGTGCTGATGCTGACAAGCGGGGAGAAAGGGGAGAGGAGAGGCAACAGGAGTGCCGTGGGCCGCGCCGGCGGTCACCACCAGAGGGGCTGGTGCGTGCGTTCTCACCCCCGCGGGAGACCGCTGGAGCGTTTCAGCCGAGAAGTAACGTGGGATGGGGTGACGCACTCCTTACCTCAAATTTTCTTTTGCTTGGAGACCCAACGACTTTTCATTTCTAGAAGGAGCCTGAGATTTGCTATGCTTAGTAGGTCCTGTGAATTAGGAAACGCCTGTCCCATACCTTGCCCAGGTGATGGGCCGGGGAAGACGAAGTCCCTCCCCACCATCTGTGCGAAGAGAGACGAGCATTTAGGGGAGTTGCAATGAGCAAGTGGGCGAGAGAGAGCGCTGTAGGACAGCCCATGACTTAAGGGAGGTTCTAGAAAAGAAAGCCATAGTCCCACCCATTTTCCTTAGTTCAAGCAAGGCGTTTAGAAGCTCAGAGGACGGAGTCGGATCAGAACTGTCAGGATGTGAAATTAATGGATGTGTACGTGTGTGCACGCGCCCACCGAAAAGAAAGGCCGTTCGAGTTGTTTTCTCAAGTATGCATTTTGATCCTTACTCGTTAATTTGACTCTTCTAACCCGAAGCCCAATTACCATCTCCCCGATGTCTGGATGACGCAGTGACGGACTGTCGGGTCCAGATAGAATCAGGAAGACGTGACCCAGAGGTGGCTCAGAAGACCTGACCTCGTGGTGCTGACACAGGCTCCTTCCACAGCAGGTCAGGCCCCCTCTCGCCGCCGCAGCAGCTGTCCCTGTCTTGGGGACGACGAGGGGAAGAGGAAGGGCCCGGGTCAGGCTGGCACGTGGAAGCTGGTCAGTGGTCCCCTGCTCTGCCCAGGGCACGCCGGCTACGAGGCAGCATGTTCTCGCCTTCTTTGAACTTGCAACTAAGAGAGTGTCTCTGAGGATTCCCAACACTTTCCTTACGCTATTGCAGCTACCCAAATGAGTCCTTTAAAATGCAAACCCAGTGGCTGTTGGCAGCGATCCTGGAGGCAAGGTGCTGGATAAACTCTTTCACCCAACGTTTGAGAATAAAAACTGTCCCAGCGCAGAGGCAGGGCGGGGGGACGGACCTGGGAGGCTGAGGCCGGACCGGAGCCCGGGGTGTCAGGTCAGGGGAAGCCTTGTTGCCGGATTCGGGGTGCGGGGGGGGCGGGATGAGGGCCCAGGCGGACCAGCGCCAGGCTGTCCCCTGCCTGTGGCAGCTCTGTTGCCTGGAAAGGGGGGCTGGCACGCCCCCTCCCCTGTCATTCCAGTCCCCACATTGGGGCTCACAGAACTAAGCCATCACCCTTTAAAACATTTCACCTGTGCTTGCTTAGACTCCACGGCGACCGCATGGGCTGGATGCTCCTTCATCTCTGAGTTATATGCCAGGAGGGTGTGAACATAGGTCCTAAGGTCTTTGCCTGAGGCCACGCTGTCACTGAAAGGTGGGTTCAGTCCCCAGACTCCAGAGCTCAGCTTCTCACATTGTTCTGGATGACTTGGTGGAAACCAGCCAGTGTCAAGGGCAGCCGTTGGTGTTGTGAATTATTTTTCATCTTCAGAACTCCATCTGGGTACCGTAACCTCCCCCCCCACGGTCTCCTCATCATATTCACATCTTCAGTTAAACCCGTGAGCCCATGCGGCGTATTTGTACTACTTTCTGCCAAGGCCACCGTTGCTGCTCCCGGGTTACTTGGTCTCGATTCTGTTACTGTCCAGGAACTTTCAGCTGCACGCAGGCATTGGGCATTTTATGTCCGGGAGCATTTTGCTGCATTCCTTTAAACGGTCCACTGTCTGCCGGACAGGAAGTGGAGTAACTTCTGGCTTCGTTTGCTCCTTTTGCGTTTTGTTTTTAAGCCGTATTTGGACAGGTCAGGATACACCTGTGCTCCAGCGCGATTTCAGCCACGCTTCTAACGTCCCGCTGGGGTCGTGCCGAAAGTCCTGTGTATCCAGCGTGGGTTTTTTGGCTCCAGCCAGGCGGGGTTCCGGTAGTTTCCAGGTGTGTGTGTGTGTGTGTGTGTGTGTGTGTGTGTGTGAGAAGAACGGGAGTTTTCCCTCCTCCAGCTCCCTGAGCGTCACGCACATGGTATAAGGAGGCGTTCAATGATTGCCCTCTGAGAATTCGTCCTTGGTCAGCGTTGGGGTCGTCTCTCTACGCATGGACACACTGGTGTCCATCCCAGGACTGAAAGGGGCTTTGTGGAACCCACAGATTTTAGCTGCTGTGGCCCCTTTAAACCTGCATCTCTGTCTCTGGAACTCAGCGAGAAGGCTGGAGTTCGTTTGGGTTTTTCTGTCTCTTCCGGGGCAGAAGGCTGGGCTGATGGGTTTCTGGCCTGTGTTTCTTCCGTCAGGAGTCACAGCCCTGCGCTGGCTGTTGTGCGTTGTCTGAACGTGTTTGCTTCTCATGTTGGGGGGCCCTGCTCTCTGGCTGCGCCCCACAAGACTGCAATTCCAGACCACCTCACCCAGTCATGGGCGGGAGCAGAAATGCACTAACATTATTATGGATTTCTCTTGAGAGTACTTGCAATATCTTCTAGTGGGTGCCAAGTCCCTTGGTGGGGGCAGGGGGTGTATGGAAGACATACTGAACCAGTCGGGGGTGTGGAACTAGGCAAGGGAGGCTTCCTGGAAGAGGTGGTGCTGGAGCTGGGTCTGAGTTTTCAAACATCAACACTCCCCAGTTTAATTAGCATACTAGAGAGAGCAAAAATGTGAGATTGAAATTGCTGGACTTAATGGAGCCTTAATAATAACCCTAATTCAGTTGATTGGGCATCTATCACTCAGAGACAGAGAAATAATGTCTCTTCTAATACAACGGTCAAAATAAAATAAAGGAAACGAAAATGTGTTGTTTTTGTTCTTTTCATCATATGCTTTCTTAGTGAGGATACTGGATCCCTTATATGAGTTTTACAAAATGCTTTAATTTTTCTTATTTTTTTTTTAAATTTTAAGATCGAATTTTCTTGATGCGACAACAGGAACCATTAGATGCTGTTTCTTTTCCTACTGGTGAGTCAGTGAGAACGGATTCCAACTCCAACTCCACACAGAACGTTCTGGAACGTGACTCTCCCGAAAGTGCCCAAGGGACCTGGGTTTCGACACCCCCCCCCCCAAACTCCTTTCTTTGGGGAGCGCTCAGATCCGGCTGCCTTCATCCCCGAGGTCACAGAACGCGAGTGGGAGGACCTGTGGCCGTGCACGGATGCAGAGGACCCGGCTCTCGTCCCCACCGACACCGCAGACACGCTTCAGCACTTAAGCAGCGCTGAGTGGGGGGCGAACAGGTCGTTCCGCAGCACCGGCCGCTCGGTTTCCCAGTCCCAGCGCTCTCCGGCTGCCCCCGCTGAGGGGCCGCTAGTCCTGGCGGCTCAGACCTGCTCACGACATCCCAGCTCGCTGTCTCGCTGCGCGCTCTTACTTCACAGGATTAAGGCCGGTTAATGAGCATGCACAGACCCAGCAGGCCTGTGCCCGGCACCTGAAAGCGGCGCTCCTTGAGTCTAAACCGGGGAAGGAAATGAAAGGGCGCTGTGCTGGGCCGCGTGGGGGGCAGCGTCCCGTCTGTCTTTAGCTGGACTCCAGGGGGCGCCCGCGAGACACTGCTGGTCGGTGAGGAAAAGCGAATGGCTTCAGGGCGCAGGATTGGTGATCAGCGGACCTGGATCTTTTCGTTCAGGGGGCACACACACCCTCTGCCCAGGGTGTAGGCCCGCCGCTGAGTTTCCGTCCGAAGCCCCTCCTCCTCACCTCCAGCGCTTGCCCGGAGCAGGAGTGTGCGTGTCCGTCCACTCCCCTAGTCCACAGACGTCGTTGGAGAGCCTGCCATGCATATACGCACAAGGCAACGAGCCTCGGGGACGTGGCAAATGAATCCGCTCTGCGCTCAAACTCCCAGGAACTGGTAGGAAATGCGGGGAAACAGATGAACTATTTGCCGCAGTGTGGGAGAGGCGTTTCGGGGGAAAAGAACAGTCAGATAGGATGGGGGCAGCAGGGAGAGAGAGTGCAGCCCGACTCGCGGATGTGCGGGCGGAGAGATGCAGAAATTCCTCTCTGGGATTTATGTCGAGGTTGTACCTTAAATTCAAACAAACAGACTAACACACAAACACACAAAAAGCAGAGCTTTTCGGGCAGGTGAGGATGGAGGCTCTCAGAGGAGGACTGGCCCAGCGGGGAGGAGGGACGGGCCCTGCTGGCCCGGGGGCCGTGGTGGCCCAGGCTGGCCCGAAAACCCTCGAGTTTTCCTGCAAGACAGAAAGCACACTTTTCATTTCCACCAATAATGTTATCGATTTGGGTATTTGGAGTCTGTCGGCTCTCTCCCCCATGGTAGGACATCGATTGTTCTCAACTAATGCCTCGATCTGATCGCTGTCAACTTCAACCGGTCCACCTGACCATGGAGTCCATCAGGAAACCTCCAGCACGAAGCTTCGCAAACCACTGTTGACACGTTCGATCAGTCACAGCACCTTCTTCACATGCTGCACGAATCTTTTTTCTTTGCGTTTCAGTTGCGTTTTTACCTTTCTTGAAATAATAAAGCATAATATGTCAAAATGTTGACTATTTTCTTCCATCTTCAATATTAAAATGGCTATATAAGAATTCACCAATTTTCCTAAGTTTTTTTAAAAACGCATGCTGACATGACAGCTGTCACAATACAGTCTAACAAAACTGTTTCTAATGAAGTTCAGGACAGCTAAGTGCTGCTAGAACCATTGTATGGAAAAAACCAAACGAACTTTTGGGCCCACCCATTATTTTGGCGGAGTTCAGTGATTAGATCAGAGTGATCGGGACCGTCGGTGGGAGGGAGGCTGGGCTGGGAGGGATGGCCGGTCGTAGCTTCACTCTGGGCTACAGGTGTTCGCTCACCTGAGGAGCTTCCCACCATCCTCCATGAGACCTACCCCCTCCCTGCACACCGGCTCCAGGCACCAGCCAATGAATTTTCGGCATGAAGCCAAGCGACACATTTCCATCGTCCCTCCGGACCCTTGGAAGGAGCTAACGTGCTCACAGGCTGTGAAGGTACCACGCCTCCTCCACCCCCTCACCCAGTCTCCCTGTTCAGCCCCATCCTCAGGACACCTGTTCCTTAGTGAATTTGGTTTTAGCCAACTCCAGGTTTCCGATTATCTTTCTGGTTTTCTGACCCCTCCAAGTCCTTCTGTATTATGTCTCTGTTCCCTCTGCGGTGCCCTACATCTTCCAATTTAGTAGAACTCGTGAATTTCATTAGCATGTTATTTATTGTCACTGCAAAAATCTCACGTACGCTACCTACCTGCCTTTGTGTGGCTTATCACCAAGAATAAAGTAGAATTAAATGTACCAATGGTATTTAATTTGGAAGGGTTAGGAGTACAAAGGGAAGAAAATAATAGAAGAGGACTGAATAGATTTGGAGGGAAAAAAGAGCCAGAGATGCTTATAAAGAGTCATTGCTTATGAAAAACGCTTGAGGAAAATTGATAAGACGTGGGCATTGAAGGTGTGAAATAATTATAGTTATTTAGAGGAAAATGTAGAAGTGTCCATAGGTAATGCAGAATTTACATGAACAGAAAGGAACAATGTGTGTATTAGGACAACAGAGTATTGGCTATTGGTGCCGAAAGCCTCCCTGGGGATTTCAGCATTTTCTTCTCTTTTCATAGACGCGGAGAATAAGCGTCGAGTGACTTGGCCGAGGGCCCGCCCTCAGCGATGACAGAGCAAACCCTTGAGGACGGGTTCTGCGTCCTAATGAGCTGGTCTTTGCTCGAAAGCACCCGACTTGTACCTATGGAAGCCCCTAGGGCTTGTACGTGATTGACACAAACCCCATTCTGATTTCGCCAATGTCCTTACCAAAACAGGGTTGCTACTGTTCCCCTTATTTGACACATTGGAAAATCAGAGGCTCGGAGAGGCAGCGACCCGTGGAGGACAAGCTTCCGGTCTGTGGCAAGGTCAGATCTGAAGTTCTTTTTCCCCTCATTCCAAAATGAGCGTTCTTGCAAACACCCCACCCTGACCCTGACCGAAAATGAGCGTCTCGCTCCGTCGGAAAGGAACAATGAACCGGCTCATCGCGCATCCCCAGTGGAAGAGCGCGAGGGCTGCGGAGATGCCGGAAGGAATCTTACGCATCGAATAGCTGCAGCCTGGAGGGCGAACTGACTTCACCTGGAACTCAGGTAACCCCGGGTCCGAATGAGCCTGTTCTGCCTTGGCTGTGTTCAGAGAGTCCGCCTAAGGTCGTGCCCATGGAAACCGTAAGTGGAACTGTCTGTCACTCAGGCCGGCCAACAGGTGCGGAGGGCTCTTGGCCGAGACCGCCCGCATGTTCATCTGAACCGCAGGGTGCGTGCTGGGAAGCGGGAGGAGCCCGCCTCGTAGTGCTCGGCTTCTCGCCCTTCTGTGAAGGCGTCGGGTTCTGGGAGCCGGGCCCCGGATCGAGTGCATCGGCTTGGAGATCTGAATGTCTAGGACAGCGCCCGACCGAGCCGACGGGGGTGGAGGTGGGGGTGGGGCGTGTGGGGAGTGGGGGCGGTGAGGGGGGCCCAAGCAGGGCAGAGAAAATAAGGCCAGTGTCTCAGCCACGATCAGACTGATTGTTTGGAAACGGTCCTCACTTGAGGCGGGATGTCAGCATTATTTGATTTTCACAGCACTTTATGAAAAATAAGCATTTAATGCAGTCTCGGCAATACTCCTGTTTAGAAAAAAATATGCGAACTGTTCTTGCAGATGCCGCCGCAATGAAAACATAAAGCGTGTGTTTTCGTAGGAGGTGCCTTCACATGTGGAAGTGGGCGAGTTCTGGCTTGAGCAATACATTGCTAATCAGCCCATGAGTGTAGAAGGGCATGGATTCGCACTCGAGGATGTCAATACCTCGGGCGGAAATAGTTGAAGAAATCAGCATGTGGTTTGCAATAGAGGAGATTCTTGTCCAATGTCCTGTTGTTCTCAGTAGGCCTGGTCCTTGGAGCTGGTCACTTCATTTTTCCGAATCCATTTTTTTTCAGCTTTACAGGAAACAAATAGCATTTACCTCAATCCAAGAGGAGGTGGTTCTATCAGGATAACTTGAGAATGTAAAAGTAGTTTACAAAGTCTGAGGAACTTTATAAAGTTTCTCAAAGTACACAACACAGACCCGAGCTAAGCTCACTGCATCCAGGCAAGAGGGACGCCTCGGAGGGCGAGTGGGGGGCAGCGGTGGTCATTTCCAGGTGGCTTCAATCAGGTCAAGCCCTGGCTCCCCTGGTTTTCTCACATTTAACCGGGCTCCAAGCCGATGACCCTGGATGGACAGCAAGGCTCAGCCCCATCACTGGAGGGTATCAATTCAGGCTTGTTTCAGAACTCGAAGTGTCAAGAGAACAGAGGGAGGATGGAGTAAACGCATGAGCCAAAGCAGAACTCGAGTGGCGGCGCTTACGGGAGACCAGGGGTTCTCTGGGCGCGTGGGCGCCTCGGGCGGGTCTGTGTGCGATGAGGAGGGATGGGCTAGAAACCCAAGTGACGTGGGAGTTGCTACCGAATAGAATATTTTAAACCATAATGATTGTAAAAAGGTGAGTGTGAAAACCTTTCAGGTCATACACAGATTATCTTGCCCTTACTAGGAAAAAATAGCCATTTTGTCAGAAACTGTCATGTCTGTTACTTTTACATTCTTTAAACCCCCTCCAGATTTCAGGAACAGTATCAGACAGTATTCTCCAACAATCTGTGTGTTTCCTGTCCGGCCGAGTACCTTGCAGCTGGTCATGAAACATCACTAACTGTTCTAGACTTCCTCGGGGTTTTCTGTCCAGGGCGCTGGAGCCCTGCGCGGGGCTCACAGGCCCCGAGGCAGCTGTCTGCCCCAGAGCAGCTTGGGAATCCCTCTCCCTCTCTGGAACCTGAAATGTTTCTCCCTGGAATCTGGGATCTTTCACCCTGGCATCCAGCCCTGACTTATGGAGACACTTGGCCCCTCTGAGTGGACCAAGGATATTTAAAATCAAAAAGCCTCCGTGGGTGGCCACGCTGTGCAGTGCACACCCCCACGTGCCGCTGCTGGAACGGTGACCGGGAACAAAACTCCGGGGCAAACACTTGGCAACACAGCAAGTGCCGGAGTGACATCGATGCCTTGAACCTGGTCGCTTCTCTCATGGGATTCGATGCAGAAGAAACGTTCGGAGATGTAAGTTTGTAAGCAAGAACGTTTATACTAACATTATTTGTAAGTCTAAGATGTGGAAATAACCAAATGCCTAATAAAAAGTGACTAGCCTTGTAAATTATGATGCTTCCATAAGATAACGAAAGCCATTATGTAATTGTGATTTTGCAGTATTCTTTATATTTCAAAGTCTTACCATGAATGTCAAAAAGCAGGATATGAAGTTATACGTACTATACCAGGTGCATTTATGACTGGAAAATGATTCGGTTTAGCTAGTGGAATCTGGTAAGTTTTTGTCTTGTTTACACTCCTCCATAGTTTGAAAATTGGCTCCAATTAGGATGTTTGCACCAATAAGAAACCCGGACAGTGGGTTTCTGGATCAGTGTCTCTCCTTCGGACGTCACTTCCAATCAATTTAACTCCCACGTTGCTTTTGGTGGATCCATGGATTTCTCCCTCTGTTCATGGCTCACACTCACACCCAAGAGGTGATAGAAATCACCTCCCTTCTGCCTCGTCTGAGCCTCCTAACTGGCCCCTTGCTACATGCCCTTGAGCCTTTACAGTTCATCGAGTGCGCTTTGGCCAGAATAAGAGCAGCAACAGAGAAATCGCATCATGCAAACCCTCTGTTTCAAAAGCTCTAATAGCTTCCCCTCCAATGTGGAGTAAGTGACAAAACGTTTGCCCCGCCTGTGAGCCCCATGTGATCTGACTCCCACCTACTTCCCAGTGTCGCCCCTGACCACCTCCCAGAATTGTCCCACCTCAGAGCCACAGGGTGGTCAACTGCCACATCCTTCCTGGCACTGGGACCTCGGCTTCAAGCCACACCTTCAGAGAGGTCTTCTTGAACCTTGTGGCTCATTCTGGAGCTCCCCTTTCATGCACTTCTCCCTCTGAACGGAGGGCACAATTCTGCCATGCAACGTCGGGTGATGGTTCCCTTGTGGGTTCTCTAACCATCTTTCTTGCTTCATCAGGCAGAGCAAGCCCTCTCTTCCTAGTCCCTTCAGATTGCTACTGCGTTTGGTACTGGTCTGCCTCCTGCTGCCGTCTCTCCTACGAGCTTTATTTCTCAGGTCATCCATTGTAGCGCTCCACGTGAGCCCTACAGAGAATGACACGCAAGCCCCATGCACGTCCCGTCCCCCCCGCATCACAGACCCAGGACGGAGCCAAGAAAGCGGGGTCCTAGTTCCTAGGATGGTGATCATTTTATAGGTTGGCCTGGGTTTACTTCTTTTCCCATCTCTATGGATGGACGACTCGGTTACAGACCCTGAGAGCCTGAGTTGATACTGCCCAAGAATGCTCCTTCCAGCCATTACTCTTTGGATTTTTTTGTATTTTTATATGGCGGTTTATTTGTACGTAACCCCGTCTTTCTTACAGAGGTGGAATTGCAGGTAGATACCAAATCCCATGCATTTCTCTACAGCAACACTGTAATTTAACCATGTTAAGAAGAAATTGGGGGTTGCAACTGCAGAGGTGTCCTGGGTATGTCTTGGGTCATATCAATATCAGACGTGTATCATTGAGGTGTATTGCTCCTGCTTAATATTTGGCTGGAACACTGTATGCTAGGAGAGATAGGGACTGTCATTGTATCTTTTGATAATTTGACATTAAGCTGACAAATTCAGTTTCCATGTAACATCTCTGTTTGCAAAACCCTAGAAAATGGTATTTCCTTTCTCTACTGGGAGAAATATTGATGGGAGTTAAATGAGCGACCTTGCAAAACAGGTATTTAAGGGTTAGAAGAATGAGGACAATAAAAGCCCAACTAAATTTTAGTCTACCTAATTTAAGGACCTCTAATTCAACAGCATGACTATTTCACCTTAATGGCACTATCTAGTGTAGCATTGTCGTTCTCTTGCCAAAAATTGATTAGATGAGCTCTTTGTAAAAATTATGATGACTGGGAAAGTATGGGTGAGTTTAATTTCATCAGTTCAGAAAATATGATCTCCTTTCCTAATGGAGTGGAACATAAAGAGAGGAGATAGAGGAGCTAAGTCAGTTGCAGTAATTAGGGAGCTGGCCAAGGAGCTGGAGTCACAGGTACTTAAAGTGCATTTCCATGGAAGTTGGATCAAAGAAAGCCTCCTTCTAGTGGAGCTGATAGCAAGGATACAGTTTCTTAAGTGGCGAGTACAAAATAGACTGAGAACATCTTGACTGCAGCTTTGATATTTCTGTATTGATTTTAGAGAGAGAGGAAGGGAGAGAGACAGACAGACAGACAGAGAGAAACATGGATTTGTTGTTCCACTTATTCATGCATTCATTGGTTGATTCTTGTACGTGCCTGGACCTGGGGTCAAACCCAGAACCTTGGCGTATTGGGACAATGCTCCCACAACTGAGCTACCTGGCCAGGGCCTTGACATTTTCCTATTAATTGTTATCGACTACTGTCAGGAGAGACTCAAAACCCATGTGCTGATCCGAACCAGAATTTTCCTTTTCCATTTCCAATGCATGAATAGGTAATTTTTTTCTTGTTGTTATATTTTGGTTTCTATAGGTTCTTTTTATTTATTTTTTTAAATACATTTTATTGATTATGCTATTACAGTTGTCCAATTTCTCCCCCATCATTCCCCTCCACCCTGCACACCCTCTCCCACCCACATTCCCCCCTTTAGTTCGTGTCCATGTGTCATAAGTTCTTTAGCTTCTACATTTCCCATACTATTCTTGCCCTCCCCCTGTCTATTTTCTACCCACTGTCTATGCTACTTATTCTCTGTACGTTTTCCCCCTCTCTCCTCCTCCCACCCCCCTGTTGCCAACCCTCCATATGATCTCCATTTCTGTGGTTCTGTTCCTGTTCTAGCTGTTTGCTTAGTTTGCTTTTGTTTTAGGTGTGGTTCTTAATTGCTGTGAGTTTGCTGTCTTTTCACTGTCCTATTTTTTATCTTCTTTTTCTTAGATAAATCCCTTTAACATTTCATATAATAAGGGCTTGGTGATGATGAACTCCTTGAATTTGACCTTATCTGAGAAGCCCTTTATCTGTCCATCCATTCTAAATGACAGCTTTGCTGCATAGAGCAATTTTGGATGTAGGTCCCTGTTTTTCAAGATTTCAAATATTTCTTTCCAGCCCCTTCTTGCCTGTAAGGTCTCTTTTGAGAAATCAGCTGACAGTCTGATGGGAACTCCTTTGTGGGTGACTGTCCCTTTATCCCTTGCTGCTTCTAGAATTCTCTCCTTCATTTTAATCTTGGCTAATGTAATTACGATGTGCCTTGGTGTATTCCTCCTTGGGTCCAACTTCTTTGGGACTCTTTGAGCTTCCTGGACATCCTGGAAGTCTATTTCCTTTGCCAGATTGGGGAAGTTCTCCTTTATTATTTGTTCAAATAAATTTTCCACTTGTTGCTCTTTTTCTTCCCCTTCTGGGACCCCTATAATTCGGATGCTGGGACGTTTAACGATGTCCCAGAGGTTCCTAAGCCTCTCCTCATTTTTTTGAATTCTTGTTTCTTCCTCGTTTTCTGTTTGGTTGTTAATTTCTTCCTTCTGGCCCACTCCATTGATCTGAGTCCCAGTTTTCCTTCCATCTCTATCCGTTCCCCATGCGTCTTCCTTCATTTCATGTATTGTAGCCTGAATTTTTTCATCTAATTTGTGAGCAAAATCAACCAATTCTGTGAGCATCTTGATGACCAGTGCTTTGAACTGTGCATCTGATAGGTTGGCTATCTCTTCACGGCTTAGAGGAATTGGCTCTGGGGCTTTTATTTGTTCTCTGGTTTGAGCCATTTTTGGTGGTTTTTTTGTTTGTTTGTTTGTTTGTTTTGTTTTGGTTTTAGTCTGGTCACGGCTATTACGTATCTGAATAGGTAAAATATTGTTTGGAATGTAAAAGTCACTAGCCTTGGTTTACCCAATTTATACACTATTTTATTTTGATCCATTTGCTATTCTAGATGACCCAAAAGAACTGCTTGAACAGTGGAAAAGGAGATTTGGGGAATATGAAGTTTTTATCTCCCCGTAACAAATATCTGGAAAGGTAATTCTCGTAATCACACAAATAAACATTAAAATGCAGAATGCAAAACACAGAGGCACAGTAAGATTTTGGAGATGAATTCTATTTTCTTAATTAGGTCTGATAAAATTTAAGAAGCTTTGTAAAGTGGGTAAAATTTGTCTTCGGAGTAGAAAAATTGATTGCACTCTCAGAAGCATGAGCCTTTCGGAGATTTTTAAAATTGGGCGGATTTAAGAAGCGTTAGTGTAAACCCCGGAGTGGAAAGGTGTCATTACAAAGCTCATGTTCTGAGGCCCGGTCTCCCTCCTCACCGCTCAGACACAGAATCCTTGCCTTTTTAGCTAACAGTGACATCCCTGTTAAAGATCATTTCAAATTGCCTGTTACCCCATTATTTCAAAGTAATGTCGCAGAATTTTGTGCATTTTCTTCTAGAGCACATGCAAAGAAAGTGGTAAGGTATATCGCCTGCTGGGAGCTTGTATAGGCAAGAGTTACTCAAGGAATAATTGCTGGCTTCCTTGTGGCATAGACACACTCATATAGCAAAGTGCTTGTGGTCCAGAGCTTCTTTATCTCACACTCCTTACTGGATTAATGACAAAGCGAGCAAGAAAGAAGGTGGTGCATATAGACAAAGAGGAGAAAACAGAGCTGGCCACAGGGGGGAATCGTGGTTATGCTGTAATTGTCAACAACGGATGCTGGTGGTCGATGCTGCTTATCACAGCATCACCCATATATACCCCACCTAAGTCACCAAGACTTGTACGTGCTGTAGAATTGTTAATTCTCTCAAAACTCTTCAAGGCAGGTGTGGGTAATATTATAATCTCAGTTACAGAGATGAAGCGTCTCACTCTCAGACTATTTGATGTCTTCTGCAAGGCCACACAACTAATACATGAACCTCTTTCTCTTTTTTTAAACTTCTAGTTATTTTTATTCATTAGGTTCTGTTAGCTAAGCATGAAATGTAAACTTATAAAGCTTTTGGAAGAAAACTTAGGATGATATTGTTACAATGTGGGAGCAGGCAAATGTTTTTCAGATGGGACATAGCACACAATAAATGTAAAGTAACCGAGGATGAATCACACTACATCGAAATTAAAACCTCCACCCCATCAGAAGCCATCATTAGGAAAATGGGCTCAGTCACACATTGTGAGAAGTCATTCACAATGCATACATTTGACAAAGGCCTTGCACTCAGAAAGCCTAAACAACTCTTGCAATTCTATATCAAAAACTAAATAACCCATTAAAATGGAAAATACTTGAAGAGACACTTTATACCTAAGTGAAAGCCTCAGCTTGCATGAGAGGATGCTCACCTTCATGAGTCTTCCAGGAAATGCAACCTGAGGCTGCAGTGAGGTTAAAAAAAAAGACACCCACGAGGATGGGGAAACTCTAAAAAAAAAAAAAAAAAAAAAAAACCAAAAAAAAACCCAACCAAACCCAAAACAACCCAACATGATACAAATGTTGTTGAACACATGGAGTAATGAGAATTCTCTTTCATGGCTGGAGGGATTGCAAAACGGTTTCTTTTTTTTTTTTTTTTCCTTTTTTAGATTTTATTTATTTATCTTTAGAGGGGAAGGGAAGGAGAGAGGGAGAGAAACATCAATGTGCGGTTGCCTCTTGTATGTCCCCTGCCGGGAACTGGCCTGGCAACCCAGGCATGTGCCCTGACTGGGAATCGAACCGCGATCTTTCGGTTCCCAGGCCCGCGCTCAATCCACTGAGCTACACCAGCCAGGGCGCAAAACGGTTTCTTTAACTTTGGGTGGTAGCTGGCCATTATCTTTCACTGTCATGTGCACTCTTACATGCAATCCAATGATTTCACTCCTAAGTATTTTACACAAGCTATGTCCACACAAAGACTTGCACATGAACGCTCGCAGCATCTTCACCCTCAGTAGCCAACACATTAACCAGGATTTAAGGTGCGGCATTCTGTTCTTGGAGGATAGACTACTGAGCATTTCATGGTAGTAACCTCAAATAGCTCCCTTTCTCCCCCTTTCCTCCTTATTTAGAGTGGAAAGTTTCAGCAAAATTCAAAATTGGAAAGAATGTTTGTTGAATCCCATGCACCACCACGTAGCTTCAATGAGTGTGGTTCTTTTGCCAATCTTATTGCGCACATCTGTCTTCTATTTGAAAAGTTATAATTGGTTCTCTTTACAAATTCACAGGATAATCTGTGCCCTAGCAAACTTCCAAGCTGATCCAGTGTTTTGCTGCCGTTACGATATAATGGCTAACAATCACTTGGATGCGGTTCCGTTCATTGCGGTCCATGTGCATATATTTTGGTGTTCGGATCATCTCAGGTGGAGGCACTGACTGTCCTTCAAGTTGGCTCGGATGTCCCTCCAGTTCGGCTAACATGGTCTTTGATAAATAGGCTCACATTTCATATGGTGATTGCTGGGGCCAGGGGAGTGTAGGAGGACTAAATGGTAATGAAGAAATACACTGACAATTAAATTTAAAAAAAGGAGGGAGAGAGAGACTTAATTTCCAAAGCAGAGATTCACCAGGAAGTGACGATCGTCACCCGCATTGCCCGTTGGGAGCTGCCCTTCCGGAAGAGTGTGCTCCTGCCGTGTCTGAAGCGTCTGTGAAATCCGACCTCCCCAGACCAGGCGGCGTCCGGGCCGGAGCCGAGCAATCGCTGGCCTGGGGCCTGCCACCGTCATGCCCTCCAGCCCCCATCCGGCGGGAGCCTGGAGTCGATCCCAGCGCTTGCTCCAGCGCCTCCCCGGGGCCCTTCCCACGTCGGAGCTCCCGGCTGCCTCTGCCAAGTGCTCCAAGGAGCACAGGCAATAACAACGATGATGAGAAAAACAGGAATTATGAGATGACAAGAAAACAAGCAGCAAGTCCCAGGGATGGGTTGGGGGGCGGGACTCACACGCATCACCTACTTTAACCCTCCCCGGAGCCTCCTCCTTGCACTATTCCCAACGGGCAAGTGTGACAGGGGGTCTCAGAGCCATCTCGGCGGCTCAGGATCGCACATTCAGTCATTCGGGGAGTGGGGGTGGGAGCCAGTCTAACGGTCTAGATCAATGCTTTAAAAAACAGACGTCTGAATTTAGGTTTACAGAGAAGCCACAAAGACGGTAGAGTCGCTCCAACATCCCGGGCTTCTTTCTACACGGCTGCACTGGTTTCCAGTCCGTTCAATTCCTCCTGCAGCTGCAGCTCAGGGTGTTAGTGTCGTTTCCATTCAGCATGAAGGACATCCTTCGGCATTCGACCTAACGCTGCCCCACTGATAAATTCTCTCAGGCATTGTTTAGTGAGGCCTGCCTTTCTTTTTTTTTAATGTTCGAATAAAATTTCTACTGGACATAGAATCAACCCTGCGTGCACGGTCTTGTGGCGTTCTTTAAATCGCCGTCAGGATGCCGTTCCGCTGTTTTTGTGATACATTGTTTCTTATAACACGTCCACTGTCTTTGGTTTCATTATCGCTCGCATCCTGGTTCTCCTTTCTTTTCTGGCTGCTGTTACGGTTTTACCTTTCCAGTGGTTTCCAGCGGTGCTGTTTGGACGAGCCCAGGTGCGCGAGGATTCCCTGCGCTTACGCTGCCAGGCAGGCTCGCTTCGTCCTGCACCTGGAGACCGATCTGCAGGCGAAGGCGCCGACCACCAGCCCCGTCCAGGGTTCGAGTCGGGAGCGAACTCACACGGCCCGTGGTAAGTTCAGCAGAGCATGCGAGAGTTCAGAAGAATGTGGAGTTTGGGGAGTTTGGTTCCGGGCCGCCTGCCGCCTCCTCCTGTGCCCCCGTTGAGCACCAAGCCCACGTCTGCAATCGTGCTGCCCCCCCTGCCCCCCAGTCTGAGTCCTCGGGCTCTGTCCCCACCCCAGCTTGTGCACACGGCGTCTGCACACGCGTCCTTTGCAGGCACCTTGAACCACGTGCGTCCGATGTGGACGACGGATTCCACTTCCCTGAGAGTTATGTCGGGGCTGACGCCGTCATCTGTTTCAGGTACGGGCGCGGCGGGCCCGCTGACTCGCCTCGCCTCGCCCACAACCACCCACGCCCTGTGCTCCCCACCCCAGCCGGTCATCGGCCCCGCACGCTCCTTCCCTTCTCTGTCCACACGGCCCAAGGCCCGAGCGCCACCGCTTCTCTCCGGGCGATCACGGTGGTTTGCGATGGGCTTTCCCTGCCGCGGATTCTACGTGACTGACCGTGGCCCCCGGGATCAGGCCCCAGCCCTACGTACGGCCTCCGTTTCTGTGTCCTTGCCCGTGTCACACGGGGCACACTGGGCTTTCCTGGGTTCGTGGGGCCCGTGCGGTTCAGACCAGAGCCGGCCGTGAAGGGCAGAGGTGGGGACGTGCGGGGTTCGCATTGAGGTCTTTGGTAGATTCGCGTTCGTTTTCGTGTATGAAGAGAAATAGGGGACGGGGTATTTCTTTTCCCAGCACTATTTCTTTAAAGTACTTCTTTATATCTGCTTTTCCCCGCCTTCTTCCTTGATTATCTTCATGGGATGAAGAAGGACATCTTCCTGGGGCCAGCTCAATCACTAACTGCAGGTGCCGACACGTGGCTAGGCCTCCCGGCTGCCGGCCGTGCTCGCCTCTCCCCCTCCCTCCCTCCCTCGTCTCTATCTTCTTGTCTTCTCGTGAAAATCACGCTCCGTGAGGCAGTTTCTCTTCTCAGATCCTAGCATAGCAACTGGCCCATCGTGTTCAACAACTATTTGATAAATTAAAAAAAAAAAAAAAAAAAAAAAACTGGCCCTGGCTGGTGTGGCTCAGTGGATTGAGAGCCGGCCTGCGAACCAAAGGGTCACCGGTTCCATTGCCCTGACCGGGTTGCGGGCCAGGTCCCCAGCAGGGGGTGTGAGAGAGGCGACCACGCACTGATGTTTCGCTTCCTCTTTCTCCCTCCCTTGCCCTCTCTCTAAAAATAAATAAAATCTTTAAAAACCCTGTTGGAATCGTTTGGGCATTTTCTTACCTTACCAGTGCATAAAACTCTATCATTTTACATCTCTGCTTGCTACTCCGGTTCTAGATCTCTGGCCGCAGGGGCGGCACTAGCAGCACGCCGAGGCGGCAGGAAGGACCCTGACCGGCCCGTGCACACGCGATGGGAACGTCTGCACGGAAAGTGGCCGACACTCAGCGAAAAACGCCGTGGCCCCTGTGTCCCAGTGTCCCAGGCTTCTGGGAGGACGCCGGAGCCTTCTTCCAGGTTCAGCGCCAGCACGGTCTGCGGGTCTCCATCAGTGAAACGTCCGAGGAGACCCCACATTCTTGCGCAGAAGGCACGTTGCCAGCATGCGGCAGGCAGCCTGCACTCCAGCGCGCGCTCGACACCGAAGGAAACGCTTCCAGTTCGCCGACGTGTGTCCAGACAGTGGTGCAGCCGACCCTGCAAACTCCGCGAGGCATTCATCGCTAGTGCCTATTGTATGTGATATGTAACGATGCCTTTTCATCGTAGCGGGGGACGAAATCGAAGCTGCAGGGGCGGCCTCGAGCGAGTTCCTCCCAAAGCCACCAGGGACCCTGCCTCCCTGGGCCGGACCGCGGACCGTTACTGTCAGAAGCTTCACCACAGACGGCGGGTGCGGATGCAGGCTGGGGCGGGCTGGCTGTTCTGTGCGGCCCGGAGTGTCTCCGCCTCGGACTCCGAACCCCGTCCCGGCAGATGAAGTTCGGTCGGCGTCTCAGGAGTGAGGAGGGGTTGGTGCTCAAGTCACCCAGTGCCTCCGTTTCCTGGGCCTCGAGTATGGCCTCCCCAACCTTGGTCACCCCAGCACCCTGCATCGGGTTTACCTACGCAGGAAACGAGGAGAAATCACCCAGGACACTCAGAGTCTATGGGATTCCGATTCCAAAGCCTGAAGGCTTCGGGAAGACATTTAATTAAAAACAGATTTGAATTAAAGTAATGAACCTCCTGCCTTTTGGCCTCTCGGCAAAGAAGATCATTCCCCAGCTAATTAGCAGAAGAAAAAAAAAGAAGAGAATCCTGCACTTTACCCTACTTACTTTCGGAATTAGTCAGACCAAGTCTACCTGTTTTAATTAAGTGCATTTAAGGTTAGCACAAGGGGATTTAATTAGACGGAGATACAGTGCTAAGCTGGGAATCCCAGAAAGGGCCTGCGTGCTCTCCTCACGGAAGGTCCCCGACATGCTCTGGGTGGCCCGCCTGCCCTGCGAAATGTGAGCTCCCTGTTGCCCTTAAAAATGTGGAAGTCTTGAGTTGTTAAACCTAAGAATGTTCTCTTGGTTGATTTTGCCATTTAATTATTTTTTTAATGATGTACCTGAGTTGGTTCAGCCTGGAATTAATGGCATGTTATAAAGGCAAAGGATCTTAAATTTTATCTAGTCTAATTCCCTTGGTTTTCCTATAAGGCCACGGAATTTTTGAGAGTAAATATCTTGCCCAAGCAGAAGATAAATTGTACAGTAACTGAGCTTGGAACAGAGCTCAGGTCTCCAGCCCCCAGAATCAGCCTTTGAGTCCACGTGGTAATTATTCGGTAACTAGCAACCATTGAAGGTCAGCTGCGCCTTATTAGTTGTTAATCACTTAATGACAATGAGGATGGTATTATAAATGCGGCGACCTTATTTTCAAAACCACATCCTGCTTAACAGCCGCTTGGACCAAATGCGTGGAGGTCAACCTCAACTCTTCCCTTTCCTTCCTCCTTCAAACTCCTGCTGCCGATGAGGTCCCTGTATGCCCGCTGGAGGCCCAGCCGCCACCTTCAACAGGTGGTCAACGGAGTTGTGCCTTCACGCTGATGCGCGGAGAGCATACCGGAGACACAAAATCGGGAGAAGGCGTGAGAGCCAAGGAATTATCATCGGATTGGCCGTGTACCCAAAGATGGGAGGATCAAAATTAAATTTCTCACAATCCCAGACATTCTTCTGGGAAAAGTCTCCCACACGGACCTGTAGAAATAACTCACAGTCTCCATGAGTCTCCAGTTCCAGCCCGGGAGGCACCTGGAGGATCGTGGGGAACGTGTTAAGATTCGCTGGTTTGTGAGGGACACGGACATGGTCAGCTGGCAGGGGGGACACAGAGACATAACAGAGAGGTCGCCTTGCTTTTGTTTTTATTATAGGATAGAGGTTTATTTTGTTTTTCTTTCCCTAAGGCATTCATCACAATCATAACCAAATAATCATCAGCAAGAAGAGAAAAGACATTGTATTTATCAACCGTTCATTCTTTTCTAGGGCTGACTGGCCGTTTTTTCCTGGACCAGGCGCACCACAACTGTTTACCTGTTCACTCCCTGAAGAGTGTCTGGGCTGTTTTCCGTCTTCAGTTCAGAATGAAGCTTCCGTGAACAATTTAGGCAAAAAATAATTACTTGATAATGCCGCCATCGACTTGCGTATTCACCCAGTATGCACTGAGTACTCGCCGTGTCCAGTACTTCCCTGTGTGGCGCGTGTGTAGATACGAACGAGCGATACCCCCCCACACACAGTCGGAAGCCTAAGATAAATAAGACATAAGAAATTATAACACAGTCTCAACAAGGCGCCACTCCCGTGAAGAAAGATAAAAACAGGGGGAAGAGGACAGAGGGCGACCAAGAAGCCATCTCCCACAGGAAAACCAAAGGCTCCCTCTGGGAGGTGCCGTCTGAACAGACACCCGGAGGAAGTAAGAGGGGCTGACCCGGGGACACCTGTGGAGCGAAGGACCCAGGAGGACGGAGCATCGGGGCACAGGGCCCGAGGAAGGAGTCTCCGTGGCCAGACGGCCTGGGCGGTCACAGCAGCGTCACACAGCGCCGTCACCTCAGGGGGCTCCAGGAGCTGCTTTCCTTCTCCTCCTTCCTTTTTAAAGATTGTATGTATTTATTTTTAGAGAGAGGGGAAGCAAGGGAGAAGGAAAGGAAGAGAAGCCTCGATGTGCGAGAGAAGCCTCCATCGGTGGCCCTATTGCACTTGCCCAACCTGGGACCGAGCCCACCTGACTGGGGGTCCAACCAGCGGCCTTCCGCTCTGCGGGGTGATGCCCAGCCCGCTGGGCCACACCAGCCAGGACCAGGAGCCCCTTCCCTCAGCTTCTCTCCTCTAGAAACCCCTGTAGTAGTCACAGCCGAATCGAGTGGATGTTTTTATCCTTTTTCTCATTTTGCAGATGTTTAAACTGACACACATACAGAGCATTGATAACCTTTTCAAGGTCAGGCAGGTAGAAAATATTTGTTCAATACATTAGAGACAGATGAGGCAACGCCGAGACGACGCGTTTGTGTAAGCAAATTTATTACCTGGACTGCAGAAAACATAGACTATCGATTGGAAGAGGGTGAACTTAGCGGCAGAGAATAATCCTGGCGAGAAATGCTATGGGCCCGAACTGAGGAAAAGCCGCAGGAATTGAGAAGAGACGATGGTGCTGAGCGATGCTTCGGAGGCGGAACTTAAAAGAATCGGTGACTTGTTGAACACGAGTCATGCGGCTTATAATAAGGAAAAAAAATTAAAGATTTGGAAGATCGAAATAACGCCGCTCCCTTCCTGATTCTTCCCAAATTATGGGGCCTTTGGAGCTGGAACGCTGGACTTGTCCGTAAATGTCGACGTCATAGAATGTTAGTTGTAGAAGGGATGAGGCAGATACGAGCATCTCACATCTTTACTCAAAGATGAAGAGAGAGAGACACCCAGGCAGGCAGAGTGACAGCCTGAAGTCACTTAACAGGTGGGGACAGAGTGAACGCTGGCACTGGCGTCTCCTCTCACGGCCCCTACGTTCTTGGGAAATCTCCGTGCCTGATTTCTCCTGACACCCTTCCCCTCCTTGGTGCCATCCTCGGAGGCTCGCTGCGATGTCCCTAATCTACCGATACTGAGGGTTCTCAACGATGTGGCAGACACTGTGTTAGGTTGTAGGGCGGTCCTCCGTGGGGCTCTCACCCTCGGTAATTTTTTCCCTGAGCCGGTACTGCACACCAGGCACTGCTCAAAACACTGTTCTCACAGGGTGTGAGTTTCCATACCTGGATTCAAGTTCAAGTCAGCGTTACACCATAGCGCATGTTCTTTCTGCCAGGCAGAGAGTATCAGTCTGAGAACTGTCTTCAGTTTCTTTTTTTTTTCCCGGTAATTTCTTGCTCCTGTTTCTTCTGCTTCTCCCACGTCTCATGAATTATAGCTGGCAGAGAGGTACCCTCTGCCACACTTCCAGAAAAGAGGGTGCTCGAAAATCCACACCCTGGTTCACAGAACGAGTTCTTGGAAGCGAGGTTCCGGAAACACTCAGGGAGCAACTGTCAGCCTGCGACGGAGGAACGGCTGCTCCGTGAGCATCACCCGGGGAGTGCTGGGGATGGCGTCTTGTCTGCTGTCGCTGCTGTTTATTTACGGAGCAGAGAGCCTTCTCAGGAGCGGAAGCTGAGTTTTACGGACATGGCCCATCTCGTTGGAACTGAGGCATGGCCTCACCAAGCAACCTCCCGCTCCCTAATTTATCATCGTTTTTTGATGAGGTCATTTTCTTACCATGCAGTCAGGCTGACCCTGCATGTCAGCTCTCCCGGGAAGAAGATGGCAAGAAGATGAAGTGCTACCATTTTCAGGAAAGTATATGCAAAAACCTTTAACAGCCCCCATAAACGCGATCTACAACTAGCCGGGAACGGGCCTGCGATGACGATGCTAATGTCTGTTTTTATAAGGTCCTGCATCACCCTAACTGCATCCCCAGTAAACTTGTCAGATGTCAACCGCGCGGGGGCTGGAATCTCGTTCGCGGGTTTATTAACTGCGGTGCCCGGTGGCGTTCCCTCTGAATGACTGTCTAACGGGGAGCCAGAGGCCGCTTCTCCTTCCAGGATAAATACAAGAACAACCCTAATAAAACAGATGAATTACACCGCGGTGCAAATGAGACCGCTCTAATGGACTCCGGCGGCGAAGGCGGTGAAATAGTAACCAATGCGACTGCGTGTGCTACGCCGAAGACAGTGACTGTGACTCATGATGGGCTGCCAATTGTTATTTTATTTTATGTCGCTTTGTTGTGTCGGTTTTCCCATGCACCTCTCTGTCTGCCCTCTTCAGGGAGCAGTGGGCTTGCCTGTGGACCGGAGCTGGGCCTTCTACTGTCCTGGGTCAGCTTTCCCAGGGCCACGTTCAGGGTCACGGCACAAATGCAGAGTCCCTGAAACCTGCCTCGCACATGCATTCTACACACGGTTTGTAGCTCAAACTGGTGTTTGCGGAAAGGTCTAATCGGGTCCAAGCGTGGTGAACCTGAACATCGTTTTTGCCCCAGCATCAGACTAAATTATTGGTGTGTAGGTGGTGTGCTCCCCAGGTTTTCGGGGGTACAATGTGAACATCCCTTTCCAGCTGTTTGCTTGCTTGTTTGCTTGTTTGCTTAGAAGAAGCAGGTCAAGCGACAGGAATTGAAGTGAACCCTGTAACCAAAGGGGTCCAGGCGCATCTTCAAGGATGGCTTTGGGGACCAGCCTTGCAGATGTGGTATGTGGGGCTGAGGGGGTGAGAGGGAACACCTAAGAGAGTCACCCAAGAAAGGCTACCCTGTGGAGAAACTAAGGTTTAGAAGCTGAGCGTGTGTCCGAAGTAGTCAACCGAGCAGAGAGGGGATCGATCATCCAAGTGGGAAATAAAAGGACACACCCAGGCCATCGGAAGGGAGGGTGAGTGTTAGACAACACTCCTTGTCAGAACATCGGCAGGGAATGGAAGTCAGGGGTTTTCCTAAGGAGGAGAACTGGGCTCCCAGGGAGAGAAGTCCTCCCGCTGGACCACAGACTCGAAGGCCACCGTCGGGCTGCGCTCGGAGTGGGAAGACCCAGGGAACGGGGGGGGGGGGGCCCGTGGGATTGCTCTGGGCGAGTTCTGAGCCCTGTCTGCAGCCGTCTTGTGCGCAGCTGTCTTGTGCGCAGCCGCCAGGCTGAAGGATTTCACCTTCAAGATGAAAGACACCTGGTAAGCGAGGAGAGGGAATTGTGGGGACCGAGGACGGAGTTGCTGACAAAGACCAAAGTTTAAATAAAACATGTTCGGTGGAGATGAATCAATACTTTATTTGTTAAGGAGAAGTAAAAGTACAAAAGGCTTGTACAACAGAGCATAAAAAAAGTGAGAAATCAATTCTACTTAATTCAGGATGCTTGGAGAGTCACCTATGCCATTACGTGTGAATAATTCAGGAACAGAAATTTATTGCGGACACATACTGTTGGCTTTGGATTTAGCACTGTCCCTCGTTTGACCTAAATCCTGTAAGAATGATATTCAACAAATTGAAATAACATTTTTCAAGTAAGACTATGCCTCGGGGGTGTTCCTAACATGATCCCGAAATAGAATTTGGATGATGAGGCATCAGATGAAATTTATTTAAATGGCGCGATGTTAGAGCACATTAACTCCAATGAGCGAGGTTCCTCTTATCCGTCCATTGTCACCGGTTAGAAAGGAATTGGAGGCGAAGGAGCCCTACCGGTGACTGCTCTTTGTCCCATGGGTGTCAATCATGCTTAAGCCACGCCCATGGCTATTTCCCGGAGCTCACAGGCCAGCCCAGTGGACCCTGTCCGAAGCAGTGACTTCTTGGGAAGGAAGAACAGAGTCCGCTGGAAACATGGGAGTGTTTGGCCCCGTGACACGAATTTAAAAGGCTCGTGAGGTTTTGGAACTCAAGGGACGTTCGCAAGGCCTTCAGCAAATCAACACAGAGTTAGACTCAGAGGCAGGTCTGCCTGTTATCAAAGTGCGCTCCAGTCTGCCATTAATCTCATGTGCTGCTGCTAGTGATTCTGTGCAGCTGCGTTGCCGTGGTTTTCTACACCGTGTCACGGCCGGTCCTGGGAGCCGCGTCGATCCCCTCCTCGCAGACGAGGGCTGGGAGGTGGAGGAGGCTGACCGGGCCTAGTCGCAGCGCGCGCGCGCGGGAGCCACAGTGCAAGGACCCGCCAGGCGGCTCACGCAAACCAGCAGGAACGCGCACGCACATGCAAACCGGCTGCGCCGCACTATAATACAGAGCGCGTGGTGGCCCGGTCGGTCCGAGGGAAGACCTTAAAATGTGCGCTTGTCACAGCCCCCCAGGTGACCGCTGCTCCGCAGGGACCACGGTGCGAGTGACGGTGCCCGGAGTCAGTCTGTTCAGGTGGTTCTGAACAATCATGGGAATAGAATACAGCGAAGTCTTGAAATCATACAATTGTGAAAGTAAGCAAACGCAACAAAAAAAATGCAGGGTAGGAGAATCAGGGTTCTCCGGGGAACAGAACTAACTGGAAGTGTGTGTTTATGTGTAAATCTCTCTCCGCCTCTCCCCCGCCCCCCTCCCTATATGCAGGGAGATTTAGTACAGGGACTGGCTCCCGTCCTTGGATGCCCCAGGACCTGCGCGTCCAGAGGCTGGGAACTCGGGCGGCAGAAGAGCGCCCGGCTGAGAGCAGCAGGGGTAGGAGCGGCAGGGCCCCACCCCCAGTCCGCAGGCAGGGAACCCGCATTGCTGTTTGCAGGCGGTCACACGGGTGATTCCACTTTTCTCGGGGGAGGGTCTGCCCTTTGTTTTATTGACATGTTCAGCTAACTGTGAGAGGCCCACCCAAATTGGGGGGCGGTCGCTTCGCCCAGCCTACTGATGGCATTGTTGCCCTAACCCAAAAGCATCACCCCAGAAACACCTGGAACAACATTTGACCAAATATCGGGCCCCTGCTGGCCCAGGCAAGTTGGTGGACAGCTCCGCCGCCGAGGCCGTGTTGCTGTGAGGTTATAACAGGTGCACTAGAGAGGTCTCGTGCACTGGACGGGAACACAGCTCGCAGGGCCTGGTCCCTCAATCAAAGGCTGCCTGAGGTCGCCAGGTGCAGCTTACACTGGAGTCAATGTGGTGGGGACTTTACTGACCGTGTGTCCTGCTGGGCTTTGCAGAGAGCAGTGGACATTCCAGAATCCCAGGATGGTGGCGATGCCCCTTTCTTTGACCTTGTTTAGGAAGGATGTTCCAGAGAGCACCCCCCCTAAAGAGCACCATCCTCATTTCCCCCCGGCCCGCCATACCCGACTGACTCTCCACACGAGTGTCAGCCGCCCTTCGAAGCAGACCATACAGGGTTGGCAGGAGCTGATTTTCCAGGGTTTCGCTGAAGTCCTTCTTCAGCCTGCCAGAGTCCTGAAAATTGATTATTGATTCATCGGATGAAGAGCGTTGATGCTTGTGAAGCCGGGTGCAGTGTAGATATTGATTTTCTCCATAAGAGCTACGTTGCTAGGCGGCTTTCACAGACGACAAGCGGGAGATGGCGCCCAGCTCTGGTAAGACGCGAGCCTGTCGAGGGTGATACCGCGGAACCACTGCCTTCTTCGGCGGCAGCGTTTGGTCCTAGGACACCAAGGGTAAGACGGCGGCAAACAGACCTTGGTCCTCATCTTGGGACTGCCGTGTCCTATGTGTGTGACCTTGGAGATGGGCTGTAGCCTCTTGACTTCCAATGCCTCCCTTATAGCAGGGGTAATAAGAGCAACGCACAAAGGTTACTTCAGGTCTGGAAGACTGATCAGAAGGCGCTCAGCAGGGGGCGCTCCCGCTCCAGCTGCTGCCGGGCGTCAGGTGCTCTGCTCAGGAACGCGAGCAGGAAGGTGGGCAGGCAACTTCGCACCTGGACTCTCGGGGAGCCTGGTGCATCCCGCCAGGTGGACACCGTCAAAGGAGGTTTCATAGATCTGGGTCTAGAGGTTCGTAGTATCTTCTTTGGGACCGGGCTTTCCTTCGATTTACATCACAAAAGTGGGCGTTTGGTCCTCCAGGAGACCACAGACCGGCTGTGCGGGCCCATCTGATTCCGCGTGGCGCTGCTCGCACCCCCACATGCTCGTGTCTGGGGCTTTGAGAACCAGCTCCGTGCCGAGGGCGGTTCCCTGGCTGCGAGCAGGGGCGGGGGCGACAGGAAGCCGTCAGAGGAGCCAACTCAGTGCTGGTCAACCTCTTTCATTATCCCCCCACCAGGGAACCTTTTCCGACCTTGTTTTTCTTACCCGATGGAATTTTAGTAGCACAGGTGGGCTGGGCCTTGCGTGTAGCAGAGGGAGTGTTTGCCCCGCCCGGAACCAGTGCTCCCCTCCACCCCCACCCCCCGTTTAGAAGCCGTGTCTCCACTCTGCCCCCCCCCGCCCCCCGCCGGGTCTGACAGGGGACGGAAGAGGCTGCCCACTGGGAGCGGTCACAGAGGGGCTGCACACTCGGAGTCCCGGAGGGGAGGGCAGCCCTTCCCTTCTGGAAGCCTCTGAACTCGAGGAAGTCACTCCGTATCATCTCACTCAGGGACTCTTCAAAGAGATGCGGGAGCCGGTGGGAAGGTATTTCCTCCGGCAAAGTGGAGCTGGAAGGAGACACGCGGCCCACGCCGTTCACAGGGAGGCGGCCCTGCTCACCCTGAGATTTCACGCGGCTGAAATGTGCTCGCTGCTAACAATGCACTTCCCTGCTCTGCAGCACGGGCTGCGGGGAGGGCCTCGCCTTGATGCTGTCGCTGCTACTGTGTGATAGTGATAGTGAGGCTCACAGAGGCCACCTGGGTTTGGGGAGGGTCTCCGGTCCAGGCAGCGCCCTTGGATGAAGTGGAGCTGGAGGTGGCGTTGGGGGGGGGGGGGCACATCCCAAGGAGGAGGAGCCAAGCCCCGTGGTCAGGAACCTTTGCAATAAGCGTGGCGATGCCCCCGTGGAGGGGAAGATGGCGTGAGGCTGGAGCAGGAGCCGTGGGAGGGAGGGAGGGAGGGAGGGAGGGGTGGCAGGAGCTGGGGGCCGCGCTAAGGATTTCCGTCTCTGCCCTGAGAGCCGTTGGCAGTGATCGCAGTGCCTGAACTCAGGGTGCGGGTTTGCAACATGATGAAATCGTCTTGGCTGTGTTATGGGGAACAGATGGGAACGGGGCAAGGGCGAGGAGGGGGAGGGCTGGCGAATGGAGACGGGACTGCGCACGGTCCAATTAGGAGCGAATTGCAGTCATGCAGACGAGGGAAGATGATGACTTAGACCTGGGTGCTGTGGGGACAGAAAAAGAAGAAGATGGGAGCTGTTCAGGGGGTGAGCTCGCCGAAACGGCGTCAGTGACTGGGTGAAGGGGGAACACGGGCGCCGCCGCGTGTTGCTGGATGACGGCAGCATGACTCACGCCTCACGCGTGGACGAGGGCCAAGCCTCGGATGAAAGGTGTCGAGCCTGTTCTTAGGTATCTTGAGTTTCGGGTGACTTTGAGACGATGAACGAGAGTTTGTGGGGGCATCAGAAACCTGTGCTGGAAGGCAGGATGGGGGTCTCAGAACGTAACGTGGTCCCCCCCACCCCGTGCAGAGATGCTCACAGGGGACCAGACGCGGATGCTGTCACCTGAGAAGGAGGAGGCCCCGGATGGAGCTTTCGGGGGACCCAGCAGCTCAGTGAGCTGTTAGAAGAGGGGCGTGGCTTGGGCAAATGATGGAACAGCTTAGACCGAGGAGGAAAATCGGAAAACTGGGTGTCCTGGCGACAGAGAGAATAAAGTGCTTCAATCGCAGGCAGTGATCCACTAGGTCCGGTTCTTCAGGGCCCAAGAAACACGAGGCCTGGGCAATTTTGGTTGGGTATAGTGACACACCAGGCATGGGCCCCCGTGGCTGTCCCCGTGCCCCGCCACCAAGCCACGGAGCTGTTTATCTGAGCGGTGGGAAGAGCCCCTCTCGGAGGCAGGGCAGAAGTGGAGTGTGTAGAACAGACACCTCTCCTGACTAGCCCGGACCCGGTGGCAGAAGAGGAAGGTCATCACCGGAGGTCTGTGCGGGGTCCCAGAGGCCTTCTTGGATGTTTGCTTTTAAACTGGGAGGTTCGGGCATGTTAAAGCTAGAAGGGAGAGGTAGAGAGAGGTTGGAGGGGAGGGCTCAGTGTAACCGAGGGAGCCGAGAAGGTCAACGGCGTTTCCGGGCAGGCAGAAAAGGAAGGGACTTCAAAGCGCAGATGAGGGGCTCAGCCTTGGCAATGGAAGAGGCGGCCTTCTAGCATCCTGGGCCCTGAACAGGGGAGCCGAGGGCAGGAAACAGAGGGGCATTGCGAATATTTCCCAGCCCTAGTGAAGGTGGTCTCTCCATGAAAGTGAACCTCAGTCCCAGGAACGACACAGCGTCTGAAATCTTGGCCAGGCGTGATCCCAGCCCGAAGGAGACATCTGTCCGCATCGCCTGCGGTGGAGCCTCCACGGCCAGAGATCCGCCACACGCCAGTGGCACCGGCACCCGGCCTTCCCGACGAACTCCGCAGCCCTGTGGCCGCCGGAATAGTCCAAAGGGGTATTGCGAAAATACACAGCGGCGGTTCAGGGGGAGAAAATACGGCCCAGTGAACATGGGCGCTAAGTGGCACTGTAAGTAAAATTATAATTACGGCAAACTTTTCTCCTGGAGGAGAACATCATTATCCTCTAGCTAAAGTCCTCCGTGATCCGTGGGCCGCTGCACGGTGTTTAATTATCGCTCACACCGTAATTTTGGAGAGCCCTGTCCCTTTCCTGGGACACAGAAGCTGTGTCTGCGAGGCTGTATCACGTGGCAGGAAGATGGTCTGGCTTCAGACAGACCCAAGTTCAAAGCTGAGCCATCACTCACTGTCTGTGTGGTCATGGGCAAACTATTTGAGCCTCCTTGATGTTTATTTTATTTTTTTTAAGGTGAAGAACTTTCATGTAGCTGGTGTGGAGAATAAGTGAAATGTCGTGAGGACTTTCGCCCTAAACCATGGCACATAGTGGGTGCTTATTAGAGATGAGGTCGTCTCTAATGAAGGAATGGGTTGCAGATGCTGCTAATGGTCTAACTGGCTTCCAGGAATGGGTGGCAGATGCTGCTAATGGTCTAACTGGCTTCCAGTCTAACTTCCTCCTTACTGGCGGATCCGCAGTTTATGTAGGATGCAGGCTCCCAGTTGCTAAACACACGTCCCTGCCTGGCAGTTGGCGGTTGCCCAGTGAGGGTCCGGTGCAGTGGGACTGGGGAACAAACTGGAAGCCTTCTTAAAAGCAGCTGACCCTTTGGGGGTCAGCTCCCACCCTTCTTCCCTCTTTCCTCTTCCCTGAACCAGGCGGTGATGCTTCAGTTTAGAAACACAACCATTTAGAAATACAAAACGACACTTGGAAAAAGAACCTGTGTCCTGGAAGTCTGCACAGCTGCCAGCCCAGCCCCGGGCTTCCCAGTTCCTACCCACGGTGCAGACGGGGCTCAAGGCCCTTGATGTCGGGTTTCTGGTACGGAGCTAAGAGTTTGGCCCCTTTTCCATCACCGCCCCAGCTGGAACGTGCTCAGACTCGCCGAACTTCTCAGTGCAAACTAAAAACACATGCGCACGTATGTTTTCTCTCTGACATGCCTGTGGGTGTGCTGTTCTGATGTCAGAGTACCCCTTTCCTGTTCTCCCCACTCTCCGCAGGGAGGTAAACGCTTTATCTTCACAACCCGGATCAGCGGGACCGACCTTTGAGAAGACCCGCCTCCCCCGACCCCGGCTACTAGTCACGCCCTTTCCGAGGTCTCTGTGTTTGTCAGAGACTCTACTATTAGCCTCTCTCGTACAAATCAGTCAGGCTGGCTTTAAACTTCCCCGACGCTCGAGGGAAGAAGTCGTGTGCATTGAATGCCTGCTCTGTGGAAAGCCCTGTGTTAACTCTCCCCACCCCACAAACATTTCTGTGCATATGCACACACATGTAAATATGTCTCTCTGTGTAAATATATGTAATTATGAGTGGGAGCACATGCATAAACATACGTAGATAAAATGTTGATATGTATGCATGGGCAGTTACACGCATGTGAAGTCTAATCATGGCCTTGAGCGCAGCAGGTGCTTGATTAGCATTTGTTAAATAAATGAATGCACAATTCTCCCATGGAAATAAAATTATGGAGATGCGTTGCTATTTTTTCTCCCGCAGTTGGAAAGTCTAATTCCGGGCTCTGTGTGGAGGGTCTGGCGGTGTGATGAGTAGCAATGGCTCGGCGGCTCACTTTGGTCCCTGCCCATCAAATACAGGCTTGTCACCACAAGGAGAATCTGGGACTGTCGTGCGGATGAAAGTGTCTTGCCCTTCTGTCAGTAAAGAATCGTTTTGCGACTGGTGACTCAACTGTCGCGGAGACCATGGGGGAAGAAGGTCTACCCCCTTTGATCAGAACGCAGAACAGGCTCCATGCTCGGACACGGGACCACCTCGCAGACGCAGCGTCCACAGGAAGGCCCGCGTGCTGAGCTCCGTGCACCTTCGGGACATCGCGCTGCAAAAGCCAGACCTGAAGTCCCGGGCCGAGAACCCCGACGCGAGGGGCACGCCCACCGCGTAGGAAGACGCGCCTACGTTCCAGGAGCTGCAAACCGGACAGGCTCGTCCTCCTCGAATCTGATGACTGTAGCTCTTCCTTCTGAAACCTAACCTGCCTCTAAGAATCATACGTGCCCAGCTGCGGTGACTGTAGAGGAAAGTCTTGCGGAGGCACCCGCAGTGGTGACCTCGTGGGAGGTGGCCGACCTCACACAGCAGGGCGGGTCCGGCACTGCTACCCGGCCCGCTGGCACTCAGAACGCAGCGGGCTTTGTCTGCAGCCCCGGACCGTCCCACGGAAGGCCTTCTCACACGCAGGGGCATCTCGTTCGCCCAGGCGGAAGTCCCCAGAGTTCCTCTCCCTGTCCTGTGGTGGCAGCAACTCCGGAGCCGCAGGACTCCCAGGGCACAATGGAGGAGACGGCTCGGTCCGCGCTCTCGATTTCACTCCGGGGTGCACGTGCAGTAAGGGGCGCTCCCCGTAGCCCTTGGGGAGATTTGAACAAGTGCCAACCCAAGTTTATGCCATTGAGTTGGCCCGCATGCCCTCCCCCAGCCTCCTTCCACTGTCCGCCTTTCCTGCCTGGGTTTGGCCCTGCTCCTGATGGGCTCACCTCCAGTTTCGCTCCGGTGCCACCTGCTTCCATCCCTCTCTACTGCTGAAAAATCGGTTGCTGCCCTTGGCTCACGTAGCCGGTGGTTTCTTCAACAACACACCCCCGCCCTGGCTGGTGTGGCTCAGCGGATTGAGCACCGGCCTGTGAATCAAAGGGCCATCAGCTCAATTCCCAGCCAGAGCCCATGCCTGGGCTTCTCAGGCCAGGTTCGCAGTGCGGGGCGTGTGAGAGGCACTACACACCGATGTTCCTCTCCCTCTCTTTCTCCCTCCCTTCCCCTCTCTAAAAAAATAAATAAATAAAATCTTTAAAAAAATACACACTCTTTGAAGCCTGAGCCTCCTTTTTGGTACCTCTGTTTCTTTTGTTAACACTAAGTGACGAATCGGAGTTTGGGGTGAAAGCACGCATTCCGAAACTGCGCTGCTGGGCCTGAGGCTGTTCGGAGGCCTGTCGGTGAGAACGGAGACCACGCCCGCCTGCCGATTGTCCCAGTGGCTAAGGGCCCTCGGGAGACTGGGCGGGCCACGTGGACGGATGGAGGAGGCTGGGTGGGATGACCTTGGGGTCATAATCAATCCTGACTTTTTTAAAAACAATTTTCTCCACATCCCTCCCCGGTTGCTATTTCCTTTTGTACAATAGGATATTAATCAATGGTACAGATAGGTGTTAAGTCGAACAATATTTGAAAATGCTTCTGTGCTCTGGTGCCATTCAACCAGGGAACCCAACGGCTGACAATTACCGACATTACCATTTTAACAGTCCCCTGCCCCTCCAGCTGGTGTCGGGTCATCATTATTATCATTCTTCTCCTTATTGTTCCATCCATTTAAAAATTGCTACCAGGTGTGGGCGAGCACACATTTTTTCTTTTTTCTTTTTCTTTTTTGGTCTCCTAGCAACAAATGGGGAAGAGGACACTTAGCTGGGTCTGGGAGGATGATTGGCGGCATCTCGTGCCCGACAGCACAAGACTGCTCGCCCAGCGCTTCTCCCAGCAGCTGTCAACTTGACCTACATCCGCCCAGGAAGCGGCTATGGGACCCCTCTCATGGGTCTATGGTGTCCACGGAGGAGCTAGGCAGCCGTCCCGTGCAGAGACGCCTTTCGCACCACCTCCAGTAACAACGGGATGTACGGGGCCGGCCCAGGGCCCCATGGCGGACTCAGATGAGCCAGCCGATCGGTGGGGCAGGGCGGGTGTCCCCTGAACCCTGCACATAACTCTATTATTGGAGCCAGGATTGCCTGGTTACCAGTTGCTGAAGAAGCACACGTCCTTGGTAACCGTATCCGGTGAACAGGTAACTAAATCGCCTCACTTCCCCCGAAGGAAAGTGAGTCAGCATTTACCAAACCCACGTAAGCGCCTACCCTTCCGGCACTGAGCTGTTTGTTTATCGGGTACAGAGAGGAATCCGACAGAAGGAAAACCCCTCTTTTCCTGGGCTCGCTGGCTGGAGGAGGAGGCAGACCATGTCGGAGGAAGTGCAGAATACCTGCGTGTCGATCACTGTAAATAGAACGCCTGCGAGGCGGTTCCTTGTCCTTTGCCGCGCTGGCCACTCCACACTGCTGACGCCTGCCTGTGATTTTTGTGCCGAACGGATCCTCTGAAGAGCCCAGTGGGTGGCGTGCAGGAGGCGCTGATTACGTGTGTTTCTGAGTGAATGAATGTGTGAACAAAAGGTTATTTTGGGTAGTAGCCTCTCCGCGGAGCCGAATAGCCACCTCTTTCCAATTAAGACGGAATCCAGCATATTCTTGTTTGCTTTTATTTGCATGAACAGGATGTTCAGTGAGACGGCATGGATGTTTTGCAGAATAACGGCTACTCTGGTCATCCTGGGAGGCAGGAAGACCGTTGCAAGGACGGTCTGGGAGGTGGGTCCCTGCCCCCGCACGCGGGGGCGGGGGTGCGTGTTTGTCTGCTGTGGGGATATTTCTCAGGGCCGCTGGGGCCTCCTTCTCACCAGTGCTTCTGCCCTCAGAGAATTTCGGAACAACGGCATTTCTCCCAGAGCAGACTCACTTCCTCTCTGGCTTCCTCACGTGCTCCATGGGGAAACCAGAGAACTTTAGTTTCATTCACTCGAAAAGTAAAAATATAAGCAAGTGTTTTTAATATACATCCAAGGTGTTCTTAGCTTAATGACCATTACTGTGAAGTCACAGAGGTAAAAATGGGTAAAGGAAAACAGGTTCTCGGTCCAGATTGGAATTATATGGGATATATGGACCAGAAATTCCATTTAATGTAACCCCATAGTTCTTCAAGCTCTATCCATGTGTCAAATAACATTTGAATTAGTTAAAAATCATTAATAGTAATTTAAAAATTTTTTATTTGTTCAAATAGGCAAGTGGAGTATAATTGATTTTTTTTTTTTTTAAATTTGGACCCATATAATCCCTCAGGAGTGAGAGAATTTGAAAGCACAAGTTTTTGACCCCACACCATATACAATATATAGTAGTTAATGATTAAATGTTTGCGTGATATTCAAGAGCTTATAGACTCAGAAAGATAAATACGGGAGAAAATAAGTACCTGTGAGGTTTGGGGTTAGTATTAGATTTTCTAAGAGAGAAAAATCTTTACACGTTATGGATTTGTAATTTTAGTAAGAAACGCCGACAAGCCAGAAAGGGTGGATGAAAACGCAAAGGTGAAGAGAGGGAGTTCGGGGACGAGTGCGGCCCCTCTGCGGGCGCCCGGGGAGGCCCCATGGGCCACGGGAAGGGCCCTGCGGAGGCTCAGGGCCCGTGGGCCGCACGGCGAAGCCAGGTGGAGGGGAGAGGCCGAGGCGTCCAGGGTCTCTCGTGTGGCTGACGCACATGTCCAGGGTCACCCCCGGGGTCACCGCTTGGGCTGTGGGTCCTGGAGAGTGGGAAGTGCCCAGGGGCACCCGTGTACAAACGAGTCGTTAACTTGAAACGAGGTGCTAGGCCTTGGCGGGAGACCGGGGCATTTCGCTGCAGCTTTTGCAGTCACGGGTCGGCGGGTGGCATCCGGGAGGCAACGAGACCTCGTGCAGTCACACCTGTGAAGGGTAGAAAGAGGGGTGAGGGCAGACACCCTCCCCAGAGGCCACGGTGCTGCCGGTAGGAAGGGACAGGAGATGTCAACCAGAAGGCGATGCAAAGATGCAGAATGCCTCCACATTCGGGGAAAAGCCAGGTTGAAGTCACAGGAAGGGTGAAAATAGGAACAGTGTGAGCCCCGAGGGGCCCTGGAGAGTGTGTGTTCAAAGGCCTAACATGGTCCACGTCAGTGTGATGGGGTGCGCACACTTTCGCAGGCGCCCATCTTTAACTGGCGGGTGTGCTTAGCGAGGCGAGTTAGGGACTTGCCGGCAGCCCCTGTAAGGTCCACGTCCTTGCCCTTCCCGTCATTACTCCCGTCCCTGCGGGCCCCCACCGCCCCCACTGAGCATGCGCGAGCCAAGCCGTGTCCACGTGGACTGTGTCTAAGTGTCTTCACAGTGTCGCCCCTTCATCAGGACCCCCAGTCGAGCAATGGGAAAAGGCGGCTTGCCCACCTAGGTAACATATCCGAGTTCACTCAGCTCGTACAGTCCACGTCTATTCGATGTTCAAGTCCATACTCTTTGGACCCCTTGCACGGACTTCAGAAGACACCCACCCATCGGGGAGACAGAGGGGATGCTGGGGGGGAGGCATCGTGGAAAAGAGAGGGGTGGGGTGAGGGAAGCTGTGACGTGTGGCCTTCTTTCGGTTCCCGAAGCAGTCATCTGAAGGCTGTCTACGGGCGGTCATTCTAAAATGCAGCCATCAAAAGGCATAACTCTTTCGTCATTAAAAACACATCATCATTATCACACTATTCCTCTGAACAGATGGACTGTTTATTAAGAGCACGCGGTATCAGCGATTAGGGAGGTGACGCTGCGTTGGTGACAATTCCGACAGGCGTGTTCCGCGGTGGGGCCGGCGATGCGGATGGAGACTCCTGGGCTGGTCGGCGCCAACTTTCAAACACGCGCCATGAGGCTTTGAACTTCCTGCTGCTGTGAAATGTCACTCCCCGTGAAGTCACTTTAGTTAGCGGTAAGTTACTCTTTTCTGCATTCCTTTTTTTTTTTTCTGGCCGGGCTACAAGAAGTAGCGTCAGGCTGAAGCCCGCGCGTAAACTGGCTTTTCCGAACAGCAGCCGCACGTCGAGCCCCTGGCTGCACCGTTCTCCGTCCGAGTCGGGTGCACTTCCCTGCTGCTCTGCCTGGTGGCTTTACCTAACAGTGCGTCACGTTAGCTGTAAAAGGTAGTCAGTGGGGCAGATCGATACTTATGATGTCACTTATGAGACAGATCTACACACAAAAGAGAACATCTTTAAGCTGCGGAGCGGCTACCACGTACCCAAGGAGGACAGATTTATACTGAGACGTGCCTCTGAGATTCGATCACGCTCTCAGGACGCGGCAGGAAGCCTGTTGGAAACACTTCGCCTGAACAACTGTGCAAATCCAGACCAGTTTTCCTCTAAACACAGTCTTAGGAAAGTCTTTGTAATGAGAAATGTGTGATGTAAAAATGTACATTTTTTTCTCATTAAGTCACACCGGAATTTAATCTTAAATGTCTCAGTTCCAAAGTCTGCGTTATTTCCACTTGATCCCACCGTGGGCAGTCTGAAACAAACCGGTCCTTACTCTCCTGCGAGTTAAAAGGCTGGCTCACTTATGTATTCTTTGTAGGAACAGCTTTTGGCAAAAGTTAATTATCCCCATGCCCAGCATCCATGGGCAAGTTCTTGAAAGGTAATTAAACACGGAAAGAAAGAAGGGAGAGACACAGAGAGCCGTTCCAGGGCAAGGTCACATTCATTTGTACATTGACGTTTTGTGCGCTGTAGTCACAGCCGCGGTAGTTGGAGAGCAGGTACAGATTTTCCCGGAAGGAGCTGCCACAGGTGACTCGGGTCCCGGGATCAGATAAGGGGAGGAGTCTCCGGTAAGGGGGACCCGGGGGCTGAGTGAAATCTGTGGACAGATGTAACAAGGCCAGACTCTTTTAGAGATAAGGCAGGGGCTGTTTATCAGCAACAGAAAGTGTATTTTGGAGGGCAAGGTTCCGTGCAGATTCTGAACGAGCACCACCGGAAACGTCAGTGCTGATTAGTGCTCCGTGACCTTCCGACACCAGCGAACCGTCCCGGCAGAGGGTTGGAGGAGGCGGGGAAACACGCTCTGTGTGCTCCGTGAAGGCCCTTCGTCCAAACTTCCCGAGGGACCCAGCGATGTCTTGTTACCTGACTTAAGGTGTCTTCCGAATAGGTCCAAAGCCAAATGGCATTCTCTAGTTCATGTAAAAAAAAAAAAAATCAGCATTTGTAACTTCTGCAGGGAACCCAGCTGTCCCGAGTGGGCAACCTAGCTTCTGTAGCGCAGCGTGAGTGGGAGGCAGCCTGCACCTGGTTCCACCTCGCATCGCAGGTACCCGCCAGGAGCTGCCCCTCAGCGGGGAGGCTGCTGCTGGGGGCCCACCTGGGGGAGCGGCGGGCAGGCGGGGCTCCGGTCTCACAGCAGGGAGGCCGAGGTAGTGGAATGCATGCTGGCTTTGGGGTCTCTGAGGACTGTTTTCAAACTGTAGTTCCAAATGTGCGACCCTGTCTGACTAAATCTCTTACAGCATCATGCTTTCATCGCTAAGAAAATAATAAACGATCCCTGAGTCGTAGGGCAGGCCTGCCATTAGCAAGATATCACCTGTAAGGTGCCTAGCTTCGTGTCTGTGTAGCAGCAAGCATTGTTGCACCACCATCATCATCACCATCATCATCATCATCATCATCACCTGTGTACTCAGCGCTCTAGAAAGCGGTCTCCTCACCCGTACAACGAGGGATGAAGGTACCTACAAAAAGATGTAAGAATTAGGTGAGTTGCAACACATGACAAGCCCCACCACAGACTCTGGCCCACGCTAAGTGCTACTTAAGGGCTGGCTGCTGTGGACACTCTCGTGTCTGTGCTCTGGACATCGACCATATTCGGTTCACAGAGACCAGGAATGACTCCCCGGGTCAGAAACCGCCACCCGGGGAGATCAGCCGTCCAGACCCTCTCGCCAGCCCTGACCTCTGAACTCCCGGGAGAAAGGGAGAGAGGCAGCCACACGGACGTGGCCCCGAGATGGCAGACGCGCCCTCGCAGGGCCGGACGAGACCCGGACAGAGGGACTCCGGCCCCGGTCTCCCACGGTGGCTGATGTCTTACCTACCCGTCCCGCCTGTTCGAGGGGCACCGCTGGGCGCTCCCCACGTGCCACCAGCGGAGACTCCCCCACGGGGACCTGGGGGCTTTATCCCCGCCCCCCACTGTCCCTTCCCCCGTGTTTCTTTCCCCTCTCAGCCTCTCTTTGGGAGAAGCTGAGTGTGGTTTCTTCTGTCTTCTTTTTGATTTTTCAACCACAGTTCACATTCAATATCATTTTGTGCTAGTTTCAGCGAAGAGCATCATGGCCAGACAGTCACACACGTCACAAAGCGTTCCCCCTGGTATCCCCAGGACCCACCTGGCAACTTACGTAATTATCACAATATTGTCGACCACACTTCCTGGGCTGGGCTTTACATCCCTGGGACTGTTCTGTAACGATCAATCGGCCCCTCTCTATCCCCCCGCCTTCCCCCCGGCCCCCAGCCCCCAGACCCCAGCCCCGCTCTGTGTCTGTGAGTCTGTTACTGTTTTGCACATACACTGGGTCCAGCAGAAGTAAGGTTTGCTTGAGTGTGGTTGGTAGGGCAATAATATGGGCATAATAATTTATAGTTTTGATTTGAACATTTCACTTAACATGTTGAATGGTGTGCTTGAGTGTGATGCTGTTGTGTTACAGAATGACATGCTAACGATTTTATAATAAAAGATTTTGTAATACAAAAGGGGCGTTACTTGTGCTGGGTCCGGCATACCATGGACTATGACTCCTCCGTAAGAAAGAGCGACATCTCACCATTCGTGACAGCACGGGTGGGCCTACAAGGTATTGTGCTCAGTGAGATGAGTCAGAGAAAGACAGGCATCCTGTGATTTCCTGTGGAACCTAAAGAACAATGTGAAGTAAACAGACCAGCATGGTTTCTTAAAAGTTCCTCTCAACGTGCGTAACTGTAAGAATCACCAGGGACCCTTGAAATACAGGTTCCGAGGTTCCTCCTGAAGTTTGCCCAGGTGTCGACCGTGGCGCTCTGAAATTTAAAGCAAGTAGGTCGCCAGGCGCGTTTGGAAACGCCACTTAAAGGGAGGTGGGGTGTCACCGTGGAGAGAAGCCGAGCTTCACCGGTCGGAACCAGCAAATGTCCGGCCCCGCCTACCTCGCCCCTTCCTGGGTCCTCTCCACGGCGGGGACACCCGCTCCTGGTGCTGTCGTGTCATTCCTTATGTCTTCTGGACCGCCCTCCTCCAACTTGGGATCGAAGGGCTTCGCATGGCTCAGCTGCAACACACACCCTGACGTTCAGTTCTTCTTCTTCTTCTTCTTCTTTTTTTTTAAGATTTTGAAAGGGAAAGGGAGGGAGAAAGAGAGGGAGAGAAACATCGGTGTGTGGTTGCCTCTCCAGCGCCCCCTCCTGGGCATCTGGCCTGCAACCCGGGCTTTTCTGTCCTGACTGGCAGTTGAACCGGTGACCCTTTGGTTCGCAGGCCGGTGGTGAATCCACTGAGCCACACCAGCCACAGCTGGTTTTTCTTTCTTATAACGCAGGTGCCTGGCTTCAGCTTCGACTCTCGGGCATCCCTTTCAAAGAGGGTTATGTGGATAAACACGAGGCCAACCAGAGGCCCAGGCAAAGAGCCAGGCACCCCCAGGTGACTGTCTGGGGGCCAGCGAGAGGGTCCTCACCGGAGCCTGGCCACACCGGCTCCCTGACCTGAGTCCCAGCCTCCACAGCCGGAAGAAGGCCACTTCCGTTGTCAGAGTCACCTGCCTAGGGCACTGCTATGGCAGCCAAGCTGCACAAGACATTGTCCCAGTTCACATCCGGTGAAATTCCATCACTGCACACGGCAGCCCGCAAGGGGCGGCCAGTGCTCTGCCCAGCACCAGACCAGACGGTCAGATCCAGCTTCAAAACCCCGTGTTTGGTTACATTTTGTGGGCCCACCCATGGGCCCAGCGCTCCTAGGTTGAGCTCTCCAGGGACTGGGCTCTGAACTGGAGCTTTGTCTGTGAGAAGTTTATGGAAGAGTTCTCTCAGAAATAACACCTCTACGGAGCGAGAGAAGGAAAAGTGGGGCGAAAAAAATCCAAGTTAAAACATATCCCTGGCGGGTGTGGCTCAGTGGACCCAGTGCGTGGCCTGGAACCAAATGGTCACCAGTTCGATTCCCAGTCAGGGCACATACCTAGGTTGAGGGCCCGGTCCCCAGTAGGGGGCGTGGGAGAGGCAACCACACATTGCTGTTTTTCTGCCTCTCTTTCTCCTTCCCTTCCCCTCTCTAAAAATAATAAATAAATACAATCTTTAAAAAAATAAAATGTGATGTCGTTGCAACCAAGGCTTCAGAGGGTCACAGCACCACAGACAACATGGTCCTTTGAGATAATAAACGCTGGGAGCTTGGGTCCTCCTCCCCCCCGCCCCCCTGGGCATAAGGAACAGCTGCAGCTCGTTCCCATTGGAGGGCTCCCACCTGGGTGGTGTAGCTCCCCGCGGCAGACGGCCAGTTCCGGGAAGAGATCAGGCCTGGGTCATCAGAGGTCACAGTCCTGACAGCTGGGGGACCTGGGGTCTCTCTAGGAAGGCGGGCGGGGGCTTCCAGGTTCACCGTGACCTCACTACAATTCCTGTCCCACAGAGACCAGAAAGACACACAGGGGTCACTCCCGAGGAGTCTGTCCATCAGAATATCCCGACCGCATTCCGTTTGGCAGTGAACAGATCAGCTTCTCTCTCGGGGAGGCAGGCGCGGGGACCCCCGGCGGGCTGGGCCCCAGGCCAGACTCCTAACCCAGCTGAGGGCAGAATGCGCCCTTTCGTAGCCCCGTTTCCTGGGTGAGGCCATGCACTCCACGCTGCAGGAGGCGCAGGCAAGGAGGCGCGGGCCGTGCCTTGGAAATCGGAGCCACCTGCATTGGCTCCTCCTGCCGGCTTGGGGATGTGAGGCCGAGTAATGGGGTGGTCACATGGTCTCCCACGCCCGCTGCACCAGGTGAGAGAGGGTGGTGACGCGCTTTTGACTGCAGGGGCCGGCGGGAAGCAGAGTGACTGAAGACCGCATCCCAGGCTAAGGCCCGCGAGGTGCGCGGAAGGGTTTGATGTGGGAAGTGAAAGAGACCACTAGGGGGCAGAATTGCACTGGAAGATGAGCGCGGCCCGCCGGCAGACGCAAGGAGGCGAGAGCGGCCCAAACAGAGGGCTCCGGCGGCGACTAGGAGGAAGTTGCTAACCATCTCCCCGCTCCACCACGCCCCGCATCTGAAATCCCTGCCCCGAAGGGTTCTGGTGGCTCACTGGATGCTTCATGCATCCTGTGTGCTCTTAACAAATATTAGCTCTGTGCCTTTTATATTCACTTAATTTCCCTGATCCCCATGGCAACCCAGATGTCTTATTTTACCACGGCCTCTCTTTGCTCTGAGCACAAACAGCAAGCCAGCCTTCTTACCCCTTTGCCTCTTGTCTCCGATGCCTTGTGCACACCGAGTTTAGAATCACTGTCCTAAACGACTATCCCCACACATTCAACACACTATCCTTATACGGTAATTGCTGGTAGCTGATTATTTCCTGTGGAACCAGATGCCTTAGCTGTTCATTGTCCAGGCCAGGCAAATGGTGTCTCTGCAAAGGTATCAGCAGGAGACGTCAGCAGATGCACTCCGGCACCTTGGCCCAGTCTCCCAGCCGAGGCCGGGAAGCCCAGGCCCCGCTGGCGGGTGGGAGGAGGGGTTTCTTAGGCTGGTCCTCGGGAGCCTAAGTCTTTTTACTAAGAAGCATCGGCCTGCACGCCCTGGATGCTCCTACTTGATCCTTTCACTTTGGGGAGAGGAAAACACCCTACAAACACCTGCAGGTGCTCACCCTCACCTTAGCTATTCGTTTCACACACACGGCTTGGTCTCCGCCTCGAACCTGAGAACGATTCCGATTATTTTTATTTATTCATTTGTTTTGCTTAACCCCTTCACTTTTTCCTCCCCACCCCCTAACCCCCTCCCCTCTGACAGCTGCCCGTCTCTCTCTGTGAGTCTGTTTGTATGTTGTTAGTTTATTTTGTTCATTAGATTCCACACACGAGGGAGATCATACGGTATTTGTCTTTCTCTGCCTGGCTTACCTCACTTGGCATAACGCTCTCTGGGCCCAGCCATGCTGTCGTGAAAGTTAAGCTTTCCTTCTTCCTTACGGCCGAGTAGTGTTCCACCGTGTGGCTGCCCCACAGCCGTTTTCCCCACTCACCTACTGATGGGCCCTCGGGCGGCTTCCAGGCCTTGGCTGTTGTGAGTAGCGCAGCAGCGGACGCAGGGCGCGTGTGTCCTCTCGGACTAGGGACCGCCCTGTAGTTGGGCATCTCCCCCGCGCCCCCGGCATCTGGACCGTCGGCGCCGAGAACAGCGTCGGCTCCAGCAGAAGGGGCTCTCTCGGCACGTGTTCAGTGAACGGGTGGACCTGAACAGGGCCCCGCAAACTCAGGCGGCCGAAGCACCCCGTTTTACAGTGGCCAGGTTGTGCCCTCCTCCCGCAAGGGGCCAGTGCGGCGTCCTTGCCACCTGCCTCCGGCCTCTTCCCTCCGTGTTTCTCCAGGTTTTTAGCCTCCGTAAGAACTTCCTCCTGATAACACACTGTGCTCACAAACACGTAAATGGCAGCAGAGCAGTCTGTTTACCAAGGATCTGAGTAATTTTCAGAACTCACAGGAGGCCCTGGCTGGTGTAGCTCAGTGGATTGAGCGCGGGCCTGCGAACCGAAGGATCGCGGTTCGATTCCCAGTCAGGGCACACGCCTGGGTTGCAGGCCAGTTCCCAGCAGGGGACACACAAGAGGCAACCATACAGTGATATTTCTCTCCCTCTCTCTCTCCTACCCTTCCCCTCTAAGGATAAATAAATAAAAAAAATCAAAAAAAAAAAAAAAAGAACTCACAGGAGAAGGAGACGGGGTAAGCCAGTCTCACAGGTTTGGGTTGGGACGGTGGCTTTGCCATAACAGACCGTCACCAGGCCCCCTCTTTCTGTCCTATCCGCCGGTCCCCCTGTTTGACTGGTATTCCCCCTGGGGGTTTTTTCCCACTAAGAATTTTCTGTTCTTCTTCGAAGCCAAAGGGGTACAGCCCACATGCTTTTCAGAATGGAGGCAGCCGTCTCCTACATTCCTTGTCTTTGTGTCATTATTGCGTCGTTATTAAAAGAGTGCATTCACTTCCTGACCCTGAAATCAGTGATTTCGGGGGAAACGCTAAGCGAACGTAAACGTCTGGAAACAGTACCAGGTTGTCCGCTTACCCATCAAGTTTCCGGCACCGTCTCCACCCACATTCTTCAGTATGTGCGTGATACCCCTCTCCTCAGAAACTGGCAATCGGAGTGGGGTCGCTGAGGGACCTTTCATCTGGTCACAGTCTATCTACCCAGACTGTGTGCACCTGCGTGGTGGGGACCCGAAATGTTTCACTCAGAAAGCGGATTCCTCGCCTGTGGCCCCTGGACCACGGCCCTAATGTCCGTCCAAAGGGCATCGCTCACATTTCCTTCAACATCCTCACCACCGCCTTCCACCCGTGCCCTTCAGGCATCTGCGCTTGGATGCCCCCAAACGGCCAAGCCCCCCGTCCCCCGGCCCCTGCTTCCATGCTGATAGAACCCTCTGCTTGCTCGGGGACTGGGCTCTTTAGAGGAGACGCACCCAGCACCCAGCAGCCAGCACCCAGCACCCAACCTGGCGGGGAGTCCGCATGACAGCGCTCCAGCATCCCCGTGGCCTGTGTCTGAGTTCTCAAGGAGCATCTGGTGTGAATGGAACGACGGACAGACCTGAAGGCCTCCTGCGGGTGTCCGTGCTCTCATAGCAAACAGCTGTGTCACGTTTGCTCCCAGGTGTGCTGATGACTGTGCGTCATGACCAGTGGCTAAGAACCACCGCAGCACCCCCAAACACGAGAGGAAGGGTCCCGGGGTGAAAGGCCAGTGCGCTGAGAATGGCGGAAAGACAACAGGGGAAGGACCAGACGCCTCGCTTTTAACCCAGTTGGGAAACGCTCACACTGTAGATTTCTTTGTGAGAACAGCCACAGCCAAGCACTTCCTCCTGACACTTCGCTCCGGGCTGCGGGCCGGTGCCTCCTGACCTTCGATGGTGCTGCTGCCTCTTGTGGGAGCAGCCCCCCACTTCTTCCCTGCCTGCTGAGGCCCGGCCTGAACAGTTCGTCCCTGGTTGCTTGGGGTTCTTCCGTTTCATTTTCCTGGTTTCCTTACTGAGCTCCATTTAATTACTCAGTCCCTTCTCCATGCTCCCCGGGGCAGGACCACAGTTTCACTGTGAGATTGTTGATGAAGAGCCATTTCCGAAGCCGACCTGCAAGGTCCCAACACCAGTGGCCACACCTTACGCAGCTTCGCACAGGGTGGGGCAAGACTAGGCGGACAGTTGTTTGCATGGGAGATAATATAGGACTTAACACAATGTAATGCAAGATAAATTCTGTGTGTCACGTATTCGCAGCTGTAAGTCTGCATTTGCCCCACCCTGCGTAAGACGCCCGCATGCAGAATGTGGCTTATGGCGCAACATCCAACCAGGGCCAATTAGAGGAAAAGCAGCCATTCCGAGCTCACGGAGCTGGAAGGACATGGCCTCTCTTTAGCTGAAGAGAAAAATCAAAGTCCTAATCCAATTAGCGTCTGCTGCTGGGGACGCCGTGCCTAGGAAACAGCACTTTGGCGGCGGGCCTGGCGGGGTCTGGTCCAGCGGCACTGTCGTGGTGGCGGCTGGTGGGGAGGGAGGTTTAAAGATATTTAAAGAAAACATTCCATTTTCATTTTGCCACCAATTTACTAAATATTTGAGATGCTTCGGTGATTCAATCCCTCTTCTAAATTCTGAGGTTACCTAGAATAAAAGACAGAGGATTGGAAACTCATCCAGCAGGAAATGTAATTAAACTGTGGGTGCTGCAACGGAGGCATGCCCAAGTTGGCCATGGAAGCAGAGAGGGGAAATGTTGAAATCGCGAGCCTTTAAACTGTAAATACGAGGTGGAATAAGAAAAATCCACTTTCTTTTATATGTCGATATTACTTATGAAAAGGCTGTTTTTTTTTTCACACAGTAACGTCACAGTCAAGGGGATGTGGCCAACACAAGGTCCCCCGCTATCCACGTTCCCCAAAGGGTCAGCGACTCCAAAGAGCTTTACAAGGACCCCGACTTGTATTTCAGAACCGAGGACGGGTGGAGTGAGGGAAGAGAGGAACGTTGTCCCATCCCACGCGAAATCTCCTCGGGCTCGCAAACCTAGGCTGGCCAAGCCTCCCAGTTTCACCAGAAGACACCCGTGCGAGCGACCCTTCCGCCAAAGACTTCTGTGTTCTCTCTGCCACGAGTTCACTTGCTTCTTCTTTTACTGAAGGATGAGGTAATCCCGATTATGTTCCACGTTCGCACGGCCTTTGCTGTGCTCTGTTCCCGCTTCAGCAAGACATCCAAGAACTAATTTGCATACTGCATGCATAATTTACTTTGGGAAATAAGCTCTTCATGTTTGCTCCAAAAAACTCTTCTTTTTTTCCCTGCCTTCCTGTATGTTCGTTCTGATGCATCAGGAGTCTGAATCAGACTTATCCCAGTGACAGCCTAGAATGTAGGTGCTGGGAATGTACTTTGTTTTATAAATTTCGACCTGTTTTTCTCCTCCTCTGCCACTGGGGCTGTAATGTGAGTGATTTGCAGCCCCGCCTCCCTGCCCTTCGGGTCCCCCCCCCCCCCCCCGCTCTCTAAGGGGCCCGCAGGTGTGGCTCCAGCTAACCACGCACCGCCGTCGCAGGCTCTTTGGAACCTGTCGAGAATACCATATGGCCCTTTTGGGGAAATGGTGCCACCAAACGGAAATAAAATAAATTAAAAACAGGATTATATATTCGACATCTGGCGAGTGTGAGAATTTATGGCACATTTTCATTCCTGTAGAATTCCAAATGAAGACCGTGTTGCGGAATGAAAGACGAGGTACCAGTAGCTTCGGGTAGGATCAAAGTCATCCTCAGACCAGGGTAGAAACTCGTGTGCCTGTGGATGCGAAGTTGTACTCTGACTTCGGATTGCACTCATCGTGAATAGGAGAGGCAAGCTCTGGCCACCTCCGTGTCGAAGAGCGGGACGTTCTTTCTCTTAGATTATCCTCTAGTGGCCGTCAGTGAAAGCTGGCACCAGGCAAATCACCCGCACGGTCCGGGGACATTTCATGAGCACCAGTGGATACGGGGTCCCGTGCTGGGTGCCAACGACATGGCGCCCCTGACAGCCGTCCTCGCGATCACAGAAGGCAACGGTTTCCAACCTCCTCATCTCATGCACCTGTAAACGAGTCACCATTAGCTTCTACAGCATTCTGGTGTGCAAGGTTCTGCAGCACACCAAAAAATACGTTGTATTTTCTGCTCATTTCACAGAAACAAATAGGTATAATTTTGACTCATTCACACCGGATGGCTATGGTCATATTGTTATTTGACAATCTCAGGGAAAAGAGGTCAGTGCCCCTGACTCGATAGTCAAGCACTGCCTGTTTTAAAATTCTTGCAGCACACGGTTGAAGATTGCTGGTATAAGGCAAATCTTAGCCTAAGAACTTCTCTGGCAACAAAAAGCACCATCCGACCAAACATGTTGAGTATCGATACAGAGGAGTTGCTGGTGGTCTCAACGATGGGAGTCAGTCCTCTGCAGGTCACTGTGCGGTTTACCTGGGCACACAGAACCCGCACTCGGTTGTTCTAGTTTTCAGACGCAGGCAGGGCGTCTCCAAGAGCATACCTAGCTCACGTTCGGTGCTAGGCGACTCTCTGCATCGGGCACGGCGAGGGGAAACTCTGGTGTCACGTGTGCGTGAGTGTGTGAGAGTGTTTGAGCCGGGATGAACTGAATGCCGAGCTTATACCCACTTCTGTTGTAATTATTTCAGTTCCCCTCACACAGCAACCCTATGAAGAGGTACCATTATTTCTTTGTTTTCTTTTACAGATGAGGACAATCAGGGGACGTCAGGCTACATGCTCAGTCCAACACTGCAAGACATGTCATGAAGCCGAGGTGGAAGTTGGCTGCCTCCGGTGACGACAGATAAAATGGGAACTAAGTGTATCTCGTGCACGTGTAGTGCTCCCGTTGGAGCTCGGGGAGGGGAAGAAAGCTGGATTCCTAGCACCTTCTGTACTTCAGACACATATCATGATTAAACGTGTGCTGGGTGTCAGGTATTGAGCTAATTTAAGTCCCTCTCCGTTGCTGTCATCGAGGAGTGCGTGGGTGGGGGGCGCATCAACAGATGCTTACGTCCAGCCCCCGGATCTGCCCCAGTGCCCCAGGCCTGGAAGTTGTCCTCTGACCTCCCCTGACCCCCCCCCACCCTCCTCTGTGCCACCCGTTGCGCCTCAAGAACAGGAATGGTTCTCAGTAGGAATGGCCCTCCAATGCATGGCATTTCTTGTCTGTGGTTTTTTTTTTCCCCCCAAACTCAAGCAAATTCCTTAATGGTCCCTATCCAGGGCTCTCATCTGTAAAGCAGAAATAATCACAGGACCCAGCCTTCTGGGGCCAAGGCATGAATCGGGTAGCTAATATTTGCAGATTGTTTTGGAAATGTTAAAGATGGAGGGTTTTTAAGACTGCACTGTGGTTTCATAAAAACACATAAAACCAGAGAGCAGAACAAACCATTCTTTGGAGCCCTGGTATAAATGGCTGAAGCCAAAGGGATAGAAACGTACTTGTAATGAAAAGAAGGAAGCGTAAGCCAGAGCAAGACATGACCCATCTCATCTGGAGTGACCGGGAAGACGCTTCCATGGTGTCAGTCCAAAGAATGAGAGACAGACAGACAGGGTGGGAGGGGCTCTCGAGGGGCCAGCAGCCTGCTAAGCCCAGTGCCAGAAGGCTCACGTCACAGCACCTGTATCCAGTAAACATCCTCAGGCTACAGGTTGGCCCGACTCCTCAGCTTCCTGCCTCCGGAAATGCTGCCCGAGTCTTTGCAAATGCTTAGCTCCCTAGCTTATCTACGTACCTATGGTCTGTCTGTCTATCTATCTATCTATCCATCCATCCATCTCTATTTTTCTGTCCGCCTATGTTGTCTCTGTTTCTATCACCAACTCCATCTCCACCTCCGCCTACCTCCATCCTTCCCCAGTAGCACGGTACAGGGAGCAGGAAAGCCAGACCTAAACGGACAGACGGACTACATTGCTTGGAATCCTTTATTTGCCTATTGGAAAGCAAAACAATCTAAGTGTTCCTGGTGTGGCCTCCAAGGCTTTTACCAGGAGCCTGGCCGGGCTCCGCTCCCCTGCTTCTTCCAGCCTCCGCCTTCTGCTCTACAGCTTTGTCACGGGAGCCCCCACAGGGCACCCACCATGCCTCCCCGCTGCGTCCGTCCCTGCCTGAATGCCGCTCCCCGGGTCTGTCCTGTTCGCCCTCCAACAGAGTCCGTGTCTGCCGGACGCCCCCACACCTGCTGCGTCAGACGCGCCCACGTTTCTGTGCCCTCCGCTGCCTGGTGCAGGTGGTCGGGACCCTCGCGGCTAGCAGCTGGCTTCTCCGGGAGAGGACGTGCCTCCATGTGTCCACCTGTGTGTCCACTGTGTGCCACAGCCACCAGCTGGAGCCAGGCTCCCAATCACACTGGAGAGAAGAGTGGAAGGAGGGAGGGGACGAGGAAGAGGGCAGGAGAGGGGACAAAGGGACGGAACAGAGGACCCTGCTCCCCATCCAGGAATTTTCTGATCTTCCATGAGGGGGGCAGTGATTTAAGAAAGCAAGAAAGTAAAAATGCACTACTCATATTATTGAATATTCCCTGGAACCTCTGAGAGGGTATTATTATTAATCCCTTTGTGCGTATGAAAAAAGTGAGGCTCAAAGAGCTGACTCCTCCAGACTCAGCAGCTATAAGTGACAGAGTGACAGCAGAGACAGGGCCCGCCACCTCAGGAGGGGCACTTGCCCCTCCACCCCACCGCCAAGGCGGCCGAGAGGGTTTCCAAAGGAAGGAGGTGCTGTTTCGCCTGGATCTTGAGAAAGGAGGGGCGAAGTCATCGCAGGGATGGAGGCCACCACAGCAGAGGACAGAGGGTGGGCGTTTCTGGGTGGGGCGCCTGAGCGCTTGGGTGGGAGGCGGTGGAGACTGGGTCGGACGGGAGGGGCCAGGACACTCGGATTGAAGGGACGTTCATTCCACGCCAAGCGGCTCGGGATTTTTACGGAGAGAGGCCATAAAATCAAAGATCTCTCTGGAAGACCAGCAAGCAAATTGCCACTTTTTAAAAATGCTACAGAAAAACAAAAGAAGAGTGAGGACTGGGAAACGACAGCAGCCGTCTGAATGAACTTCGAACTTCAGGGGAACTAAACTAACTTCAAAATAAACAACAGAACCGTATGAAGATCAAATTCTCTTCAAAGTCACTATAAGATCAAGGAGAATAAACAGCAGAATGACACCCCACAGACAAGGACAACGTGCCAGAGAGATCAAAACCACAGCATACAAGTTCAAAAGCGGCTGGAAGGCATCAGAAATACATACAAGGCAAGAAAGGGAAAACATCTTAGAATTTATATGAACCTCAGACATTAGGTGATGGAACTCAGGAAGGAATTATAAAGAACAGTACGTAATTTTAGCAAATATGAGTTAACCGAGAAATACACATAGACGATAAATAATAAAATACTTGAACAGTTATAACAGTAAAAACGAGGAAAGAAATTCATGGAGAACACAAGAGACTCAGCTGACGGGCCTCCAGGATGCACAGGAAGGCAAGACCGTGGAGGGCTGTTGGTCTGGCGGCATTGTGGCAGGACAGACAGCCACGGGGGAGCGGGGGCAGGTGCTGGGGGACAGCCCAGAGGGTGATGGCTGAGGCTGAGACATTCCAGGGCAAGGAGCACCCGGTCCCAGGCCCCAGTGCGCCAAATACAGCGTCCTGTCTGAAATAACTTCAGGAAAACCAGCACAGGGAAAAAAATGCCTTCCATTTTGGGGTGTTTCTCTTATTTTGGAGGACGAGTGCAGGCAGGGGACAGAAAGGACACGAGCGGCAGAACGGTGCTGAAGCAGCAGCCCCCACCCGCGTCGGCACGCGGCCCCGTCCGGGTTCTGCGTCTGGGTGGTGACAGGTCATCTCTAAACCCTTAGCGAGTCTCACCAGGAACATGGGAGCAACGATTCCTTTCAGAGCGTCTTGGGGCATCTCGGCAGGACAGTCATGGTCAAGGGATGTCTCAGGAATACCGCCAACCATACAGAGGGTTAGACAAAGGAGTTGCGTGTGTGTCTCTGCTTGTGCACGTGTGTGCGTGTTTCACGTTCTCGCCCTGGCGTCTCCACCCCAGCCCACCGGACCACGTGCCCGGGAGAGCAGCACACGCTAATGGCCTGCACCTGTGGACGTGGCTGCCATTTGCATCAGCAACAAGCCTTTCCCCGCCTGTGTTTTCACGCTCGCCGGCCAACCGACCTTCCAGGCACTCTTTCTTCTTCCCCAGCCCTCGGTGGCTCCGGTCAGGGGTCGCTGAGGCTCGTTGTTCGTGGTCCGAGTCTTCGAGCTCCCGAGGAAACTCGCCTCGGTGGTCACCCAGCTGTTACTCCGGTGCGACGCGGGGACGGCGACACGGGATGGTCCTGTGGGCGGTTCGTCCCTCGCGGATGACTGGCTGCCCCGGTAAAGCAGGCGCCGTCCGTGCGCTGTCCATTCTTCTTCCTGAGCATCTCTCATCGCCGTCTCCCGCCACCACCCGCTCCTGATGGCGTGGCGTTGACACCGGCCTCCGCGCTTCCTGCCCGGGACCTCTACCGAGGACGCGGCGCCTCCTGGGCTGTCATCTTGCCACTGCCCACCCTGCCTCTGGGGGACTCTGCTTATTCCCCAAGAGGAACATGCTGCCCCACACAGATTCTTTGCTTAGAATATTTCAGTGACTCCAATACCGGCCACTGTATTTAGATTCAAAATCAGTACTAACATTAGTAGCAAACCAATAGTGAGAGGTAGCTACGAGTCAGGGTTCTGGGCCGTCTCCATACCTGAACTTACGTCAGGACACCAGGAGGGATTCCCCTGTCCCCAGTGAGGAAACTCCAGCACAGAAATTTCAAATAATTCTCCAAGGTCAAGAGCCAGGAAGTGGGGAGGTGGGTGGTTCGAACTCAGGCAGCCGGGCTGCGGGCCTACCCATCAGCCACTCCCCCCACCGTCCTCACGGCCTGGTCCCCTGCCTCCCTCTGCAGCCCCAGGTCCCAAACGCTTGCCGCGCAGCACACGCTGCTTTGGCTGTGAGGGGGGCCGGGTGTCGGGCTCTCGCCGACTCCACGCGCCCTCGCTAACCCCCGTAGAACGCTGCGGCGTGGAGGCCCTCGGGGCTCACACCCAACGGGGCCCGGTGGCCAATGCTTTTCCTTCGCGTCATTGGCTGGCATTGGCTCGTCTTCTGTAGAGACATTTCCATCTATGTTCATACAAGATGCTCATCTTTAGTTTTTTTTATTTGTTTTTTTTTTCTTCCAAAGCCTTTCTGTTAGGAACTCTTCCCTCTGCTCCTGTTTCGTGGATGAGAGTGTGAAAAACCAGCGCACTTTCTTCCTGGCACGTTGTGATAAAATTCACTGGTGAAGTCATCGGGGTCTGGTGGGGTTTTTTTTTTTTGTAAAGATTTCCCATTGTCGATTTAATTTAGTTAATACACGTGGGGCTGTTAATGTTATCTATTTCCCCCTGTGTGAGCGCCAGCGGTTTGTGTCTTTTAAAGAATTATGAGCCATTTCAACTAAGTTACCGCGTTTGTGGGCATAGAGTCATTTAAAGTAGGCCTTCATTATCCTTTAATGTTTGTGAGATCGATGGTGATGAATGCGTTTTCAAATCACCGATGTTAGTCATTTTTATTTTCTATTTTTATCTTGGTTAGTCTGGCTGGAGGTTTGCTTTTTTTTTTTTACGCCCAGCCCTCTGTCAGTGTTCACCCCGGTTTCAGCTCCAGTGGTGTCTGCCCCAGGTGAGCAGACCCCAGGTGCGGCTCTCAGGAGTCGGGTTTTCCCCCTCCGTTTCATGGGGGCGACCGGCCCTACGGCCTCAGTTCCTGGTGGGTCCAAGGTGAGTTGCGGATGTTCAGGGTCTTTGTGATTTTTGTCGTTGCTGTGGGAGCGGGAGTAATACCTGCCAAGCACTTTACGTTGGAGCTGGGCCAACAAGTCTTACCTTCTCTTTCAGGTGTCCGTACCCCTCGTCTGGACTCCGATCCACGTCCTTAGTGACATGGTGTGGCCCGCCCTCCCCTGTATCTAGCTAGCGAGGGGCCCGGAATCGTGGCCAGCAGCTTCAATGCCCACCCACCCACACCGCCGTGAGTCCTCCAGCCAGTGCCGGGTGCCCACACCCAGCTCCCCTGAGCTGTGCGGCTGACGGCGCACCAAGAGGCTTTATGCAGACAGTCGGGCCTGTCCGCCTGAAGAGCCAGGCGTATCTGACGGTTTACGTAGCCGCGCCATCACCCTTTGTGACTAGAGAAGGCCAGCACTCTGGCCGCCGGTCAGGGTCACCCCTTGTCCAGCTGGTGCTCCGGGTACCCCTGTGCGACTCATCCGAGTCTGGGGGCCTCACTGGAAAGTGTTCCCTCGTGTTCTTCCCCATTCTGCTTCCTCCGTTTTCCTGCCACCACGACCCAGGGAGCACGCCTCACCACCATACCATTTACGCCTTCAATATCTGGCTCTGGGTCCGCTTTGGGGAGCTCCAACCTAAGGTGAGTGCGTAAGTGCCACCCCCGTTTTTAAAATAAATTCACAATATTGGTCAAGATTCATTGTTCTGCGTATGGATGACCAATTCTTCCGACACCATTGTTGAAAATACTACCCTTCCTCCGCTGCATTGCCTTTGGACCTGTGTCGAAAATCAATCAATCGATCTTATTTGGGTGGGTCTATTTCTAGACTGGGTTCCCTCCCATGGATACACGTGCCTGCGCGTTCGCCAACGTAGGGCTCTCTCGAGGTGCGTAACTGGAGACCGCATCTTGAAAGCAGGTGCCTTTGGTCCCCCAACTTCGTTGTTTCCCAAATTGTTTTTGCTGCCTTCGTCTTCTGCTTCCCAAAGCAAACTTGGACATCTCCAGAAGCCCGGCTCATGTTTTGTTTCGGATTTTGTTCAGTTTGCAGTTGCATGGGCTGGAGTTGATGGCCTAGGAGCACCGGCTCCCCTGTCCCATCGCAGCGTGGCTGACTTCTTCGCTTATGGAGGCCTCCCCCTCTGATTTCTCTCCTCGCCGTTTCCTGCACGGACCTTCGACGCGTTAGATTTATCTCCAAGTGTGTTTTGGGGGCTTTTCCCAATCTGCAATTGTCATTACAAGTATACAGAAATACAATTGATTTTTGCATAGTGACTTTGCATTCTATAATCTTAATAAACTCATTTGTTAGTTCTCATATTTTTGTACCCCACAGATACCCAATTGGTTACAGAATATTTTTCTCTTAATATATTTCTGTATTGAATTTCCTAATATTTTGTAAGGAACTTTTGTTCATATTATTACTAAGGTATATTGTTTTATAATGTTCATTCTTTCTGTTTTTGTCTGGTTTTGGTATTAGATTAATGCTGGTCTCATAAAATAAACCAGAAATTATTCTTCCTGCTCTATTTTTGTATTTGTATAAAATTGGTATTAGTCTCCAAAAATGTTAGTAGAATTTGCTAGTGAAGATCTTCAAGCTGGTAATTTTTTGGGAAAATATTTCATTTCTTCAGTCATTATAGGAATATTCAGGTTGTCTGTTTTCACTTTATTTAACTTTGTTAGTTTGTTTCTTAAAGGAAAGTGACCCACTTCATCGAAGAATTTTCCAGGTTTATATTGTATATGATCATTCTGTTCTTCCCTTTAGTATCTCTCATGCTTTGGTGATCTTCTCTCTTGCATTTTCGATACTGGCAACATGTGACTTTGATCATCTTTTTCTTGGGTCAAACTATTATGTATTTCTCCAATTTATTAATCTTTATTAAAAAATTGTTTCTTGTTGCATTGATTTCCTATCAGTTTTTCTGTTTTTGATTTCATTACAACCCACTGTCATTTTTATTATTTAATTTCTTCTGCTTGTTTTGAGTTTAATTTGCTCTTCTGTTTATTTTTTTAAAGGTGGAAATTGAGATAATTGATTTCTGGTCATTTAAAAATTAATTTGTTTTAAAGTGTTTAAACATTGAATGCTATGGATTTCCTCTAAATTCTACTTTCAACACATTTTACCTTCTTCTATTTTTACTTTGCTCAATTAAAAATATTTTCTAACTTCCCATGTGGCTTCCCCTTTCTCTACATTTTATTTTTAAGCATATTATTTAATGTCCAAACAGAATTTTCTTCACTTGTCTTTCTGTTATTGGTTTCCAGTTTCATTCCATTAAGGTCAGAGAACATTCTTTGTCTGATTTCAAATATCTTACATTTGTACAAGTTGGTGCCCTGGTCCTGAGTGTGGCAGTCCCCGATGGGTGTGTCACGAGCAGTGGAAGGAATGTGTGTTCTGTTCTCTTGGGTCCTCTGTTTGACACATGCCCTCTAGGTCAGTGTGGCTGATCCTGTTTTTCCATTTTTCTTACCGATTTCCACCAGAAGATTCTAGCAATTGCAGAGAATGCTAAAAATGCCCACATGTGATTTTGAATGTTTCCATTGCCCTGCTCAGCTCTCCGAGTCGTGTCTGAGGGCACGCACTCTTTTAGCTTCATACTCGCATATGCTGAGGGTTGTTTGTTTTTTGTTTGTTTGCTTATTTATTCCTTTAATATTATGTCATTATGAATGTCCTTCTTTATCCTGGTAGTAATAGTGCTCAGTAGCCTCACTCATTAATAAAGCTATTCCAGATTTATGTTGTTAGTTTTTGAATATTATATTATTTTCTATTTCCTTCAAATCTATGTTGCACTTGAATAAAATCAACAGAAAGTATTTTATTCAGCAGGAAACTTAAAGACAGTGAACAGATAAGATGCACACTGAGAATATAGTATGCTATCGTGTGTGTGTGTGTGTGTGTATGGAATTTTATTTCACCTCTAAGATGGCATAGCTTGCGTTCTATTCCTATCAACTCTCTGACAGGGTAGCGCACAGTCTAGCGTAAAACAGTAACGTCCTTTGCAGGCTCATTTATGATTTCTCCAATCTTTCAAATATCAATTCAGTAGTAATAATAAACATAATAGTGACAATAGTAATGACGATTAACTCGGACAATAGCTCGATTGCCTTAACTTTGCTACGTGCTAACAGTAAGTTCTTTCCCCGCATGATGTCACTTGATATCCATGGAACCCTCTAGTTGCGTCCTGCCACTGTACAGAAGGACAGCCCCATTTCACAGCTGTCAGTGGGAAAATGTCCAGGGGTCGCCTCAGCCCCTGCACTCTGTTTTCTTGAGCGACCCACTCAAACTGCGAATTAGGTGCCACTGGGAAGAGACCTTACGGGTGGAATTAAGATTGTTTGCCAGCTGACACCGAGATAGGAGGGACTGCCAAGTGACCCTGCCCTGCCACACGAGCCCCCAAGGCATGGTGTCAGAAAGACACAGGGACTTTCCTTTGACGGCCAGAAACCTCAGGACACGGAGACTTCAGTCCTAGGACCGCAAGAAACCGGGTTCGGCAGACGGCCCGGGAGGAGCCCGGGGCTGGGCTCTCTCTCCCCCGGAGCCTCCAGACCAGAGCTTGACCGCCCAGTGCCCTGTCTGTGGCTCCGCCAGGCTCCGAGCTGGGCCAGGTTGGGCCAAGCCCAACTTCTCCCCCACAGAACTGAGATTTCGCACCTGGATGTTGCTGCGAACTGCTCGAAGTCTGATCACTTGCTACCCATCAAGGGACAACTAATACATAGTTAAAATTAAACTCAGAAAGATGCGTAACTTGGGCAGTTGAGTCTCACTTAGAAACCCTCACATTCGACCACCAAGCTAATGCAAAAGGTACCTCTTTGCCACGCGGTTGAGCTCCCTTCTCTCATCTCGACAGCACGCCCAGGCTCTCTCTCTCGTTGCCGTTATCAACCATTTCTAGTCCGTTGCACTCTCTGAAGCATCTGGCACCACACAGGCATGTGGCTGGAGTTCGGGAAAGGAAAACAGTCTCATTAAACTGATTTGGATTCTGAGACCTGATGCATTTCCTATCCCCTTCAGATCTTAGCTAGAAAAAGATTTTAATGAAGCTTGCATAAATCAGAATGTCATTATAGGGTCTAATAGTTAACTAATCCTTAATTGTGCAGTACTTTGAAATTTAATGACCATTATAGAGAATTCCACCAAGATTCAAATGTACCGGGGAGGGTCCCTGTAGAAGAATGAATTAGAACAATGCACATTATGAAGCCAAGATTGGCATTTTTTGTTACTCCCATCCTTTGGGAGACTTTGCAGGAAAACTAAAATTGGGCCTATTGTTCTATTGTTTTTGATGTTTTCTCTTCCTATTGTTTGCTGACTTGTGTTGTCCTTCGTTGATGAATGGAACAATAGGTATAAATCAATCAAGATTTTTCCGCGCACAAGGGCGGTAGGACAAGGGAACAAAGAGCAGGCAGGAGATGTAACCTGTTTTGGTCTCTTGACGAAAGGACCTTTACAACATTAAAGAAGGAAGCACACGGATCATGCAAAACAACAGCACCAATCAATACTCAAATCATTTTACTTTACAATATATATTGCTGGAGGTTCATAGAAACACTTTGAAACCTTAGCCAGATTCATCACTCTGTGATGGAAGCCCTCGCATGGACCAAGTGACTGCTACATACTCGATCTGATACTTTTTCAGTGTTTCTATAGACCCAACAAGTGGCCTCCCCACCCCCCAGTTCGCACGTGGAAAAAAAAAACCATAAAACGCCCATGTAACTTTCTCAAATGCCAAAAAACTTGTCGGTAACATACTGCGGAAAAGTAGCGTGAAGCCAGATGTCCATAATACTTCAGTGATGATTCACAATATCTGTTTAGATATCATGAGAAAATCAGAATTTACAAAGTCACCCTCTGACAAGAGCTTATGTTCCCATAGGGAGTAACCACGTTCACCGAACCCGAACTGGAAGCACACAAGAGAACAGGGAGACGGGACATTTGCGATCACAACGATGCAGAACCTACAGACACACACAGGTCACGGCGTGTGCGCACGGGCACTGGGTAATTCAGAGAGTTCGACGGGTGAAGGCAGCTCGTGACAATGCTCTGGTGTGCGGAAAGTTCGCTTACCAAAGGACAAAGCAGCCTCCAGGCCGGGACCGTGACCATCTCCGTCCTGAGGAGTCACTTTGTGTGTGTGTACAGAAATATCATTTCCGTCAGAGCAGGGTGGCCGGCATGAGTCCCGACCCCAGGCTGTTTTCTGGCCCTGACGCAGGGGACCTGCAATAAGCCCGCTTACCCCAGAGGCGGTGCCTGCCTCTGCTGTTGGCCAAGGTCAAGAGCAGCATGACCCCATGGCTCCGCCCTGGTTCACACTCACGGGGCTTGGTGCCGCTGTTAACCTGACACCCTCGCAGATTTGCTTCTAAGAAGAAAAGGTGCTGATCCATCAAAGCCAATGTCCAGGCTGTTCAGCAACACTAGTCAACTCCTTCTCCGCTAATAAACGGGCACCCTGATGGGCACCTCAGTCTCAGTCGAGCTGAGTCGAAGAATTGCTGAATCGACAAAGTGGAGCTCTTGCATCTACAAATCTGAGGGCCAGCCTCGCCCTGCCGATGGCCTTTCCGGCCAATCACAGAAGCGCAAATGCCACCTGCCCATCTTTTCACACGGACCCCCGGGAAAGCCGCCCTTTGCTCAGGAGTGGCAGATCAGACTCTGGTTCAGCAAATGCCACTCCCCGCCCTCATCAGTTGGGGAGGAATGGACACCCCTGCTCCCCTGGCTTGACAATGGGCCATGACTTGCTTTGGACAGTGGAATGTGAAGGGGTAGGAGATGCACGGAGACCTGAGACTTGTGTGTGTGTGTGTGTGTGCGTGTGTGTGTGTGTGTGTGGTTTCCTGTGTCCTCCTGGGCTGCCACCGTCTTCCAAAAGGAGCACAGACTGCAGGCGGCCACCGCCACTGCAGGCCGGGCCCCAGAAGGAGACGTGTGCCGTAGAACCAGGTCTTACCTGCAGCCTGTGGACCCGCTGCCTGGATCCGGGTGCACCAGACACCCTGCTGAGCAGGAAGAAAGAACATTTGTTGGAAGCCACTGAGGTTCCGAGTGTTTCTGTTACACTACGATAATGCACGCACACGTGCACACGTGCACACACGGTGAACACATTCTGGTGTTCGTTACAGTTGCCTTGGCCTTTGCACTTTTGACTTGACCTCTTTCCGTGTAGCTGACATTCTTCTGTCCAGATCTGACCTCCGGATTCAATGCCATTCACCAGAAAGTCTATTTATGACCCTGGATTTGGTGTGGGGGCGCGGACGTTTCAGCACGTGGACTGCAGCTATCACTGGGGAACCCGTCTGTCTGTAGGCTTCCTCAGCCCCCGCGCCGCCTTGGATTAGAGCCCTTCACGCTGTTCTCCGTCCTCTGAAACAGAAGCTCACACGCGCTTGCTGGCCGGGCCTGCTTCGGGTTCCCTGCAGCAGGGCAGCCTGAGACTCGGACAGCCCAGCAGTGCGAATTTGGCAGGGCTAGGCCGCTGCTGCCTGAGGCCTGAGGCCTGAGGCCACAGCCAGCTTCTGGCTCCTCTGTTACCGAGGGGTCCTGCTGCCGCCGCCGCCCAGCAGGCAGAATTTCGGAGACAAAGGTTTGGTCATAAAAGAAAGGAGTCTGTTCAAAAGCTACACAATTTTGGAATAACAGCTTTCCACTTGTGTTACTCACTTAAACCTATCAATTAAGGCCAAACTCTTTAGTTACAGCTTGAACCACTTAAACCTATCAAAGGTTCAACTCTAATAGTTGAGTTCTTCCATTACTCCCCCGTTTTAGTTCTCTTATTTCTGTAGGGTTAGTTTACACATGAAAACAACACAAGATACAAAACCACACAATTTTGGAAGAATGGCAGGCTCGTGCCTTAGAGCTCACGCCCTCTGGAACGCCCCGAGAAGAACGGCCCTGCCAGCCTCTGCCAGGCCAGCCCGACCCTGGGCTGCGCCCCGAGGTCCTACCCGTCCCAAACACCTTCCTTGGGGAAATGCAGGCAGCTGCGGCACGGTCATCCAGGCGTCCTTGAGGAAGGGGGGAGCCAGAGAGCCCTCTTTTCCTTTTCAATCTCCAGGCTTTCCCGGGCATTCAGCTTCTCAGCCTGTCCTGTCCGGGACTGTTTTCCGTTGCCTGGGGCAACCTTCTCCAAGGCCTCTCCCTGCCCCAGCGATCCGATCAGATCTCCCTGTATCCCTCTTAGCCCAGACCTGGAAACTGCCGGAAAGGGGAGAAAACAAGGGAATCCAGCCAACTTCACATCCGAAGAGGTTTCCTGGGAAGGTGTGGGTCAGGGTACTTGAGAGGCAGCTGTCTCTTCTGCAGCTCAGAGCTGTACTTTCGATAGTCCCGAAGGTCAACTCCAACGTGGTGGCCAGCCCCAACCACCGGAGCTGGTGGACCCTCCCACAGCCCGGCAGTAAGGAACAGTGCCCCCCCCCACAACACCTAGCCAACCCGGTTCCCCAGGTCACCTGCCCGCGCGTGGCGGCCCTGATTGGATCCCAGGATTGAGGAGAGGGAATGGCCCATGGCGGGGTGTCGGCAATCTGCCTGACGTCTGCTTCCAGAGCTCCGCAGGGGGACCTCAGCCCTGCCGTCCCCCCTGTCTGCCTTGTCCCTCCGTCCTCTGGCTTCTCCGCGGCCTGCCTTCCCTCTCCCTTCGAGAAATGCATGCACACGGTTCACAAAGCAATAGTTAATCTGGGCGGGAACGATACATCCAATCTGTACTCTGTTCTAACAGACACTGCTGTCTCCTAATCAATAACCAAGGACAAAAAAGTCCCAACGAAACCCCCCACCAAAAAAAAAACAAAAACAAAAACAAAAAAAAACCCTGCACACAAATGTATCTTAATGCCGTTCAATCGATTTTCTGATCCATCTTCAATGTGAAAAACTGAATCGGCGGACATTCGGAAATCCTTTCCTATCCAAACATGACTGATTTGTTTTTGTGTTTGTCTTGAATTTGTGTGGCTTCTTTTTTTTAGAGAACAGCTAGTGAGTAAAAAACCTCAACTTCAGAACTCAAAGCTTCTCAGCGGCCTGTTTGTTCTAGGAAATATCATCCTCTCCTTCCCAGGAATGAAGAACCCGGGGCCCCACCCAGGGCAGCGGCGGCCTACCGAGGCACCTCCCGAGGAGGAACGAGGGTGCTTCGGCTTCACATCTGCAAACGGGACCGTTGTCACAGGACCTGCCCTTACCACGGTAGTGAGAACGTGTCGTCAACAACACTTGGCACGAGCCAAATCCCAATTCTGTCTGCTTTCCTTTATTTTTATTTTATTTTTTTCACAGCATGCTAAAAATGCTTCTGTTCAGCAAACAGGTCTCTGGATTTAGATCCAATTATCTAACAGTAAACAAAGATGTGGCTTGTAATAGTGAAAAGTAACTATGGTCCTTACTCTCTTCTGTAAGATGAAATTGGGCAAAACAAAACAGAGCAAAATGACCTCAAATGTCTGGAATTTGAGAACAACCCAGGGGTTCCTCGCAGCTGCAGCTCCGCTGGTCGATCAGAGGACCGGGAGAAGCCCCCCTGGTCAAAGGTGCTTCGGCAGCGCCCCCCACAGGCAAGGCCCACCCCACTCACACCCCTCCCCCTCGGCCCCATTGCAGGGACCTTAGTGGGCATGCAGAAGAGGCCGCATTAGGGGAGGGGTGCGATTAGTGGGTAAGCTCAAAAATTGTTGTGATTCAGGATCTTGAAACTCTTGTGAAAACGGCTCTGAATCGGCCTGCCCAGGGCGTGACTCCAGGGGCCCGTGGAGGTTCCAGGGACCAACTTTGCTAAGATTCTCTCTCATCTGACGTTTCCACAGGCCAGCAGGGTTCAAGGCGGAACGGGCAGACCCGGCCTGGCCTGGCCTGGCAGGCACCACCGTCATTTTCAGGGAAAATTCCGACACCAGCCAGTCCACCTTTACCTGTGCTCTGCTACAGACGGCGCTGTTCTCACAAATGCAGAAGGCGTTACTGAGTGAGTGAGTGAGTGAGTGAGTGAGTGAATGAATACATAAATTCATTGTTAACTAAATGGGGATTGGTATTGTGAAATGATAGGAAAACTCCATCCCCGGGTCCTGGCATGGGGATCTTCAAACCCTTGGAATTTCCTGGGGGATGGGGTGTCTTTGGTTCCCATAAGGCCCCTCCTGGTGGCTCCAGGGTAGGGGCTGATCACCAGAAGCTGGGAACTTCCAGCTGCACCCCAATACTCTGGGGCGGGGGGAGGGGCTGCAGATCGAGTCAGTAATAGACGGTGCCCAGGGCGGGAGCCTCCAAGTGGTGAGCACGTCCCTGGGCTGCAGGGCGGTGCACCCCAACTCGATGCGGACAGAAGCTCTGTGCTCGGGATCCTTCTGAGGGAGTTCAACATAGTTCTTCGCCTGGCGGTCCATATACACCCTTTGTCATATCCTTGACTTTCTAATGAACCAGTCAAAGTAGGGGTTTCCTGGAGTTTTGTGAGCTCGTTTAGCCAGTGACTGAGTCCAAGGAGGGTGTCACAGGAGCCCCGGGGCACAGGAGACAAGCTGGACTTGGGACTGACATCCAAGATGGGGAGCGGTCTTGTGGGACCAAGTCCTCCAGCTGGGGGTTCTGCACTCACTGGTTCTTGTCGCTGGTGTCGCAGAGAATTGCTTGGTGTCCAGCGCCAGGAGTGTTGTGAGTAGGGTAGTGGTGTGAGAGCAAAAATGAAAAATGGAAAAGGACAAGTTTTCTCTTTGCAAGTTTGTTGATCAGTCCCTCTCCTGACATGGATGCCACAGGGAACACACTCGGGGAACAGGGCTGGAGACACAAGAATCCACACTTCAGCCACAGTCAGAACTGAGTTTGTAGTGAAACGGTAATGTTCCTTCAGCATCGCACAAAGAAACAGCCATTACTTGGATGATCTAAAGTAATTTTGAAAAAAGACTATTGAATTGTAGCATTAGTAGCAAGTATATATAATGCATTTTCTCTCATTCTTTCTAAAAATAGTTAAACTTCTCCGGTCCTTTTCCATCCCTCAAACACACTAATTACTCTTGTTTTCTTTTCCTTAATCTTTTTTCCCCCCAGCCTACAAACAAATCTCATTACTGGATGCTAACTTTCAAATGTGCAGATAAAATATTCTTTGATGAGTCTGTCCCTATAATTATTTGCTAGATAATCCTTCATTTAAATATTAGCAAATTGTGGGCAATCTCTCTTGCATACCAATGAACCGTTCATTGACAATTCTCTGTGTTTGTGTTCTTAGTGCAGGTTTTAAAGTAAATAATGCTGCTTCTGAGCTGAAACTCCGCTGTTGAGACCCTTCCGATTTCTGTCCCCAGCTGCCCTCTCGGAGCAATGAGAGGCGATGCATCTCACCACGGGGTGGAGAAAGCACCCCCTGGACCAGGAGGGCATTTTCTTTCTCAGCTTGGGAGCAGCGGGTTCTGAGCTGAAGCACTGTCTCACCCAGCTCTTGGTTACAGCCTCTTTTGTTATTTGCTTTAGCCCCCGGAGGTTTAAAACGCATTGCTAATTGAGTTTTTGAAAACTGAGCACCAACAGTGCTGGCGGCTACTATGCTTCTTCAAAGAGTTTCCAGAAAGGAAAAAAAAAAAATGGTGATTAACTTTGAGTTCCGCATGTGCTCCCATGATTAAGCGACAAAGGAAAATCTCTAACCGCTGGCACATGAAATAGCATCCATTCCTTTTGTTGTCGACAAAATCTTTTTGCACACCTACTACGTGCATGTCACCGTGTAAGTGTGCAGATACATCGTGGGAGTGCGCATTCCTGACCTCAGTCCAGCAGGTAGTCGGTGCTCAGGCGTTGGAAGCCTTTTCCCCAGCCCTCTCCTGTGCTGAGATCTGGGGCAGGGCAGGGCCCAGTGGCTCGCCGAGGTGACGTGGCACCAGTGTTCAGTGTGAGCAGGAGCCTTTGGGCCACTGGCTCCACAGGGTTCCAACTTGCAATGGAACCAAGTGGGTTAAGAAGCTGCCAACCGAGACCTGAAGGCAGCAGAAGCGTCCGTCGCTGGAGGGGTGGATAGAGAAGGCGCGGTGCATCCGTTCGCTGGAATCCCACTCAGCCATGAGAAGAGACGAAATACTGCCATTTGTGACAACACGGATGGATCTTGAGAATATTATGCTAAACGAAATTAAGTCAGACAAAAAAGTTCAAAGCTATGTGATTTCACTCGTATGCGGGATACAAAACTGAAAGCAACGCATGAACACACCAGAAATCAAACACGTAGAACTCGCAGACACAGACAACAGCGCGGTGGTTACCAGGAACGGGGGTGGGGGAGAGCAACGGGTAAGGAGGGTCAAACGTATGGCGATGGAAGGAGACTTGACTCTGAGCGGTGGGCACACAGCACAACAGACGGATGCGGTATCATGGAATCGTACCCTGGAGACCTATGTGATCCTACTAACCAATGTCGCTGCGATAAATTTAACCTCTACAAAAGGACACTAGAAGCAAAAGAGAGAGACAGACAGACAGAGAGAGAGGGGCCAGCTCACGCGAGAACAGCGCAGCTCTAGGCGCTTTGCTGCCCCGGGGACTCGGTGCTTTTCTTTTATCCTGAGCACACAAGCACTTGGAGCGTTGTAACTACTAAAAAGGATAGCGCTTGCAAAAGCAGACCGGTACCGAAAACACGTTGCCGTCATTATGGTTCCCGTCTGATTGCCATGGACCCTTCCTCGGGGTAGTCGAGCCGAGCCTGGGCCTGCCCGGGTCCCGCGACGTCCCCCCTTCCGCCCTCGCTTGCCTTCCTGCTCTGCTCCCACGTCAGGGCTCACCCCCAGACCGCTCCCGTTTGAGCCGCTTCACTCCACCCGCCCTTCCCCCCTCTTCCCGGGACTCTGACCCTACATGCCATGAGCCTCTGCGTGCTCGTCCCAGTGTGGCCGGATGTCACTGGAAAACCTCACACAGCCCAGAGGACTGATCCTGCTTTTACCCCGTGACTTCGGACCTCCTTCCGGTGGCCTCTCCGCTGCGCGCCGCGCACACGCCGCCCTGCGCCCTCGATCTCTCCCCTCCTCCCTTCACCCCTTCTTGCCTCTCCCCAAACGTGCCGCCCCAAGTCCCTCTTCACTCGCAGCCGTGGACCTAACTCAGTGTTTCCAAAACCAAGAGCGTGCCTCATTGTTGGTGCAGCTGGCTAATTTTTTCAAGGCTGAGGGGGTGGGGTTGGCAATCCTTTTTATTGCTTCACAGGGTTTGCCAATTTCCTTTCCTGCGATTTCACGGCACAGCCACTTAGGGTGGGGTCTGCCATGGGCGACTCAGTGTCAAGGTGTGACTCACAATCCTTATTAATGATGAGCTGCTGGCTGAGCCGGTTATCACAACCCCCTCCGTTTTTTACTTCCTCTATTTCTGTCTTATTGCAGGAGCCTGAGACAGCTGGGGTGACGGACTACAGGAGTACACGCTGTGTCTGCAGCGGGACGTGAGAGGCTGGCGCTCCGCTGGATGGCGGGGAGGACTCCGAGACGTCCCGTGGTGACGGAAGGGTCCCTCTTCGAGTTCCATTTCTTGAGTTAGAGGTGGAAAGTTCCAGTCAATAAAGTGAACATGAAAATTGCATCTACAGATTATTTTAGGAAATTCTCTCATTTATACTTAAGACATTTCATTAAATATATAGCCTTCACTGATATTTTAGTTTTATATATATATTTTTTGCAGGACAAATTTAAAGCAACTGAATTGCAATCGTAAATCATTTCTATGGAAGTTTATGAACATGTGATGTCCATCATCCCCCCTGAACTCCAAATCAGTGAGAGTAGAAACAATTCATCCATTCGTCTATTCGTCCTTAGAAGAAGAAATACATATGAGAACTCCTCATAAGGACTCCCCATCAGAACTCCTCATAAGGAGTTCTCACAAGGTCTTTTTCCTTAATTCTAGGTTTTGATATTTAAGATATAATAAAAACAAATAAAATGATTGTCCTCAAGGGCTTACACTCTGCAGAGGGAGAAACATAATAGGAAATGTATTATTGATAGATGCATTTCTGTGTACATATTGCGATAAAAATAAAACAGACTCAGGAAGAGGGCACACTCAGTAGAAAGCGTCAGGGATGGGTGACTATCTTGTACGGACTCAGCAGCGGAGGCCTCATCAGGCAGGCCCCGATGATCAGAGACCTGCAGGAAAGGAGGGAGGAAACCTCGAAGACGCCAAGTCGGGGGCACGGTGAGGAGAAGGCACCGAGCGTGCTGGACGGCAGCAGGGAGACCTGACAGACTGCAGCAGGGCGATCTGAGAGAGGCGCCGGGGACAGGAGACCGAAGAGAATTGTGGGTGGCAGATCGCGTGGGACTCTGCGGACAACTGTGAAGGGGTCGGTAGGGCTGAGAAGATAAGGGGAATTTTCAGAAGATAGTACCATGATCTGATTTAAGATTTAACTGGAGTCCTACCTAGGCTACTGCACTGAGTATAAATTGCAGGGGCAAAAGGCAAGAGAAGGGGTGAGACACCGGCTGGGAGGTTAACAAAATAACAAACGAGGAGAACAAAAGGAGCAGAGTCAGGATGCCGACTGCTGGCCGTAGACTAAGAAAGAAGTGGTCACATACGGGACGTATTCCGATTTATTGTAAAGGGAGAACCGGCCACTTGGCTGGCGGGTTGAGTGCTGGGCGGTGAGCTAAGGCCAAAGCACTGGTAATAACTTGGGAAGGCCGGAGCTGTGGCCAGCTGGTGGCTGGCAGCTTCACTGGGGCAATGTGCCCACTCACACATCACGTCTCATGCAGAGTTTTTCTGTGAAACATCAAATTACCCAGATCACTCAGCTCCCCTACAGCCCAGATTTGGCACTCTGTGACTTCTGGCTTTTCCCAAAACTAAAATCACCTTTGAAAGGGAAAGACATTTCAGACTGTGGATGAGATTCAGAAAAAGAAGACAAGGCAGCTGATGGCAGTTGAGAGAACTGTGTGAGGTCCCAAGGTGCCTACTTTGCAGGGGACTGAGGTGTCATTGCCCTACGTACAATGTTTCTTGTTATCATCTATCTTCTTCAAGAAATGCCTCGATTTTTCACGTGACATGGCTGGATGCCTTCTGGACAGACCTCACGTATCATTAGTGAAAGTTACATACGCGTCAGGGGTGAAAATCCCAAGGAACAAGGGCTTGGGGTTTTGTAGTTGACTTAAACCAATAGAGTTATTTTATTGCGATCAGATTCTAGGAGCTTCGTTATCAGATTCCATGAGGGACTTTAGGGGGGAGGTTAGAGGAAAAGAGACGTTTAAGTCAAAGCGGTGGAAGCAGCACGGAGTAGGGGGCCTCAGTGAGCTGTCCGGGGGCTGTGGGTCAGCGAACCATGTGGTTCGGACAGCGCAGAGGAAGCAGGCTTCTCCACGGGGAGCCCGGTTCTCATTAGAACGCCGGGGGCAGCAGCACGTAAGGAATGAGGGCGAGGATCTGAGAGAGCGTAGTGGTGACCCGTGGCTCCAGTGTGAGAGTGGCAGTGTTTAGGACGCTGGGGATGAGTGGGAGAAAGGCCAGTAACACACACACACACACACACACACACACACACAGAATCTAAGGGGCGAGGGGGTGGCTCAGTGACCTCATGGTGGCAGAGGACTTCGGCACCCACCGCAGGACCCGGTGCTGCAGCCCTGAGCATCGGTGGGAGGAGGGGGCAGGGGCCGGGCAGGGCTGGGGACACAGAGGGCCGGCGGCCCCTCGCCCCTAGTGCGGGTAATGCTGACACCGCAGACATTCGGAGGTCTCCCCCAGGTCGTGCGGAGGTTGTGCGTCTCCGCTGCCTAGTTCTGCGGCTTCTCGTACCTGAGATTCTCTCGTAAACACTTTCCAATGAAGGCACGAATAAAGGAAACAATGAGTTAGAGATTAAAGAACCCTTCATCCGATCGAGTCTCGGTGTTCTTGATTTCTAGAATCCGTCGTGAAGTCACACAGCGATCTTTTCAACAAAGGAAAACTAAATCTCCTCATCGATGCACCTGGTTCATTCATCTTCGCTCAACTGCATTTGAAGGCAGCTGATTGGCTGCGCCCGAAGGACTTCCCAGGGGCAAAGGCCACTTCTCTCCCCCCGTATGGAGCGGGCAGTTCCCTACCCTTCCGTGTGGCTTCAGATCAGCGCGCTGCCTGAGAGTGGAGTGAGCCTGCGGTGTGCCATCAGCCGGCGGAGCCCTTCGTTCTGGCTCCTGCGTTCACACCCCGCCGTTTCTCTCACCGAATAGACTGACTGCTTTCGGAAAGAGAGGCGACCTCCGCGCAGGAAGCCACGGGCAGATGGGTCGGTGTCCATCCTCAGGAGAGCTTCACCAGGCAATTCGCTCCGGCCCCTGCCACGGCGACCTTGGGGCCGCCGGCACCTGCTGCTGCGGGCTGCGGAGGCGCGCTCCCTGGCCGCGGTGCCGCGGTTCCTGCGGTTCCCGTGGCCTGCGTGAGTTCTGCTTCTCCGGGGGTCTTCCTCTTGCCGTGATTGTGTCTAGCGCTTGTCATGACTCTGCGCCTCTTCCAAAATTAAACATCGATGCATATTTTAAGGACAAAGAGGAAAGCTGTTTAGAGCTGGCATGAAATTTTCTCTTGTTTCCTTAAAGCTTGCTTGCCGGGGAATGCAATCACTTTAACGCGATAGTGAGGTCTGACGGCCACTCGGAATGCACAGTCACTCCTGGCTTGGGATCGGGTTCGGACAGGGAGCCTCGGAGAGGTGATCGGCCGGGTGTCTTTGGCGGAGGAAAGGAGAATGATTCAGGAAGGACCGGAGTGCCAAGGCGGTGGCTGGGAGAACCGCGCTCCGCAGGGAGCCCCGGGGCGGTGTGGCCGAGTTCAGCGTTCAGCCCTTCTTACCTTCCTGATCATGAAACAGCTGATAGCTTTTCAAGTGGCCAATCAGATCTGTTTGCCCTCGCGTTAGACTCCTGGGATTCTGCTGGGTTTTAATCATCAAGTTAGTTGCCTGGAAAGCAGCGGTACGTGTGGGGAGCTCTCGGGCTGAGAGGAGACCGATGCGATGTGGTCTCAGGCAGCTCTGCAGCCTCTGGTATCATCTTTCCTGGAAGACTCAGGGATGCTGATATCTGATATTCATAGTGCCGTCATTTGAAACGGAATGAAATAAGATAGAACAACGTCCCCTAATGGAAGTCAGTTCCATGGGTACCAGTGGGGCGTCCTCGGAGATTTCCAGCTTCAGTGCAGGGCTGGAATCTACGCTGCCCCTACTGGCCATGTGGGTTTACACGAGCTGAACGAGGATTCCCTCTTCAGAAAACTGAGTCAGTGATTCTTATTTTGCAAAGTTGTGTTGTTTTTTTTAAATCCGCATTTGGGAAAAAAGACTTGGGCAATAAATTTCGACTGGAGACCCGCTTCCCAGAGTTTCCCGATGATAAGAATCATTGGAAGCTTTGGTTACAATAGCCGCCTCTGGCCCCCTCCTTCGGGGAGCCTGACCCAGCGGTTTCAGAGGGTGGGAACCCGGGGTCAGAGGGTTGGGGAAAGATTGCTAGAGGAGGTGGGGTCCTCACTGGTTTTTGGAAGCTGGTAGGTCTTCTGGGACGCAGCTCACAGAAGGGCATTTTTACGTGGCGGGCCAGACCGGGGCCTTCAGAGAGATGGGGTCTGCAGCGTGCCCAGTGGAGGCTCGAGGCTGTGCGGTTGGAATGCACACTTAAAAGGAGAAGAAACGGGTGCAGGACAGGGACACCCGCTCCCTGGAGCGCATGTCTGGTTGGAGCCGGCCCCCCTGCAAGCGCAGACTGGAAGAGAGGCAGCCCTCAGGGCTGCCCCCCCCCCCACCACAGGCTGGGCTTCCCTACGGTCCGTGAGTGGTAGAGTCAGAGGAGAACCTCATCTCATCACGCGCACCAGGTCACATTTCCGTGCACAAGCTCCAGGCTTTTCCTAAAAGTAGCAAACCCCGCAAAGAAATGCAGAGCCTCTGCCTGTGGGTCTGGAACGCAGATGCCTAGTTTGAACCCCCACGCCGCCTCCAAGGACTCCCCTGGGGGTCCGACCCGGCCCGCTCGATAACCCTGCATGGCTTGTGGTCCTCTCTAAATAGACTCCCTTTTCGCTCCCGGGAGCTCCGGTGTCAGCCTTCGGTAAACGGTACAAGAATCTATTTTGTTGGTGATTTACCTACAGGGATTCGTCTCTGCTTTCTTATTTAATTTCCACATTGAATTTAAATGTTTTATATTTATTTTCCACCAGTAATCATAAGCCCGAGGCCAATGAATGAATCTGGAGTAAAGAAATAAATGAGTTGGACTTGCTCCAGAACTTAATTCATTCCCTCTGAGCAAGCTGGGAGCCTAGGGAATTAACTGTTTCTCACCAACAGGAGATCTTTATACTGCGTGAGTCTGCTTTCTCTTACAATCAGTTTTAGAACAGGACTGATTACCGGCACGTTTCTGTGTTGTTGGGTGTCTCCTCCCGGCACTGAACGTTTCGGATCCTGAGCTGCGATGGAGCCGAATCCCCCCAGAAGACGCCGCCAGCCGGTGGGTTGGATGCGGCCTGAGTGGGTGTCCTGGGGTCCACCTGGTCCCCCTCTCCCTTTCTTAAATAGACTCTCTATTTCAGAGCAGTTTTAGCTTCTCAGCCAAATGGTTTCCCACAGGCCCCCTGCCCCCACTCAGGCACAGCCTTCTTCAATATCAATATCCCAATGCACTATCACAGAGCAGTACATTGATTGTAATCGATCAACCTGTATCGACACACCATAATCACCCAAAATCTGGGGTTCACATGGATTCATTCCTGCTGTCCTGACTGTGCAGTGTGACACGCATTCGCCATTGTGGTATCATACCGAGTATGTTCTGTTCTTTCTCTGTTTTTACGTGGGAGGTGTTTAAAAATCAATTAACTTATTTTTAGAGAGAGAGGAAGGGAGGGAGAAAGAGAGGGAGAGAATCATTAATCAGTTGCCTTCCCCATACACCCGGACCAGAGACTGGGCCCACAACCCAGGCATGTGCCCTGGCTGGGAATTGAACCTGTGACCTTATGCTTTGTGGGATGATGCCCACCCCACTGAGCCACACTGGTCAGGGCCACACCGAGTAGTTTCCTCTGTGCTCCATCCACTCGCCCCCCCTTCCCTCTAACCCCGGCACCCACGGCTCTCTGCTGTCTCCGTGGTTCTGCCTTTTCCAGAATGTCACATAGTTGGAATTGTACAGTACGTATACTTTTTCAGATTGGGTTTTTTCACTCAGTAATATGCAATAAAGTTTCCTCCATGTCTTTTCAAGACTTGATAGCTCATTTCTTGTTAGCACTGAATAGTATTCCATTAAATTAGTGTTTCTTACGCTGCAGAGATATCGTTACTGAACAAAAGTGGGTTTGGCTGTCTGCTGCCCAATGCAGGCATAAAACAAAGGTTTGTGGGGAAGGAAAAAGGTTTCCACTAAAATGTTGCGCAATTTGGGGGAGCGAGGAACCCCCTGACTCCAGGCTCCTCTCTTCCACAAAACACAGAAATCCCCAAAAGACTGAGACCCACATATCCAAAAACACCCAAACAGACTTGGGAGTAGCCCAAAGCAGTACCTTCTGGACAGGTAAAATGCAAAGCAACAAGCTGGGAATTACAGAAGAACTTACAATCACACCTACCTAGGTAGAATTCCATTTCTCAAGAGCATACGATACGGTAATAAACAGCCCTCCCAGCAAAGAGGAGGAAGAAGGTGCCACTCACGCGTCTGTTCTCGCTAAGACAGGTCAGTGGCAGCCTGGCCCCCAGACTGTCAGGTGTAAGTCGGCCCCGCTGGCGAAGGCGGTGCCTCCTCTTTCTGAGCTGAGGTGTGAGAGGCCCCCTCTCTCCCGGGAGCCCTTTCCTCACAAGCGGCTCGGCCCACGACGTCACCACCACTGTCTCAGTCCGCGCCACACTCTCTCCAGGGGTCGTCCACTGCCCCTTCATTAGGCCGTCATTGCTGCGGATTATGGTCACGCGTGAGTGACCCTGACTCCACAACGAGCACCGTGAGGCCTGTCCTGCTGTCTTCCTGACCTTCTGCTCGGTGATTCAGCAGGGAGAACACTAGGGACCTGTTTGGTGTCTGGATTATGCGGCCCTGGGGGATGGTGGGACACACGGACGGATGTGCTCTGGGGGCCCTGCCTGTTTACCTCCCGGGTCGGATGAGAGCTAACTCCGATGGAGTCAGTCATCACGATCGATCGTTCCAAAGTCTGAGAAACCTGAGCTTAATAACTGTACACAATAACTATTCACGGAGTACACAAAATTTGCTTCCGAAGAAATCAGCTTGGCCTTAGGTGCCCGTTGCACCTGGTCTTGGGAAAAAAGAAGCAGGTGTGTTCCAAGATGCCGCAGTGTTGCTGCTTCAATGAGGAAAGAAAGGTAAGTGCCGGGGTGTTGGGAGAAGGCAAGGCCCGATGTGCAGGCGTTTGCTCATTCCGTGAATGTCCCATGAAGTGCGCAGGGAAAGAGGACCGAGCGCCTCAGCAGACACAAGCCAGCTTGCTCTCAGTTTAGGAGTGAGGAGACCCAGCTCCTTGAAACCAAGGTAACTGTGTGAACTCGGGAGTCCGCTCTCTTCTCCAGCTCTAGCAGTTGTCTTCTGAGGTCCTGCCATTCCTTGCATCACACCAGACTCTTTATAGGGACCCCCGGGCCTTTGGGTGTCTGAGTGCCACGTTCAGGGTCGGAGGGAAGCCGGAAGGGTTTCGTCACCTGGCGGCTGCTGGAAGTCAGTGGCTCGGGAGCTTGCCCTGGCTCTAGGGACACACGCTTCAGCTTCATCAAAGATTAAAGCGAGTGTCATGTTCAATGGGGAAAGTCAAAGTCAGACCTAGGAGCGACCCACGCCTGGGATTCTAGAAGTGCACTGTGAGCTGATCTGAGAGTGGGGCGTCACCGGCGAGGAGAAGTCAGCGCCCACTCACGTAGGAGACTGCCCCGCCTACCGTGACAGGTGCCCAGTGACCGAGACAGGCCGACGGTACATCCGCACAGGAACCCGCACGGTATACCGGGCACCCCGAACCAGGAACAAGAAGCCCGTGGTCGAGGTGTTGTCTCGGCACTCACGCACCATTGGGACCTCAGCACAAATGTCTCTGCAGACAGAGCCTGGACATTAACTTGCGGGGAACGATCATTGTGCACTAAACATCATTTTGACAATGCACAGTGTGGTCTTCATTCTAACAGCACAGCAGGCTGTGGGTACGTGTGACGGCCTGTCGGTGTGCACATGTATGTGCGTGCGTGCATGTGCGTGCACACGTGTGCCTGTGTGAGAGACAGCACACATGGTTGAGTGCCAATGCCTTAAGTCCTTTCAAGGTGTGAGCTCAGGATGTCTGAAGCATTAGCTTCTGTCTGGACTGGCAGCTAAAGGGGGCCACTGGAATAACTAGAAGGGAGCAGAGCATACGCTCGTCTATCAGGCGTTCATTAATCATTTCTCGAGGCTTTCTGAGAGATGTCAGACGGGGATTGAATAAAAGATGTATTGTACCACGGGTCAGCTCCTCTGGCTTTTTCCTTGGCGAACCACAGCCCGACAAGCCGGGAGTTCAGCCATCGCACAGGTGCGGACACACACGCGCAGACTCGGGGCCGTGCTCACGCTGGAGCGTATCGGCACACAGACATGCGTGGACACATATATTTATGTCTGCTTATCAAATATTTATTGAGTGATTACGATGTGTGAGGCATTAAGCAAATTTATGTGTGCGCACACGTGCACAGAAACTGACAGATAAATGACACGCGGTAAATTTAAGGGGATGTAACTCATCCATCCACACCGATGGCTTAAGGGACATACATTACACTCAACACATGCAAACATTCTCTGACAATAGAAGGCCAAACACGAGAAACAGCTCCAAACCAGTGCGAATGATGGTAGCGTCAACCGTGTTTTGTATAATCAGAACCACCGGGATTCTGGGGGGCTGTGTTCCTCGAGTGCCGGTCACGTGACCAGGGCTGGGCACAGCCGGGCAGGTGCCCTTGTGAGGCTGCTCCACTGAGGGGTTTGAGGTCTCAGGCGGGGGAAGGGAACGGAGGCTGCAGGCCTAAATGGAGTCCTTGTGCTGAGCGCCGCCCAGCAGACCGAGACGCAAGATCTAAGCTCTCCCGGGAAGGAGGACTTTAACCAGCTGCTCCGCAGTTAGGGCAGCGGCCTGAGTGAGGTCATCTGCAGGGGAGACCCTGCCTGTCCCCCCCGAGGAAGGTGACCTTGCCTGACGGTTCTTTATTAGGAAATTCTATTTCCTGTCCCCTTCAGCCTCAGAAAAGTCCTCCACTTTGTCTAGCTCCTGGGAGTTCCTTCCTCTCTTTACTGGACGGGGTGTTGCCCCATCCGTTCACCGTTCATTAAAGCCAACTAGACCTCGGAACTCACTCGGCTGGAGCTTCCGTTGGCAGCACGGACGCCACGGACGCCTTGCACTTCACAGGGTGGGCGAGAAGGCCGCCGTGGGCCCGTGACTGCTCTTCCGCCGGTGCCGGGCCCCGTGCAGGACAGTGCCCCTAGGATTGCAATGGGACTGGGTGTCCTGTGAGAGACAGAAGGACGTGAGACTCAGGGGGAATTCGCTTTTCTCCTGTAGGAGCAGCATCCGGGGGGCTTGGCAACAGACGCCCTCACACGCTAAACCTCGACTCGGTGGCAGGCGCAGACGGCGTCCCAGTCGCTCAGGCCTGGCCTGGTTCGGCCCCGAGGCGCTGCCTCCGCTCCCCATGCTGCGAGTTCAGGGGGCACCATGGCCCTCCTAAACCTAGCCTGACGGTTCTCAGAGTACGTGGCTGCACATTCTTTGTCACAAAGATGTTATGTGTTTATCTTTAGAGAGAGGGGAAGGGAGGGAGGCAGAGAGCGAGATAAATGCCCATCGGCTGCCTCTCGAACACCCACAACTGGGGACCGGGCCCATAACCCAGGCATGTGTGCCGACCAGGAATCGAACCGGCGACTTTTCGGTTTGCAGGACGCTGCCCAACTCACTAAGCCACACCAGTCAGGGCTATGGCTGTAAATTCTTTGTTGAGGACCTATGGTCCTATACAGGACACAGGTCCCCAGGAACGACAAGGATGACATGCCACCGCCACCTTATTAAAAACTTTCTGGGGCCGTGCGGGGCTCTGGAACTATTTTCATGTTGTGAGGATGTAAGTAAGACCTGGATGAGGGTTGTTTGTTCCATCAATTCGATGCCAGCGAGAGCCCTTTGTGCCAGGTGGGGCTGGTGGAGCCAAAACCAAAGTCAAAATATGACATCCTGTATCCTTTGCATCTAGATGCACTTGGTCCTGTATCCTTTTTTAAAATGAACACCACAAAGTCCCTTCCTCTGTCCGCTGAGCCAAGGTGCGATAGCCAAGACCGCAACCCCGTGACAGTCCCCCATGTCCCTCTCCTCTCCACCTCGTTTCCTGTCTCCACTGACCCTCCTGCCACCTCGCACCCCCTCCTGACAGTCGGGGTGGCGGGGCCCGCCTCCCCAGCCAGTTTCTCCCCGAGGTTTGCAACCCATCCGGGCCCACCGCTGCTCACGGAGCGGCAGTGACAGTGCCAGCGTCCTCTCTCTGGGCGAGCTGGAAGGCGTCAGGAGCAGGGTTCACAGAGTCCAGCGCAGGGCCCAGCCTGCCCTAGGCCCTGACATTCACTCACCGCCCGGTCGCTGACTCACTCAGAGAGACCTCCTGTGCTACGCGCTCCACTCAGATGCACCGTTTCTATCTTTCATGCTGCGTTTTTACTGTGCCTCGTTTAGGTTTCGCTGTGTTTAGATGCACAAATACTTACTGTTGGGTTCCAGTCGCCTACAGCATTCAGCATAGGAACACGAGGATAGACGTGGGGCCCGGAAGCTGTAGCCCAGGTGCGCAGCGCGCCGCCCCCCCCCCCCCCGCCAGGTGTGCGTCCGTGCCTCTGTGACGTTCACACCTGATGAAATTGCCTAGCGACGCACTTCTCAGAAATGTAGGCCCATTGTAAGCAATACGTGAGTGCTGGGAAGGGACCTGAGGATTATGTTTAACGCGGTCCGTCTGCAATGCTAGAACTTAGCGTCTGCAGCGGCGTGGCCTGTGAGCAGTGACTCCAGCCCCAGGAAGGCGAGGGCCAGCCCTGCCCCACAGCCTCTGGTGCCCTCGCTCTTGCGGCTCTCCACGAGCTCCTGGGATCTCCCGCCCTGCAAGCTTCCCCCACATCTCAGAGCAGGGAACATTCCAGAAGAGGACCCCAGCAGCCAGCTCAGGACCTGCGTCAGGCAGAGCTACGGTGTGGGCAGATTCACATGCATCCGTTTTACCCAAGGGTCTCTTTTGGAGACGGAGCTTTGTTGTTTGCTAAAGCACATCCTCAAACGCCCCTGGTTCTGAGAAAGGATAGAAAGATCAGGTGGGAGTTCAAGTTCAAACTAACTCACACTTCCCCCCTAGGTTCTCCTGCCCCAGTGGGGTCACCTTCCACTCACAGAGGAGCCTCCTGCGCTTGGAGGTGGAGGGACTTATTAAGGAGAGACCGGAGCAGAGCCCCGCCCCTCTGGTCTTTACTGCCTGCACTTCAACCTCGAACCTCAGACATGGGCACCGACTACGCACCTGAAGTTGTGATGGAAAACTAACCGCACAGAAACTTCACTTCTCAAGAAGACCTGGCTTCGCGGCATGACGGTACGGCCCTCGAGGTGTGTTTCTCTGGGACTGCCTTGTAACATCTCCAGTTTCCTTGCACGTGAAACAGCTGTAAAATGGCCTTTGTGAGCATCAGCCTCGATGACTGGAGGGCACAGAAGAATTTCTCTGTCACTGAGTGGATCTCATTCTTAATCCATTAGCATCATCACCTGAGTGCTTGTTACAATAAACGTTCTAGCCACAGACTGAAAGCCTGCTGTTAACAGCCACGGAACCTTGGGTAAAAATTCAAACACGGAAACTTGGTGTCTCTTCTTATTATTTGAAGCCCATTAAGGAAATAGAAAGGCTCCGGTCCTGAATAGAACCATGGATACCGAAGTTCTTTGGGGGTCTGCTAGTTGCCATTACAGGCCTCCCCCAGGAATACCACGGGGGCTGCTAAACAGCCTCCTTTCTTTGTCAGTTCCCCTGGCTGCCCTTGACCCTCCCTCCTCGTTAGAGAGCTCATCATGCCCGTTAGGAACCACTGATGTTTTTTCACTCTCTTAAGAGAGCCACGAAACGGCCAATCCCTGGGCTGCACTCCCGATGGCAGGTTCCAGGTGAAGCAAGAGCTCAGCGGGATGGGAGGGGTGCTGCTTCCTCCAGAAGGGCCACCGAAAGTGCCAGCCACTATCAGGACACTGGAGACCCTCTAGCGGGCGTGTTGGTTCACCTTGGGCAGAGGAGACGTTTTCGTGAAGGTTACAGGCCTTCTGCAGGCCCCGTGCATATCCGTGTGTCTCCAGCACGCCCCTCTTCCCGCCCAGGCTGCGGGGCTTGCCGCTCTCTGCTACGTGCAGTCTCGCACCGCGCGCAAACTCTCCCCGCTCCCAAGCCTCTGCACTGCCTGCAGCACCTCGATCTGTCACTCACAGGCCGCTGCTCCGGGTCCGCACTCCCCTCTCCACTCTGGCTCTGCCGCAGCCTTTCGCATCCTTCTCTGTAGCCCAGGGCGTCCCGTCAGCTTCTCAAACACGCCCTGCGCTTCCCGCCCGCGGGGCCCTGTGCATACTCTTCCGCCAGCCCGCAACGCCCGGGCTGCTCGTCTGTGTGGTTGGGTCACAGTCTCGCTTCAGCTGTGATTTGATCTTGCGTGTCTGGCAGTATTTGTCTCAGTTTCTGCCGCCCCCTTGGTTTCTTGTTGCCTCTGTGCTATCATCAAGCTCATCGTCCACCCTTGTCATTTGGTACATGTTTTATTTATTTTTAATGATAATATTCACCTTTTTTTTTTTTTACTCACGACCTTTGCCTAGATTCCAGAGCCAGCTGCAGAGTTTGTCTTCCCGGTTCTGTGCTAACGCCCTAACACAGCCTGTAAACTGTGGGATTAAGGTGTCCTGGGGGCTGGGCTGTTAGGAAGTGACTTGTCATTATGGAGGGAAAGATTCGAATACAGGATGTTTCCTAGGCGTTAAGGTTAGGGCAGTGGCTGCTGGTGATGGGGTTTCAGGCTCCGCAAAGCGTCCCTCGACGGCCGGCGCTGCACCCGGATGTGTGTGCGGAGAGCTGTCTTCAGCAGAGACCTCTGGTGAGAGAACTCGGCCGTGGAACAGAGCCCAAGAGTAGCTCAAGCCTGCAGACGTTCAGCGGGAAATGAGGACCGCCCTCCTCCTCCTTGTGACCTTAAATGAATGTGAGGCACACGACGAGGACTCTCATAGACCGAACTCACACACACCCTCATTTAAATGCGAAGAGATTCAGCCAAATGGCATCAACTGAACACTGACATCTCCGTCACAGAAAGAACATGTGAGCTGAGATTGAGTGGATGTGACTCAGATGTTCCTGCTACAAACCAGATCGTTCACCTCAGGGGACACCAGCGGGGTCACTTATGCCAGATTGGGTTCACGCTTCCTTCCTGTCACGATTTAGCACAAGCAGAGAGAAACTCTAGAATTTCCTAGCGCTGTCTGCATAACCCAGGGAAAGCCATTCATATTTGGGTGTTTTTTTGCTCTTATATTTATCTATTAATTGGGTAAGTCATTACCCACCCTGGTCAGCCTCGTAGGGCAGTGAAGTTCACGCGCGATCAAGGCCGTGGCCATAGTTCGTAAATGTGAAGAGGCCAGCCCCGTTCCCCCTGAGGGTGCAGTTACTCCCGCAGGGATGTTATTCCAGGCAGCACGATTTCCGTCATCCCAGTCATCAGCACACTGCGTCCAGGGAGCACGTTTCTTCCAATGGACTCAGGATCACCTACAGCTCAGGGCTGAGTCACTTGTGCAAACGAAGAAGAGTCAGCTGAGGATGCTGTCCCGGTGAGCAGGCCGTTCTGATGGAGTCACCCGTGGCGGGGAAGTAGAGGGGCCCGGAGGCCACACTGGCAGTGGGGGAGGAAGCCAAATGGAGTGTGGGAAGAGTGTCCAGAAAGTGTTCTCCATCCTTCTCACTCTTCTTCAGAGAGGCAGAGGCCGAGATAATCTTGCCAGAAATAAAGATAAAGGATTGCTATCTTCACTTAGGCCTGCGCGCGGTGGTGTGTATTTATCGATTCCAATTCAGCATCTGAGCGGGCCGCTGGCGTGGCAGTGAGTCCCGTAAACACGCCAGTCTTTCTCCTCCTCCTGGCTGCCCCAGGACGCTTTTCTGTGGGGTGAGAATCTAGAGGGAAATGCACAGGCCTGGCCATCGGGAGCTCCGGCTTAGAGTTCTGCCTTTTTCTCTCTTATTTTCTGTGTCTACGGGGAATTCTTTCCTCTTTCTGCGCCTCCGCTTTCTCATTTGTAAAGGAAGTACTTGGGCCAGACAGTGTCCGATGCCCCTGGACTTCTAATGTCCCGTTATTTTAACAGGATGTTGACTCTCCGGGTCTCCAGTCACCGACCCTGCCCGGCCCATCACCCCTTTCAGGGCTAGGCCCATGGCAGAAGTCCCCGTGAGTGCGACTGTCCTCAGCTGGCCCGGAAAGGCAGTTTCAGAGGCTAAAAAAAGCACGCAGCTGCGGCCCACTGCAAGCAAAGAGGATGCTGGTGCGGGTCAGGGTCCGGACGGCCCCAGAGAGACCGTCAGCCGGAGTCGTTCGCAGGACGGGGAGCTGGTGAGGGCCCCGGCAGAGCCGGCCTTGCATGAGAAGGCACGGCGTGCCTGGCGCTCTGTGAATGGAGCTGACAAATGGATCAACAAAATTTGCTGCAAACGCACAAGGTCATATTCTTCAGCCTTCACAAAGCTCATCAGGTTTCCGTTGCAGCTTCTCAACTCTGCAGTGCTGATACAAACACAGCCCTGGACAATAAATACGTAAATGAACGAGCGTGGCTGTGTCCCAATAAAACTTTATTTATAAACTTTAACATTTAAACTCCTCGTGATTCTCAAGTTCTGAAACAGTCTTTGGTTGTTTTTTTCCTTTGTTGTTGTTGTTTTTTGATGTGTTAGTCAACCATTATAAAATGTAGAAGAAAAAGTCCTGAGCTTGCAGATCCTCGTGGAGAAGGAAGAAACTTTACCCTCAAACTTCCCCTGACTGGTCTACAGTGAAAGGGAAAATGGCCCCGTTTCTGTGCACACCTGTGCATGGGAACCCCACATACCTGAGAGAGTCAGGGACCCCACGTGCACGCGAGTTGCGGAGACAGAAGGACAATGGAGGAACCGGTGACATTCTGAGCCAGGGAGGCGGCGGCGCGCGTGCCACTTCAGAAGGCTGTGCAGAGAGAGCACCTGCCTGGTGATCAGCAGTTTGCCCCGCCCTGGAGACAGGTCAAAGGAGGTTTCCTCCGAGCACCTCCCAACATGGGCAAGGCCCCTGGTTCAAGCTCTTCTAGGTGGTGAAGGGAGGGGGCAGAAGTTTCTCCTGAACCCCTATGGAAAGCTGCCTTTAGCTCAGAACAATCTGCACACATGCAGGCACATCTTGGGGAGACCCGTTCGGACCCTCCACATCGTATAAAACCAGGCAATGGGCAGATTTGGCCCATGGGGCAACGCTTGTTGGTGAGGGACACAGACGGAGTGTGGAGTTTGAAGTCATTCAAAGCCGGGCTCCAGCCCTGGCTGTGCTCCCCGCTGAGCTGCGGAGCCATGACCTTGGCAGAGGGGCTCTCCGGTCCAGCTTTCGGTGGTTTTTCCCACCGAATACAGACAGGAGCAGGGCCCACCAGGGAGCCTCGAAATGACGGGAACCTGTTTGTTTTTTCCCTCATCGGAAGTGAACAGCCTCCCTTTCTCCACTTCCCTCTCTCCGTGCTGACGTATAAAATTGGGGTGAGAACGTTAACTGACTCAGTTTCCCCCAAGGATTGCATGGGGTCGCTTTGACAGCTCTGGCGCGCAGCGTGAAATGTGCGATTTTTACAAGTCAGCGTTTACTGGATGCTTACATGTGACTTTGGACTTAGTGGACAGTGCTTCCCAGAGGCCCTGTCCTGAGATTTCAACCCGGTCCGCTCACAGAACCCTCGCCCCACCCCTAGGAGGCAAGACTGGTGTCTCCATGCAGTGGACTGATGACTGAACTCTGGATCTGCGGGAGGGTGGTATATAATCTTATCGTGAGTATTTGATCTTTCTGATCCTGCTTTGCCCAGGGTGAGGATCAGACCCAGAGTCCAAGGCGACCCTAAAATGCGGGGCTCCCAGCCTTCCCCGTGCAGATGCTCGGCGCGGCTAGTCTGCTCCGAGGCAGCTCAGGGAGGGGGGGAGGGGCCCGGACAAACAAATGAATGTCCCGTGGAAACGCAGCGCGCTTCATCTCCCTTACGGCCCCTGCACCCACACTTGCTTAGCTGCACAGAGTGCATGCAGAGCAAGCAAGCAGCTGCGAGGAACAAACAGGGTCCTAGGTTCCTTCCTTGAAGAACCTTGACTGTGCTGTGCATTGCTATTTATGGACACGGAGCGCATGTACTCAAAGAGAGAGCTAGGTGAATTAACAGCCAGACAGAAAAAAAGACCGAATAAGAACCAGCCAGCTAATCACATATTCAAAGGCTGTTATTTCTGAAATCACACCATTTAGCCACTTCACTTGAGGACGTCTGTGAGCTGGCTCTTGTCGGGCCGGAAGCTGGTTTACCTAAGTACTGGGATAAAGCTGAAATGGCTTCCGTGCACACAAGAAGCCTCCCTACAGACCTGGCTCCTCCGAGTGGACACTTTCATTTCCCCTTTTGTTTATAACAGACTTCTCCAGGGGGATAACACTGAGACTCGGCTGGCTTTAGTTTTAATGGTGTTTTCTTGCATGTTAATGGGGACAGATTGTTGAGGCTTAGTGACCCTGAATGAAACTGGATTTACTTTTCAAAAATTCGGCCTCTTTTTTCTTTACACATATTATATTTCTTTTTTTCTTTTTTCCCTTTTAATTGTTGATCTTGTACAGTTTTCTGTCTTTTACTCCCACCCCAGCCCACCACCCCAGCCCTCCCCACCTCCCTCCCATTTCCACCCCCCATAGTTTTTGTCCATGTGTCCTTTATACTTGTTCCTATAAACCCTTCCCCTTTTCCCCTGAAATTCCCTCCCCTCTCCCCTCTGGTGACTGTCATATATTATATTTCTTTAATATTACTGTGTCCTTTGTTCCAAGATTTGGTTGCATAAATCCATGGGGTTAACTTGGGCCATGCAAGATGACATCACAATTATAAATAAAAGATAAATAATTTTGAGTCAAGGTATACTTTTCCAGAGAACCAAAAGACCTGCTTTCATGCTAAATTACTGTGGTAAGGTCATTCTTCTTCTTATTATTATTTAACAATTCAGATGCCTCCCATTTCTGATGGGTGCAAGTCCAACTGGGACTGTTCTACAAGGAACCCGAGTTACAAGTCAGCTCTAGAATCTATGAACGCGCTGGCAGTGAGCAGATGTATATATATGTTTTGAAAGATGAAAAGACAATGATTTCTCTTCATCCGAGGCCTCCTGCTTCCTGAGGCTTTCCTTGGCTACTCAGTGGTGGGTTTTCAAAGCTTAATTATAGGCATATTCATTCCATTGTTTCCATGTGGTACAGGACAAGGAGACACAATTAGTCGCATATTGTAATTAACCTTTGTGGTCTGCAGGCTTTTCTGTGTTTGAATGACTACTTGGAGACCATAGAATCCTTTGTGCAACAAAGGGGTGAGTCCTGGGACTAGTGGGCATGAATAATCAAGGTAATTTATTGCAGCAAGGAGAGCGGCTGCTTTCCACATGCAGATGCCTCAGATGGGGAGGGATTTAAATATGAAATGGAAACTACAGACAGATGGTATCTACTCATTAGTCCACTTCCTAGCTTCTTTGTGTCTTTCTTTTCCATCTTCCTCCTCTGCACTTCAGCCAAACTTTGCGAGCAGCTCACTCGTCCGGCCATGGCCACCAGACTCAGAGGTAAAACCACAGGTCATCTCCTCGTCCTCGACATTTGTTTTTAAAAAGCTTTTCTTTTCTCATAGAGTAACGGGTTCGTTGCTGAGACAGGATGCAGTTGTGCGTGTCTCAGCCATCACGGAGAGGGACAGCCACGGCCGACATTCCGGCCGCACGAGGTTCTAAGCGGATGAAGACGGACAAACTAGACGAAACTGTAAAATTCTTCGTGAAGGCTCTGTGGACCCCGAGAAGAAGGATTCACTGGATGCGAACCCCGGAAGAAATGTATCTGCTGAGATGAGCTCCCCCTGGGCAACCGAGGACCCGAACTTCACAAGCAGTATGAGCCAAGTGCCGCTGCTGGCGGGGGCTTCTCCGTGGGCTGGGAAGACCCTCAGGCCGAACTCTCCGCCTCCCACACCTGGCGCAGCTGGCCGACCCGTCTGGTCAGGCGCTGCAGGGAAAGCCGGTTTCCTCCTCCTCCCAAAGGAGGGAGACCTGTCCCGTCCCGTTGGAACTGCACAAGGGACACCTTGCGTACGTAAATCGGACCTACTTGAGAAACTGGGTGGGAACTTGTGCTAAAAAAGGCAGCTTCCCCTTTGTGTCAGTGGGACAAACTTTAGGTTCTATCTGAAACTGGGTCTCCCGGGCTTCAGCTCCTTTTTGCTCAAATAAACGCTTTTTACTTTTTATTAAAGTGTAAATTTAATTTTAATTTGTTTCTTGCCTTGTTTGATAAACTGTCAGGGAGGGGAACTCTCCTTCCTTTCTAGGTTCTGTGGCTGGTCTAACAATTAAACTGACATGAGGCAGACTGACAGGAGGAAAAGTAGTTGCACCTGGGGGAACCCCAAAGACACGAGGCCCCCGGCAACCCTGAGAGTGAGGCTCCCTGCCGTCCGAGCTCAGGAGAAGGCGGCCCGGGGCTGGGACTTCCGTGGTGAGGAAAACAAGTTCACGGGAAGATGGGAGGAGCGCATGTTTGGCGAACAAATTTCGCTACACCCTGTGGATGTTTTTCTTTCTGATGTGAAAAGTTATTTCTGCTGTTGGCTCTGAAGTCAGGCTCCCTCTCCTACCTTTCTGAGGTAGAGCGGGGTGGGCCCCCCCAGAAGAAGGAAATTCTCCTTCTCCGTCTTTCTGGGCTGTGCAATCAAGGCCAATCACAGGCAGTTCCGCTCCTCTGGGCTGCCTCTTTCCTTGGGGCCCTGCACTGGCCACACACATGTGCACACACACGCGTGCACACACACACACACGCACACACCAAGACAGATTGGACGTACCAGAGGAAACCAGAAGCCCCAGAAGCATCCAAGCCTCGAGGGAAACCTAAGCCGTAGGACAGATTGCCCAAACCGTAAATCCAGAAAAGAAGCAAGGACAAGGAGGTGCGCGCCCCGGTCTCCCCGGATATTCCCGGGGCCCGCGCCCTTCCACTGAGGGCTGCACTCTCCACCGCTGCGGCGTTCTCCGATGTTAGCGGTTACACAGTCACCTCCTCCTACCCTCCTCCAGGGATGGCCGTGTGCCGTGTACAGGCGGCAGGTTTTCCTGTGTACCCTGAGCCCGAGCTGCGAAAGCACCTGGAGAAACACTGTCGTAAAACACGGGGGACTGGGGTTGGCCCAGAGAACCTAGGTCACACGGGCACTGCATTTTGTCACAGACTCACATGCCACGTAGCAGCGGGTGGACACGAGGCTCTTCCACAGGACTACGTAACAAGCGTTCCTCGGAGCCACGCCGGGGGGTCGGGGTGTGGCAAGGTTTCTGCAGGTGGGAGCAAGGCTGCCCTGTGTTTCCAAGGTCCCGTCTCTGTCCATCCCGCCATGGGAAAGGTCCAACCTTGTCTTCAAGGCCAGAACGAAGGTCATTGTCCAGAGCTTGTGCTTCCTGTTGCGGCTTAGGCCTTCGGAGCCCGTGCAGTCTGCTGCGGACCCGCACGGCTGCTAGACCCATGTGGCCGTGTGGGTTCCTGAGCGCAGGAGAGAGACCGCAGGAACAGATGGGGCGAGTGCGGGTCCCTGAGCGAGAGCGGCAGGGAGAGCTTGGTGGGCTTCTGATGGGTCCACCCCTTACTTAGATTGACAGGCTTCTATGGTCCAGCACCGCCCCCAGTGCCATTCGGACTTCTATTCTGCAAGTGTGTACCTCCCCTGCTCCCCATGACCACCCGGCCATCCGGTATCTGGTACCCGAAGGGGAAGGGAGGAGTGTTGATCCTCTTGGTGGAGAAATGCTGGGATCCCCTGGAGTGCGTGAAGCTGTAGCTTCCTGGCTAAGCAGACGGGCTTGCGCTCTGCAGTTTATTCAGCTCAATGTCCAATTCCTTTTGCTCTCTTTCTGACTAACAAGTAGCTAACTACCCACAGGAACAGCATCTCACACCGTGTGCCCACCGGCCTTTGTTCTGGGATGGTGTCGGGCCCACCCTCCATCCTCAGTTTCCGCATTGCCTGGTCACTGCTCTCTGGCAGGTGTCTCCCCTCCGCCCTCAGCCGTCAGCCCCACAGGGAAAGGTACCAAATCCTGCAGCCCCACACACTTGGTGGGGAGGACTCCGTGCACAGTAGGTCTCCGAACAAGGGGATGCATGCAAACTACTGAGTGAACAGACCGCATTCCATTCCTGGGGTTCGAACTCCTTAAGGACACCCCCCGCCTCTCTCTCTCTCTCTCTCGGGCATGAGCGCGACTCTGGAAACTCCCCCTGTGTGCGTGCCCGTGAATGAGTCACATAACTTTCCCGAGACTCAGGAACCTCCTTTGAATAAAGCTGGTTAATAATGAGTTGTTCTTCATTTTAAAGCAAGCGATAGATACAGGGCATAAACAGGTGGGAATCTCAGCAGAGAAATGGAAACTTAAAAAAAAGTCCTAAATGGAAATTGCACGCCCCCCCCACCCCCCAAAAAAAAACAAACAAAAAAAAGCTGGTCCTTAGAGGTTGACTTCGAGAAGTTTATGAGAAAATGGGGTTGGCAGAAAGTTTTAAACTGTGGAGTTACATAAATAATCGTCGTAAACCACAAGAACCATTCCAGGGTGCCTCGTATTCTGAAAGGGGCTACGGACCCAGAGGACGAGCCTTCCCAGGGACGAGCTGAGGAAGGACCCGGGCGGTTGCCTTTGAATGAGGCCCCCGCGTGCCGAGCGGTCCTGTGCCTGCATTATCCCCAGAAGGTGAGGCCGGTGAGAACCAGCAGGCCGGGCGGGCTTCGTACCCACTGCGCAGCCGAGGGCTGCGCCTCGCTGGGGACCCTCCTGTGACCGCTGCATCGAAGGTGGCTGCAAATATCAAAACAGCCATTACTGTTGTAATGAGCGTTCCTGTTTAATGGCGCCAAGCATGAGGGATGGCTGGCTTTTCGGAGAGCCATCTATCCAAGAATGTGGCTCGCCCCCGCTGAGGGAAGCCAAGCCCCACAGACTCTGTCACTGCCACGGCCTCGGGGCCAGCTGGGCACAGCTCGGGGCGTGTTTTCAATCAGAAGAGACAGGCCGACCAAACTGCTGCCCAACAAATGGCCGCTTGCTTCTCCTCGACCTGGAGTCCTTCAGCACGGGCGTCCACGGTCCCTGGGCTTTAGTGGCACTGGGCACGGTAACACCAAGAAATGATAATAGTAGCAATAAGAGTAGGAAAAACAGAGAGGATCTGTGTGTCTCAGGCACCCTGCTAGGTTGTGCACATTTATGATGTTTAACCCTTAAAACAAAACTAAGGCCCTGGTCAGGTAGCTCAGTTGGTTAGAGTGTCGTCCCGATATGCCAAGGCTGCGAGTTCGATCCCTGGTCAGGGCGCATACAAGAACCAACCAGGGAATGCACCAATAAGCGGAACAACAAATCAGTGTTTCTCTCTCTCTCTCTCTCTCTCCCTCTTCCTCTCTGTCAAACCAATTAAAAAACCCCCAAACTGTGGTTTCATTAAGCTTAGGTTATACGTTATGAAAAAATACCATCCTATTTGGATTTCAAAGAGCATTCCTATAGTCTCACTCACTGGGGATTTGCTGCTGTTTGGTGAAAACGGGTGAGTTGGGTGGACCGACTTACATGTGTCCCTATCAGGCAGGTAAGGAAATAGCCCCCGAGAGCAGAGGTCAGAGTGTGTAGGTGGGGCTGGAGGTGAAGTTGGAGCTTGCTTTTTTTTTTTTAAGTACTTTTTTTCTTTTAGATTTTATTTATTTATCTTTAGAGGGGAAGGGAAGGAGAGAGGGAGAGAAACATCAATGTGTGGTTGCCTCTTGTATGTCCCCTGCCGGGAACTGGCCTGGCAACCCAGGCATGTGCCCTGACTGGGAATCGAACCGCGATCCTTCGGTTCGCAGGCCCGCGCTCAATCCACTGAGCTACACCAGCCAGGGCTTGCTTGCTTTTTTTTTTTTTTTTAAGCTGTAGCTGTCTCTCTTTTTTGTCTATTTAAATTATCCCATATTTTGTATTTTAAAATTTCCTTATCACTTTCCTTACAAAGTATTTTTTTTTCTTTAAAATGGTACATTTGAAACGCCTTCTTGGATAGATGCTCCAAGCATCTGTTCCTAGGATGCAGGCTGCCCCTCTTCCCCCCCTGCTCCCCCACACTCCAGGCTCCCAGGATGCATTGCCCTCCACACTGACTCTCCAGCAACTGCAAAGACAGCCCAGCAGCCCCATCCGCTTCGTGGACCCCGCCCTGTTCTCGGAAACCGCACCAAGGCGTGTTTTTGTTTGGTTCGTGTGCTTCAGGACTTTCCTGCCTTCTCCCACAGCCTAACCGGAGCTTCGAACCAAAACAAACAGGGAAAGTGGCCACAGGCCTGAAGCTGGCGATTCCGTCACTGCTCTTCGGGGGCCGAGGCCGCGTTTCCCCAGAGGTAACCGCAGGCCCACGCAACTGCCGCGCTGTTCTCTGGAGCCCAGAGAGGGGCTAGCCAACACCCCTCCCCCGCCTAGGAGCAAGGGACCGGTCCCTGCCGCACTTCAATGCGTATTGTCCTCCGCACACAACATGCATTCATCATCCACATTGTGACCCACGGCAGGACAGGGGCGGCTTTCAATAAAACCGGGGCGACTAAATGGCGCAATGATCCCAACGGGGGCGATGCGGGGGGAGCGATGGGAACAGAATCCGCCTTTGGGGCCTTCCTCATGGGGGTCTGCGGACAGGACACGGACCTCAGACACTGCCCCACGCAGAGAGGAACAATTTAGGAGCCGGTCAACAAACATGCGCTGAAGACCCAGGCTTATCTCGGGCCCTTACAGATGGACTGTGTGGCGGGACTGGAAGGGGCATCCCGTGTGACAGCCGTGACCGGGGCTCCCGGCTGCCCCCCCAGGAGCGTGGGCACACAGACCCACCCCTGTGGCCTTCGGGAGAAACCACGTACTGTCGGGGCCGACAGGTGGGCTCCGCGTTTGCGCTGGTGCGCGCTCTCCGCCGCTCTCGCTCGGAAACGCCCATCCAAACTCTCCGGCACCTGTAACCAGGCTAATTAATCTCTCTCTAGGCATCTGATCCCCTTCGTAGGATCTTAATAATTAAAGCTTTTCCACAATTATCAAGAGTTAATCACCACATTTTGGGCAAAACCTCCCACACTAGACCTTATTCAGAGCTGGGAAGAGGCTATTTGGAAAAATAATGGCAGGAGAGACCCCTGCTCAGCAGAGAAGCAGCTAGGGAATGACGGCCTGCGGACAAGCACCGGCCACACACGCCCCTCCCCGGAGGCCTCCCCCGGCCGTCAACACACGTGCAGGTCACAGATGCCCGGTGCTAGAAAGTTCGGCGCGGGCGCAGGGTTAACCTTTCTCACTCGTGCGGCTGGCGAAGGACCCCAAGTTACGTCAGGGAGGAGGAGCCTCCAGGCTGGGCGTCCGCGCGCACACACACTCCCTGACCACGTCTTCCCTTCCCCAGCTATTGGTTCGAAGAATAAATTTACAGCCCCTCTGTCCAGAGTTCTTTTATTTGATGCCTGTCCAACGGAAACCTCGTACCCCTGGTTTACACAAAGTTGGTCATCTGCGCTCTCCAAGCACAGCCGCTGTCCCTGGACGGTGGACAGGTGACAGAAGGTGTCCCCTGACCCTCACTGAACCCACAGCGTGCCCTCCGGCAGCTGGTGCTGCCCTCTGTGACCAGGTCTGGGAGTCGGAGCCAGTTCCTTTTCGCTGCGGGGAGTGGTCATCAGCACCCATCTCTGGATCTTCCGGGCTCAGGGCCTGGGGGCCTCCCAGGGATCGCCCCTTCTGCACGGTTACATTATGTCACCTAACAGACAGTGACGGTGGTGAGCATTCGAGGACACGTCTTGTTTCCTGTGCACATGGGGCTGAGCTGGCGGCCCCGGTGTGGGTTGTACTAACACCACGCCCCCTCTGGCCACAGCGGTCGCCGCGTTGCTGGCGTTGCCACCTTTCCCGCACATCTCCCCGGGAGAACGTGGCATCGCCGTGGGCAGGGCCACGCCCACGTTGTCACGCCAGAGCTTGCACTCTACTTGGGCTACTCCAACACAACCACCCACATGAAATGATGGCAGGCGCCAGGGAGGAAGGAGAGCAGGAAAGCGCGTGGGGGAGCGCTGAGGGAGACGGAGACTTCGATCCGCCGGGGGCGCAGCCTCGCCGAGAAGGGGGCACTCCGGTCAACGCCTGAGGACGGTGGGGCCGCCGGCCCTGAGGCAGCTCAGCAGGAGGAAGGGCAGGTGACAAGGCCATGAGCAGGCGCTGGACCCGTGTGAGCCTGGGGCTCGGGGACACACTGAGGGGAGGGAAGGGGAGGGGAGGGGCCACAGTGCAGCCAGAGGCGCACCGGGGCCCGAGCTGTCCCTCCTGAGGACAGGGAGGTCACTGGAGTGCTCTGACAGGAGGACGGGACCTGATGTGATGGCTCATTCGAGGGGTCCCCTGGGCTGGGCCAGCAGGGGTGCGGCTACGCGGCTGAGCACGTCCCCAGGTGTGGGTGCGAGGCTGCCTCCGGGGGAGACTGGGTGTGAACTAGTGATGGAATGAAACAGCCTCCCTGCCCCGGGGTTGGCGGGCACCTTCCCCTGGGTGGAGGGACCCCTGTCTTCTCCTGCCCTCAGAGCGGCACTCACACCACTGGGCCCCTGGGTCCCCGGCCTGTGCACTCGGGCGGGAGCTGCCCCAGGGGGCTTCCGGGGTCCCCAGCCTGCAGACGGCAGATCGCGGGACTGGGCAGCCCCGGTGACCCTGTGGCCGGTCCCCACAACGAACCTCTGTGCAGGCGAGTCCCACTTCTCCGGAGAGCCGGACTCACACGCTGAGGAATGATTTGCAGGGATCTTGGGGCCATCGCACTGAGAACAGATGGGAGCTAAACACCTGCTAGAACGTTTGATCCCCCAAGAAAATGCTTTGGATGTGACCGGGAAGGTCAGCTAACATTTTTTGAATGAATGCACCTGAAAAATGACTTTAAGCTGGTAAAATCTCATTGTTCCCCTTTCCTCACTACAAAATTCTTCTTTGGGACAAAGGTCACAACAATGTAGTCAGAGGCAGGAGGGATCAAGTGGGAGGTGGGCTCTCCAAGGAAGTCCCAAATATTGCCACATAATGACTGCAGTGATCGTATTTACACTTAATGTTATAATAGACATGTTCCGAATAAAGGTTTGCATGGATTAGTCCTAAGATTCCCAGGGTTTGCTCTTATTTATATCTTTCATCTGTGCCATGAAGAGAGCATTCCAAATATTTGGATCTGCATCGTAGGGATACAAAGACCTGCCTCGGGAACTCGTGGGAAGATTCGATGAGAAGTGAGGGTCACGGCCGGCACACCTCCCGGCACACCGGACACGCCCATACTGCTGAGGGGGGTGTGTCTTTAGCAGGACGCACATGTTAACTGGCAAAGGGACATCCAACACGGTGACCACGCAGGAGCCCCAGCTCCCTGAACATGAAGATATTAGATTCAAACGGTCTTCTACCTTCTGTCACCTCCGTCACTGGAAATTGAATAAAAAGAAATTCCAGGTATATCCAAAGCTTTAAAAAGTCTCAGAATTTCCCTAAAGCAGATGACGTATAAAATGTCACTTTTCTATGGGACGAGGGAGGGAATCAATATAAAAACCATGACAATGACTGATTTTCTTTTTCAAAAGCACCATAACCACTTTCCCCTGAACAACATATTTTTTAATTGGTTTTTAAACATGGTGGATTTTCCTTTTTTTCCCTGAATTGAAATATAAACAACAAAGACACACAGTGCCAATATTTCCAGTATGAAAATTTCAGGTATCGAACTGCCAGGTTTTCTTATTCCTCTTTAGAAGTTTGGAGGTTATTCAGGTGCGTGGTACTTTATGACTCTTGTCTTCCTTTTCCCGCACACAGCGAATAATGAATTCCAAGACGCAGCTCCAATGCCACCTCTGTGATTCTCGGAGTCACACGAGTAGAGAGTATCTGCTGGGCTCGCAGCCACACGGTCTTCCCCCCTGGGTTCGTGCGGTGGTTCGGAGGCAGATTCATGTCTGAAATTATGACAGCGCTTGCTTTCTCCGTCTATCGGTCCCCTGCAGGCCGCCTCGGAGCACGTGTGAGCAGGAGCAAAGGTGCCGACTAACCGAGGGAAAGATACCCTTTCTTGCTTGATCATCAAGTTACACTGATCCCAGCGGTTAGTGAAAGATGGCAAGGAGGTAAGGAAAGAGAGGAAGGAGAAGGAAAATACGGAGAGAGCGGAGACCTCCGGGGAAGAAGAGACGCTAGAAGAAGAAGGATGGGGAGCCGGCGCCATGTTCTCCAAGTGAGGACCACCTGGGGCATGGTCCAGACCTGAGGCTAACAGAGTCTAGAGCCCCGGACCCTCGTCAGCCCCTTGGAGGGAGTCTGAGGATGGGGACATCGTTTGTGTGATGGGGGTGTTAAGGAACAATTCGGGCCTTTCATTAGAATTCAGCTGAGGGAGATGTCTTAAGAGTCTTTCCTACGTCTGATATCTTTATGTGGTGGATCAAGCACCCATATTTTTAGTTAGTCTTTAGGTTGCACTTACTTTTTACAGTGAAATAAATATGTGCTCCATTTAGGAAAACACATAGGCAGAAATATACAGGATATAATCTAAATCATTAAGTGATACTGCTTGCTGTCCAGTTTTAACAAGGTACGATTTAGTCTTCTAAGTTCGGAACGAGAGGGAGCTGTGCTTACACTATGACGTTGGTCTGCGGACGACAGCAGGAAGGTAACAGAGGCAAGAGCGTGCTTCGAGTGGCTGTTGGGCACCCAGGCACGTGCGCCCCACTAAGCTTTGTGGACGGAAATGGGCCACGTTAGTGAAGAGAAACCATTTAACTTCCTGGTTTAAGGGGCGAATGCTAGAGCAGTTCCAGCTAATCAGACAGGGCGTTCCCGGTGAGGCTTTGCGTGATTCTCCCGCAGCACCCCGCTAACCGAGCTGTACGGTTTGGTCACGTGACTGCCATGGTTCCAAGCAATTCTACATGCTCTCAATTACCCACCTTTCCTTTAAACCCCAGATAGTAGGTATTGTTATTACAGTTATCCTCATTTCACAGATGGGGAAACTGAGGCAGGCAAAGGTGAATGAACTTGCTTAGGCCACATAGCTGCTAAGTCTGACATATGTATACGTGCACATATATATATTTGCAAAAGCCCATCTGCTTAGAAGCGCTATACGCTATGTCCGCATTGGGCCTGCATTTCCTAAGGGCAGGAGCTTTATTTTAAATTCCCGTCCCTGCCAGAGCTTGTGGGTCATCAGAAGGAGATACAATGCTGAAATATTAAGAAGAAATCTCTGGGATGGATAGAGTGAATGGATTGTCTGACGTAGAGAATCAAGGAGAAAGATCTCTCTTCCTGGACCAGATTACCTGGGATTTAGTTAATAGCGGAATGAATGAGCGGAACAAACTAGGTACGAACACGGATGCGTCAGAAGGTGTCCCAGGTGTGTGCAGAGATGCGAGCGGAATTTCAAAGGCAGAGTCAAAAGGACTTGCTGAGAGACCTGAGACGTCAGGCCAGGACTGGAATGCCGGCTGCCTGACGTGTCCCGTCTGGGGCCTCCGTGATGACGTCGTCACTGAGGACTCTGACAAACCAGGTGCCTGACTGCGTTCCGCCTCTGCACACCCACAGCCCCCCAGAACAGAACTGCACAGCCGGGCAACTCTTCCCACGGAAATTCCCTCCAGACGCGGCGTCCCACGCAGGTGTCGACCTGCGCGGATGACACGAGCATGGTGGCGGTGTCACCTGCGATTATCAGATGTTTGAGTTGCATTCAGAAGGTGTGGTTTTCATGTCCCTCCTCCTGCTTTAATCCCCAAAATGCTGAAGTAATGCGGATGGCTTTTAAATTTCAAACGTCACAGGGCTTTTTTCATACCTAGCTCCCCATCCTGCCTCCTGGTCATAAATAGACTGTAGCACGCAACTTTCCAATCTCTGATGACATAGATGTGCGTTGTGACAGTCCCATCGAGGCAGTAAAGCCACTAACTGAAAAAAGAAAAGCAAATTTCAGGGGCCAAGAATGCTTCTCTGTGCCTAACCTGAGCCTGGCTTTACTGGGAGGTTCTTCTGCCCTAGAAATTTCCCTGCCGTTCATGACAGTCAGAGCTGCCTGAGCACCCGCTCACTGGATGCTATCTGATCACCTGTGTCTGTGTTAGAAGATCAGCCCCTTCTCTAGGAATTACAGGTTGAGCACCTCAAGATAAGTACATTCAGCACGGTCAGTGGTACTCCGCAACCAGCCCCCCATCTTTCCCTGTGATTCTCTGTATAACAAAGGCTGGAGAGCAAAACAACCATTTCTTGGCTCCATAGGAAGTCAGCTTCTGGATGCAAATTTGGTTCTGTTAATTAGTTGCATTTTAACTGATTTACTAGAACCCTTGTCTGGCTGCTGTTTCTGGTGGCCAGTCAAGTTCAGGAGTGTGACTGTCAGCGAGCGGTGGCAGCGCTGGCCATGGCGGCTGCATTGCACTCCTGAGTCCTCCGCCCCCAGGGGGGCACGCATGCTCACCTCCGTTGTCCCTTGTCTCCCACTCTTGCTCCTCCAGGCGTTCCCGGGTTTCACAGACTGTGGTTCCTCATGGAAATGCACTGCCTGTTTAAAACACTTAGAGTGGTTGGTCTCCTGAGGTGAGTCTAAAGTGCTAGAGCAAGTCTCTCTCTGAGACCTCGGTTAATTTACCTCTTTAGTGAGATTAATGAAATGATTAACCGCAGTGACTGGGAACAAATTATTCCTTCAGTTTTATATTATTTTTGTTTAAAAGCTAGGTCAGAAAAAAATCAAACCCTATTGACAAATTATCCCTCAGTATATAATCTAAATACTGTCAAATTAGAAGTGAAATGTATCATAAAAACATTCCATTAAATACTATTTTTTTAAATGTCTATTATAGTCCAAGCCGTGTACCAGGTGGTTCTTATATAATAAGGAGCCAGGCAATTTCATTGCTTGAGAAGAGCTCACCCTTTATCGAGAGAGACACAAAATGAGGCCATTTCATACAGTGTCATAGCAGGGCCATGATGACAGGAACAAGGCAAGATGAAAGCAAACAGAAGCAACACTTTTCCCACTGGGGATTGAGATTTCATGGAAAACTCAAAGGTGTGATGTTTCATTAGAGCCTCGGGTGGCCAAAGCTCAGGAATGTTAGATAGCTTCTTTGGCTGATTACTCAACAGCTGTTTCACCAGTTCATCCAGACTTGCCGTTCCTGCCTCCCACAATAGAGTTGAAATGTCCTATGTCTGCGTTACTAGCCTCCCTTGCAGCTAGTTTATGGGACTGTGACACAACCCTGGCAAAGACATCTGAGGAAATATCAGAGGGAACAGCTCTTGGCAGTGTTTCCCTCCTAACAAGAGCAATGATCCTTGGATATTAACCCTGTCATCTTTCCTGCACTTAGAAGCTGTCGTCTGAAAATGCAATGCTTGTGGTTGTGACAACCACATTTTAACAAGGAGAGGAAAGAAGAAGAAATTTCAAAGAAGTCAACTTAGAGTGCTGGCATCATCCTTGGCTGTTGAGTTAGAAGGAATGAGTACAACTTCTAGCAATTATATCCCAACTTGAAGCCATCACCTACAGAGTGCATGAAAAACTTTGCAAGCTGCTCTAAGATGAAATAACTTCCTAGGACACTGGACCCGTAGAAATCTCTGAAGGGCACTCTGACCACTTGTTCATTTCCTCAGGGACCAAATGCTGCCCATACCTGCCCTGCCAAATATGGGCATCCATCCTGACATAAAGCGAAAGAAGTCAAGAGGACGAAGGAGTCATATGCAACCCCCACCTGCCCTCTGGTTTTGTTCTCGACTAAATACAGTGACCCATAGAAAGCATCTGACCTTCTAAAGTGACCTTGTACTTCTGCCTCTGTGAAACACAGACACCCCAATAACTTTGGTATAATGCATCTTTATCGGGAAAGAAATCATTAGTCAGCTCTGGATTCAACTCAGAAAATCCTAGAAATTCCAGGAGACGTGCTTATGATGAGACACCAAACAAGGGACCTGGGGAAGACAGATTTGAACGTTCTGTGGGGCAACAATCTTTGCAATGTGGCTTATCATCTGATATATGAAGAGGGACCCCAAAAAGCAAAATCTATTTATAAAAGTTGTGTATTGATTGTTACAGGTTTCAACATAATTCACCTTCAAAGTCCTCTCCATTGAAGCAATACACCTACTGAGAATTTTTCCCACTGCTCAGAACAGTTTTGAGCTCATCGATTTTGGTGCCTTTCAGCGCTTCTGCTGTGTTTGTTTCACCTCTTCCGCAGGGGCAGAACGTTTCCCTTTCAGGACTTTTTTGTCTCTGGGAAACAAAGAAGTTGCTTGGGGCAAAATTGGATAAATAGGGAGAGTGGGACATGGGGGGGTCATGCCATTTTTGGTCAAATACTGCTGAGCATTCAGTGCAGCCTGGGCAGGTGTGCTCTTAAATCACGCGTCATGAAATGGGCAAACACGCCGAGTCTTCAAAAAAAAGTCTCTGAGTCTGAACACAGCCTCTCAGGACACCAGCTGGTACACTGATCCAGATAGGTTCCCAGAACACTCACCTACTAGGGGGAAGCCTGTACTACAGGGGTCCCGCTCTCCAGAAGAGAATTCCGGGATTTTGGGGTCCCCCCTTGTAAAGTGACCAGGAGATCGGAGTGCCATGGCACGTATTTTCATTGCTGATTTTGGCCGACGCTGGGTGTTACGGGAAAAGCACATGGCGGGGCTGTGCCCTGAACCCAGACCAGCTCGAGCCCAGTTTATGGCGCTAACACGTTCAGAGAGTTAGTCCTACAGGCAGAGGGCAGGATGGGCAAAACGAGGCAACGCGTTGTAAGAATTAAGAGGCAGGAGGCTGATGTAGGGCCTGCCTTTCTTGCATTAAAATAGAAATAGTTTCTCCCCGAAATACCTGCCTCGTGTGTGTATTCATCACAGAAACCCGGAGGGGTTCGAGGCTGCATGTACGATACAGACGCCAGGCAGGTATTTTTTCTTGTGTTCTATTTTTTCCCCTCTTCTATTGACAAGAGGGTTTGGGGAGAAGGTGCTTTTTAGTCATTACTTTCCTTGAGCAGTCAGTATTGCCCCAGGAAAAAAAATGCTGTGAATGTAACAAATCAAGTTTCCTGCCGGCTTTGTGACAGCCCAGGCAGGAGGGACAGGAAGCAGAATTGCGCGGGGCTCCGAGTGGCTGCTAATGGATTTCCTGCCTCGCCAAGTGCGAACAAAGTCAGAGAGGTTGTGTGTGACGTGGGGAGTCCAACCAGACACACCCGATGGCGCAAATCTCCGGCCGCATCTCAGTCGCTAGAAAGCCTTCCTGCTTTCCCCACCCACATGGCCCGGGGCCGCCCACCGGGAGGCTTGGCGGTAACAACCCCCAGGGGCTCCTTGTAACCCCCACACAGTCTCCGGAGCTGGCACGCAGGGGTTCCCGCCGCACCGTTCCCAGACAGCTCTCACCCAAGTTGCAAAGTTCTGCTCTCGTCACCACTTCTGGAAACACAGAGGGAGCCCTCGGGTGGGCTCGGACGGCCCGCCTCCACGTTTGCGGTGCTTTTCTCCCGCAGGTGTGAGCTACTTGGCTGTCTGTCAACCTGGCCCTGTCGTGAGGGTGCCATCCTGAGGGTCCCAGCCAGGGACCCTGACCCCCACGGGCCATTCTTTAGTATTGTCACAACCTCAGTTAACAGCAGCTGAGGCTCCCCAAGGCTCTGCGGTCCCTAAGGTGTATCAAAGGCTCCTCTGTGACCGGTCTCAGTGGGGCAATTGTCCCCTCACCTGGCAAGTGAGCGCTTCGGGAAGGCGGAGCTCTTTATCCCCAGAGCCACCTGGACGTCTACTTCCCTCTTTGCTTTTGCTCACTGTGATGCGACGCCCCGAACCTTCCTGCAGTGTCTCCCCTGTTCTCCAACTCCTGGGGCCTGTGCCCACCCCCAGCGTACCTCCAGCTGCCCACCCCTGTGACAGACACCAGTGAATTCTGCTGTCCCGTTTCTAGTGCTGTCACTCATCACCTTTCCCCGCGCACTGGTCTCCAAAACTGCAAACGTTACTACGGCTGACAACAGATCCCCAATAACGTTAGGGTACACCCTGCGTGTTGGAAGGACCTCTCCCGGAGACCGCGCTGGGTAAGTGTGAGGCACCCCCAGGATTCCTGTAGCAATCTGCGAGCCGTACAAACGAGGTCCGTGTCATGTCCTCATTTAGGTTTCGCGTGAACGTCGGGAACCAGAGGGGAAGGGAGGCCCCGCCACCGCGGACGGACCGGGTGACGGAGCAGCGCACGTCGGCGCCCAGGACAGTGTCACAATGCACGCCATCCAAGCCGCACGCTCCTTCCCAAAAGCCACCACAGCCCCCACCCCCACCCCCACCCCCACCCCCGTGCAGGGCGTGTCCAGCCTAGGTTTCCCATCCATTTCACAGTTGCCGTCAGGGTTCGTGTAGTCGAAACAGCGTTAATGAATGACCTTGACCTGCTCTCCAGGAAAGTTCACGATTAGGAGCTTGAACACGGCAGAGATCTTCGCCGGAAAGAGTTTCAGAAGTGTGTGGGGGTGCCCAAGGAACTTCAAGAAGCCTGCGCTTACAAACTGCCACCAGCTTCCTCAAGCCCCTGATGGCCACGCTAGACCAGGTACTTGTGAAAAGGCCCCTTCGTTTTGTCGATGCTACAAGAAGGGTCAAGCCAATAGCTCTGGTCAGTGGCTTCTCATAATCGTCCATCCATCCATCTATCCATCCCTGCCTCGCTTTTCATGTACTGAGAAACACAGAGAGAAGGGAAATCAGTCTGTGGGCCCGGGCTCGTGCTAAGTACTCTGTGCAGTCCTTAAGTTCTTACGAGTTCTCAACACAAGTTCTTACAAGTGTTACTGCAGAGTGTGAGCGTGGAGCTCAGAGAGGAGAAGGACTTGCTGGAAGTCACTCCGCCCCCAGAGGCCGGCCTCTGGTTGCAGGCAGGTCTCTGTGGCACCCGCCTGTCTAGACCCCGCCCTGAGATGCGGTGAAGGTGCTGTGCCCTAAGCAGGGTTGCCTCTGACCCCAGCCCCTTTCCTCTGGCTCCCGTCCCTGCGGTGAATATATACTTTTTCAAGCGCAGCCTGATTCAATTGATTTGTCCATGTTTTAGGAGAAGTCTCGGTTAGAAAGGAAGAGAAGGTCGAAGGGAACGGAAGGGGGCAGGTTCCAGCCCCGGTGGGGGCGTAGCAGAGAGTCGAGACGGGGACGAGGAGCGAGGAAGGCGGCCCCGTCTGTCCGCCTGCCCTCTGAGGTGTCTGCGAGTGTGCGCCAGCCTTCCCCTGGGCCGCGTGCCCCGCTCGTGCGGAACGACGACGGGACAGGACAATGGGGGACCCGCTGTAGCAGGTCGCCGCGCGCCTGGCCGGCCCCTGGTGCGTGCTTGCGGATCAGGCCCCTGCACGCTCCCCCAGAGGCCCGCGGTCAGGGCGGAGAGGCTGTGGCATGAAGGAAATTTGGACTAGCGGACGGCCTCCGGTGCCAGGGGTTAGAACCCCACCGCGGAGGGCCGAGGGCAGCAGCCCACCTGCCCCCCCGCCCAGAGCCGAGGGCAGGTCAGCTGCTGCCCGGCAGAGGACGGCTGGGTCTGGAGGGAGCGCTGCCTTCTTCCCGACCCCACGGAACACACCACCGTCAGACACAGGAGCAGGAGACGGGCCGGAATCCGCAGACGGTTACTAGAGGGGCATCCATGAGGGAAGTTGACAGATGCTATCACAGAGGACAAAATCTGAGTTTGTGTCTGCTGCTGCGAAGGAAAAGACCTTGGGAAGACAGCCGGGTTGAAGAAGGGGACGCCAACGTACGCACTGGCGTATTGGAGCACGCTGCGAGCAATAACGGGGTGCCCCGGTGAATAAATCTAACACTATTTAGCTTTGTCGTGTTATAGTCAATTATTTGTGAGCTGACCGAAGGCCTCTGCCCCGGCTCGGCCCTGACCTACCCTGGCAGGCGGTGAAAACTTTGAGGCCTTTCCCTGCAGGTCGACAGGCCAGCTTGGAGTAAGCACGTCTTAGGCACAAAGGGACAGCGTCTGCCTCGCCATGAAGGCTCAGAAAGTGGACAGAGGCTGAGTCCTCAGACCGCTGCCCAGTCCCTCCTGCAGATGGCAGGAGCGGAGCCGCCAGCTGCGCTGCCCTGTCAAGGGGCGGGGTCTGGTGGGGGAAGCCGGTCCTGGGCCCTGATGACCCCTCGCCAGCTTTACCTGCAGTGTGCAACTCGCCCCTGGTCCCCACAGCACTTTCACCACAATTAACACACACGCACACACACACGCATACGCAGGCTGCTGGCCACCTGCGCCCCGACTCACAGACTGTGTGGTACAGCCGCTCGCAGGGGCAGCCACACCGATCGGGTCACGTCTCCATCTGATTTCGCCCCTGTCCTGGCTCTGCGAGACCCGCAGAGCGGCGGACGTGATCCCTTCCGCCCCGTTTCGCCAGGGAGAAAACCGGGACCCGGAGGGGTTGAGGGCCTTCGTTTCTGTGGGTAATTCAAAGCAGAGCCTGGCGGGGAGTCCCGGCCCCCCCGGAAGCCCAGGGAGCCTCCTTAGAATGCACCCTGGATGACCTGGCCTCCCAGCGGACGGGCCGGGCTCCCGGGGAGCAGGCGGCTTTCTGCTCCCCACGGTGGGCGGGCGCCGCGCCTCCTCCCCGCGCACGCTGGGCCCTCACCTGCTGCTGTCCAGATCCCAGGGGACCGAAGCCCAGCAGAGCGGCAGCGGGAGCTGGAGGCGGGTCCTGCAGCCCTGCCCGTGACGTGGGCGAGGGGCGTGCGGAGGGAGTGGGGGCCCCGGGGACGGGGGTCCAAGCAGGCCACTCCTCGCACTGTCATCGGCGCTTCTTCGCCCTTTGTCCCTCCCAACGGCCCACTGACTCAGAGCTAATAATTCCAGTTAGAAGGGATACTGTCGCCACGCTGACTGAGATACTTCAAAGGAGGGGACTCTCAACACTGCCACCGGCCCCCTGACCCAACGGCGTCGCGGAGAAAGCAGAAGAAAGCCCTGCCCCTTTGGGAGCACGAAGGACACGCGTGCCCTCGGAGTGCCCAGGTGGGGGAGGGGGCGGACGGCACCGAGGCTCCGTGAATCCGGGTGACGCCTCATCGACGCACAAAACACTGTCTCGCTGGATCACAAGGAGCTCAAGTGAAAACCGGTTTCATCGGGTTCAGTGTGTGTGTGGGTGTTGCTCTCACGTTAAGATACGCCACACGGATGAAGGGCTCTGACGCTGGCCGCCCTGCTCGGGTTTAGCCTGACCAGACCCATGGATTACCTGTTTGAAGCTGAAAGTGCTGATAAAATCGGAACAGACCAAATTTTTATTCTAAAATTGTACTTTCCATGTGCGTTTATCAGTGACGGGACGCAGAGGCAGTCCCGTAGCTGGGACTTCCCCATCTCGAACCCATGATTCCGGACGGGCTTAGCCAGTCATCTGGTGTGTATCCGGTGTTGAGTCCCTGCTGCGTGCTGGGTTCTGTGGAAACCAGCCCACGGGAAGGCCTGGCACCCCTGTGTGCTGAGCACGAGAATAGGGCTCCCAGGGCGGGGCGCGCACACGTGTGTGCACACCCGCACCCAGTACACCTTCGTCAAGGGCAGGGGCATTTCTTATTTTTTACGAGATTTTATGTCACTCTCACCCGAAGCTGTCTATAGTACAGAAAATACACTTAATCGTGAGCCTCCCAGGAACGGTGGTGAAAGAGAAATAACACCAGTAATGACAGTGTCACAACAGTGCAGACGCTGAGCGAGCCCTGACCTTGTGCCGGAGATGCCTGAAGACCTGACGAGGCTCGTTCTGCGGGTGCCGCTGTTTTCCACGTTTGAAAGCTGACGCACTTCCGGGTGTCCGTGTAAGTGTCCCAGATAACAGGATGACGAAGTGTGATGGAACCGGATGAAGTCACGGGGACTGGGATTCACACACAGGGACGTGACCCCAGACAACGCATCAGACCTGGACGCTGCTGCTGCTGCTGCTGGGAAGGTCTACCTCCTGGCTGAACTGTGACTTCAGACACGAGAAGAAAAGTACCGACACAGCAGAAATTCCATGCAGAGCACAAGGCAAGCAGAAGGGTCCAAGAGTCACACTTGTGAAAATTTTCAGGGGGCCACAGCCCTCTAGAGGCATCCGGGGTGAAGTCTTTTTCTTGAGTGATTTTGATCATCAGTCTGGAGAATTCGTTGGTGCCGGCCCGATCCACCCCCGCCAGCCCTTGGTAAGGAGTTTACAGTGACAGCGGTTTGTTTGAATTGATGATTGGAGAGAGTAGATGGATGTCAAGGTCCCAGACAATATCTGATGACCTAAATTAACTGTCACCTCATTCTGCATTATGGATGGGAACCCAGCATGACCTGGATATGTGGCCAATCGCAGAGGGGCTGACGTCTGTCTTGGCTGGGGGGGAGCCCACAGCTCTGACCCATGCATGTCTAGCGGCTGATTGATGTGAATAGAACTTTCCTGTGATTTTTCAACCCTGCGTTAGGGTTGGTGAGGTTTATTCCAGTGGGAGCATCTTTTCTTCTTCTTCCCAAATTTTCACTCGCTCCCACTTCTCTATTTCCAAATATCATTCAAATTCTCGCTTATATTGCCATCCCCAGTCTGCCTGGGTGTAATTCACATCTGCTCCCGGTTACTGATCTGTGTCTTCGGCTTCATTTTTCTCTCTTTACGAATGCTCATGCCGGGCTCTTGTGAGCCTTTTGGCCTTTTCAAGTCAATGGCCTTCATTTCTGGCTGCTCATTCATACCACTTTGTAAACTTAAAAAGGACTTGTGCTCAGACCCCAATGAAAACCAATTAAATAAAAATCTCTAGGGGGAAACCTGACGTTTGGTATTCTGCAAAGTCCCCTCAGGGGACTTGACTCCACAGCCCTCGGTAATTTCATTCATTCCCATGTGTCCAAATCCTACTCGGAGCTGACACTCATATTTACTTCCTATTTTTTTCTGAGGGTTAGATGCACGTATCCACCCATCTACTTGAAATTTTCAATTGTATGTCCCTAGGCATCTAAAACTCATTGTCAAAGACTGAATGTTTGCTCTAGACTCCAACCCAGATAAAGCCTAGAAGCAAGGAAACTATAATCTCTTCTGCCTGCAGGCTGTAGTTTTGAGCAAATTTCTTCCATGTTAGTCTCTTTAGTAACAAGATGATGACAGCAACATCCACCTGGCAACGGTGAATATGATCGTGCGTGCGGACTTATTAACTTGGCCTGACTCGACATCAAGCAGTCTTCTTGTTAACAGGCTGTAAGCCCCCCAAGGGGACACAGGATCTGTCACCTTCGGCCCCGTATCCCCAGCGACCAGCGCCTGGCCTGGCACATGGTCAGCACATGGTCAACAGAGAGTGGCACTGGAAGAGTCTGGAAAGAAAGGAAGGGAGCCAGGGGAGTCAGGGCTCCTTCCTCAGCTTCTGGCACCGTGACCTCTAAATAGGTCACCCCTATTATTAGCAACGATCAACATCCTTACCACTTCCGATGTTTACAGTTGTCCCCCCTTATCTGCGGGGGGCCCATTCCAAGACCCCCAGTGGATGCCTGAAACCAGGGGTAGGACCAAACCTTGTATACACTGTGTGTTTCCCTGCACCTACCTACGGTGAAGTTCAACTTATAAACTAGGCACAGTGAGAGACTGATGACAATGATAATGAAATGTAATCATTATAATGGTCTACTGTCACAAAAGTTACGTGAACGAATGTGGTCTCCCCCCAACAATAACCAATCTGGTCACCGGGAGGGCCACGCAGTCACTGGCTGAGGGGCCGCATACGCAGCATGGGTATGGACAGAGCCGGACAGCTGGGGATTTCATGACACTACCCAGAATGGAGTGCAATTTAGAACGTATGGATTGTTATTTCTGGAATCTTCCATTTCATGTTTTTGGACTGCAGTTCGCCGCGGGTAACTGAGACCTGGGAAAGCAAAGCCATGGATTGGGCGGGACTACGGCAGTGGGAGGGGCCTGTGTGTGGTGGGTTCAGAGCGGAATCGTCTCCAGGCAGGATCGACTCCAACGCTGTGAAGTGAGTTGCACTAGTGTTGCCATTTTTCAGACGGGAAGTCAAGGCTTGCAGACGTTAGATTGCTTGCCTGGAGTCACCATCTGTGTCGGAGACCCCGCGGCCCTGATCGCAACATCCGTGACATAGCGAACTAGCTGCGTGAAATGCCCCCAGGCATAGATTAGGGGGCGTGACGTCCAATCACATTTAAATCTAATGGGTGCGGGATGCGTCCATCAGCCCACTTTTCCCGCCTACAAGGCCACGATAACGACGTTAGCAAAGCTGTCTTTTCTCATTGTGTTTGGAAGAAAAACACACTGAAATGGCTCTTTCTTTCAAATAAATGTCTAACTAGTGGCCAGATCATCTGGTCAAAACAGGCAAGAAGGATGGGCACACTTGTTTAAAACGCAGCCCCTCTTCGAACAGCCTCTCGAATACTCACTCTCAGCCTTCTGACCGAGTCTTCACGCAGAGAAGATTAATAGCGGCACTTTGTAAAACGAGCTTGACATTAAACCCAGGCGATTACGTGGATACCATGAGTGCATCCCGAGTTTGCCCGTCCTGTCTAGGAGCCCATGGTGTGTGCGTGGAGTCCCAGTTCAAGGATTTATCCAAATGGGCTGTGTTATACGAGATGTCAGCAGAGGGCTTTGCTCAGAGCAGAGCAGAGCAAATGCTGCACGATTCCAACCCAATCGTCTGCTACAATCTCACCGGCTCTCGCACGTAGCTTCCAGGGCCTGACCCGGCCGTGCAGTCAGAAGGCTGAACAAAGGGACCGGGACTTCATCTGATGACCCCACCCCGACCCCCAGCATGCTGAACGTCTCAGGAAGGAGGCAGCGGTGGCCTTTGCTAAGAGCACCTCTCTTTCACGTGACAGCGACCAAGAACTGAACGTGGTCCTGCGTGAGGACAGACTCCGCGGCCCGGGCCCAACCCCCACAGCGACCTCACTCCCTGCTCCATCCCGCTGACCTCGCAGGTCTGTCCCTCCCTCCTGGGCTCTTCTTCTTAACGATTAGGTCCACCTCTTCTCGTTACACGGCCTGGACCATGTCCGACTTGAGACACAAAATCTCTCAGCTTTTGTTTACCATATTCCATCGGCAACGTCTCTACTGCTCTTCATTGATCTACGTTTTCTGAATAAATTTTCAACATCTGAAGCAAATGGAGAGAAACTGCACTGAGAAGCATGAAAATATGTGACATTTCAGGATTCATATCTTAAAAGGAATCATCAGAACCATCCATCATCTTGTCAAGGTAACTGTTGTATCTAAAATGACTTGCACTCCGATTCTCGAAGCATCCAGGGCAGAAAAAGAGACTGTGAAGAATGTCTGAGTTCTTCCTCCTACCGTGACTCTGTTAATGGCAAAACCACTTCACCACCTCCCTTCAGTTCTGCAGACTCGAAGCTGTGGAGTTCTTTGTTTTTTCATTACTAGACATTATTTTTTTAGAACAGGTTTTGATTTGCAGAAAAGCAGAAGATTTTGGAGCTGTCACAGACACCACCCTAAAAATGGTTCCATGTATATTAACACGTGACATTGGTGCGCTACACGTGTTATCATCGGTGGGCCTTTGTGGATACAGGCAAACCTCACAGGCATCATGGGTTCCGGTCCAGACCAGCAACAAAGCTAAAATATGATAGTAAACAACTTTTCTTGGATATGTCAGAGAATACAGGTTGCATGACAAAAATCTACCCCAAAATCTGTAGCAATAGGTGAGCTCAGGGGCGCAGGTGAGTTCTGCTTACCTGGGGTAGAAGCTGCTGGAGCCATAAGCTGTTAGAAACTCTTACATGAAAAATCTGAGGAATTCCTAGAGGCAGAATTACTAGCGTGAGAATGGGAAACTCCTGGGGGCCCATTTTGCAGGGGCCGCCACGCTTTCAGACTTTTAGCAACAGCCTAACAGGCTCTATCAGCGAAGATGCCAGAAGGATTGCGCTGTGACTCCAGCTGAAAGACGGGAAGACTAATCTTGGAGAAATACGCCCAGAGTGAGCGCCATAACCAATGTCTACCGTTCAGGGAGCAAGGCCTTACCACTATGGCAAAAATTAGACTCGGGCCAACTTCTAGGCAAAATAACATAAGACCTCGCACTAAAAGCCTGTGCACACCATCTTTGGCTTTCAACAAAAAATCACAAGGCGTGTGTCAAAGGCAAGAACTAAATCGACCTGAAGTGACAGAGTGGTCACCAAAGCCAGCCTGTGATGGGACGCAGGTGTCCGGATGATCAGACAGGAGAGGCAAAGCACCTGTGATTACTGTACGACGGGCTTTACTGGACAAGGCAGACAAAGGGCAGAAACGGATCTATGAAGTAAGCCGAGATGCCAACTCTGAGAACAAATTAAAAGAGCAGGTTAGAATTCAAAAGCATCGTAACGTAAATGAAGAACGCCTCCGATGGGGTCGTCAATAGACTGAACGCCACCAAGGCAGGAATCGCTGAGCTTGAGGACAGGTTGGCAGAAACTCCCTAACCTGAAAAGGGACGACAACGAGGCACATTTCAAAACAGAGAGCATCCAAGATGGGTGGGCAAATTCCTACAGACGTGAGGAGGTCTCACTGGCACAGCAGAAGGAGAAGAAAGACAACGGAGCGGAAGAAATCTGAAGAAGTAATGTCCAGAACCTTTCTAAAATTAATTGCAGAAATGAAACCACAGATGCGGGAAGCTCAGAGAATATCAAGCAAGATGAGTATTCCAAAACGCCACTCCCAGACATTTCATACTCAAACTGTAGAAACTCGAAAACAAAGAGAAAATGCTGAAAGAGGCCAGGGGTTGGGGAGGGACGCTTAACCTGTGGAAGAACCAGGATCACAATTACGGAGCAGGGGACAGCTCTTGGCAGAGCAGGGGGAGGGGCGTGAGGGGTGGAGAGATCAAGCAAAAAGGAAAGAGGATGTGGACAACGGTGTGGTGATCGCGGAGGCCGGGGTGTGAGGGGGATAAATAGTAATGGGGAAAACACAATACACAATTTCATTAGGAAAAGAATTACGGAGGACTCCTCGGAACAGGGCGTCACATCATCACGCTATCCGTCTGTCTTGGGCCCCATCTCCCAGCTCACGTTGTTCGACAAAAGGGTGAATGGGCAATGTTCGTGCATATTTCCTTCCCATCAAATGGTATCGAAGTTCTGTATTAACTTGCTTTCCAATAAGATATATTTCTTCCATCAATTTCGTGCTGGACTCCTAGGAAACATAAGGAAGTATAGTGCTGAGATAACCTGATACATTTTGGGTGTCTTTCCCTCAGGACAAAAATGTAATAAGCCCCAGATGAGTAAACAGAACCAGACATGAAATTTCTGCTGTCAATCAGAAAAAAATGGAACTCGGTGATTATTCATATTTTCAGAAGTTTTCATTTCCTTGCAAGAAATGCTGTTAATGGCTCATAACGTGACAGATGAATATGATGAATATTACAATGGTCAGTGCTCACATGAAACCTCTCAAAGTCCCTTAAAAGCAGAATAAATTGTACATTGCTATCAGGTTTCACTGGGGCTACAAAAGCAATTTATTTAAATGGTGCATTTGCAAGGTTAAGACAAAATGTTCTCCCATATTGATTCACGGTTGTTTATTCGGCGCCCGCCGTGGGCCAGGAGCTGCGCGAGGGCAGGGGGTTGGTGAAGCCTGCAGACCGTCTCGGTGAGCGCCTCGCGGAGTGGGTCAGCCACCCAGCTGGGCGCCGCTGCTCGATGGCGGGAGGAAAGCGCAGGTCTGCATTTGAGTCCCCGATAGCAGTACCGGGCGCGAACTTGGCATCAACCTTGGTGTAAGGTCTTTTGCAATATCTCATTTCACCAAGTCTTTACAGGAACACATTAAGATGAAAGGGGTTTAAGGAACTTATTTCAAACCCCTTTTCAAACATGGGGCACAAAAAAGACATTTTGGGGGGTCTGCTTCTAATCTGGTTTGGTTTTTCTAATGCCAGAGCAAGTGGTCTTCGCCATCGCGCTGCCGTAGCCTAGACGGAAATAGTGCTGCTGAGCCCGCCACACGCTGACTGCCAAGGCCAAAAGCAACCATGGCTGCCACAGTTCCTCCCAGCTCCCCATCCGCCCTCGTCCAGGGCGCCACCCTCACCAGGGGCGGTGTGGGCTCCACGTCCGGCTGGCACGCTGGCTACTCCCTGGGGCCTTCACGTGGTCTGTTGTGTAGCCACACACAGGGAAAGGCGCCATGCAGTAACGGAAACGTCTAGGAACCCACTGGGATGCATTTAGTGGCTACAACCAAGTACGCCATTTGTCAGGCAGGGATTACACCGGAGGCGCTGTGCGCGGTGCGCTCTGCGTGTCGCCTCGAATCTTCACCTGCAGCCCGCAGCCCGGCAAGTGGGCGCCGTTGTTCCAGGCTGACAGGTGGTGACGTGGTGACTCAGGGAGGATAAATAATTCTGAGTCCACACAGCTACGCAGCATATGTAAGTTTCAGCCAGTTTCGGCTCTTTCTAAAGTGGTATTTCTCCCACGTATTCTGACACCAACTGACGTCCTGTAATTCAGTTCTGCCACTAACTACCCAGACTTGGTGTCGGATCCCACAGGTGGAAGGACAAGGTGGCCAGCCAGACGCTGCCCACGTCCCCAGGCTACCCGCTCTTCCGGACGATTGGCGCAAATCTGGGAGGCTCCCCCGCCGCCCCTCAGTCTCGGCGATTCTCGGGGGGGGGGGAGTAACCCGACAATGAAGGTAAGATGTGCTCACGAGTCAACAGCCTGTGTTGGGAGCAAAGGGACAAGTTCACAGGCGAATGGTACAAAAGTTGCACGTGTGACCACTGCCCTTGGCTTAACTGTCACATCGGGCCTCGGGGGTGAGCTGTGTGCGGGGGTGGGGGGCGCGACACAGCACTGCCTGGAGGGCACCGACCGGAGGCTGAAAGAGTGAATTATTGAATAACGTTGTCAAAACCGCAACTGGGGCTGTCCCCGGCTCCCAGGGGACACGGTAGGTGGTTAACGGGGTTTAGGTAAGAAGGATCAGTTCTCAAGTGGCTGGGACTCCTGGGCCGGTCTCAGCAGAGCGCAATCATGAACGAGTGTGCCCATGCTTGGCTACAGCACGAACCGCAGCCTTCTCTTACTGCACGAGACTCTTAGGTCGGAAGCTGCGGGCTTCATCATCTAAACCCTCCCCAGAGCACCCTCAAGGCGGGTTTTGTGGTTCTCATCTCACAACAGGTAATCCAGGCTCAGAGAGGTTAGGCTAATTTGCCCAGGGTCACAGGACTCTGAGCTGGCGGAGGCAGGGCTCGAACCCGGCACTTCTGGCCTCTTTCCGCCCTGGCTCCCGCAGGCGAGCTGGATTCCTCAGAGCACTGGGTTCCCAGCCTGCTCCCCCTCCCCCTCCTCTCTCTCCAAACCCACCCTCCGGAAGCCCAGCGGGGAGTCGAGCGGCTCTGCTTAATGAAACACAGGCCACTGTGACAGGAGCCAAACCCAGAGGGGACCTCAGGACGAGACCAGACCCAAATCTCTCCAACAGAGGATGTGACGAGTCACCCTCTCATTAATCAAGCCGTGTCAGTGACTCCCCAGACACGCACACGCTCAGGCAAATGCAGTCCAAACGCAGTCATCTCCAGCAAGAACAATTAGCAAGTCACGCACTTCCTGCTGGGGAAGCAAGACGGTGTCAGGGCTGAGCAGCCTGAGCTGCTTCTTCTTCCCCTGCCCTTGGACTTGAGCAGGGGAGGGCCGCGATCCCTGGGAGCCCTCAGAAAGCTCAGGTTTCACCCCTCCGGAGGTGCTGCGCTCTTCCTTCGCCCTTGGCCTGCTGCCAGGGACGCTAATCCTATTTCTCCCTCAGGTACAAATTCCCCTCTCTAATCATGCCCCTCTTTGCACCTTTAATTAACAAGCTGCTGTGATGAAGCAATCAAACCTCCTAAAGCCCACGTTATTATTGCATTTGAAATATCTGATGCAAGAGCTTGCTCAGTGAGATGTTAGCATTCAGCTGTGATTTGGGAGAGATACACGAGGTTCTGTGATTTCTTGTTGGTTTTTGTCTTTCCTTCTGGTTCCAACAACGCCCTTTCTAAATGGCAGAATCAAACAGAATCCCCAGTGTTTTAATCCCAGGAACAAGAACAATGCATGCGCTTCAGTAGCGCCTCGCAGGTTGTAAAGCTCTTCCTTGTTGCTAACATCTCGGGGTTCTGGCTGCCGCCTCTCTCTCCAGGCTTGTCTCTCCTCTGCCCACCGTTCTCTGTGGGTCAGCCTGGCCCCACGGGCCCCAGGGCCGGTCGTTCAGGTCCCTGAATGAGCCATGCTCAGGAAAGCCCCCTCCCCCGGCGCCCCACCCCACTTCGTCCAGTTCCAACTTCACTTCCCCTAGGAAGTCTTCCAGGACTCCCTGCCAAGTCAGGACGCCTTGCTCCACGTTGTCTATCAGCTCAGGTGCAGCCATATCCTCTGTATTCATTCAGTCTACACGCTTGGTGTGGTTGCTTCCTTAATGCCTGTGGCCCCCACTAGACTCTGATCTCTGGGGAGGGTGACCTTGCTCGTTCTTTCCATCCTTCGGTGCGCGGTGATGGCACGTGCTCTGCACATTGCGCCCCCCCCCCCGTGTTTACTCCCTGAGCGGTTTCATCCGGTTAGGTAGGAGGCGCACCAGGTGCATCTGCGGGGGCGGGGTTGAGGCTCAGAAAGGGAAGGCCACCGACTGGCTGCAGTTCTCGGTTAGTCGGCGCTCCGTGCTGTCGGCAAACACAGCCCCTTTCCCTAACTTCCGCCTCACCACTGCACCCGCTGCCGAACACACACGTGTGTGCGTGTGCACATATACACATGCACACACGTGGGTGGATACCCATGCATGCACACACCACGCTTCCGAATGTTGAGGGAGAATGAGGGACGGCCGAATAAGCTGGCGCTGCACCTGGAGAAGAAGGACGGCAGTCCACGTCAGTGCCACGTACTCCGCTGATTGGGTGGGCAGGGGGACGTTCTAGATGAGCCTCGCTTACCTTTGGTGCTCTGGAACACCGAATGGGTGCGCAGTCACCCCACTATCGCGTCTAGGCAGCCAACCCACCTTGTATACGCTGCTTTACGGTGCTGGGCTATGACGCAGCCAACAAAACCTCTTTTGGAAACGGATTCCCCTTTATCATCGGCAGCAGGACGTTCGGGGGAAAGCTGGAGATGGGGGGAGAGACAGCGGGCGCATTTTTTCGTGCTCGCTGTCCATTTCTGGTTTCGCTTCCCGGGTCCGGGAGCCGAGCGGCAGGCAGCAGCGGCTCTTAGACGAGCAGCCCCGCCGTGTTTCCGGGCTCACGGAGCCGGCCTCGGGACCTGCCCCCAGCCGCCCGCACTGGCCGGCCAGCGTGCCCCCCGCCCCGCCCCCAAGCCTGCATCCCCGCTCTGCAGCGTCCCTCCTGTGAACTCCGAGCATCGACAGTCCAACTCTGAGAACAGTTTCACGGAGATGTTCTCCGTGAACGGAGCCAGTAATAGCGTAGTAACTGTGGGCGGTGCCGGGAGAGCGCTGCGCTCAGCTCGCGGGGGACCCCTTCGTGAGCCGTGTGAACGTCTAACCCCCGTATTGTATAAAACTAATATAAAACCCCGCTGAATGCCCACCGTAAGGGGCACACGAGAAATAAGTCGGGCCGTTTTCCTTTGTTCCTCTTCTGTCTTGCCAGGTCTTCAAAACCTGGTGAACGATGACCACATCAATTTTTCTCTTTTAAAATAACTGGCATAGTTTCTGTCTCCCAATTTGACCCTGACGGATAATATAGACATGAATGAAATATATCAGATGCAGTTGTTGAGGCAATTAAATTACAAGATGTGAAAAATGTTTCCTAGACTGTAAAGGGTAACACGGCGGCCAATCCGTGTCCTGTAGAACAGAAGGAGCCACTGAGTGTGGCCCCGGATAACAGAACTGACGCCCTTCTGTGAGCGCGACTGCAGGCAGGTCTCGTCCCGGCGTTAAAAGAAGAACTGCAGTGTCTGGAGCTGTTCGTAAATGAGGACAGTTCCTGACGGGGCCGCGGTTTTTCCACCGGTGGAGAGGGGCAAGTTAAGGATGGTTGTAACTTCTCCACGTGTGGCGTGAGCACTGACACATACGTGTGAGTGCATGCTCGTTAATTCAACGAGTGACTCATTTTAGAATGCATTCTGCTGTGTGCGTATTCCTTAGTAAGGCCCTCAAACCAGTGAACAGCACACACTCTTCCATTTAGTGGTGGAGATGGAGCCACGTGCCAGGGACACACCTGCGGCGAGGAGGGAGTGGGTTAAGGAGCACCGTGTGTATGAACACGCACCACGGGACCGTAGAGAGGGGGCAGCTAATCCAAGGGGCGTGTGGAACTCAACCATCAAGAGGGTTTGCTCTCGGGAAACTCGGAAATGAGAAGGGATGGGTGAGCCTGACCAAGAGGCGGAGGACGATCCGTGTCCGTGTGTCCTGTGTTTATCTTCCCCTTGCTGGGGAGCTGGGTCCGGCGCCAACACGCCTGCTGGCTGGGCGCGCCTGGGCTGTGCCGATGGCAATAGCGTGCGTAGCAGGACTTGCTCTTGGGCCGAACAGAACCGTGTGACCTTTCCGTCTCTGCTTCTTCCTCTTGCTGGAGGGGATGAGGGAGGAACCACATAGTCAGAGATGCTAGAGCGTAAGAAGCTGTCGGAGAAAAGGTGTCTGATGGTCCCCGTTCGTGGACGAGGCCACTTAAATTCGGACGGGCTCTGTGGACCGCCTTGGATTAGACAGACGGAACATGTGAATGCAAGGAGCCCCTTCAGGCCCTTTCTCGAGGCCCTGCGGCTAGAACCGCGTGATTATTTTTGAAAACATTTCTAATTTTTTTGAATTTCGTTTTTTCTTCAATAACTTCAAAAATGCCAGGTGTAATCAGATTCAGCCCAATAAAGCTGACATTTTCCTTACAAGAATATTTTTTTTCTATTGTTTGACATTTAAAATTTTTTTTCTGTAAGCTCCTTTTTTTTTTTCTAGTTTAAGAATCAAGATTAGGTAATATTCATTTAAGGGATGTTTTCTTCTCATATTGTTGATTTTAATAAAACTATTTATTGCACTTCTTAGTCACTGAAACACTCTTCTCCTGCTAGGAAGAAAATTCACTAAATGCTCACATTCTTTGTTCTTTGACCTTTGGCATTTGCTTACTTTTTTTAAATTGAATTTATTGGGGTGACATTGGTTAATAAAACTATACAGGTTTCAGGCTTTTAACCTTTCATTTCGAGGCAGAGTCTCGGGGGTGCCTTGTTCCTGTTATTATGAATTCATTTCATTTCCTGATTTGGCTAAAGAGCCCAAGCGAGTCTCCAGTTCGGGAAGGGCAGCTTGGCTACCCCCTGCCAAGATCCCTGCGCTGCCCCCAGCAACGCCTCTAGGCCGAGGAGAGAGGAATGAATGGGCCCCATCTCCGGGTCCGGCAGGTGTTCGGAAGCAGGCCACCCCTGGCAGGTGGTGCGGCGGATGTTTGCAGGTAAGATGGGAGGAGGCTTTTCAGGAAGAATACGGGGCCTGAAGGAGTATGGGAGATACGGAACAGACATTTCTGAAACAACAGAAACGCCAAATCAGGACGCATTCGCCTTTATTTAAAAGTCTGAGGAAATATATACTTGGCATCTTCAATCCACTCTTTGGTCAGCCTCCATCTCTGAATTCTACCAAGTTTTCATTTTTCCACTTCCGATTAAGCCAAGAGGGACAATGCTCTAAACAAGTGCTCATTACTCACCAAGGTGTACGTGTGCCAGACAATGACGTCACCCACCCCTCCTGCTTTTGATTGCTGTTTTTAAAAGTCTTCAAATGTACGCCCCGGGGGGCAAACAGCTGGCTATTGTTTTAGCCACCGCTGTCTGCAGGGTTAAGTAATAGATTAGAGTGGGCCCCAAGAACATCCCACGTCAGACAGCGACGGGCTCCCCCGGACGGGCGGAGGTCCCGGGCGACCCTGAGCTGGCGGCACGCAGAGCTGTAAAGGCGTCGACGGCATGCAGTTCCCCGGTAGGGCCAGCCCCCAGCCGCAGGCCGGGCTTGGGCTGGTGGGAGGAGCACCAGCGTGAGTGAGGGCTGAGTCAAAGGTTCAGAAATACGTGGGGACCGGGGAGAAAGCCAGGTCCTCTAAATGCCGCATGGGACTCCTCAAGCGTGATCAGTGACGTACATGAGACGCCCTGAAGACACAGCCATGCCCTCCATCAGGACTTACGTTAGAACCGGGGGCAGGGTCGTGTCTCCATGCGGCGGTCAAGTAGTCCCCCTTCTAGAGAGAAGAAACGCCCAGAGACGGGAAACCAAGACGTGAACGCACGTGAGCCACTATGGGTGAAGGGGGAGGGGAAGTGGGGAGCGTGCTTATTGTTCAGCAAGAAAAGTGCTTATTGCTCAGCCACACGCATGGTAGTCTGCGCACACAAACACATGCACACACGTATGAACACACACAGAACACAGACATGCATCTAGGCACATAGTCACTTGCACATACAACATGCACATGCATTCACACGCACACGCACAGAGACGCACGTGCAGGCACACACCCATGTATGCGCACACACACGCACGTAGATTTAGTGGAGTCAGAGATGGTTTTTACAAGTCAGATCACGTACGGATCATCCCCGCAGTTCTCAGCGTCACCGGGTGCGTTGCCTCACAGACACCTCGGTCCGGGTGAGGCTCCCTCCGGGCTGGAGTCTCCGAACCCTCTTTCCCAGCTTCACAGAACACCCGCAGCGAGCCTAGCCAAGCCACGTGGCGCCACGGACCAGATCTACTGCCAAGTTCAAACAGCCAGAGTGAATTTCTGGGGCGATGAGGAAAACGGATCTGGGGCCAGGACAAAGAGCATCAATCGTGCCAAAAAAGAAAGAAAAAAACCCAAACCCAAGCATGCTATCGGGTCCAGAGAACAATGTATTATCTTCGGACAGAGGTCATGAGAGAGAGAAACGAAGAAGGGGAGGGAGGACCAGGTCGGAAAGGCAGACCGAGGGCAGAGGACCCCTTGCCCGCCGGTCCTGAGCTGGCCCTCCTGCTCTGAGTGCTCAGCCGCCAGCCACGCGACTTGCCTGCTCATCCGTCTGACGAAGGCCAGGGTGGGGACCTACAGTGCTTCTCGTCATTTACCGTCATTTGGAATGAGGTTGGGAAAATCTCAGTTTCACGCTGGAATCAGCTTTATGAGCCGAAAGTGACCCACAATTAGAAATTCCTCTAATTTTGAGCCGGCCGCTATTAGAATTTGAGGCCTAAAAACCTTTGCTTTGAATAAAACGTGGGGAATGGGCTCGATTTTTAAGTCAGGTTGAATTGATGACAAGGTGCTTCTCTCGGAAACTGTAGAAGGGAGAAGATACATCACTTTGGAAATGGCTGTAGCTCATTAACTATTGAAACTTACATTACTGGTACAACGCATACTGTACATCATCAGAGTGAAATAAATATTCTTCTTGGGAACTAGACTGGATAAATCATTTATGGGAAAAATGAGTCATTTTGAAGGAAAAGAAGTAACCTCTCAGCTAACACCTCTACTTCATTAGCCGAATGCAAAGATGAACTCACAAACTCAGAGCAGGGCAGGCAGCGGGAGGGTGGACCCCCAGCGGAGGCAACTCAATTCTAGAAAGTTCAGGCAATCTGCCTAAGGTAACACGTAAGGTCGGCAGAATATCTCAGACTAGAGTCAAATTATAAATGGAAGCCAACTGCTTCCCACGATTAATGTGAGCAAACAAGAGAACACCTTTGCAATGTTCCCTAAAATTCAAGCTCATTAATTTCTTTGAGCCTTATAGAAATGAATGGTGTAAAATACCTTCATCAGTCATTTCAACACGAATCGGGCTGCATTTGGGACCAGAATTCAGCGAGGGTTGAATGTACGCCCTGTGGGAAGCTGCAGTATTTTTACAGATAATACATCTCACCCCGTCCTCGGAGCCCCCTTCCAGAACTGGCTCACCTAAGCCAATTGCAGTTTGGACACTCTGGTTCCTTGGGCGTGGCTTGTGTCCATGCTCACCTTCCACCAGCCAGACGGCCACCGGCAAGCGTGGCTGTCAATCCACTTTCTCCTCCGTGAAGTGACTGTCACACCGAAGGGTTGTTGCCAAAGGCAGAGAGGATGGCGGGAAACTCACCGTGGCTTTTAGCTGCAAGTCACTTCCACTTGAAAATGTTGCTCTGATGCATGTAAACTAAAAAATACGCCAAAGCAAAGAGACTGGAAAAAGGTAGAGTGTGTTCGCCTATTTACCTTAAGTTATAAATGATTATGGCCTAATACTGGGAACTCAAAGAACAAACGGAGGAACGATATTATATACACACATTTAATGTACATTAAAAGAAGTTTGTAACTGAGTGGATGTTGGAGTTTTAAACAAGGAAGAATTTAAAGATAACATCTAGATCTGTTGATTAGATCAGAGAAAGAGAACAGGTTAGAATAAATACATTGAGGTTGGATTTAAATATTTCAGGTTTATGTGATATAAGATATCCGAGTCAAAACATCCAGGAGGTTGAAAGGATGAGTTGATGAGCTTTTGCTAGTAACCCAGCAATGAGCGATAATGGCATACAGATGGACACCCGGGAGATGTCTTGATGCGGACACCGAGTCATTATGGATGAAATAAAAACATACACACGGACTGCCGAGTCCGGTGGAGGAAAAAGGACGACAGCGTGGCTTTTCTCTCAAGGGGAGCAAAAGCCGAGGCCTCCACCACCAGAGGCCTTTATTCTATTCCTCTTCACATTACAAGATGGTCCTCACTCACTATCCCCCAGTTGCAACAAAGGAGCCAATGCCCCTCATCACATCACAGAAGAAGGGTATTAGCAAATGAAAAGGCGAAAGTGGTTGAGCCGGTTACACGGGTCCCTGCAAGGTTTAGCACTGGCAGGGTGCGGGGGTTTCAGCACAGAGCAAGTCTCAGAGTGGCCCGGGTATACTGCAACTCTGATTCCCCACGAGAGAACCTACCTGTGGGCGTGGGTCCCGTGCATCCCCGAGTGGGAGCTGGGCCCACGCCACGCAGAAGGGTCTGCCACAGTGTCTGCCTGGGGGGTCAGGGCTTTTGCCTCTCCCGCCCTCAGGAGAGGGTCTCCCGCAGCCTGTGTGTGGAGGGAGCCCACGAGCCCGACAGGGACTGACTGGACCGGAGGAGACCAGCGATCCCCAGGACCCGTTTCAGGGCTCTGCAGGGCCCGCTCCTGACCCACTAGAAGTCCCTGGTCTCCCGCTGACGGCCATGTCCTTCTAATAACACCGTTAATGCACACTCTCCATGGTGACAGCTGGCAGATGAAAAAGAACCACGCTTGGTGGTATTAAAGTTACGTAAACAGAAGTTGAGATGTGCATTAGAAAAAATTTGAAAATATATTGTGGTCCAGTCCTTTCTTCTTTCAGGAGAGGAAGACAGGAACAAAACCCACCCGCAGCCAAGCAAAATGAAAACTGGGTCCCGGAGACAGCCAGCAGTTTGCCCAGATCACTGACGTGGAGTTTTATGCTCAACAGTTTGGGGCTGAAAACGGTTTCTTCAACGATCTGCCACAGCACAGCAAGGGCCCACCTCCGGACACCAGAGCTGTAAACTGGAGGTGGGGACAGGTGCCTCTAGCGTCTGCTTCTCCCCCTCCAGCCACTTCTGGAGTCCAGCCACCTGGGCCACCCCGGCCTGCAGAGCCCGGACGGGCTCCGGTGGTCCTTTGAAACAAAAACAGAGGAACCCACAGGCCTCCTATAAGCCAGGCACTGATTTATGGCCACTTCGGTTTGTTTTATAATCAGAGCAAGTGCCGGAGAGAGATATTATTACTTTCATTTGGCAGGTGAAGAAAAGGTTAACGGTTCTGTCTGTCCACTCAGGGATGGGGATGGAATGGCTATTTCAAATAGTCTTAGTCCTGAAAGAGTCTCTGGACTTCCAGTCCACTCGTTCATGCCTCATTCTGCCTCCGATGTCCCCTGAGTCCCTGAAAGGGCACAGGCCTGGCTCGCCTGGTCTGCGGGAGGAGGAAACACACGGTAAAGAAACCTGGGAAGGCCCGAGGGAGCTCGTCACAGGGAGTGCCTGTCGCCAAGCGGAAGACTGACGGATGTCGGATGTCGAGGCATCGGTCCCCCAGCTCCCGCGCTGCGGAGCCTCGTGAGGTCCCACACTCTCCATCGCTGGGCCTGCCCCTCTCATCCACAGGACCGGAGCCAGTGCTTTCCAAGGCCAAGTTTAATGTGCGGTCTACTTTCCTCACTGATGTGATTCAGCGGAAGCCTCATCCCCAGCGTTTTCTCCTCGTCTTCCCGGACAATGGCAGCGCTCTGGTAAATTACTAAGCTTTTGTAACAAATCGCAGTGGTAATCTTCTCTCGGGAATATCGGCCACTTTCATAATGTTTAATGCCACATGTCAGGGATTTGTATCTGTGTTCTCCTCCGAGCATGTCAAATGCAGCTAAATTCTAATGTCCTCAGAACACAGCATATTGGATTTCAAGATAAAGCAGATTACAGTAAATATTAATCTTTTCAAATTGATAGAATGAAATATTAAACTATTCCCAACAAGAATTTTAATGTGGAAATTAAATCTTCGTTAATATTTCTAGCATTCGAGCACCAAGGAGCCAGGTGACAGGGTGATTATTCAAAGGTTACAGCTTATCTCGAGTTGCTGATACATTAAATTGTTAGTCTTTTCGGCAGAATTATGTAGAGAGAGCATTTCTCCAAGGGAAACAAGAAAAGCCAATTGATCAGCCGAGATGGACGACACTGGTTTCTAAGCACCCCTATTTTTCTTTTTTTGAAATGGAGCTTTGAGGCCCTGGCTGGTGTGGCTCAGTGGTTGAGTGAAATGGAGCTTTGTGTCTCTCTGCTCCATGACGCTTGCAACTTTGTAGTTACTCGGTCTATGATTTTAGGAACAGGACACAAAGGAGGTCACCTAATTAAATGGAGGCTATTTGTCAGTAGTTCATTATAGCCACTGTGGTTTCTAATGCAAGAACGTAACTTCAAGTACGCACATGCCTAGAAAATCCAAGTGGGAACAGTGACAGACCACATAAAACGTCCCGAAGAACCCAGGGCACCCGCCACGGCATCCTGTGAAGTGGCAACGTGGCGTGGGAGGGGCAACGCCCGCAGGGCTCGGAGATTACCACCCGGGCTCTGCCACCCCCGGTCCACGTTAACCTCGGGTGACTCAGTTTCATACAAAATGAGGACAGAGATACTTGCTGACCTACCTCACAAGGTTGTTACAAAAATCAGATACTACACAGAGACAGATTGCATCAGCCAAAAAAAGTCTAGGGGAATATCAGATACAAGGTATTCCCTGTGGCCAGACGGCTTAGAAATCAAAATATTGCGGAGATGAAAATAAAAATGGGGTGTCTTGAAAAACTTCTTTCCTGACTGTAAGCATGTATATTTTATCCCCAGGAGAGTTACAGCGTGTTTCATTTAGTTTTCCTGTTTAAAATTCAAAGTCATCTTGCCAAAGCCAGTCTACTTTGACATAAATGCACTTCCATTGGTTTTAATTAATATTAGGTTTGTATTTGTCTGTCTCTGCACTGAGTAAATAATTATTTTTAATTAAAAAGCAAGAAATGCAATGTATTTTAAATGTGCCTTGTCTCTTCCAAATTTGGCTGGCATGCGAATGCTTAATTAATACAGATAATAATTTAGCCGACCCCAAACAACTCATCAAACAAATAAGTATTTCCTGTGTGCTTGGTTTTTTACCAAGTTAGCCTTTCTTTCGGGTGCTTCGTGGGGTCTCGGCATTGAGTATCGTCAACGATTTGCGCACAGAAATCTCAGGGCACACTCTGCTTCAGCACTTCTTATCTTTCCAATAACCTGTAAGCTTGTATTTACAGACGGAATCCTATCACGTTACAAAGGAAATGCAAAGATTACAGATACCAGAACCAAGAATAACTGAATGCCCATACATAGAGGGGTGTGCGTGTGTGTGAGATACCTGCATAGAGATAACCCACCTGTGGCAGCTTCGGAAGGAGATGTTTAATAGCAGGGACGTCGTGATGAGGCAGCTTCCAGCTGGGTGCAAAATGAGGACAGGTGTAACCTGGACTCTGCCCAAGTCTGTCCCGAGCCTGGTTAATGAAGCCAGGGCAAATTCAGAGAGACGACCGCATGCTTGCTCGTTCTTGGGGATTTGGCAAAGCCGAGAGACCCACTGAGCCTTGTCCTAATCAAACTTCCTCTCCTCACTGTGACCTGAACATGATAATCTTAGAATTGCCTTAGTTAATTCCGACACTTCGCGCTTCACCTACTTATCTGTCCATTCATTTATGAGCTGATTCATTCAGGTAGCGAGTGTGTATTTTAAGCTTACGAGCTTAGGATCTGGAAATTTTTTAAAAAGGGGAACAAGAACAAAAATTAAAGTGAAACAGCATGCAGTGCCTTCCCCGGAAGTGGCTACTTTCTCCACACCCAACTGACTGCTAGATACACATTCCTGGGTTTAATTCTCACAAGCCTGAGTGGATTCAGCGTCTGAATCCAGACTGGGATTTCTCAGACCAGACAGACTTTAAAGCCAGTGGTATTCTTAACGGACAAGTTAGTCCTAACTTGCTGTTGGATACCAACACATGTCTCTGCTTCTCTTGCTGGAGCTGTAGCCCGCTCTTGGTCCTCTTTTGTGGTGGCTCACAGATGCTGATGGAACAAGCGCAAAGGCCATGAGATCGGGAGCTCGTGTGGATAAACCTTGGACACTCCATGCTATTTCTGCCAAGTAGCTGAGGGCCTGCCTTATTTTATTTGTTCTGTCAACAGGGATGATGAAAATATGCCAAAGGTCACACAGCCACAAAGCAGGGATTAAAAACGAGATATCTGACTCCAGAGCCCATAACTTAATGTTGTACCATGTAACTTGTCAAAATTGTTGGGACCAAATAATTCAAATATGTAATAATTATATTTTTGGAATGGAATTATACCTACATGGCATAGGGGCATACTTCCTCAGGCAGAGAAAAGTTCTCACTGGTAGGGATATGAATGGATATTTTGTGTGTGTGTGTGTGTGTGTGTGTGTGTGATTATATATATAATCACATTCAGAGAATATTATTTTTCTGCTTACTAAATAATAGGTCCCTTGGGATCCTGGTAGTAGAAATATTAGAAGTAATAATCATCTCTATTTTTTGGAGTTAGAAAATGAGGCTTAAAGATTTTACAAAAACTAGTCAGATGCTCATAAAAATTCAAAATGCAGTCTTTGTTTTTCAGATTCCCATTCCACAGGTTACATCAATAATTACACATTCAAGCAAAATTAAACCGTTGACTTAAAGGAGACAATACAATAACCATTGATTTATTTGGGGGAAGCCTCACGTTTTTAATTACGAAAGGTTTCATGGATACAGTAGTAGTCAAAACGGGCTAACGGTTTTGTGCCTTTGACCACGCGGCACATGGGAAGAGGGCAACCTCAGCCAGAGAGAGTGGAGTAAATGCTGCAGGCTTGTCGGTGCCGCGTGTTCCAACTCGCCGAGTAGGCCCACAGCGCCCCACGCGCGGTTGGCTACGGCAAACGCCTGTGTGTGGACCAGCTTCTCTGGATTTCTGATGCGGGTTGTCCAAAATAATTGTGCTCTTTTGAAGCACTCTGAACTTCTCCATGAGTTCTGATATATTTTTGGGAAACAACCTCTATCTCTATGGAAATCAGGTATTTCTTTTCCTCAAAGACCAGAGAGAACCACTAAATCCTCTGATATCAATTCGCTGCCATAGAAAGGACAACTCGTCCTTTGTGTTTCTCTGAGAAGACAGATCATAGAAGTAGATATTCTTGACCTTGGACTGGGCAATAGTTTCTGAGACATCACATGAAAGGCATAAGCAATTGACAAATAGATAATTCAAACTTAGTAAAAACTAGGGAAAATGTTCTTCAAAGGGAACTACCAATAAAATGAAAAATCAACCCAAGGGATGGGAGAAAATATTTTCAAGTCATACACAAATAAGGGACTTGTGTCTAGAATATAGAAAGAAGACTTAAAACTTAGCAATGAAAAGATAGTTAATCCAATTACAATGGTCAAGGTACTCGAAGACTTTTTTTGGTAGAAGATACACAAATGGTTAGTAAATGCATGTAAAGATACTTATATCATTAGTCATTAGGGAAATTCAAATCAAAATACAATGAGATAGCACTTCACATCCAGTAGAATAACTACAGTCAAGAAGAGAGACGATAATAACATGTTGGTGATGCTGTGGAGAAATTAGAAGTGTCATATGCTCCTTATGGGAATATAAAACATTGCAGTCTCCTTAGAAAGAGTCTGGCAGGCTTTTAAAATGTTAAACCTAGAGGTACATACGATTCGACCATTTCCCTCTTTGGGAGACCCAACGAAATTGAAAATATATGTCCTCACAAAGACCTGTAGGCAAATATCCAGAGCAACATTAGTCATAATAATCAAAAAGTCAAAACAACTCACTTGTCTATTAGCTGATGAATGGATAAACAAAATGTAATATATCTGTACAATAGAATATTATTTATACATAAAATGGAATGAAGTATTGGTATATGCTCCACAGTGAAATGAATCTCGAAAACATGTTTAGAGAAAGAAGTCAGCCACAAAAGGCCACATATTATATCATCACATTTATATGAAAGTTCCAGAACAAGCAAATCCATAGAGACAAAATAGATTGGTGGTGTCTGACCGATGGAGGCGGGGGACAATGGGGCGTGAGTGCTAATGGGCGTCTTTTAGGTTGATACAACAAATTGAAAATTTGATAGTGGTGATGTTTACACAACTCTATAAATACACTAAAAATTACTGAATTGTATACTTTAAAGGGGAGAATTTTAGGGTATGTCGATCATATCTCAATAAAGCTGTTATTTAAAAATAAACAAATCTCATTGCAGAGTGCATGACTTCGTGCTGTTCTCCCTCCGGCCAAGTCCTACTGGAAATTATTACGTTCGGGGGCATTATTAACCTTGGAGAAGTCTTTGCAGGAGCTAGGTTCTGGGCTCATCTCTCGTTTCCCACACTAACAGAATGCACTGTCGCTGCCGGACTTGCTGGCACCCAGTGCTGAGAGCAGGCCTCAGCACAGGAGGTGCCTGTTATGTCAGGTCGACCAGATGACCGGCATGGAGGGCAGGAGCCTCGGCTTGATGAGGAACTCATTTCTGTGCTGTTGGCTGAGTTCTATTGAGCTTCACAGCTGCAGAAAGTTATAAAATTGTGTTTTGGGTGACAAAACAGAGGACATTGCCAGCAATAAATTGAAATTCAGTGAGTTTTAGGATCATTTATCAAAGCGCCTTCAGTTTGTGTTTGAAGACAGGTAAGACAATAACAAATACTTGGGCAATAATGTTAATCTGTATTCAGGGCATTTGTTAAATAAAAACAGGAGAAAAACAATACTGTGAGTCCTATTAGTTTTAGCCAATTGTGTTTATGGTGGCAGCTAATTCTGCAGAGCTATATTAAAAGGTACTTTAAAAAATGAATGAGAGAAATTTTTAGCAGGAAAAAATGGTGCTGTTAAGTTCCAAGGAAGACTGGATTCTAAATGAAAAGGTAGGAGTAAATTTCACCAACGTAGTCTGAATATATTCCGATGTCTTTCTTTGCCAAAAGTACTGAGTTAAGGAGAAAAAACAATTCAATTTTACGAGAATGAGTGACCTGCAATGAAAGAGAATAAACTTCTTGAGAAGAATTAATTAACTCATTTCATTTAAAGAGTATTTACTAAGCATTTGTTTGGGGCCTGCCACTATGGTACCCATTATGGTTACAGGAATAATCAGGATGCCAAATTTATTTCTCCCGTTGGGTCCTAACAACCCACCCTCCACGCTGCTGACAGGGTGAATGTTGAAGACATACATCTTATCATATTGAAAATCGAATCCACATTTCTTACTTTGACTTGAGAAGCTTGACCTGGTACTGGCTTTTGCTTACTGGCTTTGCTCGGAGAATTTGGTCTCTGCAAAGTGCGCACCACCTCCAGAACTGGCTGAATGTAAACAGCACCAAGTTCAATGTCTGACCCTATCACTTCCTAGCTCAATGTCAGGAATAAAGACAGTGAATTTCTCCAAATCACAAGCTCGTCATCTTTCACACACGAGGAATGATGTCTAACTTACTATGCTGTTATGATGATTAAATAAGATAAAAATGCTTCCTGATTTCCCCTTCTAGGACTGAAAACCAATAGATAATCCATTTTCCCTGGAGGCATAGCCTAGGATCCCATACTGTTCTCCAGATCGGAAAGCCTGAGCCTTGCCTAAAACATTTTCCCATTGTTATTTGAATTGACCTATTGCATCTTCATGAAAACACGAGAAGTCACATTATTTTAAAAGGACAAATTCTATATTTTAAGAAACATTGGCTATAGGACAACCACTGTAGCATTGGTAAAAATCAATGGCATTTTGTGGCTAGGGATTCACGCCACATTATGTTACACTCACACATGCCCGCCTTTCCTTCTCTCCCTCTCTGATCTGATACTTCATTAATCAAGTTTCCGTGAGCCACACACCAGAAACCTTGTGTTCAATAACGCACCTTGTATCTTACAAAATTGGCAATGCAGGGCCCGTCACTGAAGGCCGCAACACTTCAGCTCCTTCTCTAATAACCGGGGGGCGCCGCCTCCCCAAATCCATTGGTGACAACTCAGGCATAGTTGATTAAATCTCACAGCTCGCCTCCCATTCCTGTCCAGGAAATGCAAGAGGCTCAGACTGAAGAGATGTTGATTAAGATGATGTCGGACAATTAATTATGCACTCTGATAACCTCTGACCTGTGCAAGTTCTTTCTATTTTAATCAGTTGAGACTCCAAATTAGCAGATAATTGCATTCTCGTGTTTTAATCAAGCCGTGGGCAGCAGGGTGGGATGGTGGAGTAAGACTCAAGCAGAAAAATAATTTTAAGGTGATTTTTTTTTAAAATGAAAGGTTCGACAAAGGTGATTATTTCAATGATTTTCCTCCTGTGACCTGGAGTTCTGTTCAAGCGGGAGTTTTTGTGTGAAAGCACAATCTCTGGGGTAGGACCTGTGTTCGGCTATAAACCCCGATTGTGAACCGCAGAGCAGGAAGTGTGGCCTGCGTGTGCAGGCCGGTCAGCGGGACAATGTGAGGTCCTCCGCACACGTACCCCCAGGGGCCCACCCTGCTCTTTTGCAGCATAATCTATAAGAACAGAGAGAAGAACTTTAAAAATTTTGAATCAGTAACTTGGCGTAATATTGATATACAGAAAAAAAGCCTAGCATGAGTATGTTACTTCTATTATTATTATTATTATATTGGTAAAAAAGTAATTAATAGTAAAATTTGGAGCCAGAGCTCACACTGAAATGTTTAATTAACCTATGGTATATCTGCGTCATTGAGTAGTATGTCCTCATATATTTTTAAAAAGATGAATGACGTGATTTATCAGAACACGAAAGTCTATGCATTACCTAATCAAATCTATGGGAAAAAAGAAAGCTTATGCACAAGACAGCAACCGGCACAAAAATCCCTACTTCGTCTTGTCTGTGCATAGTGAGATTATAAATATCATTGTTCCCTTTTGTTTTTAGGTTCTGCCACTAGAATGTATACTTCCTGTGGAATTCATTTTAAAACAATAATTTTAGAAGCAATCAAATATACTGTTTTGCAAGGAAGACAGACATGTAAGTGGCCAAATCAGAAACTGTAGCCCCATGAAAGCATGAGCTTCCCAGGCTGACCGGGCCCATTGGATTGACTGATGGTGAATTTTCTGATCTTTGTATGGAGGAGAAATGTGGGCTCTGGGGCAGGCCGAGCAGGAAAGAAAGCCAGGTGCCGTATTAATGTCGGCCACGGGCAAAGAAGGAGCCCTGGTCGCCTTCCGCGTGGCGTGTTTGCTGAGCCCTATCCGAAGTCACCCATGCCATGCCAGCCGAGCTGCTAAACTAATGAGGGGACCAGGATTTCTCAATGTCCTGCTACTCACAGTGTCTGCCATCGGCATTGCCTAAGCACCTGTTAGAAAGGCGGTTTTGGCCTCTACCCCAGGCTATGAATCAGATTCAGCATTTGAAGAAAATGCCCAGGAGATGTATAGCCATGGCCATGTTTAGGAAGCCCTGCTCCAAGCCAGTGTAAAAGGGATTCATAACATCAACCTCCTAGCGTGCTTTTCAGAAATAAATGTGATAATGCAAGTTAAATGTTTTTTACTGTGCCTGATACATATTAAACAGTAACTAATAGTACACATTATATTATTATCACACTTATTCAATATTTTTGGATATCGCACCTGTTTATAAGTGTTTGGGGATTCTGTCAAAACCATACAGGCTCATGAGTATTTGTATTCGAAACCCATAAGAAAACAAACTCAACCTCTTAAAACATTTATATCCACATCAGACTCCGTATAGTGAGCACTGACTGATGAGCCCAAGGCCCGGGAGAACTCGGTCATCAGGCAAAGATGCAGTCATGGCAGGTTGATGGAGGAAGATGGGGGCAAATATTTGCAATCGTTTCCGTAAGAGTCTGAATAAAATTGTTCATGCACAGAAAATCCAGCTCTGCAGAGCCCCGATTCCTGGCACATCCCAGCAAATCCAAGCTCTTATTCAAACATGCAGACTTTGCTCCCACCCCGCGTCACTCCTGTCCTCTCTTTGTTCACAGCCCAACCCGCTTCAAGTGTAGAGTGTTCGGCAACGTTTAAATCAGGACCTTAACAGAGAGAAACAAGACCAGGCAAAAATAAAGGTGAGGTGGGACGAGGTACGACGACAGGTATTTACACATGTACTTCTTCTTCTCATTTATACTTGTTTCACATGTTACATCATTTTATATATGTATATGTATATGTATTTAGAATACATGTATAAAATACATATATAACACTTCCCTAAAGTGAAAAAATATTGAAGCCAAGCTTCCGAGGGTGACGGAGCCTAGGAAACTTAGAAAACAGTTACACAGCTTTAGTGCGCACGCAAAACTTAGGGCTGTGCTGGCCGCGGACTGCCAGCCAGGGAGATGGAAACTCACCGCCGGATCTGTCAGCCCTCTGTCCATTTCGTGAACGTCATTCACTCATACACTCACGGAACTGTTCGCATGCGGACTCCCTTTTGCGCTGGAAAGCCAGAATGGAATAGGACAGACCCTTGTACGAAAATTCAGTGAGCGGCACGCAGGTGTTTGAGTGTGTGCTGGGGAAGCCAGGGCCAGTCCCCACGCAAGCCAGCAACAGGGGTGTACCATCGTAAAGGATTCTTCCACGAGCCTTTGCTTCGGTCACCAACCTTCTATAATGCTAATGCATAATCAGTTTTGAGTGTCTGTCCTGAGACACACACGATTTTTACATGAAACAGTCTCTTTTTTGAAGACAAATCACTGCTTATTGGGATTGGAAGCAGGCATGGAGGTGTTCAGTTAACAATAGACCTATATGCAACGTAATTAGTGCATCTGTAGAAAGATGATCTCCAAGTACAGAGAATGAAGTAGCTAAGAGCACTCTTTGAAGAGAAAGCTTCTGCCATATGGGCAACATGAGTAGTGATTTTAATTTCCGATAAGTTAATTATAGCTTCAAGGGCATTCACCTGCAGAATTTTCTGTCTTCTTTAACACACCACACAAAATCATCTCCTTCCTCATTGGTGGTCAACTCCTGTCACTCCTTCCCATGTTGTGTTCTGCAAGTGTCCTGTCACCCTGCACAGGCAGAGTGACACGCTGACCTGACAGAAGGGGCAGGAGGGGCTGTCGGGAGATGGATCGCTGTCTGCCCCGTAATATCCTGGCTGAGTACACACCATTAGGTAGACAGCCACACGTGTTGGTTGACAGAGGTGCCTGTGACCCGTGTGACAGGGATTAATGGGCATCTATTCTTGGCATCTTACCTTACTGAGCCTGAGGTCACCTTTGTTGTTTGGAGATACTCCCAGCCTCCCCTCCTCCGCTGCCCTGACTACACCTATCTTTGCCTTGGGGGCCCTCGGTTCTTGGGACTGCCTGTCCTTGCTTTGAAGTGAAGAGTCAGAGGGCGACGGGGCTGTAACAGATGCAAAGGCATGTCTGCTTTCTGAAAAGCAGGAAACGTCACGCCTGTGCTAGATGCAAGTCAAAGTCTGCGTGGTGGCGGCCAGAGGTTTTGTACGGAAATAGAGACAAGGTGTGTTTGTGCTGTCTACTCGAGCAGAGGCTGCTGCAGCTCGCTCCTGGGGGATGCTCTCGGCTGTAAGCCTTCGGTGAATTTGAAATTGTTCTTTTCTACTCAATGTTACATGAACAAAAGAGCTTTGAGACAGTATTACTGACATATTACGTAAAGTAGGAGAAGTGCTGTCTTAGCTGAGCTACATTCTAGAGTGTTTGCTAAAAAATCGCAGTGTGTTCACAGACATGAATTTGTACATAGCATGTATATATTTTTATGTTTTATGTGTGTATTCTTTCCATGTAGTCATTCAATCATTCTTTACACATAAATTCGATTTTGATATTTAAGAGGCAATCTGGGCACGAAGAAATACGAAATCAGGTTCTGGATCTGGCTGACGCCATGCCCTTGATTCAAATCCACTATTTACTAGTTCTGTCTCAGGTACACTTCTGACAGAGCTAAAAGACCACATGATTCACGGTAGAATCCATGTCGATTTTTAGGTTAACTAATGACTCCTGGGTCTCAAAACTGGGGGAAAAACAGAACCATGAGTTTTTTTGATAAATAAATATAATAATGTCAACAGAGTGCTTAGCAGTTCCAAGCTTATTAATGACACTTCAATACATTGTAACCATTATTTGATCATTCGATCCTCAAGGACACTGGCATATATTATTGCTTTAACTACAATATAAGAAACTACAGTATCAGACAACGTAAAAATAGAAAATAAAGAATCCTTTAAATATTAAGAAAATATCTTGCCCTGGCTGGCGTGGCTCAGTGGATTGAGTGCGGACTGCGAACCGAAGGGTCACGGGTTTGATTTCTAGTCAGGGCGCAGGCCTGGGTTTCGGGCCAGGTCTCCAGTGGGGGCACATGAGAGGCAACCACACACTGATGTTTCTCTTCCTCTCTTTCTCCCTCTCTTCCCCTCTCTCTAAAAATAAATAAATAAAAATCTTTTAAAAAATTCATCTTTAAAAAAAATCTTGCTTGGTTACCAGTATCCTAGGCATCTCATGGAATGAGTCAAGCAGGGCTTTGACTTTAATGTTAAGGACAGAAAAGTCGACAGCAAGAAAGTTCCAGCAACAGGCTGGAGGTCAGTTCTGGGAGCTGCCTGCTCCCTTCCGGTCAGAACTCTGGTCTCCAACTCCGTGGTGGCAGACCTGTGCGCACAGCGCTCCCCGACCAGGGTGAGGCGTAGGGGAGCGAGCCTGAGCCCAGGTTCGGGGAGGAGGCGGGCACCTGGGCAGGTCCAGCCCCTCGCAGCAACTCCAACAGAGTGAGGACGGAAGGGGAGGACTCTGGCTCACGGTTCGGCTCCTGTTCCTTCCACGGGCAGACGCGCACTGGGTTCGCGCATTTCAGCCCGAGAACTATTTCTCACTTTAACAGGGATAGGGGCAGGATGCTAGTTTTAAAATTACCCAGCACAACCCTGCCCACATTTAATGGAGGGCTGTGTTCGGCAAGTGTTTCCTTTTTACTAGTTGATTTACTCTAAACTGACCATGAACCACCTGTCCCTGGCGGTAAACGACAGTAGACACTTGGCCTGAGCCTGGAGGTGTCAGCGGGGAGCGAAGGGGGCCGCAAACCAGTGCAGCCGCCGGCTCCTTCTGAGCCCCTCCCTCCGTCGTCCTGCGAACAAGCGTCTGCTCCCAATTGTTTCCTTTTAACTCCTGGTTCTCGTTCATCCTCTATCTGCACAACGGGCACCAGATTTCAAAGGAAAATGGAATTTCTTTGTTTCGAACATGCGCATTAATGGAAGAGAAGGTGACCGGCACCTTTTGTTTCATTTTTATATAACAAATATTCTAAATGGATTTTTAAGTTTCAGTTACCATGCAATAACATATCAGTTTTAGGGACACAGCATGGTTATTAGACATTCACGCGCCATGCGGAGCGATCCCCCGGTGAGTGCAGTTCCCGCCGGGCCCCGCCCACAGGCATTACAGTCCAACGACTGCATTCCCCGGGCTGCGCCCTGCATCCCTGTGACCAGTCTTACACCCGCGAGTTTGTACTTCTCCGTTCCCTTACCACGACTTTTCTAAAAATGTCTATTACCAGGGTTGTTTTTTTGTTAAATCTCCCAGTTTTCATGTGTTAGGAAATGATTTTTAAACAGTATAGCCAATAGAAATGAGATGTCCTCATTACAACTTTGCAGTCTCTCTGTGGAGAGAATTTACTCACCGTTTTTATTTTTAATTAGTAGTACATTCTGAAGTCCATGCCCCTGAAACTGGACTCAGCTCTCTCAGTGATTAGTGATGTGGTCAGTACGTTCTCACCGCGTAGCGAGCACCGCATTATGGGTGTCCAATCAGCTGAGGTCAAGCCGGGTCCGGTATGGGGAGTTGATAAAGTTAGCTGAACACACTCATATAAAAATCATCGACCGGGAACCTCTATATTCAGAAACTTGAATGTTTCTATCAGCCGTACTCAGATACGGCACTCATTCTTGCCACGTGAAAACAGGAAATAGGTATAGCTGTTCTTCATCTACGTGTAATTGAAAATCTTGTGCGTGCTGTTCAAATTCCTTTATGACCTGTACTCTGTCTACCTCCATAATTAAAACCACTTGTCTGCACAGACTTACACTGTGGTCGCTGCATTAATGCGGACATCCGTATCACCCATGCTCTTCCTTTCCTCAAAGCCCCAAGCGCCCGTTCCTCCCCCTGGAATGTCCTAGACTGAGTGTGCGGATGAAAACCATCTCCTGATCCTAAAGTCCGAGCAGTCCCTCCTCAGCGAAACCTTAATGACTTCCATTTCTCTGTACAGCTGATGAACCCATTTGTGCGGTCCGTGAGCCTCACACATTGGCCACCAGAACTTTTAGTCAGAGCCCTCTGTAATCATCACTGTTATAAATGCGTGTCTTCCCAACCGGCCTGTGAGCTCTTCTGAAGCCAAAGTTGCATCCTATTCAACTGGAAATATTCAGGGTAGCAATTTGGCCAACATTGAAAAATGCTCTTTTTGATAAATAAAAGGTCATGTATTTTCACACATATATATCCCTTCCATGGCTCCTAACTCAACATTTTATAATGGCCAAAAATGAGAGTTTTCAGATTTCGGCAGAGCCAGTTGGCGATGCAAGACCAAGCTAGCCCGCTCCTCCCATTTCATCAGTAGCAAGTAGGATGAAGTGCCCAGACTTTCCTGGAAACGAAGGTCCATGTGGACGAGACACGCTCCAAAGGGGGAGCAGGTCGTCTCTCCCCCACACCGACTAAGGGCCGCGCGCTTTAGGAGCCAAGTCGCCACAGTGGTGAAAGTCAACCCCAGTAACACTACTTGACAGTCCATGTCTCCTTGACATTCATGACTCACTCTAAATTGTGCGGTGACTTTGAACGCAGTCACTTCCTCATGTATGTGAGATCCAATGGCAGGGACGTGGTGGGGTAGATTTGCTCACTTATGGAACACGTACTGTCACGTGGGTACTGGGGGCAGGCACCGAGCTGGTGGTAGGGCTGTGGAAGGGCTAGGCGCCGTCCCTCTCCTTAGAAAGCTCCCCGCCTAGTGAGCAAGGCAGACACGGGGCCGCACACCAGAACCACAGCTTAGGAAGATGAACGGAAAAGCAGAATGCTATAAAAGCAAGAAGTTTAATTTGCCTAATTAAACAGCAAGTTGAGATTCAAACCCATGACTGTCTGACTGATTAGGAGCAAGACTGAAGACTCATATTCATCAGGATGCTTAAAAATTCTCATTTGATGCCAACTCATATCCTTTATAGTCTCTCATTATTTGCCCAGCACTTTCTATTTTTCTTGCCCAAGATGCAGAATTTATTAAAATGAGAGCATAAATCTACCATGAATGCAATCTAATCTCCAGCTACTAGGGGTCTACCTCTCTGAAGAAATGCCGATGCAAAGCGCAGGTGCTGAGCCAGATACTCCTCCCAGGGGCAACGGGACCGTGGCACGCAGCCAGGCTTTGGGTCAGGGATGTGGAATGCAGCTGTGGGTGTGAACTGGACCAGAGACGGACGGCCGGGTTAGGGACGGGAGAGCTTGATCGGAGAGAGGCAGTTTGTGCCGAAGGGAACCTGCACCTGTCACTCTCTCGAAATGAGAGGGTAAGGTACGAAGAACGAAACCATCCCCCTAACACTTTCCCTTTTAAGAAAGAGAGCCTTGAAATGCCACTGGCTTTCACTTTCAGGCCCTGAAATTTCTAGGACTGAGAAAATGACGTCTCCTTATCTCGTGCCCAGGGCTTCCCCTTTCCTCCCGATCCCCTCCCTAAAGTTGGGCGTTGGGATTGCTCTGTCAGAACTCTTCGTTTCTGGGAGAGGTTGCACTTCAATTTCAGGGTGTTCCAGAAAAAACAATTATCCACATCAACGCAATTTGGCCACATAAAGAGGAAGGCAGAGCCATTGGATATGAAAAACACGAACTGGAGTTTACAATGAACAGAGCTCAGAACCAAGTAAGTTTCCGCTTGTGTTCGGGTTGTGGAGTGCCAGAGCTATGCTCTCAGAAAGGTCGCAGAGGTGATTGAAATTGGGGAGGGTTTGGTAAAGAGTTAGCAACTCACACGAAGGGGTGCGGATGACAGACAGGGAGGAGAGGAGAGGGGAGGAGAGGAGAGGGGAGGAGAGGAGGCCCACACCAGCACTTACCTTTCACCCCCCCGGGAACCCCAGTTTCTCTCATCTACTTGACCCTGACTACCAGGGGTGCCCTAACAGAACATGCTGCTGCCCCAGGGCTCACCGCCCCACACCCTCCCCCAGCTCAGGCAAGACTGTCTCCACACCCCGACTATCCGGACAACTGATCCCCACCTTCAAATGCACCCGGAGCTCTCTGCATTTTGCTTTTGCTACATGTAGCAGAACATAACCTTGTCCTCACCGCCTTTCTCCATCTCAACTGAACTCTAGGGCAGAATCTATGCCTTTGTGTTCCCAGGAATTCAACTCAGACAAAACCCCCACGGGGTCAAAAACACTTTCTGAAGCCGCTGTGAATGGTTGGTTGAAAATAAAAGAACTGTTGCTTCTGGCATCGTTTTGGGGAAGGGAAAGCACAGCTCTGGGATCCCAGGACCCTCAGCTCTTCAGCCCGTCCGCTGCCTTTGGCTAAGACAGTGCACAACACAGGGCAGTTAGTTCTCCAGCACATTCTCCAGAAGGGATGCTTTCGACATTTGAAGGAAAACATCGGCTTGTTGGCAATGCAAAAGGAGAAGCAGTTTGAAAGCAGAATCTTAAACGAGCCTGACCGAGCACCCTGTTTGGCCCCAGCCCTCCTGCTCATGCCCAGGATATGTTTCCGGGCATCAGACCCGATGTTAAAAACCCAACACATCTCAAGGTAGCCATGGAGAAACACTTTTTCTTAATTAAACAACGTGTTTTCTCCCCACACCACATCTCTCTCTCTCTCTCTACTTCTTTCTGTGTGTGTGTGTGTGTGTGTGTGTGTGTGTGTGTTCCCTTTATCAAGTGTGGCCTCAGGACCCCTGATTCCTGTGCAGCACGGGGACCTGCTGCACCCCTATCCACACATTCGTTCCGGACACGCCAAATGGAGCAGCACCTGCCGGGAGCAGCCGCCCTCTGCCCTTCCGCACATCCTGCCCCCGGGAACCCGGACGACCCATCTGATCTAAACAGTGGTTCCACGGGCAGGAGTCTGCTCTACCCAGACAACAAGATCTAATCATGGGAGAATCGCAAATAGACAATTTCATAAAGAAGATTAGAGAAAAAAATAGGAACTGCACTGAAAGCATAAATAGCAACCCGTTAATTTTCTATAACTATCTATGATGAAGAATGCACGAAAGGTCTATGAGACATCCTTCTGGTAATGAAAGATTTTTATCTGCACTGAATACAACCATTTTAGGGGAAGAAAAAAGAGACACTTTTTCTTTGAATTTCTCTTACACTGAGATGTGTTACCAGGGAACAAGGCTAACGAGAAGAGGATTGTGGAAATTTGCAATAGAATCATGCAATTTAGAGATTAGTATATTTTTTCTCCACCGCAGAGTCACTGTTAAGTTGGACGGCTAAGACTAAGGTAAGTAGTTTATTTTTAAATCAATTACAGGTCACATTTTGAGCTGATAAATTGAATAGGATTGTATCCTAAAGGGGAACAAATTAAAAGGGGAAAGAACAACATATTAAAAACATGTATTATCTTCTTGACTATTTCACTAAACATCAGAAAGATGAAAGACGCCCACGAAGAAGGGTCTGTTTCAGTGGGTGCCGGTCTTCCACTGAAGATTGTGCGGATACTGGAATTACAAACAGAGCAGTGTGGAATGCGTTGCTAGTGGACTTTATGATCCGTTCAATGTGTGCGTTCCTTGCCGGGTGGGGATACTTTCGAACAAGCATGGAATGAATGCTCGCCCCGACAAGACGTCGCAGGAGACATGTCCTTACGCTCATGGCCAAGCGCACACATCCGAGGTCCATCAGAGCACGCATCACCTACATGCTCTGCACACTGGGCGTGTTGAGGAAGAAGGAAGAAGCCGCTAAAGCATCCTGCGTACAGAGGGCGTTCAGGGTCTGGTGGGCTGCAGGGACAGCGTGGGAAATTCGGTCGAGCCCATTACACCCACGATTAGATGGTTTGATCTCCTCGGAGGATTAGGAGGGCTGGAACTTTCTCCCAGTTCTTTGGTGCCCTACTTACAGCAGCTTCGTGCCTGGAAAATGAGAAGTTCTTCATGAATATAAAATGGTTGATTTAGTGTTTTGGCAAGGGAGATAGATACATAAATAATTGTGATATATGAGAAAATTATACTACACGTAGTCTTATTCAGACTACATTTCTTCCTGTGTTATTTCTCAAAGTAAGATTCATCAGCTACTATGCCAGAGTCGTGTGGAGTGGGTCGTTTCTGTTTTCTATGTGGACACCTGGGCCCCAACAGAGGACTCCATACAGCAACACTTTTTTTGGAATGAGGATTATCAAACTGCACTTTAAAACGATTTCTCTTAGGGATTCTTAGAAACACACAAAAAAAGTTAAGAATAACTTCAATAATAGCTCAGTATGGGTTAGTTCAAAATAAGCACGTCCGTATTCTACAAAAAAGTTTCTTGTCCTCAGCACTCTTGATGTTTTGGTTCACAGAATTCTTGCAGTAGGAGCTGCCCTGTTCATTGTAGAATAATTCTAAAATCAAATGACGTGGAAGCGTGGTCTAGCCTAGCGCTCAGGAACGACTTCCGTGCCCACGCAGGGAGACGTCAGCGGGCCGCGGCCTCCCAGGCGGTCCTTGCTCTCCTGCCCGCAGCTGCAGATCCCTTACACGCACGTAACAGGAGGGAGGGGCGGCGAATACCTCGTGGAGCTTTTAGAAAGGGGGCCTGCCGGATAAGTACGAAACCCTGAGAACAGGGCCTGGCAAGGTCCACGTGTTTAGCGTAGACTGACCATTAACTGTTGAAGTTACTATTGTTGTTACTGTGACGATAATTTATACTGGTTTGGCAATAGCTACTCCCACGTGCGTCCTTTCTGTTTTCAAGTGCCAGCAGGTATATTTGTCCATTCGATGATTATTTATCAAGCACCTTCTCTGTGACAAACTGAAAGATTCCTTTTGGGATGTTTCTGCCTGCTGGCGAGATGGAAACAAAAATAAAATCCTGCCTTCAATCCAGTGTGCGATGTAGCTTGCCAAGGCATTTATAGAGGAGAACAGTGCAGAGGTACTGCATCTAACCCAAGGTGGGGGCGGGGGGCCAGGGAAGGTTATTTACAAGAACGGCGTGGTCAGTTTGCCCGAGATTACGGACGTGTGAAGTATCAGTACTGGGATGGGAGGGCAGGAAGGTCCCCTTCGGGACCTCTTCTCGTGACCACGGTCCTTGAGAGCTTCCCTCTCTGTGATGAGCCGGCCTGATTGGAATTGAAAAACAGGTCCATGACGAGCATGGGGGTTGGGGTGGGGGGAGTTCAGAAATCAACTCACTGTGATGTGTGTCTCTTCATTAAAATCAGAATTTAATTCCCACCCAAGGAAATGTTTTTACCAGCCTTACACTGTCTCATTCTTAATTGGATTACGATTCATGAAATGCAGGCTCATTGAAAATGGTGTCATTAACAAATTGTTCGGCAAATGTTAAAGGAAGGTATAGACACTTGAAAGTTTGTAATCAACCTTTGGGAATGTAGCATCATACGTTCATGCAAATTAATCGAATCAAAGTAAGTGAGAGAATTAGGGAGACAGGCTTTATGCCTCCTTGTCATTTAGATTTATATATAACACCCATTTATAGCAACTACTGTGTGCCAGTCACCATACTCCACTCCTGCTCCCACCGGAGGCCTTAGCCGTAGCTCAGCGCCTCTGATTTTTGGAGTTTACAGTGACATAAAGAACTCTGGGACTCTTGAACACAGCGTGCCTCTTCCCAGGCTCTTGGAACGAAATAGAAGCATTGCTTCCATAGGAAGAGGGGGGGAAAATCATAGTTCTAGATTCTGCTCTAGAATTTGACCCTAAAGTCCTGTTTAGCCCGAGCTAGTTTACTTTTGTTTAGAGATGTTTTAAATGTGTTTTTCATAAATTTGATGGGAGGGTCTTAGCTCCTTCAAACAGTTCCTCATTCGCACTCACCCCTGTGCGTGTGACTCACGGGCGCCTTCTGCGCTGGGATGTCACGTTTCAAGGGAGCGGGCCGGAGGGCGTTTCTCTTCTTTTTCAAACGCACCGGCACAGGGAGGCGGCTGCCCACTCGCCTTGATAGCCAGTGGAAAATGCTTCCCCCAAATCCGATGTGTTAAACAATAGTAAATAAATAAAGTCCAATTCTACCACTAAAAACCTGCATGGTTTTCCTCATTTCTCCTTGGTAAGAAATTGTTCCCTCCCCCTCCTTTGGTGTTTGTAGAACCGTCCTGATGCGCTAGGCCTTTCGCTTCCTTGGGTCACCACATAACTCGATGCAGGCCTCTCTTTGTGGTCCTGTGTGATGCCGAGTTTTCTAGGAGCAGGGCGTGGGTCTCGTGCTTGACATTCTTGTGCCAACTGACTGCGCTGCTTCCTTCGAAAGGGGCCCTGGTGGAGGAGACCATCACAAAGTGACTTCGAGGGGGTGACACATTGAAAGAAGTGGGTTGTGGCATTTGAAATGAGATGACATGGTTGCTGATGAACTTACAAATCCTTTTGGGGAGTTCTGAAGTCAGTCTGTTTCATTCCGGTAGTACTGGCCTGCCGGTGCCCTGGACAGCTGCGTGATAGGACCAAAAGGTCCTCCTCTCACGGACAGACGCAGCCCAGGGATGGAGCATGGGGTGACACCCACAGCTGACAGCCTTCTCGATGGCGGCAAGACTTGGCACGGCCACGGGCGTCTGTGTCAGGAGCCAGTCAGTCTTTTCCTCCTTGTCAGTGTCCAGCCTGCCCCTGGCTAAGTGATGCTCCCGGGTGAGCTTGTGAGTGTAATGGATGCGGTGAGTCAGATGCTGTGGGACCAGGGTCCTGGGCTCAGAATCGGGACAAGAACACAGCCAGTCACCCAGATGACAGCCCTGGGGCCCGATACACGGCCAAGCTTTGACAATTGTCTGGCAGTACACCTGGTCATTTGCAAAGGACTTGGATGATATCATTCTATTAATTTCTTAAAATAACCCTGTGAGGTAAGACCAACAGGTTCAGTTATTACTGTTTCATAAGTAAATGCATGAGATTGAGAGGCTGATAGGCTTGCTCCGGGCTGAATAAGTAGCCGTTGATTTCTGGCAGCTTGCACCCTGCCTTGTCTTTAGGTTCCCGGTGGTGGGACCTGGTCAAAGACAGGTCAAAGGCACCGACTTGAAGAGGCTTACTGAAGTCCACCTTCAAATGCTGCCGGCCGTCACACCCAGCTCCCCTGTGGTTCTGTACCGGTATTTCCAAGTTCAAGTGTCCAGAGTCCATCTGATTTCTCAGTTGGTTAAGGCTCACACTTACTTATCAAAGGAACATGCAAAATACTCCACTTGATGCTTTTTCATACTTTTTCTTTTCACCAAGTCTGTGCAGCAGCCCTCTGAGTTGGTTCCTATTATCCATATTTAGCAAAGGCGACCCCACAGGAGGAGACGCTAGATCTGGGACTGGAAACTTTGCATTTTGTCATTGCTCACGATGACCTCTGTGCCACTATTTACGGGGCCTGGATATTCAAATATATTCTGAAGGTCTCCAAAGTCCTAACTTTCTGTCCTTTTAAATTCCGACATTAGGAAAAGTATTAATAGGGGACTCTATACTTTGGGGACCCACGTTTGACCCTGTGTTTCTGGGCTTGTAGGAGATCAAGATCACTCCCCGAGACTGGCTGTCCTTCGGTGTGACCTTTCCGACACTAGGGACTCACGAGCTGTTGAGCAGCGTTCTAGCCGCTCCTCTAAAGTTGGCCCCTACCAGCTGGTTTGAACCAACACAAGCAAGCTTTGCAGGACTGGATGCAAGGTTTGGGCATGCGCATTGTGCGAACAACAGACGAGACAGACTTCGTCTGGTGCTGGGAGACCAGGCCCCCGCCCCCGTCTGCAAGCGCAGGAGACCGTGAGATCGGACGGGGGTTTCGGCGAGGCACTCGCTGTCACATCAGAGGGTCAAACTCATCCCTAGTCTTGTGCTACCTGAGGAATTCGATGACACTCTTTAAAAACAAGGACATGGGTCACACAAAAACGTTTACCATAATTGCTGGCACACAGGAAGCCGGACAAAATGAATATGTGCTGTACGACTGCATTTATATAAAATTTTAGAAAAAGCACACTAATCTACAGTAACAAAAAGCAGGTGGGTGTTAGTTTGATTATGATAGGCCTCAGGGAGGGGTTGCAGGAGAGAATGCAATGAGACGCAAGAAAACTTTTGGGGTTGAAAGGGCCGTTCATAGTTTTGATTATCATAATGGTTTCATACATATGAAACATATGTGTGTGTACAACATTCAATTGTACATTTTCAATACCGCATATGTGGCTTATTCTTTGTGAATTATACCTCAATAAAATTGCTTTAAAAAGAAATTACTGGTAATGATTTTTGAAATCTGATGAATAATTATACACAAAAAAAATCCGAGCTTTTAATCAGTCACATTCAGATCCGATGGGTTGTACAAGAACGAGAACATTACATGTTTCTCGGCTCGTCCCTTGATTTCCAGGTTATAATTATTAGGGGCCTGTTGTTCCAAAGCTTACCGGAACCCTCCCATCTCTGAGGCCAGGTTTTTCTTAGTACAGCGCTGCCAGGCTGACCCCCTGTGCTTCGGGCTTGTTCAACTTGAGTGGAAAATCTTCCTTTGCCTGGTTTAAGCGATGAACATCTCATATGCATGTATATAATTAAATAGTCCTTGTATGTCAGTTATGGCTCAATAAAATACTTCTATCTAAAATTTACATTTTACAATTTACACATTACTGTATATTTGTGTAGATTAAGTCTATTCACATACACATATTCTTACTTAGATTATTAAATATTACTTTGATCAACGAAATATGTGTTTGTGGAAAGTAGTCAAATTCTGTTACAAATAGGACTTTAAGAAACAAGTGTAAGGCAAATCATGCCCTCAAACCTTCAAATTAAAACGACAAAGTAATATCTAATATCTAGTATTTACTGAATAGTAAAACTGTGGAGATAAGTTCAATATACACAGTGAGAATAATGTAGCAAGTTATGATACGTGAACTTGAGGGACGTTTATGCAGACGACATGCGAATTATGAAGACTGTAAAGCGAACGCTCATTATGGAACCCTCTGCGGTCAGGGCCGGCCCGGCCGGTGCTCGCGTTCTCAGTGCCGTGTCCAGCGTCGGCCCAGACCGTGGAGCCGCGTGGGCGGACGAAGGGCTGCCCAGCGCTCTCAGGAGCCGGGTCTAGATGGGGAGACCGATGTGAAGTAATTGAGTGACCTACCCTCTAAGACCCACCATAATAATTATATAGAGAGTGTAGGAGTAGGTCAGAGGAAGAAGTAATAAAATCCGTGGCGTGAGCTAGAAAAACATCCTTCTGGGGAAGCAGACATCTCGGTGCGCGCACTGGCGGCCGTATCTGAGGCCAGAGCCACCTCGGGACAGCTGGGAAGACGCAGACGAGGGGTCAGCACGCCACCGCCTGCGTGCCAGCTCCGGCCTGCCGGGGACGGTGGCGCCGCCTGCGGACTAAGGCCGCCCTTCACCTTTTGCGTGGTTGCAAGAGCATCCAAAGAAGGACAATGTTTCAGCCAATAATTGCATGGAATCACGCCTCAGGGCCCATAACTAAAGTTATAGGGGAACACATCCATGCTCCCTCTTTTGAATTTTCATTGCGATGGGACTGACGAATGACCCTGTGTGCGTTTGAGGGGGACAGTGTGTTGGTTCGATACGTTTATATATCACAAAATGACAACCTCCATGGCGTTAGCCGACGCATCTTTCCTGTCTTGTAACCATCATTTGTCTTGTGTGGTCGCAACAATGAGGGTGTAGCCTCTTGGCCCCTTTGAAGCGCACAGTGTAGCGCCGCCGACTGCAGCCATGGCACCGTGCGTGAGCTCTCCTGAACTTACTCATCCGCCAGCTGGACGCCGGTGCGCTCCGAGATTTTCTGTATAGTTTATGGCCGCTTTGGTGTTCCAGAGGCAGAGCTGAGTGATTGTGGTAAAGATCGCTTGGCTTGCAACCCGTAAAATGTCTTGCCTTTACAGAAAACGTTTGCTGATCCTTGGAACAGAAAATCTTCTGAACGGTGGTTTTGCCATTTATCGTATTTTTTAAAATATTTTATTTATTTATTTTTATTATTTATTTATTTATTTATCTTTAGAGGGGAAGGGAAGGAGAGAGGGAGAGAAACATCAATGTGCGGTTGCCTCTTGTATGTCCCCTGCCGGGAACTGGCCTGGCAACCCAGGCATGTGCCCTGACTGGGAATCAAACCGCGATCCTTTGGTTCGCAGGCCCGCGCTCAGTCCACTGAGCTACACCAGCCAGGACCATTTATCGTATTTAAACTGTCTATTTATCTTGGGTGATGCTTTAATTTAAATAAACCACTTCAGAGGAAATGAGCCAAAGGTTAACAAAAACACCAAATGTCATATTTCTTTTTTTCAATGAAATTGATGATGCCTACGGAACTTTCTACAAAACGTTCGACGGTATTTACATTCCACCGTAGGGTCAGTGGTAACACCGCTGACTGCATGAAAAACAAAACCACAGCAACGGAAAACATCAGCCGGCCTCCGAGTCTCCGTAACACCAGCGATAATGCGAACAGTCGCACCTGCCTTCGCCGCGTCCTCCCGCCCGCACGCCCTTTCGCTCCGGGGATCACCAGACGCTGTCTGTGCCCACGAGGCTTTTCTTTCCTTGGCTGGATTCCTTCGTCTTCTTCGCCTAGCCCCTCAGACCCCCTCCCCTCCGACAGCTGTCAGTCTGTTCTCTGTGTCTGTGAGTGCGTTTCTGTTTTGTTCGTTAGTCAATTTTGTTCGTTAGGTTCCATAAACAAGCGAAACGGAGATGGAAGGAGACTCGACTTGGGGCGATGAGCACACACTACAATACACAGACAACGTGTTACCGAATGGCACACCTGAAACCTATGCGACTGTACTAGCCAGTGTCGCCCCAATCAATTCAGTCAAAATTAAGGGGAAAAGTCTGGGCCCGAAGGCGGCACTGTCATCCGGACGGTCGTTTTTACTCATCACAGCGCGGAGCAGGGCTGTCACGTGGAACGAAAGCCTATTCTAAATCCAGCCGTCTGTTTGGCCCTTCTGAGTTTCTTGTGCAGCACGAGGAGTAAAAAAATTATTGTTAATATGTTGGCTCCGTTGGTAAAGATCTTTGCAGACAAATGACAGTTTTAAGTTTCGTGCCTCAAATATTCATTCCAATACTTGCTCTGTCTTTCCTTTTTAAATCAAACTCATGGAAGCAAAGTCAATATTTTGGAAATCCATTATATAAGTTTGAACATTAATATGAGTTCTGTGCAAACTCAGCCCAAAACTGTAAAAAGGAAGGTACACCTTATTGGTTTTGTGGTGACAGTGTGAAAACATTTTGGTGCAGCACATGGTGTGGTAGAAACAACACCCTCACCAAATTAAGAAATCAGCCCTGGCTGGTGTAGCTCAGTGGATTGAGCGCGGGCCTGCGAACCAGAGGATCGCGGTTCGATTCCCAGTTAGGGCACATGCCTGGGTTGCGGGCCAGTTCCCGGCGGGGGACACACAAGAGGCAACCGTACATTGATGTTTCTCTCCCTCTCCTTCTCTCCTACCCTTCCCCTCTAAAAGATAAATAAATAATAAATTTAAAAAAGTCTTTAAAAAAAATTTATAATATTAAAAAAAAAAAAGAAATCAGCGGGAGAGCTGAGTTGATCGTGTTTCACAACCAAGCAATTCCTTGTGTAGTGGCTGATCGTGACTGTGCCGACCACAAACAGAATTAAACTCAGGCAAAATTTACAAATGCACTCATAAATACACAGTTTTTATTTAAACTGTGTATTTTTTTAAATGCAGTTAAAAAAAAAGGTACTACAAAATGTTGCAAATGGGTTGTCTTGAGTATAAAAACAACTAATTCAGGATGAAAACCCGCGGGCTCAACTCTCTCTCATTGTCAGGGAATGTTAAGGGAACTTTCCACAGCTTTGGCGCTGCAGACCACTTTCACCGCCTGCGTGTGCAACCTGCACCCTTCGTTCTGTGAGGGCGGGTGGAAGAGGTCACCGAGGAGGCCTGACCCCCAGGAACCAGCTGGCTGACAGCAAGCACTTTGCATCTCCAGGTGCCGCTACGAGGCTTCACCTTTAGGGTTGGAAATTCCAAACAAATATTTCCCATTCCCCCCTCCTGCCACAATAGTGTTATCATTAACAGGCAATTCTTACCTGTTAATGCGTTAATCTAAAAGACAATGCTATCATTTTGATTTAGTCAGTCAATTATCACATAAAAATTGGATATTACTCAAGCGATGACAAGCCATTGGAAATTTCATCATTCAGGGAAAAAGGTAAGACTTGATCTAATTTAGGTTTTGCTAGTATTAAAAATGATGAGGATTAGAAATATCAGTAGAAGTGTGTGAAAGTTACTAGAGGAACCTAAAAACAGCCAATATTCTTTTTTAAGGCCTCTGCAGGCTTGTTTCCATATTTTTATATTGGGAACTTTTAAGCTAATGTTGATTTTTTGGAACTCAGCTATGTGTGTAATGCAAGCCACCAACCGAGCTTCCACTCTGGGGACACATGACACTGTCCCCAACACTGACGGAGGAAGATGGGTCGTTGACAGCTCCCATCATGGAGAAAGACAGACAAGCACATGGGCACCCCCAATACAGCATTTTAAATTGTTAGAGGGAGCCCATCGTGAAGCAACTCAAAAAGAGCAATCACCGCTTGTAAGGGTTGGGAAGGTGGGCGTTCAAGGAAGGCTCCCTGTAGGAGGCAGCCTCTCATCTGAGTCCCGAATGAGGAGTACTGCATAGCAGATGCATAAAAGAGGGCAATGGCACTTCGTAGCAGCTATAGACTAACACCTTAAAAGCACGTGAGCCTGTTTCTACTCCAGTCCTGTGAGTAGAAACGGTCACATCTGCGGTCTGTTTCAGAAACTGAGGTCCCAGTCAGGCTGCAGTCACTGAGCTGTGAGAAGATTCCAACGGACTCGGCAGCAGCTCTGTAAATGCCAAGGTCACATACAAAGCCTGTCTTGGTCATCCCCCAAATTCTGTTCCTGCAGATTCTTCCTAAAGAACAACCGAGACAGAGAGGAACGGCACCTTCCAGTTAGAAAGCCAGGTGGGCTTGAATGCGTAGCCGCCTACGGATGGGCATCTGGGCTTTGGCTCTGATCTGCTGTCACAGAGGTATCGCTTTTTCACAATAGAAACATACGGCTATAAAAATGAGGTGAAAGAAAAACCTGTGGGGGTGATTAACGTGTTCGTTGCTGTGATGACACACACATCCACACGTATGTCCATGTATAAAATAGAAAACGCACTTGTTTTTCATTTGAGATTAAGACACTCCAAGATTTCCAGGAATGTAATTTTTTATGTACTTGATTCAATTTGTGTTTCTTGGCCATGCTATTAAAATATGATAATTTATTTTGTATGAATCTATCAGTTTCCCTTCATCTGAACTCCTTTGCCCTCACCACCGACTGACTCCTTTTAATGTCTTGACATAAAACGGGCTCAGCCACACAGAGATGCTTTAAATTAAAACTCCAGTTGTAAAACAGAATGCTGGCGATCCTTTGGCATCTAAAAAATGAGTCTATAAAGAGGAACGAGAAAAAACCAAGAACGGTATCATGTTGCCTGTCAGGAAAAAACCCCCCAAACAAATTATCTATCATTTTAACAGCATCCAAGGGAAGAATGTTACAAGTTTTAGTTTACTGTAAAAATGATAAGCATTAACATTTTTGATCAGAAAGAAACCAGCAATTGTGGGGGGAGGGGGCAGAGATCAGTTGAGAAGAAAGAGCTCGGCCTTGCCCAGACCTCCCCCACCCCCACCCCCCCCCCCGCCCCGGCAGTTTCAGCAGAGTGCTTGCAAGGCAGGACACTGAAGAAAAGGGGAATATTTTTGAGATTGATGGAAAACATCCAGAGCATCAAGAACTTTCTCTCTCTCTCTCATGCTTTCTCTTTCTTTTGTTTTTAGTAACAATACTAGCAATTCAGAAAGTATTCTGTAAAGAGGCATAATGGCTTACTTTATTCCAAAGTTTTAGCTTATTTGCCTGAATTGTTTGTCTTAATCAGTTTCGATTATTTCAACTATTACATCAAGGCAGGGGTAAATGATTGATTAGTTAAACAAAATTGTAAGTATTTTCAATGTAGATATTTGCATATTTTCCCGCTAAAGTGTAAAATATTCAGAGGCGAGCACTTTCTATCCATATTAAAGCAGGACAGATAATGTCTAGCAATTAGAAGCTGTAACACAATGTGTTTAAAACATTAACAATGAATACCCAAATTTCATTAAAATTTTATTAAGCATTTTCTAAAATATTAACATGAAAGTGCCAAAAAGTGATATATCACTCTCTTCTCATTTTAGTTAATATATATGAATACTGTGCATCTATGAAGTCACTGAAACAATTTGACAGAAACAAATTTAAGAGAATAGCTATAGTTACCTATTCATTCCCAGATGTGGTAATGCGTTATGGCAGCCCTAGGAAACTAATACCATATATACGCTGAAGAATAATCGTTGATTATCTAAAATTCAAATTTAGTTGGGCACCCTGTCGTTCTATTGACTAGCAACTCTGCTTTGGAGGAGTTGTCTCGTTTAATTCTCTCTACAACTGTGAGAACTAGGTCTTACTTGAACTCCAGGGTGTTTTAAAACTTGCCCCACAACTAAACTGTCAGTAAGCAACCGAGTCGGAACTCAAAACTGGGACTCTCGGACTCACAGTCTTTAGCTCTCAGTGCGCATGCGGACTGCACTCTCCCGAGCCCGGGGACAAAAGCCCCCAGAGAATGCGGAGGGGAAACGTACAGACCCCACTGCCCGCGGCGAGGGAGGGGGGAGGGGGGCGGGGGGCGGGGAACCACTTTGTGAGCGGTATCTAAGCCCTAGGCTGTGCACCTGACACCAACCTGACCCTGACCCTGACCCTGACCCATGCGCAGGGCAGACAGAGCCCAGCGAGGCGACTGCTGGAGCTGGAAGCAGCCGCCGTCTGCGGCCCGCCCACCTTGGGGTACAGCGGCAGGAAGAGCGTGTCGTAAAGCAAACGGAGGGGCGCGAGCGTGACAATTCCGGAGAATGTCCGCGGGACTTGTGTGGGCAGAACGGAGCAGACGATGCCCATGGGAAGGCGGCTGTGTCACCGTCGTTTGCTCTGGTCGTGTTTCCGGTGTCTGCACTCCCAGCCAGGTCTGGGGTACCCTCTCCAACCCCGAGTCCCGGAGACCGGCGTCGCAGGCCTGGTTTAGTCCCGCTGGGCCGGGGCTCTTCCCTGTCCCACGTATGGAGAGGACTGAGCTAGAACGTCCCCGAAGTCCATTCCGAGGCTACCGTGCTGATCTACAGGGAGGTAAATGCTCCTGAAAACAGCCTAAACAGTGAAAAATGGCCCCTCCGGCTTTTAATGAACCGGCCGTTAGCGCTGCCGGAGGAGATGCCCAGGTTCAGATGCAGCAGAAATTTTCCCCTTGACTTAATGCTGAGCTTTAAGGCAATTTTTCAACTGTTTTCAGCCTCCAAAATAAGTTGATGTTCAGCAGTTTTGGAGATACCTAGGCAGTAAGCAATCAGATTGCTTTTAAATCTATAACTGAAAAACGACTCCGAGAAATCCAAACTGACTTCAGTAACTTCTTAGGGAGAGTGATTCAGCTATTAGGGTAAAACCAACCCCCACGCAGTACAGCAAAACTGAGCGAGTTGTTTCCAGAGAGCAGGCAGGAGGTAGGACTAGAGTTCAAGTTAACTCTGCACCCAAACGTGTTCTGGCGACTCTTGTCCTGCACACCTGGTGTCCCCTTGTATAACCCCCGTCTCCCGTCTCTCGTCCAACCTGCATCGGCGAGTGTGACTTTTATCTCCTGTACCACCTGCCTTCCCAAAGCGGTGCGGGGAACCTGGTCGTTATCTTTGGAACACAATTATAACGACGTTTGTGTGGATTTGACACCGGGGAGGGGGACATTTTCTTTTTCAGTGTGTCAGCCTGGCATGAGGTGTCTGTGAAGGAGACGGACGCCACCCGCCACCTCCAAGGGAGGCACGGAAACGAGGACGGGCTGAGTGCTGCAGGACACCCGACCGAAGGGACCAAAGGGACCAGTGGAGTGAGTCATCGGGCCGACTGCCCGCACCGGCGGGGTGGTCGCTGTGCGCTCTCCGAACCGTTTCACTTTCCACCTGGACACCCAAAGTGCCCGCAGCTTCTCGGCCCCTTGTACCAGAGGGACGCCTGCTTCGGCCATGCAGTGCGGCATAAGACGGACTCGTCTAGGCCTCCCTCCTAAACGGGTCCACAACGTCGTGCACACGCTCCTGTTCTCACACCAGCGCCCACGCGACTGAGAGGCGGCAAAGCTGCGGGATGGGAGGGGCCCTGTCACTGTCACCCGGAGGAAAGGGACAGAGGAGGGGTGCCCAGCCACGCAGATCCACCTCAACGCGGCCTGGCGCGAGCTCGACCTTTGTCCTGCTACGGCGTGCCAGTCAGGGTTGGGCATCGCGCGTGGGCTTTTGACTTGACAGACAGATTCTGAGGTTCCGTGAGGCCGTGGCACACTTCCAAGGGGTTTAGGCAACGACCGGAAGACGAAGAACGTTACGGAAGTCAGCTCCGCACGTCTGTGTTTCCTGCTTTACCCTCTCTCCTTCTTCGAAGTTGGCGTGCTCTCTGCGGACTTTCCGCGTGGGTCCACACGCCCACCCCGTTGTTGGTTTCCAACCCTCGCCACTTTGCAAGTACCAGTTTGGGATTAATATTGATTTCGAGTAGTTCTTTTCATTTTATTGGTTATTGGCTGGAATTTTGTTCTCCATTCTCTATTCAAAAAGTAGACAAGAAAATTGGTTTCTCTGACTTAAACAATTTTACTTGACTATTGCTACCACGCACTTTGCAAATGGTTCTTTGAATTTATTTTCCAAATTTAAAGAAAAGATTCTCAAAGCCCTTCACACAGTTTGACAATTCTCTCAAAATATTTTTCTAGTTGTGTAAGTCTGATGATGGCTTTAAATTTCACATGCAAAATACCTGATCCGTTCATTCTTTGTTCGATAATATTTATGAATCCTGTCACAAGTGCCTTTGATGAGTAGGAACTGAGCGATGAAGAAGATACTCTTTAATTGCTCCACGATCTTAAAATGTGTGATTAAAGTGAGGAATTTATGGCGACAGAACTTCCGCCCCGTGAGACCGATAGACGGTGATGGAGGGGGAGAAGGAGAATGCGGAAAGTCCCAGGATCCGGAGCACCGAGGATTACCAGCAGCAGTCACAGCTTAGCTCCGGCAGAACCGCGGGGAGGCAGGTGCCACCGGAATCCCTCGCTGGCGCCCATCTCGTACCTGCTTCCTTTGGACTCCTTCCTCTGGCGCCTGGTTGGGTGCCGGCACTGGGGGGCTTTAAGCTTTTTCTTCCCTGGTGCCTCCTGAACTGGCACAGGCTCTCTGGCAAATGGCCTTCTACCACTGGCACCGGACGGTCTTACTGGTGGGTGTCTCCTGCAACCGCACAGAAACTTCGTTTCCCAGTTTGGCCCTTTTTCCTCCCCTTCCTTCAGTCCGAGCTGGCCCCGTCAGCACCTGCTGACCTGCTTCCCTCCCCCTCGCACGGCCACACCCTTAACCACTGAGCCCTCTCAGGACAACGAGGTTCTGGTCAGCATTCAACGATCTTGGGAACAAAGCCCAGGGTCTGTCCTCCTCAGGGACAGAATTTCAATCACACGAGAGACACCATCGGGACCTCGGGTATATTTCGGCTCCCAACCCAGAAACGTGGAACAACCCCACTGAGCACATCCCTGGGACACCAGACGACGTGACACCTGACATCACAGCCGGGGCATCAGCAGCCCCTGCCCCCTGGCACTGACTGCTCAGTGGAGACCATGACCCCCACCATGACCCGAACTCCTTCAGCCACCGTGAGGAACGAGCCCTTCCCTATGCAGCTCATCCCTAGAAGTCATCAGGGATCAAGGTCACGGAGCATGAGCTCAACTGGGACTTCCAGCACGGTGCTATTTCCTCTCCAATGAACCTTCTCTTTCCCGGCTGCGAACTGCTACTCACATTTGATGGGGCTTTGCTGTGCCCAGGCCAGTGACCCCCGACGGTTCGGTGACACTCCCGGTCCAGTTCTCACTGGGATCCAGTCACAGTCCGCCCACGCCTGCTGCCCGCCACCGTTCAGTCCTCCCGGCGGGGACGAGCTCCGGTCTCCGCGGGTGGACTCCCCGGTGGGAGTGCTCCCCCGCCCCCCACACCCTTACCTTCGCCGCATCTCCGAAAGCACCCCCTGCACTACGGTACCTTCATCCGAGCTCTTTGATCTATGGGTTATTTATAAACATGCTCGATTGTCAAATATCTGAGGGCTTCTGTAGTCTCCTTGAAAAACTTTTTAGTTCCTTTGGAGTTCTGTTTTTTAGATATCATTTTAATTTAGCAGTTTTCTTTGGGGCTATAACTTTGCATTTTAAGTGGTTGTCCATGGCATTTAAATCATATGCATAAAATACAAGAACCAAGCAGTAAAACAGGATGATTGACCGCCCTCCCTGTCCTCCGCGCTGAAGTTGTCCTGTGAATTACACTGACATACAGTGTAAATCCATGAGGCGATCTTATTCTTTTGTTTTCAGCTGTGTATGTTAAAGAGATGGGGAAGAAAGCCGTCCGCGTTTCATTTCCAGGACTCCGTGTTCCTTCCGAGAACTGCGGTGCCCTCCGGCCCCACGCTCTTTGGCCTGAGAGATTCCTCTAGCGTTTCAGATACCGCAGGTCTGCAGACAGCAAGGCCCTGGGTTCCCACTTACCTGTCCAATCTTATTCTGCCTTTATTATGTAAAAATATTGACACCTTTCTTCCTCTTCGAGAGGATTTTTAAAATTCTGTTACTTGAGACGTGGGGTTTCGGTCTCTCCTCACCTGACCCCACAGCTTCCGGCGGCTTTCCGTGGAACGGTTCATCGTGCTGAGCCCTTCAGGCGTGGACTCTGGTTTCCGCCACCAGGACCGATCGCATCATTCCTGGCTTTGAGTGTAGCTTCCTGGGGGTCCACTCAACATCTTGAATTGTTTAATTTATGTATTTTACTGATTTGAGAACATCGGTTTTCAAAAATGTTTTTCTTACCCATTCTTACCTCCTTTCTTTCTAAGACTACAATTATACATATGCTATCATTTTGATATTGTTCTGCACAGCGAGGCTTCTAAAAACATCATATTTGTTCTCACTTTCCAATTGGATAATTTCTGTTGATCTATATGTAGAGTCACTGGTTTATCCTTTCATTTTCAATATGTTGGTAACCCTATGCAAAGAGTATGCTTTTCTTCTGTTCTTAAATTTCAGATATTTCATTTCTAGGAATCCCATTTCGTTCCTTTTATAGTTTTCACTTTCTGCTAATATTTATTAGTTACTCGTCATTTTCACATTTTTTATTTTTCTTAAGCACAGTTATAATAGCTGCTTTCAAACACCATTTGCAATCCCATCATGAGTCACTTTAAGGTTGAGCTTTATTTCTTATCTCTTTTGTATGGGTCGTGTTTTCTTCCATAAAATATATCTAATAATTTGGACGACTTAAAATTGTATTCTGGACTTTGCTAACCCTATACTGCAGAGAATTTCTTTCCTCTTAATATTATTTTTGTGTTTGTTTTTGTTTTGTTTTCTTCTTCAGCGGTTAACTTGACTGACCTCCAATTCCAGTGTGTCCGCACCCACAGAGCAGCAGCTGAACTGTCCACTGTGACTTTTGCCAGGTTGCTCGGAATCGCCCCGTGAGCGAGCGGTGTGAGAGTCCGCTGGCCTGAGATGCGGGCAGAGACGGCGCAGGATTCGGAGCTTCTCTCCCAGCTCGCTTCTGCAACATTTCGGCACGCTTCCCAGCTGCTGTGGCTGCCCTCTTCTTCTTTTTTTAGAGAAAGATTTGAAATGTATCTCCAAATTCTAGGTGCCCCTCCTGCCTCCAGTAGAGATTGTCCTCTGTCCAAAAGCTGTAAAAAGAGCGGCCCCTCTTTCCAAGTTTGATGTCCCTCTAGTCTTGCTTTTGGTCACTCCCAGTGCCTTTAGTCACCTGCTACTTTGTATTGAGAGTGTGTCGTTACATGCAGGGTAATGAACCCACCAGAAGACTCCATCATTATGAGATGCAAAACCTATTTATGTTCGACAACAAATGTTTTTGCTCTCTTATGAACTATGTGTTCATACAATGCCCACTTTTTTAAATCTGCTAATTGGTTCTCTGTTCCATTTCAGGAGCTAATTACCTACCTGTGAGGCAGTCCTGAATGCATTAATCTCAGTTTTTCTTTTTACTTGTTTCAGGATTTCGAGTCACTGGCACTTAAAAAATATGGTAAGTAAATTAATGCATAGGGAATTCAACAGTACAGCTTTTTAAGTTAAAGATATCTTAGAAGGCTCCGTGGGAAGCTTTACAGTTAGGGGACGCCTCTGATCCTCCCAGTAACACGCGACACAGGTTACTGTTGAACTGCGGTTCCGGCTTTCTAGCCGAGTGTTACGGCACCACTGCACCCTGATGGAAGTGATGGTGTGGCGGGAAGTTGAAATTGAGACTTTAAATGCTTGCTTTGGCAGCACGTATACTAAAATCGGAACGACACAAAAATTAGCGTGGCCCCTGTGCAAAGATGACATGCAAATCCATGAAGCATGCCATATTTTTAAAGTATATGGAAATAAATGAAAAGGAACACATAACAACCCAAAATCTACAGGACACAGTGAAGGCAGTCCTGAGAGGGAAGTTCATAGCAATACAGGCCTACCTAAAGAAGACAGAAAAGTCTCAGATAAACAACCTAAGCCTGCATCTAAAAGAACTATGGGAACAACAACAAACAAAGCCCATAGGATTAGGAGGAAGGAAATAATCAAGATCAGAGCAGAGTCAAATGACAGAGAGACCAAAGAAACAATTCAAAGAATCAATGAATCCAGGAGATGGTTCTTTAAAAAGATGAACAAAATTGATAAACCTTTAACCAGACTCTTCAAGAAAAAAGCAGAGGACCCAAATAAATAAAATCAGACATAAAGAGGAAGAGTAACAACTGATACCAGAGAAATAGAAAGGATTATAAGAAATTACGATGAACAACTGTAGGCCAAAAAATTGGACAACCTAGGTGAAAGGGACAAGTTTCTGGAAACATAAATCTCCCAAAACTGAGTCAAAAAGAAGCAGAAAGCATGAGCAGACTGGTAACAACTAGCAAAATTGAAGCAGTGATCAAGAACCTCCCGGCCCACAATAGCCCTGGACCGGATGGCTCCACAGGTGAATTCTACCAAACATTCACAGAAGAGCCAACACCTGTCCTTCTCAAACTATTCCAAAAATTTCAAGACGAGGAAAGACTCCCAAACTCTTTTTATGAGGCCAGTATTATCCAAATTCCCAAACCAGGTAAAGACACGACAAAAAAAGAGAAAGTTACAGGCCATCTCTCTGATGAACACAGATACTAAAATCCTCGGGAAAGGACTGGCAATCCGGATCCAGCAGCACACCAAACAGATCACACACCACGATCTAGTGGGATTTAACCCAGTGATGCAAGGATGGTATAACATTTGCAAATTAATAAACATAACGTATCACATAAACAAAATGAAAAACAAAAATGCCATGATGATATCAATAGATGCTGAAAAGCACTTGATAAAGTCAAGCACCCATTTATGAAAAAAAACCCTCAGCAAAGTGGGAATAGAGGGCGCACACCTCAACATAATAAAGGCTGTAAACGAGACAACTTCATACTCAACGGGCAAAAATTAAAAGCTTTTCCTTTAAGGTCAGGAACCAAACAAGGGTGTCTGCCTTCACTGCTCTTATTCAACATGGTACTGAAAGTTCCAGCAAAAGTGATTAGATGAGAAAAAGACATAAAAGGTAACCAAATTGGAAAGGAGGAAGTAAAGCTATATTATTTGCAGACGACCTGATAGTGTACATAGAAAACCTTATAGTCTCCACCAAAAAACTACTTGACCTAATAAGTGAATTCAGCAAAGTAGCAGGTTACAAAGTCAACATTCAGAAATCAATGGCATTCTTGTAATAATGAATTATCAGAAAAAGAAACTAAGAAAAAAAATCCCATTTACTATATCAAGAAGAAAAATAAAGTACCTAGGAATAAATTTAACCGAAGATGTAAAAGATCTGTACTTAGAAAAGATCTGTACTTAGAAAAGATCTGTACTTAGAAAACTATAGAATGGTGAAGAAAGAAATTGAGGAAGATGCAAATAAATGGAAGCATATACCATGTTCATGGACTGGAAGAATTAACATCATTAAAATGTCTACACTATCTAAAGCAATCTATAGATTCGATGCAATTCCTATTAAAATACCAATGGCCTATTTCGTAGATCTAGAACAAATGTTCCAAAAATTTATATGGGACTGAAAAAGACCCTGAATAGCCTCAGCAGTCTTGAGAAGGAAGAACAAAGTTGGAGGGACCACAATACCTGATATTAAATTATGCTACAGGCCGCCGTAATCAAAACAGTCTGGTACTGGCATAAGAACTGACACAGAGATCAAAGGAACTGAATAGAAAGCCCAGAAATAAACCCATGTCTAAATGGTCAATTAACATTTGGCAACTCGGGGATGAGCATACAATGGAGTAAAAGCAGTCTCTTCAATAAACCATGTTGGGAGAACTGGACTGGTACATGCAAAAAAAATGAAACTAGACCACCAACTCACAGCATACACCAGAGGAGACTCAAAATGGATAAAGGACTTGAATATAAGTCATGACACCATAAAAGTCCTAGCAGAAAACATAGCCAATAAAATTTCAGACATCCCATGAAGCAACATTTTTGCCAATATATCTATCGCTTAGGGCAAGGGAAATAAAGGAAAAAAATAAACAGGACTACATGAAATTAAAAGGTTTCTGCATGGCTAAAGAAACCATTATTAACATGAAAAGGGAACCAACTGTACGGGAGAACGTATTTGCCAATGATACATCAGACAAAGGTTTAATTTCCAAAATATATAAAGAACCCATATGACTCAACACCAGGAGGACAAACAATTCAGTTAAAAAATGGACAAAGGACTTCAACAACACTTCTCCAAGGAGGACAGAGGGCCCAGAGACATATGAAAGGATGCTCAGCATCACTAGCCATCAGAGAGATGCAAATTAAAACCACAATGAGATATCACCGCACACCTGTCAGAATGGCCATCATTAATAAATAAACATCAAGTACTGGCAAGGAATGGAGAAAAGGGAGCCCTAGTGCACGGCTGGTGGGAATGCAGACTGGTGCAACCACTGTGGAAAACAGTACGGGATTTCCTCAAAAAATTAAAAATGGAACTGCCTCATGACTCAGCAATTCCACTGCTGGGAATATATCCTAAAAATCCCAAAACACCAATTCAAAAGAACCCATGGGTCTCAATGTGCACAGCAGCACAATTCACAATAGCCAAGTGCTGGGAACAGCCTAAGTGCCCATCAGTAGATGAGCAGATTAAAAAACTGTGGTACATTTACACGATGGAATACTACGCAGCAAAAAGAAAGAAGGAGCTCCTACCTTTTGCGACAGACAGCATGGATGGAACGGGAGAGCATTATGCTAAGTGAAATAAGCCAGTCAGCAAAAGACAAATACCATATGACCTCACTTAAAACTGGAACCTAATGAACAAAATAAACTAATGAGAAAAACAGAACCAGAGACATGGAAACATGGAACAGACTAACAGCTGTAGGAGGGGAGGAGGAAGGAGGCGAGGTGGACGGAAGGGGAAGGTACTAGTCAGAGAACATGTACGAATGACCCGTGGGCATGGCCAACGGAGCGGGATGGACTGAGGGTGAGAGGGGTGGGCTGGGTAGAGGGGGAAAGGGGAAAAATTGGGACAACTGTAACAAACAATAAAACAATAAAGCAGAAAAAAGAAATTGAAGCTTTGACTCCCTGTTTGGCTATGAACACACAGCTTAGCATTTTTCTTACTTGTGTTTGCATCTCATTTTCTGATTTCTTAGAGTGGGGATCTTGGAGGGAAAAAAATCAAATTAATGTCCACAGTAACAAGTCTACAATATGAAACCAAATATGCACTTAGCAACAATTCACCAGTCCTTTCTCCTAGATTTGTTTTCATAATTATGTTTTCATCATTTCTAATGCGCTGTCAATTACATATGCAAATGAAGTGGAGTAGACATTAAAGAATTTCTATATCAGTGTCATAACAACAGTATGATTTTATGAGGCAGATGCAATTCATGCAAACTGTTAAGAAGGGCCCTATATCTGGGGCTGTTTTTTATTTTTATCAACGATGTAGTCTGCTTGCAACTGAAATGTATAAATAGAATGTCAAATCTTACGGAGAGTTTGGAAACTGCCCAATTTTGTAATTTATAGGGACACACAGCTGCTATACACCCTGAACTGTGGTGTTCTGGTTACATGTCAGACGCTGAGTACTGAATACTTTTGTTCTATATATTCCTAATATGCCATCCTCTAATCTGTGGACTTCTGGGACTATAACTTTTTCTTAAGTGTTATTTTTTACTTTTAGAGTGGGGGGAGGGAGGGAAAGAGAGAGGGGGAGAACCATTAATGTATGAGAGATACATTGGGGTCCTGGCCCACACCCAGGTATGTGCCCTGGCTGGGAATTGAACCGGTGACCTTTTGGTTTGCAAGCCAGTGCTCAGTCCACTGAGCCACAACCAGGTAGGGCAAGGTCTGTAACTTTTCTGCTTCTTCCTTTCAGCCTCTGGCTAGCCTTCCGCATTGTCCAAGTTACTTGCCTGTCACCTCTCTCCCACACCTCGACGGCCCTTTCTCTGCTCGTGTTAGACCTGCTGGAAAGACCCATAAAACTCAGTCTGTTTACTTCATTTTATAGGTAAGGAAATAAGACATCTTGTGAATGGACTATGCTAAGATCCAAGGGCCAGTGTGGGACTTGATTCCATCTGTCTCACCTTGTAATTCAGGATACTTATATGGAACAGATTTGTGACTTAGTTTTATTAGATGTGATTACAAAAAAGTATACTGTAGCTGCTAAGATTATCACATCCTCAAAGAGCTCAGAATATGACTGAAAAACCAGGACAGAAAAATAACTATAATAAGTTGTTGGCTATATTTTGTAACATAATGGTTTCTCCCTATGTGTTAAGGGAAACGTTAAATTTAATCTTTCCTACCTATAACACGGAACTTGACAAATGTGTAAACTTGACTTTCTTTTTGTCTAAAAGTAGGGAATTTTAGTGTTATGCTAAAAAATCAGATGACTTTTGGAGGTTAGCTTATTTTTGAGTGCCATGTAGAAAAGGTAACACTTTGCTGTTAGAAGGGGAAGGTTAATGTAGTGTCTAACCAGAACGAAAGAGTGATTGGTGTTTATAAAAGTCTGTCAAAAGATCAGAGCAACACTGTGGAATTAAGCATCAAATAGTGTGTGCGCAGCTGTGCAGGAGGGAATTATAGACACCATAAGCGTTTTTGTGCTTGGGTAGTAATTACATTTTTAACAACTTTATTTGGATATCTTTGACATATAAAAATGTATATATTTAAAGCATACAACTTGATACTTTGATATACATGTATATATTGTGAAAGTAGCACCACAACCAAGTCAAACGATATATCCAATGCCTCTACATAATTACCCTGCGTGTGCGTGTGTGCGTGTGTGCGTGCATGTTCCGAGCAGCTGCGATTTAAGATCAATCCTCTTAAACAAATTCCCAGGGTACAGTAACGTTGACTATTGTCACCATGATGCACATCAGATCTCCAGAACTCACTCACCTGCATGACTCAAATTTCGCACCCTCTGGTCAGCATCTCAGTCCCTGCGCCAGGCCCTCCGCCGCCTCTGGCCACCGCCGTTCCTCTCCTTGCTGTTATGAGTCCGACCACTTCGGGTTTCACACGTGAGTAAGCTCTTGCAGTGTTTACCCGTCTGTGCTTGGCCTGTGTCACTCAGCCCGGTGTCCTGCAGGCTCATCCATGTTTTTGCAATGGCAGGACGGTGTCCCTTTTTAAGGGTAAATAATACTCACGTATGGACAGACAGACAGAGCACCTTTTCCCTGTCCACGCATCCTTTTGGACACGTAGGCTGTTCACTGTGGATAGCACCGCAGTCCCACGGCAGCGCAGGCGCCGCTTCGAGGTGCGTGTTTCGTCTCCTCTGGAGACACACCCGATCCAGGACTACCAGATTGCATGGCGCTTCTCCTTCGACGTTTCGGAGGACGTTCCGCATTGTTTTCCGCAGTGGCTCCACCAATTCGTGGCCCCCCACACAGTGCGCAGGAGCTCCCCTTTCTCCGCATTCGTGCCCAGACTTGCTGTCATTCATCTTTTGATGGCAGCCGCTCTAACAGCTGAGACGCGAAACTCTCAGGCGGTGCGGAGCTGCATTTCCCCGATGACCAGTGACGTGGGGACCTTGTCCTGTGTTCGTTGCACATTTGTAGATACTCTTTTGAGAAATGTCTACTCCGGCCCTTTGCTCAGTTTAACGGGGTCTTTTTGGTGGTCTGTTTTACTATTGAGTTGTAGGAATCCCTTCCTTCCCAATCGTCACGCATGTTACTTTCTTTTCTTGTTATATCGCACCACTAGATCGCCCACCACGGTGTGGGGCAGGAGTGGGGAGGGGTGCTCTCGCCTGGTTCCCGACCTTCGTGGGAGAGCTCCCTGTCCCTCACCAGTCAGGTGGTACCAGCTAGGGCAGGGTTTTTAACCTGTACTTTCAAGTCGAGAAAGTTCTCCTCTAACGCGGTTAGGTTTTGAGACTAACTAAGAATGTTTTAACTTGAACTTTGGGGGAACTGTGGGGTAGGGTTGGTTAAAAAAGACATAACGGTTCTGGTCTGGAATATACTAACTTTATCATGGCTGCGGTGTAAGTACTGTGCCATGGTGCTGGGCCATTAATTTGGAATTCAACAGGCAGACTGGGGATGCGAATAGAAATAAGGCTTGTCTTGGTGACAATGAAAAACGAACGAACTACTACGCTCCCAGTACTGCCTAGAAAAAACCTTGGCCAAAAAGGGCCTGCCTACTTGGAAGGTTAAAGTTCACAGAATCTTTAAAGCCTACCCCTCCAGACAAGTCTAAAGAGATTTCAACAGACTATTTCTTCATCCCTATGCAAAAGCCCACAAGTGAACAAAACATTTCCCCAAGTCATCTTTTACAGTAAATGGAAAATAAACATAACTTATGATTCACAAAAATGTTCACTTTCTTAAAATATTAGTGCTTTTTCTTTTTTTGCCAGAGAAATAGGGCCTGGGAATAGCGAGTCCGGAAAACGGGCAATTTGCTTTGAACAGGGACATTACCTTCCGACCATTGTCTTGTAAATGAGGACTTGTTTCATAAATAGTGTCCTAATTGTCAAAAATGAAAAGGCAGCAAGGAGACACGAGGCAAGGTGAGCAGACCATAACGTAAACAACAGAGTAAGAGACACATTAGAATCATTTTAAAACAGCTAATCAACTTGATAATTAGAAGCCCTGGCTACTAAATCAAAAAGTCAAAGAAATAAATAAGAAGCCATTGAACAAAGCAATTAGATATTTTGTGAAGTATAATAAGTTATTTGTAATGTGCTTCTCTGCATGAAGGCAATCATTTTTTTTCTTGTTCCCGATAACCAACGCTGGAACAATAAAAGGAGGGCTCTCCTGAGGATGCTGACTGGGGTGTAGAGCGGGAGAAGAAAGGAGAAAGCGAAACGGATTAGATAATTGGTCTCTGTCTGTTTGTGCAAGCGAGGAGAGTGAGCGTGCGCCCGAGTGGAAGGTTGCCCAGAGAGAAGATTCTACGAAACAAAGAAATCTCAAAAGACGGTAGGGACTTTGGAGGATACATCAGATTAAAACAACAACGACAACAACAGGCTTTAATTCAAACTAGGGAATGAAGTTGTTATTTCTCAGATCTCAGCGAGGCCTGAATTACAGCTGAATTTGCCCTTTTCGGGGAAAGAACATTTGGTGGGGCCACTGCTCCAGCCCAAACACAGATCAGCAGGCCGAGCTCTGGCCTTAATCTGCTGCCACCGGGGCTGCGGCCACAGGTACGCTACGGATGCTCGTCTCCCTGCACGCATTGTTTCATTCCTCCTTAGGCTTCTGTCCTGATGTGGTTTCGGTGAGTGAGAAACAAGAGCGTTCTCCAACATCGCAGTCACTGAACTCACTCTGACGTCGTGTTTAGTGTGTCTACTAAGGCCAAAGGACGTAAGCACACTTCCTGAATTGAAAGAATAATAGCACTTCCTAAAACAGGGCAGGACTTCAAATTACCAGCCAAGAGTAATTTATGTCCATGAAAGTTACCAAAGGAGTGAGGGCGGAAATTACAGAGGGGAACGTGGGAGAGGCGGCAGACACCGTGAGAGACCGGTGGTCAGGGAGGTGTCCCCCGCCCCCCCCCCCCACCCCAGGTAACGGCCAGCTGGGGAGGCCAGTGAGAGGAGAGGTGGGTTACTATGCGGATCGCGCACAACTTGGAGAAGCACTGTCCTTGACAGCTGGTCAGCCTGCTCCAGCTTCCTAATGGATTCGGGTTTCCAGACATGTTGCTAAGGATTCGGTCAAGCCAGATACTGGTGCATTCGTTCATGCATTGGCTAATTCATTCATTTATTCATTCCCGTTTTTGAAACCCTATCAGTGAAAACCTACCAGAATACATATCCACATATCACACACAGAGACACGCACACAGTTCCTGCCTTCGAGGAGCGTACTCTGGTGAAGGGGAACCATGGCAACGGGTGATTCGGCGGGACGAGTACTTCCCACAGTGGTAAGCAAGGATGGGGACCACCCCGGTACCTGAGAAGCAGGGGCCGGTGTTCTAGTTCTGGGCAGCACAAGCAAAGAGCAGAGCAGACCCTACAAAATGTGTGCTGCGGGGGGCGGGGAGTGCGTCCACCAAACAGACACGCCGTAATTTTAAGGCCGACACCTGGTTTGAGTCTATGGAAGAGGGAGAGCAAAGAAAAGGGAAACGCTCTTCGAAGAGGGGCTGGTCCACATTGGGGGGGCAGTGGACATGGTGAACCGATTAAGCAGATGAAGAATTTGGTGGAAAAATGTGTGTGACCATGTAATCTTCTGTTATTTTGTTTTTGTCTTTAGCCTAGCCGAATTTTATTTAACTTTGTGCTTTTAAGCCATCAAATTAGAAATGAGAGAAAACAATGAAAATATCCAAAAATGTGATATATTTTAGGACCACCATAAATGCCTTGTACCTATTAACTTAGTTTAATCATCACTCCTCCGAGAGATCATTGTGGTCTTATTATTTTTATTTTATAAATGTGTTATCACAGGATTTGCGTCCTTCTTTGTTCTGTCCTTATTCAACGGTCACGGTCCTCCACCAGTATGCTATTGACTACAAGAATATTCGGATGAACCTAATAAATCCCCTAGGCTCTAGAAAACAACGAATATTCCTTTGGTTATTTGAGTCAATCATGCAAGAATGCAGTGGGCAATGGAACTTAGCTTTTATGGAAGATATTTGCAATGCATTAAACTCAAGGCCAAAATGCACGTATTGTAGAAGACAGATCTCACCTACGCTAGTGAAACAGATGCCCTCACACAGACCCTGGCTTCCAATCCCCGTACGTGAAGTGGCTGCATATTTCGGCCTGTTCTGGACTCTGAAAACAGCATTCCAGCCTCACCGGTGGCTTTCAGGCACTGCTCGAGCACCCCGGTTTCCCAGCGTGCCTGATGCTTCTGGGCCACGTAGACGTGATCAGACCTGTGGATCCTGTGGGAGTAAGCACATCATCAAACTGTCTGTTGTGACCCTGAGTAGGGGGATGCGGAGGAGAATGAGGCATCCCCGTGGTGGTGATGATGGCGGACGATTTGTGGGCGGGAAGGCAAACCCACGTATGGAATACACATCTATTCTCCTGAAGAAGAAGCTGCCTGCGGTAGAAAGGGGCCCGACGTGATGGACCTGTCCCCAGGAGGCCGGTTAGCACACTGGGTAGCACCTCAGGGGCTCAGCGTGGGCCCCTGCTGCCGCACTGCAGGGTCCCATTGGCCACCCCGTCCTCAGTCTGCATGCAGCAGCTCTCAGGACCCAAGCTGCGGGATGGAAGCCGCTCCTCATGGAGGAGCCCTCACGGTTCTCTGGGCCACCCGAGGGTGACCGGCAGCAGGCGACAGTCCCCAGACAGGGCGGTGCCCATTTCCAGGGACCCCGTCCGCCTTAGGCTCGGAGTCCGTGTTGGCTCATCCGTGATGACGTGCACTGTAACCCCGAGTCGGCGGTCCCGGGGCTGTCGTGGTCGTCTGCAGAGAGGCCCCAAGTGGCAAAAAGTCGAGTTCGAATTCAGTGAACCAGCAGTACATATTGAATACACCGTTTTCAAACAGAAACACGCACAGAGCAAATTTATATGTCAATCGCCTGATGAAAACACGTGACCCAGACTGGCAGAAAAATTAACTTGGCATTTCTCCTAGGAGCCCATTCCGTGCCCGAGGTGACCATAGAGAATGTAACTACTAGGAATCATGAGAATTCTCTCTCTCTCTCTCTGTAGCTACACAGTTTTTTCATGTTCGTCCACTCTTCTAACAATGGAGCTGACACTACTTTAATCAGGAGTGAGGTCTCTGTGTCCTCCTTATAACACTGGGTGGGGCCACGTGACTTGTCTGATCAGAAGAACATGGTGGGAATGGTGCTCTACCAGGTCTGCGGCTGGGTCACCAAAAGGACACAAATGTATTCCCTGTCTGTGGGCACGCACCTTTGGAGCCCTGGGGTGCCACACACCCTTGGAGCCCTGGGGTGCCACATGAGAAGTCCAGGCAGGGGGAACTGTGGGAAGCAGCCCCACAGAGTGAGAGCCGGACGCTTAAGGGCATCTGGGCCCCTGGGCAGTCCCTCAGCACCCCAGGGTGGTCGGGCGCTGCGCCCCGACCAGAGCCTGGTGGCATGCTAGAAGCTCCTTCTCAAAGGAAGGCAGCTGTCTGTCTGTCTGGGGAACGTAGTTCCCATCCCAAACCACAGGAGTTCAGGCTGTGATGACCACATCGGGCTTACTAGAGACGCTGCGGAGATTTAATAGGGAGTAAAACCCACCGAGGTAAAACCTACGGTCAATAGAACGCAGTGCACTAGATACGATTCAGAAAGGAAGGTACCACAGGGGATTCGATCTCTTCTGGATGAGCTGGGCTTATGTTTCCCCTGGAGAATTCTCTGCAGCCTTTGACCAGGCCTCGCTGAGCATATAATGGCCATAAAGTTGGGACGAATTAGCACCGTGAGTAATATCCTTTGCAATGTCTCATAGAGGAAGGTTAAGGAAATTTCATTTGCTATGAGGAGATGAAAATAAATGAGTTCAAGTCACCGTGGAAAACCAGCAGGCAGGAACAGCTAGTGATAAGATCCAGAGGAAGAAATATGAGATTTTTAAAAATAGACATTTTAATTCCTAGAATAATAAATGTGAGAACAATTTTAAAGAGGAGAACGAATGCAAAAAGCATTGAGATTTTTCAGCTTAAGTTAGGAAGGACTGGATGTCTTTATAAGACAAGTCAGTTGTTATGATGTTTATTCCTTATTTATACAATTTAATGGGCAGCAAACAAATAAATCAAAGCAAGCCTTAAACCTGAAAAGCTCTTTAACACTTTCAGGAAACAAGAGTGGAGAAGAAAAAAAGAAGTTTGAGATGGAATTGCCAGAAGCCCTTTATAGAATTAACTCCCTCACTGGTCATAAGGCTGTCGAAACATTGATTCAAGGCCCCTTCACCTTGCATTTCCCCTTTTATGGAAATGTGGGTTCTTCTTAAATTTTAATGTGTTATTACATTAATGGGACACAAACCTGATACGCCAGTGGTGGGCAGGAAGATCACGTTGGGGGCTGGAGAGAGTCTGAGGCTGGCAGAGTAGAAGTCATTTTTTATAATACAGCCTGGGGGTGGAGATGCCCATAAATGGAGTTAAAGTCACAAACACCCCGCAACTAGAAATGCTAGCCCTCCTTGTTTCAGCGGTAACCCCAAGGCGGGGGTGGGGAGGACAAGTGAGGTCACAGCTGATTGCTCACCTGCGCCCTGATTGGGAGACACGGGTGGGGACGGAGACGGCGTGCCTCACCCCTGGATGCCTGTGGGCTCTGCACCTGGCCCCACCGCGTGCACTTCCCCAATTTCCTGTACTTAGGCTACCCTGGGTATCAAGATGGTGCCCCGAGCAGGTGCTTTTCACGCTACAGCAGAAGCTCAGAAGAGCAAGCCCAAGGCGTGAGCACCCTTTAAGTCCCTGCCAGCGTCAGCTGCTAATACCCCATGGAAAGCAGACGACAGAGCCCAGCCCCAAGTCGAGAAAAGCACACTCCACCTGCCACGAGACCCGTGTAAGTGACATGCCCAGCCGTGTTCTTCCAAAGATTTTGTGACTTCCCACTTGTGTTTTCTGTGTGTGATGGCTAATTTTATGTGTCAATTCGCCTGGGCCTCGGGATGCCTGGATATTTGCTTAAACATTACGTCTGGGTGTGCCTGTGAGGGTGCTTTTGGAAGAGACCAGCATTTGAGCTGGGGGACTGAGTGAAGCAGAGGGCCCTCCGCACTGTGGGTGGCTCTTCCCTCCTGCTGAGGGCCTGAGCAGAACCCGAAGGTGCGGGAAGGAAGCCTCCCTTTCTCCGCTGACCGCTGAGCCAGGCGTCGGTGTCTGCTCCCCGCGCCCCGGCTCTCAGACCAGCAGACTGGAACTGGAAGGGACTCCGGTAGCTCTCCAGCTCTTGCACAGCGGGGGGCGGAGCATCTCAGCTTCCCGAATCTGTGAGCCAGCGGGGGGCGGAGCATCTCAGCTTCTGGAATCTGTGAGCCAGCGGGGGGGCGGAGCATCTCAGCTTCCCGAATCTGTGAGCCAGCAGCTCGGTGAGCGTGTATACAGGCAGTTGGTTCCATTTCTGTGAAGAACCCGACTCGTACACTGTACTGACCCATTCCACTTTCACTTTGCACACATTGCCAGCCTTGAACTTGTCTTTTTTTGGCCTCTAGTCTAAGGGCAGGTACCTGAGGGATCAACGTGATGACTTCTTGCTACTGTTTTCTCTGCATCTAGTGGGCACCAGCAATGCACATCACAGACACTCAAAGCTTTTAACTAAAGACACTGAGTAATACATGAGTGTTTTTCCAGTTTTCATATGAAATACTGTATGTGTATTGAGATTCGTAACATCGATTTATGACATGGAGATATCACATGTACACAATGAAAACTTTTGAAATCTTCTGATTGTAAAAGTAATGGGCATTTGTTATATGGGTTGAAAATAATGCTAATGAATGGAAAAATGTTTAAAAGTCATATAAAAAATCACGTTTAGAGTCGGTCTCTGTTAATATTTACTGACTTCCCTTCTAGGATGAAATTTATAATTTTACAAGTTACTGAACTGAGATCACCGTTTTACGTCTTCGTATGTGATAAAATATCAGATATTTTATGTCTTCTTATTTTTAATTAATACGATATGATGAATATTTTCCCGTCATTAAAAGTTTTGCCAAACATGTCCTTCCTACGTGGGTGAGTCAGCAGAGTAGCCGAGGTGTGCTAATGTGACCCTGCAGTGCTAGGGTCACGAGAGATACCCAAACAGTCTTTCTTCCCATATGGGTGCTTCCTCTAGGTCCGAGCTGTTTATCCCCCAAATGACTGCCGCTTAGTTGGTAAGCTGGAGTTAGGTATCTGCTGAGGCTGAGGACTTTCTCACAGAGATTGATGAGGTGGCGCGCTGAACACTCTCACGCAATACAGGGGCAGGATATACGGTGGACGGTATAAATTCCATTCCATTCTGCAAAAGTTAAGCTACTGCAATATTCGCTTCACGTGTTACCAGCCTCTGTGAATGAGAATGCAGAAGTCAGCATGAGACAGTTTCCTGCCCTTAGCCAGGACCAGAACCCTCTTCTGGGATGAGGCCAGGAATGCTCAAGGCAGAGAGCCCATGATGGGGCGTGGAAGTGGAGGGTCAGTCTCCATGGTGCTATCAAGGAGGGCTTCCTGAAGGAGCTGGCCTGAGATCGGCTCCTAAATAATGCATATGGCGGAGGAATAACGGTCACTCAGTGCCTGTTGGAAACCAGTCCTCAGCGCCGGCCACCTTCACAGCATCCCTAGAGCGCCGACAGTGACATTCCCCGCTGACACCTGGGACTCAACACTGTCTGACGCCACATCTATGCTCTTAAATTAGCAGCTCGAGTGGAACCACTAGAAAGAAAAGGACTCTGAGGCGGAAAGTAAATGAGCAGAAGCCCCGCTAAACCCGGGCTCCAGGAGGGTGGGCAGCACACAGCCAGGTGTGTCAGCAGTGCGGGGGGCGGGGGGGAGTCTCATCGCTTGAGGGCATGGCTGGGCTGCGGTGAGGTCACGTAGACACAGTGAGGGTCACACGGGGGGTGCTAAGCAGCAAGAGACACTACCCATGAGGACAGCTCGGGACACTGATTCTCCTGCGGCGGCCCCATTAGTTTCGTGGCCTCAGTTCTGCCTTTGGGTGACTGAAAACTGCTTTGAAAAATCTCAGTTACTTGAGAAATAACTTTGTAGGGGTACGTGCATGTGTGTGTGTGTGCGCGTGTGAAATCAGGAAATCCCCCCTTTTCCGTTACAGTGGATACATAACCGATTTTCTAGTGAGAGTGAACCAAAGGCCCCTTTGAACACGCTCGCATTTGCCGTCAGAACGAACCGTCAGGTTTCACAATGGCGATCACCACTGAAAGGCCCGGCCCCGGCCCTCGGCGTGTTTACCGTGTGCAGGAGGACACGCGTGGCAGCAGGTGTTAGGAAGGAGAGGCGCGGGTGCCGTGAAGATGGGCAAGGTGCCAGGTGACCTAGCCAGGTGGTTCCGGGGAGCCTGCCAGCAGGAGATGCTGAGGAGGAGAACCCTGGGAATGCCTGGGTAGCCGGGGAAATGGGGACAGAAGGAATGGACACCCAGGCAGAGGAGAGAGCTTATCTGAGTGCCTAACATCTGACACATCAAAGCTCAAAAAGCCAGTAACAATTTGCTGAAGCGTGGAGAACAAGCGTGAACAGCAAGTCACATGCAGTTGTACAGATCGGGGTCTCGTGGGGCCGGGTCTCGTGGGGCCTGGCCTTCCCCGCAAGGCAAGCGGGGAGCCATGGGCGAGCTGTCTGCAGAGCCCTGCTGGGGCCTCAGGGGTTTCCAGCAGTTTGGGAGTAAACCCGCTCCAGTCCGTGTCTGTTGAACTTCAGACATACTGTCGTTTACTGTTAGCCCTCAAAACAGTGACATAAGGTGGATACTACTATGATCCTCCTTTTGTTAATGCGAAAACTGAGGCATAGAGGGATTAGGTGATTTGCTAGGGAGCCTTTAGCTGGTAAGTGGGGGAGCTGGGATTTGAACTCGAGAGTCTGGTCCCAGGACAGGCGTGCCTCCCCAGCAGGTGACACTGCCTCTGTCGGGTCACAGCAGGCCGTGGTGAAGGTGACGGGTGGAACCAGGTTACTGGATCAGTTTCTGATTTCTGCCCAGGGTAGGAGAATGACATCACAGAAAGAGAATATTCTTTAAAACAAATGACTTGGGAAACTCACGGAAAGAGAGAGATATGACACTAAGGCCATATTATCATTTTTTGTTTTTTTTAAGTTTCAGTGTAAAAGATGCGTCTTGGATTCCACATATCGTGGAACTGTGTGCTATTCAATCATTAGGGCAAGCCAAGGAAAGCTGCGTTCACAGATGGATCGTGTCTGCAATCGGCCTTGAACTTCCCGTTCCAACTGAAGAAACGATTTTCTTTGTGATGCAACATTTGATGCAGATGGATAGTCAAATTATCCTACAGCGTCTGAACACCCCCGCACAGTGAGGACGATTGGAGCGGACTTGATTTGCGCGGAGCCCTGCTATCGCTCAAACTAGCCAACCATCACTAACGTTTCTGTGCAAAGCTGATGGGTTCAGAGGGCCCTGGGATGAGCAGAGCCCGTGAAGTCTGAGGATGCACGCGCCTGTGTCATCTGAGGCCAGCTCATATGTCATCTCCTCCCTGACCCCTGGAAGCAGGACAAATGGCTGGCGAAACGCCTGCTCGAAACTTCTCCCTCACAGCACATTAGACTTGCGACCCTGCGCCTCCTGGGGGACACCAATTTGTGGATACCGCTGAGGATGATTTTAAGAGTTTTTTCCTACCCAGAGGCCTCGAGTTCATGTAGGAGGCTGTTTCAGCTGAACGTTACAGCTGCTCTGGCTGTACTACAGTAGCTCCCAAACTCTGCTGGTTCAACCTCCGCCTCCCTGCTTAACAGCTTGATGCCACCTCCGAGAGAATGCTGCATGAAGGAGCCCACCAGTGCGCCCTCTGCCCACTGCCCCATGCCAGCGCCTGCAAGTTTGTTCATCTGCTCAGTGACAGAGTCACAGTGCCTCTGGCCCGCCCTGGCCCGCCTATCTCCTCTGCAGTAGGCAGACATCTTTGCTTTCACCCCATTTTCTCGTGTAGGTGGGTAGGAGGTGGTGCAAGGCGGTGGACGTCACAGGGAAGCAGGGTTGCTTACCAGTGGAGGCGTTCAAGGTTTACCAGATGTAGCAAGCCCATCCCTGGGTCCTGTGGGGGCTGCCCAAGGGACTAAGTGGAACAGGATGGGGTTGAGGTCGGGCAGGTTGACGCCCAGCCCCACCCCCACTCGCAACTTCCTCCCACTTCAGATATTTCTTTGATGGCCCCTCTGTGCCTGAAATTGAGGACGGCGGTGAGGTCAGCTCTTCACCCTACGCCTGTGTGAGTCAGGGGGAGAGCGACGCAGCACTCTGAGAGCTCAGTGAAAACACACTGACTCGTTTATCTTTGACCATGGCTCTTAAAGAGCCAGACATAATGTAAGATTGTGAACTTTGTATACATCTGCCTTGGCCTGATGATATAAGGACTTACCTCCTTTAAATGTGGCGGGACCCTACAGCGGGTTTCGCCATTTGCTCTGTATGATTCTGTTCTGAAGTGAGTGGATACAAGCTTGAGGAGGCCACATGGTTTTAACAAACAACAAATGTCTCAGGATTTTGTTTTCTAACGCGGCAGCGTGGTATAGTAGGAAAGAGACAGCTAGACTGGGGCTCAGAAGCCTGAATCGGAATTCTGGAGTTTCCACGCGCCACGTCCTTCAGGCGTGTTGCACAGCGTTTCCGAGTCTCTGATCTCTCTGGCTAAACGGGAGTCGAATAACCTATCTCGTAATATTGCGTCAGAACAGCCGACACAGAGGAAGCGCCGCGTGCGGAGTCACTGCTCAGTCAGTACAGAGGTACTGCGCTGGTGCTAAGTAGGATCTAAGTGCGCAGCCTATGGAGAGTAAAATCCTACCATGTAACTTTCCTCACGTATAAATCGGTATACATCGATGTCGCCAAGAGAGAAAACTGGATGAGGTTTTTTTTTGAACGCCTACAAAATATTTTAGTTACAACAAAACCCCCCACAAAACTGATTGCAGAAGAGTGTATACAGGGAATATATAACTAGACCATGCTTCTGAATAAATAAGCAGAGTTTTGATCCCGATATTAAAATCAGCCATGTTGATTTATTTTCTTCTAAACCACTCCTAAAAAAGGGGGGAAAAGTTGCATTTATCATCCTCCGTGATACGCATGCCTATCACAGCACTTGTTAGGTTAGATTGCTTCTGTGTTTCCTTGACCAAAATGTGGGCAATTTCGACAGGGCCAACCCGTGCTGAGTGACATAGAGTGCCCTGGCCACAAGGACAAACCCTGGGGTCACACCGGCGGGCCTGCTCTCAGATACACAATTCACCCACCACGTGGTCTGTGGCAAGTTACTGATGCTACCTGACCTCTGTTTTCTTGGTCTGTGAGAAGGGAGGTGGCCAGTAGCCTGGGTCCTGGTGGGGATTACATGAATTTTACACCCTTCGAACGCAGCCTGGCACGTGGCAGCCCAATCAGTAAGTAACAACTATTGTGTCATTTCAAAATGCTCAGCAAATAGCCACTACTCCATGAATGCTGAATGGGTGAATGAATGAATGAATGAATGATAGATGCAGAGTATCAGAAAACTGAATCAAGGCGTCTGGATTCCAAGTGCGAGATAGTTGTACGCCCACGCTGTCTCCCGAGGGCCCTCGTGGTTCTACTTCCGGAAGGGGCCGGCGTCCGGTAGGCGGGCTCCGGTGGCCCACCCCGCTGACCTTCTAGGGTTCCGAGGCGAGCGTGGGGCACTTCGTCTGCATTCACACTGAGTGTGTATCGGAAACACACACAGCGTCCAGGCAATTGTGTGTATCAACAGGGTGACCGGGGCTTCAGGCCAGATACTTACGGGAACAGTTCCGTTGCCAGCCAGCAGTTCCATGAAGCAGTTCTGCAAAATCGCACTGCATGCTGCTTTTGTTCTTCTCTCGGGGCACGCGGATACAGGGAGACGGAGAGAAGTGAGCTCTTCCTCGGAAACGACTTCTTGGGTATTTTCAATTTCTTGAATGAGTCCGTTCCTTCTGGCAACAGCAAAATGCATAGCACGCAGCGTGGGGGCAAGACACGGCCCCACGAGAGCTGCTCCGGTGAGTGGGCGACCCTGCGTTTCATCAGCAGGGACTGCCTTCCGCCAGCGAAGGGCGGGCGAGTCAGGGACGTGCTGGTGACACGCTGGCAGCCGCGGTCCCGGGTGAAGAGGTCGAGGGGGCAGATCCACACCCGGTTTTAGTGACTAGGATGTGCCACGGGCAGAGCCCAGCGAGTGGCAACGAATCCTGCTCCCCAGTCTGGGATGCCGATGCCTATTTCGCCGACACCCCATTTCCTAAAGGGGAAGAGCTGTAGCCATGGCTGTCGGGTAACTAGCACCTTCCTCTGATGGAACTGGCAACATTGAAGGGAAAAAAGACAGAAATGGAAAGCAAAGAAACCAGCACGGGGGCGCTTGTGTACAAGTTCACGACCTGAGGACGATGCCGCTGGTGCCTGACTCGCTCTGTCTCAGAGTGCAGCCCTTAACGTCCGATGGTTGACGTCAACGCCATCTATGAACACCGTACGTTTGGCCATCTGATTTGTGAGAGAGCAGGTGCCACTTTTCACGGTAGCTCATGAGTGCCGTAGAAACCACGGAACAAGCCTCGATGCACAGTCGCCTTTTCCCAGGCCAGCTGCCATACGTACATGCAACTTTGACACTGGGACTTGGAGTTTGCTCTCTTGGCCACATTTTAGGTGACAAGGCTTGGACAATGGACCTTTGATCCACAATGGCAAACTAGGACACCAATTCCGTAAGCGTGTGGACTTATGTCCTGGTGATTAACATTTTGTTTAAAAAATAATGACATCTATGGTGTAAATAGCAGGTGGTTAGGATTACTGTCTTTGCTGTGAATTAGCCCATAAAAGAGATACGTACTACTCAGTGTGAGGTGGCAGATAGCTTGGGTATGAAGATGTGAATTTAATTTCCCAATAGCCCAGGAGACTTACAAGAAGATAACTACAATTGACTAGGGAAAAAAAAACAAAACCAAGGGTATCAAGGTGGATAAACTTTGTAAAATGAGTGGATAAACCCATTCTGATCACCGATAATAGGGGATTACAAATAGTTTTGCTGAGTGATCTGATGCAAAGACTTTGTGTCAGATGAACCTGGACTCAAGTTCATTTACTGGTTTCCAAGTTGTCCAATCTCTAACGGCCTGATGTAATGTATTTAAGGTGTTCAGCACAGTGCAAGACAGGGAACGGGGGTGAAATCTCAAGTACATGACAGGTGCTGGGAGAACAGTAACAAGGACATCCTGCTTGAGAAGTTGGCTAATGTTGTTGTCACCCAGGATGCTGGTGGCCGGGAGTCAGATGAAGAGTCTATAGGGCCCACCGGGGATTGAGGAGTAGCGATTGTGTGGGGTGGACTTCGAATCACGGGGACAGGGGATCCAGAGATGAAAGCAACAGTAGTAGGCACCAAGAAAACTCTGAGGGCGCAGTGTTTATGCTTGGAGTGCAAGAGGAAGAGCCAGAGGGGTCACTATGTAGGAAGAGACAAGTGGGGCAAGAACCATGGGAAATGAAAAGGACAGTGATTCACGGAGGATCTTAAAAAGAGGCAAAGGAATGCCACTTGATTTGTTGTCAGTCCATTCCGCTGCACTCCGTTCCATGTTTTCAGTGTGTCTGGGGACCTCTGTATTGTAAGTGGAATATTTAGCCTTGGTAATAACAACCATAAAGCAAGCAATTAATCCTTAATCTATGGGAAAGAAGCGGCTTCCCAATAGGTGGATATTTCCTTAGATGAGTGGCAGAACAGTTCATCTTCGTTGTAAGTCAGCAGCGGGTTATAATCACTTATCCGGGAATGGATTCTTGCAGAGCCTGCTGTTTTCCTCATTATCCCTAGTAACTGTCATACTGTGTGATGAGGTGGGTCTGTTCTGGCTCCAGGAAGGACCCCATTTAAAGGGAGGTAGGGGTCCATTTCCAAAGAGAGCCCTTTCTTATCCAAGCACTGTGGGGGATTTCCCCCTCTGCATCTTCTGGAGGAAACCACATTCCTCTCTCGTGCAGAAGGCAATCCTCTGCGCGTTGTTAGAGAGATCCTAGTCAGCATGCCTAATTACGAGGCCCTGTTCGTCACTTGGAAAGAAAAGCAAGACATCTCCCCTGCCATGAAGGCACAAAGACAGACAGACTGGCCACCCCTTCCCCCGAGAGGGTGCGACAGACTGCCCTGCTGGACCCAGCGGACGGGTTCCAGAGCTCGGTTCCCCAAGAGAGGAGCTGGGGTGCTCAACACTGGCCACATTCCGGGTCTTCACCGCGCTTGCTCTTCTCCTGCAAAGTCAGGCAGCTGGAAGGGGCGCTGCAGTCAGTCTGGTTGGGATTTTATTAAAATATGGACGCTATTAAAAACTGGCCTCTAGCCCAGCACCTGCCTCTAACCAGTTAGTCAGACGGTGGTTTACGGGTCCCTTGACTTATCTCTGGCTGGAGTTGTGTCCTTGGACGACGGAATGCACAGGGTCGGAAGGGGCCGATGTGATAGACATTGGGTCCCTTCTGATTAGTCTTCCATAAATCGGGGGTTTATGATCATTTCAATAATGCCTTGACACAGTCAGTTCCCGCGAGAGAGCATGGCGGAGCTGTGGAATGGTGGTTTCAGAGAGGCTGTGTGTGCAGGAAGCCCGGGTTTGGGCCCCTGCTGTCTGTCCATCCCTGTGCCTCAGTTTCCTCATCTGTAACATGGGAGTGATGGCGATGGCACAATTCTCACAATGCCCCGAGGTTCAAATGACCTGATATTTGTCACACAACATCAGAACTCGGCCTGGCACCTGAGTGTATGTAAGTGTTACGTACAACGAATCCTTAAGCTCCGTAATGACCTTCAGCTGGGACCCCACGGCCAAAGCGGCAGGGGACCCCTTCCTCACAAGGTACCGCAGGTGTTTCTCCTGACCTCCCTTTGCTTCACGTCCCACACTCACTGCTCGTCGCCAGCCTTGACCTTATGCTGATGTGAATGCAAACCATGCCCTCGTTTGGCCTGACAGAACTCCTTTTGAATTTACTTATTCAACTCCTTCCATTGCATTTCTAAAAAAAAAAAAACCACACACGCCACATGGAACCCAGAGTGATCGACTTTCCCATCGCACACCCTTCACCACCTTTGTCCTCACTCCTCACTCCCGTCCCAACCTTTTCTCTCTGTCCCTTAAAGAACATGACGCCACTGCAAAACCCAAGGGCCTGGGGACGTGACCGCTTCTACAGATCCTGTGCCCTCCCCCGACACTTCTTCAACACGCCCCTTCGCTCCTTAAAGGCCGGCCCCTCAGTGCATCTCACCGAGATACCACGAGTAACAGGCGGCTATTGATTGCCCATTCCTCCATCGATATGCTCACAAGGGCAGTGACAAGGATGAGTCTAATTTGGGCTTATTCAGTATTCATTCATTGAAGAGATGTTTACTGAGCTCTCTGGAACGTGTTGGGAAATAAGTGAATATACACGTAGACTTTCTCCTGTGTTCCTATAAATGGTAGAAATTTAAGCACACACTTTCTGCATGTGATTTTCTTTCATTATTTTATGTCTTAATGACGCTTCTCAATTAGCCCTTAAAACTCCTGCTGTGACTTAAACACATGCCAATCTATGACACTCCTGACAGCAAGAGGTGGGTCGCGCCACTGCCCAGGGAATACGGGCACGCCCTAGGGACCCAACGCAGACACACGGAAGGTGGCGGAGTGATACTGCACAGCCAGCGAGGCTGGTTCTCAACAGTCTTCAAAGATCTCAGGAGGTCAGCCATCTTGCACCGGATTCCGGGATGCTTGCTCCTCAAGACCCAGGTACTGTGCCCAGTGAGGGAGGCAAGGAGAGGCCGGTGGCAAGTGTCCTCACTGAGAGCCCCAGTGGAGGTCCAACCGGGCAGCCAGTGTCCTTCAGCAGATTCCAGACCCGCCCTCCCAGACGCCAGATGACGCCACGTGGAGTGGCGAGGAGACATCCTCCAGAGCTCTGCCCGCACCCGAGAATGGAGAACCCACGTAAAACACTGCTGTGGCTTCCAGACTGTTGCACTCGGAGGTTTGCCGCATGAAAGACACCTTGAGCATCCGTGACACCATTTGAACCAACACTCCCTTCCTGCATCCGGACTCCAAACCTCCTCTTTCAGGGTCCATGTTCCGGCTCCAGCAAACACTCCATCCCCAAATTAGCTGAAGTATTTCCCCCTGCAGATTTTTGTGCATTCTGCTCAGTGGCGCTTCCGCTGTTCTAATAAGTACTAAAGTCTTCAAAGGGCCACCCAACGCTCACCGGACACCCTTTGGGATGCTGCCCTTCCGGGGCAACTTGGACTTCGGGTAACCTTCCCTCGGAAGGCTTCGGCAGCTGCTTCCATCCAGCTGTGCGGCAGCGAGACCACGGCGCCCTGCGGAGAACTGTGTGCGGGTCAGCTCTACCGCGCCTCTCTGAGTCTGATACCTCCAGGACTCAGGTTTTAAAACGGTGGTGAGGTCCTGTTTTGGAGAGTTATTATAAAATTGACTTTACAGGTAAAAGGCGCTACACACATTTTAGACGTTAATGGTATCGTTACAGACATACTTATCTTAATTACCGGTTCGCAGCATCCAGGGGACCTTTTTGGAGCGTGATTAACAAGTTGGTGAAATCCGGATTCCAAAGGGGCCACTGGGTTTTCACTGTCCCAAAGGCATACAATGGATGGCCAGGTGCTCATCAGCGAATGGAAATGAACTTCGGCCTGTCTGAATATGCTCGTGCGTTTTACTGGTGCCTTTGGAAATAGATTTCTATTTTGATTTAGAAACAGGTGTTGGGAATACATTTTGAAAGAAGTTAAACAATGCTTATTCATGAGGAGGTTTGCGTCTTGCGACAGCTGCAGTTAACATCAACCATGCTGAATTTCCAAACCAGGCTCGGCTGCTGGAAAGCCACAGCGGCCCCGAAGGTGTCAGCAGTTTAGCTGCCACCATTAGCACAAGACTCTACGGGACATTTTAATTGCAGATCATAATGACAGAACATTTATAACACTGTTCATTAATACATTATTTAATGCAAACCTATGAAAAATTTAATTGTTGTTAAATGAAGTGTACCAGATAACATTCCGAGAGATTCAATTTGTAATAAAAATAGGGTAGCTTAGGGTATGATAGTCTAGGGCAGTATGGGGAAATGTTAATGGGGGAATTTTAAGATATAGGTGGGTTTTTTCTTTGAGAGAGGGCAAGGGAGGGAGGAAGAGAGGGAGAGAAACATGGATGTGAGAAGCATTAATTGCTTGCCTCTCACACTCTGCCCACTGGGGGACAATCCTGAAACCCAGGTGCCTTGACCAGGAATCGAGCCGGCAACCCTTCGGTTTGCAAGATGACACCCATCTAACTGAGCCGCACCGGTCAGGGCTATAGGAGGGGTTTTTTAAACATGAAAATCACTTCAGTACTTAGTAGTTTGAGCCATTCAGCATGTGTACCATAAAAAAATAATACCTAGCAATTCACTATGGCAGAGTTTGACAAATACATTTTCTGGAAGACAGTGTCTTCACTATTAATTGGCACGCTATGGCACCTGCTTGATGAGCCTAACATGCCTCGTCCATAAAGCTCAGTGGCCACACGGTCCCCATGCGAGGCAGAGAATGCTCATTGTCCCCATCAGTCCCTGTGGTCCTGTCATAGTCCCTAACAGCTTTACGATGCTGGCACGCTGCACCATGGCCAAGCCCAGGCCGTAGGACCACAAAGATGCACTTCGGGCCGAGGCTTGGCCTCCCCTGGGGAACAGCGGGGGCTTCGCTCCCAGGCCGGTGCTCCGCAGACAAGGCTGGCCAGGAGGCATCACCTGGGATGCTGGCAGACTTTAAGGCACAGGGAGGGAGAGGAGAACACATTTATAGAAACATCCACCAGCAATGACCGCACGTCACTGTAGTCACACGTCACTGGGTCTAACGAGTCATAAAGCTTGAGATCAGCTGGGGCAGAAAAGTACATTCTTGACTAAACATTTTAGAACGTCCTTTTTGACCCCAGTGCCCACCTCCTTTCTCCGTCACTAGCAGAATCCTGTGTCTGCGGGATGGAGAGAGGCTCAGCTGAAACCAAGGGGTCCCTCGCTGCGAAAGGTGGCCCCCGGGCTTCCTGTCTCTGTTACCGAAGAGGAGGTGCACTGTTTCTGACGCGGCCTGTTTCGCTTATTTCATTGTCATGGAAAGGGCTACTGAGGGCATCCCTGTCTCTGTTAGGGGCGGGTCCACCTTGCGCTCGTGATGGGCCACCCACGCAGGCGGCTGTCTCCTCCCCAAAGTCAGGGAAGCCGCAAAAGGTGCCACGCAAGACCTGGAAGTCAGCGGTCTTCACACAGTCCCTTCACTTTCTCAGGGACAACCTCCCTTAGCAGTTAATTGTAAAAGGCAACATCACCCTCCCTCTGGTACCTGTCTTGGCTTGATTTTCCCCGTAACTGCGGTACAGGGCACCTCGTGCTGGTTATCACTCCCCACGGAGTATCATGTGCCCACTCATCAGTCCCAAGAGACATTCCAATCACCCTGCCCGTGGCCTCTTGGTGTCAGAGAGCGCGAGGAGACTGCAGTACGGTCCACCAGGGGATGAAACAGTGCCCCCTCAAACAGCATACGAACGGGCCAAGACCAGCCCCCAAGTGGGTGTTGTCCCCCACAGCCAGTGGGCCCTTCCAGACAGCCACTGCAGGGCAGGCTGCCCCCCTGCACCCCTGTCCAGCACAGGCCCCCCTGCCACAGGGAGAGGAGCCCTGCCCCCTCTCCGAGGAGGGCAAGCAGCAGTGGGTGAGCCAGGCGCCCTGTGACACACACACGTTAAGCAGAGAAAATACGATACTCGTATTCCTGTAACAGCAAAGCTCTCCCCACCCGAGGCCGTCAGCCTGTGGGCTCTTTACGTCTCCGTGAGGCCTTGTTCCAGGTCGTGGCTAGGAGGGGCTCAGAGGCTGGCGTACAAGACTGTCCTTCCCAAGGGAAACATGCACCATCTCCAAACACAAAGAACGTCCATTTACACGCCTCCTTGCACATGCTTCCACACCAGAATGTAGATGCTATATGGGCCCGCATTTGCATCCCTTTTGTTTACTACTAGAAATTTTACATTTGAAAAATGTTGAGGAGTTACTGGCTTATAGCATGTGCTCAGTAAGTAATTGCTGAATTGACCTGACCTGCAAAATGTTGGTGAGAATATCAACAATAAGAACCCGGTTACACTGCTGACTGGTATATTCGCCGCACGAGCACTTTGAAGTGTAACTCGGTAAAGTCTGATTAAGTTGGCACAGGTGAGCTTACTAGCTCAGCAGTTCTCTTCTAGAGAACAAAACGATGGCTCAGGACGGCCAGAGCAGCACCGTTGCAGGGAAGTGAAGGTAGAAATGGCTTAACTTTCCCTTCCAGAGGGAAATACATAAATAAACTCATTTAATGAAATGCAGTGGAAATATTAAAAGGGACGCAAGGAAACGTCTCCGTGAATAAAATTTAAAATGGTTCACGAGAGAGCTGGAACAAGCTGTTGGGGAAGTGGGCATACGGCATGGTCACACCCACGTGAACCAGACATAACACATGGGACCGTCATCGCCGCCGGTGGGCGGACAGGCCATAGACCAGCCTCAGCTCGGACGGCACCACCGGAAAGGGGGGGGGGGGGCTTCGGGTGCGTCTCCGTCATTTTAAATAAAATATGTTGGAAGTAAAATACATTAAACTATCAAAGTTTGTGAAATCCAGTAAGTGTGTGAAGACCTGTGTTTACTGTTTTGTGTACTTTTCTGTGAGTCTGGGATTCTTTGAAATGAAAATGAAAGAGTAAGAAAGAGGGAAAGGGGGCGGGGTCGTGAGTGCCAGCGGCAGGGACCCAAAGGCCCGGCTCCGTCGCTTCCTGCTCCTGCTCCCCAGCTCCCAGCGGATCCTTCTGAGCCTGGTTCTTCAGCTTTCCTTGGAATTATCTCTACGTGCTTTTTATATTCTTCCCAAACCTGCCAGATGTAGGCAGACCTGGTTTCCAGTGAACAGGACTCCAAGTCCCTAATCACGACAGGAGCTCTCACCCCCTGGGCGTGCATGCGGGGGCATTTGGGGAGACTGAGTGAAACCCAGAACAGGCCAGCTTGCTCCCCACTCGGGCGGGGAAGAGCGGACGCCGGCTCCAACGCGTGTCAGCTGTGCGACGCTGGGAAGCCGTTTCCTGCCTCTGAACGTCAGATTTCTGCATGTAAAATATGACGGTGCACCGTGCCTGCTTCAATATAAATCTTCCATCTATTTAAAGACACTTACGCAGAGAACACATTCAATTAAAATGTGTTATAAAGGGAAAGATAATTAATTTTCAGCCCTTCGGCTCATGAAGTTTGATCCCATAGAAAGAGCAGGCAGTAATCTCTCCACGCCGCTTGGGAGACATTTGACACAGGTATATCTCCCTGGAAGGCCGAGCGGTCGCCGGAGACATGGGCTCCCTTTATGTTTCCCATCCACCTCGGCTGTGTCTGTGGTGGGCCTCCCCGAGGGTCTCTGCAGTGGTCCTTGACATTCACATAAATACTGCTCGAGAGAAGGACAGAGGGGTTCGGTGGTGCCAGACCACCGCTCTGAATAAAGGGTCCCTGGGGAGCCGGGGCGGTTGTGAAGTGGGAGTCCACGCTGAACTAAACTGCTCTCCTAAAAACTGTCAAGGACGCTCATCGGTGAGAACAGGAAGGTTTGAGACAGAGGAGCCTGGCCTTGCGGGATGGGTCTTCTACAGACTCCACAGGTAGTTACAGAAGGTTTGATGTAACAGGGACGCGCCGGAGTTGGGGTGGGAAGCATGTTTTGCAGCCTTGAAACGTTCCAATCCAGGTGTCCAACTCAAAAGCACATTTATCCCAATTTCTTCTATACAATGCAGAAGATAGTCATTAAATTATAAAAATTATAAAATTTCGTTATAAAAATGATCAGATCAGCATAAGATCAAATGGAAGTGAAAGGATTTTCTGAGAATGTGATTCCTCATAAACAAATTAATATTCAATCTTGGATTGGAATAAGCATATATCAAAAAGTTTTGAATAGAAAGGGCAACAGAGAGAAAAAAAACTCTGAAAGAAGGAAACCAAGTAAGACGGCTTCCTGCCTGGAGAAACCCTCTAGACCGCAGTGGTCTTGCTGTGTTGAAAAGATAGAGATGGGAATACGGGGGGCGGGCGGGGGGGGCTCGCCGAGTACCAGAGAGGAGGGAGCTACACGGAGAAAGAGGTGCTGATAGGAGCACAGGTTACACTCTTGAGAGGGCTGCTGGACGTTAAGTCACATGTGGGTGGAGATCCATACGCCGAAGGGTCCCAAGACATCGCAGGGCAGGGAGCCACAGAGGAAGAGTGCTTGGTGGATGTCCGCATACCCCACAGGAACCCTGCAGGGCTCGTTCCTTTGCAACAGGGATAAAGTCGACCCGGGCGAGACTACATTAAGCTCACTGTTTAACAAAGCTTCAAATAGGCTCAAAAGGATTAAGCTTATCCACAGGTAACTTACCTGCCTGCTAGAATGCATGCCGCATAAAGAAATATACAACAAAACCCTGCACAAAAAAGGTGGAATTTCAAATCAAAGTGATCTGTATAATCAGAATTTTGATTTACAAATAAAAATAGTTTATAATCAAAAACATTTCTGGACATGTATAGTAGGAAAAGTGATACATAACTAGAAAATATATATGTAAACAAAAACAGACACAAAGATAACAGAGATAATATAGTTCACATACAAGAGTTTTAAGGCGGTCATTATGCCTAGATTAATTATGTAAAAGTAAATAAACATACGAAGAAGACAAGTTAAAAGGCATAAAGAAAACAAACTGAAGTTTTTAGTTTTGAAAATACAGCATCTAAATTTTTTAAAAGTATATGGGATTACTAACAGATTAGATACTGGAGAAGAAAATATCAATGAACTTGAAGAGATAACAATAGAAATTTTCCAAATGAAAGAACTAAAGAAAATACGAAATGTTCTAACGTATGTGTAACTGGGAAACAAAAAAAATGAGGAGACAAAACAAAAATTAATTAAAGTCATACAACTACAGATCCAAGAAGCTCAATGAACCTTAAGAGGAATAAAAACAAAGCAAACTAAAACAAGTTAATCACAGTCAAATTTCTAGAAATCAGTGTAAAGATAAGACCTTAAAAATGGCTAAGGAATGATTATAGAAATGATTCCTGAAAGTATATAGTCTAGATGAAAATGGTGAAGGGATTAAGAAGCAGAAATTGGTAGTTACAAAATGGTCACAGGGACGTCACGTACAGCATAGGGGACATAGTCAAGGATGTTCTGATCACTATGCATGGTGCCAGGCGGATACCAGAATTACTGGGGAGATCCCTTCGTCCATTATATAAATGGCCAATCACTATGCTGAACACCTGAAACTAATATAAATTGATACTGAATGTCAACTCTAATTGAAAAATAAAATTTGAAAAAGAAAAAAATGGGCTAAGAAAAAACAGGCTTGAAGGAGCCACATGCCCGGCTGAGCGCTGCCTGCGGCAGGAGCCCGGGGCCACCTCCAGGGCTCGCGGGCGTGCAGTTAACAAGCAGCGAGGAGTCTAGGCCCCTCCTGCCACAGCCGAGGGGCGTGAATCCGGTCAGCAACCCGAATGACCTGGGAAGGGGATTCTTCCGCTCTCCCCGGTCACACCGGCAGACAAGACTGTGGCCTGGATGACACTTGGATCACGGCCCAGCGAGACCTTGAGCCCCAGCTCGGCCGTGCTCTGGGTCCGGACCCAGAACACTGCAGCATGATAAACGGCAGTGTTTTAATCCACCAAGTCCGTTGTACTTGATGTAGTATAGAAATCTGTTATCCCTGATACTCGACACATGAAAGTAATAGAATAGAGAAAAACAATTGTTTTTTTCTTTGTGGAAAGTTTGAATTTCAAGACTGTTTTTCTCAGCAATGTTCAAAGGAAGTCAGTTTGGAATATAAACTTGTTCATTAATATTTTTGTCTGAGTGGTGCCCATTTTTCCTTCCTTGAGATAATAAGACTTTTGACTTGCTTTAGTGGGTATACAGGCTTCAAGGGGCCATGACATACAGTGGAATACACAACAAAGACGTCTCTCTCCTTCCCATGTTCTCCCTAATACACTTCTAAAATGTGAGGGATTATTATGGTTGCTGTTGCTGTCTCTGTGAAGGCAACATTTGAGAAGGAAGCTGGATGCTGATTTTTCTGGTCAACAACCACCTGTCTGCCCCAAATTGATCCTTTTATATTGGAGCAGAAATTCATTTTGTAAGAAGCTGGTTTACCTTCGGTTGCCCTGGGAAAACTTAAATAGCTAAATCCTCTGTAATGTTTCTCTCCGCACATAATGAGATTATTAAGCAGCCCCGGCGGTCTCCAGCCCAGAAAAAATTCCCAAATGAAAAGACTAAACTTTCTGTTGCTCATTTTGAGCAAGTCCTCTCTAATCAGTGGCTGAATGAATGGACTTCTAATGAATTCCTTCCCCGGGTCAGCATCTCTGTTATTGGAGGCACAGGGATGCCCGCAATACCGCGCCAGCCCTCGGGGTGCCCTCGCAGGCAACTTGGAGTGGGAAAGTATAGAGAGAGCTGCGAGGGATCAAGTCATCCGAAAATCAAGATCACGCGTTATAATCAAGAAGGATGGAAACTCAATTGCTGAGTCTTTTTTTTTTTTTTTTTTTTTTTTTTTGTCCCTGCAACCCTCCGGGGGGTTTTTCAACACGTTCTGATTATCAGGACACATCTTGTTAGTCCAGGTGACGAGACTCCAAGAACTGCAGTGACTGTCACCAGGTCATGTAGCTCCTATTGCACAGGTTCAGGATTGATTCCCAGACTTGCCAGTGACCAAATTCGTGACTCCTCACCTAATCACAGTCCCAAGACTTGTCTCAGAAATAATCGTAATCCAATTTCATGAAGCTTTGAGTGGCCCTTTGCAGGGTTTTTCATGTGATTTTGTCCTTCAAACAACAAGATTACTCTGTAGAGATAGTTCCAACATTCACAAATTATAGCATTCCCATTAAATTCCCTGCCACGACAAATCCCTGAGTGCTGAAAATAAATATTCTTTCAAGTAGTTCCGTGACGATGTACACTCTAAGGATACAGTACAGTATTCTCCATTTTTCACATGAGCGAAGAAATGTTTCGGCATTTTCAGCATACATGTGTATCCCCCATTGGTTTGGTGAGGGGAAGGAAATGGGACATGTGGACAGGAGGGTGACATTATCCTGTGGGCACAACTCTGGGACATCACTTTGTCACTTTACTCAGAGGCATCTCACAGATTTGGGCTAGTAACAGAGGCCTGAGGAGTGCTAGTAAAGTAACCCACAGTGGCTGAGTACCCAGTCTGCCACGGACAGGTGACAAGATAGCCCGTGTCAGCCAATGTCAAATGAAAAATGAATCTGAACTTTGGGAAGAAGAGACTTCACTTGAAAAAAACTACTGCAATCAGAAGAGGGGCACCTGCTGCAATTGTGAGAATGGTTCAACCCTAAAATTCACAAAGTTCAAGCAGAAAGGATTTTCTTTTATAGGGAAGAGTAAAGAAGGCTAGAAAAAACAACAGGGGTCATCGCACTTGATGAACAGGGGGCACGATCAGACCGTTGAACAAGATTTATATTTCTTTACCCTCAGCCATTTCTCCGGAGGGGATGTTAACGGGGAGGTGGTCCACCTGCCTACGTCAGTTTCAATGTCCCATAGTTTGCTTTAACTCAACAGGGGGTCAAAGTTCAGGGGCCTTGAACGGGGAGAGGAGCCCAAGTCAAGCCTGAGCAAGCCGAATCAGCGGATATTCTGTCCAGCTGCTCAGCGTGGACAAGAGGGCAGACAGTCGTTGACGCACGGAGCGTGAGAAGCTGCTATGCCTCTCTTACACCAGGAAACGCTCTTTTCTTTAGGCTCCTAGGCCTTCTCTTGTCTTTACCCAGCCTGTCCTGTCCTCCCAGCCTGGATTAGCTGCCATTCCTTTTTGGTATTGCAGAGTTTTTAAAACTTTTCTGTCTAGTGTGTGTTGATTTCATTAGATGAGAGTAAGACCCACTGTCCTTCCTGCTGGCTTCTGAGACCCTCTGAGGACGTATCCATCTTCCGGGGGCTTGAGGGGCCACAAAGTGCCTGGTGTCACCATGGGGGCTAAGCAAGAGTTTGCTCACACGCGTCTGCTGAACTGAGATGCGTGTTTTAAGAGCGAATGTCCTAGACTTGGGATCTGCTAACCCTTCCTAACTGCCACTCTGGGTGAGTGGATTTATCCTCAACAACTTTGCTGGAAGTGTAGTACGCAAGTGTTGAGTAGTGATTTTTCCATCTGTTATCTCTGTAAATTTGGCAAAGCTATTTAAACTGTCCTGGGTCTGGTTTCCTCAGCAGCACGGTAGGAATGGCACCACTTCCCGTCATGTGACTCCTTACTACCAGTGAGAGTCTCCCTGTTAGGGCGTGGTCAGTAGACACCAGCTGTTTTATAGCAGGGCAGTGATGTGTCTCCGAGCCTGGTGTCTCCAGAACGGCCTGTATCAAGTAGTTCAGGTGTCCAGGGCACAAGGCTCCCCAGATAATGAAATGAGAGAGATGGGAAGGGGGCTGGCGTAGCAGGTGACAGACCTGTGCTCCTGTGCCCGCTGCACCTGGTGTCTATCACTCAGTCCTAAGCCAATCAGATAACCTGAGAAACATAAGGAAAAGAAAGACTGTTCTGGTGTTCTAAAATGATAGTTAAGAGAAGGAAATACGTTGAAAGAGAACGTTTTTCTCGTTTGAAGCGTGCTTACATAAATGTTGTCGATATTGTTTTGGAATAAAAGGATTAAATTCCCTATTTGTTTTGTCCATAAATCATTTGATTTTTAAAACATATAACTCTCTCTTAAAAACAGCTAGCAGCCCTGGCTGGTGTAGCTCAGTGGATTGAGCGCGGGCCTGCGAAGCGAAGGATCGCGGTTCCATTCCCAGTCAGGGCACATGCCTGGGTTGCAGGCCAGTTCCCGGCAGGGGACATACAAGAGGCAACCGCACATTGATGTTTCTCTCCCTCTCTCCTTCCCTTCCCCTCTAAAGATAAATTAAAAAAAAAAAAAAAAAAAACACAAACAGCTAGCAATGTCTGCAGGGTAGAAAGCATACTACTATTCTCTTATGGCTCTTTCAATGAAATCATTGATTTTTTTTCAATTGGATAATTGATTTTAAGCAATTAGTCAGTGCAAGTAACACGTAACTAGTTGATTAGCTTACAACCCAGTGCCCTCCCTTGGGGGTCATTAGAATGCAGATTTGCAGCCTTTGCTGTATTACACTGTGCAGGAGTAACAGCAGAAGAAGGCCAATGAGTTTATATTGCTAAAGAAAATGAAAATGCAGAAAGGAGATGTTCAGAAAATGGATTCTGAAAACTGGTTCTTTGGAAATAATCTGTTCCACTTACGTAAACTTTCTTATGACACAGTGTAGGAAAAACACGTGTAGGTAACTGAAGAATACTCAAAATCTTACTACTTAGAACCATTACTCATAATTTTGTGCTCCCTGCTCTAAAACGACACACACACACTCAAACACACACGCGCGCACACATTTCCAAAACCAAAACGTTCTAACCCACGCAGCACACGCATGCTGAGTGGGTGCAGGGCACCCGAGCCGTGCTCTGGAACACACACATCCATGATGTATGACATCTCGGAAAGGGGCAGGAAAGACAAATGCTAATCAAAATAATTACCCAAATGCCGGCATCATCAAAAAGAGGTAGTCAACCACAAGAAATCTGCACGAGGTTCTGGGAGCGAAGCACAAAGCAGCACGACTCGGGCTGCAAAGAGAGCTTCCTGGACAGCAGAATCCTGAACCAGCGTCTGCCTGAGGAAGGAAAGGGCCCGGCCTACGAACTCAGCTCCGGTGGGGTTAGCAGACTCAGCAGAGCCGTGGGCAGGAACCCGACAGGCAGATTCCCGTAGAAATGTTGGCACTTGGCCTGTCTCCCCAAAGCGGCGGGAGACACCGGGTTGTCTCCGTCAGGGGAGAGATGCTCGGTCGCTCTGTGGTTTCCATGGGGAAATGTGCGGGAAGCCATTGACGAGGGAGACCAGGTTGTGATAGGTGCCGTGAAGGGGTCTGTGAGTTGGATCTGGGACCCAGCAGTGCAGGACAGCAATATACATTCAGAGATCATCTGAAGAAAAGATGGGTTTAAAAATGTTGGTATTAGCCCTGGCTGGTGTAGCTCAGTGGATTGAGCGTGGGCCTGCAAACTAAAGGATAGCGGTTCGATTCCCAGTCAGGGCACATGCCTGGATTGCAGGAGAATTCCCAGCATGGGGAAGCACAAGAGGCAACCATATATTGATATTTCTCTCCTTCTCTCCTTCCATTCCCCTCTAAAGATAAATAAATAAAATCTTAAAAAATAAATTAAAATGTTGGTATTAATGAGATGGCCCAGGAGAAAAAAATAAAAAGAGAAGCTAATTGGGTAATGGACAGGGCCGAGGACCAAGACATTCACAGTATTATAAGAGAAAATGGCTAATAAGAACGTTATGATATGTTCAATTCTATTCTAATAAAAAAACTAACAATTAAAACATAAGAGAGATGCCTCTTTGTACCCGTCATCCTGCCCAACAGTTAGAAAGCAGGATAAAGCCAAGTGCTGGTAAAGATACAGGGAGGCCGACATTTCCATGGCAACGAGCACATGCAGGCTCTCTGGTCATCGGCCCGATACTGTTCAGTGAAGTCAAGTGGACACGAGCCTCATAAGTCCGAAAGTCTACCCCTGCGTACACAGGGTCCGGCAGAAGTAAGGCCTGCTTGAGAGTGGCGGGTAGGGCAGTAATATGGGTGTGATGATTTGTAGTTTTAATGTGAACATTTCACCTAAAATGTCATATGGCGTGTGTGAGTGTGGTATTGTCATGTTACAGAATCACAGGCTTCTGGTTTTGCAATAAAAGATTTTTGTGTAATAAAAAAAAGGGGCGTTATTTGTGCCGGACCCTGTCTATTCCTGGGTAACTCCCACCGGCCTGTTAGAGGTCATTTGTGATGACGGGTACTGTCGCCTGGCGGTGTAGACTTCCTGCCAGCCTGACTGTTCACCACCAGGGAAGCACGGAATGGCGCGTGTGCTGCGGGCGCCCACCGTGGACCGCACACAGCAGACAGAGACGAGGAAGTGTGCGCGTGGCCCCGTGGGTGGGTCTTAACCAGAGATGTCGGGTGAAGTCGGCGCCCTGACAAGGGGTGAGCAGAGAAAGGGTTTTAAAGGCAAGAGTGAATGGAAGTGTTAACTATGAAAGGGGACCCACAAGTGGAATTTATTTATAAAAAATTGTGTATTTATTCTTACATGTGTAAACTTCAGTCCCCTTCAAAGTACTCTCCATGTGATGCGGCACACCTATGGAGGTGTTTTTCCCACCGCTCAGAGCAGGTGTTGATTTTGATGGCTTTTACTGCTTTTGCTCATTTTTTTTTTTTTTTTTTTGGTTTGTTTTCACCTCTGCCACATCGGCAAAACACTTCCCTTTGAGGACTTTTTCCATCCAGGAAAACAAAGGAAGTCACTGGGGAGGAGACAGTGAATGGGGAGGCTGGGGCACAGGGGTCATGCCCTTTTTTGTCGGAAACTGCCAACAGCACACTGCGGGCAGGTGTGCTCACGAATCACCCACCACAAAATAGGCAAATGCGTTGAAAGAGCCTTCCAAAAAATGTCACTGAAGCCAAACGCAGCCTCTTACAACGTCACCAGCTGGTGCACTGGTACAGACGGGCTCCCAGAACACTCACCCTGGGGGGGAAGCCTGTCCGGCAAGGGGCCCGCCCTCCAGAAGATTAATTCCATTTTTTGGGGGGTCCTCCTCACTGCTGTGAGGCATCAAATGAAATGAAGTGTGAAATGTGCTCCATGACCCCGGTGACGTGAACCACTGTCACCTTATCACTCACCGTGGGGAGCTGTCTTCCCACAGAGAGTGAGGCAGAAGCCAGGGAAGAGGGAGTGAGAGAATGAGTGGGTCAGTTCAAGACCGTGAACATTGCCACGTCAGGGAGTCCGTTTGCTGGAACAGAACGCTGAGTTGCAGAAGTTTGCTGTTATTCTTTTTTTTTTAATATTTTTTTCTTTATTTTAATTGTTGTTCTTGTGCAGTTTTCTGTCTTTTACTCCCATCCCGGCCCACCACCCTAGCCCTCCCCACCTCCCTCCCATTTCCACCCTCCCTAGTCTTTGTCCACGTGTCTTTTATACTTGTTGCCCTAAACCCTTCCCCTTTTCCCCTGAAATTCCCTCCCCTCTCCCCTCTGGTGTACGGTCAGCCTGTTCTCAATTTCAATGTCTTTGGTTATATTTTGCTTGTTTGTTTGTTTTGTTGATTAGGTTCCTGTTAAGGGGAGATCATATGCTGTTATTCTTTTAAGATGGAAGAGGTTTAGGTGCTCGCTCCTTAAGGAAGGACCAGTGCAGGAAACAATGGTGGGGTGATGGTCACAGGAGCACTCAGATGAAAGGTCTCCCCGTGCTGTGGAGGGGCGTGACCCAGCCTCAGGAGTCCCTTGTATCTCCCCCTGCAGTCCAGTGATAAAGTGGTAATGACTCATTTCCCAGGGCCAACAACTCATTTGTTTTGGTCTTTGTCAACAAGTATGGGGGAGGTAGGGTCCCTTCCTTTCAATGCAACTGCGGGTTTGAATTCCATCCCTCACGCTCATTAGCAATGTGGCCTTAAGGAAGCTGTTTACCTTCTCCTCACATTAGCTTTCTCATCTATAAAATATGACTAATATTGATGTTTGAAAGAAATGACTTTATGAATACTAAGTGTTTAAAAGAGTAACTAGAAGATAGTATACACTCACTAAAATTTACTTATATTATAAAATGTTCAACCACAGAAGTATTTGTTCCAACCTTTAGGTCTGACCTACTAACAGTCAAAACCTCATTAAAAATAAAACATTTTCTGAAGTAATGCACAAGTTTTAAAAATTTGACAATGCACAAGTTTTTATTTTAAGAGTTGGCGACTTGAATACTTAGTCACTTCAGATACTTCTTTACTAGAAACTTAACAAGAACTGGTAAATAAATAATGAGCAGATAAGCTGGTGAATAAATACTTTTGGATAAGTTTGTTTCTTATACCACTCACTCAACCAAAAGATGTTTTCGCATGACTATAATTGTGAAACATGATCAATAGTTCAATTTCCTCTCTTGAAACATTCAATAATTCAATGACTAAGATTAATAGCATTATATAAGTTGGGAAAAATCCAAAAGGATCGAAAGTCCTGCTGATACACACACACAACATAAGTGCACAGGGGTGTGTGTGTGCGCGCGCGCGCATGTGTGTATTTTGGGGAAGCAGTAATGCTACACATTTGCAAGTATTCTGGCTTTCAGAAGCCGGCATGTTCTCATCTTCAAATTTTCTTATGTGGCTCCCAGGTTTCCCCTCTTAGCAAAAGCATAAATGGAGAAGGAGAAAAGTCTCTGCTCATTAGATATGCACACCAATAACTCTGAGACTTTAGAAAAAGATGAGATCAATTCTGATAAGGGGCACTTATGGATGAGGAGGCTTTGAAAGGACGTGGAAGACGAGAAAGGATTAGATAAGTGGAATAAAGAACTAAGCCCTGACTGTCACGCTTTAGGTCTCACGGTCTCCGAGGGAAGCTCCTTCTTCATGCTGGGAAGAGGAGAGTGTCCACGCGGTGTGCCCTGCATCCCTGGTGCCCAGTTTTTGACAGTCAGTGGGTAGGGGTGGAGGAAGAAGCTGGCCCTGGGCTCGCAGAGCACTGGCGACTCGGAGAGCAGGATGCACACACAGTCCCTGGCTGGGAACGATGCCTGTTGGTCACCCGGGTACACAGGGAAGCCTGAGCGTCGCTCCACAACTGAGACGATCTTCAAGGCTAAACCCATCGATGAAAACTGCTTGAAATGAGGAAGCATGCTGAGGGACATCGAGCCTCTGAGTTGGAGGCGTCGACTGCGATGAGCTGGGGCTGCAGCCAGTGGGAATGAATGAAGAAGGACCTTCCACATTTCACTCGGCTTCCACTGTTGGCTGGGGTCACAGGCTGGGGTCACTGTGACCAGTTCCCAATTTATCAGACACAAACAACGAGTCGCCTGACTCATTGCTGCTAACTGCTATTAGTCAGGATTCATTCCACAGCTGAAAACTTCTATTATCAATCAGCAGTGAGACAAAATAAATATTACTTTCCAACTGCCCTTGACAAAATGCCAGCCAACTACATTTTGAGATCTAATACGCTAATTTTATCACTTCTTCATGTGTAGAAAGTCATCAGATGTGATGGGCTTCCCTTAAATTAGTGTTACTTAATATGCCTAGTCTGGGTGATTTTACTGTTATCTTTTGAACTAGCTTTGAAAAGGGCTGAACTGCAGGCGTGACTTATGACCGCACAAAACAAAAGGAAAGACATGCGAGATATGACAGCATCTTCTGTGGGTCCTGTACCCAAATAATTGGATGTCTTTTGTTAATCTCCTTCTCTGTCAACGAAACGGACAATCTGTGACAAGAAAAACCAGCTCCGTTTCTCTGTGCGTAATTATCTCTATTGCCAGTGCAATGTCTGGTGTGACAGTATTTTTTGAATGAAAATACGTGCACCCCTCTGTTCATTGCAGCATTGTTTACAACAGCCAAAATTTGGAAGCAGCCCAGCTGTCCATCAGGAGAGGTGTGGATAAAACAGCCATGGTACATCTACACAATGGAATACAATGCAGCCATAAAAAGAAGAAAATAGCACCTTTCGTGACAGCATGGATGGCCCAGGAGAACACTATGCTTAGGGAAATAAGTCAGTCAGAGGAAGACAAGTACTGTATGTGGTACAGGGTGCCAAGCACCAGATTTCACTTACGTGTGGAATCTGGTGAACAAACTGGACTAAGAAGCAAAACGGAGACAGAATCATAGATAGAGAGCAGGTTGACAGCTCTGGGCTGGAGGTTTGGAGGCGTGGAGGGGTCAAGCAGAAAAAGAGAGAGAAGAATTCAGGGCCATGAGCAACGGTGCGGTAACTGCAGGGGGCAGGGGTGGGTGGAGGTCGAAGAGGGTATGGGGGGATAAACGATGACGGAAAAAATAAAATAATTTTTAAACAGTAAACGAGAGGCGAAAATCAAACTTATGTCTTAAAGCTTTGAATTCCTGAGGGGATGCCAACAGCAGAGCTACGTGGGTGGGATTTCTCAAAACAAAATGCTTGTCTTGAGTTAAGGGTGGAGCTGCGTGGAGGGACGTATTGAATGTGGGCACAGCAGGCCTGGATGGGGATGACAGGTACCTGTAAGAGCTACCGGGGAAGAGTTCAAGTGTGCTACTGTTTGTCAGGACCCCAGACGTACAAGCCATGCTGCACTACTGTGGGGGGGCTCTGCCTGCAGGGGACCCCCCGGCTGCCACAGCTGAGAATAAGTCTACCAAGACATGATCTGCCTGGGGAGGAAAGGTGGCCGATCTCTCAGAGGAGAAGGGCCAAGAGCCTTTTCCTCGATGGTCTTTCATTGGGTTCATTTTGCACAGGAATACAGGTAAAGCTCATTAATCATTGTCAGACAGTAAGGATCAAACAATAGATAATGTAGAAAGAACTCTGAGGGCCTATTCTGAGCCAGGGTCAGATAGCTAAAGAGCAATAAAACTTTGAGGAACAAACTCACTTCTTGCTTGGACCCGTATTTAATTGAGAGCATTCTAAACAAAGCAGGTTTCACAGTATTTCACATATTCTTTCTCAGGCCTGATCACCCTAGGGAACCCGCCCTTTCCAGCACAGGGCTACACCCACCAGTGGCATTGTCTCAGGTTTAAGTCAGGCAAGGCAACCAAGAGATTAGCAGACTTCTCGCAGACAGAATGAGGACTCAGGCTATGTCAAAGCAAAGGGTCCATCACCGCCTTTTGCTATACCCCCCAAGTTCTTCCCTGGGGGCTCCCCATGATGGTGCCTGTCTTAGGTTGTTTCCCCCTTGGGGAATCTTACCCATCATTGGCTAACCGATAAAGCATTGGGGGCCAGATATGGATGAAATAAAAGGTGCAGAAGTGGAGCCTCTGCCAGGGAGATAAGCTTTGTCTCCTTAGTGGCTGAAGGTTGCTCCCTCAGCCTTAGCCATGGGGGGGTTACAGCTCCTGAGACCAGGCAGGGCGGTTCCCAACACACTGCGATAAACACAGGTGTATGAATAGCTGATGTATTATTTTTGTTGTATCATATCATTGATTAATCAGCACTGCATTTATATCAGTAACAGTGTTCAATCTAAGCCACAGAATGTCAGTAGCCTGTATGGTAGGAGTTTATATTTTTGTATGTAATTCTACATTACCGTTTTTCTGATTAGCAGGTTGTTTTTCCCTCCGTGGTGGCCCGGGGACCCTAGTCCCCCCTCGCTGCGGCTCTGCTGTCCTCCGTCCTGGAAGCCGCCGTCTGCCCAGGGGGCAGACGGGGATGAGGAGGAAAGGCCCTGCCTGCTTCATACGGGTGCTCGCCCTGAGGTGTCATGAATGACTTATGTTCACATTTTTTTACTAGAACACATACATGGCCACCTATGACCCCAAGGAGAAATTGTAAGTGCTGTTCTTGGGGAAGTAGCCGTCTCCCCGAGGAAGCTCTGCAGTGGGAACGAGGAGCACGATGCTAGTGACCAGTGGCCCACCTGCGCTGCGCCCTCTCCTGGCGCGCAGGGCCGGTTCCCCGGGCGCCTTCTCCCCTCACTCCCCAAAGCCGGGCTGCGCAGCAAGGCGTGGAGCGGTTTTCCGAGAAGGAAACTGGCCGATAAGACGGTCAAGGGACTTGGAAAAATACACATTTCCGGAGAGACCGACCAAATCTAAGTCTCAAAGTTTCTGAATATTTTTTCCTATAACATCTCCAATTTTACATGTTTCCAAGAAAATACTCTAGCAGGGGTGTCCCGCCCACAGACTGTGGCCGCATGCGGCCCAGGATGGCTATTGAGGCAGCCCAACACAAAATCCTAAATTTACTTAAAACGTTATGAGATTTTTTTTATTTTTGTTACTGTTTGTGCATTGAAGGTGCAGCCCAAGACAAACTCTTCTTCTTCCAGGGTGGCCCAGAGATGCCAAAAAGTTGGACCCCTTCTGTGCAAAGCACTGGACACAGTACCAGGAACATCACAAAGCAGTAAGTGTGTGTCACCTGTTATTTTACTACCGCACATATTGCACACGGAGTGACATTCTCCTCCAGACCATCAGCGGCTGGAGTGCTGGGCCTCGAACACCTTCGCAGCTTCAGTGCACAGCATGAGCCTGTGGCCGAAATCGGGAGCAGCCTGCTGACGCCTCATTCCGGCTTCTCTTGGCCCACAGCTATTTCCCAGCTCCCTCCGCAGTCGGGGGAGCCACTGACGACCTCTCTCCAGTGACATGTGAAGGGACATACTGTGTGCTATTTGCAGGCCCGGTGCATTAAACACACACACACACACACACACACACACACACACACACCCCTCACGGTGCTCTTCCTGGAAATTCCCGGAGAACTTTCCAGACGCCGGCTGATGGCAGTGCCAGAGCCCAGGGCGAGCTGAGACACCCCTTGATGAAGACAGCAGCGCAGCTGTTTGTGAATGAAAATGGGCTGAATCCTTCCCTTTACTGATGAATGAGAAACATGTGAATGGCTTATTCTTTGAGCATCGGGAAACTCGGCATTCTGTGTCACTGCCCTTGGCCTTCACTAACTAATGTGGCCATGATGGTGAAAGGCTGTGGGGACGCGCCAACGGCTGAACTGTGGGGCTGTGACAGAGAGCTGAGACCTCGCTAACTTGCTCCAGGCTTGTGTCTTGTAAGCGGCAGGGCTGAGAGTCAAGCCGGGTCTACCTGTCACCAAATCTGGGGCTCTTCCCTCTGTGCACCCCTGTCTCCGACACGCCTTTCATCTTCCTTATGCTATGTTCCCGCTACACTCCTTCTGTGCCCTTTGGAATTGTCATGGAGAAAAATACGACTGTCACTAACAGGCCGTGGCTGTGAGCAGAACACACTCTGTCTGGTCTTCACGGTGAGGTTCACGGTTCAGACTCCGTCAGAGGGCGAAGTGAGGGCGGCGGCTGTGTTTGATGTCCCTTCAGTTTTATTCGCAACAGAAGAATTCCACGCCCACTAAGAGAGCTGGAGGTCGTGTGGCCAAGACTTGCAGCTTTTGTTAAGCAAGTGCGTGAATCGTCCTTTTGCTAATAAATTGGAGGAGGATGCTGATTTAAAGGCTGTCGGTCACCTTGGGAAGAATGGTGTTGCCCTGAGTTGGTCTAACTGTGGAATAATGAACCCACCACAGACGAGTCCTTTCACTAGGTAAATTAGAAGGGAAATTCAATTTAATTCTAAATGATTCAACAAATGTTTACTTAGGATTCATTAATTAAGAATATATTGGTTAAGAATGTATGGGGCGGAAAGTTGAATAAGGAATGACGTCTGCCCTGAACAAGGTAAATTTTAGGAGGTGTTATGAGAACGTTTCGGAGCACACGTAGCTTCAGTCACCTGTGGCGTTTGCCGGAGGGAGAGGGTGCGGCATGGGGCAGAGGGGTGCACGGCCAGGAATGCCCCCGGAGGAAGGGGCTACATCTAGACACGGGAGCGGGTGATGCCGCCATGGAGTGACGAGAGGTTTCAGAGGAGGGAGCAGCAAAAGCAAAATCGTGGGGGGAAGGAGAAGAGCCTGAGGCCTTAGGAAAAGGTAGGGAGTTGGACTGGCTTAGGAGTGTGGCACCCGAAAGAGTAACAGCAGGGAGGGAGCCCTGAGGGCTTTAAGGGTTGGAAGGGGGGACTGGTTGAAAGAAGGTGAAGGGCTCAGCCAGAGAGCGCACATGCATGACCCCAGACACAGACAAGAGTGGGGTGATGGCCGGAGGGAAAGGGGGCGTGGCCAGAGGGAAAGGGGGAGTGGCCAGAGGGAAAGGGGCGTGGCCAGAGGGAAAGTGGGGAGTGGTCAGAGGGAAAGTGGGGAGGGACTGGGTGGAGACTGGCAAAGTGGGGGCAAATGGGGACATCTGTAACAGGGTCGACAACAAATATAAAGAAAAATAAAATCCATGGAAGATTAAAAAATGTTGGTTGTTGAAAAAAATGATGAGGTCCATGTTTTCCACCGTGAAGTGTTCTAAATCATGGTTTGGGAAGTCAGACAGGTCGCTGAGCGTGAGAGGAATGATGTCGGTGTGAACCGGGGTGCATGTATCCGTGGATGAGTTATTTTATTGGTCGTCTGACACGTTGGCACTGGGCATGGGAGAAGGGTAGTGAAGGTGATACCAGATCGAGCATCATAGAATATGAAGAGATTGGACATGAAACATAGGAAACGCATGTTCTACATGAAAGACAAAGTTCATTGTTTTGAAATGGCTCATTGCATTTTCCTAGAGAACACTCATTCCCAACCTCTCGGTAGACTACAGGCGTGGTACCCTGGAGAAAGGCGCCTCCGATGTGGAACGTGAAGAGGTGAAATGTATTCATTAGGTGGAGATTGTCAAGTTCTGGTTTCCACAGTACGTCTCTTATGTCACAGTCCGTCACCCCTTCCTTGCGGGTGGGGATGGTGCCAGACCCATGGTCCCCTTGCAGAGCTGCCCCTGCAAGGGTGAAACGCTGGTTGCACAGGTGGAGCTGAGGGCTCATCTTACCAGTAACGGGAGAACCGGAAGCCAAGCTGTGCCCTACATTTTCTTGTGGGCTTCTTGGTGTCTCTAGTTGTCAGCATCTTTATCCAGCCTTCTACGTCCCCATTTGTCATCCCTTCCCCAGCTTTGTCATTAAATCTATTCATTAAACATACAAACGGGACAGTTAGAGAACATCATGCATAGAAGAAAGATAATATTTCTTGTCCAGATGCATCCAAGTTGAGACAGAAATAGGAAATCACTTTTATGTGGCAGATTTATCGTGTAATATTCCCTTTTTCTAAAAAAAAAAAAGTTTCTGTGAAAAACAAACTTCTCGTCTCTAGACGGAACCCTACCGTTCTGTTTTCCTTGGGAATGAAATGAATGGCTCGGGAAATCTCATCGGGTGGACAGGAAATGGGGGGGGGGACGCAGCGGAGCTCTCCGCGGGTGGACGTGGAGGGGACCTGGCAGGATGGGGCTCGCACGCGGTTTAACTGGGGATGGCGGGGCGGGGCCCGGTCTGCACGCAGACATGAAGAATACGGGGCAGAGCTGAAGAGAAGGCAGTGGAGGTTGTGTTTCAAAATTTAAAATGATGATGATAATAATAATACTATTGAGCTCCCGCTCTATTTCAAGGATTGTGCGGAGGATTGAGATCCCAACCGGTAAAGCCCCTTGTCGCAGCTTACAGAGTGAGAGGGGACGAGGAGCCCAATTTAATTACGTACCAGAAAACCCGTGGCAAACGCGTTCTGCAAGGGCGGACGAGGCGTGCGCAGGGTCTTCCCCTCCTGAATTTGGGAAGGCACGAAAGAGCGCTGTGGCAGGGGGCAGGCGGAGAGCAGGAGGCAAGGCCACAGGAGCCTTGCCCCCAGGCACATGAGCGTCCCCTTCTTCCCACCGCAGCAGCCAGCCTTGTCTTAGGCTGGAGGGAAGGGGCAGGTGCAGGGGGTGACTGGACAGAGAGAGGGGGAGACAGACGTGACAGATTTGATCATGCGTGAGACAGACATCTTGGGAGCCACCTTCGCAAATGACTCCTGATATAAAGATACATGATTCACAAAGGTTCTTTTTTAGTCACATTTATAAGGGAATAAAAAGGTTATACCCTGTATAGCTGGGGTGTATTAGAATGTACTTGTGTTAAATCACACAAAACGGGATAAAAGTTAATGTTGTGACAAAAAAAGCTTATGATTTTGTAACAAATAAAAATCAGGATCTGAACTGCATGTACAGGGGTGGGCAAAAGTAGCTTTATAGTTGTAATACAAACAGATACAATTTTTAATTAATACATAAAATAATAAACTGTGCCACGTGCTTATACCTGTAAACCTACTTTTGTCCACCCCTGTATGAAATGTGGACAACTATAGAAAATAAGAAGCTCAAACCCACACAACAAAGAGACGCAAAGGAAGAGTTCCGATGCCTGCAGCAGGGAGCGGGGCTGCCCGGCGGGACTCTCGTGACGGGACACCTGTGTGTCCCAGTGCAGCTGACAGCCACTGCTGTCCTGAGGGGCAGGATGCGGCTCATGAGGCCAATAGGACTTATTTCAATGCGCCTTTCTGTTTAACCTGATTTCCAAGCTTTACGTAACGGGGCCAGCAGCTACAGCGTTGGATGGCACGAGTAGAGAGTATTGTGCAGATTGCAACATTTGTTTCCTACCAGCCATGCGCAGAAGAAGCCTGAGAGGATACGTCCACTCATCTGTAAAGTGGGGCTAATGAGAAAACTGACGTCGCCCCAGGAGGAAGAGTCTACGGAAACCACAGGAAACACACGCCACTCGGGGAGCGGCTGGCAAGTAGCAATCCCCTCGCAAATCGTCCTGGCGTGCTTCTGTGGTGAGGACATCGCTGTTCCCCGAAGGTAACACGCTGTGTCCGCCCCGTGGGGAGATGCGTAAGCTCACCGGCCTGTCTGGGAAATGCCTGTCCTTGGCGTGAAGGTGATTTCGGGATTCGGTTAGGCCCATTTGAAGATGGTCGTGGAGCAAGGTCAATGGCGACCGAGCAGACAGCGCAGAGTGGTCATAACGTACAAGCACGCGCTCCTGGGACTCCATGAAAGGATCGGACGGTTAGCCAGACGTGTGGCATGAGCAGCCTTAGTGAGGAGGTGCAGAGCGTACCACGAGGTCACTTGTCTCCTGTCCCGGAACCCGAGGGCCCTGCTTTTGCCTGGGGAGGAGAGGGAATGAAAGCGGAAGGCAGCAGCGGCCGAGCGAAGGGGAAGGAGCGTGCTGCGAGCCCCCCCTGACGGTTCCTGGGCTCTCTCTCTTGCCAGCACCCCAACTCCGCCTGGATGCCCCCAAACGCGCTTCCTCCCATGCCCGCCTCCCCTGAGCCTGGCGCAGGGCTCAGCCGTCCGCGTCTTCGCCCACTCGGACATCTCAGAGAGTCCGGAGTGCAGGCCTGGAGAAGGAAAGGAAGGAAAGGTGGAACAAAACACAGCAAAAGAGAGACTTTAAGAAAGCAGACTGGCCCAAGAACCGGCTGGGTCCTGCGCAGGGTTCGTCTGAGGCTTTATCAGCACGCTGGCTGCGTTTTAATAGGCAAATCCCTGTATCGTGCATGTGTCCTGAGGCTGTTGAAGAAACAGGCCTGGTTTTAAAAATCCACGGGGTAGACAAATGAGCAAATATTGCCTCAGACGACATTTGTCCACATGTACTGGTAGGTGTTAATTACTGGGTTGGGATTTTGCAAGCAAAATTCGGGTGATCGGTTTGCTTCCAGGACAACAGCGGTCAAACTGGAAGGCACTGGAGAGGAAAAAAAACAGAAGCACTAGGGAATTTAATTAACCTGCAACGAGGGAAATATATGGAAATTTCAAAGAGTGTGAGATTACTATGTCAGGTTGCGTTCTCCCAGAAGCAAAGTCTGCGACAGTGGTTTGGCTTATTTGTGGGTTTACCTCAGAATCACCAGGAATTGAGTGGGAAATTGAGATAAGGAAATTATCATGGCCAATAAAATAAGCAAAATTATTAGTAGCCATTAGGGACAACTGAAGCAAACCCCCCTGGAAAATTCTGGGGGGCCCTGGCGGCAGACCTCAGGGTTTTCCCAATTTAGGGACAGGACACTGGCGGTATCCCCACCAGGCCCCAGGTGTCCTTGGGCGAGGACTGCATTCCTTAAGGGCACGAAGCCTCTGGCCTTTGGAGCTGGTCCTGCAGGTAACCCAACAGCCGCAGCGCCCCCCGGCCCAGGGTTTAGAAACAGCAGCAGCAGCAGAACAACAGCTCTCAGGCGGATGGACTCTGGCACCCGCGGGGCCTTTTGCCACTCGAGGGCGAACAGTGAGGGCACGGGAGCCTGACCAACTGCACCTGCTTCCCGCTCAGTGCGTGCTTGTGGGGAAAAAGGGAGTGCTTCCGGGGATCTGCCACAGGTGACTGCTGACTGGGGGAAGCACGGTCACTCTGGAGCCAGAGGGACCCGAACCTGAAGCCTCTTTCTGCTCTGCGATGAGTGCTGCGGGCGGTCTGTGCCACGGCCTTACCCCTCCTTTTCCCCGCTGGCAAACGGCAGGCATGTCGGGAGCCAGAGGCGAATGTTGAAAAAAGTACACGAGTTAACCTTACATGGATATAGCACATACATGGAAAAGTACGTAACACCTAACAAGTAAATGGCAGGTGGCATTGTTATCATTTCTGATACTACCTCGTTTTCTACATCCATGCGAAGGGACAAGGTTCAAAAATGACAAAAATATGGTAAATGCAACACCTTCGGCTTCCAAATAAAACTTCTAATGATGCCTCGTCCCTTTGGGACGCTAGCAGTGAGGGGTTTCAGGTACTGGGGGAACGGTTCCATCATTTAGGAATCCCACTGACCTGGTCACACGGCTGCTGACCTTCTTTGGTGTACCCCTGATGCACCTCCTGGAAGTGCCCGCCCGTCCCCTGCTTAAGGGTTGGTCAGGGGAACTCTCCAGTCCAGATGGGGGGCCCTTCCCTCTGAGATTCCTCAGATCCAGCAAGTGTTCAAAATTTTGCAGGAACGGGAGCACACTAAGCTTCTCTCCTTCTATCTCCCGTTTCGCCACAGGATGGATGGCTGAGGGAAAGGACGCATGCCGTTGACCTTGTCAGTAAGGTGTTCAGTTAGGACCAATCCACACCCTGCGGAAGGGAGCGGGTGAGACGTAAGTGATGTCTGCCTCGAAGGGCGTGCGTGTCACTACAATCAGCCGTGTGTAGGTGTTCCCTGTGTTCATCCGCTCGTTTAACTAACACCAATTCAGAACTTCCTAGGACAGGTGCTGTGCGAGGCTGTGGGATAAGATCAAAAATCATAGTTCTTTCCCTCCAAGAGCACTTGGTATGAGAACCACAGTCACGTAAAAAGAAGATTAAAATGCCTGTGACACAGAACTAGGACAAATAATCCTGAAATTTGTATGGAACCACGACAGTCCCCGAAGAGCCATAGTGACCTTGAGAAAGAAGAGCAAAGCTGGAGGTGTCATGCTACCCACTATCAAATTGTACTACAAAGCCATGGGAAGCAAAACGGCATGGCACGGTCGTAAAAACAGATACATGGGTCAATGGGACGTAAGAGAGAGCCCGGAAAGAAACCCACACCTATACAGTCAAGTAATCTCTGGAAAAGGAGGCAGGAATATACAGTAAGGTAAAGACAATCTATTCAATAAATGGTGCTGGGAAAACTGGAAAGATACATGCAAATGATGAAACCTGACCAACTTCTTACACCATGCAGAAAAATAAACTCAAAATGGCTAAAGGACTTAAATGTAAGACTCAAAACCATAAAAATCCCGGAAGAAAACATAGGCGGTAACCGGTCTGACACCGCCCTTAGCAGTGTTTCTTCTGATACATCTCCTCGGTCAAGGGAAACAAAAGAGGGACTAAATAAAAGGGCCCGCGTCAAACTACAAGGTTTTGCACAGCACAGGAAACCATCAACCAAATGGAAAGGCAGCCTACTAACACACCTGGGACACCTGGCGCTCCCTCGGAACAGGGGAGGCGCAGGTAACGAGCTCTAGGAATGGCTGCATGGTGGGGGGATGGTGCCCCAGAGCCCTGGACCTGAACAAGCCATCTGCTGCTGGCGGGACACCTGGACGAGGGGAGGCCTTTGCAGAGAGCCCGGAGCAGTGTGAAGAGGCGTGAGGAGGGAGACAGTGTCACGGGCCCCGAGAACTGTGAACAGCTGTCTGCTCCTGCTGGAACACAAGCCCCTGGGGACCAGACTTCCTCTGCCCGGCCCCGGGCTGTCCCTGCATGGGGCTGCTGGAGGACAGGCAGCCACCTGAGAAGGAAGGGTGCTTTGTGCAGCCCCAGGGCGGACAGAGTCCGAGGAGGTCAGGAAGGTGCCAGAGGGCTTGGACTCAGCATCCATGCAAAGTGGGGTTCCTTAGAAGAGGCAGGTACAGAGAGATAGGAGGCATTGAGAAGTTACGTCCAGTTTTAAACAGAGAAGAGAGAATCCCTGAAATCAGCAATTATAAAATGGGTAACTATGAAAGAATTCACATTTCAAAGAGCAGGTAGCCACGCCCAAGGTTGCGGTGGGGCTGGTCTTCTCAGGGAACCCGTCTGAGCCCTCGACTCTCTTGGCTGGCGGGACCTGGTGCAGGGCAGTGGGCGGGACCTGGTGCAGGGCAGTGGGCGGGACCTGGTGCAGGGTAGTGGGCGGGACCTGGTGCAGGGCAGTGGGAGGGACCTGGTTCAGGGCAGTGGGCGGGACCTGGTGCAGGGCAGTGGGCGGGGCAGCGGCCTCAGGCTCAGTCCTCCTCCACGAAGCGGGCTGGCGGCAGCTGCCACATCCCTGAGAGACTCGGAGTTGGGTTAGGGGACTGTGGCTGTGGGATTCAGATGCCCTGACTCCGCCACGTACCTGCTTGCCGAAGAGGCCCTGGGGACCTGCCGCCCTGCTCAGAGAGCCTGTCTGGAGCCTCTTCAACCCACCGTAGCGTCCTCTAAACTCAGCCCTCCCGAGAACCGGGGACCTGGCAGCGGGGGCAGGAAGAATCACATCCGGGCTCGGCCAGGTACTGTGGCCTTGGTGCTCGAACTCACACAGCGTGTTTTAGGGAGCAGCGCGGGCTCTCTGTGCGCACGGGGGTTCCCCCTCTCCTAAGAGTTGTGGGGAGTCCCAAAGGTCAGTCCATGAAACCGAAGTGAGCCATTGCCTCCAGTCCCCCCACTTCCCCAGGATACTGACCTGGTCTTTTGCAGAACTGGAAAAGGAAGTCAGCATGCCTGCGGCCTTCGGTGACCGGGCTGCTGCTGGGGAGGGGGGCATTGGCAGAGAAGGACAATTGAAAGTGACAGGAAAAAGTGCGAGATGAGCAGGAGTGGGAACTTGCCAGGGTCCGCTCCACTCGACCTCCAGAGGACCATGGGGCGCAGCCCGCTGTCCCGGATCTGAGTGACTACGGACGGAGGTTTCAGGGCAAGAAGCTGCATGTTCAAACACAGTTCCGGTGAGTTCAAAGAGAGTGTTTTTGAAATGCCTCGATACCACGAAACGCCTCAAAACAAGGCACCCAGGAGGCGCTGGGATGACCAGACACTTGGATTCATGGAGAAGGAACCTCGACGTTTAGAAGCACGGAAACATTTTATATTTGTTTGGTGCATTTTGCAAAAGACTTTTCCCATCCACAATCCCTGTCGATGCTCGGGAACCTGTGAGCAGGTGTCACTGCGGTCACTGTCTCACGGGCAGGGAGCGGGCGTGTCCACAGCGCTCGGGCAGCAGGGAAAGGACCACCGCCCTTCAGTCCCTTACTGCATGCCAAGCGCAGCACCGAGCAGTCCCCAGCTTAATCTCGCCACAGCCCTGGGGGCAGCCGTGTTCATCCTCTTTTCAGGACAAGAAACAGAGAGGGAGACTAAACAAACTGCTCGAAGGACAGGACCCCTGCATCTCCCAGCGCAGTGAGCCCGCATCGCTGTGGCTGCTGTGCGTGGACTTTCTCCTGGTGGGCTTATATGGCCTTCGTCGCCATAACGCTGAAAGCACTTGGAAGCCAGTCCCTCTTTGTCTTTGTTTGTCCAACTTCTAAACACACTAATTGGCCACCGGTTACATAACTCGATAAACTAAAATGCCATTTTGAGCAATGATCGGGCACACTGGTTACATCGAAATTTCTTGAGGTGGGCACTGTGTTTTTTCACGTGTTCCGAGTGATGCTAAGGTATGGCCAGGATTAGACCCGCCGACCTCGGGCACGGATCGCGTGCAGCTCCAGGCCTGGCAGGGGAGCCGGTCCTTTGACCCTGACCCTTTCCCCCAGAGGTAAACCGGGGATGAGAGACAGCTAGACCCAGGTTAGTATATGCTCCCTGAAACCCACCGAATGTGAATAGTGGAACCAAGGAAGCTCCGTGCAAGCTCTCTGGTCTGAGGAGGTGGTTTTCAACCTGGGGGAAACGAAAGCTGCATGATCGCAATGCCCTTGACCAAGGCCGCCCAGCGCATTCTGGCTCCCAGCCTGGAGCTAATTTATCAGTCACACCGTCTCATTTAGAGATGCAGCGTGGTCTAAGGGATTTCCTTTGAACCCTCCCACTTTCATTTATGATGGACGCAAATAGAGAAACACGGCACTTTTTTTAAGAGTGACTCTTCGCATAAAGTCATGCTTAATGTGATTCCCTTTAAGTGGCCACTAAGTTCGATCGCACTCTTATAGCCAAAAAGAACATGGCAGGCCCCTAGATAATTATAAACCAGTCACATTTCCACAAAGCCATGATTAACATATTCAAATATACAACAAGTGATTATATTCTAAGAGCAATTCAGCTAATTACATTGCATTAAAAAATTAGAAATAAATTAATTTAAAAAGCAAAGCATATACTCAAGTTTCTATGTAACAGCTTGGGCATAAATATTTAATGCATATGAAATCTTTGATGGGGAGTGTTTGGCAAACATTCACTCGGGAAAGAAATCAACAAATTATGTGATAATTGCTTTTGTGAAGCTTGGCTCAAGAACTGGAGGAAATTAAACTTGGGAGTTTTAGGATTAAAGGCATTCTTTGACCTACATGCCTTAAAACCTTCATTCCTTTCTCTGAAGTCATGACACATGTTATCTATATTTTTATGCACAAACATTTTTTCCTACTTTCTACTGAAATGCAAAAGGGCACTACTAACACTGGGATATAAGGAAGATGTGAGTTCACGCGTGCCCTTCTCACATGGTCTAAGTGTGACCTTAAACAGGTAGGTTAGCGCCCCGGATATCCCAGTTCTTCACCATAAATTTAATTGACCGGTGACTCGTTTGTTCTTAAGTGACGTGTTAGAGCATCCACTGTGTGGCAGGCCCTGTGACGGGTGCTGAAATGCAGCAGAAGGAGACAAATGCGGTTCCTGTCCATGTGTGGTTCGTGTTCTGGTGAGAGGATCCTGTTTGCCATTTAAAAGTTTGCAGCACAAAGGTATTCAAATTGGAATGAGGGCAGTGAGCAGGAAGTTGGATGTATTCTATGAGGATGTGACAAGGTATCTCATTGCACCCAGAAATGTCAGATAAGACGTGGATGAGTATAGGCCTGAAGGAAAAATAGTTAATAGACGTGAAGTTACAAAAAGATGCAGGGTTAGGGAAGGTACTTTTCTAGGCAGTAAAGAAAATGAGAACATTCATTTCTTTTTTCTCTCAATGAGCTCTTATAGGGCTTAAATTAACTAAGATATTCGAAATGACCAGAAGACCCTGGACTGTTACAGCCACTGGAGCCCAAGTGCTGTCCAGGTGGAGGAGGTGTTCCTGTGGCCGCTGGCGTGGCCAGGAGACACGAGCCGTGAGCATGAAATGGTATGGCCAAGGTCATTATCGTTTGTCGCTAGCCTTAGCGTGGCTGGGGGAGCAGGTCATGCTGGGTAAAAATGCAACCCCAACACTGAGATCTCAAAGCCATTACCACTTCAGTTTTGTTTATCTACCTAATCTTTACAAATTCTCCCTCTAGCATTTTGAGGGCAATCTCATTTAAAACAGTGTCCTTGCCCACGCCATCCTCAGTTGTCCCCGCCCGTGCCAGAGGGCAGGTGGAGGGCCACAAAGGGCACAGGGCAGCAAATGCTTCCTTGCAGGGGAACCTGGGGGGACCCACACCCTGAATGACACACTTATATAACGACAGGGCAAGTGTGGAAATCAGGAAGTTAAGGAGATGGTGTTCTATCCTTTCAATGCAGTCTGTATTCAAATCCCAGCGATCCGTGCAATTACTTCCCAAACGAGCTTTTCCCAACGAGGACTGCACGTGGCACTTCGTTGCCACGTCTTTTCACTTCCCTTTCAATCTGCAAACTGCCCCTGGTTTTCACAGCACTGAAAAAAGAATTATGGATATGGTCCCATTGTTTCACAGAATGCTCCCAACGTGGGTTTGACGGGTGTCCCCTAATGACTAAGATATGCATTTTTGCAAGAAATACTATATACATTATGATGTCACCCTTAATGCTCACCACATAGATTATCCTACCTTTTTCCTTAAAACTAAGCAGAAATGTTTTATTTCCCTCTTGCACAGGTAAGAAGACAGAGGTGCAGGGAGGTCAAGTACTCTAACAGTCCCCGGAAGAAGCAGCCTGCACTCCTCACATCCAACAACGGTGTTTTCATAGACGTTGAAAGGTTCAGCCTCATCCTGAAACATGGTGTATCTTCAAGAAATGAGAATTTAATCCAGCTATAATGTTATTTATTTTCTACAACTAAGACTTTTTTCCACAATTGTTAGCAATTTGTAATTATATATGTATTTGTTGCTTTTTTTCCTTTTTGTCTCCTGGACCATTCATTACGTCCCATCAGGGGAGGCACCAAATCTACTCTACTTGTTCAAGTTTTCCTAGTAATTTCACTGAATTAAACTTCCGTGAAAAGCCTTTGGTAATTCTCTTACTTGACTCAGTGACTGCAGTATAATTGGCTCAAACTCTAGAGCTTCAAGGCCTGTGAATGAGTGACATGTGTCCACAATTTCTTCTGATTCTCAGTCTCAAACATTCACACTGGTTCTCTTTTCTGCAGGCTGCATCTGTTTACCAAGTTGCAAAGCCGAACCTCAGCAAAAACTCGCTCGCAAGATTATTAACTCGTAGGGAGGCGTCTCAGAGCGGCGTCTGTCAGGCCCTGTACCATCTCGCCCCCGGACCCCTGTCTTCCCTCCCTTTCCCCTCAGGAACAGAGAAATTATGTTTCTCTTCTAGGCATAAAGCTGTGTCTGCTTCTCTGGAGTCCGCTTTGACGCCCTGGGCTCACAGTTTGCATTTTAAACGCCCAGAGAGATTGTCCCTCCTTCTGTAAGAGGAGAAGGAAGTGAGAGTCAGGGAAGAAGTGGTCCGGAGGCCCCCTGATGTGGGAGAGTCACAGGGCCTGCGGGGGTGGGGGGGAACAGCAGGCAATCTCTGAGATAGATAGCGGGCAGCACTTAAGGGGAGGGGGGCGTTTGGGCAGAACTAGTCATCCGCAGTACATCTGAGCGAAGCGTGATACCATTTACCTTCTAGGCTCATTGGCATGACCCCTCAACGCTTCAGTTACAGCAAAGAAATAAGAAGGCCACGGACAGAGGACTGGCCGGATACTTGGGAAGTCAGAGTAACCTACCTTCTGCTTCTGAGCCAGAAGCAAGGACCTAAACACGACTAGCTTCCAGGGAACGATCAATGGAGCCACAGCTATGCAATTATTTGTTTCCTTTGTCTTAGCACTAGTAAGTCTGAAGAACAGAAAATATAAATATTTTGTTGCATTTCTAGATTTACTGTTCTTCTCCAAGCTTTGCATCTAATAAGCTGGGTTCTCAAAGCATGGCCATGGTACAGTGGTCTGGAAATCTGCCTCCGCCTTTCGGTTAATTAACGCTTTGGTCTTTAAGTTGGAGGCTTTGGTCTTTAAGTTGTGAATGGATGCTCCATGATACTTGTGAATGGATGCTCCATGATACTTGTGAATGGATGACTCTGAAGAAATGACTCCATCACAACTCTATTTGTCATCAAAATATTTGACACGTGAAGTTGCCATCAATGCAAACCCCTGTGGGCAGCACACACTTAAATTAATATGGTATAAAAGAAAGGCAAGGGAGATTTATTTCTGTAGGCCACTAATTTACAGGGAAACAAAAGTCCACTGAAGGGTGAAATGACAAAGCAACCTGTTAGAGCTAGTTTTTAAAGAGAAATATAGAACTTCCTACTTGCTTGCTTCTTAGAAATAGAATCCAGCAATTTAGCAGACATCTACTGATCATTGGCTGTGCGTGTGAACCTGTGCAGTTTCAGGGCTACAAGAACCAGTGAACACAGCTAAGGGGGGGCACGCTGATATTGGAAATTCAACCTTGGTCTAACACACACACACACACACACACACACATAGACACACACACGTACGCTGAATAGAGAGAGCAATGACTAGGTAAGAACATTCTTAAGTTTTTGATAGATCATATTGACACAAAGGAAGCAAGTTCAAGTTACAGACAAAATCTAACCTAAATTTGTAATTTTCTGCAGTTCCCTCTGACACTCCAGGCATTGTGAGCCACTCCCATTCCCAGACGAGACCCGCAGCTGAGGCCTCCATGCGGTCAGCTGGACAGCTCCGTCTAACTTGCCAACGCACAGCCCACTGAGCCGCGCGTAGACGCACCCAGCAGACTCAGCATCCTGTCCACCTTCCTGCACGGTCAGGGTCTAGTGTGGCTTTGCTTTCTTTTCTATTTTCCCAGACTCTAGGCTCTTCTAAAAGAAGAGTGCTGTCCAGATTGGTCCATATATCAGACGGATGCACCAAAAACACGGGCTGGTTAAAATTTGATGAATGTATGATGGAGAGCATATATTTATCTCTCTGTAGATAAAACTATACATACAACTGATTTCACATGTCTAGGCAAACCTTGATATTTATTAATAAAATTAACATTAAGGGGAATAGTAATATGTCTTGGAAAAGTAAGGTATTGAGATGTTAAGTTTGAACATGAAGCAGTATGACTCCTAGATTCTCCTCCTAACAATTCCACCCCCAAACGCACCCCCAGAACAGACTGCATAAAAGGCAAATGCGGTGTCCACAGAACTTCCAATAGCTTCCATTGCAAAGAGTTTCTGTCACTCCAGTCTTTCTAATATTGTTCATATAGTGTGAGTTTTAAAAAAAGGCATTTTACAATGTCAGGGTATGAATGTATTTCGCTGTCATATCAAATTTCATTTCCTTGACTAAGGATTAAATATAAGCATCTTTTCATTTCTCCCATTTTTACAGTTAAGATATAACATACACACAGAAAAGGCAAAAACGAAAATCGCATAGCTAAATGAGTCATTATAAAGTGAAAACTCAGATGGAGGCGGACATCTTTAGTTACTTCAATGGCCACCGTACCATTGAGGTTTCACATTCATCCTTGAGTTAAAATGTTATAATTTCATGTTTGTTTTCAAAAACGTCCCACTCCCTATGTTTTCTAACCTATGGGCGCAGGCTCGTTAATATCACTAAAATGTCTGGACTAGGACTGTGACATTTGCCGTAATTAGCTGGCCAGCAAAGAGGACCGGGAGTGAGCGCCTGGCCGTGTGCAGTGTGGCCATGAAGTTCATTCCGTGAACGTTTTGTTTGGACCATTTCGGAACCCTCCAGGGGAACGAGAGCCGAACTGTCCCCAACGAGCCGCTGGTCTCCTCCTCCAGAGAAGCTGCCTGGATGACCGAGCGCTTACTTGGCAAACTCGGTGGCCTCAAAGAACAAACGATTGGGGGACTGCACGGAGGAGTCCGTTCATTCCTTGGAAACTCTTGGCAAAGGCAGCGGTAACATTTTCTTCTAACACTTCCCCGATCGGAGATGACGTCACAGGACAGTGCTGACATTTTCTTTACAGGTGCAGGTGGAAGACACGCACTGAGCTTTGCTTCTCTGCCGAGTGAAGACAGGTGGCCCACCTCGTCCCCACGCCTCTTCCCCAGACCAGCAGGATGTCACGCAGGCCACCCTCTCGTTTCGTCATCCCTAAACCTGCCTCTCCACGTGAAGTGGGGCTGACTTGGAGCCCGGAGCTCCCACCCGCCTGCTCTGACGCCACGCCGCAGGCTCTGAGACGGCAAGGCCAGTGTACTCGAGAACAAAAAGCTTGGGGTTTTGTCTCTCTTGCCCTCTGCTGTTAACCAGCATCCAAACAGTCGAAGGCACATAGCAGACATCCAGGAAATACTTTTGAAAGAATGATTAGACGGGAGAACACGATGCAGGGAGCACATCGCCCAGGTGTGGGTGTAGACTCGGGGGGAGCCGCAGGAAGCAGCTTCCGGCCTAGATGCAAGCCTTACTCTCTGGTCCGGACCCGGTAGCCATAACCTGCACATGCGTTTGAATGCCTATTTGTCTCCAGTGTATCTTCCTCAAATGGTTCAACGTTTTAAAAAGAGACATTGATTAACTTGTATTCTCAAGTATCAACAAAAACTTCCAGGCTAGGCATGAAAGTGACAAAAAGGAGATCAATCCTTTAGGCCAGAATGTGTGCCACGTACGGGACTCAGTGCAACAAAAGAATGCTAATCTCCCTCCCAGGAAGAGAGTCCTTCTCCTACACATCGGCTCTGTCTGGATATGGAGGCAGATATCCGGGGATCTGAGTGTTGCGGTGGATTAAAGTCAAGAGCTGTTTAGTATAAGATTTAGGAAAAGAAATTTCTACAATTGTGTCCTCCTTAATCTTCTCTGAGCTTCTGTATGATTTTTAAAAATAAGTCTATTATTTGTGACGTAAACATAGTGACTCAGAAGGGGCTTCACACTCTTCTCCAGGGATAAAATACATCACTTTATTGGCCCACGTCATGAAGCCGTGCCCAGCACCACAGTGGCAGAAACAGTCTCCGACGTGCGGTACAACTGTAAGGAAGACGACTTGGTGATGTCTGGTGTCGCACGCCCCAGGTGTGACCTCCGAGGGCTCCACGTCTGTGGAGGACACCTTGGAAGCAGACACTTACTCTCTCTGAGGCTCAGTCCTCATTTGCAAAATGACCGCCAGATCGCTCGCCCTACACCAGGGTGTGAGGGTCAAAGGTAGTAACACGTGTTGGCATGGGGACGGAATTCGAGAACCCGAGGGATGCCCCTACATCTGGGCCGGAGCCACACGAGCTCGGATCACGAGTTCGCATCTGCTCCTATGTCTGATTGCAGTGAGGACTGAAAGTTGGAGCAGAAGCAGGAGGGACGCAATTGCAGGGATGCAAGACATTTATCATCTACCCTGCAAGCCGGTATTTCCGTTGCCCGGCTCCACCCCCCTCCGCCAGAATTACTCTGGGAACGAGCGAGGATGGCTATCAGTTAACATGCGTCGTACCACCAGGCCGCTCGCACGGAAAAGCTATGGTACTCGGGAAGGCATCCAGTGCCCTGGGGACGCAGAGTGGGAGGGGGGCGTGGCGGCTATTGGGGTGAAAGGACAACCAAAGGATAAAAGGCAGATTGGTCCTGCTGGGTCCTGCTAGGAAGGGTGCCCTTTATCAGAGAGTTCATAAAGGGATTTTTAAAATAAGGGAGTGTAGGGTTATATTTGTAAGATCGTTCAAGATTAAGCAAAAGCATGTTTAATATTTCTACGCAGTCGGAGCAGAGCGCCGATTCATTTGCACCGCAGAGACCGAGAAGCGCCGCTGCGCGGAGACGCCCACGGCAAGCGCGGCACCCGCGTCCTGCGCGGGCGTCGTGCTCAGGGGTCGCGGCAGGGTCCGCCGGCTCGGTCGCACGCACAGGCCTGTATTGAACTCCACCAGGCAGCAGTTTCTCTTCTTGGCAGCGCAAATTGGAAAATTGGATTTTTCTCTGCCTTCTCACTTGATTTAAAATTTAGTTTGTACTTAGACGCCTTATATAATTATTACTATCATCATTATTTAGCAACTGTTGCTTAATCTATTCATGAGAAATGAGTATTGCAGGGGTGGTGCGCGGCGGGGCCTATCAGGGTGGTTACAGCTACTCGCCTAGAGCTGGGTGATGGTGCGTGAGGCCGAAACCTGCACCTGGAGGTCAGGCGGCCGGTTCTGAGGAGCCGGGGCGGGACGCGAGTGCCACGCAGGAGAAGGGGACTCAGAGGAGGGCCTGGAAGAGCAGAGGGTTGGACCCCAGCACTGCATCTGAATAGCTGTATGAGTTTGGGGAAAAAAAAAATCTGAACTTGGTTATCACTCCTGCAATAGCAGCACTTGGAACTTCTAAAACCAGACTGTTTGCTGACAGTCCCTTCCAGCGTGGGCCTCGTAAACGGGACTGACTGTACCAGGGTTCTGGTGATGGTGACGTTTCCCCATCTGCCCCTCTCATCCAAACAGTGACTTGGGAAGTCTCAGGAGCCAGCCTGCCCCTGAAGTCTGCCACCTCCGAGCACCTAGGGACCCCTCGGCTTGTAGAACCAGAAGACACGCTGGACACCTTCCAGTCCAGGGGTATGAAAACGTTCGCCTGGGGAACGTGAAGAAGGGCACACTTTGTCTGCACTCAGGATTACCAGATTGAACAAGTAAACACACCACATATCCAGTTAAATTTGAATTTCGGGTAACCGACAACGATTTTTTTAGAATAAAAAATGCTAAATGTTTTTAGTATTTTTAGTATTTTAGTAAGCCTCAAATTGCATGGAGAATTTTAATGGGGTGCCCACTAAATAACATCTTTGGCTTCTGTCTTCCACCCCACCCATTCCTCCTCGGGAACAAGAAATAAATCCTCTAACTTGAGGCTTCAGGGCAAGGGACTAGGACTGTGTGTAGCTCAGCAGTTTCTGGTTTCTGACAGCAGCTGATTTCTGTGCTGTCCCAGCCCCTCCCCGCTCGGGGCATCTCAGCGTGAAGACCCTGACGTCACCACCACCTCCGATGGGGGCGGGTGGGTGAGGAGCTAAGTCTCTAAGTCCCAGACGCACAGTTTGGAAGCTTCATTTCTCTACTCAACTACCTTCTCCGTTTGCTTGACATTGTTTATTTATTTTTCTCCCTCGACTGGTTCAGAGTTTGTGCGTGGAAATTAGGGAGAAGCACATACTATAAGAAAAGGCATATAATCCCTTAGTGCCTGAGTATCTGACATGACCGTATGAAAATACAGCTTTCTGAGATCAGAGTTCAGAGAGGAATTCAAGAATTTGAACCCATCATTCTTGAAGACTTACTAAGAGACTGAGATTACGTGTATATGAAATTTTGCAAATTGAAATGCGTAGGAAGCTAAACAGTCTGGATGCGCCCCTCAATTCTACTTAGTTTTGAGTGTTATGCTTATTGAGGTTAATGCAGTGAATGCTCTTTAATAAAACATTTCACAGAAAACTGCAGAGTCCAAGGTGCCTTATCAGGGGCAACCTGTTAAAATCGGTACACGAGGGGCCAACCGAGCGGGCACAGACATGGCCGGCGGGTTTCCAGTCAGTGACACAGTTGACTCTGGTACAAACAGTGGGTTGGTCTTAGAGGCCAGATGCTCGTGGAAATATGTAAAATAACACATTCATTCTTCTCTTGGTGGGGAGACAGGCGGGGAGGCAGGCGAAGGAGCCTTTGGAAAGGCAGGCTTCGGTGCACCGTGTTAGTAAGTCCAGACAAGGGCTGGTGCTCGGGTGCCAGGCGGCACCGCTGGTGCCTGGAAGTCCAGGAGGTGCCCGCTGCTGGGTGCCACCTGACGCTCACACCGCCCTGTGTCAGGGGGTCAGTCACCGCACACCTCTCCGGTCCCCCCTGCTCCTGACCCTGCTGGGGGAATCACGCAATGAAACCACGCATTTTCACTCGACGCAATGTGCAAATGTGCAAAACAAAAAGATGCCACCAAAAAGTTAAATGAAAGTAACTATTTTTTCGAGAGATGTAATCATATACATTTTAATGACATCGGTCAACATTTTGCAGTATTGGTGAGGTTCTAGCTATGCAAACCAGTCATTCTCTTTCTCCAAGCCCTGGGAAGGAGACTCCAACGCCCAGCGTCAGGTTGTGGGGCCGGGCACGTTCGTAACCGGGGAAGGCTCGCTAGGGGCGGGGAGTGTGTGAGGCGACCGGCACCAGAGCAGGGTGAGACATGAGCACAATACAGTTTAAGGGCCTCACAGGCATTTACTTTTCATATCAAAACGAATTAAATTGCAAGGCCTTTTTAATGTTTTAAGTAAGGAGCAACAGGATTAAATTTTCATGTTGGAAAGAATATACAAAATCAATGGAAGGGAAGAGGAGAGAATTAGGAGACTCACGCGCTATTTCTGGGGACAGAGGTGGTGACTAGGACTGCCTGGTGGCAGGTGAAGGGAAGGGGAAAGGGAAAGGGAGACGCACCGTCTCCCGTTTACGGACGCGTCTCAGAAAGACAGTCTGGTCTCAGCAGTCAGCGGCAACCTGGGCTCGGACCGCCAGCCCAGAACGTCTGCAGGAGTCCGAACAGCAGGGACCAAGTGTCCCTCTGTGGAGCCACATGCTTCCAAACTCTCTGAAAGTGCCGAGGCAAGACCCTCATCAGGGAATCAGTAAACTGTGGGGCCCCTGAGGAAATGGCGTAAGCATCTGCAAACTTGACACCACCACGCAGGTGAGCGAGGGCCGTTCCCTTCGGCTGAGGATAGACAGATACTTTGAACAAAATAATGTCTTCGAGAGGTATCTTCTGGTTAAAACCAGAACTCTCTTTCCGACGAGTTCCTAACTTCTTGGTACATGCATGTCTTCCAGAGAACCCCCTGCTTAAGTTTATTTTTACTTTCACAGTCACCTTAATATCCTGTTATTGCTTTAAATCTAGAATGCACGACAAAAATCAACGAGCCTCTGAATTAGAAGTGGCTGTACGTCACTAAGGTAGGTCACCCTTTATTTTACTGGTGAGGGGACTAATCGAAAACGCCACTGCAGACGGCAGGACTGACTGGTCCAAGATCATTCTTAGTGAGCCTGCGCAGAAAGGAGGAGCAATTCCTCCTCATGAAGGGTGGGGAGCGTGTGCAAATCTGCTCAGCTTAGTAAGAGTAATGTCTCCCAGGAAGAAAGAATTCTAGAAGCAGCAAGGGATAAGGGGACAGTCACCTACAAAGGAGTTCCCATCAGACTGTCAGCTGATTTCTCAAAAGAGACCTTCCAGGCAAGAAGGGGCTGGAAAGAAGTATTCCAAGTCATGAAAGGCAGGGACCTACATCCAAAATTGCCCTATCCAGCAAAGCTGTCATTTAGAATGGAAGGAAGATAAAGTGCTTCTCAGATAAGGTCAAGTTCAAGGAGTTCATCATCACCAAGCCCTTATTATATGAAATGTTAAAGGGACTTATCTAAGAAAAAGAAGATAAAAAATATGAACAGTAAAAAGACAGCGAACTCACAGCTATTAACAACCACACCTAAAACAAAAGCAAACTAAGCGAACCACTAGAACAGGAACAGAACCACAGAAATGGAGATCACATGGAGGGTTAGCAACAGGGAAGTGGGAGGAGGAGAGGGGGGAAAAGGTACAGAGAATAAGTAGCATAGACAGTGGGTAGAAAATAGACGGGGAGGGCAAGAATAGTGTGGGAAATGTAGAAGCTAAAGAACTTATGACACATGGACATGAACTAAAGGGGGGAATGTGGGTGGGAGAGGGTGTGCAGGGTGGAGGGGAATGATGGGGGAGAAATGGGACAACTGTAATAGCATAATTAATAAAATGCATTTTTAAAAAAAGAAGTCTGGCAACGCCCCTTGGCTCCTCCCACCCGAACAGCTCCTAGCAGCGATGGGAGGAGCAAAGACGCGCTCAGTTGCAGAAAGCGGGCGGTCTTCCCACTTAGGCCAGCATCGGGGCAAAAGGGAAACAGCAGAAGGCGAGGGGAGAAGTATTTGGAAACTCGTTTCCTTGATTCTTTTCCTTTTGGAGGTTACTTTGGTACAATTTGGAAGCTCACCTCGTGGACACCTTCTTTGTTGTTTCTTGTTCACTGCACACATTTGCGGTGACGACAGGCAGCAGGATGACCACACCTGGTATTCCGCCTTCACCGCCCAGTCCTCCTCCTCCCTCTTCGTGCCCGTTATTCCTCTTCCACGGCCTGCGGGGAAACCGCCGCTGCAGGGCTGCGGTGGACTGGCGCTGCCCGGCGCTCTCCGCTGGGCCCCGACGCGTCGGGAGGGAGGCCGGGCAGGCAGGCTTGGCGTCGTGGGCTGTCTTAACAAGGCTTCTTTCTTCCTGGGGTGCGAGTGTGGAACACCCAGGAAAGAGCGACGCAGCGGCGAGGCACAAGGATGGGCACTTAGTGGAACTCGGGGTTTTCTCAGAGGCTTCATCAGCCCTCAGGCTACGAAGTAGCAGGCACGCACTCACTTTTAGACCTTGGCCTCATTCCAAAGCACGGGATGAACAGACCCCAGCGGCCACTGCCACCCCATGCCGCCGAGGCGCTAGTGCTGCCGTTGGGTGACTGAACATTAGGCTCGGGGGAAAAGGGGCAATGGCGTTGGTTCCCTTCCACCAAGACAACCAGCTGCATTTTCTTCTGCACAGAACCTGGTATTCAGTTGGTATTTATAGGATTCACAGGAAAAGAGGGAGCGTGACGACAATCTGATATAAAAATGCCATAAACGTTTCTTCTAGCGTATTTTAGAATTGTGAATGCTTCTTAGGCCTGTCAGTCTGGCCAGAGTTGGCACAGAAACCCAGTGACAAATAGCACGGAGATGCTCAGGTGTGCTTCCAGCACAGGTGCCCGGACAGCCGATGACGTCACCACCCGGCAGGTACAGATGGTGCTGTCAGTTTCGAGAGGGGACAGCGAGTAGCCAGTAACTTTTTAAGCTTTGATTGCAAATCTGAATCACCTGGGGGCTTTTCTTTAAAAGTAAAAAATGTCAGAATGTCCGGATCCTACACCTAAAGAATTTGATGAAGTTAGCCTGCAGGTGGGAACTGAGCATCCTTTACGCTCCCAAACTGACTCTAATATGCAGCTAAAGGAGAACAATTGACATAGAAAAACACAGCTCAGCGAAGATGTGACTTTCTCTCACATGAAAGCAAATAACTTAGGGGCTTATACAAAGGGCAAGATCCCTGTGAATCACCTGAATGATATGATAAAAAAAAAAGTCCACGTGAATTTAGAGCGTTCAGGGTTCAGGTTAAAAGCGGGAAACCACAGAGAAGCGGACGGAAATGCCAGGCACTGAGCCCTGCATTGTGATGACTTCCTCGGCTCTGGGGTGGTCCGTGGACCCCTGGAGCCTGGGGGCCCCTGCCTGTTCGAACACTGTCACAGGACAGCTGAAGGTGGCATTATGTCCCTGTTCCATGGACTAGTTACAACTGCGAGTGACAGGTCCTGCCACCTGCACGAGTCAGCGCATGTTCTAATGCTCTAGAAAAGGGGCAACACTTGTGGCTGGGCGTGGAGGGAGGCCTAGCAGGTGGCACATTTCTCATGCTGCAGGGAATGCTTTGGAATTTACCCAGCTGACCACGGAGAAGGAACGATGGGCTTGAGCCAGGCTGAGACGGCACAGGAAGCTGGGGGTGCAGCTGGGGGTGCAGCTGGGAGCGCGCAGCGTGGATGCCGAGGGAATGCACAGGGGTCCCCTTCTTTCTAGGCAAGAGATGGCCGGGGCCTGGATTCGTCAACTCAGGTAAGAGTAAGGAGAGAAGACTGTTTTTATGATAGAGTTTTGACATAGAATTGCAAACAGAATGGTTACATCAGATAAAAAGACCAAAGGAAGAATTAAGAATGATTCTAAGGTGTTTGTTGCAGAGGGCTTACAGACTGATGCAGACATTCTCCAAAAGGTTATTTCTCGGTCTCTTTGAAATGTATGCAAATCTTTTCCAAACCAGTTTTTTTCTTTTGCAGCTTTACAACCCAGGAATGTCATTCTCAGGGACCTGGAGAGAACCGGCGACCCTCACTATCTGCTGGTTCCATATCCACAGATTCAATAAATATCAAATCAGAAGAATCAGGAACAAAAAAGTTACATTGTTGCCAATGTGCACTAGGTAGTCAGGTCTATTGTGTATGAAAATGTACAGATTCTTTTTCCTTATCATTGTAAAAACTGTCCTTAAATGATACAGTATAATGACTACACAGCATTTGCATTGTGTTAAATATTATAAGTAATCTAGCGGTGATTTGAAGTATATAGGCGGATGTGTCAGGTTATATGCAAATAGTGTACCAGCCATTTTATATAAGAGACTTGAGCATCCTCGAATTTTGGTATCTGTGGGCATCCTGGAATATATCCAGAATGGATACCTGGAGATGACTGTCCCTTTGAAATGTCATCAAGGAAGATAACAAGCCCTACGTCCCTGTCCCTGTGAGAGAATGGGGCGTAACCTCCCCACTTCCACAGAGCTTAGCTTCAGGTTGTCATGAAGATACGTGTTTATTTTTCCTTTCGATAAAGGCAATTGCTCGTACAGACCGTCACCCTAACTACCCAGCGGATTTAGGGTGAACCGTGTGTGCCAAATGGCACTCTCAGGTCCTCTTTACTCGAAAAGAGTTAGTTCTTCTTCTGGAGAACATTACGTGTAATGGGGAGGATTTCTGTCTTCGGTCTCTCTTTTTTAATGTTTTATTGTTTATGCCATTACCACCGTCCCACTTGTTCAATCTCTTAGCGGCTTGCCTGTGTGTACAGCACATTCAGGTTCAACGCTTGTTCAATAATAAAACTGTTTTCTTTTCCTTCTACTTTTGTAGAAAGGTTTTTCCGAGATGGGAGTTGTTTTCAGTTTGGTTGGCTTTTACTTTCTTTTGGTTTGTTTATCACTGTATTTCCCCAGCAAATTCAAGAACGAGACACATTAGGAGAGGGGTAGTAGGGTGACCTCAGGAAGCTAGTTCTCCATTTATAACCACGGTTTCCCCTGAGGAGCCCAGAGAACTAAGCGCAATGCAACTTCGACTCAAGACTTCTTCCCGTTCGTTCGCTGGGTGACCCTTTGTCACCAGGAGATGCATCCGTTACACATTTTTGAGCAGGGCGTGAGCAGCCAGAATTTGGTTGTGGCGCGTGCTGGAGCCACTGGCGGAAACCCTGGCCGGAGACCTGAAGCTCCGGGTCTCGGTGTCCCTGTCGCTCGCTGTACCTTCCCCAACGTCTCTGCCCCTCCGTCTCTCTGCCTGTCTCTTCCTCATCATTCTGCAGCGTGGAAGGAGGGTGGTGTCTCCCTCTGCCTGAGCTGCTGTACCCCAAACCCCTTGAACCGAAGTGTTTATGCCTCGAAGTCCAGAGGCTGCGAAGTCTCAGACCGAGGCACAAAGGCAGAGTAGACGAGGTGGGTGAGACTGCAGGCGTGCATTCAGCTCATAATTTTTATCTGAAAATCCTATCTCATCGGTATCTGCTGAGTGCATTTTTTAGCCCTGGGATGACAGGAAGTGCCTTCAGCTGGGCCTTGGTCTGAGGCTGGTCACATCCAGGATGAGTGACCACAGCTCCCAGCCCTGTTGATATGGATTGACAGGAGAATAAAGTCCAGCTCCCAGACGTGAACACGTTAAACTTCTCTCCTGCCGAGCCAACCCTGAGGGACACTTACTCTGCAGCTAGTACTTCCTCATAGTTATATGCTTGATAAACGTCCACCCAGAATATGGATTTCTCAAAAATGCAACACGATAGCCACCCCAAGGATTGATGATCCATAATTCATTTTGGAGAAAGGCTTGATTCACTTAGAGCAGTAGAATCTGAGAACTTCATGGCTCATAATCATGTCGGAGGGGGCGACCTCCCACCTAACTGCATGCAAAGAATTGGAGCCGAGCCGTCTGAACCCTGCCCCGAGCCCGTGCCCGCGCAAATCAGGGCAGCCCGCCCCTGAGCTCTGAGATGAGAAACCCCCGAGACCACCCGTGTTCCATCTTCCACCGACCAGGCCGGGGGCTGGCGGACTTCCACCGGGAGTTAGTAGTCGCTGAGCAGCGGGGGCTCGTCTTTGCTGTTGTGCTTGGTCTCCGTATTCGGCCTCAACCTGTATTCCAGCCTCGATTCTTGACAACTCCATCCCACCCCCGTGTTCCCTGCTTCCCTAACAAAAAAGAGTTTCTCATATTTCCCAGAATGAAGTGTATTTCTTCTTAATCTCCAAGAATTTACACAAAGGGTTATTCCTGCCTAAAATATGCCTGCCATTCTTCAAAGCCCAGTGCAATGCCACTTTCTCTAGGAACTCTGATCTTACCCTGTGACAAGTCTTTTTCCCTCGAGGGCAGGGGCTGTTTCTTAAGCCAGGTGGCACTTGGTAGTTGCTTACTTACTTGTGTTTTTAGGTTGGTTTTATTCAACATGTTCTAAGTGTTACACACACAGGTAATATAATTTAGGATTTCAGTGCAAGTACATCTCCCCATACCTTCTGACGGGTTCGAAAGAAGAGACGAGAGCAACTAGGAAGTCCGTGCCAGACCACACGGCGCTGCGTGGCAGGCTGTCAGAGGATAGGCTGTGATAACGGTGCCAGGTGTCTGGCACGGTGTCCCCGGCTGATGACATCTATTGTTTACCTGCCGCGTCGCTATTCTCTGGGCCCCTTACGTCTGCTTTGCACAAAAACGCTACGAAGTACACACGATCCTCAACTCGAATCAGGAGAGCCAGGTTGATGGCTTAATTTTAAATCCTTGCAAAGATCACTCTGTTACATTCCCGGAATTACCACCTCATGAGCTATTAGTTTTTCTTCGAATGTCCTCTCCTCGTCCGGCCCAGCTTACCCACCGCCTCGCCCAGGAGTGGGGAGCTTGGACTGGTGCGGATCTCTGACGAGATGGGCAGCCCTGTGGTCCTGGCTCTGCGATGCTGCTTTGCCCTCCCAGGGGAGGGACCGTGGCCGTGGCCCACCCGGCACTGTGTGCTCTTCAGTCTACAGAGGCCGACCCAGGGCGCCACACACTTGGGAAGGAGCCCGCGGGCGGGCGCACCACCTCTCGGGCTCTAGTTTGCATCGGCCTAATGATCGTGAAATGGTCCATCACGGACACAATGGTAATTTCCCGGGATGGAAAGATTCCTAAAGCCCAGCGAGACAGAACCTCAGGCTCCAGCGGCCCCGCCGCCCGAGGCTGCCGGCTCGGGGCAGGGGAAGCTCGTCTCGCCATGGGGTCGAATAGCTTCCTCCCGTTGGGAGAGGAGTCAAATGAGCTCCTCAACAAATATGTAGTGAGCACCTGCTAAGGGAAGCATATGGCATGCGTGCTGGCTGGCACAGGGAAATAGGCCACGAGGCCCCTCGCCCTCCGAGACTCAGGCCCCTGGGGGGCTCAGGCGCTGCTAGGGCGGCAGTGTGTCACCCTCGCTTCGGGAGCCTGGCAGAAACAACTACCTCTGAGCACGCAGATACCCTCTGGCTCAGCGACTGCTCTTATTTATCTACACCAGAGTGATAAGCGGCTGTCTGCATCGAAGACGCAAACAGTAACGTCCATAGCAGCTTTGTTTACAAGAGCCAAAGATAGAAACAAAATGTATCCACCAACAGCGGAGTGGATGAGTACCGCATTTTCTGGACTATAAAACACAGATGAATACCGTATTTTCTGGACTATAAGACACACCACCCCAGTTTGGGGAGGAATAATGGTTGTTAATGTTGCCCTCAAGTTCTGTTTACATTTACGTTGGTGAAATAGGATGTTATTAAATATTTTACCACAGTTTTTGGTTCAAAAATTTTTCTCTTATTTTCCTCCTTTAAAACCTAGGTGCTGCATCTTATGGTCCGAAAAGGATGGTAAATGGCAATCTATCCACATGTTGAAATAACACCCGGAACTACGAAAGAGGTAACTAGTGCCCCATGTATCAACACCGAAAACCCTCACAGACTGAATATGGAGCAAAAAGAAGCCAGACATCAAGGGACATGTATTTCATGCTTCTGTGTACACGAAGTCCAAGCAAGAGCCAAACTCTCTTGCTCTTTCCCGACGACGCCGGCGATGGCACCGGGAGCCGGACCAAGCCGTGACACGCTAAAAGTCCCGGACGGCACGAACCGCAGCAAACCCGCAACCCAGGCCCTTCCTTTCGAGGAGGAAAATCCGGCGCTCAGAGGCATGGCGTGATTTACTCAGCAGAGCAAACTGCACACGGAGGTTTTTCTTCTCACCATCGAGAACTGTGCCTCCGTGGAAGACACTTGATTGCCTTCATTCCGAAAAGCTGCGGATGCTGCTCATTGTGAGAAGCAGTGGGGTGAGCGAGCTGCTGGCCCTGGCCTCGGCTGCGCCTTGCCTCCCGGAGGCTGCCGTGTGGGGGGCCCCTGCGGCTGTGTGAGAACGAGCGCCCCGGGGTCCCCTCGGCCCTGTCAGGTGCACCCGGGAGAGAAGTGCTCCCCCCTTTCACCCTTCCGGTGGGCAATTGTACCGTTCACTCTTCACGCTTCTTTAAAAGATGCAGACCCCAAACCATCCGCAGCAACGGCCAGCTTGACCGTGTTCTGCCTCCTTCCCTGTTCCACTCCCCGCCTGCTGACCCTGGTCCCCGACACCCGTTCCGGGCGGCGCTGCCTGCGAGCAAGCTGGTGTCTCAGGCTCTGCCTGCTTGCAAAGGCCGTGGATCAGGAGGACCCGAATGTTAGGAAGGAATGAGGGTAACCGTCCAGTCAGAGGCGGGAGCAAGTAAAAATGGCCTTGAGTCCTACTTAGACTGTTACAAACGCAAACCTTCTCGAAGTCTAGGGGTTCCACCACTACGGCTGGAAAAGAGTAAGAAACTTTATGTCGTGAAGAAACCCTATTAATCTTTTAGTTCTACAGGACTCCGAGGGGCACAGTCCAGGTTCTGGGCATTTTTCTGTATGTATATCGGGAAGGTTCTGGAAAATCTAGAGGAGGAGTGATCGGATTTATAATCTGAAATTTAGTTTTCTGGATGGAGAATCGGGCGTGGTGGGAGGGAGGGGGAAGGCAGTGTGGAGGCGGTGACAGGAGTTGGGTCTCCAGGTCAAGATAACAGGGACACCATCTCAGAAAGAGGGACAGAGTGGGTAAAGGGCACCCTCATGAGCTAAAAGGCACTCAAGAAATATATCGACCAATTCCAGTTTGGACCCTGATTGGAACAGACTATATTATATTGTGTGTAGGCACAGCTGTTTCTATTGGTACCTAGACAGAACAGATACATAAATAGATACATAGATAGATGTAGATATGTGTGCACAATAAAGACACATGCATATGTATCCATATTTATTCAAACATATACATACATATGTATGTATGTCATTTATAAAAAATGCAAACAATGCCTGAAACTATGATACCATCAAAAGATGATCGTTCATTGTTTTGAAGTGTAAAAAGAACACGGTAATTATATTTTACAGGAAAGGTCCTTGTATTTTAGAGAGACACTCCGAGATGTTTATGGGTGGAGTAGCTCGGTGGCTGGGATGTGACCGAAGCGGGCACAGGAGGTGGGCGTGGCTGCGGATAAGCCAGCGCTGGCCCTCAGGTGGCAACGGCGGGAGCTGGGTGGTGGCTACAGCACGGTTTTTAAGCCCCTCCCACTCTGGCACCTGTTTCCGATGCTCCATGATGAAACTAAAGAGGGGAGTGTGGGTGCGTGGTGTGGGGGGGAGGGGCCTGGACCCCAGGTGACGACCGGTCTGGAGGGACAGTCGCTCACTGCGCCCATAACTTGTACTGCGGGCTGGCCGAGGGCCAGGAGCCGAGGACACAAAACCCTCTCCTGGCCCTCCAGGTGTCTGTCGCGTGGTCTGCCTCTCGTTCCTGCACCCCAGCCAGGCCCGGCGGTGGAGCACCTGGGAGCGGGCCTGCGTGAGTCCTGGGGAGCCCGACCATAGCTGCCCAGGTTTTCTCCTCTAGCGTCTGATCCGGTGCGAGCGCCAGGAAAGGGGGGGGGGCGGTGGGGGTCCCTGTCCGACCCGCAGTATTTCTATTGTGTGGTTCACCGGACCATTCGGTTTCTCACTCTTTGTTTTTTTTTTTATAAATTGCTGATTACAAAATCAATGCATATTTATTTTTGATGAGCAGAATATGAAAAGCACAAATTATTCATAATCCAAACACAGACCATGGAAGCGTGTGTATACATACGTGTGTGTGTGCCTGTATGTATACGCCTGTGTGTGCTCTCCCGGTGTGAGAATAAAACTTCTCGTCTTGATTATTTATGGACGTACCGCGGAAAGAAGTTTATTACCGTTGTTATAAATGTGGACTCTGAAGCCAGGCAGACCTGAGTCAATGTGCCTGCTTCGTCATTTTCTGCCTCTGCACCTTTGGGCAAGTTACTTCATATAGCTAAGTCATGATTTTGAGGATTAAACAATGTGTATAAATCAATTTATATATGTAAGTAGACATATACAATTTAAATACTAAATACAGCAATATTGCTATTTTATTAACTCTTCTGTGAGCGTACTCCCACGTTACTAAGTGTCCTTTACAAATGTCATTTTTATTGGCTATATAATCTATTTCGAGGATGTTTGTGGCACATGGGACACCATTAGTGGTTATAAAATAAGTAAACGTACAATAATTTACTTAAACATCAACATCGAAAATGCTTTGCCAATTTTGCAGCTGAAAATATTTTATTGTTTTAAATAATATTCTTCCATTCTAAAATTATTTTAATTTTTTCCTCTTTATTGAGTCGTCTGCTCATGTCCTTTGCTCATTTTTATCGCAGTGTTAATATTTTATTATAATTTACATAAACAGCATATATTAACTTTTGCATTTCACACAAACGCCCACCACTCCGACATTATCGGCACTGTCATCACCACTGTCACTGCGTACAGTCTCTGCTTCCGTGTTAGTGACAAGAGCCTGGAGCTGCAGGACAGAAAACATCCAGAGTCGACGTACGTGACCGCTTACCTAAAAGCCAGCTCACTCGGCTAGCCCTGGCGTATCTGGAGTCCCCCCTCAGGATAACGGTCTTCGTCCGAACCTGAGTGGCTTCTCACGCAGATGGCGCCTGGTGGGACTTCCCAGACACAGTGGGACACGGCAGCCACCGTCCCTTCCTTGGAGAGGACAAGGCGCTGTGTGTTGTTCAGGAGAGGCTGGGCAAACGTAGGACCACAAACAGCATCCTGCTATTATAACAGCCGCTTAGTATTCCCGGATATTCTGCTAATTACATTTGTGTCACAAATGCTCATATTTGTGTCAAGGGTCATCATATCTATATAACTATATTTGCTATTGTTGGAACCAGGAAAATAGCTAAAGGACTGTCCCTGTGAGATTTGGCTGTCCAGGAACAGAGAACAAAGAACTGGAGGCAGATTACCATTTAAGGAGATGTTTAGGTTTAAATTTCCCATTCCCCAAACCCTGCAATGTATAGATCCTGCGCGCGCCAAGAGATAGCCAATAGCTAACAGCCACTTCTGTTTCTGTGAAATGCTTGCTTGCTTGTGTTTATAAAAAGGCCTAGCTGTAAACGTGAGGCTCGATTCTTGTCTGCAGCTCTTCTGAGCATCGTGTCTCCGGACACTCTGAGAGTTCGCCCCTGCGCAGGTTAAAACTTTTGGCCAATTAAGTAACACCTTTGAATCCTGAAAGTTTCCGAACATCTGTTTCTCGCGTCGGTGAATGCAACATCTATGATCCCTTAAAATCAAGAAACTCTTTGATTTCCATGAGGCACACCACATGTATGCTTTTAATCCATGTATGAGAGTAGCATCCTGCCAAAAGCAAGCGCTAACTCAATCACTAAGCGTAGTGCAAAGCAAAGGTCATAGCCGCGGTGGCGTCTGGTCCTTCCCCACTCAGCAATCACATGGTTTTCCTCTCCAGTGCTCTGGGCTGATGCAAATACATCAAGAAGTTGTGAAGAAGAAAAAAGAGGGGGAAAGAGAGAATCACAAAGAGCAGGAAATTGCTATTCTGACAAAGGAAACAATGAAGTAGATTTGGCCGTATGGAAAGTCCACAATAAATACGAAAGGGGAATGATATGTCAGGGCGGAAGGAAAACAAAGTAAGAACTCAATAGAAACTAACGCTTTGGTGAAAACTGGACTTTCCCCTTTCCACTGGTCTGAGCGCTGCCGGTTCACTCGCTGAATACACGTGCCCTCCGTGCAGCGACCTGACACGGGACCTGGCATGCCTGTTGCTCACACTTGTCCACGCTTCCGAGACAGTCACCTCCGGAGGCTTCCTTAACTCCTTCCAGCCTTCGGAGGATCCGAAACTACGGAAACGCTCAGCACAGCGCTTCGAAGCTCGGACTCCACCCCGTGGCGCCCCCGGAGTCCACGCACTGCGTTCTGGCGCTCAAGGAGAAAGGCTCTGGGGGGGACGCTCCGCCTTTGGAACTTGAGGATCTGGAATCCACACCGGATTGCACCACTTGGTAGTTGTGCGGCCCTCAAGAATCCTCTTAATTCTTTGAACAGTCAGGTCCCTGAGTTTCACAGCAAGAGAGGAATGCTTAACTCCTCTGGGTGACTTACAGGATCGAATGAAATAATGTATGTTATTCTACTTTTTAAATATAATTTTTAAATATAAACTTTTATTTTTAAATATAAACTTCTTTAGGAAATTTGATTAAAATATTAAAATTATCGTGTATATTCAAATAATGTAAAATTATATATATAATTATATCTACATCTATATCTCAGCTATTTGTCTTGATTCTATTAAACTGAATTCATATTTACCGTATTTTGCCGTGTATGATGTACACTATTTTGCCCAAATTTTTGAAGGGCAAAAACAAGGATGCGCATTATACATGGGTGGTGCTAATTCTGTGTCGATACAAATGTTTTTAATTCTGTCATTAACGCGTACGCATCGAAAGTGTAACTCTAGAAAGCAATAATGATGTCCACATGCAAAACAATGCCCCGGAATATGATAATCGGTTTTGTTTCTAAATATAAATAAATAAAAAATTGAATTGAAAATTAAAATGAAAGATTTTTCCCTGAAAGTTTGGGCCAAAAGTGTGGGTGCGCATTGCGCACAGCAAAGTACGGTAGTCACTGACTGCCCCGTGAACCATCACAGGAGGTGTGCGTGCCGGTGGGGCGCAGGGGTGCAGCTGGACTTGCGGTCTCCTCACCACGCATCCTTGAACCCCATCGCATCTGCCAGAGCCGTTGCCTTCCGCGAGTATTCAGGAAGCGTTTGCTGAGAGAACGCAGACTCAAGGATGAATGAAATCACAGCGGGCCCGAGAGAGAGAAAGGTGCCTGCTTGCAAATGAATGCAATTATTCAACTAGTTTATGAGCTATTCTTTTTTTTTTGTTTTTTTTCTCAATCTAGGATCTTATTTCCCTCACCACTCATAGCTAAAATGTGACCTGATTTTAATTAACAATTTCAAAACAATTGGAACAGACCCTTTGTGCAGCTGAAATAATACCTTTGCAATGGAAAACAATAGCCAAGAAAGAACAAAAAGTGTTCTAACGCTTCTAAACAAAATTTCAATGATGAAACCAAATTAGTACAGATCCTTATATTTATCTGGAAATGTGGATCTTAAGGGAAAATATTTTGTTAACTTGGGAGTGTCGGTAAATAAATAGAAATTTATAAAGACTCCTATTTGGTTAGGGTTAGTCTCAAATTCTCTCTCAGGCTGAGAAAAATAAAACGTGCTTTTATTTCTTTAAATATTCTAGGAAGCCTCGAAAAGTAAGGCGTATTGTTCTGTTTCAGGGTAAGACAAGAAGGAAGAAAATCACAGACGCGCCATCAACTACAGCCTTCTTGCCGTCTTTACCGCAGGGAGTGTCTCCCAGGTCCGTGTGCTGAGCGCGCTCGTCAGATGAGGAGCGGGCAGGGATGGATGAGAGGAAGCTGATCGCAGGGTGTGTGGGGATTTTCCACAGTCAGGGAAGGACAGACCAGTGTGCACCTGCATCTCAAAAACTCAAAAAGAGGAATATAGAGAATAAAGCCTACATGTCTATATATCTCCAGGAGACCGCGTTTTAATTACCATATGTCAGAAGCTAATTAACCATTACAGAAAGAAGTTCAGAAAGTTAATTCCCAGACCAATGCAAATGACTATTTTTCATGTATTACAATTGAAAAAAAAAAAAAGACTCTAAAATTATTAGAATCACCACCTGGTAAAATTCTTCTACCCATATCAGAATTTCTACCCTATTGACAGAAATGTTCCCCTGACCCTAAACAAAAGTTTCAAAAGTCCCTATTTCTTTTATAAATAAAAATGTCATCATTTACCCCTTTCGATGGTCAGTGCTTCGATCTTAAGAAGTGCCGATGTTCACACTTTTCGGGGACCCTCAGAGAAGCGAACCCGGCCCTCGGAACGAAGTGCGGAGGGCGAGCCTGTCTCCCCCCCCCCCCCCCCCCACTCAGGGCGGACGGCGTCAGCTCCTTCCACTATCACTGTTTACGCTGAAACACTGGAAGGCACCATTGGCTTAGACCAATTGTTGACACATAAAATGCTCACCAGTAATTTCTGTGTAAGTCCTTCCAACTTAAAAAAAAATAATAAAATGGATTAAAATACAGTATTTGGGACGTACAGCTCACTATTTTTAAGTATATTTATGCTTTGCTGCCCACAGGGGTTAAATCATGGTGGAATACCAAATTCTTGGTGTCTTATATGTGATCTATTTTTATAAAAAATGTGTATTAACCAGGGATAGCTTTCAATATTAATGTGTTTGTGTTTATCATCCTGTACGCCCCTGGAGTTTTGTAAAAGTCACATTTGTCTAACTGTGCCATTCCTTAAATCAGTCCTTGGTTTTGGGTGGGACTTTTTTATCACTGGTCATTACATTTCATCTGTGAATCTCCCATCATGAGAAAAAGTGTTTGGCACATGGGTAGATATTCAATAAAATGTATTAAGTTGAATTAAAATAGTATTTATTGCTATTTTTCAGAGTCTTCTTTATCTTAAGAGGAAATATATCCAGAAAGAAATTTCCCTAGATCACTCTTGAAGTTGTTTTAAACCTGTCACTATACATGAAAAAAAGCACTCATCTGTATTGCTCTAGGGGTACATATTTTATGAACACCACTATGGATTCTTCATTGACAACATGTGTGATTTGCATAGCTGAAAAACTCGGTCTTGGCCTCAGTTTCTCTCTAAGCAGAGAGAATTAGATGTGATTATTGCCAAGCGCTCTCTCGCTCTGAATTGCGAGGGTCCTCGGAACAGCGGAGAGACATCTGGGTTGGGATGGATTGCTACGCCTTGACAGCAGCTCTACCGACAAGAAAGGAACAGCAGATTTCTGCAAGACTGTCGTTCCCACAAGGCAGGGCTGTGGAGCAGATGAGGGTGACACACAGGAGGTCCTTTCAAAACAGAGTCTGTGCAGCCCCCAGTCCCCCTCCGAGCCAAGCTGTGGCTTTATCTCGCATCCCCGCCGAATGACAACGGCCTCCCCTTCCACCTCCAGGGCGACCCAGGAGAAGCAGGAGAGCAGTTGAGGGCTTCGGCATCCAACTGTTGGCATCAGCCAACTTGCTACATGAACCCTATGCCTTTCAAGTGACACCTTCCAGTGCTAGTTATCAGGAGACAGTTGTGCCACGAGGCTTTGAGCCGGTGACCTGTTGGGAGAGGCTGCAGAGCTGCCTCGCTGGTTTTAAATCACGGTGTACGAAGTGCCACCTGGGGGCTAGGGCGAGGGCCCGCCATCTGGGGTTGTCACCCTGGATCAAAAACGTATTAGATGTCTGACTTTAGACAAGGGACTTCCTCTCTGGATGTCACTGCATTTATCCCTCAAATGAGGACAAAAAGACCTCAGGGAGTGTTACACAGAAAACAATTATAGTGTATGTAAAAGTCTTTGGTATCTCCGGATGTTGAGTTCCTGTTATCACATGTGCAAGTGTGCAAACGCGTGTGCATGTACACACACTCAATTACTCATCAGAGAATAAGAAATGTGGTTAAAAGTTTCCCACCTTTCTCTCTTGAGTCTCCGGTACAAATACAATGTGCCTTATAATAGAACCCTCTGTAGAGTGAGCCTTCTTTCCCATTCAGACGCTTCCTTATTCTTACAACTAAACAGGGAGCTTCCTGAGAGACAAGGCCAGGCGCTAAGTCATCTTTCTTTCAGCACCGAGTGCTCCCGTCCCCGGGTCCCAGCCCCTGGGACGCCCGATCGCCTCCCCTGAAGCAGCAACGCCACTTCCACCTTTGTTCCCCCGACAGCCCCCAGTTCCCGGTGCTTTCATGCTTTCCCCCAGCTTTATTGAGGTGTAACAGAGAGAAATTGTAAGGTGCATAACACGAAGTCCAGTGCGATGATCTGATGTACGGGTGCAATGTCAGAGACACCCAGGGTCAGAGAGCAGAAGGGACGGCTGGGTGCTCAAGCAAGAAGCCTTCTGGGAAAGGTGGGCCAGCCTGTGTGAACCCCCTCGGCCCAGCCATTCCACCACCAGAGCCGGCGTGGAGGCCCGGGCCACACGGACAGGTTCAAAGGAGGACACAGGTGCCGCGTCTGTATCGGGGGGTGAGATGTCTGTCTCTGTGAATTGTCACGGTACTCTGGACATAGGCTGACAAGGACTACTTCCCCTGGCTGGAACTCAGCTCTTGAGAACAAACACTAACTCTTAGTTTAGTTTGTACGCTTAGTGTGCCTTAGCATATTTCATACACATTATCCAGGTTTCTGAATGGATAAATAAGATAAACATTGCACATGAGAACGCATCCTTTGAGCAGTTTTCTATTTTCAAAAAATCGTTATCTTGCATTAGGTATTTTTATTTTTCTAGCCTTCTAAGGGGTCATGTTTTATCAGACCCACGTTATAACAGATTGGAAACTATCTCAGATGTCCACGGGGTTGGAATCAACCCCTTTGAGACTATCTAAATAAGCAGCAAGTAAAGAATGTTCCCTGGAAACAGCAAAAATGACTCCAACTCACACAAATCACTTAATAAGGGGATCCTCTTTGTAAAGCCAGCTTGACTAGAAGAGCCTGAAGTTTTAAGACACAGTAAAATTTTTCAAAGACAACATTTAGACATGGAATTCTCAGCACAAAAAGTAAACTTTCCCTGTTTTTCAACGATGTTCAAAGCTCATATCAGATATTAAAACTCTATTTCTCTAGGCTCAGGGAACAACAGTAACAATGCATTCTCTGCCTGACCCCCGATTCCAGTTGCCATAACAACTCGAGGCAGTTCTATAAATGAAGATGTGTTTATTGTACAATTCTGCATTGAGAGAAAGGAGAGAGAGAGATACGCCCAAATATACATTCTTCTTCAGGGTACCATCTGTAACGCTGAATTCTTTTAAGAGTTCTTTAATTAGCCTACATGTAAATACACTTGCTTTGAAGTGCATTGCCTCTAATTGCACTTCAATTCGAAATGGCTTTCTGCCTTTCTAACGATACAGGGCTTCTGTCGCTGTCCCAGCCCAGGGTAGTGGAGACATTTCTGCGTGGAATGAGCTGGCTAACAGCCTCACTCCACTCCTTCCCCGTCACCAAGGAGACCTAGCTGGCAGACACATCCTAACAAAGGCAGCGTGGAGCCAGGAAGGCAGAGCTGTGAAACCCCACGGAGGGGGGCAAGGCTGATAGGGCCGGCGGGGGGCGGGGCCGGGCGGGTGATGGCTGAGGACCAAAGAGGCGATGTCACGTTGGGGGTCCTTTCCGATGAAATACAGACAGACTGGGAGAGGTTATCTTAGACCCAGCCCTCCGATCACCCAGAAAACCCCATCGGGGCGGCCTGGTCCACACCGTCCGCGCAGCGATGGGCCGGGGTGAAACAACGCTGTATGAAGAAGTCCCGCGAGACTGGGTTCTCCTCTGTCAAGAGGGGTCATGATGCTTGCATTCCTGCCATTATCAGCTTTCAGTTCGGTAGCACTCTGCAGTTTACAAAGCAACTTCGCGTTCTGCGCCTCCTTCGATTTTTGCAGCACCCTCAGTGTACACGCAAGGAAACGGTGTCGGGAATGTGGGTAGTGGCGACGACGCTCAGCAGAAGAAACCCGTGACCCCGTCTCTGCTGGCTGCTAACTGCAGGGCGGTGGGCCTACCCCTCCCCGAACCTAGTTGCTTGTTACGCAAAGTCAAATGAGGCAGTCCGGCTCAAATCCCATTGCGAAGATAAAGGTACTTCATGTGGTGCAACGTGCTATGGAGTGCAAGGTATTATATTCATTTAGAATTTTGAAGTTCTTTCTGACTTCCCTCGTTAAGAAACGAAGTTTCCTGTTGTGAGACAGGCCTGTTGTTACAATGAAGTCAGGATAAGGGCTTATGTTTGTTTGTTTGTTTGTTTGTTAAAGCAGTTAACTTTGTAGCAAAAAAAAAATGCTTACACACAGTTCCTTTGGAACAATATGTCAGATGTGTGTTTGCATGAGGCGTATGGATATCTGGGCATTGCAGGGCAGTTCTTGCGGGAATTTTAAAGGGGCACCAAAGCTCTTGTGGAATTCAAGAAATTTAAGCATGGCCTTGAAGAGCGGGTTCAACCCCAAGCAGTGTCGCGCATTGATGGACGAGAACGACCACCAACAAATATAAATGCTAACAATAGGAATGGCCATAAACAGGCACCGCCAAAAACATGTGGCTGGATTCCAGAGGAAAAGGTTCCAGGTGCCAGGAGGTCCATAATCAATAATACACAAGTGATGCCCTGGCGGCGGCGGCCATCCAGGGCGGTTTGGAACCAACAGCCGGGCCTCGGGACTGGACTTTGGGGTTTCAGTGCCCACAGCAGGCTTTTAGACAAAGCAGTGCCAACAAAAAGTGAGTCGCAGCGTTAGTCCTGCACCGTAAGCAGTGGTTTAAACACGCCCTGGCTGCTCTCAACGTGTTGTGACAGCCCCACACCTGGGCACGAGAACCCGCCCCGCCCCTCTGAAAGCCGCGAGAGCCTGGACAAAACGGAGCAGGGCATTGCTTTGGAAGAACCCGTTCGCCGAGGACGGCCCAAAGCACCTGACGCGGAAAATCACTGGTGCTGAAAACTGGTGCCTAATGAGGATGGTAAGCAATTTTAAGATACGAGATCTCCAAAACGCTAATAACGCAGACATTCAACAAAACAGAGAATTCACATTTGGGGATCTGAAATCACAAAACGAAGATAAATATTACAGTTAATAAATTAACATGCTTGAAATAATTAGAAAGGAATATAGACTATGCAGCAAGAATGGAACTCTATGAAAAAACCTATTAAAAAAAAACAAGATAAGCTTTTTTCAGAGAGGAGTTAAAAATCAGGTTTCACATCAAAGAGTAAATGTCAGAACAGCATCAGCCTTCTCAACAGCAGCACTGGAAGACGGATGTCATTTGAGTGACATCCCCAAAATTCAGAGGGAAAGTTCGTCCAGTATGAAAGCGCATACTCCATCAAAATGTTAGTCAAGTGGAGAAACGGAAGATGTACGAGCTCACCAGGACTCCTCATCACACAGTCTCGGCCATCTTTGACTGTATATTGCATGAGGATGAGTGGAGAAATGAAATGGAAATCTTTGAATTAGAAAAGGCGGGATCCAGCAGCAGGCAGGGAGGAAGGCCCGGAAGGAGGGGCGTGCCCCAGGAGGACAGAGCACCGGTCTTGGGAGCTGGCGGGAGGGTCCGCAGGGAACTCCCCGGGAAGCAGGTGGATACAATTCCATGACATCGTGTGAACACCTAATAGGAGAACTTTGAGAGTTCTGGCCCCGAATTAGAGCAAGAGGATCTATTATTATGTTTTCCAAAAAGCAAACAGAAAAGCAGTTAACACTAGGAATTGTAAAAACTGTGTAACAGAGAAATGCGGTCATAGTATAGCACGTGGCACAGCTTACTGTGGTAATAGTGTCAATGTGTATCGTGCGTATTTCAGTGGGATTCGCACGGCAAACCCCGTGACACGGGAACTGGACGCCCCGACTAGAGACTGGGGCAGAGCTCAGGTTCCGGCTCCGACCGCTGCCTCCTCCGTAAAAAGGCATGGCTTTCTTTCAAACTCTACCTTTCAGGGTAAGTTATTGTTGATGCTGTTGTTATTATAATAACAAATTTCTCCTCTCGTGGAAATCATGTTCACAGACATCGAGGACAAATCCTGGCCTTTCAGAAATTTGTCGCGCAGTCTTTCCTCTCTGATTCATTCCGTCTGCTAGGCTCAACCGTATCCCTGAGGTCCCAACTTCCTGTTAATACTCCACTTAAGGGTTCCACTGCCAGACCCCGAGTGCCACCAAGCCGTCTGCCTCTGAGGCCCAACCCCCACTCAAGTTTTCAAATCATCATTTGAAACCTGTATGTTCCACCTTAGCAAGATTAAAAAAAAAAAGGCATATTTTCTTTGTAGGAGGGCTGGTTGGTAAATCCTACCATAGAGAGATCCCCAAACGAATCTTGTCTTTATTTCAAATTTTGCAATAGTGTTCATTATACATTTATTTGCATTAACTCTGATATTGATCTCAATTGCTGAGATTTTGGCAACCTTTAAATTTTATGCCTGAGCTGCATGTCTCAGCCACACTCTGCTTCTGCCCTGACCAGACACGGTCTTCAGCCAGACGACCCTCCCGGTATAAAGACCGAAACTCACTATTAAAATCCGCACGATTAGCATTCTCACTTAAATTAGAAAATGATTATAATGCATTAGTCACTCTTCCCGGGATCACATGCACTACCCATAACTGAGTTTCTACAGCAGGAGTCTCCCTCTGATCTCGGGTTAAGAGCGCAGAGAGAGCGGGGGAGGGGAGGGAGGGGTACGAAGACCTGTGTTAAAGTCATGCGGGGCCCATGTTTGGCGTGATCAGTCGTGGGTCACTCGCTAAGTCCCTCAGCGTCACGTAAGGAATGTGCTCAGTCAAACCCTGTTGCTGTTCACGAGAAGAGAAATGACTGAATTGGCCGTCTCAGGCATGCTCAGGTGTTCCAAAGGCTGTCATCTGAAAAGCGCTCAGGCCAGCTCAGCCTAGCTCACAGGGCCTGGGTAAGGTCCAGGGCTACGTTTTCAGTTCCGAAGGAAGACAACAATCTTACACACCTCGGATATTCCATAAGGATGCTGTCCCTGGACTCCTGAGTTCCTTGAAGCTGAAGGGGTTCAGTTAGAGCCAGGGAGGCCATTTGCTGAAGGGGTTGCAGGTAGGCTTTAGGGAGAAACGAATCCAGGTTGTTACCGATAGTGATAATAGTGATAAGCACCATTTGGGGGAGGCAATGGATCAAAGTAATACGAAAAAGGCAGCTTTGAGTCAACCCCCAAGGAAAAAAGTTCGCTCTTGAGACTATGTGATCTTCAGAAAGTTATTTAGCTCAATTCATAACCCTAATCTTTAACGGTGGGATAATAATAACTTCTAACCCATAAGAATAATGGAAGGATTGAGGTGAGGTGAGTCAAGTTGGCAGTGAATTTCCCGGCACATACAAACCCGAACCCCAAAATGCTCTAAACATTTAAGTCTAGTTTCAAAGGAAGAAACCCTGAACATGTTTTGTCCAATTGTACGAGAACACAGGAAGTTTTGGGAATATCAGAAGGAAGGTCCGTGTCACTTCCTTACGGCCAGAGCCTGAGTGCTCCGTGTCAGCCTTTATAAACAGGAGGACAAGGCAGAGAAGAGGCCAGGCAAGTATTCAGGGACAGACAGCCCGCGCAGAAAGGACTCCGACTTGGGTAGAAGGAGGAGGCCTAGTAGGTTTAGACAAGGATGGTCGTAGCGAAACCAGTACGAAAGCAAGCCGTGATAAGATTGGAAAGCAGGTTAGTGTCAGACTAAGGAAGGGCTTCATTTATATTCTAGAAGCAAGTGCAAGTGGTTATATTCTTTTTATTTTGAATTTTATGATTTTATTGATTGGAAAACTTTTTTCCATTTTTTTATTTTAATTGTTGTTCTTGTACAGTTTTCTGTCTTTTACTCCCACCCCAGCCCATCACCCCAGCCCTCCCCACCTCCCTCCCATTTCCACCCCCCTAGTTTTTGTCCACGTGTCCTTTATACTTGTTGCTCTAAACCCTTCCCCTTTCCCCCTGAAATTCCCTCCCTTCTCCCCTCTGGTCACTGTCAGCCTGTTCTCTATTTCAGTGTCTTTGGTTATATTTTGCTTGTTTGTTTGTTTTGTTGATGAGGTTCCTGTTAAAGGTGAGATCACATGGTATTTGTCTTTCACCGCCTGGCTTATTTACCTTAGCATGATGCTCTCCAGTTCCATCCAGGCTGTCACAAAGGGTAGGAGGTTAGATTCTTTTAAGCAGAGAATAATATAATGAAATTGCATGGAAACTAATTACCTCCCAGGGATACGAATAATGGACGATAATATGAACACTGCCCAGAGAGGAGGCTGACTCAGAGTGGGGTGACAAGGTTGAGATAAAAAGGGTCAACCCGCGGAGACACGTGACAAGGGCAGCCCCCACCTGACTCAGAGACTGACCGAGTGTGATCAGCCAACTGGACATTAGGTGGGCACAGCCTGGAGCACGGGGCAAACTCGAGGCCCGCAGGCCGAACCCGGCCCTCCGCCTTGTTGTATCTGGCCTGGTACCTTGTTTCCACCCGGCAGCAGCACCGAGCTCTCGCTTAACTGTTAAGGAGCAGTTACATTCACACAGTCCTAAAGTTACATTCGGCCCTTGAAGGCAACCTCGAGGCGGATGTGGCCCCCGTGAAAATAAGTTTGACACCCCTGGCCTAGAGACAGAGGAGGAGAAAAAAACACCTCATACCAAAATTTCAAGCGTTTAATACAATTAGCTAAGTATGGTTTTGTTATTAGCTTAAAAATAAAGCAACAACAAAAAAAAATGGGCGACCAAATACAATAGTCTGTCCCTGGAATTTAGGCATGAGCATGCTGAGTTTACATAGATAGTTTGAAGAGTCGGCAAGGGAAAGATGGCAATTGCACTGGTGACTAAGAATAGGACCAGCTCTGAAGCACGAATAGGGTGAGGAAAGAAAGGGGACCAAGACGAAGCCCTGAAGAACCCCAGCATTTAAAGCTCATTAGAGAAAATCAAGCAGCCAGAGCAGGTGGTTCAACACCAAGTGAATGTGATGTCACTACGACCAGGGAAAGAGGGCTTCCGTAGGGTGGGCATATTCGGGAGTACTTAATGGTTCTGAGAGTTCAAATAAGAACCTCAAAATAAGCTTGCCCCATTTTCTCCCTCTGAAAAATGTGACGGGCGCCTGTCTTACAAATATCGGAAGATGAAAAGCCAACCAGGGTTGGACTTGTCATTTCAGGCTCTTAGGGAACAGTCCACCTTTACACCATTTTTCTCTTAGTGCCAGCAAATGTGAACGGGGCTCGTTCACGTTACATTTCACTTTTGGAATTTCTGTGGGCTAGCAACGCAAAAAATCAATATTTTTCTACGAAATTGAAGGAGATGTGCATTTTGTGGAGAACCAGTCTGTGTTTTGAGTGGATATCAGTTTTATGTACTCCAAAATTAACTTAGGGGGGTCACTGTGTCCTGGGGTTAAAAGAACAATGTGACCTTCAACCCATGGAGATGGGCAACATTTAGCATTATTAGATTGGGCCTGATATAAAAGTCAAATAAATCCTGTCCATTGCTCCAGCCTTCTGCCAAATGGAGGTAATCAACCTGCAACGCCATTTATATCATAATGTTTAAGATGCAGTTTTTCCGGTGACTCGGTCACACCATCTGAATTATGTTTTTCAGTTTCTGCATCTAGTTGAGACAGTTACCAAGGGCTGCTGCTGATTGAGACTCCATCCTGGGTGACGGGGACGCAGGGAGGGTGGGTCCGGGTCTCTGTTCCCACGGAGTTCACCGTCTGCTCAGCAATCAGGCTATGTACATAAACCACTTTTATGGAATCATACATTTCAGCCTTCAATTATATTCCTTTTGTCTAATAGACTACTATATGGTTTAAGGGTCTACTTGGATTCTATGTCAACCAAGAATTTGGTTGAGCCGAGCAGTTATAGTCTGGCCTCTCTGATTTTAACAAAAGAATCAGATGAGGTGGGGATTCTGTTTCTTGGAAATATCACCACAGAGGTCTATAAGAATGCTGTTGTTTTTTGCTTTTTTGTGTAAGCTAAAATTTCAAGATTTATTAAATTGTCAAATCTGTCTGCATACACAGCAAGAGCCTCTCTTTTTGGATTCAGGATCATCACCCACAGGTGATGGGAGGTTTTGAAATACTGCAGACATCAGAGCTTGTTAGAGCCCATGGGCCACCCGCACACCCTGGATTGTGCTGTGATTTCTTAATTCCATTGTTGTTTTAATCAAATTTTAAGGGTAATAATGGAATAAATACTTGCTCATAGGAAACATAAGTGTATAGGAATTATAAGAAGAAAGCAAATGAAAACCAATACTCCTTGGATAAGACTTAGGGACACGGCTGACGTGGGAAGAGGTCCTGATGAACGGCCACGTCCTAAAGCAGACAATGCTTTTCTTTTCAGGGAATCAAAACGAGCACCCTCTAACAATATTCTGTATCCAGTACGTCCTCACTGAATGCCATCAATTGGTTCTTGGACATGCAGTGAAACCACGTATATCAATTGTACCACAGGTAGTTAACATAAAAAATAGTTAAGTTCCCACAGCATCTCATCAACGATGTAACAAAACAACTTGGAACAACACATTATTCAAGGATCTGCTGTAACGTAAAGTAGATCACCAAGTGTGCTTTCACACAAAATACTTTTACACACACCCCCAATTTTTGGCTAATAAGTTAAAACATGCACAGAGCTTCTTCGCCTTGCTAATGGCAACCAGCATTTGCCCTCTAAGTTGTTATTGGAGCAAAGAGTGCTGTTCACTCGAGACCCTCCGGCTCGCAGTCAGCGTGGAGCAGCGGGGCTCCCCCACCGAGGCCGAGTATCAGAGTCGCACGGGGAGATTTTGTAAAATGTGCAGGGGTCGCGCACCCCTGGGACGCAGGCTTAGCGAAGGTTCGCTGGAGTCGAGGGTGCTCACATTTTGAAAGCTCCCCCCGTTGGAACCACTCACTGGAGACAGCGGCCAGAGGACTATTTTTAAAGCACAGTCGCCTGCTTTATCAGCACACTGTACTGTAATTACACTGTAAGGTAATCACACTGTAAGGCAATTACACTGTAAGGTAACGCGGGTATTATTTTTAGCTGAGAATGTCTTGTTTTGAGAAACACCATGCTGTGCTCACTGCCACTTTCTTAATAAATCAGGGAGCTGAGACCCAGACTCACAGAAGCCTGCCTTTGTATTCCATTGTAACCACTGTCTGGGAGGGATCTGTGGGATGTAAATGGATAGGAACACGGAGATCTATTATGAAGATACATAGGTAGATAAGTAAACAGGTAAACAATATTAAGTTTCCCAAAAGGATTCAGGTTACAGAACATTATTGACAAATTACTGGAACTGTTGGTGTAGGTAGCTCGTTAGTTTTAAACAAAGGAAGGGGCAGATGGACTCAGACATTAAGCTAATAAACCAGGGACCTGTGAAGGGACACTGAGCCTGATTTATTATGAAGCCTCCTCGGGGGACCTCCGAATCCTCTGCCCTGGCGACTTGATCCCTGACGTGGGCAGGAAGGATGGTTACCAGGGACTGGCCGAGATTACCGAGGAAGGAATGAAAATATAAAAACGGCAGGGGCAATTTCTTTGCTAGAGGCATGCGCGCTAGGAGCAAAGACGGCGACCAGAAGGGGGAGGGGCGGAATCTAGCCTGGGAAAAGGACCCAACGCCAGCCCACGCAGGACTGGGAAAGACACTGGTTAATTTGAAAACCAGCTGGCTCCTGTCCAAGCCTGAGATAATATAATCAAATCTTAATGAAGGCCTCTCCAGGGAGCAGGCATTCCTTTGTCCATTTGTTCCTGTGCTCTCTCCCCATAGCAGCTGCAGGGGGCCGGACCGCCACCCCGGCCCACGCGCAGGATCGGAGCGCGCAGGCTCAGGCTTGGGTGGGCTCCAGGTGCCGGCGGAGCCCTGGCCTGGGTGCAGCACCGCGGAGCCGGCTGGAACGCAGCCTAGAATGGGGAGTAAGCTAGCCCGACAGGAACCGAGTCGGAACTGATGGCACACAGTCTCTGGAACTTGGCCCTCCGTCTGGGTTTGGTGAAGACAAGGCTGGACTTCTTCCACAGCGGGATGGAGCCGGACCACCTGGCGGCGGATGGGGCGCAGCCCTCCGCGTTTGCTCCCGCTTCAGTGAGTCTGACCGCTGCACCCCATCCGCCTGCGCATGGTCCCTGAAACGCTTTCCTTGCGCCACTGCGAGAACCCCCTTTCCTCTGGCAGCGGGATAACCGTGGGTCATTCCGGACAGTGGCCACCGGAAGAACTATGGATTCCACTGCTGTCAGCAGCGGGATAAAGCAAGCCAGGTGGCGGGAGGCACTGGCGGGCCTGAGGCCTGCGCCGAGAACCTTCCCTGGGTAGCCAAGGGTTCTATTCTGGGGGGGGGGGGGGTGCGGGACCCAACTGTTTTAGCTACTTTTGGCACAGCATTTTTCTGCCCCTTGATATTTTCTTTTCTCTTGGGTTTGGCCTTGGAAACTAAAGACTGCATGAAAGAGTTGGCAAAAAATAAAAAGTGAGCTTCCTCCTAAGTTTGACGCGTTGCATTACAGGAAGAAGCGTTTTCACATTTATCAAATTGTCTCATCGGGATAATTTTAGTTTCCTAGGACGACTTGGCTGGCGCGAGACACACTGCACCAGCTGCACTGTTTTCTTCGCTGGTGCCGGTCGGCGAGCCACCTGTCTGCTCAGCCCCGCTGCCCTCGCCGGGCGCAAGAGGAGGAGGCTGGCTCTGCGGCACCATCACAGTGACAGCCACCGACGGCCCAGGCTTCCCAGCCAGCTGGTTTCGGAACAGAACAAAACGGAAACCGAAGCTTCTCCGCAAGATGGGATCTCTGGTTGTATGCTTGGAATCCGACTCGCTCTGCGTTCTTCAAAACTCAACCGAGACACCGAAACGCTTTATGTTTTCAACAGATCATGTTCCACTGAAGGGGAGGCTTAAAGAGGACAGACTGGTGCTTGTTTTGTCTCTGTCACATCCCCAGTAGGTAGAAGTATAACCAGCACGCACCTTCTCATATATATTATATAAATGAATGAAATGATTGTGCTTCTCTAACACGCTTATACTACAGAGTGACCTTCCACGCCCCAACGCTGTAACGCTAGTGACTGAATTTTAAAAGGAAAATAGCCATACCCAACGCGGTAGCACCTAGCACAGAGCCAGGCAGCTCGCACATCATCGTGATAGTGAAGGAAGACACAATAAATGTGGCAACGGAGCCCTTTAAAACTATGGCTCCTGACCTGGGAAGTGCCCTTGTACTACTAATACATCCTAAAAGGATAATCCTCAGTTTGGGAGAACGTTTGTCACATACTCACAATTTTTATGGTTTTGTGTATAAATAGGTTTTTATTTTAGGTAGAACGAGCACACACTTAAAAAGCCAGCAGTGGGAAATGATTAAAATATGTCATATAGTGCAACTATTAAAATGATGTCGTCATAACCTGCATTATCCTGGGAGTTTGAAATTCCCCATTTCCCATAACGACCAGTAACCAACTCAAGTCTCGGAATTTTTCAAATGAACTCACAGAGATGAAAGGGGACTATAAATTCCCCTTCGGAAGTGCCTCCCAGGGCAAAATGAAGCTGGGGTACCATTCCATGGCCTAGGTCCCAAATGGTAAAACTGGGTAACTAAGTGAGGCCAAGACGGACCATGGACGGCAAACTGCGGAATCAATACATGTCCATGTCCCAAACGTATCCACGGAGGAAAGCAGAGCTGGACAAATCCTCAGCGCAATGACCAGGGGGGAGAAGAGAGAGGCGTATCTCAGGCAAGGGGGCGGCGACTAGAGGCAAGGTAAACTAGATCCCTCGTCAGGCACAAGGTGGAGTGTGGCGCGGAAACCCAGGTCAGTCTGCTCACCTGGGAATGCTGCTTGGGCGCACGGCAGCCGTCAAGGGAAATAAGTCACTAAGCTGTGCTGAGAACAGAGCTATAAGACAAGGACAAGGAGCAAACTTTCCTCCTGCCTTTGGCCCTCTTTCCATAAGCGTTTCGGCGAAGCACTACTTAAGGCGCTGTGTATACACCGATCCCAAAAATGCAAATCACTGACCTGCTCCCTGCGCCGCACGGCTGACTTCTTCTTAGACCAGCAAGAGGACTGCTCCTATGCAGGCTTCCAGGGAAGGGCTGGGGGAAAGCTTCCTGGGAAAATCCACGGCACAAGCTGAAAGGAGGGGAAGAAAATTAGGTTCCGGTAGATAAGTTCAGGGAAATAAACCATATTACGGGGGGGGGGGGAAGCTTGCAACTCAGCAAGTTTACGCTGACATTCAGTTTCCAAATAGAGCGTGCAGAACCAATTTTGCGGTCTAAGTTTTCTCACACTGTTAATGATCGTTTCTGTACATAAACGCTTTGTATTTAACTGGAGGGTAAACACCTTACGGATCAGAATCATGCCTGACCCTGAGAATCTGTAGCACAGTGTATGAAATTATAATTTTAACCTTTTGATCATGATGATGAACTGTAAGGATTCTGATAACGATATGTACTTGGAATCTATTTTTATTTAAATTTTATAGTACATTAAGAAACACTTATTATTAGCCCTGGTTACACCTGAGGAACAAGGAATAACTGTTTTGATGAGTTATCATAGTACCTTATTTGGATGGCGCTTTCCACTTTAGAGAGTGGTTTGACATTGACCGGAGTCATGATAACTATACAAATGCCCGCTTCTTAGTGTCCAAGGAGAACCCTCAGCACTGCGGCAGGAAAAGAGATCATTCTGGAGAGCAGTAGGCGTGTTCATACTAATCCCGCCACATGTGGGGGCAGTGCTCTGCGGCTGAATGCGAGTCCATCGCACACGGACGGGGCAGTGAGCGGTGTAAGGGAGGTGCGTTTCCAGCGGAAAACGGGAGAGCTTTGTACGAACAAATGCAGAAGCCTATTTCTGTGGAGAGAGCCCCGCTCATGGGGTCAAGGAGTGGATCATTAGTAAATGCACAGGCCCTGCTGGCTCAGCGAGGCCCCGCGTCCTCACCGCCTGTGCATGAGAAGCGAGAAAGTGACAAGCCAGCCAGATCCTAGGCCCCAGCCACTGGGGGTCTGGCTCAGTCACTGGGCAAGGATAATTCTAGGGGTGAAGAGTATCAGAAAATACCTGTGAGAGGGGCCAGGTTAAGCAGAGGCTGATGGGAAGCAATCTTACATGATTAATGCGCGGCGTGCTGACCTGGCACCAAGAGACCACCGAGACACAGATGTCAATTAAACACGGCGACCCCCCGAGGGGAGGGTGATTTTATCGCGCACTCACTTTCTCCCCATCCAGGCCATTATAAATCCCCTTTTACAGCACTCCAATTTGAGAAACTGTCCTCCCCGAAGACGAAACGATGACAGTTGTTTCCGCGCTCCCTGAAGTCCCGTTCAAAGGTAAGTGCTCATGTCAGCTGCCCCCCTTGCAATTTCCAGCAACGGCAGCCTTGTCGATTGCATTTGAGAGAACGGCGACACGGCGACTACGGCAATACGGATGGACGCAACAGGCAGGCAGCGGCGCACGGAGGGTGGCCGGAGCACGCCGTGAGAGTTGGGGCACAGACCGTTTGCAAAGCCGACTGTCCTGTTCTCGTTTATTCCTAAAAGTGCTTGCTCTCCGGGTCAGATGGGATATTGACCCGGGGGGAGTAATCACTTCAAGTAGCTGGTGGCTTTAACGGCCGAAGAAGTCCTCCATGACTCTCCTTCCAGGACACGATTTCAGAGATAAAATCTTGCAACATATCCCAGCACCAGGTACTCGAAGGCTGTGGCTTCGGGTGATGGAGGATGTTTACGGGCCCCGTTTGGTCGTCGGCTTTAATGGCGAGTCTCCTGCCTCTTAGTGTCTCAGCAGTTATTTTTTATGGCCTGCTTGGATAATGTTCTAATTGTTGATGCTCATTACGCCAGGGGAACAGCACTGGTTTTTCCTTTCTTACTGGGAGATGAATGCGGCTCAGCTGCGAACAGACTTTACGGAGAGAACAGGTTCTGCTGAAACCTGGGAGGACAGCCGGAGCTGGCTGCTCCGCACACGGGCTCTGTGACCTTGGGCAGGCCCCCCCGAGACTTTATCTAACCGATGCTGGGGAGAGTCCCCGCTCTTCGTCTCCTGCGGCATCATCTCTGACCCATCCTTTCCCCGGTCTTTGCCCTCTGACTATTCCAACCACGTCCAGACTGTGGGTGGCCCAAGGATTCCCAATGTCACACAGCACTTCTTTGGGGACTGAGGAGTCATTATTTTATGTACAATGTTTCTTGTATCTCATATCTTCTTCAATAAATGCCTCTATTTTTCGTAATACAAGCCCGGATACTTTCTGGACAGACCTCCTATATCTGAACATTTTCCAATCTCTTGTCCCTAAGCCTGTGTTTGATTTTAATCATCTGCGTTTCAATTACCTGTGGCAATATCCCCCTTTTTTTTTGGAGAACTTCAAGATTTATTGATTTTTCTCATTGAATTTATTGGGGTGACGGTGGTTAATAAAGTTACATAGGTTTCGGGTGTACGACTCTATAATACATCATCTGTATATTGTATTGCGTATTCACCAGCCCAGTTCAATTTAATGTCATTTATCCCTTTGTGTTGCAGTTATGTTTTTAAATGTCTACATCATTCCTATTCATCATTCATAAACATACATATTATTTACCACTCGCTGTGCTTGGGGAACAATTTAGGCACAAGAGAAACAGCCGTTACAGGAGGCAGAGTCCTCGCTGTTATGGAGTCTACATTCTCACAGAAGATGGCCATTAAATTAATGAGCACGCAACGTGTCGGAAGGTGTAAGTGCTCTGGGGAGTGGAACGAGGCGCACTGACCGGATGTGCAGAGGAGGGTTGGTCGAGGGTGTCCGTGTCACAGGGGTGGTCGCAGAGAGGTGGTACTCGGGCGGAATACGAAGGGCTCCGTCGGAAGGGAGGGAAGGGCCGCGCCAGGGATGTCCTCGGGGTGCGAGCGAAGCTCCCCAGGTCCGGGGTCGTGACGGACTCTCCCCCGTCTTTCCCCGGTGCCCGGCGCGGTTCCTGCAGGAGCAGTTTAGCAAATGTTCGAGGAACGCCTCTCACTCTTACGGTCATTCTTCAGAGCGTGACGGCTGATGTTCTGATCCCAGAGATCAGGCTGATTTGAGATCCGCCAAGACGAAGACAGAATAAAGAGTCTCCAATCTGTCCTCATACCACATACACATGACATGCGTTCTGGGCTTCACCTGACCTTCGTCCACAGAAACAGGGTCACAGAGGCCACATCATGAGACGACGGCTTTCCCCGATGATGGATTCCAAGGACCTCTACATACCCATGAGCCATTTTGATTTCTCGGGCGCCGCGTGACTCTGCGGCCTATGGCCTGGAGGAAGCGGCTGTGAAAGTGACCATCTCACACAGCTCTGGGGGCTTCCAGTCGCGTGATGTTTTCATTGTAGAGGAAGCCGTGAAGGTTGCTGGGCTACATTTGCAGTGGCTACGTCAATCTGCCCGGACACTCTTTTTCGAAGATGTTCTCCGTGTTTCTGTCTCATCTGGAAACCCACCTGCCCCGAAATCGTCCTTTATTGGATGAACAAGCAATCTAAACTGTTATGCAAATGTGACCTTCAGGCACGCAGAGGGGCCAGAAAATGAGATGCCGTCAGCTGTCTCGGAGTATTTTCCCTACACTTCCTTTTTCAATAACGAAGCGAATCTGAGCTAATGAGATCCAGTATAACATCAAAATCATTGTCATTGTGTGGGGTAGTATTTGCATGAAATACAGTTTTCCATCATTTCATTTTTAGTCTTTTTGTGTCTACATTTTAGATGTCCTTTCTGAAACACAAGTAATCAAATTCTGGTTTTGGTTGTTGGTCTTGTGCTCTGCAACTTGGCAACCTCTGTGTTTTTGAATGGAGCATCGAATCCTCAAATTTAAAGCAATCATGTACGTATTTTACTTTCAACTTGTCAACTTCTTTCGTACTTCCCACTTGTCCTCTGTGCTCCGATTCTTCTCTCTCTCTCCTGCTCGTGTTCAAGTTTTCTGTATCATTCTACTTTTCCCTCTAGCAGTGTGCCTTACATGCTCTATTTCAAGCATTTTGGAGTTGCCTGAGAATTCTCAGCAGGAATAGCTAATCTGGCACAACGCCATTCTCCCTGAGAGTCAGTGTAGTGCCTGCCTCTCACCTCATCCCTCCTGGCACCAATGGGGGGCGTGGTCGCACCTCAACAGCAGCCTCTTCTGGACACACCCAGACTTGGCATCCCGGACCCACAGCCAGAGTTCCATCCTCTAACTTCCCCACGGCAGCGTGTACTGTTCACTGAGTTTGTTCACAGGCACAACACTCTTTGTTCTCCATTCCTTCTTGCAAAGCCAACACCCCATCCAAATGTCCTCCCCAAACGCATCCTTCAGAATTCCCTTTAGTATACGTCTGCTAGTGAAAAGAAAGAAAAACAAAACTACCGATGAGGTGTTTGTTTACCTGAAAATAGTTTTACTTTGCTTTCACTTTAAAAATCTCCTTTCTCTGGATGTACAATATAGTTATTTCTTTCTATTAAAACTATCACTTTATCTTTTCATAATGCTTTAAACATGTTAGCTGACTTCCTAATTGCCAAGTTTTGTATGCAAACTATTTTCCCCTCCTTCTCCCTTGGGCTTCTTAAGATTCTCTTCCTGCTTCTCTGCATTCTGCAGTTTCCCTGTGCTGGCCTCAATGAGAAGAGCTAAGGTATTATTGATAGACCCCCCCTTCGAACTCTCTAGGAAGGAAAAGAACTCTGCACAGAAGTAGTTAAGGGAGACGTACAACTATTCATGTGGATACCTCCCAAGGCCTAAGAAATCACAGTGTCCCAGTAACAGTATTTCATGAATGAGCGGCCCCTTTAAGGTCGCTGAGCTGAGCTGGGTGGGACTGGAGAGCGGGCGGTGTGCCAGGCATTCGGTTAACGCCGCGATAGAGTCGGAAGTGCGAGGAAGTGCTCCCTGGACAGCCTGCTCAGCCCCCTGGCTTTGCCTGCGCCTGTGGAAAGTTTCATGCCGGATCCTGCCTTGCAAGTGAGATAATCCCAGGACCGAGAGTCCCGTCGGGTCGAGTCGGTGCCAGGACAGGAACAAAGGAGGAAATAACGATCCTCGGTTCCAGACAGCGGTTCGCTGTTTTAATGATTGCGTACAAAATGCTCTAATACCGAAGCTCATACAGTTACAGATTTACTAAAATTAGACGCACAGCACTGGGACTGATGTACAAATTGTGGCCCCTTGGCAAGTCCTCATAAAGAAAAAGAATAGGGGGACCCTTTCCTTGAGTAGCCTGTGCATGTCAACTCATGGGAAAGAGAAAAATAATTTACTATTTACATTTACATTGAAGGAAACCGGGGCTCGTGCAAAGTAAATTGCTTAGATAAGTGAAGCATGTCTCTCAATTAATTTCAGAACAAGTGTTTCGAAGGGAATCCTTTCAAAGTGACCGCGGCTGCTACCCACCCCCTATGTTAAACTAAACCGACCACGGTGAAACTTTCTTTAATCGCACAGGGGCATTTTGCTATGTTGGGCACGTTTCCCTTCGCTGAAAGTGTGTTTGGGGGATTCTTCTTTCTCTTGCCCTTCTCAGAGTCAGTCTCCCAAGCCTGTCTTTGCCCCTCAAACTCTTGAATGCCACATTCCAACGTCTGTATCTTGACATCAAATGGAAAGTGCTATTAGATGTGGCACTGTTCACAGCAAAGAACGACAGCTACAATCCCCGTAAATATTTGCCTGTTCCATGACCTCGCTGCCTAGCTTTGCACAGGTGCCATCCCAGTGAGGAAGGGCCGAACAACTCAGGGGGACTGTCTCCACCTGAGCTTCTCCACCTGCCCTATAACCCCTCATCCATGACCTACGTCTGTTACATACGCTTTCTGTCATTTTGTTACGAGTGACGCCACTTCCCCCAGCTGAAAGCTGTGTCCACATTCCCATATTCCCTCCATTCTCCATTCATGCCCAGATCGCGGAAAGTACACTCTTTCCCACAGCACCCCGATTATACTATGTATCTGGAATCTTCCACCCTCGCTGGTGGTCAACAAAACACACACCCACCGTCCGCCCCGGAGACAGGGACCTTCTTGAGAACAGGGACTCGGTCCATTTGCACTTGGCCCCAGGACTTCACTCAGCACGACGGGACCTGGGCCGAAAGCAGTGCCGCGTGCGGTGAGCCCCGGAGGAAGAGCTTTCTATGGACGGAGCGCCTTCACCGGCTTTGTGTGCGCTCATCAACTTGATGCAATGTGTTCAGCATAATCATCATAAGAACAATATTACGTTTTTGTGGTCCAACATGATTCTTTCTGTCCCAGTTTGATTAACAGTTTCAGTAGACAGCAAGGAATTGGTGTGGGAAGGAGGAGGCTTCGGGGCAGAAGGGTGGGCGATAATCAAGGCAATGTTTTGGGGGACCCCACCCTCAGAAGAGAAAGGATAAAGGAGTCCTCCAGTTCTTGTCTGTCTGCCTGTCTGTCTGTCTATCATCCAAAAAAAAAAAAAAAAGAAAGAAAGAAAGAAAAAAAAAAAGACAAGATGGCAGGAAACAGAAGATGCTGTTCCCCAGCAACGCCAGCTTCCCCCCACCGTTCGGAGGCTTCAGCACCGGCTGTTCCCACCGCAGGTGTGCTGGGCCCCGCCCAGAACCTCCCGGTCTGAAGCACTTTGCCTTCATGGGCTACTTCCCTGCTAGATGTATTGAAAACTGTATTTTATGACTGAATTGGTATGAAGATCATTACTCTCCAGGCTGGATTCCGTTCATCTTACTGTTCTGGTTGCTCAAGAAAGGAACACATCTTCGTGGCCCCTCACAGCTCTGCAGCCACAGCCGATGCGCTGCTGGGCCCTGGGGCCTCCCTCCCCCACGTTCCTGCTGCCACGGGGCCTTCTGCTTCCCTGTCTAGATCCTCGGCATCCTTCAGACCTCCCCCGGAGTCCAAATGCTCCGGCGGTTTTTTCCGGATCTCCGAGAACACCCCGGGCCCCGTGGTTCTCTCCTTTAGCACCGACCCACCCCTCATGGGCAGGAATTCCCTATCACTTAACCACGTAAATGGTTACTGAATTACGGACCGCATCCTGGGATGACCCGCAGCTCTGCTGGGAGGCGGGAGACACTCCTGGTCTCTCAGGCGTGGCCACGCTGATGCTGTCTTCTTGAGTCCTTTTCATGGAAGTGCGAGGTTGTTGCAGGGTTTTTTCTTCATTACAGGAAGCACCTCAGTGTTCCTCTGGGACGAGAAGCACTTCTAAGTTGTTCCAAATATAGCAAAGGTCGGATGAAACCGTCTGAAGGACATGTCCCCGGGCACCAAGCAAGACGCTCACTTGGAGTCACGGTCTGGCCAGGGCCTTGTTACATAAACACAAGCCAGTCCGTTCCAGTCTCTGAAACTTATTTTTGCTTCTGTTTCAAGGTATAAAGTGGAGATCATGGAGCCTACTGCGATGAGCCTATTGTAAGAGTCAAATAAGGTACATAAAACGACGAAATCTCTGGGCGGGGCTCCCCTCGGCAGAGAAGGCCCCTCGACCTCCTGCTCCGGGGAGGCGAGCGGCCTGCGCTCGCTCCGCCCTCCAGCAGACCCGGTCTTTTTACGGTGCGAGTGGGGTTTCACGAAGCCCCGTGAGAGCTGTGACGCAGGAGCTGCCGCTCCTGTCCTAGTCCCTGTGCCTTACGAATGCGTGGATTTGCATGACGTCGTCTTCTTCTTTAACCATCTCCGCCGATGAGCTGCTGACTCGCTCTGCCCTCTGAGGTCGGTGAGGCCCCGCCCTGACCACAGGCGCAGGTGCACTTGGAAAGGCCACCCGGACGGCGCTGTGGTGATCGCCGCCTGTTCCAATTACTGCCTCGGAGCTGGCACTCCACGGCGCCATCCGAAGAGGAGAGGGACTTGAAAGGCTCGGGCCGGGCCCCAGCCTGCCTGCTCATGAGCCAGTCAGGCTGGTTTCCAATCCGCTGGACTGCCCGGGACTCAGTTGTCCCGACTTGCTGGACAGCCCGCGGCTCCAACGAAACTCTCTCCCACCGCGCACAACAGACATCTGGTGCCAGCCACCGTGGCCGGTGTCCAGACTGACCCTCCTGCACCTGGGAGCAGCCCGGCCTTTACCTAACCCGTTGTCCCAGCTCACATCCTGGAACCCTGGGGCACCCGCCTGGAAGGACAAGAGACTCACCCCTCCCCATCTTCCCACAAAGCCTGCCCTTTTTCCTTTTAAAAACCCCATCCCCGCCTCCCGCGGGGCTGCAGTCTGTCCCTGACTCAGCCCGCCTACCAGCGCAGCATTGAATAAACGCGCTTGGATCTGGTCCTCCAGCGCTCCCTGCTCCCTTCCTCTTGCGCATTTCTAACGGAAGCGAACTGGAGAAGAGTAAGAGAAGTCTAGGAAACAGTCTGTTGGAAGGAATTCCACCTGACATTTGAGTGGAGAAGGGAGCGCTGGTGGGGAAGGGACAGACAGGGGCGGGGTGGACCATCTGAGGGAAGGTCAGCGAGGGTTCCACCGCAAGAGGCTTGGAGGGTGGGTATCAGGGCTCTGCGCCCTGACCGAGACAACTGCATCGACCGATCACAGGGAGCAAGTCCGATAACAGCAAGAGTAATCCGTCCACAGTGAAGTCTCAAGAACTAGGTACCTGAGGAAAAAGGGATTTGGCTTTAAAACTGGTTTCTTCTTTTAAAAAGGAAGAGGCAAGTAACTTCTTAGGAAAGAGAAAAATACGGCTGAAGAGCAATTACGTTTCTGTCCATATAGCACGTAGAGGAGATTGAAATATTTTGCTGAGGCAGTGATTTCAAATGCTAGGATTTCTGTTTGTGGAAAAACTGAAGTGTCTCTTAAGCTTAAAGCACCAGTTAGCCCCAATCTAAAACGACCCTGTTTATGTACAGCCTTTTACCATTCTTAGCCCACGAGACAGGGCGCTGCATCCTTTATCAGACAGTCGGGAAGCCTTTCTTCAGCATCCTACTCACTCAGCTGGTCCTCCCATCACAAAGGTGATGTCGGTGCTGCCACGTACTTGTTCCTTGATTCATCCAACGTTCACTGAGACACAAACACTATGTGAGATGCTCGGATGTAACAGTTAACAAGGGGAACAACTCGTCAGTCTTTCTGGAGTGCCCACCCCAGGTCAGGGAGGCAGGGGGTTATACATAAGCTAAGGAAATACCTGGAAGTCAAAGGGGGGAGGAAGGAAACGGGAAGCAGGAAAAGCGGAAATGATAAGGAAGTGGACAGGAGTCAAACAGAAAGGCTCTCTTGATGCAGCGAGGACCACGCCAGGCTGGGTGCTCAGTGCCGTGAGTGAGGGCGGGGGCGGCAGCACGCGGACCCTGCGGGGCTGCCATCCGTCAGGGAGCTGAATGCACCCCTGCGCACGCCCGGCGCTGAAACCCACCCTGCTTTCCTCTTGCATCACGAGGCTCACCAAACGCTTTCTCATCTGTCATTCCACTTACTCCTATGACGCCCCAGGCAGCGGGGGCACTACTCCGACGTTATGGTGAATACCCCAAGAGCATCGATGAGCACCCCACGCCTACGGGGCGGTGTGGTTTCCCCGCCGGTGCGCTGTGACTTGCCGCCCTCCAGCCAGGCCTTCCACATGCGCCGCCTCATTGTATCCACCTCGAAGTCACAAACATCCACTTCCCGTTGTCAGGGAGGTTCTTTTATCCGCCTCAAACTGGCCATTTTCTCCTCCGATTCGCACGTTCTCTCCTGACATCATCACTGACCCGAAGCATCCCACCTCGGCTCCCCTGAGAGCCTGGTGCCCAACAGGTGTGGCCACATCACGTCTCCGAGCCCCCGGTGTGCCCCCCGGACTGGGTGCGAAGCCGAAGCGGTGACTCTCTTTCCATCTCCAGTGACTGCTGCAGCATCTCTCTATTCCGTTATTGTGAGCAGACAACAAAGGAAGTGCTTTATGAAAGTCAGAGTGAATTTTTTTTCCAATTTCAGTTTCTTTCAAATCGCTTCCTTACCCCAGTTTTGTCGAACAGTTCCTGAGCGCCTTCTCCGTGATACAGGGTGGGGCAAAAGTAGGGTTATGGTTGTGAGCATGTGAAACGCAGCATTTTTTTGGTATTATTACTTATTTTATTATTTTCCGTACAAACAACTGTAAGCCTACTTTTCCCCTCCCTGTATCCTTAAGTGGCTGCTCTAAGACAGGGTGTTTGCTAAGGTGTTAACAGTTTCTAACAGCTTCACATAAAAGCCCAGCAAGGGAACCGTTTGCATGTTAAGCAGCGGCCTCCTGCAGAAAGATTGCTTTAACCCAGGGTAATCTCTGACTCCAGGCCCTGGGGAAGGCACTGTGATGGCATTCCTTATTATCAACGGCCTAATTCCCCTCCTTTCAAACCGGTGACTCGTTCAGTCACAGGTTTAGTGAGGTCTCTAGAAAAAACAAGGCAGCACACTAGGTATCAGGGTCAGAAGTGGGCAGGAAAGGCAAAGCCTTCCCCGCAGAGGATGTCGGGTAAACAAAAGCACAGACGAAGTCCCTTCCGTGAAGGCAGGGAAGGGGAGGGCCCTTCTGTCCTGGAGGGCTGGGGGAGTAACCAGAGAATGTTTGCCCTTCGCTGTGGCCCAATGGCTGTCCCGAAGTTGGTGGCCCGTAAGTGTCTGAGGAAGTTTTGCTTTCAGCTTTATCTGAAGGGAATCCTAAAATGAGAAGAGTTGCGAACTGTGTCTGTGAGTGTGGGCTGCTCTTCGGGGTAGGGGCGGGTGGTTTGAAACGAGCAGGTTCACATCGACTCCAGCTGCGCAGAGCCAGCCCTGCCAGCGTGGTCAGTGAGCTCAGCCTCCCGACTCTTGGTGACATCCCCGGAAAAGCACCAATGACAAATAGCAGCTACTTAGCGGTTGTTACCAGGGGTAAGGGAGGTGTCACACACAGAGCACTCAGACGATGCCTGGACACCACAGCTCCTCCGTCAGCCCCGGTCTCTGTCACTCACCGCTGGTTCTAATACTGTTAGGAAGCAGGGAAATTGGTGGGGGTGGTAGATTCTGTGTGCAGCAAGAATTCGAAATTCTAAACGTGGTAAGGTGGGGAAACTGAGACCACGTGGACTAACACTCTTGGACCTATGTTCATAAGGAAGTTAGGGCAGAGTTGCCAGTTCACTGTCCCTCTCTAGCAGTCTCTGCTCCCACAAAACCTGCCTGTCCCCACACCCAGCTAGTCCACTCATCCAATCGCACCGCTCGACACGTGGGCGATGCCCAGCCACTCGCCGGCACACCACGTGGATTAGGGGCCGAGCTCATCTAGCGACCAGTCTGGGGAGCGGAGAGAGGCGCCGCCTGCGGCGATTAGATCGGCAGTTGTGCTTCGTGCTCCGTCACTCCTGGTCCCCTCAGTGTGTGCTCACGTCGCTCGAGGGAAGGAGCGCTGAGACGTAAACGGAAATGTACCCTGGCAGACAATAACTCCAAAAGGAAGTCTGCTGGTCTTGGTACTTTTGACCTTAGAGATAAAGGTAAGTGGATGGAGATAACACCATTTCTTTAAAATAAGGAGGTATTTAGAAATCATCTGTTGCGGAGTACCTGAAAGCCTCCGGTCCTGCCTCTCTCTAAGCCATTTTCTGGAAGGGACCAGGGGAACCCAAGGCCGACTATTGGAAGACCAGGCGTGGCAGGTAATGCACCCGGAGAAGGATATGCTGTGTTGAGAACGTGGGCACTACATCACAGGGGGAACCTGAAGGAGACTTAATCAAAGGAGGCTGATGGCGTTGTTAGTAACTCAGAAAGACCACCCAGGCTTCGAGAGGGAGCCCGCGTGAGCTGACACAAGAGCCGAGACGGAACCCCAGACGGGCAGCCACCGCGGCTGTCCGGACGGACGAGAGCGCGTGAGCCCCCAACGAGGAAGCGCGCGTGGCGTGGAGAGAACGGAGGAAACAGTGGGAGCGTGGTTCGGTTCCGAAGCGCAGGGTTCACCAAGCCGACGTGCAGGAAAGGGCGAGGCTGGGCCGGACCGTCGGGACGCGAAGGCTGGAGAAGACAGGATTTTAGGGAGGGGAGGGCAGCAGTGCCGTGCGGGCACCCAGCCTTCCAGGACATATTGTGTGTAGTGTATAAATTTACCGCAAGTTGCACAGATACAAAGAACGTGGGGCACAGAGTCCACACGTCACAAAATGCACCGCCGTATATCATACATTCCGTGTACCTGTAAGGTAAGCGTGACCGTCCATTTCTTACGAATCTAGCTTAAGCTTTTAAAATTTCACTTCCCAGCACAGTGCCACCAAACCAAATGTAAATAAATGTTCGCCATTCACTTGAGCAAATGAGTTGCTCCCATCACTGACAAAAGAATGCAGTTCCAACACAAACGTTGGGGAATACTGTCATTTGTATTAACAAGTAAAATGAAAGGAAAGAAAGCAAATGTGTTTGTCATAAGTTTACCTGTTCTCTGCTTGACTTGAGTTTTCTAGAACTGGATGAATGCTCCCTCAATATTCTGTGCTAATCACAATGTAATGGTTCCAAACCCGACACACTTTTAAATTTAATGAACACTTCACCCCATACTTTCTTAACACAACAATAAACCGGGCTCTGAGGTGTAGCATCTTCCAGCTCCTGCGGTGTGAGTACCCCCACCACGGCCGAGTTCACGCTGCTGCTGAGACGTCACCGGCGTTGATACGGTTGTTGCCGCCGTCACATCCTAACCCTTCCGTCACACAGACACTCGGCGGTGCAGCCAATACTGACGTGCCGTAGAATACCCAGGATGCAGTAAGTCTCAGTGTGGATCTCTGCTTTGAACGTAACGTGTTAAAATTTATATAATTGTAAGTGTATATAACTCCATGTTTAATACTGGCTATGTTTCATAACCAGTTTGAAAAAGTCCAGAAAATTCCACAACTGACTTTCACGAGCCAATCAGATGGCTCTAGCCTACCACTCAAGGGGAGGAAGATCAATGCTACACAACCAAGAAGTAGCATGGCGCCACCAGGGGAAGTCACATCCGAGGCAGCGTTGCAAAGGTCGACATTCTGTTGTGTCTGTGTGTGAGTGCTTTTCTGAAGAAAGGCCGAATTCTGACAACATAAGGATTTTTACTGAAGTAATCTTATGCTGCTCTCTGGCTGGTCTGGTCTACGATTCTTCCCCTACATCGGATGTTGCCTGTTTTCCTGACTCAACCTTTGTTTTGAGCTCTCACTCACCTGCCAGGGGCCGCTTCACAGTCAAAAAACACATGAAGGTGATTCTTCAGGACCAGGTCCCATGGGTAGTGCCTCTCACAAGTCCCATAAACTTGTGGTCGGTCTGGGTCCTTTTCTGACTGGCTCTCCCTTGAACTTCCAAACTTGGGCATCTGTCAATGCTGGGAAAATCTGTTCTTTTCTAAACCAGTTTATTCCTTCTATCAATCTGGGAAATTTGCTTCTCTAAGAAGGCAAACAGAGTAGATTAAATTGGAATGAACTCTTATTACTGATCTTAAATATGGGAGTAAATGATTCTCAAGGCCCTAAGGAAGGCCATTTTTGTCCTCAGGAGAATTAGGGGCTTCCTGATCCAATTCTACCCCTGGAGCTTACCCCTGTGCACTCTGGCTGCCCCAGAGCCTGCGGTCCTCCTGGGGAAGAATCAGCCACTGAGCAGAGTTTAACGGCCCTGACCGCCTTCTCGGCTCCTATGTGCCTCTTGATGGCCCGTGTGAAAGGCTCCCGAGGGGCCGGTAAGACAGTCAAATGTCGGCGCTGAAAGGCAGCTCAGCTCAGAGTATCTAATGGATCTTTCTTGTTTCACCCCTGGGGCCAGAAGAGTTTCAGATGCGAAGGGGTGTTCCCAGCAGGGAGGCTGGTGGGTGTGCAGAGCCGGGGCAGGGACCCAGGCCAGGGCCTGTACCTCCACCGGGCAGACCTCGTCCTAACCACATGGGCCCCTTCTCCAGACAAGAGGGAGAGGACAGACGGATGGTCCCTGGGTGGGGGGCGGGGGGGAGGTGGGGGGCAAGGGTGGGACTGAGAAAGGGGAAGGGATCACGAGGTACAAATTGCAGTTACAAAAGAGTCACAGCATAGGGAATACAGTCAGTAACACCGTATTAACTACGCCTGGGGCCAGGTGAGAACTGGACTCCGTAAATTATGTGAATATCTAACCATGCTACTGTGCACCTGAAACTAATATAAAGTAATATTGAACGTCAACTGTAATTAAGAAACAGGAATAAAAACAATAAAGACTCTAAAAGACTGTACAGTGTATAAGTTAGTACGAGCAAACTCCGAATGCCATAGTTTAGCAGAAGGGAATTCAAAGAAGAGAAATATTCATAAAAATATTAATATGAACTGGGACTCCAATAGGGCTGAGACCTTAATACAAATAGTCATTGGTTCAAACTGGGACTCTAACAGAGAGGACTCCTTGGGGGAGCGGGTTCTGAGATGGGCCTGGAAAGATTAGTGATCGTTCCCCAGTGCCAAGTGCACATTTGCAAGCCCAGCCCAGGTGCCTCTTAATGGAGTCGGGGGGAGAGGCAAATAGAATAGAGGCTTTCTGTTGTAATACCTGACATCACCCTTATGCAGCCCTGGGGTTCCTCCAAATTTTACCCAATTTGCAACAGAGGAAATGTTAATAGAGGGAAAAACATTCCTCTATTATACAGAGTAAACAGGTTCGTAGGAAGAGTTCATGAAACTGAGTAGTATGTTCATTCTGCTACGAACAGACCATCCGAAATGTTCAAGACTCTGTAACAGCGTAGGTTGCTGCACAGGGCTGGTTACTGATGTAATTTATACACGGGGAATGCAGAGGTCTTCAGGTTACAGTCTGAGTTTTCCAAAATGCAAACCTGTGTAACCTGACCTCAACAAGATGTAGAATCGATTTTTCACTTCAGAAAAATGCATGTAACTCTTCCAAGTCAAATCTCAACCTCACTCCACCCTTACCAGGGTGTCCAACCTGGCATGCAACCCAGGATGGCTATGAATGAGGCCCAGCACAAAATCATAAATTTTCATAAAATCTTTTTTTCCCCCTCATCATTTTTTGCTAGTGTTTGTGTACTTAATGTGTGGCCCAAGACAAGTCTTCATCCAGTGTGGCCCGGAGACGCCAAAAGGCTGGACGCCCCTGCCGGAATTCTCTGCGCATGCCGTTTGTGAGGTTGATCGCTTCGGTTCTGGAAAGTTACGTCATGCCAGGGCAGATCCCATTTGGGCTTGATTCCTTCTCATATAGCACTAAATTTGATGTACTCATATTCTGCCTAGAACATCTGGACAAACAGATACTGACTTATAGTTTTATTTTCTTGAAATGTTTTACCTGCTTTTGGTCTTACGAATATGTCGGTCTCGTAGAATGGGTCGGGGGGTCTTTTCTCATCCTGTTTTCCGAGTCTGAGTGAAACTTACATTATTTCTTCCATAACTCTGTCATTTTGTTTCTGTTCTTCTAGTTTAATCTCTGATTCTTTATATTTAAAGTGTATCTGTTGTGAAAAGCACACAGTAGGTCTTGCATTTTTTCCCAGTCTGACAGTCTCTGCTTTTCCGCCGGAATATTTTGTTTGCTTTCCTATAATGTATACGTCTATCATATTATTGTTATTAATTCGTTTCTTTTGTTTTTGTTCCCTCTCCTGCCTTCTTCTGGAAGAATCAAGTATTCATTTATGTGTTGTTTATTTGTTTACTCTTTTTCTCTCCCCTTTCGTCTTCTATGAATACTGACTTTATAGTTCCTTTACTGTGGGCGTTAGATGGGTTACAATAGGCGTTCTTGCAATTGCCACGAGTTAACGTGCCACTTCTCGTGTGATATACTGACTTTACAGAAGTGCGCGTGCACTTACACGCGTCCGGCTTCTGTTCTATCGATTTCATACGCTTATTTGTACTTCTGTAATAAACCTCATCATAACGCGCTGTTTCCACTTTTGCTTTAAAGAATCAGTTATCTTTTAAAGACACTGAGAACGAGAGAGTATCATTTCATGAATATTTTGCATTTCCAGGGTTCTTCATTCCGTTGTGTAAATCCAAGCTTCCAGCTGGCATCATTTCCTTCCATCAGAAAGAATTTTGTTGTGCTGAGATGCTGAAAACATAAAGGAAAAAAATTCCCTTCTGTATCTCACCAGTTTGGCCTTGAGGCTTATTAGACACCCTCAAGATGACAGTAACTAAAATTTTAGTGGTAAAAACCAACTGAGTCATTTCCCGCAATTTCCCGCACATATTTACCGAGGCGTGTGCAGCACCGGCACGGGGCGTCATCCCCACTTGCTCCTCACGAGCAGAACTGAGGCCATGCAAACTGCTAAACGCAGAAGCATTGTTAAGAAACGCATTCATTTATTTTTAAGACTATGCTTAAACATAAAATTTTCAATAATGCTTACTAATGTTTTATCTTTGCTGTGGCCCCATGAGAATATTAAATACTTTATTTTTATCGTGCAAGACAGATCTTGGCAACCTCGCTTTTAAAATGAAGGAACTGAGGGTCAAAGGATTCAAGTGACTCACTCCAGTCTCATAGCTCGCGAAAGTCACAGCAGAACTGGAGCACAGCGAGTTCGCTCTAAGTCAATTCATTTCGGTGTGTCCACAAAAGACTAGCAACATGTTTTTCCAATAGAAAGTTTACTGAGAAAACATTTTGTAATTCACAGGTGATTCAGCGTGCTAATGACTTGGAGTTGAAAGACCAGGATTTAAATACCCTTAGGCAGGCCATTTAGTTTTTCTAACTCTGAGTTTCCTTGGACTTACTGAGAATACCGAGCGGCTGAAATAGTGTGGGTGGTTATATAGCTTTCTCTGTATGATTACAACTATAAATAAATGTAACCTTTCCACTATTACTAATAGCATAAAGGTTCGGTTATAATAATAGGAGAGAAGGATATGTTTAAATTATTACTTTTAAACCAAAATATCAAAAAATGCCTTATTTATTTGAAGTAGGGCCCAATAAATTATTAGGGCAAGGAGTCTTTTGCAACCTATTTTAATGCCAAAAATCTAATCACTGTATTAGCTATTTTTGTTAAAATAAATGACACTTGGTCTCTCAAGTCACTCACAGAGGTGTTTGCTACATAGGATCATTTGCTCATACTGTGCCCGATCCCATAAAATGCAGAGACTCAACAGTTTCTGAAATATGATTCGTTTTTTTATATATTCAAAGAGGCTTAAGTCAAATCTAAAAATTGAGACATTAAAAATCAGAAACCAGATAGCTTTGGAGCAGAATGATTTGGTAATTAAGAGAATCTTTCAAGTCACTGAAAAATCCGTCTGAGTTCTTGACTGCAGCACATGACGCGTGTGTGACCTTGGGCACCTAAGTGGGCGTGGGTTCACCTGCATCTCCTGATCTGTGGAGTTAGATGGTAGCACCTGCGTCAGAGTCCTGCTGTAAGAATTAGGGGGGATAAAGCATACACTGCGCTACCAATCGCACCGGCTTCAATAGACCGCGGAGGCAGTAAATCCAGAATGCCAGTTGGAGGTGGTGTATGTCTATTCAGCTGCTTGGATTCTAGTCTCCAGTCTGACACAAACTGTGCGACCTTGGGTGAGTGCCTTACGCCTCTGTCTTTACTCCTGTAAAGCAGATGTATCAATGCTAACTGCACCGGGGGCGTGCTGGGGTGTTTCAATGGAATGCTAACAAAACTGACACCGACTGGAAGCCGACGGGTGAGACATCCGCGCCCTTTGCCTGGAACACGCTGTGCTTACGAGGCAGGACAGCGTGCGGAGAAGAGCGTCGGACTACACCCTCCTGCCCAGGTTCACCCGTGGGGTCTGCCACCATCACCCGTCGACGTCAGCACGTGGCTGACCTTCCTGGGCATCAGTGTCACCCCGTGGAGAAGGGGAGGGTAATGACATCTGACACAGAATATCTGACAGAGAGGCCTGTCAGGAGGATGGCCACTGGTCAGGCACTCAGTTCCTGGGAGTTGCTCTTGTCACCTCTTCTGTTGTGTAGAATACAGCGAATTAGGCTTTGAGCTCGGGACGTGGCTTTCATGTCTTCCTCGGGACGTCCAGTGAGCTCAGTACTGAATGCTGGATGTGTCACTTGGGCTTTCTGTGCCGCGTCACTGTCCTGTCAATGCAGCTATTAAAACCTAACCTTGGCCACCTGAATAGGTGCGAGTATTGTAAGTGTGAATGCCGTTAAGGGGATAGTGGCCTGAGACCAAGATGGACCCTGGAGAGCTGACCACCTGCTCTTCCATTTTCTGTGTTAGGGACCTCAAGGTCCCTGCTTGTCCGGGACTTGTCTAAGTTCAGACACTAGTATTTCCCACGCTTGACAGGCCCGAGGTGGAGAGAACCTATTACAGGGTGTGGGCTTCAGGTGGACGGTGTGGGGAAGGGCCAAAGGCATTCGCTCCAGATTGAATGGTTCTGAAACCTGGGGCTATTGTGTGACTGGGTGTCTCAATAAATCTCATCGATAGTGAGGGCAGGCTAGAACGAAGACAAATCCGCGATTAAGAAAGAGGCAGCCATTGCTCATTTGGGCCTACAGGGTGTGTATCTGGTATTTTGCAGGTAGCATATTGACACTGTTTTTGTCTGTGCTCACACAGAGTTATGAAGTGACCTTACTTGTCTTCATGTGTCGTGGTGTCAGAACGACCTTGGGTGAGGTTGCTGCTCCGTGAGAGAGATGCTCCATGTCCTCCATGGAAGGGTCAGGTGGCCAGGCCGTGAGCGCTCAGCCGGGGTCCAGTTGTCAGGGGCTTCTCTCTGTCCCCCTTTCTCAGAGTTGAACTCTGGATTCAGTTATGCCATCTATGCTCAGCGTGACCTTGGGCAAAACCTTAACCTTTCTACCACCCAGGCTTCTCAGCTGGGAACTGAGGAGGTAAAGACTGAATTAGGGCATCTGTTTAGGTGACTGGCAAAGTCACTAGATCTTGGAAAGGGCTGAAGGACAGTAAGTGTGAGCTGGCTCACCCGTCAGGGTGACACCACTACATATAACTGTTATCCAGGGGTTCACACCTAAACGTTCCGGCAGTTCTTGGATTCCACTGCTTAATGAAAGCACCCCAGCGATCGGCTCACTCCTCAGCCTGTCCCATTGCTCCGGAGAAAGCCCTAGGAGATGCTCACAACGAGGCAGCCCAGCTGTTCTCCCAGAAGAGAAACCCGTGTGACTGCTGCCTCCCTCCGCCCCGCTGTCCCAGAAGGTGGAGCGCCGATTCAGGTCTCCTTGCAGCCCGGGGCCCTGCGGAGAAGGTGAGCAATGTGGCGTGAGTCCCGGCTGCTCCCAGGCCTGTGCTCCAGCACCTGAATCAGGAGAACCCAGGGCCTCAGCAGGGAGACCGTGCTGTGAATTTTTACCGGCTGGCACACCGCTCGGTTCAAAGGAAGAAAGAGAACAGACTGATGGATCGATTCTCTATTCTGTTCTATAAGACAGTCACAGGTAGTCTTATGGAACACAAAGCATCGACCTGGCTTTTCAAAGGAACAAACAGGTGACAAAATAAGGTGGTAACTCCACGTCCTGCAGCTGGTGCCAGAACTAATGGAAAGACAGAAAAACATGTCCAAACTATCAATAAATAATCGCCAATAAATAAAATGAGCACTGATGTTACAGGAAATGAGTTGACCATCCTCCTATTTTCTCCATGGAAAACTGTATTACAAAAATCACTGTTATATAAAAAGAAAATAAAAAATATGACTAAAAATAAGAAAAGTTAGTACAGAACTTTCGTTAGGAAGTTCATTAGTGCAAGCACTATATTATTTTATGGATGTTGTGAGCTTTTTCATCATTTTTGAGTAATTTCTTTAATTATTTCAACCAAATGTTATTGTATACTGTATTTTTATTTATATGTTATATCTTTTCTTTAAACAAGGCTGGGGGTGACTCAGCAGTCATGCATCTTGCTACACAGCTGCTAAATATTCTCATAAGAAAGTACCGATGGCTGGTAAGAGTCTCAATAGAGGGTGGAATAAAAAACAGGCATTAATACTCATTTTTAATGAGCCCAGAAAAGTCAGTCATGGATTGTAGGCTATTGCGGGTAAGATGTGAGAGAAATAGTTGGGAAATGTGTCCTCTCTCGTCTGTTTCCACAGGATATTTATCATCGTTTGTCTGGGCAATCGCAGTAGACAGCTGTCTGCTCCGTTTCTAGCACCTTTCCATCTACGCCCCGTGATCCACAAAGCCAGCAAACTGTTCCTTGCAAAATGCGCAGCTGCCGTGTTCTTTACCTCTTGCTGAGGGCTCTATAGCTTCTCCTACAACGTCTTGTCCTTTGTGGAGAGGACAGAGTCCCGCAGGCACATGGCTTAATAAACACATGAATCCTTCGAACAAAAACAACCTTTTTTAAAGTGCCGCACTGAGGACAGAAGGCTTGGCTTGGCTCAGCGTGCTGGAATGAAACTTCAGTCTCTGCTGCCCGAGTGATTCATGCATTTAACAACCGGAAGAGGCACTAGAGACCCACCTGGCCTGCCCACGTTGCAGGGGGAGCCAAGCTTCTGAGCTCGTTGCACAAGACCTTCAACTGCCTGCCATTCCCTCTTTCACGCCATCAGGTCTAGTCACACAAAACTAGCTGCTCGTCTTCCGCCGCCCCTTAATTCCTCCATGGTTCTTTGCTGTGGCACATGTTTCAAAGCTTGGTTTTGCAGATCCCCAAGCACTTCTAGGCTGAGTAGCATCTCATCAGCTTCAAGATTCAGGTCCAGTATCTTGCTCTCCAAGAAATCTTCACTCTCCCATTCTTGCATGGGGTATCCTCATTTGCACGCCAGCAGCGCGTGGTAGCGGCCGCCTTGCTGTTCTTAGCAGATGGGATTATAATTTGAGGTTGATTTACTTAATGCACCAATGACTAGAGGTGAAGCCAGAGAGTTTATCCTTGACCTCTGCGCTCTGAGTTTCTTGTAATACACCCAAAATATCTTCATTTCCACCGTTAGTGCTATCATCCTCATCACTGTGATTTATTGTGGATGTAGAGGGTGCCTTTCCTACCTACGTAAGTCCAGGACATCGGCCCATTTTCTTATTCATGCAGACTTTCCCCACAGTAGCTCCACGCACCCATCAATAACTTATCCAAACTTTAAGTATTATGTCGTTAATTGATGAAGGTAATTTTGGTGCTTTTTAATATGGCAAATCTCTAGTGAGCAGTGAAGTCACTGGAGGGCATAAAATCTGCAGATCCTTTTAATTTTGCAGTCAGTTCATGGCTCATTTAGACGTGGAGCTGCAGGGTTCACAGCCCGGCGGACTTTGGGGGTGCCACGGCCCAGCCCGTCATACTGTGCAACCGCACGCGGTCTGGAACGCCTCCCTCAGCGCCACGCAGATTCTGAAGGAGAGCGATCTTTCCGCCAGGAGGACAAAGCCGAGAAGCGGTTTCGATGGAAACCTCCTCCTGGTAGGTGGTAGCACAGACGATTCTCGGCAACCGCCTTGATGAATCTCCGCATGGGCAGAAGCCAGATTCCTACGGTCCGCCTGGATCTCAGTGTTTGAATGAGCAAATACAGAATTAAAAAATGCATGCGTGTGGAGAAATGCTTTAAATTAAAAAAACTATAAATATGAATGACAATGCTGTATTTTTTATTACATAAATGTAGTTAGCAATATCATGACCAATGTCAATTTGTTCAAGACACTAAATACCCCCATGTTCTAGGGGGCATCAGGTTACACCAATCTGATCAGGTAAATATCTATGAAATACTTGTATATGTTGGGTTCTTTCTTTCTGTGCATATTGAGACCTAAACTATAAAATGCTCACCTCTCAAGACTAACTTATAATTATTTAACTATGTGGGAAGTCAACCTATGATACTGAATTAAAATGGCTGGAAGAAGAGAGGCATTTAGTGGCTGAGCATTCTTCTTCTTCAAAGAGAAGGCCTTGTGAATTTTTGAACATTGTCCTTCTGTGCTGGGTACAACACAGAGCACAGTAGAAGCTCGATGGGTGTTTCTTGAATTAAATGGCATAGATGTTCATCCAAAACACACAGATTTCCTCTGTGTTTATCATAAGAGCATTTTACTGGAGCTGGAGAGAAAACTGGACATTTATTTTAATGCTGTGTCCAAATTCCTACAAACAAATTTGTGTCCAATTACTACTTAAATTAAATTTCAATGCGTGTGCCTCATGCTCTTCACACTGATGGGACTATTGGAAATGACTTGAATTAGATGTGAATGATGCCGTTCTGTACTTTCCCAAGCTATTAGAGATTCAGAGAGGACGGTTGTCTGGAGTGATCTGAGGAGACTTCTGATCACTGGGCAGTGTTCTACAATCACCACGTCTTTCTGAAGTCAACTGCAGCATTGTTCACGAGCTGTTATAGGAGGAGGGTTTCTGCAGACCACTGATGGACCAGACTCAATTCCATCTTCATTCCTTTAGCCTTGGACCCAGCAGCCTTGAGATTTCATTAGATTTTAGATAGTTTGCTTCTGTCATAGAATAACTTTTGATTGTATTTGGTAGAATAATAATGATACTTAGAGGAGATGATATAAATGATTTGGCCTGGTCCATCCATATTAAAAATATGGAAAATGTGGCCATTGAGAAGGTCATGATTTCTTGCAAATGATGCAATTAGATGGCAGCAGAGCTGAAGCTGAAGTTTACATTTCCTGGGTCCAAGTTCAGAGCTCATTCTACTACCAGTGACCTTACACAGAAAGAAATGTCCATGTTTTCATGCACTAGAGAAATATCTCAGACCTCTGCATTGAAATAATTCAGAAAGAAATTCCCCCAGTACGCACACCCACCCACGCCTACACACACACACACACACACACACACACACACTGCACACGCAATTTTAAACAACTCTAAGTTTGGGAGACATCTGTACGTGCATGTGCCCCTGATCTGTACAAAGGAGAGCACATGTTTCCACAATCTGTACACGAAACAGTCTTTCTGGTTTTATGAATGAGAGTGCTATTTTCTAATTCGTGGCTGAATGAGATAAAATATCTTCCCACTGTTATGACTGGTTATGGCAGGTACAAGTTTTGCCATGAAATCCGTGTCACTGTGTGTCTGCAATACGTACTCTCATTTCTATAATTCCTCCTATGTCAGTGTATTCCAGAAAGAAAATCAGGAATCGCGTGCCTCCTTCCTTTGAACCTGAGACACAGGCATTGGCTTAGAGGGGAAGAAATTCCGAAAGTCAACCATTATTTTTTTCAATGTCTATATTAAATAGTTATGAGCGATACAACCAGAACCAGAGGGTCTACTTTCCAGGGAGATGAATCCTGCCCCAAATTAAGAAGGGATTTCTGTAAAAGCACCCAGGGGATGGAACTGGCTTCTGAGACACGAGTTCCCTAGCACATAGTGTTTTATGCTTTCATCCCAGGGTGTCCTTTCCCCTTCGTTTCCTTTCTCCTCTCCTGCTAGTCTCTGCTCCACAAGCATCTCTATCTACCTGACGTGTGCTGAGCACTGTGACTTTCGTTGAGAAGAAAGGCATGGCGAGGTCCACACTAAAGAATTCTCTCTCTGATGGTGAGTACAGACCCGGAGGCCATGACAACCTAGTGTGGCAACGGTGAAGAGAAAAATGTGCAGAGAAACTCACAGACACGCAGAGGGCTCAATCAGCCAAGGAGAAGCTAGAAAACACTTCGTGGAAGAGAACACGTCAAAGCTGAGACTACACAGGTAATAAGGATCGTTAAGGTAAAGAAGAGTCAGCGGAGGCACGTAGGCATCCTGAGCCTGGGGCACAGGCTGTGCAGAAGCCACCATTCAAGGCAGGCGGTGGGAGGTGAGCCACGGGGGGGCAGGAAGGTGCCAAGGAGTGGAAGCAACATCAAAGGAGACGGGAGCCGGCAAGAGTCACCTCCCTATGTCCCCATGCATTTCTTTGCCTGTGTTTACATTGCCTGTTAGCGCCTCACAGCTACTCTTCTCTTCAGGACTTTTTCAGTTAAGAATTAAATGACACTCGGATGTTAAGATGAATACGAACTTCTCCATAAGCTACAAAGAGGACTAAAAGCGAGGGGTCAATCCTGTTCCAAATTAAAACACAAAATAAGTCTACAATGTTTCCAAATTATGATTTGGGCCGATGTGGTCAGTCCGTAGGGGGACTTATTTGTATCACCGGAGCACGGGGGATGGCTCTGCAACGCCACCCCGCACACCCCACACCTCGGAAGGGTACGGGACTGGCCGCCATCACCGGCGGCGGGGAGAGTGGGGAGGGCGGATAGACCCGCAACGCTGACGGGCGCCAGTTGTCCATCTTCTCAGAGCTTTCGTCACTCACAGGTAAAAGGAGATTTCGGGCAGGAGAAAATTCAGGTGGACTGTTTTCTGTATACTGCCCCTCTGTGAACTGATTAGCTGCCTCCTAAAATTTTGTTAGTGGACCCAAAGAGAGGAGAGGAGAATTATAAAATACTAGAGTTTGAGATTCCCTTAGAGAACACGTTACGGCTGGCTCTTCATGCCTTTTTCCAACCATCCATCTATTTTCCACTCATTCATTCACTTCACAGATCAACATGGTCTCCTACAATGAGGTGGGCACCGTGTGTACCCAAAGACAAGACGAGACGTGCCTTTGTGTCCAGGGGGTCACAGAGTGGTGGAAAACGGGGACACAGAAACGAACATTGCTAGTCCCGTGGGCTCTGTAATAACGCAAGGTGCGGTGCAGAGAGGAATGAACGGTTCCCTGTGCCGTCGGGTGAGCAGCCAGGGCTGGGACGGGGATTCCCTTAAATAGACGGAGGACTGCCAACCCCTCCGGGAGTGGGGGGGTCACAGAGTCAGAGAGAGCTGAACGGTGAGGGCCTTGGGGCACACACGGACAGAGCTCAGAATTTTGTTATTCTGTCCATGCTGGTATGTAGGTTATTAGGCAAAGCATTCATTGTTGATGCCGTTTTTGTTGCTGGGGAATCTAATTACCGATATTTTCGTAGGAGAACGTGGCTATCCAAAAAAGAATGTCTGTGCGTGGCAGCTGTGCGCCCGAGACACGATGAATGCATTACATCCGCCTCTCATCTCGTTTTTACCGTACGTCTCCGTGTAGGTGTTAGGGTCTTCGTTTTATGCTTGTGGACAGTGAAGACCAGAGACGCTGACGTTTTCCCAAGGCTGACAGAATTCGTGAAGAGTGGAGGGGGGATTTAAAACCTTCGTTGCATGCCAAAAGTCTTTCCTTTTTTCTAGGAGTCCCCTCAAAGTGAAGCCGAAACAGTGGGTCCCCCGGGTCACCCCCACGGCCAGAGGACTGGCCACCCTGCTCACTGAAAGGGACGTCTTTAAACTTAGAAAGTTCACCTGGAAAAATAAACACTAACACGTGTCTGATGAAACCTCCACATTAAAAAAAAAAAAAAAAAACAAACAAAAAAAAAACACCAAATGTCAGAAGGAGCTGTGCGGACAAGGCTTTAATTTCCACAAGCTCTTTCAAACAGCATCTCTCAGTGAGCCGCTATTCAGGACAATGAGGTCGTGTGCCAAGGTGGCAACTGAGCTCTCAGCAGCTGTTCCCACGCAGATTCTCACGGGAGGAAAGCGCACAGGGAATTGCCCGAGCGGAGGCCTCTAGTTGCTGCGCTGGGTCTCCCAGCCTCCACGTCTGCCCCGCAGACGGACCACCATTTCCCCCTGTGGAGCCGCCGCCTTCCGCGCCTGGGTCCGGTCGGCGTTTGGGTCTTCTCCAGCTATCCTTCTTGTTAGTACTCTCACATGGAAACATTCATCGTTCTGAATATATCGGACGAGGTCAGGAGCTGCGGGCGTACGGCTTAGAGAGCATGCCCCATGACGTCGAACTCACAGTTCCAGTGATTCTGAGGATCAGGAGCTCACTGTGCGAACATCTCCCCCCTTGTGCGTGAAAACTCAGAGGTTCAGAGCAGAAATCTGGTATGACGAGGTCTCACAGTGACCAATGGCACTTGATCTTAGAGTCATCTGTGTGCTGACATGTGGGTGTGCATGTCAGGGACTGGTCTGAACGTACGTGTGTGTGTGTGTGTGTGTGTGTGTGTGTGTGTGTGTCGGGGGCTCACCTGCGGTGCCCCAGGCCCTCCGCTAGGACGGTTCCCATGCACGGTGCTGACACGGCTACTGACGTGCCCGTGGAGCTGTACAGTGGGGGTGAGACGTGGCTACCTTTCTGCAGAGCAAGGGAAAAAGTCACAGAACGAAATAGTCTGAAATGAGTCTTGAGAAATGAGACTACTTAGCGCCGGAAAGGGTGGAGGTCATCGCTCACAGAACTTCACGTGCGAAGGGTGGGAAGACTTGAAAGTCCCGGCCTGACGGGGACGCCCGGAGCCCCAGACTCACATCAGGAAGCTGTTCTCAGCAGTCAGGGCGTGATTCCTGACTTCGGAACATATCTGCAGGAAGGGAAGAAGTGGAAAGAGGGGGCGCAGGGCATGGGGAGGATGCAGAGGAGTGCAAAAAATAGAGGGGAAAGAAAACGAGTGCGTTAAATATAAAATTCACTTGTACCAGAATTTCCAGGGGAGCTTTCGTGTTTTCATTGGCAGTAGTAAGCACGTTTGCCCGGCTTCATGAAAGGTTTCGATGGAGAGCTTCCCTGGGTCAGGGCGAACTGAAACTTCTCTCCCAAGATGAAACCCACGTGCCTTAACGGGGCCTTCAAGGCTCCAGGCTCGGGCTTCCTCTCCTGGACTCTGCCCTCGTGCCTGCGGCTCCAACCCCCTGCACCGACCTTCTGCCTCACTGAGCTGGGGGTCCCCCCTGGGCAGCCACGGCCTCTCACAATGCTGTTTCCCTGCGCTTCCTGCTGCCCAGTAGGACCCCACCCGACTCCGTCTTTCTTCACCCGGCAGATTCCTGGGTCTTGCCGCAGTGTGTGTCTGCTCGTTGAGGAACACCTGTCTGTCTTCACAGTGGCCACACCAGTTCGCTTCCCCACCGCGGTGCCCGAGGGCGCCCTGGTCCCCGGGCTGCACCGACAGTTGTCTTCGGTCTTCTGGACGACAGCCATTCCAACAGGTGTGCGGCGCTCGCTCTCCGCGGTTTTGATGCACGTCTCCTGAGGACTGTTCGCAGCGAGCACCTTCACATGCGCCTGGGGCCGTCTGGGAGCCTGCTGTGGAAGGACGTGTATCCAGGTCCACGGTTGGGTCAGATGGTCTTTCCGCTATGGCGCCGTATGAGGTCTTTACATATTTTGGATATGCATTTTTGTACATTCCCTTATATGTTGATGCATAATTATAATATTTCTGCACACAGGTAATATATACAAATATATACAGCAAGTCCTCATTGAACACCATCGATGAAAGGACACCTGGCGACACCTGTTTCACCACAGGCTAGTCAGTCTACATGGAGGTTAGCTCCCTCCAGCATCTCATCGACATCGTCACGGAATGACATTGGGCAGATGCTGAGGTCCTGTTGCCACCCCTGGTGACCAGGTCTTGGGTTCAGGTCACAGCGTCCACCAGTGACTCTCCCAGCACTCTTTGTTTCGGATTTTGCGTGAAGGATCAGCAAAGTGCCCTTCTGAATTGCGGAGTGCGGGGACGGTGAAGAACAGGAATCTCAGAATAAGATGAGAGTCCCTGGTTTCCAGTTCAGGCTTCCCGTCTCTGTCACTGCCTCTGACTCGCTGTTCCTCGGGTTCCATCTTCTGTGTTGTTGTTTTTTCAAGTATCTCTGTGATGGATGGGGGTCCGTGCGGTGGGGCGCACTGTCAGATTCGAGCCATTTGTCACCAGCTCTGGCGGTCGTCTCCGCCAAGTTGCTGGGTCTGAGTCATGTCTTTGCTTCTGACGAAACGTCAGTATGATTTGTCTCCATCTCATATTGACGCCGCCGCACCAGACTGCTGCTTGCTTGCCATGGGTCAGAGCCCCCGGCTGGGCAGTATTCCTCCCCGATTCTTTCAAATTCCCGAGCCCAGGATAACCCTTGCAGCTTGGCTCCACCACCAGATAACAGTGGGATCTTCATGATTTGGGGAGGCTTAGTATATTGCAACTGATGACAAGAATCCAACCCAGCCGACGTTACTTCCAAGAAACCATAGGCCTTCTTTCTACTTTCCTGATAGCTTTCTAAATACAAAAACCCTACTTGGTTGTGTCATTCCATTAAAATCGTATGGCACGGAATTCCCAGTTTAAGAATGTGAGGTATATTTCTTCAAGGATGCAGTAAATGACAAGGAAATACAGCATAAAGGGTGTCCAACAAAGGATTTCTATGTGAGGCTGAAGTCAACCTCGTAGGAAGAAAATTTTCCCCAAAACAAAGAGACAACCTACCCTGAAGACAATGGCTCGGAAGAAGTGCTCTTGAGTACCGCCCATTGTGAGCTGGTACAGACTTCTGTGGATCCTAACATTCGTTACAAGGACTGGTACCAAAAATCTGAGATGAAAAGGGGACAGAACAGTCGAGGAAAAAGCTTCTTGTTGATAGTGACACACACAGAAGTATTCGGGAGTGAACCATTGTGATGTCTACGCGTTCCTTTTCAAATAGTCTGGGGACGGGGAGGGGATCGGTAAAGCGAGGTTGACAGAATGGCAGTGTTTGCTGGGACTGTGTGACGTGGACACAGGACTTCACTGGGTGTAGATTTAGGTTTAGCTCTACTTTGGATTTAGGTCACTAGTGCTTTGGACAGTCAGTGCATTCGAAGCTTTGGAACCAGGTAGGCAAATCAGGGCGAATTTGGGAAAGGCAAAGGGATATAAGGACGCATTCAAGAGGCAGGAACCGTGGTCCAGAAATGGAGCAAAGCTCCATACGGAGCAAAGACAAGCAGAAAGAGCCCCAAGGTGTAGCGAACAGAAAAAATCAGACGGCATTCTGATGGCTGGCTGGGCTTCCTCCTTTGCCGTTCTTTCTGCCTCCTCACCTTAAGGACACCGACCGTCATGCCCGCACAAGCGCCATGGGTACCTCCCTACTACACCATTCTCGCCCAGCACCCCGGCAGTTTCTGTTCTGTGCACATTGCCTTCCACAGTCCTTGGAACACTGTAGGCAATCAATAAATACTTGTGGAGTTTAGGAAATAATACTACCACCTAGATATACACTCAATGCACCTGCCGCAGAATAGGGATGGAGGGACAGGCATACAAGGAGGTGCTTGCTGGTGCTTCCCGTCTCAGGTTGGGTCATTGGCAAGAAGGTGCATAGGGGTGTGCAAGAGACTCTTCGGAAACCAAAGCAGCGTTGCAGGGTACTACCTAAAAAGGTTGTTGACATGCTCTTTTGTTTATAGCCCAAATACTCATAAAATCTCTACTGGGTACTGGACACCGCCCTAAATTTTGGGTAAATATGGAACACGAACTAGAGATGATGCTTGTGCTGTCAGTGTCATGGGAGAACATGCAAATCATGGCTAGAGGACTGAGGTTCACGGTCCAGCTCCGCCAGGCTATGGCTGCCCGTGACCTGGGCTGCAGGACGGAGCCCCTCTCAGTTCGTTTCCTGTTGATTCTGTTATTTCTGGAAATGATGAACGTACCTGCGTCAAAGCGGTATTTTTGGCTCTTACTAGCCCACCACCTGGTTCTCCCATTCATATCTCATTACAGCCCTTGCCTGCATCGTGCCCATCAATCCCACACCTTGCTTTCGTAGTTGGATTTGTAGTTGAGAAAACACGTGAGATACCCATCAGGTGCCCTTGCAAAGGACTCTAGAGAACACAGCATGGTAAGAATCCACATACTGGTTTCAGAGCAAATGAGAAACGGTGTTAAAAGAAGTGAGTCGTTGGTATTGTAGAATGTTGATTAAGCCCACAGAGCAAAAAGAACAACTTACAATGACCTACGACCCCACCCTGGGGCAAAACAGCAAAGGACAAAGTCTCTTCGTATTTGATTGCAGAACTGCCACCCCAAATGCACATCATTCTCTCTCCATTAAAGCCCACGGTGTAACTCGTTCATTCAGCAACTGTGCAGGCGCTGAGTGGGCTTGAACCAGCGCATGTCGGCGTCCGCACGGGGCTTCTGAAGACCGGGGTTCAGCGAATCCCCGGCTGCTTACTTAGCTTCACAATATCACTCTCTCTTTTCTTTTGGGATATTCACACACTTCCCCCTCCCATCCAACACTTATGAATAGAGTGAACAGATGCAGTAGGCATTTTAACACCGCGATCCATTCTTCTAAATGCTGCAGAGGTAATACATCTGTGTGAGCATATCATGAACCGAACGTAGTTTAAATCGAAGAGGAGAACCTCCCTGACAGACAAACGCATGAACCACAGGAACAGATGGGAAGAAGCACGCCTCTATTTGTACACCAATTAGAAGTTAAAACTAAAGCATGAGTTAAAAATGCAAGTGTTTAATAAATATTTGTTTCTATTACGTTAGCCAGAGTTGAATACTTCAATACGTTTTAAAGGTCGATTGACTTCTTCATCGCAGCACGGGATGGAATGGTGGGAAGGCATGGTAGACCACATCTGGTTTACACTTCACACAGCTTTCCTAGGATCGGATAAGTGGAAAGTGGCTAAACTGCAATTTGAAACGTCTTAAGATGATGGCATGAAACTACATTCTTCATGACACGGCATCCCCCCCTCGGGCAATTCTATAAAGTCTCCCATCAAGTTACTATAAATCTAGACTTGGAAAATAAATCTGCATTTCATGTTTCGTTCTCAACAGGCATAAAAATCCCGATTATGCAAGACAGTTAAGCGTGCGAGATCGGCTGTACGGCACTTAAATCCTCGCGTGCAGAAAGCACGCGAGCATCTGTTTAAGAAAAGTCAAGAGGCTGGACGAAGGCGCCCATCACGGAAATTCGCTTCACTGTTCAAAGTGACTTGCAAGAAAAACTTCCAACTTTACAGTATTTATTAAGCCACCGAGACAGGAGGCAGCAACTGGGATTTCGGGCTCCATGGCGTTTAGGGGACACGCCTCCGTTCTCTGAACGTTGACTCCAGACAATTTACACTCGAGGAGTAGTTCTGAGTCTGGTATTGAAGGTGCGATGTTTTTAAAGAACTCTCATTTCTCGTGGTTCTGACAGACCTGAGAAGCTGTTCTCGGTGAGAAACAGACGGCGAAGAACGTCAGCAAACAGCACCAAGCTTTAGTGGGAATCGTTACCTGGTTGCAACTACCTGTGTCCACATGGATGCCCTCCCCAAATCCCTCCGCGAGACTCCAACGCAGGCCTTATCGCGCTGTGTAGCTTCAAGATGGTCTGAATGACGATGACCTAGAATAGGTTCTGGCAAACCAGATGGAGTTTTATTGAGAACTATCTATTTTCTCTAAGAGGGTCTGTATAGTTCCTGGCACAGGCCATTTGATTGAGTGTGGCTGTGCGACACTTTTAGGTGATTTTCTTGTCCTTGTGCTGTTTAGTGACTGCGCCGATGTGCCTTGTCATTTACAGGTCAACACATTCAGTATGTCTCCAATCTGTGTTCATTTATTCCACTCCATAAATATTCCTTTGTTCATTCGTCTATTAGCCATGTTTCTCTTAGGGAGAGCTTTCTGTTCAAAACAATAAGCTGATTGGCTGCTACATAGAAACTTATAAGATTTGTGCTACATCCTTCGACTGTGGCGTATGCTCTAGTTGATAGCAACAACTATTGTTGCTACCCATGAGATTCCCAAGGTATTATCGGAACTTCCCCCAGCTCAGCCCTGGCGGGGGTGGGGAGGTGTGTAACCACGGAGGAATACAGCCTTGAGGAAAAGAATGAGAAATAGGTGGGAGAGCGTTATCGGCATCTCTGTTCAAAATGTCGGAAGATGAGGAAACACGACAGAGAATGACACGGAACGGAAGTAGAAACCACACAAGGGGGCGGGGTCTGATGGCTGAGTGCCGTCTAGAGATGGAGAAGACTCACGCCAGATTAAAGGCAAAATAAGACGTGACCCACAGCGAGTTACAATCGCCGCGCAAAGGAAGAACCTCCACGTGTAAGTTCCATGCAGTGATGCTTTCACTCACAGATTTTTTTAATGCACACGGTGTTCTGGGAAACAAGGGGACCCCTCTGGCTGGCGCCGAGAGGGTAGGGTCTCTTTACTCGGAGGATTCTGGGTTCCGGCCCTCATTGTACCACGACTGACTGTGACCTTGGGACAGGTGTCTCACAACTGCTCTTCTCAAGTCGCTCCACTCAGGTAACGGGGGTTACTGTCTCTGTCGGAAGGGCTGCCGTGCCGCAGTGAAACAGGGGATGATGGACACGGACATGAGTGGACGGGCAGACGGTGCTTACAAGAAGTCAGGTCCATGTCCTCTCTGCAAGGAGCCGTGTGGGGCCTGAGTTTTGGAGAGAAGGGCAGAAAAAAGGGAGTAAATATTCTGCCTTTGGGGCTACACAGCCTAAAAGCCACGCTAAGCCACATAAGGGTGGTGTGCGTGTGTGTGAATGGTGTGTGTGTCTGTGAAAAGCTGACTGTACTACAACGAGGCGAAGATCAAGGTCCATAAGAGTTTCTAAGAAAGAGAAGGTGAGAAGTTGAGAGACAACTATAAATTGGTTCAGAGTTGCTGAATCTCTCCTGCTAAGAGCCCTCCTCGGTTCCCCCTTATTCTGTCCGACTGTGCGCCCATGACTCGCACAGAGCACAGCCGGGCAGAGCCCTGCTCTCTGCGTCCAGGCTTCCTCCGTCCAGGTCCTCTTCCCACCGCGCTGAGGTTGCCCGGCGTGCCCACCCGGCTGCCTGCCCGCCCACCCGAAACCTTGCCTCCTTCCATCCATGCTGCATGTACGGCCAGAGAACCGCCGCGACCCCCTTGCGTTAAAACAACAATACGAAAATCACTAAGAAGGGCCTAGGAGGTAACAGACAGAACAGGGAATTTTCGAAGTCTACAAATATATCTTCGGACAAATGAGATGTTACTCTCCACTGAATTAGGAATCACAGTGAGTTATACGACCTGGCTGCAGTAACTGCATTAAGCAACCATATTACTTCAATAATAAAATAAACCCATTGAAACAGATTATTTTCCAGGGTAATTATTTAACTAATTTAAAAATGGCAGGAGGATGGATGTTCCAATCTTTGCATTTTATTATCTCCTCACTGTATTCAACCCGGAAAAATACCGTGTGTGGCAACTGCAATTCTTTACATTTACAGAGAAGGCTCTCTTGTTTCCCCAAAGTTAAGGTTTACCTCGTGTCCTGATTGCACCTGTTACAGAGATCACATGCTGAAGGGGCCCTATAAAGATTCCTTGTCCACATTGGCCGTTCCCGGAGGCCCAGGTTGGATCCTGTCCGCGGCTGGATCTCCCGCAGCAGCTGTGCGCAGCTGTTCCCAGATCTCACTGCACCTGGGTCATCTGGGGATGGTCTATGAAACGAGGGGGGCAGGGGCGGTCTTTCACTTGCTTACTGCTGGGTCTGCTGCAGCCAGCCCCACGCGTGGCGCCCCACCGGTGCTCACAGAGTACCCGAGGACTAGATAGCGAAGTGCACGGACAAAGGAGTTGCCTTTCTCTGCGTTTTGCTGTTCTGGACAACGTCCCCAGCTGAGGTTATTAATGAATCCAGTTCCTTCATTCAGCAAACAACAGGCGCCACGTTTGAACACACCCAGGACCGGATCCCTGACTTGCCGTGTCCCTGGGCATGTGGGTAGGCCCGCCCAGAGCTCAGTGTCCTCTCGGTTCCCGATGACCATTGCCAGTACGCGCTCTGCCCCACGCAGCTGGGCCCGCCACTCGTCTTTGCCATCTGCTAGCTGTGTGCCCGTGGGCAGTCCGCTTACCCTTCCCGTGTCCCAGTTCCCACTTGTAAACCGTGGACAGTAAAGGTGCCTCCTTATGGGATCTTGGAGAGGACCCAATGAGCTCACATATAAAATACTACAATGGAAGTATTAACTAGATCCCCGGTTTGCTGTTATTCATGTTACTGTTGATATTTTTACTGTGATTACTTAAATAACGTAGCACACTATACTCGATACTATATAATAAAATGAGATAGTGCAAGCAAAATGCACAGCGAAAGCACAGTGCAGAGTGAGCAAATCATAGGAGACATTATTTTCAGTAGTGGTACCAGGACTAGCGGCATCATTATCACTTAAGCCCATTATTTGCTAGAACACACTTGACTACTAATAGGATAGGAGAAACTCATAGAAATATTAATGGTGGACATTAACTATAAACTCACTCACCACTTCACATGCGGTAATCCCCGGAGAGAAGCCACTGAGAAGCGGGTAGGAGAACGGACGTGCCGGACGTGCAGCCCCAGCGCCGGGGTCCGCGTCCCATCCCTGCCCCACTCCCTCGCTCTGTCTTTGAATGCGCAATAACAGTACCCACCGCACCGTCATCATTATGTTGTTCTCACAATAACCTTGGTATTAGATACACTAATATTGTCTCTGTTAGGGGGCCATGCAAGCTGAAATACAGAGAATGAGTTACTTCTCCGAGCTTGCACAGCGAGTCAGTGTCAGAACTGGTCTCTGATCCTAGTGAGTGTGGCCCTAGGACTTGCGCTCTTAGTACATGACAGAACCCCCCCGCCCCCCCGAGAGACAGGTGGGGTTTCAGATGCGATGCAGGGCATGCCTGTCATGCTGCTTGGCCACCATCCATCTCCATGTGGGGTTAGTACCCTGACACCCCAACTTCTCCAGAGTAGAGCTTGTGGTTATAATGCGCTCATTACATGGAATCTTCAAAACAGCTCTCTTGTGGACAATCTGTAAATCTTTCCAGGGAATTATGAGATAACGTAGTGTCAGAAGATGGTGTGATTTCTCTTTTAATCTGGACACCCTGTAGCCCCTAATTTCTGCTGCTTGCTTACTTGATGCTGCCCCCACTTCCTAGTGCAAGGCGATCGCTCATCTGTTCACCCGCCCAACCGTTACACCTGCTGGAGACGCGAAGATACGAACAGGATACGGTCTTGGTCGGTTGGGGTCACACTAGCTAGTTTGCTTAGTTTTACACACAGGGTGTTTCTAGCCATTGCTTACCCACCTCCCACCCCTAATCGCAAGACTACCCTGGACGTGTCTCTGTGCTCGCTGTGTGGGACCACGGAAATTCTTGGAACTCGGTGCAGTGTCCCTGGGAAACTCTGGGCACGGCTGTCCTTCTCGGCTTCCGGCATCCCCTGCTTCCTCCATCCCCAAACCGGTAGTCAGTCCGCATGTCTGTCTTTCCTCCTGATCCCAGTTTCTACTCTGTTTTCCCGTGGGATGGAAGGTTGGGACTACACCACACATCCATGGCCTAGACCTGGATTCTCCGTTTACTTTCTTTCTATGTTTTTGAAGTTCTAGAAGCCTCCCATCTCCAGAGGCCTGCTAAGTCAGCAGCAACATGGTTCAGCCTGGTGAGTCATTTTCTACACTGCTTCCCGCCTTCCTGGGAAAAGCTGCAGTGCCCCCCTGAGAGCCCCTCTCCATCATTTGCTCCCCAGACAAATGCCTTTGGTCTGGGCAGGGGATGACCACATAGCCTTCGGGACTAGGTCATGGGGTTGCGAGTCTGTGTTATGAGGGTTTGTCAGGAGGGCTGGTGTTCGCACTGATGCTATCAGTATCAAGACCCCGCCCCGCTCCACGCTACTGAGCCCAGAGCTGAAAGTACTGCAGGCTGCCCCCCCACCCCCACCCCCACCCCCGTGCATGTCAGTCAGCAGAGGCCTCAGAAGAGCTTTGAAGAATAAAAGAGGAGTCACTTCAGGTGTCCCGGTGAGAGAGTCACATCAACACAGATTGGGGAATTCCTGACGCGCAGGTCGTAATCTCTTTCCTTCTCCCGTTTCATTTATATTTCCATCTTTTATCCCCAACCACCGCCGTCTTCTGTGGACAACAGATCCCAGTTTGTATGGCCAGAGGGGAGAAAGATACTGCAAAACGCTTCGGCACGGCTGGGGCAAACACCGCCATCTCTGAGAGCGGAGCGCGCCCCTCTTTCCTAGCGCACCTCACACAGAGCTGCTCTCCCCGGCCGTCATAAACAAAACACCAACAGATGTGAGGAACAAGTGACTAGCAAGGAGGCGGTTGCCATGGCAACAGTCACCATGGCAAGTCCTCTGAACACCTACCCCAGTGTCTACACAGAAATTCAGAGCATCCGGCTCACAGAAATACAGAAGAAAGGGCCACGATGATTTCAACGCAGTGTGCAGAAATGACCTCCAAGTTGACAAAGCGGAACTCTTATCTGAAGTTTACTTCTCTGCCCAGGCCCAGGGCTTGCTCAGGGCAGAATTATGACGGGGAATGTTTTCTGTGGCTTCCCTTTGCCTATGGGATAGAGTGCTGTCCTTACCCTGGTATTTGAGGAGTTTTGAAACCTACATTTTTTGGATTTTTTGTCACTTGCCTGGCTGCTCAAGTCCACAGTGGAACTTGTGCATTTTTAATGCTGACTCGCAATGCACAGAGTGGTGTCCTTTTGTGATGGTTTTGTTTCTCTTCATGTCATCTGTTGATGTCCCAGACAACTGTTCTGGAGTCTTTGAACTTCCACTTCACCCATGAAGTCTTCTTCAGCCACTGGAGTTGACAGTTATTTCTTGAAATACGAAGACAAACTTCCTGGGTTCTTATATCTCAATTTAGAGATTTGAAGTTGTGTGAAATTGGACTTAATATCTCACATGTAAAATGATGTTAATAAAATACTTTCCTTTGAAAATCAAATGAGATAATGAGGGCAAATTAAATGAAATGGGGCTACAAACCTTATTTACATTATTATTTTTCACAGTAATATTATTTCTCCTCTCTCTCATTTGCTACCTCTGTACCACCTTTATGAAAGAGCATCAGTTGGTACATAAGGTCCGTCCAGAAAAAAGTCCAGCTGTTGTTTACATAATGAGAACGGTTTGCACGACATCGTCGATGTGACCTGGCAGCCAAGGAGAGTGGACTGGAATGCGCCTGTGTGAACAGTCATGATTTCACTGTACTCGTCAGTGGGGCTGGTAGACACCACTGAGTGAGCATGTGCGCTGTGTGGCCGTCACATTCAAAATGACTGAGCGAGTAGAACAACAAATCTGCATCCGATTTTGTGTTAAGCTTGAACATTCCTCTGGGGAAACTACTTGGATGACTCAGAAGGCCGCAGCTACGGACAACTGGTGATTGGCAGCTTCATCAAGACAACGTGCCCCTTCGTGCATCACATCTCAGGCAGAGTTTTTTGGTGAAACATCAAGCCAGCCCCCAGCTACAGACAAGAGTTTGTGCCCTGCAACTTCTGGCTTTTCCCAAAACTGAAATCACCTTTGAAAGGGAAGAGAATTCAGACCATCGATGAGATTCAAGAAAATACGATGGGGCAGCTGACAGAGACTGGGAGAACTGTGTGAGGTCCCAAGGTGCCTACTTGGAAGGGGACTGAGGTGTCATCGTTCTATGGACAATGTTTCTTGCATCTTGCATCTTCTTCAATAAATGTCTCTTTTTCATGGCACATGGCTGGATACTTTCTGGACAAACCTCTTCTTGTAAAAACTCAGTAACATACTTCATAAATGTATAAACGAATGAATAAGGCGAAATACAGAATACTGAGGTGAACTGAACCATTCAAAATATATTAAAACAATGGAACGATAAGGTAGATTCGGAGGAATATACACGTATATTTTTTGTCCCCATCATAAATCATCTTAAGTGTTGCCTTCTTTCACTCATGCGATATCTTCCCCATAATTCAGGATTGAGATATTTTAGGCAACTGATGAATCAGTTCATTAAAGAAATTCACGAGACACTTTTTTCACGATTGTCTAAGCAGTAAACAAAACAAACGTAAGCACAGATGAGCACTGTCAGCGTGACCTGAAGGAACGAAGCAGACCACCTTCCTTCTTGGGGCTAATGTTACTTCTTCCACCAAATTCTCTCAGTTGTCACATCTCCCCAGAAACCCGCTGCCCCTTCCCAGAGCCCCTCTCTGACCTTTCCGTAGCGTCTCTGCTGACTGTATGGTACCATTTGTCACGTTATTTAAAAGTCTGTTTACTGGTCGTCCCATGCCTCCTCCTTTGCTCTGTGTCCGTGATGTAGCACAGGGCAACCCACAGTGTCCTTATTTGGGGCATTAGTGAACTGGTGTACGGGTGAGTGAGCGAATCAGCGGATGAATAAAAGAAAGAATAGATCATGCAAACATCACATGCATGCAAGCAGCTGGATAATAATCTCTCCAAATCATTAATAAAAATGTACTTCAGGCTTTAGAATAATTATCTAATAGCATATAATATTTTATTATCTTATGTACTTTTGCAAGCTTTGTTTAAATTAATTTACAAAAAAACCGGTGGCATATGCATTACCACTGTTTTGAACGTAGGGTGACTAACTGTATTCAAAAAATAAAAATGATTTAAGTAAAAAAATAATAATAATAAAATAAAAGTAGGGTAACAAAGTCCTATAAGCCTTTGCAGATCAACTAGCTAAGTGGTTCTCAACTAATGGTTGTCAAACTTAATAGTGAGCTATTTTGTATGTATCAAAAAAAGTCTAAGGTAGATGTATGAATATCCATTATAAAGCCACAGAAGCTATTAGTTAATGCAGTTTGATTGGCCAAAGTAGCTTCGGAACACTGATTTTAAATACATAGAAATACATATAATCACATAACTTTTAAATAAAGAAATGGTTGGGAACAATTAACCTACTGAACGTAACTACTCCTGCAGAAGAAAAATTGAGGTCCATGGAAGAAAAATACAGGCTTGGGCAAAAGTAGGTTTACAGTTGTTTGTATGGAAAATGAAACAATAATTAATAAGTAAAACTAGAAGAATAAACTGTCTTTCACATACAACTGGAAATTCACTTTTGCCCCACCCTGCGTTTTGTACTTGGGGGGACCCAAAGCATGACTTTACTGCTGAATCTCAGGATCATTGTCTTTCAATTAATCTAGGAAGGAATTTGCATCATGCTCTTCAAGCACAAAATTTCCTCATTCTCTACTTTCTCCTGCAAGTGTAGCTGCGGGCCAAATACCACAAGAATCGCAGCATATTCCTTTCTCCTACAACTTGTTTTTGGCAAATTTGCTAGTAATTCACACAAAGCATTGGACTTTTGAGGGAGTTAGCTGAGCTTGGCAAAAAGCTTGTAGATGACAAGTTTAATGTTGTTCTTAAAATGATATAATTCCCAAGATTACCTAGTGATTTAATTAACTCATATTTTAAAAATATGGAAGCAGGAGTCGAAACCAGTGATACCCACTTATTTTTAATTAAATTTCTGAAAGCAATGGGCCTCGATCACTGGATGGGTTGTTATGTGTAACTCATGAGCCTTAAATAAGGGGCTTTTAGTACCTAATTTTTATATTAACAGAAGAAAGCGCACAATTTTTCTACGGCAGTAATTGCAAAAATATATACGTGCTCTGGCATTGCAGAGACATCCCTGGCATGGAGCTCCGCGCTCAGGAGAACGGGCTGCCCGGAGACGAGGAGCTACTCAGAGGCGCCGTCACATCCGTCGCCTGAACGTGATTCGTTACAGGACGTGACAGAGTCTGAGTCCTATTAACGCAGTGAGACTGGAAAACACATGCCCCGTAACACAGCTGTAGCAATTGTGGATGATGCCCTTTGGGTTACATTTATATTAAATTGCAGAAGTTGAGGAAGGGCCAAAGTGTGGCGAAGGATCTAACTGTGCATTTACTAACTCAACAAGTACAGTATGACGTTCCGCAGACCATCCCAGACGCTGACGGCACGACGCAGACGTGGTCCTTGCTCTAAACTCGCATACCTGTGCTGGGGATTCGCGGTGACAGCCCTCCTACACCATACGCATTGAGATTACCTCCCGGCTTGCTAGACCGAGCAGCAATGACACGCATGCGATGTCAACGCGGGCGCTTGGTGACAGGAACTGCTCCACCGTCTCCTTAGGGAGCTGCTGGAAGGAGCGAAGCCCACGGGTTCCTTCCTCCGCGGCGCTGCTCCCGGCGCTGGAGCTCCCTGTGCCGCGAAGAGGCCGGCTTGCCGACCCCGACCCCGGGGCTCCCCCTGGAGCGCCGGACCACTCCCGCTCACTCTGCTGCAGCCCTGGGCTCGGCCCTTGCAGGCACTGGGCACCAGACGTCCACAGGCGATTCCTGCGGCCAGACCGCTCAGCTCCCCGGAGGTCCGGGTGGGCCTGCCCTGACGAGACGGCTGTCACATTTGCTGGCAAAAAAATACTGGTGTATTGTGGGACGCTGGGGTCCTTACCCCTCAGAGAAAACTCTCACCGCTCCGTCAGAGGATCGGTCTGGCCCAAGCACACCTCCTCCACGGCCGATGGGAGAGGAGACTTGTCTTCTCCACCGGTCCCCAACCCCAAACGGCAGACGGGGCCTTGTCGAATCGGAGAAGAAGAGACTAGAAACACACGTGTAGAGCGTCTGAAGTGAGGAAGACAGAGGGCCAGGGAGAGGCAGTCGGGGGTGCAAGAGGGGCCCCACGCGAACCCGGAGTACTCCCATCAACACTCTGAAGAAATGAAGAATTATGTTCCGCAAGAGGCAGACGAGACCAAAGACAAAATATCCTTTTCAACCAGGGAACTCTAGAAAATTGATTCTTGATTTTGAAAGTAAAGCAATTTTTATTTGATTCGAAGGCATCTTCGGAGGGCAAGGGAAGTTTAATGTGTATACACTGTGTCTGAAGACCTTCCCAGTGTCCAAGAAGCTCTCCGTTGGGGACCACAAGCTGGTTTATTACCCATTATCCGTAACACAGAGATAATGAAAGTGGCACCATTGTCTGCTCGCAAAGGCCGCGGGAACACCGGGATTTGACAGCCATGATGTATCTCAGTTAGTTTTTTCTGTGTAAAACCATCACCAATCATAGAGCAGACGGAGTGCGGCCTAAGGAGACTCCACACAGAGATGATGGCGTTATCCATCCGTCTTCATTGAAAGAACTCAGATGGCACTACGGTTGATAACATAAATCTCCTCCTACATGGGATCCTCTTCCTGATGACTTCTTTTAACAGTTTGATTAAAATTGTCTTTGTTTTCTAGCAAATAGCAGTAACTCACCTTTCCTGATTAGTCACTAAAACGTCCAACCCAATTTTTGGTGTTAAAATCTAATGAACTATTAGATTTGAATAAAAGGAAAGATTAAAAATGCCCTAGAAAAAGGGAGTTGATGATTAAGACATGTAGGCATAAAAAATTTAAGACTACTTGTAATTCACCTTCCTGGTTCAGATACTTCATTCAAGTGAAGCATTTTCTCAGAGACCATTTCTGCACGCACAGGTAATCTGATTGATTTGACCATTTAACATTAGTTGAAGAAAAGGTCAAATGTTGTGGAGTGAAAAAAGAATTTTGCACAGAAATTGATGACACAATTGAAGTTTAAAATACAATTACAATACAGAATACTGAAAAATAAATAAGTGTACAGACATTCTTGAGTGTAGATACAGAAAGAAAAGATGGGGGAACGCCTAGAGAGAAAAATGTTGGAAGTAAGGAAGGAAGAAATGAAAGAAGGAAGGGAGGAAGGAGGAAGGGAGATAGGGAAAAGTAAGGAGGGAAGGGTAAAAGGAAGGGGCAAGGAAGCGGGGGGAGAGGGAAAGGAGAGGGGAACAGTCGGGGTGGAGGGGCGGTGCAGAGAGAATGGAGGCGGGACAGAGGAAGGGAGAAGGCGGGACAGAGACGGGCTCCCTCACAGTCACTGCGAATTCGACAGCAGGTGATTTTTTGTACATTATCTAGTTTAGTCTTTACAGCAACCCTGCCAGAAAGGGGCTTTTATCACTTTGATTTCTGCGTAATGGAGAGGTGGTCAAAAGGAGGTTTACAGTTGCAAGCGCACAAAACAGAGTTTATGCTTGTGTTATTTTATTAATTATTGTATTTATTTGTATTACAACGGTAAACTTTGTTTTACCCACCTTTGTATTCAAGAAAATAATTTCTTAGAGGAAATCAGTGAAAAGACACAATCTTGGTATGTGAGAGGACACAATTTCTTGGTACGTGAAAGCCATTTCCCACTTTCTATTTGTCCTTTCTTTTATTTATTTCCTTTACTTCTCCGTCCACTCCTGCAGAAGAAACCAATGCAGATGGGCTGCTGACCCCTATACGCACATCGATTTCATCTTCAGACAAACCTACCCCGTAACATTGCATTCCACTTCAAACCTTTCGGATGGTTTTCAGTAATTGGGCAAATTCAGTTCAGTTTTGCATTCTGGGCCCCGACCCAGTTCCAAGGTGAGAGGGAAGGTCCCTTACATCAGCCAGAAAGTCTCCTGGCACCAGCTGGAAGTCCTATGATTCCGCTCAGTTCTCACACCACCCACCTGAAGACAGCATCCCACCCCACAGGGGAAGGTTCGGTCCTACAAGTCGAGGTTCAGTTAGTTTGCAAGAGGGGCTCGCAGAACTGAAAGAAACATTTTCCTCACTGTGTCATCGGTTTACTGTGGAAGGATATGACCCCGGAGCCGCCAGATGGAAGAGAGGCTCAGGGCGAGCTGCGGGGAAAGGGCCCGGAGACCACATGCTCTCTCGGAGCGCGCTTCCCTCCCGGCGCCGCCCTGTGGTCACCGACCCGAGGTGACACTCCACCTGCCTGATGAGCCCTTGATAAACGCTCAGTGGAGCAAGCAGGGCAGGTTGCTTCTGCCACACTGCAATTCTGGGAACGAGTTTGCTTGGTTGACTGGTTTAAATTCTGTGTCCCCAGTCCTTCCCACTCCGAGGATTTGCACACAGGAAGAACTTAATGAACATTTCAAGAATTGAAACAAAACGTGGACATAGCCGCTGCTTTTTATTTCAGTGGCATTATTCATACTACAGGGAAAAAAATCACCACGAGCGCTGCTGGGTGTAGCGTTTCACAATTTACAAAGCTTTTTTCAAATTCGTGTCTCTTCTGATCTTTACATCATTCTACGCGTGTTTTATTCATTCTTTTAAAACAAGGAGGAACTGAGGCCAGGACAATTTAATGACTAGTCACCTGGTGGTTCAGAGTTAGCAGGTGTAAAACGGGCTTGAACTCTGACCTTTAACTCCCAATTATATGTAACTCCCAGGATGCTGAGCCATTAATTCCAGTGGCTTCTACAAATGTTAACTTATTTTTTTAACCAAAACTTCCATAAGAGATCCACAGGGACATTCGATAAATAATGCAAGAACTTGCTTCCTTTGCAGGAGACGATGGTACATTTAGCAAGTAGAATGAGCAACAAGCAATATCCAACAAATAAAGGACAATTTTTAAAAAGATAATTATGTGATAACTACCCACAAGGTGTTATAATGAAGCAAGTATGGTTAATACAGGCTCTTTGCAAATGTAGCTTATTGTCTCATTAGAAAAGCCCAAAGGAAGGAAGAGGAAATTAATCCAAAATTAGATGTTAATTAGAAATGTCTGATGAATGGCGCGAGGCAGACATGGAGATATCAAACAGAAAATGGGGGTGTCACACGAGTTACTGAGGGAAATCTATGCCCTTTATTATATCGGGGGGGAGTAAAGATGATGTATTAATTACAACTCATTTAAGATTTTACCTTCAATGAAAGCTAAAATAGATAAGATGCAGAAGTTTATTTAAACCAGCTCTTTTTGACAGTCTGGGAAGAGAGGTGCTTTCTCAGAAATGGAAGAAATTGGTGTGAGAGAGAAAACCAAAGTGGTCACCTGTGCTCAAAGCCCATCACGGCAAACCTGGGCTTCACACCTGATCTAACTTCCATTTCAGCTTCTTCCAAAAACGTGGTCTTAATCAATCAGTTGGGAATTTTCTGGTCAAGCGCCAGTAAGGTCATCTGTCTCCTGGGCCCTTCCTCTCCCCTGGATTCTCACTGTGCTCAGTTTCCAAGGATGAGATGAAGCGATAAACCACGGTCTCTGCTCTCAGACTGTGCTGTGTGGGAACAAAGGTGTGTGACCGAGGACCGAGGTGGAAGAAAGACATCAATGCCTGCAGTGAGTAAGGTAGAATGACGTGTCTAGGACGAAGGCACCAAACGCGTACGCCCTTCCTTGGGAGCCGTACCACATCGGGCTCGTTGTAGGATGCCACGGGGCCGCGATTTTGGTGATTAAAGCGGCACCACGTCTGACCACAACTGGACCGCAAATGCGAGCCCTCTCCCCATTACCCCGTGCTGCGGGTGCGCCTACCAGGTCCGAAACCCGGACAAATCGGCCTAAGTGTGTGAAGGAAAAAGGGCAAAGTGACGGACATCAGTCAAAGATGATTCTCTCTCCAGTGAGAAAGAATTACCAGGTAATATTCCAGAGCCAGTTTAGTCTCCATTTATTGGACAGATCGACGCCTTGTAGATACGGTACTTGTCCCGAGGGGGCTGCCAGAGCCGCATCTTGGCCCCACGCACACGGCTGCTCCAATGCAGTTACCTGCTGGCGCCTTCCTCCAGCACAGATGCCTGCTGGCTTTGCACCCAGCCCTCCAGCACGCCCTCATGGTCATTCGGCGGGGGTGGGGGGGGTGGTGGTGGCGCGTAGCCAGCAGAACAGCTCCGGCCCTTGCATTCGCTTTGAAAGGAATGTCTTTGTCCTCAGCTCAGGGGATGTACACTTACACAGCAGCGAGTTTGCCTCAGTAAGTTTCCCTTCACTTCCCTAAACTAACTCAGTAAGTTTCCCTTCACTTCCCTAAACTAACTCAGTAAGTTTCCCTTCACTTCCCTAAACTAACTCAGTAAGTTTCCTGGCACGAGTCCAGCTCTCTCTGTTTCTTTGTCCCCGTCCCACTTGGGAGCGCACAAAAAGGATGTGAACTTGGGAGTAAAGTGTATGTGCTGGGGATGGTAGCTGTATTTAATTCTTGGAAATGTTGTTAAGGCAGCAAAAGCCACCACCGATCTCTCAGTTAAATGGGGGGTGATGTTGCTCGGGAGGAAGTGATGCCCCCACACAGCTGTCTCTGAGTAAAGACGGCGGGCCGAAGAGGTAAATGGCAGTGACTCAGGACAAACAATGTCACAACCCTCACTCCAGGGAAAGGTGGGAGGGAAGCTATGCGGAGGGGGAAGAACCCCTACTGGCCAGGGACCACCCTCCGGTGTGTGGGGGAGTCAGGGGGAAAGTGGGATGGGACTGGGGGACAGCAGACAGGAAACAGGGAGAGTGACGTGAGCACCCAGAGAAAGCGAGCGCTGCGGACTTGCCCAGGGTGTAGATGGCGGGCTTCCTGGACACGGCAAAGGGGAGGCGCGGGCGGGCTGCGCAGGGCGTCTGCGGCGCCAAGGGCCTCTCAGCCCGCGCAGGCTGGTGCGGTTCTGAGCTTCCGTTCACACTGATCACGTGTCTACCCAGTCTAACCATAGAGGGAATAGCCCCTAATCCCATAGTAACAGTTGGGAAAAAGCGATTCAGAGTGTTAGACACACAGGGCCAAATTTGGAAGACAACGAGAAATCAACAAACCTAGGAGAATACACTTCTTTACAACTATAATTCTATAGATGAGAAGCTCTCCTGAAAACTCGAAGGGGTGTTTCATTTCCAAAAACAACAAAATATGTACAGAAACTGATCTTAAACACTAACCGGAGTTCTCACTGGGAGTGAAGTGGACTTCGCTACAAGGAAAGCAAAGAAGCAGTTATTAACATGAAATGATTTCGAGTGGAAAAGGCTCTGTGAGCTTCACGAGCAGGTGATCTAGCACTAATCTGAACACCACGGAAGAGAAGAAACTTTAGAAAACTCATCAAAATAAGAAGTCTAACTTCCGATTTTCTCCTAGACATAAAAGTAAAAACCGCTAAAGAGTTGAGAAAGAATATGAGATATTAATAACAGAATTAGGGTCTGACATAACAGACAACAGAGTAAATAAAACAGAGACACTGATTGAAACTCCTAAAATAAAACTTTATCGCGGCTTTGACAGTACCTGGTCCCAGACTGTAATCAACTCCCAGTGTAAACTATAAAACAGAGGGGGAAATATACGAGGCGGCAGTTTATGGGCATTGGAAGACAGCCGTGGTTTTTAAGGGCAGGAAATCTCACGGTTATGCCCATGAGACTAGTGCAACTAGGATGATTTCTCCATCATGACACCAAGCTTTCAGCCAAGGAAAGCCACCCCGTTCCCCAGTGCCCTGGAGCCAAGGGGGCAGAAAGCAGTCCGGGGCAGCCACGGTGTTTGGAGTTTGCAGGGCAGAACAGAGGCAAGGGCAGGAGGACGAAAGTGCGTGTTCGATTCCCCACGAGTCTCTGTCTTGAGGGCTGGCCGAAGACACGCACTCAGCAAGAACACGCACGTGAACTTAGGGAGCAGCTGTAGTGTTGAGAGACCAGAGATACTAGGGTTTGAGCAGCTCTGGAAGATGCAAGGGTTCTGAGGGAGGGAGAGTGGAGGACTTTTAGAATGTCTGTGGCCACCCTAAGTACCCAGCTGAGATACCAGAAATTCCCCACCTTAAAAGTAAGGGCAAGGCGCTAAAGCAAGACCTTCTCTAGACCAGCCCTAATAAAACCAAGATCTAAGCCTTGGCAAGATCAGCAAGAAAGGAGGACATGAAGGTGAAGCTCTACGAAGTTGTAGAGCTTGGGAACCTCCTTGGGCTTCCAAAAACCTGCCTTAACAAACTGTAAAACTAAACCTTCACAGGTTCAAGGTGATCATTCAATAGTTAAACCACCGCCTAGAGCAAAATATCAAAGCCTACAGAGAGTAATAACTGGATCTGGAGTATCTATAGTGTATCAACTGTAACGTCCCACGCACAATCAAACACGAGTAAACATCCAGAGAGAAGTGAAGGTGTAAGCGTGCACTGGAGTAAGCATGTGCAGTCCAGAGGTTGAACTTCACATAGACTTGAAAGAAGCTACACTAGTCCCCCTTATTTGCAGTTTTGCTTTCTTGTTTCAGTTACCCACGGACAGCTATGGTCCAAAAGCAGCAAGCGCAAAATTCCAGAAAGACTTCCTAAGTTCTAGGTTGTGCAGCATTCTGGGTAGCGTGATGACACCTCACCTTCTCACTCAGCATGGGGATGGTCCCTCGGCAGCCCTTTCTGGGACCCGCTTGGCTGTCACTGTGTCACAGTGCTTGTGTTCAATGGACCTTGATGTCACAAAAATTATGGAATATGACTCTCGAGTGGAGTGCAGCATCGAAGTCACCTGCGTGGTCACCAGAGGACCACGACCGCTTCAGCAAGACTTTGAGGAGCTGAAAGAGAGACCAGGTCTTCTAACTGCAATGTCCTTCCAAAAGATTTCGGCACAAAAACCCTTCCACTACGGAGGATCCACAGCCATCGTGATCACCTGCTTCTGACATCCCACCCTCAGCACTGCTGAGGCGCGAGGGTCCGGGACCACCGTGAACAAATGACCCTTCTTCTGACACACGGTCGGAAGGCCGGGACGCGACTAAGGCTGTGTCCCCAGGCCCACGTCACTCACCTCACTGCACCCCCTCGTGCAGGCGCTGTGTCATCTCATCATCACAAGGAAAAGGGTGAGTGCAGCACGGGTAAGACATGTAGAGTGAGAGAGACCGTATCCACGCAACGTTCATTGCGGTGTGTTTCCATAATCATTCTATCAGCAGTTATTGTAAATCTTACTGTGCCTGATGTATAAATTAAACATTTGCTGTAAGTTAGTGTGTGTAAGAAACAAAATAGTGTATGTAGGGTCTGGCGCCAACCACCGCTCCAGGCATCCACTGGGGATCTGGGGATGTATTCGCCACTGATGGGGGAGACAGCTGTATTCTGGACACGCTCAGATAATTAAAGGAAAACTGGCTTTATTTGTTACCTATTTCTGCTGAACAAATCACTCCAAAACTTAGCAGCTACAACCCAAACTTGCATTAGTTCTTAGGTTCTGTGGATCAGTGATTTGGACACAACTCGTTTCTTTACCTCAGGGTACTTCAAAGGATGCAGTGTACTGGCCAGAGCTGAAGATTCATCTCAAGTCTAAACCGGGGGAAGCTCTGCCCCTTCCCACACAGTAGCTTGCTTCACCAGAGCCAGTAAGACAGTGTCTGCCCGCACGATGGAATCCACAGTCTTCTGAACCGCAGCTCAGAAATGGCATCACAGAACCTTCACCGTATTCCATTTGTTAGAAACGAGTCGCACAATCAGCCCACACTTAAAAAGAGGGCGCTGTGGCAAGGGCAGGAATCGCAAACGGTGGGAAGCCTGGCTGCCGTCCCCGTAGTCTGTATCTGAAGTTAGCCGCCAGGGTAGGCAAAGCAAATCTCAGGGGGACGCCAGTTCACAGCTACGGACCAGCGAAAACGCAAACGTCTGTGAACACCTGAGGCCAATGGGTGCGCGGCGCGGTGTGACTCTCGTACGCTGTGGGTGGGTGTGGGGCGCCGCACGCCGCCTTCGGCAAGCAGTTCGGCAGTTGTTTATAAAGTTAAGCAAACATTTACATCATAACCCAGCAATTGAATTTTGTGTATCTACCTAACAGAATTAACTATGGTTGTGCACGCTGGCTTGTACGCAGATATTTACAGGGGTTTTACTCATAACATCAGAAAACAAAGCAATCCAAACAACCATTTTTTATGTTCTTTGTCCATTTCACACAATTATTAATTCATAAGTGTTACTAAACACAGTTCTAAATGTTTAGATTGCAAATAAAATGAGTACTCGGTATGGACTCCACTAATCTAATTGAAGTAGACATAAATATACATAAAAGGGAAAATAAAACAATTCAATCATAAATCAATTACACTGGAAGCTGGAAGGAATTTTGGCATTGTATATAAAGACATTTTACTTAATTTTATGTAAATGTATTCAATGATTCCACTCGTAATGATTTATCTTAGGAAAAATCAGAAAAGTGAAATCAGAGAGTGTAACCGATGGAAGTATCTGCGTCTAGTTTTCGATATTACGGAAAGGGGGTGTGATGGAGTGTTCACAGAAAACGTGCGGGATGGAATAACAGTTACAGAATACGAGCTCCATTCATTAACGAAAATGTTTGAGGAGAGACTCGGAAAGCAAGCACTTTCCTTCCCTGTCTCAACGATCTGATCGCAGGGGGATTCTGGGTGCTTCTGCCGGTTTGTGATCATTTCCGTATGTACCGCGTGTAGAAATGTCTGCATCACTTTGGGACTCAGTACCCCAAGGTATTGTGAGATTGTGAAAGTCACTGATAAAGGGTTGGCCTGTAAAGAAATAAACCTGTAACGCTTCTTCAGTGACGAGTCATAGAGTCACAAGTCTGCGCTTACTCAGCAGGGGCACCCACAGAGCAGGAGGAAGGAGGAGCTCCAGGGTAGGGAAGCTGGGGCGACAGTGGCTTTGGCTGTGCGTGGCAGCTTCTGAGACCTACAGGAGCAAGCGCCCCGTCTACCATTCCGCCAGCCACAGAGACGTTATGAATTGGTACCTCCCTGAGGACAAGGAATTAAATACGCCCCTGAGAGCAGTCCGCCACTGCCAGATCACCGGACAGCTCTGTCTGGTTACCACCGCAGAGCACGGACCGGGGGCTCAAACCTCCCGTGCCAACTCCGCACCGTGCGTGCGGAGAAGACGAGTGAAGGGGCTTCTCCGGAACGCGTCTGGCTCTGACTCGGCAGCTCACTCACAGTTTTGTCCCACGTGAGTAGGGTCCCCCGAACGACATTGCGCTGGAATGACTCACTTCTTCCTGGGGCCGGAACACTCTCCCTTGGCCCTGTTCAAACGCCGAGGTCCGCGTGCTTGTCTAGCACGGCGCCCCTGCGCTCCCTTCCCCCCAAGCTGCTCCGCCAGACCCCTGCCTGCTCAGAACCCTGGAACACACTGCATACTTAGGATGTCCGGGTTTTCCCCGCCATTTCCTAAAATACTCCACCCCCCATCAGCCTCTCTTGCTGATTTCTGCTATCAACATCTATTACAAAAAGTTGAACAGGGACCGACTCAACTCCCATTTTCTCCATGTACACTTTTCAAATCCTTTCCAGCTGCATCAAACACTTCCTCTCAGAGTGCCCTGCACCACTTTACTTTTATCACAGCTGTAATCGCAGGAAGTTTCATGCTAGGATCCTTTCTAGGTAAGCACTTTCGTCTGCTAACTCCAAGCTGTTGGAGGAAAGAAGCTCTCTCATTCATCTTTGCATCCTTGGAATGCCTACTCTAATGTCTTGAACACCAAAAATGCTCAATAATGAGTTTTTGGATTTTAATTTTTAAGAATCTTTGTAAAAATATTCCATTCAGGCATTGATATATTTAATTCAATAAACATCTCTTGAGTCCAATTATATGACAAGCTCTGCATTAGATATAAAAGACGTAAAGGTAAATGAGAGAACTGATATTTAAGGAGCCTAATGATTATGTACCATTTCCATACACAGCAGACACACAACTTCCTTATTAATAGGTGAGGATATTTCTGCAATTTTATGTTTATATGTGCAACATGAATCCCAGTGGCCGATGATGCAATAAAACTTGACCACTGAACTTCAGAAAGAGTCTAGAAAATTCGAATGGTTTATCTTGCAGGGCTCTTTGCGGGGTGGGGGTGGGGGATTATATATAACTTCCCTGCCTTGTGAACGTGTTGTTGCAGAGAAGGTCAGAGGGGAAGAAATCAACAGAGTTGTGTCATCTCTAAAGCAGAGGGGGTGTTTCTCAGACCCTCTGCCTCGCGTGTGGCTGAGCGCATTGTGTCGGATTCTTCCACATGTGACAAGGGGACCTGTTGAGCAGACACGTGACTTAGATGTAAGCCAATGGAAAGGAAAATAAACTATCGATTATTAAGCATCATTTGTCAGGCACGGTGTTAGATACACTGACATTTTAGGTTTCATCCATGCGCTTCGCAAATCAACTACAGTTCACAGAAATAAACCAGCTTAAACATGTTCGCTAACTTTAACTCCTTCAACAGCTATTTGAATTCATGGAGAACATATTTTTTTCAGGAATAGCTTCCTAACTGATCTCCCTCCCCCGATCTCCTCCCACCCTTCTTGCCGACATCTTAATAAATGGTTATTAATGGGAAGCACTGTGACACTGAGGCGGCTATGTTCATTAAAAGTTTTAAATAAATGAAATATTTGGTCACTTTCCCCAGGTAACCTGAAACCCCTCACCTGTCCCTACCGTCCGAACTACAGGAAGACCTACCTGCAGTGGAATACGGCTGAGCGAGTTCCTTTCCTGTCGGCGGGAGACTCGCGTTCTCCTACTAGCATCCTCCTCTAAACTTCATGACAACCCAGTGACTTGGGGCGTATTGTCTACCCCTCTTTAAGTTCAGGGACCTGGGTCTCAGAGTAATTAATGAACTCAGTCTCTCTCCCTCCCTCTCTCTCTCTCTCAAACCATATTCACTGTGCATTTGATATCTAGTAAGCCGCCATAAATTAACATTCATTACAGGAAGCGGAGGTGAAATGGGCAAGTGTTGAGAAGTTTTCACCAGGTGATTTTAAAGTATAATTTAATCTTACACTTGGGGTGTCAAGTCTTATTTAGTTCATGTCCTTCACTTTCTAATGAGGAAATTGAAAATAATCATTTAGTCCATTCATTCAGTCAATTATTCAGCTAATAAAAATATTGATAGAAATTACATTAATAGCTGACATTTCTTTATTTAGTGCTCACAGTGGGTCAGGCAGTGGTCTGAGATTTTACAGGTGTTAACTCATTGCAATATTCATTAAATGCCCAGTAGGTGCCAGGTACTGCTGATCCTGGGGGAACAGTGGTTAATGGAGAGACCATCCTCGGTCATAGAGTTGACATTTTCAGTGGAATGGACAGACGATGAACTTGCAAGCGGAGAACAAGAACATCGAGGGGTTTTCCACGGGGAGTGGTGGGATCACACAGGGTGTAAGTGAGAGCCGAACCGAGGGCGGCTTTCTTCCTTAGGGCTGCCGGGACCGTCCTCTCCGAGCGGCCACAGAAGGCGAGCCGGCCCTGTGCGGAGAGGACAGTAAGTGCGGGTGGGAGACAGACCGTCGGGGGCCAGACCCTCCATCGCTTTGCCCACGGTTCCAAGTCTGCGTCTCGGTGCAGATGGAACGGGGAGATACGGAAGGGCTTCACGCAGGAAAATGAAACGATGTAATTTACATTCATTAAAGACAGCTCTTACTGCTCCCTCAGAAATGGTCCGGGGAGGGAAAGCTTGAAACCCAAGGACACCAATGAGAAGGCCATGCTGTCATCCGGGCCAGAGAGAACCCTGCCTTGGGCCAAGGTAAACACTGTGGAAAGGAACATAAGTCGTGGCCTGACTGTAGTTTGAAACTGAATGAATGTATTTGGAAATAGAATGTGCAGAAGGAGTGAGGGAAAAAGACATTGAGATGACTCCTGTGAGTTTTGCTGGAGCAACTGAACAGCTCGTGAAGCAATACATATATGTGGGCAGAGGCTGGACGAGAATCAGAAATCACGGGCCACCGAGAGCTCCCTTTCGAGCATATTCACTCTGAGGGCCCTTTACACAGGCAAACGGCAACGCCATATGCAGTTTCGGATCTACGGGCAGCGCGCTCAAGAAAAACAGGAAGCCTCTACTAACACAGTCCGGAGTCATCCGTGCATGGATGTGACTACACCATGGGGCTTGACGAAGTCACCCGGGGAAAGAACGTGACGCAGGCGAGCAGCAGGGTGGGCTCCAGGACACACCCACAGACGCGTCAACTTCTAGGGCTCAGGCCAGACAGGAGGTCCGAGTCGAGGGACGGAGGAGCCATCGGTGAGGAGGAGGGTCCCTGGAGGGAGGGATTTTCAAGGAGGCGGCGCAGAAGGCGGAGACGGAAGCGTCGTGCGTTTATCGGGAAAAATGTCTGGCGTTCTATAGAGATTTGAAAACAGATCGCACTGGGTTGATAAGAGAATGGAGTTGAGAAAGTGTGAAAAGAACGCACGAAAGCTCCCTGGGGAAACTTTGTTGGGAAAGGGAATAGAGAGGGTCGGGTACGGGGTAGTGTTACGTGTGTGCGTGTTTCATGTATTTATAGTTACCAGTACCATGGTTGTTACTACGTACATGTGACAGACTCGGACATGTTCATACAGGGGTGGGACTCAGCCATCATTTAGACATTGGGAGACTTGTGCTGTGAGGGAGAGAGGAGGTAAGTGAGGTGGCATTTTTTTAAAAAGATGACCGGGGATTTAGAAATGTGAGGATGCATTTCAAATCATAAAGCTAAAGAGGGGACAGAGTGAGTCAGGGGTCCACATCTCTTATTTGTAGCAGAAGATACACTATATTGGAAGGAGTCTCGTGGTCAGTTCAAACCTTGCTTGCCCCTCACCTCCGACACCTGGGGAGCTGTTTGGTGGCCCCGAGTCTCGGCGTCCTCACCGGAAGAGGAGGGCGGTGATGCAGGTCTGGTCCTGGGAAGCGGTCTACACCGGTCCCCTGCCCCTCCGCAGGCAGGGGACCGGTGCATTAGCAGGGCATTTTGAAATGCGTCTCTCTAAATTTCTTCACGGATACCACGCGGCGATGCTTCCCACAGTGCCCGTCTCAGCAGAGCCTCAGAATTCTCGAAATGATGCCGACTTGGTAAACGTATTCCGTATTTTCCTTTCCCTGCTCCCGACTCTACTTTCTGTATCAATAACTTCAGATAAAGTGACATTTTATGTCAAACTCGCATTTATTTTAGGCAATTATTTCCTAAGTCAAAGCTCCCGGGGGGCATCTTTTTATTCCTGTATTGATTAGCATAGAGAATTAGGTTAATTAATAAGCAACAGAACTAAGAATAAAAAGAGAGATTCTGATTAATATTGAGTAGCTTCCCCGTTAATTTCGAACGGCTTCATCAGCTGCCCACGCCCCTCCGGGCGCTGGCTCCTGCCTCTCTCTCCAGCATTCCCTCCCATTTGCTCTTGGCCTCCCCCCCCCCGACTCCCCCCAATAGTCCCAGTTCCAGCCTGGCCAGGCCCGGACAGATCAGTACAACAGGCCACCCCACGCAACCCTGGGGGCTCTGGACACGCTTGTGTCAAAATGTCCCCTTGTTCCTCTGCTTATTTCACTAAAACTAGTGATCATTTAAAACGTTGTAAGAATCACTTACTCTGAAAGACATCGCTGAGAGCCTGGTAGAATCGAATTGTTTTAGCAGCTCCTTACTGGTCACATGGATAATATCACGGCGCCCTTCCTCCATCTCCTGCTGCTTTTGGAGCAGGAGGCAAAATAACATACTAATTGAGGAGAATTCTCTACATTGAAGAAACCCGTTTATTAAAATGAGAGCTGGGGCTGGAGATAGACGTGGAATGACGGGTTGACTGCAAAGAACAATGAGGGAATTGGGGGGATGATGGAATTATTTTGATCTTGATTTCGGTGGTGGTTACACAAATCTATGCATTTGTCAAAACTCCTAGAGCTGTACAACAAAAAGTGTTTTTCAAATATCATAGACCTATTTAAGAAAAGGCATAAATTGTATGGTGCATAAATTATACCTCAATAAATCTGTCTATAAAAAAGCCAACTGTCAAGTTTTCAGTTCGTGTGTGAATTACAAAGATGCTTTCTGCGTTCTAACTTAAGGAGCAGAAGAAATCGTCTCCTTGATCCCTTCCCCGCGCCTGCGCCGAGCAGCATAGTTATATAACTATACGAAGAGAGGACGAACGTAAACTTATTGATTAAAAATGTAGCAGGAAACCCTAGACTTAACAGCTGGCCCTAAGTATTGAAGGCGGCTCCTCGGTGAAACCACCTTGGGCTGTTTTCTTTCCAATCCTTCTGGCACCATTCTGGATTTCGGAACTAGGCATGTTCATTGCACGGCACTAAAAATAATTCCAGGAAGAGCCAGTGCGAGCGGAAATACAAACGAGGAGTGGGAGTTCCCTCGCACTGCCTCGGGCGGCGTTGCTAGCGGACCTTTCTTCGGGGAGCTCCCGAAGGCAGCGACCCCGTCATGCGGGCGTCTGGGCCCACGGCGCTGGCACGCAGCTAACGCAGCGCATGCTCGGATGCCTATCTTTGTTTTTTTTTTCTGTTTTTTTTCTGTTTTCTGTTTTTGTTTTTTAAAGCACAAAACATGAAGGAATGAGTGGTGTGTGGCTATGGAGAATCCACACAATAGTAACGGAATGAATGCATACAAAACAAGGCCCGTAGCGGAGGTGGCTGAACCCAGGCCGCAGACTGAGGACTTGCAGCTTCGCGCGGACTCACAGCTCCCCTCCCTGCTGTGCGCAGGGCATCCGGCTGCACACCCCACCGTCTGAGGTCCGCAGTGGACCGCCTCCCTGTCGGAGAGGCAAGCGCCCTCTGCACGTTTTGTCCAGAAGTCAAACATGTCTAAATATGACAAATGTGAGTTTTGTCTACAAGACAAACGGGCATCTTCATTCCTCTGTAGTGTCCCTTCCCGGACCTCCATGCACCCGGCGGCGGCTAGCCTTCCGCGTCACAGTCTCCTCTCTGGTCTTCCTCTCGTAGATCAATCTGAAGTCAGGGCAGCACTTTGTGCAATTCCAAGAGTCCCTTTTTTTGAGCACACTTTGTTTTGAGATGATTTTGGATGAACACGCAGTTGTAAGAGATAATGCAGAGAGGTCCCAGGTACCCTTTGCCGCATTTCACCTGAAGATAACTCGGTGTATGGACCGTAGAACATCGCGTCCGAGAGACTGGCGCTGATACAACCCATTGACCTTATTCAGGTTTCGTCCGGTTTACTTGTACTCTTCTGGGTGGCCCAAGATTCCTCCTCCTCCTTTTTTACAGTAGCTCGATTCCCTCCATGAAAGCTTGACCACATGTGTGATCCATGTCCCCATATGAGGCTCTCAACGGACCACTGGCCTTGGGAACAGCTCTTCATCAAGGAGTCTCTCTTTGAATGAAATGTGTTTGAACTGCTGTTATGCTCCATACCCCTTGCTTTGATTAACGTATTTCCTTCATGTTATCCCCAACAGCAATGTAAAATAATTACTATTACTTTGCCGGTGACAATGTTGACATTCAGAGATGTGCAGTGACTTGCACGGTGCTACATTTTATTAAGGGGCATTCACGGTATTTACAACTGTTAAAAACAAGACAACAGGCCCCAAACAGAGTCACTGACGCTAAGCCCCAGGTCACCACACCGATACTTAACGCAATTACAGTTCTGGCTCTCCCAGACATGGACTCTTAAACCAGTCAACGAGGAACCACCTGTTCAGCACTGAATTAGGTAACCTGGCCAGCAGATCCCTGACGTACCCCAGAGGAAAGTGATCTTGCAATAAGCAAACTGCTTCTTTTTTATTATCCTAGTATACCCTCCTTGTTCCTGATCTCTCTGTGAAAGTCTTTCCATTTGCACAGCTCCTTGGAGCTCCTTTCTGCGTGCTAGATTGGATGCTGACCGAGTCAAATTGATTTTTACCCGAATAAAGTCTAAAAATCTCTAACATGCCTCAGTTCATCTTTTAGCACACCTTATCTCAAAGGTCATTTTTTTTTCCCTGCGGTCTGAGGAAAATTCTTAACTGTTATTTTCTTTTTAATAACTCATTGTGGACCATCTAAACAAACAGGTAGAGGGGAAAATGGGTAGAAATCAATTTTATCCCACGCATTGCCACCTAGCCTCCCCCGACAAAGCCTTCTCCCAATGTCGGGTGCACTTCCTTTATCAGACCTGTTGACCTCTAGCACGGTTTCTCAGAATACGCACCACGACCTTCAAAGGAGCCGCAGCTGGTCTCCAGTGTTATCATGGCTTTATTTCTGACTTTTACTAGCCTAAAAAAAGAAATCCTGACATAAAAATAAGCATTTAGGGTCATTGACACCCTGCTCTTATGATTAGCTATAAAAATATGCCCATTTCAAAAGTACCCTGAAATAGTAACAGAATCAGCATGTAGTTCAACTCTAAGAATTCCAAGGGTGTTTTTCCACTTTCATTAAAATGCATTGCAATGAGGAAATTATGTGAATATCATTTCAAGCTTTACAAGGAAGCTCTTTAAAATTGATAGTTATAAGTGTTTACAATACAAATTCAAGGTGATTACATGATGATTAGCACTTGCTTATATGTCTTTTAAGAAACCACACAATCTGATTCCAAACAGCAATCTCTTTGAATACTTGACCTTGATGAGCTTGATGTAGATTTTGGTGACAGAACTTTTAAAATTAAGATTTATTATCATGCCATGGTGTGGCTTGGTACTCATACTTAAGTATCCGGGCAGCAGTAAAATGCCCGCCTACCAATAGCCTAATTTTGGCTCCAGGTATTAAGTCGGTAATTTCAAGGGTAACAGCAACACCTAACATTTGTTTAGTGCTTAGTATGTGCCAGACGATGTTGCAAGCACTTTTCCTGGCATTAATTCTTTTAAATTCTGCACATTTTTAAATGGAAGCAAGTGTAGTATTCTTTAAAAAACAAACAAAACAAAAACCCTGGGGTCAAAGTTTAACCAATGATGAGTCTTTGATTTCTACACAACTGCTTGTATAAATTCCTCACTCCAGCCTCTAGATGGCGATCCAATTCCCTTCACCCAAGGGATGCCGAAGTAGGATTTGGGGCAGTGCCTGATGGCCAGGTCATTGAGGGTGCACTGCTGGGGCCACCGTATTGAAAATGACACCTGCTGCGATGCATGAAGGTTTCTGTGACAATTTACATTGACAAGTCTCTCTATTTGCCCTCTTTTGGCTCAACCATTGGAACCCAGGGGGACCGGAGCGAGGCCTAGAGACATCGGGAGAAAAAAGGAAGATCATAGGGACTATTTTTAGCGCTCAACATAGGCTGGCGGTGGACAGGAGATCGGGATTTCAATGTGGCCCAGCCTCCGTGAGCTGCAACCTATTGCATGTGGACACTGTTGCTGTTCCAGTCGTCAAATATTCGGCTCACTTTCTCTCCCAGGCGTGAAATACCCTCACCCGTCTCCTAGTCACCAATATGAGTAACCAGAAACCGTATCCATCTGTGACACCAAGCATCCCTACCAGAGGTCTTCTCTGTGTGGGGTGCAGTTGGGAGCCTGTATTTTAGAGACCTGTGAACTGCGGGAACCGGTGACCTCCGTCGCGAGAACCCAGGACGAGGCAAGGGGACAGCCCAACCATCCGTCTACGAGGAGAACCATGGGAAGTGCTCATGACGTTTATGTTTATCAATACACTTTATAGAATAAGCCAATCTGTAAGTGAATCTATTTACATACAATGAATATTCATTTATTATGCAATGTTTTTTTATTTTCTTCTATCTGTCTATATATTATTACCTATCTGACTCCTACACTTTTGGAAATAATTTGAATTTGGGGCAGAAGTATTTGGCATTACTTTTAGGTTTTTCTGCTTTATTGAGGTGTAAATGACATATAAAATTATAGAATACTTCAGGTACTTTGTACATTTTCAGTTTTAAATAGCAAGAAGTATTAAACATATATTAGGTGTTTATCCATATCAAATTGATTTTGATATCGGTCTGTAGCTTGTATTTTCATTGCAGTACAATGACTCAAATCATATTTGGCTCCCTTAAGATTGGGAAAATCTACCTTCTAAAAGGCATCCTTTAGAAAAATCATCTGTGAAAACGCTAATGTTAAATAGAAAACTGAAGGTCAGAAGTAGTAATTACTATATAATCCTAGATTGTTTTAAAAAATTATACAAAAAATCAAAAAACAAACGATCAAAATATAGGTAAACAGTGTGCTAACTACAAGGTCCTATGGAAACGGACGAGAGCCATGTGACTTCACTCGTGTGGGATATAAAAGAAAAAGCAATAGCTGGACAAACAAAGCAAACATATAAAGAAATGAACTCACAGACACGGACAGCAGGATGCTGGTCACCAGAGGGGAAGCGGGTGGGGGAGGGTGAAGAGGGTGGGGGGGTCGAACACAGCGTCAGGGAAGGAGACCAGACCGAGGGTGATGAGCTCGGAATAGAGTGTACAGAGGATGTATCACGAAGTTGTAGGCCTGGACATGACACGACGTTAGTAACCAATGTTACCCCTCCAAATTTAATCAAAATAGAAAGTTAAGTAAAATGATAGTATAAGTTTTATAGTTGTAGCTCTTACAAAAACGACACAATAAAAATGGAAATGCAATTGTCACTGATCCAACAGCAAAAAAAAAAAGATAATAAACAAAGAAAAATTGTACCAAGCATTTTTTCTCCTTAAAATCGTGAGTCCTGCTTCACCGCATCCATACCTCAGCCCCGACTTGGCCATTTCTCAGATGTCTAAGGGAACTCCTTCCTGAAGAGAAGGAGGCTTTTGGCTTCCCTCACTCCACTGATCTCATTAAACAATAATTAAAGAGAGTGCATTTTAAGACTGTAGTTAGTAGAACAGGAATCTTTAAATTCTACACTTACTGATCAAGAAATTCCAGGCCAAGGAGTCCAGAAGTTTGTGCACTTTTTCTTCAATTGTAAATACATGTATCTTTATAAATTATACATGTATATATACATATTTTTCTCTTTCACAGGCAGAATGAAAGAGGACTAAAGTTCTCTATACAAATTGTATTTTCCATTAATAATTTTTTCTCCATTTGGCATATAAGAAAACTAAGATGCTTAGATGCTCAATGACCTTCATCATCACAACACGTGGTTTAGTAAGGATTGGGCAGTTCTTAAGTTAACAACACCTTTTCATAGGTTTTTATCTCTATATCTTTTTTAACTGCTGGCTAAGGAAACAAATGAACAAATGTATGTACAGTCCAGGTGCTTTTTGGTAGAACGCAAGTCAGTGATTGTTTTTTTCCTGATGCATTGCCAAACTGTTTCAGCCATGTATCATCTCTGTTCAATTTACCTTCTACATCTGATGTTTTTCACCCCCACTGGAAGGGTCATTAAAACTTTACCCCTGCTCCAGCATCCATTAAAACAGCAAATGTAGTTAATTCTCAAAGTCAAATTCAGTGTAACTAGAGGAGCAGTTACCCAGGGCTTTTTGCAATGGATGTGTTTTACATAAAAGCAACATTTCGTCTATTCATGGGCTCTTAACATAAAAGGCGTTGCATTTGTGTGGAGACGACAATTTGCCTGGTAATTCTTCATCACAACTGGAGTCCTCTATCGTCCGTCAGTCAACCCTGGGAAGCAGAGGAGGGCTCTCTCCAGCCCACTTTAAGGAACAGAAGGAGGTGCGGAGCAGCCCATAGGAGGACAACGTCAGAAATGTGCATGTCTTCCTTTATGTGCCCAGTCTGAACCAAAGTGTTTTTCCCCAACGGTGGACAATCTGTTATTATTATAATAAATAATTACACATTTTAAGTCACAGAGGGTGAGCTTTCCCAAAGCAGAAATGTTATTTTAATTGTACGTACGGATTCTGTAGTTGAACTTCATGCTGAAATATAGTGGCAATTAAATACTTAATCACCTATCAATAACCTTTGCTGTATATATTCTTTCCTCAGCAACATCCACAGGGGGGGAAATGTGTTCAGTTCTTTATTTTCCTTATTCCGGAAAATGTACTGAGAGAGCTCCGAACAGCCATAAAGCGCACCGCATACACTGGGAGAATAAAAATGAATCACTGACACTTACATCATTAGCTGTACAAAGCAACATTCCTGCGCTCCGGAATTATGTCACACACGTGTTCCTGGAACATACGATGAGATTAAAATGAGTCATTCGACTCTCATGAAAGCTTAGGATTTTTACAAAGAAGGAAGGCTTACCACTCCCGGCGTGAGAAACGTTGTTTTCTAGATGAAGAGACTGAAATGCAGAGAGGTGAAGTGCCTTTCTCAATTCTCCTCGGGACCACAACGGAGAAGCCAAAAGTGGGGTGCTGGCGTGAAGGCCGCTGGTGCAGTGCTTGGCCCCCAGCAGCACGGCCTTCTGAGTCAGTTACGTTCTGCAGATAAGCACTGTCCCTTTCCAGGATCTTGAAGATAAGCGGGCGTTATCTGGGACCATGCGAGCGATGAGGGGACCTGTCGATCCAGGCGGGGACGCTCGGGAGTCACTTCTGCAGGTGGGACGAAGGAGCGGCAGGGGCCGACACTGGAGAGGAGGAGGAGGAGGGCAGTCCCTGACGAGCGCTGTGTGCTTTGCTCAGGAGTTGGAACTGCACCCAGAAGCTAAAGGGACATGCCTGTCGCACATAAAAGATGACCTCATCGTGTACGGTCCATATACATGGACCACGGGACCAGTGACCACTGTGACGAGTGTACGGCGGGTGGGTCTGGAGTGATGCCACACAGAGAGATCGCTATGGTGACCAGAGGAGGGTTTCCAGAGGCGAGAGTCACCGCGGTGGCCGTGAACCTGGGGAAGAGGGGCGCCTCCGCCTGAGCGGGGGAGCACAGCGTCAGAGCGACAGGTGCCGGCTGCCCGAGGAGAAAGAGGAAAATTAGGAGAAGAACCTCAGATTCCTCATGCGGGCCCCTGGACCGCATTATTACTAACTGGGATAGAGCATACTGTATATACATAAGGTAATTGTGGGGGGCCGGTAAAGATTACTTGTTCAATCCTGAACACGTCAAACTTGCGGGATATTTACAGGACAGTGCTGGCGTATGGCAAGGACTCACGAATATTTTAGTGAATTATGACCACAGAGTCTAGCTTTAAAATATAAATATAAGAAACATTGGGATAAAGATGTTAGTAATGAGAGTTTCTCAGGGAGATTTTATGGAGTAAGAAGGAAAGGGAAAATGTTCCTGGATTTTCGTTCCCGGGAAACGAGACCCGGGATTACGGCTGGGGGTCGCGAAGGTGGAGACAGAGAGAGAGAGACTTCAGGAAGGAGGCGAGGCCATGCAGACAGAGAAGGGCAGAGCCAGGAGCAGAACTCACGTGTCTTGATAATTACACTACCGTATTTTTTTTTTCACAACAAATGACCTTTTCCTTAGGCCAGAACTTGAGTATGTGTCTCTCAGAAATGCGATTTGTTCAGTCATTTATTTATTTGTTGGTCCAGCAGACATCCATCCCGCAGGCCCAGCCCTTCCCCAGGCTCCGGGGCCCTGAGAGCGAGCGCAGCGCCCGGCGCTGCCAGGAGCAGACCTGCTGGGATGCGCCGCTGGGAGTGAGGAGGACGTGACCCGAGCGCAGGCCTTGACGCCAGCAGCGCCTCTTTCCCCGTGGCTGCCAAGGAGCAACAGTGTGGAAGGCTAGCTCGTTCCGGTTCCGGGGTTCCCCGTCTCCCGTGAGACAGGGGCGAAGACGAGAAAGGTCTTACGTCAAAAATAAATTTTCCCATCAGTACGTGCACTGAAAATGCCTCCTGCTTTCTTTCCCGCCATCATATAAGAAGGTTAAATTAGGAGCACAGCAGTACTGTTGCTCAGGTGCACGCATCCTGCGTCTTATGTTAACACATTACTGATTTATTTCGTCGGTTCATCCATCTACGTTCTCATTCAGCGCACACACCCTGAATGTCTTCTGCATGTCACTGACGGAGCCAGAGGAACTGAAGAAGAACAAGAAAATCCTGGGAGAAGGTGACGCTTGGTGATGGTCTTTTTGCATGAGCCAGAAGACAGCGGAATGAGGACAGGGGCCCGCTGGGCGGGCAACCGATCCGCGCAGAAAAGACCGGTCTGGTGTCAAGGATGTGGGCAGGAGAGCAAAGACTATGTGTGGGTGGTTGAGGGAGGGTGAAGTTACAAAGAAAGCTGAAAATACAAGATCGTGAATAAGCCTCGGTGCTGAATTCAGGAGGCGGCAGTTCAGCACAGACCCTCGGAGGGGGCTCCGAGGGAGGGTGAGCCTGCGGGGAGAACAGATTGGCACCTCGGTCCCTTCCTTCTGGCAGCCCAGGAGAGGCTGCCCAGTGGCGTCGACGGGAGGCAGAGAGACCAGTCAGAATGCCACTTAGAATTCTGTTTCCTTGTCACATTTCCAAAGGGGTAAATTACGCTGAATCGTTATCATAAACATCTTTGTGAGTTTTGACAATGACATTCCGATCAATTACAATTAAAGAAATGACTTTTATTCTGGGCTCCTGGGAGATTTCCCTCAATATCTAGAACTTACTTCTGATATTTGCTTCCAAGCGATATGTTTTGCCTCTTTTGGGAGACGCAATAAACACAGCAATTTCGATTTCCTTGGGTGGAGAATAAAAAAACACACAAATGATAAAATAATGGGAAAGAGACATTTAATGGTGTCTCCAGGGGCAGAATTAGAATACATCACTCTTTGACATCCGTATATTTCACAGAAAGATGCCATTATGTGCTTGTAGCAACAATGGCGACATCCGTTCGTTCCCTTTCCAATCTAAAGAACACATAATAATATGTAGAACAAAGAAAACAGATTTTAAACGATGCCTGTTCCGATGGCGTGCTGTGTCATGTACCTGCATGCAACAGCTGACTCGGTGTATTCCACTCCAGTCTGTGGGTCCCCTCAGGCTCTTTCGCAGTTTTGCATTCGATAGTCCCAGTTCATCCCCAGTTGGTGAGTCGCTGACGTGTTAACCCTGACGTGGATACTGCGCACCTGCGGCACCAGCAGCGCCCTCAGCTTCTTCAGACCTGTTCTTTCCTTCCAGCCTTCGACAAGCCTGGCTTTGCAGGAGTCTTAAACATTTCGGTTGTTGTGGTGTCGCTGTTACTCTTTTTCAGCCTCTGGGTGCCATCGTCCCTGTGCATGAGCCCATCCCTGGCTCCTGGGCCCTTCCCTCGGTTCTCACGACAGATGTGGAGTTAGTGAAGCAGGGAAATGGCCTGGCCCCTTGCAACCAGGCTCCTTTAATTCACCCCAGCAACCATGAGCAAGCTCTAGCATTTTGCAGGTAAAAAAGGTTATGCACATAATCTCAATGGCTCTTTCTAATAATCCTGTAACTAAAGGGCATATTATTATGCCCTTTGGATAAACAAGGAATGTGTGACTCGGAGAAGCAAAGTGACTCATTTTACGAGGGCATACCTGTGAAGGGGATGGGGTGGGGAGAGGAATGAGTTCAAGTCTCCGATCTTCTGCTTGGAGGGGTGTGGGCCCTTGAGTAACTCCTTTTGCTTCCCTGAGGCCCATTTCCTCATCCAACAGTTCAGATGATCTCTAAGAATGTTGACGCTTTGTAAGACTGGATTTGCAAGCGGCAGTAACTGACAGATAACGTGGACCACGATCGTTTCAAATATAAAGACCCAGGTGGCTGGGGCTCAGGAGAGGTTATGGAGCGGCAGAGACAGGGAACGTGCGTGGAAGGGTTCCCGTGACACGGCAGCCGAGAAATCACGCAGACAAGTCCACACCACGATTCCCACCGCTTTGCTCCCATTTCACAGAACCACGTCTAGGCTGGTAGCAAGGAAAAACATCTCGCCCGTTTGCATCCTATTTAAAAAAGATCACATAAAGCCAACGGATGAGACAGGAGGGAAAGGAGCCGATTCTCTGTCTCCTGGCGTGCAGCTGAAGAGGCGGAGGCTGCGCACAAGGGGGAAGGCTGGCGGCTGGGGCGCCCCGCCCTCTCCCCCGAGAGACGGGAGGGAAGTGGGGCCCAGCTGCGGTCTTGGACAGCACACAGGGATCGGCACTGACGAGTGTTCCCCGAGCGCTGAAGCCACAGATGCCGACGATGCAAATGCCGTTGTTTTGCTCTATGACAACTGTCACATCAACAGTTGGACGTGATGTGGTCTGCGGATGGCAGAAAACAAAAACGAAGCCTCCATTTTCACACCGAGCCCCACCGTGGCTCTAGGACAGGGAGATCTGAAAGGCGTCTCTGAGCACCTGTCTCAATCTGGCGCGTGCAGGCTGGAACGTCTGTCTGTCCATCTGCAGGGGTGGGGAGAGCGGTCGCTGACGCTGCAGCGCGGTGTCTGGCCCTCGGGGAAAGCGGTCGTCTCACGTGGACTGGTCTGGAGACAGGGGGCCTCAGTTCAAGCCTCCTCCGATGGCTTACGACCCACGAGGCTGAGATTCAGGCAGCCAAACTCTGCCAACGCCGGTTTCCTCATTTGAGTATGAAAACAGTATCACCCACCTCAAATGGCTTCTGTGAACACCTTCAATAAGGCGACGAACTCGAAGTGTGTGACGTACCTTGTGTCATGAATGAATGTTCACTACCACCATTTAAAGTGAGTTACTTCGTGTCGGCTGTGGTCCTCATTCCTGCCCTCAACTAGTTAAGAGTCGAAAGTGAGAGGCTTTTAGTTCAAAGCTAAGTAAGTACAGGCCACGCAGCATGAGGGCTCTAAGGGAGAAGGGAGAGTTCAACGTTCAAGTGCACGCCCAGTCCACCCAGCTGTGCCACTTTGTTAGCGCCCCATTAAACCCGTGGAGGCGGCCTGGCACTTGGCACCGCAGTAAGTTTGCTCAAGAGCCCGAGTGATTTATGGAGTAACACTCCGCTGCGCCCACAGGAATTCATTTGCATGAGAAAAGGACAATTTGATCCTTCCAGTGAGTAATGTTCAGAGAACTGCTTTCCTTGAGCCTTATTCTTGGTTTGTTTTCGCTTGGGAAGAAATCTGTCATTTCAAAACTACGTGTTCTAATCACGCGACCACCTACAGGTGGGGAAGGTTGGAGAAAACCGTTTCTGGCCTTGAATTCTTTCCCTTGGGGTCAGGGGATTTAGTTGCCGGCGGCGTTTAAATATGTATGTCCGAACCACAGTCTCCCACACAAACGACACTCATTCAGGAATTCCCACGGTCCGAGCAAAGGCTCTGAGATCTGGAAGCTTAAACCAGAGATGCGCGCGCTCTGAAGGGCACCCTGCAGACCTGCTTGGCCCGGTGATCTCCTTGGGGGTGGGGACAGTGCTGGAATCCCCACTTCACGGCCCACCCTAGCCCCATCCAGTCCACTCTGCACGCTGTATAGGACTCCGGCACCAATGTACCTGTGACCCTCAAACGGCCCCCCACTGGTGTCAATACAGGGAAGACAGCACAGGCATCTCACCACCTTCCTTTCATCTCCTGCCGCGCTCTCTTCCTTTCTCGCTCTGGTTTCTCTCTGGTTAAGAGGAGGTGCTGGCAGCTCCCCAGTGACCACGCCTTCCCTTCCTCAGTGTCTCCTCGGAGTCAGTGCCTCCTCCTTGCCCGACTTCCGCTGGGTCAGGCGGGCGCCCATTCCTGCAGGCAGCCTTCTCCCGATGCCAGCTTGGACGTTTCTCCAGGCTCCCAGGCTGTGCTCCTAGCGCGCTGTGTTCTCATACACAGCTCCACAACTGCATCCGTCATTTGTAACATTTGGAGAGTCACAGATGCCTTTGGGTAGCTGTTAAGATTTGTAGAAGGTCATTCAAAAAGACAAACAAACAAAACAAGAAACACAAGCGCACAAATATCCAGCTTCCATGTGTTTTGGAATTATCCTGTGGCTAGTCTGCGGATGGATTTGGGGAAATTCCCCACCGTGGATGGTGAGCTTCTTAGGGTCAGGGCCCGATCTGCTCTTCCTGAGTATGGCATAGTATTGCACCTGTAACAACATACCCATAAATACATGCGGAAGTGAACCAGGTGAACAAGCACACAAGCTGAGCAATGAGGCGCAGCAACCCTGTAATGTACGCCAGGCACACAGGATGCCAGAGTCTGAGGCCAGCGTGCTGAACTATGTAACGTGTCTGGGCTCCTGAGATACCGCCCATGATTCCAGTTGGAGGCGAGGGTACAGGGGACGGCTGTGTGCTGTGGCGTGGGAGTGGGCAGCCAAGCTCTCAACAAGCCCTCTTCTCTTCTTCTCACCTGGACGGTCACCCTAAGCGATGTCACGGACTAGCATGGCTCGATCGCTCTTTCTGCCAAGAATGTTTGCATTTCTGACCTTACCCCTGACCGCTCGTAGCTCCTGATCACCTAGCATTTCCTTTTCCATGCGTGACAGGCAACTCAAAGGAGGCTGCGCAGAGTAAAATGCGTGGTCACTTCCGCCAGGCCTGGTTTTCCGCAGCCTCTGCTGTTCACGCAGTTAGCTCTGAAAGTAAAAATCAAGACTCACCTTCGATATTTCCTTCCGCCTCACAGCAATAGGAACCTACCTACTTCCTACCACGTGAAATAAACTTACATAGTTAGTTTTCCCACATTCTGATACTATGAGGGCCTACTACAGTGCCTGGAACTGGAACCCAGAAGACACACACAACACGCTAAACAAAGAAACAAACAAACAAGTAAGTAAGTGTGCCATCAGTGCCTTTTCTCTGCCCCTCTGTCCTTCTGCTGGTTAGGGTCCGGCTTTGGCGGCTAGGATGGGGCAGCCCTGTTGGCCTAAGGAGCCAGAAGCTGTGAGTTGAGGATGAGAGATCAGTAATATGAAAGGGTCTCTGGTAATTAGCTAGAATAGACTGCTTACGTCTGCTGCACTGGTCTAGTCATGTGTACCAGAACATTTAGGTGACTGGTGAGTGTTCTGTTGCTCAGGACCAAGGCTAATTGTAACGAATAATCATAGCCTCTTTACCCATCCCGATGTCTTCTGGATATTTCCAATTTGCCTTACTTTGAATTTGTATTTAATAAGCATTCAGAATTGCCTGAGATAAATGATCTAGTTTCTTTAAGAAGAATTTTGTTGCCAAGGAAGCGCTAACCCACCCTGCTGCTCTGCTCGTTCGGCCCGTAACACACGCACACAACACACCCAAGTCCTTGCACACACTCTCTCGCCCTCCCTCCCTCCTTAGCATTGCAGACCCCCTTCCCTGCTTCCCTCTGTCTGCTTCTCCGAGCCGCAGCTCTCGATGGAGCATTGCTGATCTCCGCTGGCCCAGCTTCGCCCAACCCTTTCGCTTGGGGCCACCGCCTTTACTACCTGGGCCTGCTATTGTTTACGCATGACAATCTCCATGGTGCGAATACTATGCAGGAAATTAATATGCATCAGACAAATCCAGACTTCCTCCTTCTTCCCAGCAGCCACTCACGTCTTCTATTAATTGAATGCGATTTATTAGCAACGGTCACTGGGCTCCGAATCTCAACACAAGTTTTCTCAAATCTTCTCCAAACATAAATCCTTTTCACATGTTGGTATAAATCAGGAAAGTACAAACGCATTTAACAAACTCAGTCACACAAAACAAGCATCAAAAACCCTTAAATGTGACTGGGTCTCTAAATTTTAAATAAGACCGAGGCTAGAACAAAAACTCTGCTGTTTCTGTTGTTCTCTGGACAAGTTACTGGGGCCCCTGACGGGCAGAGAGGCCCCACAATGTCACCCTTCCACATGCGGCGGTCACCCTTCATCGGGCAGAGAGGCCCCACGGTCCCACCTTTCCTCCAGCACCAGGTCGGCTCTCCAGGCTAGCCCTGGGGATTGCCACCGGCCATTTCTACGTCAGCAGTCATTTTCTACAATCACGTTTCTGTGAGAGGTTTGCCCCCTTTCTTCCAACTTGGGGTGTGTGTGTGTGTGTGTGTGTGTGTGTGCGCGCGCGCAGCAACATGCTGTGACCGTATCTTAGGGTCACATAAAGTCTCCATTTTAAGGTTTTCTTGCAATTTTACACAGAAAAGAAAGCAAAAAAATGACCAACATTAATAGAACTTCACATATATGAATAGAGCCAGAGCTGAATTAAGTATAGGAATAAGAAGGTGATATTAACTTTTGCATTGCTGATAAAAAAAACCATTGACTCAGCTTGAAACTGCAAAAATTGTTGTCTGATGACAAAAAAAAAAAGAGTCAAAAAAATGCGATTATCAGCAATGCTACACAGAGGGGCAGACGCCAGCATCTCCGTGTTATCCTGCCCACCCAGGAATGTTCAGAAATTCCCTGCCTGTCTTGATGCTACACTTAAAAAAAAAAAAAAAAAAAAAAAGAATCCCAGCACACCTATGTCCATAGGATTCCTGTAAGGTACCTGCAATTAAACGACAGTATAGAAGGTCTAGATAGGAGGGAAAGGATCATCGAAAACGTACCTGTAGCAAAGAAGAGTCCAATTCCTACATTTGCTTTGTTAAAAAACGCTCTTTTCTAAATGGAGAAATTACCACTGTGGACCCTTCTCACCAGAATAGTCCTGAATCGTCCCTCTGTCTCGGCTGTGGCTCTTCGGGCCCTGCTGACCCAGCAGCTCCTTTCTATGGCTCCTGCTTTCTCAGTCCCCTGGTGAGTACTGTGCCTAGCTCTTTCTCTGTCGTTTGCTCTATCAACTTCTGTTTTCCTACCCTAATCTGACACTAAGGACCCAACTACTTAATATAGATTTGTTAGGTCCAAGTCTTTGGGAGAACGGGGTGAAACTAGATCAATAGCGTCAAAGCAAACATCTCACTGGACGAAGTCAAACAGCAGACAGAGACTTTACCCAGGGCTGTTGCAGTAGGAGAGACCGGAACACAGGGAGAAGTCAAATCTGCTGAATCGAAGGGCGGGAGGGATTTTAAGGGCAGGATTCAGCGAACAGAACAGTACTGGGAGGTAGGTTCCTATTGGAGTGTTTTGAACACACTGAGTGTTTTCCTGATTCCGAAGATATCTGAACCTGTGATCAGACAGTGTTTGGGGACTGGCAACCGGCGAAGTCCAGCCGCTAACCTGCAGCCGAGGCGGCGGGGCAGGCCGCCAGCTGGGGGTGAGGGCGGGGGTGGGGCGGGGCGGGGCAGGGCGCCAGCTCCTTCCTGATCACCTTCCAGAAGGGTGGCTCCCAGCTCCTTGAGAAGAACATTCTGGCTGGTGAGACTGAGAAGCGGTTTTCAGAAATGATTTAACCGTATCTCAAAGCGGCCCAGAAAGAGTCTCCAGCTGTGAGTTTTAAGGAAGATAATGAAGAGAAAGGAAGGCAGCGCCTGAGGTTAAGAAGCTTGTCTGAAGTGTAGTCAGACTTAGGGGAGCGTTACGACATCTCGATAAACAGACAACTCCACAAAGCAGCATTTCCCATGCTTTTCCAAGGCTCTTTGCTCATTTTCTTGGGTTTATTTTTCTTCGGTTAAAGTACTTTCAAAGGATATGCTAAGTATTGGCATTTCAAAATCAAATTATTTTATTTTTGAAACTTGTCAAATGAGAGCTAAATGCCAAAATAGTCTGATACCCATCAATATCCATAACAGCACCCAATAAACAAGCTTTTAACAGTCTAGAATATTATAATATTAGTTCTTCAAAAAAGTATATTTTTATTGAAAAGCTTCCTCAGAATTTCATTGTAGGGAACATTTTCTGTTTAAAGTACTTTATTAATCAATACCTACAGTTCTCTGTAACAAAATTACTTTTCATTATTGTTGATCCTATATTTAACACTAACAAAATTTAAAGAAGCAAAAATGTATGGTTTGTATTTTGATTCCCATCCTGAAAATTAACAGGATACTGAAGGCATGAATGCACTCACATGTCCAGTGCAGCCTTAGTCCCAATAGCCAACACATGCAAACACCCTACGTGCCCATCGGTGGGTAAATGGGTAGAAAAGATGTCACACACAGACACGCACGCTGAAAAAAGACATCCCGCCATTCGCAACGATGCGCGAGCAGACCTCGAGGGCATTACGCTGAGTCAGGTGCGTCAGAGAGAGACAGGTACCGCAGACACATCGTATAACGTGTTAACCACCACCGAGCCAGGAAGCTGCGGGGCCAAGTTGACGACAAAGTCCATGCTCAAGGGACTAGATCTCCACCAACCCACACTCACGTGCCCCACCAGGGCCTGAACGGGGGGAGACACGGCTCTTCTGAGTGGCGGAAGGAGGGCAGCTGTGCAAGGGCCCTTTGCAGACAGATGGCTACCAAGAGGACGAGGGAACTGGGCAAGTCTTGTAATCGGCAACTTTAAAACCGCTCACGCCCTCCCCTGCACCTTCTCCGGTTGGGAGGCCCCTGTGGGTGCCCGTGGTGTTTCTGGAGCCCCTGACTGTCCGTCGTGTGGAGCTTTATAGGTGGGCGGGGAGAACGTGAGGCCAGGTCATGCCTGTCACGCACACGATCGCAGCCGTGGCCTACACTGAGTTCACCGACACGCTCACTCCCACGGGCATCCGGACAGTTCTGAGTTCAAAGGTGTGCCAGGCACCCAGCTAACCCAGCAGCCACGCATCTCGGAGGCCGTTCAGAATCACAAATGGGGGGTTATAAAATCAGATCGCTGAATCAGACGACGCCACATTTCCATCTTGTATTCTAAACCTATGAAGGGGCATTTTATCGTGCAGCTGGGAAGAGCAAACTGTCGAGAAGTGTAATGGGAAGGTGAGGAAGAGGCAGCCCCTGGCGAGAGGCACACGCCGGGGCGGTGGGGGGGGGGGGGGAGAGGCCAGCAGGAGCAAAGGCCGGCAGCAGGGCCCCAGCGGCGTTCCACCAGCGCCGCCGCCCCAGGGCCACGTGCTGAACACGGGGCTCCGCCCAGACAGGCACCTTCCACAGGTCCAGCCCCCGGCCTCCTCGGGACCCCACAGATGACACGGGGACCGGCAGGGCTGGCACGGACAGAGCTCAGCCGGTGAAAAGATGTCCATGCGCATGACGCCCACGGCATCTCTGTGCAGTTCAACTGCATCTCCGCCAGCCTACTCCTGCCCCGAATCGCTTTAGATACGGCTGTAGTTGTGACGCATTATCCTATCCTAAAGCACTTTTCCTAGTTTGCCTTCCTCTGTCCTTAACCGTCAGGTGCCTCACTCCAGCCGGTGCCGAGTCCAAGGGAGATTTTCCATTTCCCGTGTGGGTGTTAAACCGAGATTCTGTTAGGACCTGAGCCCCAGAAGATGCGGTGATTTGCTTACTTTTTCATCAGCCATTCGGTCCACACACTCCCCGCGTGACTCTGAGCTGGACGACGCCCTGAGCTGGGGACTGAGGAATAAGAGATGACCGACACACGTCCCCTGCAGAGGCCAAAAGTACAGCGAGGCACGTGGTCTGACCCCTCCTGTTGGGAGAAATCCGAGGGTCAGAGAGGTACGGCAACTTTTCCAAAGTCACGGAGCACGTGGGTGGCTACATCATGATAAAAGTATTTCACGAGTCCCTTCAGGTTTGTGTCTTCATTGCTCTTTGTTAGGGGTTACGCATGCTCCCACCAAGGAAGATGACACCTGGTGACGGACTACGGGTCCCCAGATTTCCACGTCACCGCAATCAGGCTTCGCTGTTGCTGGAAACCGACTCGCAGCCCTTGAAATGTGTGTGGGACCCCTTTTCCTGACTCGCATCACGTGGAAATCCTGGGAGAATCGCAGCCTAGCCTTCTGTCACAGGCTTTTCTTCCACTATCCGCTGCCTGCACAGGCACTGATGAAATGACATTATTTCACGTGCATCTGACGGCCCGCGCAAGGCCAGGTCACACGCTCTTGTAAGTACTGCCCCACTGACCTGGTGTCGCGCACCAGGGAAAGGCCAATACCGCTCCAAACTGTCCAGCACCTCCTCTGAAGGCCCCCCACGGCACACCTGGCCAGCCAGGCTCCACTCCCGTGGGCCGCACGCCTTTCTCATATTGGGGATCACCTTCCGGTGCCCCACCTACCACTTCAGCTGTCCAGTATTATTTGTTTTGCTTGAGCTAGTCAAAGAAGATAAATGCTTCATTTTCTCCACCTATGCATTGGTTATTAGTAAGCTAATCTGTAATAAACAAACTCCCCTCCGTGGTAGTGTAAAATACGTACAAGAAAAAGTACAACAGCAAAAGTAACAGATGTGTACTTTCGCTCATGTAGAAGTTCCATGGGGGTGAGCACCAGGTCGGCAGTGAAGGGCACACACAGGTCACTGCAGACTGATGAGGGAGGGCTGTGTTCTCCGCATCACGGGGCTCCGGAGGTTGCCACGGAGCGGCCTCCATCCAGGCCAGCTGCTGCGGATGAGAGTGCGCAGCGGCACGTGTGAGGATTTGAGAAAGCGATCCTGCCGCTGCGGCTCAACCTTCCGTGCCAGCATTTGGTCACAGAGCCCCCCCTGGGTGGGAGGGGGCTGTGCCATGCAGTCTAGATCTGATCCCAGAAAAATAAGTGGGGTTTTATCAAAAGCTCTCCATCGCTGTTACAGCAGAGTCTTTGTTCACCAAACATTCATTTGCATCTTTTCCCCTCCTAAACGTGTAACACCGAAACATCCTTCCTCAAAGGAGCTGGCCCAGCATCCAGCCTCGGGGTGAAGTGGCATCCTCTCGGTTAGGTCCAGGTGTGGTCCCTGGGGCTTCGGGAAACCACCAACTACGACGGTAAGCAACCTCCGCGCTCTCGGCATGCGCACCCCTGCACGTCTAACACATGGTTTTAGAATAGAAATAGGATTAACCCACTTTTTAGAAAACACCCAGTAAGAAAAATAGCATCTATATATACTGGACAAAATTAATCTTCTTTGATTTGATACCAGGTTATTTCTTAATATTCACACACACGAGTTAAATCATAGAGTCAGGGTGAAGGGGGAGCTGGCAACTGTCTGCCTGCCTGCCGCCCGGCACGCAGGTTCTGACTTAGGCGCAGACCACAGTTTTGGGATTAGACACGGGCCAGAGCCTGTGGCCTGCTGGTGTCTGCTGGTCCCTTTGTGCCAATTCTTTCCTCTCCCTTTAATTGTCCTCCCCCATCTCTGCCGGCCCCTTCCTGCCATTTGGTTCTCTAGATTGAAATGTCACCTTCTCCAGCCATCCAGTCCAAGGTCATCCAGCACCGACCAACGCGACACCAAAGTCACTCTCGGACGTGTGTCAGCATCCAATGCACTCCCTTCTGTGTGTCTATTGTCCGTCTCCCTCCAGCTGAAGCCGGCTCCATGGCAGCTAGCACTCTGTCTCACTCACTGTTTTCACATCCATCAGCTGGAGTCGTCACTGGTGTATGTCTGCTACTCAATAAACATTCGTTTTTATGAGTCAACGAAGGAATTCATAAGTCACGCCTCTATTTTGAGCCTAAGCAGCTTCTTCGTGGCTCTGTTCACATGGATACAACATACTGTACAGTCTAAAATACCTTGGTTCTCAGAAACACTGGCTAAGCGGTACATTATACTGTCCTTTACCCATGGGTTGTATTGCCAGCTGTCGTTTATTAGGAATGACCAATGGACAACCTTTTAAATTCTTACTTTCATTATCTGTAAAATTGGTATAATTAGAAAAGGTCATGCAAAGTGGTTTGTTACATGAAATCAATGTCATAATGTACATAAAACACCTCGCTGTTCAAGAGAGGTTAGCGATGACACTACCTATATTTTTAATTTCTATATCCCTTGGTGCCTGGTGTCTTTTTCACTGAAAACTGCTCAGTCGAATCTGAAAATAATAGGGCAGTGGATCGAGCAAGACAGGGGCCAGCCACAAATGTGCCAGAAACTTAAAAAAATAATAATTTAAAAAGTTCTCACATTTTAGTATTTAATTAAACATTACAATTTCAATTAAAGTATAAGTATAAAAATAATAAAGATGAAGTGCATCCATTGGTCTTCCCTCTGGCAGGTCAGGGGTTGTCCATGAAGACTCTGCATATTTACCAAGTTTGGGGTGCTTCCATCGCCAGGAGGCGGCCAGATGCCCCTGTAACTTTGGGTGCCACTGATGTCTTTGTATTATCACTACAGGGTATGCTGTCCCATTAGTTGAGAGTTTAATAATCACTTCCTTTTGAAGTAATAGACTTACTGTGCTAATAAGTTTAAATTGGATGTGTGCTTCTGAACGTCAGTGTTTTATTGTTGGCACAGTTTCAAGCCATAATTTAGCTACTGGGGATGAAAAAGGCAGCTGGCTTTGTGTTTGTTTGTGTATTGTCTTACGTTTATCTTGTAGCCGGCCAGCAGTCTTTTAGATCGAGTTCTGAACCTGGGCTGGGCTTTTACTACTAACGCTACGATTTCATGCTAGTTACAACTCCCCTTGGAGGCTCAGCTCCCCTTTTAAATAGAGCTGAGTAGTAATACGAGCAAACTCTTCTGTGCTTACCGCTTGCGAGGCACCGTCCTAAGCCCCTGACATACTGTTGCTCAGTGACGTCACATAATAACCCTATTAGATAGGTTCGCGTCATCCTGCCATTTTACAGACGAGGAAATTAAATTACGGAGAATGAGAGACGGGGTTCAGATCGCGCAGCCTGTGGATGGTGATGCCGGGCATCCCAGATGAGGCTGTCTGGCCCTGACGTCTGTGTTTTTGATCCCAGCGACGCAGTGCCTACAAAATCAGGCATCTGCTGAAAAGAGACACGAATTCTTGAACCTCTGAATAAAACTGTTCTAGTCTGCCAACACAGCCAACATTCTTGTAAGGATTTACAAAGCTTTAATGAGAAGTCATGTACAAAAAAGGTGCCTTGCGCACTACAGACACTCAATACCTTTTTGTTCCGTCCCCCTGTTTGCCCTGTAAGTGAAGTGTCGGGCTGCAAAACCAGATGACTGTCAGAGGCATTTGATTCCAGCCCAGCCTCTGAACTGGTATGTGATAACAGATCAGACACCTCGTCAGACGCATCAAAGGGAATCGCTGGGATGCGCGTGCATGATGCAATTACAGAAAGACACCTCCCTTTGCAGAGGTCTGCCCCGCCATGCGCGTTGGGGCGGTGAACTGGGGACTCCCATTGCTCTGGCACTACCATGCCCTGGAGATCAAGGGCGAGCGGCATCAAAGCCCAGCTGCAGATACCGTGGGGTCTAGAGGGCCTCATCGGGGGCAGGGAGGGGGGGACTTGGTGAATGCCTCGTGCTTCGCTGGAACCAGGCCAGTCTGCTGCGAGGGGCATGAGATCACTGCAGCTGGGACCCACCAGCTGGGCGTCCGCTTCCAGACTCACAGGTGCAGTCTCTGATGTTCACCCACTCTTCCTCCCGGTCCATCCACTCCACTGTCAACACGCTGCGGGGACCTTTGGTGCATGCCACGACTCTCCCTGCTGGGACTCTGTCTCGGATTTACAGCAGTCTTTAAGTCCCCCTCCGCTTTTCCCACCACAAAATGGACACGTCGGAAACACTCAAAAGTTTGGGGATTAAAGAGAAGGCATGCACGAGGAGATCGGGTAAGAGGCTTTGCCTTGGGTACGGGGCAGTTTCTTAGGAACAGACCAATGTCAAATATCCCGGGGGTTCTCAACGCGAGGAGGCCGCTCAGCAAGAGAGACTCCAGCTGGAAGACGCTGGTTTACGTGAGCTCAGTATCGCCACCTGATTTCCATACGGTGCTCACCGAAACGCATGGTGATGGGACTCTCAGGGACCCAAACGCTCCTACATGGCATTGGTAAAAAGTGAGCAATGTCGTATAACATCGGGCTCAGTGCTATTTCCCCCTCAAACGTTTTTGCCTACAACCATCTCTAGCTTGTTCTTACTGATAGCTGGGAACCACCTATGTCACAGTTTTTACCGACTCCTATAGATCCTACCGTTTAAAACTTAAAAAATCCACTTTTCTCCGTTTCCATTGACATTTTCTGACTTCAGAACCTTCTCTTTCAGTCACAGGCTGTCAATCACAAACATAACGGTGCGCCCGCACGGCTAGCCCCTTTAAGAAGAACAAATGCCCTACCTCACAGCACCCCGAGGGCCAGTGGCGGGGGGTCTGGATCAGAAAGGCAGACACCCTGGTAGGACACAACCCTCGAGGGGCACAGCAGGAGAGCCCAAACTGGAAGGCGGAGCATCGCCTTACTGGGCTTCGGTGGGGAGTCTGTGCATGGAGCAACTCAGTGTTTTCGTTGGCGCTGTTCTTTCTGCACGTGTCCAGAAGTGACCGTCAAAGCACCGCGCTGATTTGGGGCTACAGACACATTCTAGTGAGGGGACAAATTCCGAAAGGTGGAATTGGCATGTAACGAGTATGAACTGTCTGTAGGTCTGGGGTCGTTTGTGCAGTGCGGCACCACCTGTGCTATTGTGCATAGTCGTGCACTATTCCACCGTCACACAGCCCTGTGAGAGAGAGCAGGGACGCACGCGGGAGGCGAGTTACCACGTGCACCACGACAGAGTGTGGAAGGGTCTGAGCGGGACTCCATCTCGAGGCTGACTCAGAAATGCACACGCTGAGCCAAAGCCAGGCGTGTTCCCATGGATGGGGATGCTGGCCCATCCGCACCGTGCCGATCCCAAAGCAGAGTTCCGACTCTAACCGTTGCGGTGCCCGGCGTTTTCTCCGTGTACCGCAGAACGCGAGAGTGACTGCCCTGATGTAGCGGACAGACTCTGTAGGAAGAAACCGATCTTCAAGACAGTCCAACAGTTTCAGTCGTAACCGACAATTCTGAACAATAGGTTATGACGCAGGTACAGATACCCTTCAGGCCATTCTCTGGAGCTGGTCCATGCAGCAATCCCTAAACTGTCCCTCAGAGAACTCAAATGCTGTAAGATGCTCTCAAGGGGGTGGGGAAGAGAATTATATCTTGCAATACCCTGGGGAATGCCACGTAATCAGGGTTCCTCCCGAACGGGGAAAGCACGCGTAAGTCCTGCTCACAGCCAACTCTGTCAACCCGATGTTCTCCAAAAGCATTTGACAAGAGAAAACTTTATTTTGTACATTAAAGAAACCTGGCATGCTCACCAAACACAGGAGAGAAAACTCATGCAGTTGTCTTTGAAAAACTTCTCAGGAAATAATATTCTAATGGAATACCCTGATTGGGTGGATGAAGGGTCTGTGAATCGGAAAGATGGGATGGCCTACCCAGGGCCCCAAGTGTCTGTATTCAGCAACAGATCCCAGGCCTGGACCCGGGACTTCCGAAAAACAGGCCAGTGTGGGCTCCCTCACGTAAGTGTGTCTCTCCAGGAGGCATCTGATCATCTCCACACTGGTGCCAAAGGGATAAGAAAGTGGGTTTTGACTAAGAAGGCATTTACGAGGGGTCAGGATGCCACTCAGAGACTCCATCAGCCCCAATTTAGAAGATGCAGAAGTTTCTTTCGAAGTCGCTGAGTCCTCTGTCCTGTTTGTCTTCTTTAATAAGCCTTCCCTTTCCAGTTTGCTCATCTGGACCCCTGCATCTTGCGGACAGGTACTTCGTTCTTGGTTACCAGAAGAGACATCAGCATCCTTGTAACTGTGAAGAAGCTGCCCAAGGCCAGTCTGCGTGTGCCACTTTACCGTCTGAACGTGTGTGTGGGTGTGTTTGGGGGGCTCGGCTGCCTCCTGCAATGGCATTTCTGCCCGGAAGGGAGTGCAAAGGGAGCCTTTGGGCTCCTTCAGAATCTGCCTAATGCCACGGGACACACGCAGTTTGACCTCATGTTTTACTCGATACCCCACACCAGTGAGTGCTGAGTTCGGGTGCCAGGACCCACAGATGGCGTTGGGAGGTGCCGTCGGCCATCTATGGGGCCTTTTTCAGGGGTCGAGGTGAGCCTGTTCCTGCTTTACTGATTTCACATCCTTAGCAATGCTCCCTTTAGTCCTTGAAGACAGATATTTTTGGTAAGTGTATCATGATGCCTTGCCGTTTCCCTTCATTTACGCCGTGCCACCTGTGGGTGCGGGCACGCACCATCCAGCCCCCTGTCTCTGCGCCATTCCATGTTCTCACCCTCTCTCCGCTGCCTAACGAACGGTCACGTGCCCACCGGACGCAGCACAGACCTCTGCGGAGTCTGCGCTCTCTGCCCTGCCCGAGTCCCCACAGCACTCACAGGCACCTCACAGCCAGCATCTGCCCAGGTTTACAGCACGTTCCAACCGGCTGAGGCCAACTTGCTACCCACGTTTTGCCCCTGGAGAATTACCGATAGGGACCCGCTGAACATGCTGGAAAGGACCTGCTGCGGATGACAAATCATACGATTCCCTTACTCTCATCCTGCTACGGACATTGCCCTACTTCCTTCCCTGGACCGCGAGCCCCTGGTAGGTCATGAATCACCTTCCGTTCGTTGCTGTGCTCCCGGGGGCTGCCGCAGCATTAGACTCAATCAGCACGTGCAGAATGAATGAAAACAAGTACTTCCCAAGGCCACCCGGGTCTGGCTGAATCCATACTGCATGTTCTTTACAAAACGGCGCACCGGAAATGGGGCTCACACACAGAGGCCGGGGTCCTCCTCTTCCTTTCACGCACACTGGCGGCATCACCCTCACTAAGGCACTCCTGCCGCCCTCCGCTCCGAAACCACCGTAACCCTCGCCGCCCACCACGGCACCTTAACGCACAGGACACCCCGCCTTGTGATGGAGGTGCCGATCCGCCCTCCCACCCTGGCATCCCCTAGTCCGACGTTCCCCTGAAGGCAGAGGAGGCTGTTTCAGTGACCGGTGCCTACTCGCAACGCATGCCCCCGCCGCCAGTACTGACTGACAGGGGCTTCCAATCTTCTGCGTGGTAGGCGCGGCGAAAAGCAATTCGTGCGTATGAACTCATTTAATTATCACAACAGCCCTGTTAGTTAATAAATTGTTAACCAATCTTACAGCCAAGGACATTGAGATTCAAACAGTTAAGTAATTCATCCCAGGTTGGAGAGCTAAGAAGCGGTAGATTGGGGATTCGCACTTAGGTTTCTCTAGAGCATCTCGGGGTATTTCTTTGCATAATGAGAATCATTAATTTATTTGAGTCAGAACTTTTCTATGTCTACAGCTACATTTGTATTTATCTCTACATATCTCTCTAGACATGTATTCTCCCGGGAACCTCAGCCTTGCTTTGGAGGTCTTCTGAGAAAAAAATCAGAACTTAATTAAAACATCATTACACAGCACTGGCTTCCAACCCTTCCTCACTGACACCTGAAGGAGGCATCTGGATAGGGCTGCTGGTTATTGAATGCGGCACGATTTCCTCCCTGTTCTCAGTAGAGATTCTCATTATCCCTTGATCCAGACAAGAAGGGAGCCTAATACCAGTTTCTGCCGTGCCTTCAGCCCCAGTGGGAGGAATTTAATTTTTGGCTTATTCCACAAAATCCACCAACACATCTCTCAATACTTTAAGCCAGAGACATTGCTCAAGAAATTGTTCGCCACGATGGCTCGTCCACATAGGAAGAAGATTCTGTATCCACTTAGAGGCTGTGTTTTATGCCTTGTTCTCTTAATAACACTGCCTAACTGCACAGCGCAGTTCAACGCATTGTCCCAATGGGCCCCTGGTGACCTCGGATATGTGGCGCAATTAGCAGTTCACAGTTCGTGGGCAGTACCTCCACTGACTCTGATAAAATGTGCAAGGTGGAGATTAATGGACGCGTTTTCCAGAAGGGAAAATGTGAGCTAAGAAAGTTGAAAGAAGCCATCGTGAACGAATAAAACACAGAGGTGGGTCTTTAACCTATGTCTTCTAACTTCCATTCCAGAGTTCTCTCCACTCCTTTCTCTCTGCCATGCTCATCTGCAGAACTCTGAATGAATGAAAGTGAGGGCATTCTGCAATCAGGTTATGGGGCATCCTAAGAAACTGAAAAATATGAGTGATGGTTGCAGACCCAAGGATATCCAGGGGCCAGCGCATCAGTGGGATAACTGAGAGGTCGGAGTTCACCAGCTTCGGGGAGGCCGGTGGTGGCTGCGCAGGGCAGGCCAGGGGAGAGGCATCCCGACAGAGTGTCAGACCAGGCTGCCGACTGCTTCCAAACGCAGCGTTCTCGCCTCTGCAAACCAGGATTCCTCAGACTTCTAACACAAGTGTTCTACAAAAACAAGATTTCGGAGTCCAGTACACTTTGTAAAATCCAGGATCTGTATTCTGTTTGTAAAAACTCAGAGAGCAATTACAACATTAGAACCTCTAATAGTCTTTCACTTAAAGACTAAATTAAAATTTTTTTTTTGCTATAAAATCTATCGCCAAACAGGTTCAACGAGAATCTTTTTGCAGTCCATTCTGGTACATATTACTGTCTTTGGTGTACAGTGTGCGGTTCTGTGCCTAACACCATATTCCAATTACTAAAGGGCACTCAAGGTTTAGGAGTTTGTACTTCTCTTCGTATTATTTTAGTTTCCCTTAAATCCCATTGACAGGATCCAGAGTAGTAAATCTAAGACCTATAACCACAAATTTGCCGAGGGAACAGCAACAGCTCTCTCTCTCTGGTGCACATGCTGTTAGGGTAAATGAAGGATTTGCTACGAGCCTTTGCTAGGCGTTTTTTCAATCGATTCTTTCCATCCTTTGTTTCCCAGAGCACATAACACCAAGGCAAGCCCACACAGCGAGAGGCGGAGTGCTTCCGTGTGACGCTCCTCTCTGCAGTGGCGGTCCCTGGACCGCGAGTCCGGAGAGCTGAAGCATCCCTTTAGACTTCACACGCCAGCGTGGGCACCACACGTGGCCACACTGGACAGTCCTATCCTCGAAAGGCGGAGCCTACTTTCCTTCCCTGGAGTTGTTCCGATAGATACAGGAAATTCTGGTGCGTATAGAAGAACACATAGCAGTTCGCAGTTGACTGTCTGCATGTTATCTTTACAAATTCTGATGAAACAGAGACAGAAACCGCTTCTAGTGAAGAGAAGGGTCTGACCCTGTGGGGGTGACGGTGTCGGCAGCAGGGAAAGAGGCAGTATGGTGCTCACGGTGAACCCCGGCACAGAATTCACCAAGCAGGTCCTTGGGATTCTGGGGGAAGGTCTTTCTATCAACAAGAAGAGAATTTTACATCCTTTTAGAAACAGCTCTTGGAGTGTTTCCAGGCCCTGGCAGGGGTGAAACACTTGATCCGGGGGCACCGTAAGACAGGGCTGGTGGCTTATGTAAAAGTTGATGCTAGATCCCCCGCCTAAATCCCCAGATCTGAGCATTTCAGTGTATTTTCACTGGACTGTTCTAATGTTTTGAAACAGCATGTCCACCGTCATTCCGGAGAACCGCGGTCTGACACTGTAGACTGCACGCTGGCAGCGCAGAGCGGGCCTGGAACCTGGGCGCTCAGGGGTCTGCATGGGCAATCCCAGCTGAGGACCACTGTTCTCCACCGCTGATCCCAGGGCACGTGACCTTTCTCAGCGGTATATTCAGGGGGGATTACTTTGTAAGTCAGGAGAACCCCCCTATGAAGTCTCGACGTCATAACGTCCTACCCAGCTTTACCGCTTTGAAATTGTCCTGCAATTTCTTCTGTTATTATCACCTTCCATGTTACCTTGGACCTGATGAGATACCGATCTTGAAAACTGTTTTGTTTTCTTTAGATTCAGTTGTTGAAATATATGTATTTATTGTCATTTTATTGCTTGTATTTTTTTTTATCTTTCTTTCTTCTTCTTAAAGAAGACCCGTTGACATTTCATGAAATACTGGTTTGGTGGCAATGAACTCCTTTAGCTTTTTCTTGCCTGGGAAGCTCTTTACATGTCCTTCAATCAACAACTGATTCTAAAAAGCAAAATAAATGAACAAGCAGAACAGAAACAGGTTCACAGACCCAAAGAACATTTTGACAGTTGCCAGACAGAAAGGTGGTTGGGGAGACGGGTGAAAAAGGCGAAGGGATCAAGAAGTACAAGTTGGCCATCACAGAGCAGTCATGGGGATGTGAAGGACAGCGTCGGGAATATAGTCGGTAATATTCTAATAACTACGTACGACGTCAGATGGGCAGAAGATTTACTGGGATGATCACTTGGTAAGTTATATAATATTTAATCATTAGGGCATACAACTAAAACTAATATAATATTGGGTGTCAACTGTAATTGAAAAAATTTTAAAAAAGATTAAAAAATTCTTTTACTGTAATTTTTACCCAAAAGGAAGAGGAATGCCTGTCATTAATCAAGCATTTCACAGTATCAGCCTCCAGATGTCAGGCACGCCCGACTACAGAGTCAGGATTCTGACCCGCTGCACTATCCCCCGCACCTCACGCCCTCTCTTCCCTCACAGAGGAAGCAGGTGACGGAAAGTTTGTTTTGTGCGAAACGCTGTCCAAACGCAACCGGTTCTCACTCCTGACGAGGTTCCTTCAATGGCCGTTTGGAACAGCGCATCCTAGGCGTTAGGGGTGTGGGCCCTGACGATGCTGCCCACACTTAGATCCTGTCCCTGTCATCAGCTGCGTGATCCTGGACAACTCATTCAATTCTCGGTCAACATCCATAACATGGGCCATCAACATGGGACCACGTCACACGATTGCTGGAAACACTCAATTGGTTAATACAGGTCAAGGGCTACACGCCTGGGGTTTGAGCCCAGGCAGGAATAACACGCCAAGACACAGCGCCTGGGGAAAAGCCAGCTATTCAGAAGACCAGGGGTGAAGGCTAACAGGGCACACGAGGCCAAGGGCACTTGTGGTAAGCGCAGGTGGGAAATGAATTCGCATTCACAGTCTCACTGCAGGACGAGAAGGTCCCCCCCGCTCAAACGGTGGGTAAGATCCATCACTTCCCTTCAAAGTGGAATCAAACAAATAAAAAAGATAATTGCTCCTCACTGGAGGAATTTCTCAAAGGTTAGTAGATCATTTTCTTTCGCGATTCCAGTGACTAAAGACACACGCTTACACATAATTTAGTTTCAGTTTCCAGCAGTGGCAGAAATGAAGCTATTGCGAGATAAAAATATTAAGTAGATTAATTTGAAGGGGAATTGTGCAATGCCATTTTCTCTTTTCAGCTTGGACACTTGGTGTGCAGAGCCATTGGATTGAAAGCAATAAGTATATTAAAGGACCCAAACAGGTTTCACTTGTTACAAAAATTAGTTACCTCACACTGGAGAATATTCTGTGATATTCCTTGGACAAAATTTTCAGCTACGCCTAGAAAAATGGCGAGGCACAATGAGTGAGGCAATTCTGAAGACCTAAGCTGCGGTCCACACTAAGCCACGAGCCACAGCCCAGAGCCCGGACCCACCCGTCTACGGCTGCGGTCACCGGCAGCGCCGTCTCTTCCATCAAGGGGTGATGCAAATGACCTCAGGCTCTCGGGCCAGGGCATGGTCCATGCGAAATTGATCTGGGAGATGCTTCTTGCTTTTCTAGTCTTTCAGTCTTGTTCGGGCTTTTTACCAGGGACTTGTTATGGTCTTCTCAGCTCTTTTTCCATCTGAGGATTGTGCCAACTCCTTTGTCCTCAATCTCCAACAGACTTTCAATTGTTTGGCTCCTCAGCCTCACCACAGGGGCGCATGAAATCTAAATTAGTCAGAATATGGGCCAACCATAAGCATCCCTGGAAATTTTGCTGGCACTATACAAGCAAACCACACTTTTGCTGCTTCTTGATGTTTTTATTGTAAGAAGGATAGTACTCCTAGAACCTTCTCTAGCCCACTTTGCCACCGATTTGAGAAGATATTTCCTAAGAATGAAGACGGAGTCTCCAAATCATATTGTTTTCTCACCTGGACTAATCTATGCCTGAAGCTGTTGGTGACTTTCGTTTCAGGTGCATGAGCTGATGCTTTTAACCATTTTGTGTTACATTTGTTTAACCCACCTCTCTGATACTTCCAGCCAAAAGCGCACTGGCCAGTATTCAACAACAGAAAGAACATGCATTTGAGAGTTGATATTTAGCATTCTAACAGCACCGTTAATACACAAGTGACCTATAATACCTTGAACAAGCCATTCAACGATAGCGAAGTTTGGTTTCTATTTTTAGAGACTGATTTCCTACATGTCTCTGATCATTTACAAATGGTGACTCTGCATTTTATTACATTTCCATTATCTCCTTTATGAAACTGTAATTTCTCCAGGAAGTGAGTTTGTTGTTTCAAGTTTTGATCTCTACAATGCTTCCCGTCTAGCAGACAGTACATGAAGAAAGAATTAATACCCGGAAAACCAGTGTAATAACACACTGATACCTGTAGGACATTTTCATAGGCTCCACGGCGAGGCGGCACCTGCTGGAACTGAAGTTACTTTCCCCCTCCCCCTGTGCTTCCCCGAGTGCTCCAGGACCAGAGACCACGCCGGCGGCCGCTCTCCGTTCCAGGGCAGAACATCCCTGCCTCAGGCATTCTGCTGGGCTGAAGTGAATTGTTCGTACAGAAAACATCACGTGATAACTCTCAGCATACCTTCCATCCGGAAAAACGTCAAACTAATCAATCAATTTGAAAGATCAACCCTCCCAGCCAATAAACAGCCTGGAGGAGCCAGAGCCTTCTGGAGTCTCTCGGTGTGACCCGGAGTGACAGAGAGGGATCCGGCGCCTCGCTCTCTCCCAGCTGCCCAACCTGAAGGAACGCTGCTGAACTCCTCGCAGAGGTGGGTTGCCATCTAGTACGATTTCTCCTAAATTTTCATTGAAACAGAGCCATACCTGTCACTTCCTGATGTGCCCCTGTCTATCAGCGCCTCTCCTTCAGAACAGTCTGCAGCTCTGTGAGGCCGTCCGCAGCAGCAGCGGCAGGAAAAGCTGGCGTAGAACGGCCCACACGTGGTGCTAAGCCCCGAGGTCAGAAAACGAGCAGTGGAGAGGCCTGTCGTGCGCTCACTTGTATTCAGCCCGTGAAAGCACGCAGGGCGGTCTGCGGCCCGAGAGCTGGGAAGGCCTGTGGAACGAGGGCAGACGGGAGGTGCTGGAGATGGGAGGTGCCGGAGGTGGGAGCCCACGGCCAGGAAGGAGAACGCTGGACTCCGTCCTGGGCTGTGTTGTAGCACTGGTCCCCTGAGTTGTTGCTCCCGCAAAGGCTTGCGCTGAGCACATCGATATAAAAGTGGTTAACATCAGACTGCGGCTGGCTTCCTGCTGGTGGTTCTCAAAGGCGACTGCTGGGAAAGGCCAGAGGTCACGATCGGCGCTGGAGGAAAGAGCGCGTGCCCTGCGGTGTGGCTGGAGGAAGGGCGTGGTCTCTCGGGGTGGGCGTGGTCTCTCGGGGTGGGCGTCAAAAAGAACACAGTGGATTTCAGTCTGTCTTCAGCTCGCATTTCAACAAACAAATATGGAAAACTATTTTAACCCAGGGAGGTGTCTTGTCCGATTTTATTTGGATTAAAAAGCGGGGGCGATGGTGCAGAGAATGAAACTTGCTCTTCCGTATCAGGTCAAGGGGCAACATACTCTCGGATGCAACGCGGCTCAGGGAATGAGAAGGCGTCAGACACACCAGTCACAGGGGACTTCCGCATCCAAGGACACAGGGAGACGTGTGAGCCGAGAGAGAGCGTCCCATCAGGAGGTGCTACAGGCTGCGATAACTGAGAAATGGCGAGGGGCGGGGTCTGCTGGCCTGGAGGGTCACCAACCACTCAAGTGTGCTGTGTTCCTTCTCGCGGGGGATGGAGGAGCCGCTTGCCCACCTCCCGCGGATGAGTGAAGGCCGAAGGGGAATTCCGAACAGGTTTTTGTGTGGCTACTGCTGAGACTCGGGTATTATCGATCCACGTCTTTCTGGTCCACTTGACCAGGTATAAGCCGCAGTGTGCATGGAAAGCTACTGAGTCAGTCGGCGGGCGGGTCTCCATCTGGTCTGTCTTCTGGGAAAGTTTCTGACTCATCACCCTTTTCTAAAACAAACAAACCTCAGAATTTCCTTTTTTTGTGGGGAGGTGTTATTTTGGGTTTGTTTCCCTCCTCTTTTGCTCTCCTTTCTCTTTTTCCCCCATTGTCCATGGATTTAAAAATGCGCCCTCCAACAGAGCGCATGCAGCAGGCATGGCCCCACTACTTAAGCAGCTTGGAGTTCGGTGGGATTCCAAATGTGATGCCAGCTGCACACGGTAAGAGACGATGGAATGGTTAGGAGTGCAGCGAGATACCAGAAACCTTAAACACAGTCACGGCACCTTGTCTTCATATGCTTCCTTCAAGATGAAAGGTCTGTCACGTGTACCAGAAACTCAGCTAGACCTGTGGCCTCACAATGGCAAAACAAACGGACGAACGACCCCACTTCTCCAGCTGGCGGCTCAGATGATTTCCAAACACATTATGTTCCCAGGACGTCAGCATGCACGCCATGTTTCAGGCTCGGGAGGGGTGAGCAGGCAGACCATGAGGGGGTTCTGTGGCCGTAAAATACTCTGTGCAACACCATGCTGGCTGAGACACGCCATCGCACACAACACCGACAGTCACCCTACTGTAAAACCGGGGACTTGGGGCACCGTGATGTGTCACTGCGGGCTGCTCCACTGGCACACCTGGGCCACTCTGCTTGGCAGTGTTGACAACAGGGCAGGCTGGGCATGTGTGAGGGCAGGAGTTACAGGGAAAGTCTCTGTACCTTCACCTCAATTTTGCTGTGAACCGAAGTCTACTTTTAAACAACTCTGAATAAAAATATACACATTTATTGAGAACACACTCTATGGCAAGAAACAGGACAACAGACAACAGAGTGGGCAAGGCAGCAAGGTCCTTGTCTGCTGGGGGGACCCCGGAGCTGAAGGGGAACGGACTATTAAATACAATAGAAATGAGGCTGGAGGATGTCACGAGTGGGGTGCTCGTGGGAGCCCCAGGGACACTGAAGCCTCCAAGCGCCTCCCTGGGTCAGGTGAGAGCAGGAATGTACTTTATGGCAATTTCAAGACTGACCAATCGTATCCAGCTGTACGGGCTGGGAATTACACCGTAAGAGGTGTCATTCACACCCTCGCGGATGGAACAGCCTTCCCCTCCCTAGAGAGGACACAGCGGGGTGTCTTTGGCCCGCATCGAAACCACTGAGTAGCTGCTACACAGCTGCGCCTTCCCGGCACTGGTGCACAAAGCAGACACCAGCGAGCACGCCTCCTACCTGGAGCTCGGGTTCTAACGCACGCAAAGTCCCGAATGGAAGACATAATCACAGTCAAAGTTGCGGTCTGTGACTCAGACAATCCCCTACTTCATCATCGAAAGGGAGACGCTGTTAAGAGAACACAGCGTGCCTCCTTCTGCCAAGACACAGGTGCTGTGCCAGAAAAACGATACGGGGACTGTCCCTCTGAAACCTAGATACACGGTCACCCTCGTTCGGATGGCTGTGAGGGCCTCGAGAAGCAGGGGTCAAGGAGAGAAGCCTGCACTGGTCTCTCAGAAGAAGTGTCAGCGAAGGAAGGACCAGCCGGCAGAGCAAACGTGGGCCAGGTGAGTCTCCGCAGCACGGACGCCAACATTCCCGAGTCGGCGGAGAGCACGTCGCCCGGGAAGCACGCACGCGGAGGGCGGAGCGGCCGAGGGCACGGCGTGCGCCAGCTTCACTGGGTGTGCGCAGGGAGGGGGACGCCACGGGGAGGACCACGAAGAGGCCCGGCCTTCGGGTTCCCGGTAAACAAAGTACGTAGTTTGGGTTTCCTTCCGGAAGCAACAGAAAGTCATTCAAGGACATTCATCAAGAATGCGACATGCTCCCATTTTGTCCGTTAAAACACCTGGCTGTGTTAGGCAAATGGATCAGAGGCGGCAGGAAGGGAGGGCCGCTTGAGGGCACCGCAATGTGACAGCTCGTGGCCGTGGGGGCAGTGGCGGCAGGTGGACACAGTGCACCGAGTGGAGGGTTGTTGAGGACGCAGAATCGCTCAGATGTATGGACTGAATGTAAGGAAATGAGGAAGTGCGGGAGAAGCAGGAACGCAGCACGCTGAGAAAGGTAACCCGAGGGAGGAAGAGGCTTTTCCGAGTTTACTTCGCTGAGTTGTGACTTTCCTGGAATGTCCGAGAAGAGAGAGTGAAAAACAGGAGTTTAATGAGACGGAGTTGCCAGATCAATTATAATGTTCATGTAAATTAACATATATGAATAAACATGACCTCCCGATTCAAGGGCTGGGTGGGGAAATTGAGAGTGAGAGAGAGCAAGAGCGAGACACAGGAGGGAGAGAAATGGAACCTTCACACTTATCAGTATTTCAGAAGCAAGGGAGCAGGAAGGTTCTGCAAAGACATTTTCACAGAGGTGAGAACACGCAGAGGAAAATGGAGCTGCAACCCCTCCCCCCGACAGACCCACGTGACCAGAGAAGGGTTCAGAAAGGAAATAGTGGTTACCGACAGTTACTTCACAGAATCGCTCATGAAATGTTAATTGAGCATTTAAAGTATGATTAACAGTGAGGCGTCAGCCCTGCAGGAGGGCATCATTTCATGTGCTTCTTTTTCTCCCCTCCCCTCATAGGCATACGTTTGCTAGCAGACCATTCCTTGAGGACAGAACTTTCCCGTGGCCCACCTCTGGGTGGCCAGCACAGGGAACAACATCCAGCCCACGGCCGATGCCGAACAAGGGTTTGTTATTGGTTCATGGAAAACAACAGAGAAAAAGGGAGCTTTGGAGAACGTTTTCCTTGAGACCCTGACTTCGATGCAGGACGGCCTGAAGGTGGGGCTGTCTCAGATCATTTTAAGACCAAATTAATTCTGGAAAAGTAAAGGAATTAACAGAAAATAGCAAGCTCTAAGGGAAGAAGCCGTCACCCAGCCTAGCTTTGATGAGTTGGTTTAAAAAAAAAGGAACAAGATAAGGCGCTGCGAGCCCTCCAATAGAATGTGACGAAACCCGAGTCTGAAACAGGCCTGAGTCACAGTCGGCTCTCTCCTCCGAGTGCTCGAAGGTTCAAGAAGCCTCCGGGCTGCGTTCAATTAGGCAGGAGCAAACTGTCTCTTCTGAGTATCTTCCCCTCAATTATCATCACTATCGAGCTATCAAGGCAACTAATCATACTTCAGTACGTCGCTGACAAGTTCCCACCAGTTAGCACAAAGGTCTGAAACGATCATTTCAGGGGACCGCCCGGGCTTTTCCTAAGGAAGAAATCCAGACCACCCTGCAGAAGACCACCCGGAACTGGTGTGTCCCGGCCACATCAGAGCTCTTCTTCCCCCTCCTCCTCCTCCCCCTCCCCCTCTTCCCCTTTCCTTCCCCTTCCCCTTCTTCTCCTTCGTGTTTACATTTAACTTCGTTCTCCCACAGAATCTGTGCGAAAGCTCAGGAACATGCGAAACGGAGCTGGCAGGCCAGGGGACTTGACCCATCCCTTTCTTTCTTCCTATCAGGAGAACAGGACTCCACACCAGGTTCGGACTGGGGTCCACTTCGTCATGTTACAAGGGGTTGGCTTGGCCTCTCTTTCTCGCCTGTAAACTACGTACCTCTCCACGTCATTAGCCAGAGGCGGCGGCGCCAGGCAGCTGATGCCGCTGCGGCAGCAGAGTCCCTCACGGGCAGGAGCCCTGTCTGAAGTGCAGAGAGGGGTCCTGACAACGGGTGAATGTGATCTTACTTTTTTGGGTAAAGTAAGATGTTCAACGTCCCTTTGGGCTAAAGCCACTGCCTGTGACTTCCTTCCCTCACGCTTCCTTTGGGATAAGCAGTGCTAGCGTGGCTGCGGGGTCTGGGGGCCCATCCAGGTAAAGGGAGTCAGTCGAGTTTAACGGAACAGGTTCTTGTGACACGCACTTTGAGCAGGGGAAGGTACCGCTAGCGGTGCTGGGAGAGGAATGACCGCCGGCAATCAACACGCCTCCCGCACCGTCTGCACGCTCCATGACACCGCGCTACAGACCCAGATGTTCCCTCGAGACATGGGCACGTCCCAAGGTGCCGGCACTGGGAATGCAGTCTCTGAGACAGCATCGCAAACAATTAACCGCACCACACAGGTCCTTTAGGTAGTTAATTAATTAAAAGAATGTGTACTTCAGTCGAGTTTTTGGTGTTTGCCGGATTTCTCATGTTTGATGTTGGTCATTCAAACATCCGTACCTTACTGTGATTCCACGCTCCAATCTAAACAAATAGCCGCTTTTGACTCTAATATTCATTTCTTGCAGTATAATTCTTTTCTTAGTAAAAGACGCCCGAATTACAAAAGTTCAGACTCCCCCCCAAAATACAGAGTCTTTCTGAATACAGCTGAGAACGGAGTTCCGAGCAGAGCTGTTACAGAGCAGCGACACGGTGAACTGTGCTGACAATGACAACGGAACGGTGACGGACGCTCAACGCGGTGTCCCCGCCTCACACAGGCGAACGTCACTCACGGTCAGGGACGACCGTGCAGGAGCAGCGCGGTTTCTGACCCCGGTTCCCTTCTTGGTGCCTCCACACCGCCCAGGTGCTAACTCACGGCTTCCCCTCTGAGCACCGTGTGACGGGCTCACCCATGAAAGAGAAAAATATATTACCCAAAACTTGCAGATAACAATATCTTTTCCTGACCCCTTCGAAGCTGGCAGTAGTCACATGTTGCACCTCCCTCCCCAGTGAGCTATCAGCAGAGGGTCACAGGGATGCTTCTGGGAAAGCGCTTCTTCACCAATAGGAGTGATGCAAGTCCCAGGCGTCATGCCTTCCTCTCTTGCTTCTGTCTTGCTGTGCCTGACACATAACATGAGATTTTGAAAACCAGGAGAATCACACGGCTGTTGGCATCATTGAACTGGAGGAAAAGAAAATCAAAATCTGCTTCTCTCCAGTTTCTTCCCACATGTAAACTTTTAACCACTTAACCCCTTTTCTTTTCTTTCTTTTTTTTTTTGGTCACTGGCCGATAAAAATCCCTCCTGACAAAGCCTATCTTCCAACGCAGGCTCACTTCATCTCCTTTCCCATGTGATGCAACTCGGCACACACTCCACAGTCCAGCTGAAACGCGACTCCTCTCACCGAGCACTTCCCTGGGTCTTAAATGGACACCAATCTCCCCGTGACCTCTTTTGCCACAGCCCTCTACATATTTCACTTCTGAACGTCTGTCTGTACGCGTCTACAACTAGCTCCACACCTGTCTCTCAGACGTCGAGGAATGCCATCATTTTGGGTCTCTTCTAGAGTGGGAGTCAGCAAACGTTTTGTGTGTAGGGCCAGGAAGTAATATTTCAGGGTCGGAGACCATATGGTATCTGTTGCAACGACTCAATTTGCCATTGTGATAAATCAAAAGCAATCATAAACAGTGTATAAATGGATGGGTGTAGCTACTTTCCTATAAAACTTTATTCATAAAAACAGATGGTAGGTCACAGTTAGCCCCTGGACCACAATTTGCCAAGCTCTGTAACAGAAATACCGTAATACTCCTGTGAATACTCTGAAAAAATATCCACTGAATGAATGTAACAGACAATGCCTTTTGCTGCCTTTATCAGTTTTATGCCACATATTAATCCTCAGTAAGTATGTATCAGGTGATGGCAGGCAGTAATGTGAATTACAGTACTTCCCAAAATGGGGGATAAAAACCAGTTCCAGTCTACAAGATGAATTAAGGTGGTGGGAAATTCAGCATTGAATAGCATAAATCGCATAGCTTCAATAAAGGTGTCAGTTCAGTGCTAATCTCTCATAAACACTCAATAATCTTCCTGTTCAAAAAGAAAGAAATCCTAGCAAATGACAATGGAGCTGGGCTTTAAGCAAAGCGTATTAATATTAGTACTGTTTAGTATCTATATTTAAAACTACCTTATTATAGATATTAACCCATATCCATAAAGATTTCTCTTAAAGACATTAATTTAACTCAACAGAATTAACATCAAGCCATGAAAAGACATGGAGGAACCTTAAATATGTATTACTAAATGAAAGAAGCTGAGGCAAAAATTCACATGTGGTATGATTCCAGCTCTGATGTTCTGGAAAAGGCAAAATTATGGATGCAAGGAAGAGGTCAGTTGTGCCATGGACGGGGTGCGGGGGGGGAGCAGGGGGGTGAGAGGGTGACTGGGTAAAGCACGGAGGGTTTCAAGGGCACCGAAAATACTCGGCACAATGCTGCCATGATAGACATGTGTCTTTGTACACTTGTCCAAATCCACAGGAAGCGCCGCACCAAGAGTGAGCCCTAGCACAAGCTGTGGACTTCGGGTGAGCAGGGTGTGTTAATGCGGTTCATCCGCTGTGATGAAGGGACCACGCTGATGGGAGATCTCGATTTTGAGGGGGGCTACACATGTGTGGGAGCAGGGGCATTCGGGGAGTATCTCAGTGTGCTGTGATTCTGAAACTGCTCTAAAATAAGTCTACACACACACACACACACACACACACACACACACACACACACAGTCAAGGCACACTGTGCGGCAGGTGATGGAAATGACCGAGTGAGCAAGGTGGCTAGAGCTGTTGTCTGAAGGTACTTGAGACCTGAAGGGAGGGAGACAATTAGATACAACCGGAATGAAGCCGGATGACGTCACACTAGGAGTGTTGATGGGAGCCCTAGGGACACTGTAGCCAGTCTGGCTCGTTCAAAGAAAGAATGAACGCATTGATAAAAATCCTAATGAAGTGGCATGTGTAGTAAAAAATTCTGGAGGTGACATGTGCATGTCGTGGTTTCGGGGTGCTTTTATCACCCTGTGATCAAACGCCCTCACCTCGAACACAGGCTTGTGATTGACAAGCTCCACAGCGCAGGTGGCACACACCAGGCCCACGGGCCAAATCCGGCCCTCCACCTTGTTTTATCTGCCCGGCACCTCGTGTCTACCCGGCATCAGCGCCAAGCTCCCTGCCCCTAGTTAAGGAGCAGTTACATTTACACAGTCCTAAAGTACACTCGGCCCTTTGAAAGTGACTGTGAAGCTTATGTGGCCCCTGGTGAAAATGAGTCTGACACCCCTGGTCTACCCGATACCCCTGGTCTACCTAAAGCTCAGTCTCCTCACCTGTGGAACAGGTCACCGAGAGGTGCACTTACAGAATGCACGTGACAGGCCCTTACAGATTACTGTACGAGTTTCGGTCGTTCAGGACACGCCTACCTTATTCTGAATCCCGGCTTTCAGCAGGTTCTTCTACACTATTAATATTCCTTTATAGCCATTCCCTTGACAAAAACAATCAAGTGTTTTATTGAACATGAAGATATCAATATTCTGTTTCAGAGTCAATATACAGACATACTTGACTACCTATTAATTTAAAGAAAAATGTAGACATTAGCAACTCATTTTGGTTGTAAAATTGGTTATTTAACATATAACCACATTCTAATTTGTAATATGTTTATCAAAATTTAATGCCTTGTTCAGAATTGCTTCCTTTTAGGAAATTTATTGCTCAGTTTTATTCTAGCTTTATAATATTAGCAATAAATCTAAATGTATTATTATGGCTTTTTGATTAAACTGAAATCATGGGTACAAATTAAATGTTGGTAATTACATTTCATTGTTGATCTATATAACATAATTTATGTGTGATACATTTAAAACAGCCGAAGTGTTCAGAATATTCAGAAAGAATTAATCTCCGGTACCCTCAGAATATTATTTTCTGGCTACATTTTATTTCAGTCTGCGACTACTCTTTCCAGATTAGGACAGCCATCTAACTATCAAACATCGGACCCAGGAAACATTCCAGGGTCTAGTAACGCCAGCTGGCGTTTCGAGAGCGCTGCACCGGGCACTTGCCGGGTGTCACTTCACTCAATTCAAGGACTCAAGGACGGAAAAGGTGCCTGATGGGATTACCGGCGTCCAGAAATCAGAGGAGGCACGGATTCCTCTCATTCAGAAAGAAAACTCCTTCAGAGATAAAGTGCTGCCCTGTGGCAAGTACGAAGAGATCTACTTTAGTTTGCTGAGAGGAAGTTTGAAATTAGTGTAACTTTTTCACTTAAAATGAATTATTCTCATGGGTTAATAATTTGTACTTTGAATTAATAATAAAATTCCCACCAGACAGTCTTTATATTGTTAATTCACTTTGAAATACTCTTTTTTTTGTATTGCAAAATGAAAACATATAGTCAGTGTGTAAAAATGATAAGCATGTTAGTTCTATAGGTTACAAGAAGTTTTTTCTATCAATTCCTTTTTTCTTTTTCTGTGCAGCATCTTATGACTCACACCTGGCAGATGTTATTATCTCCTTACAGGAGAGAACCTGGCGCCCACAGGTGCTGAGACCCACGTGGGACAGGTGGGAACTGTCGGGGACCACTCAGACACAGAGCTCCATTCTCCAGCCCTGTTAACACGTTTCCGCCCCATCGTTGTATCAGGAACCTGAATCATTATTGTAAGTGCTTAGATTGTGCTATTGGCTCATCCAAAACAATTTTGTGCCGAAGACAAAATGAAAGGTGAAGAGTTGAAGGGGTAGAGGTCAACAGTAGAGATGGAAGCAAAGGTAGGAAGATGTCGAATTGGCATCTCCGCTGAAGTAAGTACCCTGTTACATGTCTGTGGTAGGATTCAGGCCAATATATGAGGCTTAAGGGAAGTCTGAGAACCCCAGTTCAGTGAAAAAATGATGTGCCACCTGGAGGACACACAGCTGACCTCAGAAACTCATTTTTGGCCCCACTGCAATTCCAGCACAATAAATAAAAGTGATAGATTCTAGGCTGTAGGCAAGTTCTCCTGTGTGTGTGTGTGCTTCTTTATGGAAAAGCCTCTCATTAAGCCACTCTCCTTTGAATCATGGCCATTCTATAAAACAAACTACAGTAACAAGCAGTTTATTCCAGGTTTTCGAGATTCAATGAAGATGCCATTTTCAATAAGTCACATTTTCCCAGGTGTGCTAGACATTTATTGGAGCTTAATCATTTCCTCTCTTTTATGAAATTAATTTTCTGATACATTTACAGTATAAATGAGGCTATGAGAAGGAAGTGGTCATTACTCCCTGTCACAAAGAAAGAGGATTTTTAAAGACGCATGATTGCAGAAGAAGCTGGAACCAGGCCTCTGCTACCATTAACAGTTTATTTTCGGTAACTACCTTAAAAGACAAATAATTACAGCTCAATTTTAACAACTATATTTAAAATCTATTTTTCCCAGTTACTGTGCTAGACATTGGAGACTCCGATGTGGATAAAATGACAGTCCTGCTTTTCAAAATATTAACTGGAGGAATAAGTCATTTAACAGTAAATATTCATAACTATCTTACTTTTATAGCAGTGAGGACAAATAAGGCAGAGAGGGTTTTCGCCCCTAAATTCTCTACTTCTCTAGTACTCTTAGTGGCCCATACAAACAAACAAACAAGCAAAATGTCTAGAAACCTTTTCATCTTCTTTGGTATTTTTCACTTAATTGTAACGACCTCATTCTTGGCACACCTGCGCAGAAACCCCAAGTGCCAATTTAGCAGCCAGTTCGCTTCCCGGAGACCCCAGCTAGAGTGTTCAGACTTTGGGGAAGCATGCTAACTACAACAAAACTCTAAAATAAGCACAGATGAGAGTTTTAAGATTCTTAATATGTCATGTTAAGATCACCTTGTTCTTTATTCTTAAAAATGTCAGGAAGATGGCCTACAGGAAACAAATTTCTGTTCGAGATAGAAGTGTATGTTGAGACAGTTCTCCTTATGGGATTTCCAGGAACATCACGTGGGGGAAATGGCCAGAGTAAAGACACCATTTGAATGGATCTATGTGCCATCAAACCACGTGCTGGATTCTGAAACATACTGAACCAGACCAGTTCCTTTTCTTAGTTCAAGAGTCCTTGGATGGAGAGAGTTCTGTCAGAAAACATAATTAGAAGACAAGGGAAATAATAAAGATTACGGAGAAGATTAGGAGTATCTAATTTTACAATAATCCCCCATGGTATTACTTTTCTCAGATATTTTATTTCACATGAAGAATCTGTGGTTAAAATATTTTTTTAATTTTATTTGAAATATCTGATGTTTAAATAACTCAACTCAATAACCATGTTTGTGCTTTTTCAATGGCATAACCTGCATTTAAGAAATTACCAGTTTTGAAATATAGATGCTGGACGAGGAAATGAAGATTGGCAATTTGGAGGCCAGTTATGTGGCTATTAAAAAACTGCAGAGAAGCCCCGGCCTGGTAGCTCCGTTGGTCAGAGTGTTGTCCCGCTACACCAAGGTTGCAGGTTCAGTCCCTGGCCAGGGTCAGGGCAAACACAAGAATCAATAAATGCAAAAATAGGTGGTACATCAAATAGAGGTTTCTCTTTCTCGCTTTCCACTCTCTCTTTCCTCCCCCTCTCATATCAATCAATTACAAAAACTATCCTGAAAAAATTTATAAACAAACAAATTTGAAAACTGTAGGAAAGAATAAATAACACACTCAACTAGAGTAACGAGAGAGGGGGATACGAAGAGATTCCACATGACAGGAATTTCCTAGGAAAAGACGGACCTTAGATACCAGTTGGGTGAGTGAGGTGGAGAAGTAGTGGGAGTGAATGGTTAGACGGTTATGTCACTGGCTGACCAGGACAAAGTGGCAGCTAATGGCCTTGGCCTGCCCAATGGCGTGGAGATTATTAATAATGTTGGCATCCTTACGGACACAACAGGGGCAAAATAGATAGGCAAACAATGAAGGTACTACTTATTACATATATATTCCTGTAAAGTATACAAGAGCAAGAGGCCAAAGGAAGTAATTCTAAGAAAAGGTGAAAATCTACCACCCAAGTCCCAAACCTTTAAATATGCAAGCAAAATACAAACAAAATTGGTTCATTAAAAACATCTAATCATCCGGCTGTACCCTGACAAGACTAAGCAAAAGAGAAACAGCACTGATACCCAGTGTCAGCGATACACCACTACAGACCCTGCACACGTTAAATGTAACGGGAATGTTGTCGAATGCTAAGTTCATGACAATAAATTGAACTTTAGGTAAATATACTGATGACTGTCTAAAATAACTTAAAATTGGCACGAGAACTAACAGCATATTTAAAAAGTCTTAAATCTATTAACAAGAGTTAATCTTAACTACTCTCCCCAAAACCCTTCTAGTCCCAGATGCTGTTGGTAATAAATATTTCCAAACATTTAAGAAAGAAATAAAGAAAAGTGGAATGTAACCAAATTCATTTCATGATGCAGCATAACTTTGATACCAAAATATAACAAGGACATTACTACGTGGAAACTTACAGGCCAATGTCTTATATGAATATCGATGAAATACTCATTAATAAACACCAGTGAGCCACATTTTATAAAAGGGTAACAAAACACAATCACCTTGCATTTATTCCAGTAATTAAGTTCAGTTACCACAGGGAATCATCAAAGTAATTTCCCACATTAATAAAAACATGGAGAAAATGATTTGATCCTCTCAACACAAACACAAGGAATCTATGTTAAAATTCAACATCATTCTTGGCAGTACCCTCTGCCCAGATTTCCCTATTATTTCTTCAGTGAATAATAGACATTTATTGAGTCAAGATCTATTTGCTGAAGCAAAATATAGAGAAGTTGTGATCATCAAGGCATTGAAAATGTTACTAATATGTTTGATCCCTTGTATGTGGTGCTTAGTCAGTTTCGGAGGTCAGAGCTGTCTTGCCGTCCACAATAACTACCATTTATCCCAGTGACTACAGTTGTGTGGAACTCAATTTTCCATCCCCTTATCTCAGTATGTAAATAAATCCAGGAATTGTACTTTCCCATAAGCCTTTATCCTATGGTAATTAAAAAGGTTATTTACTTCCAAGTATTGGAACACATTGATTATCTTTGCGATCTGTAACCTGGGTATTATACCTATTTCCTCTCCCCACCACCCTTCCATACTGGAGAAGAGAACAGCACTTTTTAAAGTCTTTCGTGGGTTAGAAGCAAAGCAATGACACTATTTAGAAAGTGAATTATTGTTCTACTTAGGAATGTCTGCTCTCAGAGAATTGGCAATCTAGTCTCTGAATCACCTCATTTTAATTGTGGGCTATTCCTTACAGACTTTCTGGGGGAACCTTCTTATTTTACAGGTGTGGAGACAGAAGTTATGTGATATTATCGAGCAAGATTAATTAAGACTGAACCAGGACAAGGACTTAGAAATCTTGGCTTATTCTAATGATATTTTTTCTATGGAACAGATGATCTCCGTTTATCACTGAATTAGCAAAAGAGGTAATCATAAGATGAATCACATCTTTAAAGCCCCAAATGAAACGAGTAAATTAAAACGTATGAAAACACGCTGAAACCTCTTATTTGTTTAGTATTTAATAATTCCTGAATTAATGGTATACACAAAAATTGCTTCAAAATTAAAGGTGCAAAATCAAAAGATGTCTAGGGATTTTTTTTTAAAAAATAGGGATTTGAAAAAAATCCAGTTGGAGATAAGCCATGCAGGATGGATGATGGAACATGCATACTATACTCTCAGAGGAAAAAAAATGCTTCAGGATGAAGAAAGCTACATAGTCTTTATGACTGAGATCGCATTTTGCCACATGATCACTCATCCCCGAGTTAAAATGAAAGCACCAATGAGAAGGAAGAAGTCTGGTTTATGAAAACATCATCTTCCCTTTTACCCATTCAAGAACCACTTCTTGGCAGGAGCAGATGAAAAGCACAAGCAAACTGCGCGTATTAAATCGAGAGAGGATGAAAAGTTCTGGAACTATCAGGATGACTGGAATTTGGAAGCAGCATTCACAGCAGTTAGAAGTAATGAGGCTAGAGGCAGAGAGGGCAATCTGCCGAAATCTCTGCGGTCATCTCCAGACGCCCCCGTCCACCCATTCTCTCCTCTGAACGCAAAGTAGGCTTGTACCTGGCGGCTCTGTGAGACCTGATCTGGCCAATACTGGTCACCAGAAGTGCCATTTGGGGATCCCTGGCCAGAAGGTGTATCTGACATCTGGTTCGAAAACCTCTCGAACTCTCTCTCCTTCTGCTAAGCAACAACATTCCTAAGCAGATGTGGCTCAGGTTCCCCTGGTGACTCACGGTGGAGCCGTTACGGGGATGAAGAATACAGCATTTACTGTTTTAAAGTTTTGATATCGGGAGTGCCTTGCTGCAGTGAAACCTAACCTGCCTGGCACAGTTTCGTAAGATGTTTTGGAATTTGGATCTGTAACCTGTCTCCGGGTGAGTTCGGCTGCGGCTGGACCTGAGATCACCCCCCTTCAGGGGAGAGCTTGTTGAAAGAGCAACAGATGGATCTACCAGCTGCTTCACAAGGCTGTTTCCTGGGCGGGTGAGCACCTCCTGCAGCTCACACCTGGTGGGCTCCTCCTGATGGGGTTTGAAGCCTTGATTGGCCATTTCAGGTGAATTCTAGACAACTGTGGCGGGCCAGCTTTGCTCCAGCACTACTTATGACGCTGCCTGGGGCTGTGCTCCGGCTTGTGCCGCAGCCCAACTTCTCCCCCTGCCCAAACTGCTCCCTTCCTCTTCCTTCTACAGGAGAGCAGGAAACGGCCAGTGGAATTGTCTGGAAACAAGCAACAGCCCAGGCCAACCCCCCTCCGGGGGACATGAGACGGGTCTCTCTCTGTAGATAGGTTTTTGGCGAGTCTGCCTTGGCTCTCCTGGCTGCCTGGACCCCTCAAGCTCACCCCAGACCTCAGGGGTCATCATAAACCAAGGGACATCTCCAGCACCAAAGTCCGGCACCACCAACAAGCCCTGGAGGAAAACGTTTGCTCTTTTTCTGAAATCCTGGCAGACCCTCCCGGGATGTCCAAGACAGGCGAAAGGACTGCACAGCTGCCACGTGGTGTCTGCTTGCTGGGCGGTGGGTCCTGGTGCCTAGGAGCCAGGGGACACCCGTCTGTGGCCGCCAGGGAGGGACATTTCCAGTACCAGGACACTGCCCCTGTGTCCCCCGGCCTCCAGGGCCGCATCCCTGAGCCCGCAGAACGAACAGGGATGGCCAAAGGGCTAACTCCGAGGAGTGACATGTCAAGCTAGAATATGGCTTCTCTGACCCTGCTACCCCCACCAAAGACTTGGGGAGAGCCGCGCTTCCAACATCCTTGAGGAGACTGAGGCGAGGAGGGTGCCCTGGAGTCTCACGACCTGGCTGGGACACACTGCGTGACCCAAACGTCTACCCCTTCGGGGTGGCGGGGAGCCCCGGCCCACGGCACCCCCGAGCGGCGGACTCACCTCGGAGCCCACGCGGGGCTTCTGGCCTCGGCTGTGACGCTCCGGTGGAGCGGGCAGCGGCGGGAACGCAGCGCGGTGTGAACGCAGCGCGGTGTGAGCGGGTCTCCGGTGCACGGGCCCCACCGAAGCTCAGGCCTCGCCCCGCACAGCCGGGTGCGTGGACGCGGCGCTCTGTGCGCAGCCAGGCCGCGCCCACCCGGGACCGGAGCGAGGGGCGCTTCCGGGACACGCCGAGGCTCCGCTAGGCCCAGCGGATTCTCCCGCGCAGTTTGGGGCTGGCGCCAAGGACCCGCCCCCGGAAACAGCCCTAACCCTCCTGCGGGCCGGCTCCCGAGGGACCGCCCTCCGTCTGCGCGCGCGGGGACCCTGGACGGCGCGGCGCGGGTGGAGCGGCCGCCTCCGGGCAGGCCGCCTGGGAGGACGCTGGGGCGCGGGTGCCCTCCGAGTTCAGGGTCCCGCACGTCCCCGGTGCGGCCACAGGACCCGGGTACGACACTCCCTCTGAGGGGGCCAACGCACTAGGCCGTGCGGCGCTTCAGCCCTTGCGGAGTTACAGGAGAAACAGCAGCCAAGGAACAGAATTGGACGGCTCTTCTGGGCCCACCGATAGTCTAGGGAAGAAGGGTTTGGAAGCCGAGTGCGAGAGCCGGAGGGCCCCCTTTGCAGAAGAGGACAACGGGCTCTCAGCGTCCGCACTGGGAGTCGGGAGAAAGCCCAAGGCGGGCCAGGACCTCAGGATCGGATAGCCGAGCGCGGGAGAAAGTGATGCGACCAGGCCTGGCGTCTCCGCTGTGCCGAGCTCAGGACCCGGTGGGAAAGAAGGGCCCTGACGTTGGAAGTGGGGGCATACAAGTTTGATGCAGTTAGGATCTCGAACACCGAGATTCGCCGGAAGCCGTGACTCCTCCGAAGTGGCCCCGACCTTGTCTTATTGAGGGAGCACCCCACTCCTGCCTAACGATAATGAAGGTGTTTCCAGATGCGACCCTCTGCTCGGGAGCTACTTCCACTACAGGACACGGACTCTGGACTGAGTTTTAAGTCACTGAACACCCCAGCTGGGAACGTACTGGGTCTGGTCCAAGAACAAGCGGACCCCCGTTTGAGTCCCCCAAGGAGCCGCAAGATTTAGCCAGCCTGAGCTGACACCTGCGCAAAGGCATGTGCGTGATTCCAGATCCCGAGGGTGCTTGGTTCCAACAGGGGGCTGGGAAGCCATATTGGATAATGCAGAGTTTCTTAATTCTGGAGCATTCTTCCAAAATTCAAGTATTTTAACTCCCTGGCAAAGACCCTAGAAAATGGTTCAGACTCCATAGGAGGATAATTCCTGTAGCACTTGTAAAACAATGGCCCGTGCTATGAGGAATTTAAATATCCGATTGCCATAGCAGACAATAGACGAAGGATGTGTAAGTCCCAGGGAGGTGGTCGCGCCCTGCCCACGGTGTCCTGCATTATGGGAAGTCGCTTGTATATGGAATGCTGGGCCTGTTTGGTTCAACAGGGGACCCATTTGCTAGTGCTGTTATTGGTACCAACAGAAGCTCAGGTTTTCCTTTTGTCTCTTCTAATTCCTTCTTTCCTTTCCGTAGGGATCGATCCCAACTGCACTTGGTCGGAAACCGCCTGTGTGCTAACCTCCCTCTCACGTTATGCTTCCCTCAAAAGCCAGCTTGTGACGCTTGACTACAAGCATCTGGAGTCAATTTATGGGCGAGTAGCTGAGCACCAGCTACTTGCCGGTCACCATACCTAGCACCCCTTTCTTTGAAAGGCCATCGTTCCCATCTCACCAATGGAATAGCTGGATTCCAGACTATACGGCTTGTCCAAGATCACCCAGGAAGTTACATAGGTGAGTCTCATGTTTCCATTACAGAAGCTTCTTTTCCGCCACATTGTTCTCTATATGATGTTTTCTCCAGAGGTCCTCAGAAACCTAGTGGTTACATAAATTTGTTGAGTTCTTCTTATATCTTGGCACTCTGTGTTTTTATCAAAATCAAGTTCACCTTCACGTATTCATTTAAAATTATGATTAGTTTCAATAGTACAGACACTGTGTATGATTCCAAGGATATTAAAAAAAAAAAAAGAGTGGCAAGTTTTATTTCCTGATGCTTTTGTTCCTGCAGCTCTTTCTGGGGGGACCGTTTGCTTCTTTCAGATTAAAATTAAAAAAAAAAACCTACTTATCTTTCAAGACCTAAGCGTCTCTATGAGGTTATGTGATTGCATATTTCTTATGTACTCTATGTAATGAGGGCAGTATCCTTGTCTGATTTATTTTCTATTCCAAACATTAAGAAAGCTATCTGAAACCAAGTTTTATAGAGAAAAATCATTTGATTGATGTATTTTTTTAATGCATGCACAGATGCATGAGAGTGGTACATGCTGCTTAGGTGGTATAATGGCCTGGCATAGAAGGAAGATGATTTCATCATGGTGTGATATATGCTCAAATTGATAAGGAAGACTAAATGGATAAGCACAGATTAATGTAATATGATGAAGGGGCAATTGCCACAAATACCGTGGTTAGGGAAAACACAGAGGAGGTGATTTTGGCCATGCAATGTGATGGGAAATTAGGACTTAACTGAAGAAATAAGGGCAAAGGAATAATTGAGCAGAAACAGTAGCTTTAAAGGTGTTTCTTGCTAACAGATTGGGGACTCCAGGACTTCTATGCCTGTAAGTCTGTTTTCCATGCTTTACTCTGCTGCACCTCAAAATATCCCCCCCTGGATTACATGAGGAATAGCTACATTTATTGAGAGATTCAGTTATATGCCAGCTAGAGCATACGTATATATAGATTTTATAGGGAAGTGATGGACAGCTGGTAGATGATTAGATACATTCATAGATTGTAGATACGCAGGCAATCTGTTTTAACCATAGGCCAATTTTACATTTAGGGGTCAGAGGTGCAGTAAGTGTAAAGTCCTTGACTAGACTTTTATATTGGTTATGTGATCTTCGTGTTTTTGTCGCTTCCAACAAAACTGTTTGTGTTGCTTCCAACAAATCTTCTTGGAAGTAGATGCAGTTATAGATTCAAAATACATTATAAACTCAAACTTGAATTTGTAATCTGAAAAACACATGTTATTAACTGGCGGTTTATTAAAATAAATAACTTTATGTGGCCTTACCGATACTTTATCTGCATCATTAAAAAGCATGAGGTAGTCTTCGACTATTTCTTAGATGATTTAAGCAATAAGTGCTTAAATCACTTGTTACTGAGGCTCAAAGAGTAAATATTTTCTGACATCCACCAGTACAATTACCTAAGCTGACCACAAAAGTTATGTAACTGCCACGTACCAATTCCTTCACCTCTCATGTGTTGCAGATTTTAATCAAAAATAAGGAGGTATCTTGAGGACACCCTTATTGTGCTATATCAAGCTATACTGTAACAAAGAAACTTAGTCTGCCCATACAATGGGCTAAATCCACAGACTTTAATGCATGTCTTTAGTGCTTTGAACCTGAGAAGAATAAATTAACACCCAATAGGACTTATATTAATGATGAGGAAGCATAAAGAATGGCATTTAATAAGAGCATCATATCACTAAAATGAAAAGAAGTATAAAAACACCAAGGCCAATTTTGATTGGGGCACAATTTCTAGTTTTGAGATTACAGTTTGAAGGAAAGGATTTATAACTAGAGTTTTCAGAAATATACAACTAGAACAATGGCACTAGATAAAATAACATATTCACATAACAAACAGTACCATGCTGCATTTAGAAGGAATAATTCTAGAAAATGAGCACAAAGTCAAGAACAATATTGAAGGAGATGTACTTGGATGGAACAACTGATAGCCTATTGACATTAGCAGACAATAAGGACCCTAGCAAGTAGCATAAATCAGGAATTAAAAATGTGATCTGCTTGGCCATTGCTCTTCCCCAGAAAATAGATCTCTTTATATCTAGATATATTTTTATGGGGTAATTTGACTTCTCTTGGGAAAATAGTTGGAGAAAATGCAGAAGAGAAATTCTCTTTTTGTATTTACTGGCTAAGTCAATTGAAAATGATCAAGTTTCCAAGCTATAATGAGATATGAGTTGGTTCTGAATTACAATTATGTAAAGTTCTAACTTGGATTTGACCCCATTTGTAGGAGTTAAAGAGGAACTGTAATCCACAGTTCACTCTGTGATTTGTTGAATTCATTGTATTTATTTTTCACTTCTAGAAATATTCTTTATAACCCCCCAAACAAAATAACTCAGAGATCCATCAACAGAGGAGTGGCTAAATCAACTCTGATATATATGTGCATTAGAATATTGTTAAGGCCACACAGTCACTAGCTGGCTGAGCGGAGAAATGAGTGTGGGCTTGCTTACTCCACTTATCTTTCCTGAGTCCCACAAGGTGAGTTTGCCAAATCTCAACTAAATGTCTATACTCTCTTCTGCACAGAGAGTTCTGTGACTGAGACAGGAGAGCACCACGGCTTTCTCTTTTAAAACTCTATGTCTTCCTTCCCTCAAAGGGACGTCCCCACAACTTGCTGCCCCGTAATGTCTAAGAATCTCCTGCCGCCTCATGTCTGGTCCGTGAGATTTGGGTCCGACGAGTATCAGAACTGACAGAGCAGCCACTCCTTCCCTCAACAGGAGAGGATCTGAACATTCAGATGCCCCAGCATTCCTGGGTCCCAGTTTGACTTAAGCATTTTTATAAATGGTATTTTAAAAACTTCCACACACCAGTTATTCATTGGTGATATATAAAAATCAAATCTGCTTCGTTTATATTAACCTTCAATTTTGTGACCTTGCTATATTTGCTTCTTAGTTCTGGGAGTTTTTGTTGTTCTTGACCTCGGGGTTTTCTACATAGACAATCATATCAGCTGTGAAAAAAGACAGTCTAACTTCTTCCCAGTCTGTGTGGTTTAGTTCCCTTTTATTGCGCGAGTGCACTTGCGAGGACTTCCTTTATGATATTTACCAGGAGTGCTGAGAGGGGACATTCTTTCCTTGATCCCAGTTTTAGGGGAAGAGTACCCAGTTTCTTACCATTAAGGATGATTTTAGCTATAGTTTTGTATATTTGTTAACAACTTGAGGAAGTTTCCAGTTTTATTTTGATGAAAGTTTTTATCATGACTAGTGTTGGATTATGTCACATGTTCTTTCTGAATCTAGTAATATGACACTTTTTTTTTTCCCTTTACCTCATTGTGATGGATTACACGGGTCGGTTTCCAAGTGTCGAACTATTCTTGCATATCTAAAATAAATCCCAATGGTCAGAGAATGTAATTCTTTTCATTTCTTGTTGATTGCTGAATTCAGTTTGCTATTATTTGTTGAAGATTTATTTATTTTTTAGTTGTTGATACTATTGCAGACATTCCCTACTTTATTCCTCTACCCCCCTCCCCCACCCTGCACCCCCAACCTGGTCTTCACTGCCTTGTCATCTGCGTCCATGGGCTGTGCATATATGCACGTAATATGTTCTTCAGCTGATCTCCTCCAGTTCCTCCCACACACCCCTCCCCTCTGAGATGTGCCAGTCTGTTCCTTGTATCCTGCCTCTGGTTATAGTTTGTTCTATAGTTTATTTTTGCTGATTAGATCCCACATATGAGTGAGATCATACGGTGAGATTTTAAATCTATGTTTAGGAGCAAAATGGGGCTGTAATTTTTATTTCTTGTATTGTCTTTATGTAGTTTCAGTATTAGAGTAATTCAGGTTTCGTAGAATAAATTAGGAAGTGTTTCCGCTGTTTGTATTTCCTGGAAAATATTGTGGAGAATTGAGATAATTTTTTTCTTTAAGCTTTTTAGTATCATACATATGTCGAATCATAGTGTAAATTTCTTCCCATGGTGAAATTTCCAAAAGCACGCAGAATTCGTTCAGCAGGTGGTGCAGGCCTCGCTGCCCCGTGAGCCTACGGGCACGTGCCTGCTGGTTGCCCTGGGACCGCTGGGGCGGCAGGTGCAGCTGTCGAGAGGATGAGCTGCGCACCTGGAGTCGAGGAAGCCACAGTCAGCTGGGAGCCGTCGGCACACCTGCGTCTTTCTGTCGCTCTGTCTGATCTTCACAGCCTCAGAGAGCAGTGATGTCTGCTTCATCTCTTCCTTTCAAAACATAAGGACATCCCTCTTTGGGCCAATTCTAACTAGACTTCCATTATGACCACAGAGAAGAAGAATCAGGAAGACATAGCTCCTGGTCTTAGACAAGTTGACGTCACGCAATCCAGCCCAAGAAGTGAAATGACTTGCTAAGGTTTCCTTAGTTGACATTCCACATTCCTCCAGTTTATCCTGAATGTGAGGGCGTTCCTTCTGTGTTTATGACCCTACCATTCGTGCACTTGGAGAAGCAGGAAGACTCCTGTTAGATTCAAGACCAGCGCGATAGTTGACCGTGTATTAGAGGGTATATAAAATCATCCTTGATGGTAAGAAACCTTACTGTAAATGTTGTGATTACTTTTTCTCTTTTGTGTTGCTTTCTCACATCAGTTTGTAGCACTTAATATCCATATATCTGGTGTAATAAAACTGGCCTGTGAATGTGCAGGACAGAGGGTGGTAAAAAGGGAAACTTTTCTAACAAAACATTTAGTTATATCAAGTATATTCGTTATGTGCTCTACCATTCTAGGATTTCAAGGAAAACAAATGTTTTCTTTACCTTCTTGCACTGCTTAAACTTGATCTGAGTGTGTTTTTTTCTTTAACTGTATGAAGGGCAAGAACTATAGGAAACATTAGGTTTTTGAATTTGGGAGAATTCCAACTTTTATACTAATTTATTTCTGTATCGCCTGCTCAAGGCTATTAGCCACTGGCAGAGGACATAGGGTGAATGAGCAGTGCCCAAATTTTACCCTTTCTTTAAAATTACACAAGGGATGGCCCAAAATAGCAAACTTCCACTTCAAGTTCAGAAAGACACACTTGGGCCACTTTTTGTAGAAATGGGATATCGAGGGAGAGTGCGTGCGGTAACCGGCAGTAGCAAAGGTCCTCTCCCTGGAGTGGTGTCTTTGGAGGGGTGAGCTGTAACAGAGGAGGCCAGGCCTGTGCACTTTGAACTCTCAGCCAGCCCCCAGGCCGCAGGCGAGCTGTCCTGGCCCGGTAGGACCTCGGAAGGCAAGCGGCTTTCCGTCTTTTCCTGAACCTCGGTCCCCTGGCCTGTGTCTGTGCTCCTTCTCATTCACGCTGTCTGTCTGCGCTGGGTGTGAGAAAGCTACTGGATGAGCCCTCCAGCTGCCCTTGCTCCAGGCTGGCCCCGCCCACCTCTCTGGGGGTGAAGGAGGGCGCTCCCGTTATCAGAGCTCTCGAGGGGTTCGGGGCGCTTTTCCACTTTTCTTTAACTTAGTCTGATGTGCCTTTCTCCCCCATATATCTCTTTGTGAGATTGATTTGGCTATAATCCTGGTATTTTATGCTTCTTTAACAAAAATTTTACTAGTGATTCTGTTAGGGTCCCACACATACGGTCGCAAAGCCAAACTTCATAGTATTAAGAGGTGTGATTTTAGAAACCTGAGTCCGAGAGAGAAAAGCAGTTCCCTCTTTTCCCACAGCGGCTATGTGGTTAAACCAGGACTCAAATGCAGGTCTCTCTGCAACGACGATGAGCTTTCAAATTTTTAATATAGCTTCCTCCGATTTAATGAATCTCTCAGAAACCTCTCATTACTTTGTCCAGGATGGAGTTCCGCACCGGCACTCTTATTCACAAAGTGGGAATCTTAGTGTGAGTCCGGACTTTAATGTAGTGTGGTTATCGGAACTTATTTTTGTGTGTAGGAATCTATAATTTAAAGAAATCCATTATCTCATCTGAAATACGGTAGGAAAACCAGGTACTGCTATCCCCATGATTTTCCTCTGTTAGGGTACTGAAGACCCAGGAGTTGAGTGTATAGAGATTTTAGGAAATACTGTTTAACCTGCTTCCGCGAGAACCCTCCCGAAGACAACTTGTTATTCTTAGTCCACACGACCCTCATCGTGGACTGACCCAAATCTTGGGGATATTTCTTAAGGAGTTCACTAGGAAGGTGTTATGATGCCATGTGATGGGGAATCTGAGTTCAAACAAGGATTCTAAATACATCTCTTATTGCCATAAAGTGCTCAGTGTCATTCAGGGAACAACCCAGTGACCCAAGAGGAGAACGACAGGGCAGAGCACAGGCTCGGATAAGAGAGGGATGTGCCGAGTCAGCCGCAGGGGTTTCTGGCCCTAATAAGGAAGCAGGTAGTTAGCACTTTATAGAGCAAATTGGAGGAAAGTGGAACGTCGATAGAAGCCAATTGACGGAGGATGTTCTTGGTACAAGTTCTTCAATTAGCATTGAGAATACAGGTCCTGAGACGAGTCAGGAACAACTGCAGTCCAGGAAAGGCCAGGACAAGCTACTGAGTTGCATCTGGGGAGAGGCACTCACGCACAGAAAGACAAATGCTGGAACGAACAGGCGTGTCCCGGGGCCTGGCGCGGTAGCTGGCATATAGTTGGAATGCAATAAATTCCAGAAGTGAATGAAGTTCATGGTGAACCAGGAAAGGGTCTGTTCATGAGGCTGTGCTCACTAACGCTTATTTGTCAAAATGCAAGCTAAATGGCAGCTGTGACAGAATCACCAAAAAAACAAACAAATAAAAAAACCCCAAACTTGTTTGGTAATGCAGATTACTGAACCTCACACAGACTTACTAAACCTGAATTTCTCAGCAGAGGCCTTGACAAACTAATGGCGTAATCATTACGGAAAATGAATAGCAAACTTACTGAGTGTGGATTACTTGTCGGGCACTGTTCTAACCACTTTGCATGTATTAATTATTGTAAAATCCATAAAGATGTCCATGAAGTAAGTAATGGCATTAACAGCATTTTACCAGTGAGGTCCCTGATGCAAGGAGAGGTAAAAGATCTTTCCTAAGATTATACAAGTAATAGAGAAAAGGCTGGGATTTGAACTTGAGATGCCAGATTCCATAACGCTTGCTCCAAACCAAAGTACAGCGTTGCCTCTCCCTTACAATTGTTCACCACAGTGCCTAGGCTGCTTTCGCCCCAGGGCGGCTGTGAAATGCACGTATAAGGAAAAGGTATTCCACTAGGCACAAATAATTATTAACACTGCAGTGAGATTTATTTATGAGGACATGAAAAACAAAGCCAAGTGTAAAGGGGGCCAAGTACGTGGGGACAGAAGGCGGTTTGACTTTGGGCGGTGGGGCCACAGGGCAGTATACAGACGATGCGCCTTAGGAATCTACCCTGGAGACCCGTACGGCCCTGTTGACCAATGTCACCGCAATAAATGTATTTAGAAATAAATAAGGAAAAATGAAAGCAGTAGCCCGTCAGAGGGAACGGGTCTCAGTGTGACAGAGATAATGATCACATAAGCTGTACTCACACGAGTGCTCATTTGTACGACCGTGAGCGACACTTCCCTCTGCCGTTTGCCACGTCCTGACCTCCCGTGCAGCCTTGGACACCACAGAGGGCAGACGCCACTGCCACTGCATGTTACAGCGGCGAAGGCTGAGCTTCGGTGACACTGAGTGCCATCCTCTGGCTCTACGGCTGCTGCGGGGCGAAAGGAAGATACGGATGAGCCAGAGAATGGGGAAGGATACTGGACAACGCGTTTACTAATTCGAGCTCAGGGTTGCATACCTCTCTGCCATCGGCCCCAGGGACACTTGTTGACGGGACCTTGGGGACGATTACCAAGCGCAAGATCGGTCCGTGACGGGCTTTTGAACTGGTTAGCCGGTCCTTTTTGAAACTGGACTGTGTAGCTTCTTTAGTCCGCTAACCGTCGTGGTGCTGCTACCATTTGCGCCGTGGGCTCTGAGCACCCGTTTTCAAAGCTGAAATGTCTTACACTTGCAGGTACTGTGCTTGGGCACACTCAAACTGTCCGTTTTAAATGAAAGCTAAAAAAGGCTTGACGTTCACAGTCACGTTCAGCTCTTACCAAATATGTTTGTTTTTCTAGTTTTCTAATTCCTCAGATCCTGAGGCACACCAAAACCGTAGTGGGCCCTCTTGGGGAAAGAGGGCAGGGCCCCTGACTGAGTGTCAGGTGGGGCGTGTTTTAAAGATTCTTGCGGAACATGGGTTGAAACCCGCTGATCCAGGGAACGGCTTCTCCTTCCCAGTAGGGAAGGCCTGGGTGGGTAGGACCCCACTGCCCTGTTTTGCTCTGAGGTCGGCAGGGGCCAGGCAGGTGAGGGAGGGCAGGGCTTCCTGCAGGAGCCGGACTGACGTCATCTGAACCCGAGGCCCAGTGGCAGGCGGCACACACTTGTTTACACCTGCAGCTGTGTCACGTATTTCGACCAGAAACTTGTCTGTCACCAGCCTATCTGCCTGGGCCACCCACCTCTGGCGGAGAGTGAGGTAAAGCAGACTGACATCCCCTGGGATAGGGGCGGATAAGATCGGTCCTGGTGGCTGCACACAGGTCCTCGGCCTCACCGAGGCGTAGGGTACAGGCCCAGGCGGAAGGACACCCTAGGGGCTCACTCATCTCAAGAACTCTCCCAAATGGCGACTTGACTTCCAGCCTGGCCCTGCCGTTGGGACCCCCTGCAAACCTCTCGGCCATCCACCCTTCCGCAGGCGCCACGCACTCCATGAGAGGGTTTCAAAGGGCTGGACACGAGTTATATATCTCAGGGAATGCTTGATCTGAGCCAAAAGGACAGGAAGCGACCCTAAGTACAATATTTAAAGGTGTCAGTGAATGTTACACTTTCACAAAAAGATGTAGGAAGACCTGCATACATCATGTTAAAGTGTCCTAGTGTGTTTTCCTTTGTGCATTTTTAAATCGTAACATTCCCTCCTTCCTCTCACATCGCCTGTCCACGCGCTCAGCCTGCCGGCTTCTTTCCGATTCCCAAACTTACCATCCGCAGTCATTATTTTTATCTGCCCCTCCCGTTTCTTTGCCAGGTAGGGTCTCCCTCATTCCCTCCATCGTCAGCCTCAACGTGGCCTTCACCTAAGCCCTCTCACACCTCTCTGCTGCCCCGCTCCCCTGCACCGACAGGTTTCAGAAAAAGCCTGGGCCACTTTGCAAGCTGGAACGGCTGAGCTCTCCGCCAACCTGGTGCAGTGTTTCACCCGTCGCCATCGGCCCTTCTCTCACACGAGCACGATTGGGAGTAAGCGTTTGCCTCTCTCTGTCCATCCTGCGCTCTTTGAGGGCCGGGGTGGGATCCTGTTCGTTCCCAGGGGAGCCCTGGTGTGAGCTGGCAGACAGCAGGCTCTCGGGTCACGCACCGCGTGATGGGACCGTGTCTCCCTGCCTCTTCCGTGGGGCTGCTCGAGCCACGGTGGTGAGGATTAGACGTAGCTGTCGGTTCCCCTCTTCACTGACAAGCACCAGGGCGACACGTGATTTCCTCAGAGGCTACTTTCCAAATGTGACTAACGTGCAGCAAATTGCTCACCAGCAGACCTTGCCCCAATTCCGTTATGAATTCTGTAATGTGTTTGCAGGTGACTTTGTCAACCCTGAAAAATGTGGGCACACGTAAACCACCAGAACGCGTGCCTCATTGCTAATTCCACCGAGGCAGCCTGACGCCTTTACACGCCTTCTCGGAATCATTAATTTCTGCTCTTGTTCCAGCCGCCTCAGCTTGCTCGGCCCAACTCTTCCCTTTAAACCACCCTGCCACGTGTCACTGGCCGCAAGAGGAGTTAGCACAGCTCCAGCCAGGTGGCTCAGTGGGTCGCAGCGCTGTCCTGTACACCAGAAGAGTGCAGGTTCCGTCCCTGGTCGGGGCACATACCTGGGCTGCAGGTTCCGTCCCTGGTCGGGGTGGGGGTGGGAGGCAACAAACGATGTCTCTCTCTCTCTCTCTCTCTCTCTCTCCCTCTCCCTTCTTCTCTCTCTAAAGTCAGTAAATGTGCCCCAGGTAAGGACTTCAACAAGAAAGGAAGCCCGGGGTGTGGCTGGAGTCACACAGCTGTGGGCACCCTACATAGGAGCCTCTCTGAGGCGGGGGCTCCTGTTTTCTCGCAGCAGCGAGCCGCGGGCCCCAGCCTTCACGTGGGTTCAAAGGGCATCGCAATCGCAAATGTCTGTGGCCACCGGCAGAGTGGAACAAAGGAGGGAGCCCGCCGGAGCAGGACAGCAGGGCGGGCGCGGGTTCCTGGCCGACCGCGAGGTGCGTGTCCGTCCTGGCGGGACTCGACTCGGCTTGTAAGCGTGGTGCGGCTCACCCCACTGCGTCCATAGATCTGCGTTTTTGTGGTCAGGGCTGGTTGGTCTTCCTACGTGTTTCCTAAAAATCTGAAATGAAAAAGCAATTATATGGTAGTGATATAAAATGATAAAAATAATTTAAAGAGGGTTTGTGTGAATGAATTCAGATTCACAGCAGGTCAGCAAAGGGCAATAAACAGGAAAACATGATGAGCAGCCAGGAGTGCAAACTGTGTAATTTTTTTTTCTACTGCTGCTTTTTTCTTTTAATTATATTTGAATTCATTGCCAGGGTGGGGGGTAAAAAAGGCAGGTTTAAAAAATGCATTGAATATTTTTAAAACTATTATAAAGCCATCCAGCGTACAAACCGTGTAGCCGCTGACTTGGCCGGCCTGCCCACGCCTCTCCTAAGCCCGGCCATCTCTTCCGCCTCCGGAAACTCCCGTGTCCCGAGACACGGGTTGACTGACTGTGGCCTCGCTTGGGAGTCACAGGCCGTGTCCCGTTGGGTGGTTACTGTTCTCAAACGCCCGTAAGCGGCAGCAGCACGTGTTGTTCCCCTCCGTCCTCTACGTAACCTCGTGCTCCCGGTGATCCCCGGTGCTCTCGGTGTGCCCACGTCCATCCTTCCGTTTTCGCTTCGCAGGCCGCTGCTTCCTCGTCACCTTGTGCTACCGAGGAAAAGCACATCGAGCATCTCGCGCACGGCTCCTGGCGCATTTACGCGAGACTTTCTCTAGGGCAGCCTCCCAGCAGGGGGCCGGCGGTGTCCCAGGTGTCCTGGACACCTGGTGCAGTGCTGCGCCAACTCTCGGTCTCACCTGCCACTCCCAGACGGCCCTGATGAACGGTCCCCTGGAAGTTGGCCCGCCTCGTTTCGGCACCGCCACGTCTTCCACGCAGGCTGAGCGTGTCTCTCCCTTCCTGCCTTGGCCGTTCGGAAGGAGCCCGCCCAGTACTGAGCACCATCTCCTTGCACGCGTGCCCTTGTCCTAGGCCAGCACAGCCACAGCTAGCGTGACTCGCACTCCCCCAGACAAGGGCAGTCTGTTTACAGGGGTCTCTGTGCCAGCGCGCACGCTCGCCACGGTGCTGAGGGCGGTGTGTCCTTGCCGACACATCGTGCTGCCCTCGGGCTCCGTGCTTTGCACTCTGACACCTGAGGGCTGTGACGTGGCATCGCGGCGTGACTTCCCCATTCACCTCTGTGAACGCCGGTGAGGCCGACCACCTTGCCGCACACTCCGTAGCCATTGAGGGCACCTGCTAAATGCGAAGGGTCTGTCAAGGGTGTTTATCTCTTTATCCGCTCAGCTGATTTTTTTCTAGTGGGGTTGAAGCCGTCATTGATAGGTTTGGGGGGTGCATGTTTTCAGACTTGGGTTGTGCAAAACCGTCCTCGCAGCTCCCACTGTATCTTCTCTTTTGATGTTCTGGGAGGAGCCAGTGTGTTTAGTTTGTTCTCAGGGGAATCACTAGTATTTTCTGTTACTTTTAGAATATTCTTAGTCTTGATTTAAAAGTTTCTTTCTAGCCTGAGGTAAAATAAGATAGTTCTATATATTTTTTCCAAGTTGAATAAGTCCGCCCTCACATTTAGAGAGGTAGCCCGCCCTCTCCATCAGTCAGGGAAGACGTATAGAGGACCCACGGACACAGACAACGGTGGGGGTGGGGGTGTGGACTGTGGGAGCGGGGTCAGCGGGGCAGGGGGTCGGCGGGGCGGGGGAGAGTAACGGGGGAAAACTGGGACAACTGTAACTGAACAATAGAAAAGGTAAAGTATATGAGAATAGAATTACACATTTTATAAAAAATACTAAAAATTCAAAAGGTGCACACGGACAACTGAATAAATCGTTACAGCTTGAGAACCACCATAACACCACTCGTGTCCAAGAATGCAGCATTGCCAGCACCTTGGGACCCCCGAGGCTCACGGAGAAGCCCCCACTGGGCCTTACCCGGTCCGACGCTCTAACCCTCTCCTGTGTGCAATGTCGTGTTTGTAAAATGTATCCATTACATGGGACTGTAAATCGGCGATGCGTTTTATTCTAAATGCTACGTCTGTGAATGTAGCAACTCCTACTGTTAACGGCCCGCTGAGCCGCTCCCACCGTGGAGCTGACGCGAGTGGTGAGGCCGGGCGCAGTCCCGAGGCTGTGTGCCAGGGTGCGGTGTGTGCTCTCCCCCTGGGGGTGCGGCGGTGTCGGGGTGGCACGGCCACTGGGCGTGTGCCTCACAGCTTTAGCAGCTGGCGCCATGTTTTCTCAAGTATCCGTACGAAATTGTCCTTTGCTCCGCGGTCTCTGAGTGATGGGTCATTGCTCTAATTCTCCGCAGCGCTCGGCATTAATGGGTTTACTCACTCCTTCATTTATTCATTTGGACAGTTGGTGGAGTACAGGATGCTATCTCTTGGCATTTCTCTGATTGCTAATGGGATTGACCACTTTCTCACGGGTTTATTTAATATTTGCATTTCCCATTTTGTGAAGTGCCCCCTTTTCTGTGTATTGTTTCATTATTGGATTGTCAATTCAATTATATAATCTGAATAAGAGATGTTACTCTTAATGGTATCTTTCGATGGATGTAAGCTCATCCTTCGATGAAGGCAGGCATATCAGTCTCTTCCTTTCTGGAAGAGAAGTCACGTGTTGAGTGTTGTGACATGTTCCCCTTCCCGAGGTCACAAAGACAGTGTCTGGATGTTGCGCTGAGACAGAGAGGCTAAGTCATGGTCAAATCTGAGTGTGATGAGTTCCAGAGACTAACCTTTAACTGTCCGCGAGATGCTGGCGCCATCTGAACACACAGCCGAAAACCCGGAAAACAAACAAAAAAAACTTCCACCAAACAGAAATGCGTGCACTGGAAATAGAGAGTAGTCGTTAGTGGTCATTACTGGAGTTATACAATATAGAGAGTATCAATTACTCGTTTGTCCTTTCTTTTTCATGAGTTAGACCCAGCCTCGAATGAACAGGGAGGAAGAAACAAGGACTTCGGAGCCGCGGTCTGCTTAGCCGAATGGAACGCATCCCGCAGCCTCGGGCACTGGGCGGTGTTGGGTGAATGATCTTTGCCCACGAGCTGAATGGCACCCCTGAACGAGTTCATTCCCCTCGCACGGATGAGCAGTTCGCATCAGATAACAGATTCGTCACCCCCACAATCTCGCCTGCTGCTATTATCTCGAAGATGCGTCACAGTCCTTTCCCTTCCATTTCTGGATCAGGCCGGGGAAGTGGGGGGCTCTCGGACAGCGTCTCCTTTGCCGCTCTCCCGGACGCGCATGTGCATACGGTGGACCGGCCTCCCGGGGAACGCGGAGGACAGTTCCGAACGTCTTGAGGGGTGGAAGGGCACGTCTGTTCCCATGTCAGGCGGCCCAGAGAGCACCGTGCGTGCTCTGCTGGGATTTCGGGTGGCAGAGAAAACAAACAAAACATCTTCGTAATCCGTATATTAAAAGCAGTAAGTGAAATTTAGTTACATGGATTTTAAGTTTCTCGCACCATGTATTTTAACTACTTATATGTGATGGCATGTTTTAGATTTAGAGTGCTCCACGTTCACATGTCAGACACACGCACACTCATATACATGCCAACTTGTCTGTTCTTCAGTGAACAGGTGGTGGATTTCATTAGCCCGGTTTTAAATGTGCAGAAACTGAGGTCTTGAGGAGTTAATCTTGCTTGTATTTACACAACCGATAAGTGGTAGAAATGGACTTAAACCCACATCGATCTAAAGTACACTCTCTTAAATGCTCTGCTGGGACACTGGAATTTATACCTCATGGACTAAGGGCAGAAATGTAGCAGATTAAAGAAATTCACCAAGTGGAAGTTGATTTGATGCTTAGAAAATACATTACAGGTAATGAATTTCAAGAATAATGGCAAAATGAGAGCAAGTGTTAATAAAGCTATTTCGACAAACGAAAAATGGGATGCATGCATTTAATAAGTTGAACTGGTCACAGACCAACTTAACACTAAGGCAAATAAACACTGAAGTATTTTATCTCTTGGCATAGGCACGAATCTCGGTCAACTCCATGATGGTAATAGAAGTGTGTATATAATAGCATTTTATGAGTCATTGTGGACTTGATCTTTACAACAAAACCAGCAACTTAGCAATCATATTCCCCAATTTACATATTGGCAAATTGAAGCAGAAGGAAACTATGTTAACTTCTGAAGGTCGTGAAGTCACTAGTGGTCAAGCCAGAATTTAAAAGCAGGTCCATTGGCCGTTGTTTTCAGTGTTGTTTTTTCCCTCCGCACATTCCCGTATCTTTGTCAAGGCGTCGAAATGCTTCATGGTTAATTCCGAGACTCTCAGGAAAAGGTCTCTCAGTGAAGCTTAGAAGTGAAGCTGGACAGGAAGGTGCCTTCTGTAGGCCATGCTTTGGCTCGGAAATGCTGCATTTGAATTTTTATTAGTTTCAGATAGACAGGAAAACGTGATAGACTAGTTGAGAATCCAGGGCTGTGCCTTTGCGATGTTCAGAATTACACAAAGAATCACCCCCTCGTGCATCTATTTATTTTGTTTCTAATCATTATAATTCTATGAATGTTTATCCATTTCCACTGGTTTTGTGATCCAATTTGGGCTTCCAACGAAAAGCAGGTTTTCAAAGTTCTTTTAAAATAAAAACTCAACCTCTTTGTCTTTTCGGCGAGATGTTTGAATCTTTTCTGGACCAGATAAAACAGCCTTCCCTTCTGGGAATGGGTCCCTGGTCATTGTACTTCTGAAGAAAAATACTCTCTGACCTTGAAAAATAGGGAAAGAAACCAGCTTGTGTGTTTGAAACGATTTGCAATCCAGCTTTGGAATACAGTTAAAATTCTCCCTGACACATATCCAGAGCTATTATGGAAGGAAGGAAGAAAATGGGGACTTTTAAGGAGGGTTTTGTTTCTGAAGTTTGGGAGACGGGGAGGAGGGAATGTAGAGAAAGGTGGATGCCAGGAGTCTCCAAGCTGGATCGGTGCCCGCAGGGTATGAGGGTCAGCTGGCGGGTACTTTGTGGTGGGTCGGCCAAAGGCCCCAGGGGAAGAACCCCTCCGGTGCTTAGGGCTGTGACGGATCAGAGTCTCATCTTTAAGGAGATGAGAGCTTCACATTCGCCTGAGCCCAGGTCCTTGCTAGCTGGCATCACTTTTCAGTGATAGAGAAATTGATGCTACTGCTAGTGCAAGCATCCTTACCAGCCACAGACCTGTCACTTCAGGAGTGGCAGTGAGGTCCGAACGATGCCACCCTTAGACCCCTCTGGGCACTATCTGAAAATGCCTCTGTGCATCTTGTGGCCTCCCAATGTTAAAGGTATTTGCTGGAATGAAAGGAGACTTCTGCACCCCTGTCAGAGAGGAGGAGGAGTGACTCTCTCACTGTGCAGGGCCCTGACGTGGACGTACGTGAGCCCCCGGGGCTGGGGCGGTGCAGCCAGGGGGCGGAATCCTCAGCGCGCAGGCTGCGGTCATCACTGCCTGCACGTTGTACGGGTGGAGAAGGGACGGTTGGCGTCCGTCCCTGCGAAAGTACCGTGTGCCAGGCTTGGCGCGAGTATGTTTTATGTTTTTAATTCCCTCTCCTTTTTCAAATTCTCAAGATTACACAGTGAGGTAGATAGTTTCATCTCTACTTTAAAAAACAGAGAAGTTGAAGCTTCTAAAGGTTACATAAGTTGCTTATGATCACTTGCATAGCAAGGCGAAAAGCAGGATCAAACTCCTGGTTGCTCCAACATCAAAGCCCTTCTCCTCTTTTATGATGCAACATGTTTGTGTGTGTGTGTGCGCGCGCTCTGTGCTAATTCTCTGAGCGGCTGTAGGCAAATCATTTAACTGCTTTGGACCTCAAACCACACATCTGCGGACATAGAAAAAAATTACTGTCCATTACCGTTTCCTGCAGGCTTGCAGTCCAACCTGGAGGCGAGGAGTGAAACACCTTGCAAATGCGTTCCCCACGAATAACACATGCCACCCTACGTTGAAACAATCGAGTAAGTGTCTGGGAGCCCTTTAACCTCTCTCCTTCCTGCTCTGCTTTTCTTAGAGGTTCTTAGAGGAGGAGCAGGGAGTGCAGCAGGGTTTTTAGCGCAAGAGCAGCCCTCCCTTAAATTTGCTCCTTGGATTCAAAGGAACTTGCTGTGGTCCTTGGTAGCTAATGGGGCTGTGGTAGTTTGAAACCTCTCCTCCTTTCCCCATCATTACCCAGAAACAGACAAGTTCTAAATACGTTTAGGGGACACCTGGTTGCTCCCTCTACTCCGACTTAAGGGTCATGGCTGACGTGGGAAGAACAAAAAGCGGGAGCTTCTCAGAGTGTTTCTCGCCCTGAACCACGCCAGCTGTCTCTGCCACCCCTGAGCTGTCTACTTGGATTGATATGGAAGGCTGTAGCAGTTGGAGAAAAGTAACCAAAGGAAAATCCCACAGCATCGGCAACGAGGCAGCAGAGGATGAAAGACCAACACACTTGAACGCCGTTCCCGAGTCCTTCATCTGATCCGGCTCCTGGAAGCGAAGGCCACATGGCAGTCAAGGCGAAGTAACAGCAGGCTCTTTGTAGCAGCGTTCCTCAGATTTAACCAGGAAGGAGGGAAGGAGGATGCGGGATGAGCAAACAGCCTTCACCATCAAAAACCTCCTTCACACCCGGTCTCCCACGGCATAACCCGGAGCGCTTTCTGCGGTCGCACTGAGCTGGTGGACGCGGTGGCCCTGTGAGAGGAAGGCGGTGGCACAGTCAGGATGGGGGAGACGTCCCTGGAGGGTGTGTTTGTGTGCCATTGTTACGTCCGCATCGGGAGCCCTCTGGCCTCCCTCCTCCCAAGTGAGAAGGTCAGACCGAAACAAAACAAAACAAAACAAAAGGCAGATCAGGGCCTTGGCTTGTGATGGATCCAGATGAGAGAGAGGAGAGGAGAGAGAAGTGGGAATGTAAATACTATAAATGTCTGCATTTGGGGTGCCTACACACATCTTCGAAAGTATCCTTGTTTTTAGTTTTCTTTTCAGGAATAGATTGCATTTATGGCAGCATTTATGTTGATTTTACGGAAAAAAGTGTGTAGTGTAATATGTAAGATTTACAAAGATCAGATGTTTGGGCTAAAATGCTGCCATCGTGACATGGTGAAATTCAAAATATAATTTAAACATTCCTGTTGACATTAAAATAAAAGGTAGAGGGAACATGTGCATTTTTATTTTTTATTATTCGGCCTTTATTTTTTTCTAGGCTTAAATAGTTTACTTGTTTTTATTAAAATTATCGGGGCAACATGGGTTAGTAAAAGTGTGTAGGTGTCCAGTGTACGACCCTATGATGCGTCATCTGTCTGTTGCATTGTCTCGATCCCCCAGAGTCAAGTCGCCTCTGTCACCCTGTCCACTGCCTCCCTGAGCCCTCGCCCCTCGGGTAACCGCCATGCGGCTGTCTGTGTCGGAGTTTGGGTCTGCCCTGTTTGTCATTTGTTGTTTTCATCGGTCTGTCCCGCGCGATGTCATGTAATTGAACAGCTGGATCGTACGCTGACCTTGTCCTTGTGTTTACAAGGTTTCCCTGTGCTTCCTGTGCGTCTGTTCCCACGGGTCTGCCTGCCCCACGGTGTGGACTGGAGTGGCAGCTAGTGGGCTGCAGAGGATCGGAAGGGAGGAATGTCGAGGGCCGAGTCTCAGCACGCCACTTACGAACTGGGAGGTGCAAAGTCTCTAATAGGTGGGTGTGTGACAAGTGGAATAGGATTTTTTCCCCTGTGACCGGGGACACGTGGAATCCAGGAGCACACCTGAGTCACGGGTGTGGGGAGAAGGGACGAAACGGAGCATCATGTCCGGGGTTCGGCTGCTGCCTAGAAGACCAGAAGTGAGTCCGTGGACTAGGGCGTCTGAGGCCCAGTGGGCAGTAGCGGACAGCACGAACAGCTTAAGGGGTACACCATGGTCAGTCGAAGCGGGGTGTGAAGGGTCTGGTCCCGTTTGGAGCCTGCATTTTCTCCCCAAAGTGACCTGCCCCCGAGACTGGGCTACCGTGCGTGCTGGCAGCGGGACTCAGCCAGGGCCGTGGGGGGGGACAGTGGACGGGATGCGAAGGGCACGCGACAAAGGTCAGGGAAGCACAGCTGGGCGCAGTGCCGGCAGGGACCGTCCGGAGTGCTCGTTGCCAGGAGGCAGTCTAGGGAAACAGAGCCAGGCTTCAAGAAAGGGCTTCGGAAAGGGTGGTGCCCGGGTGGAGGGGGAGAGCGCCCCAAGGTGCCCACGTGAGGAGGGGAACGGCAAGAACGACGGGCGTGTCGGGGCTTGGGCGCTGGACCAGGGTTCCCGCTTCTTCCTGCTGTTCACAGACAGAGAGGCAGCACGCGCCCTGCACTGCAACGAGGAGGCAGCTTGGTTCCCTGGACCGCAGTTTTCTCTTGCGGAAAATGCAAAACCGTGTATACTTTCCAAACTGAATTATAAGAATCAAACAAACTAAGGGGATATGGACAAGTAACCGCATTAATAATTTTTTAAATGGTTAATGTTAAGTATTTTATTGTGTGCGAAGCGGTATGTTTTACACATTTATCTCATTTATTTCTCCCAAAGCATAGTGTTAATGTATTCTCGCTGCAGCCCTATGAGACAGAAATGCTTTTGATCCGCAGGGAAGTGCGCTCGGAGAGAACCTGGGTGATTCGTGGCCTCTCACGCAGCTAGTGAGTAGCAGAGCCGATATTTGAATCAAGGAACTCGTGCCAAACTCAAGGGTATGGCAACTAAGCTGCGTGTCCACCCAAACCCTAGCCCGCCAGACAGTCTGGCAGGAAGATCCGTGGGGTGGGCTGTTCGCCTTTCAGCGCCGCCGCCACGCAAGGTTAATGAAACGTCTCCACCGGCCTCTCCGTCCTGGGTCTTTCCTGTCACACCTCCTGCCCTTGTCCCTCTTCCTTAGAAGTCGAAGGGGCGTCATCACCGACGTGCGTGTCGGACGGCAGCGAGGGCCTCATCGGACAGCTCCGTCTCCGCACTGCTCGCCGAGGCCCGCGGAAGGCGCCGGCAGGCCTGTGTGTCCTTCCCATCACCGCCTTCCCCGGGACAGGCGTGGAGGAGGCTGGGCTGGGACTGCTCCTGCTGCTGATGATTCGCGTCCGTTTCACCAGCCCCTTCGGCGCGTAGAGAGTCCAAAACTCTGGAGATGACCCTTTAGACTGTATCGAATATTGAACGTTCGTGAACCTGTGATTTACTAGGTTATTTCTATCAGCGCCCCCCAAAATGTCCAAGACAGAAAATGAATACAAACTTTAGAACACCGATGTCAAAGGCAACCAGACACGTGTGCTTGTCCCCTGCGATGGCTGCTTGCGCTTGGCGGAGACAAAAGCACAGGACTGCCCTTGCCTGCCTGTCCCCGCAGCTGGGAAGCAGCAACTGCATGGCGTTAATTTTGATGTCCTGACACAGACACCAACACCCAGAGTCGGACACGTGATCGTCGCCTCACACACACACACACACACACACACACACACGCAGTCTCACAGTGACTGCAGATCACACTCACACAGTCAGTCCACCCCCAACGCCACGCGTTGCTCTTCAGCGGGGGACTCCGCTCTGCCCTCATGCTTCTTCTGTCCCTTTTGCCACTTGGCCCGCTGATCCCCAGCGGCTTTCTCGCACTGACACGCCGTTTTTAATTCTGTGTGTGTTTTAACCTGCCGCGGGCTGCGCGTGCTCATGCGTGTATTTGTGGGACACACGCCGTCTGTTCAGCACCCAGTGCCCGGCGGGCATTATGCTGGACACCGAGGGAAAACGTGTCAGCGAGTCAGACATACCTCTTCTCATAGAGGAGGATGCTTTCGAGTGTCAGGAGATAAGTCGGCATACAAAGATTTTGGAGCATGGGAAAGGGAAGGGAAGGGAAGGATCACCTTCGGAATGCAGTTCTTCACTCCACTCTTCATGTGTTCAACTGCTGTTCGGCACTCACCGTTCGCCATAAACAAACATCGGCCACATATTCCATCACCAAAAGGATCCGTTCGGAAAGAAGGAAGGATTGCAGTCTGGCACGTGCAGATACGATTGGCCGCGTGCCCGACCGGCTGGGGCACAGTGGGGGAAGCGCTTCGCAGAGCGCAGGGGCAGTGAAGGGTTAGGTGGGCAGAGGCCCCCCCGGGGCTCTCAGGAGGACACAGGGTGTGAGGGCCCCTCCCGGAGGCCCTCCCCGTGCCTGTCTCGGTTCAGGTCTCTCGTAAATTTTAGGTTATCTGCCAGAAAGTGTGCCAGGCACTAGGAATAAAAGGCCAAGAAAATGTCAGGTCCAGCGGGGCAGAGTCACCGCAGTTCGGGAGACGGAGGGACAGTGGGACACAGGTGTGTCCTGTGTGTGCAGAGAGCGGGTCCTTTCAAGGACGTAGGTGTGCCTGCCATGGGGAACTGCACTGAAACTCGGTGACCCGGAGCGTGGTCGAGTGGACCACGGAGACACCACTGGGGGGACTCCGAGGCCACCTCGTCTGCTGACGCGGGACAGTGACGTGGAGAAAGTGAACAGGGGACACTCTTACACAATGTCGTTGTCGAGCACAAATACGATAGGTCAGTGGACTTATGAAAAGGAGATATGAAAGGTGTTTTGCAATGTGAGTAAAACCTTACATTTGCAAACCAGGAAATGTGACCAGAGGAGTGCGTTGGGGGTGGGGGTGGGAGGGGCGGGCGGGCAGTTAGATACACAGGGAAGAAGAAGGAAGCAGGGTCTCTAAGGAGTGGAAGATGAAAGTGTTCCAAAGGTCAGTAGGTGAGGCAGTTCCTCTCCCAGGGACCAGACCAAAAGGGAGAAAGACGTGGGTGTTGTGGCCGGGTGTAGGCGGAGGGGAAGGAGGCTGATGGAGAATAAGCCATTGGTGTCCTTCGTCTCCAAAAAGGATTAGACAGGGTCGGGCCTGAGTGCTGGAGGCAGACTTCTCAGGCGGGAGCCCCTTCTCGGCCTCATCGTTTGCGAGACAAGGTTCGAAGTCTCTGGGTTTCAGGGTCCCTCATCTCTAAAGTGAAAACAAGGGGCTTTGAAGGTCGTGCGCACGTGATGAGGTGATGGGTACAGGGTAACAACTGCTCAGTAGCACCGCAAGCACAACTTCTACTGTTTGATCCTTTCATATTTGTGTATTTGCTTATGCATACGTAATTATTGTAAAGCTAGAGATGTTTTGAGGAACTCAGGATTCCCCTTAACTCCGAGTTCACCCTTTATCTCTGAACTCCCAAGCAGGCATCGGTAGCGCCCCCGCCCCCTGCCCTGCAAGAAGCAGCTTTGCTGGGGCGCAGGCAGGAGCTGGTATTCAGCTCCACCCACCGAGGCCGCTGCCCCTGAAACCCCAACGAGCTGTGCTGTTGGCATTCCTAAGGTTCAGCGCCGCTGAACGAACGTGGATAACAGATTCTCAACGCCCTTCGGGTTGGATTTTTGGCAACTTGCTATTTCATGTGGCACAAATAATCATAAAATTAAACAGCATCCACTTACGACTTTACAGCAATTGCCTGCATAGTCTATGCCAGGTTTCTCATAATAACTTCACATAGAATTAGTATATAATCTTCAGGCATAAATAACACTCTGATTGGTCCATAATCTGCAATTATAACATACTTACAGGCAAGGTGTGTATATGTGTGAGTGTATGAATGAGTGACCTGAGGCAGTCTGAAAAAAAAACAGCCTTTTTATTTAAAAAAATAAAAGCAATCATGTGGATTTCATGAGTAAATTATTTTCAGTGCTATTAAAGAATACGTGAAATTAGAGAAAACCTGTTCATTGAATTTCCATATCCTTATGTTCAACACAGCAATAACAATACATGCAGAATGGCAATAACAAACATATGTATCACTCATCATGATGGAACAAGCATAATAGAAGCACCAGATATGCAAATACGACATGGCCTCTGGATGAATAACACTCGTAATCTATTTGGAAGATAGAAATGTCGTCATTAAATAATTTAAGTATTTTTGTAAAACCTTTTTCCCAGACGAAGAAATATTTAGAGGCTAGTAAGTCAATGAACCAAAAATTGAGCTTGAATTTCAATCCAAATTTTCAGGTTAAAATGGTATATTCTTGTGACAGCACCATTTGAAAATATAAATCAAAATATTTGTAAAGAAAATGATTAGTACACAGTTGTCCATGTAACCAAGAAGTTAACCTTCTCTGTCCGGAGCTAAGTGTTCAAGATGAGGGAGGACGTTGATAGCTTAGCAGAAGGGGAGAGGGAAGGGGGGGTGAGGACTGGGTACAAAGTTACCTGGTTTTTAGGGTGCTTCCCAGAAACATTACTGAAGGAAATGTAGGAAAAAGTTGTTCCCATTTTATTAAAAAGCCATTCTATGGTCAATTAACTAACGCTGAAATAGCCAAGTCTACAGATAAAAAGGGTTCAACAGAAATTACAGCTCAGTTCCCAGAAGGAGCCAGACAATGACATCGAAGCAGGACAATGTGATTAAAGTGGAGACAATATTAGGTTGATTCCGTACTGTGTTTAATTCTCAGAGGGACTTGGTCAGAAGGACATTTCTATTCCAAAGCCAATGTCCATTCAACCCAAAGGATGATTCTAAGGGATGATACATTTTCTTCAATTTCTTAGTGATTCGCCTTTCACATGCTTGGGACCATAATTAGATGGAATCATTCATTTGTTTGCAATTTTCTGGTTGTCATGATCACTTGTGACCCTTATAATATGAATCTTATTTATTAGGAAGCTTAAATTTCAGCAAAAGCTTTAGCCGTACAAGTCATGAACATAGGCAATGAATAATGCATTTTAATAAAATCCACATCAATAAAATTTAGCACCAAAGACACCTGGTGTTCTTTGTGTAGTATCATTTGAATGTGTCAAACATAAGTAAAAATAGATGTTTTCCTGTTCGGGGATGATTGAAATATGCCACAATACGGATAAAGTTAATTTATGCAGTCATTCAGTGAGTAAGACATTTGGGGTTCCTTCTCGTGCTTAGAAGTGAGAGCTAACAGTGACACCAAACTTCGGCTCTGACCACTGACAGGCAGCATTCCATTTAGGACGTAACCGCAGCTGACCCACAGCTGTGGCTTCAGGGAGCCTGGCCCGGGTACACAGTGAGGGGACTTAAAGAACATAGAATGTTGACGTTCAGGCACCATTTACGAGAATTTCTAAGAAGAGTTCACACATATGCACACACGGGCACATAGCTCTTAGAGTGTGAACGTGATGATGAAGCCTCTGTGTGCTTAAGGAAAACAGCAGGACCAGGACAGGCAAGCGGCAAAGGACTCATTCAGACAAGAGAACATACAAACGCTTAGTTGGCTGTGGGGAAAATGCGCTCAAAGGGACGCAAATTCAACCAGTGATGCAGTGCTGTGTTTTGGCCAGGTCTAGCGATTGCTCTGTGAAGGGAGTAGCTGGTGTGAGTGTGAATTATTGCTAGTTAGCTTTGGAGCATGTTATTCGTAAGCCTATCTCAATAGATCTAATAAGTGCAATTTATATATATTGATTTAGTAGTATTGATTTTTGTAAGCTAACCTAAGGAAATAATATGAAAGAATGAAAAAATAACCCAATAAATGAAAATTATTTCAGGGTTACATATAGTAGTTAACCGTGAAGAGCATGTGAAATTTAACATCAGGAAGAAATGGTTTATTCTATAGTACCAAATTATCAAGTTATCTTGGGCAAGCTGTTCAGTCTCTGAAACCTTATTTTCTGATTGGTATAACAAGAAAAATGTTACCTGTTTAATATTTTTTAAGTAAGAATGAATCGATAATATGTATAAAACACAGAGCACAGTGCATAGAGTTGGCTGAGAAATTATACCTTTTATTATAACTAGAATCATAATTAAAATTAAGTTTATATAGTACCAAAAAGGAATTCCATTGTACGATGTTAAATAAAAATAAATCAATAGAATAAAAACAGTGAATGAAAAATTTAGGAATTTCTTATTATCGCTGTTGTATTTGGGTAGCAACTTATGATTACCTTTTTATCCACCTGTTTTCCAAAGTTCCTGTGGCACTGTGTATCACAGAGCGTGCGTGATAGTTAGAATAACTAATGTGTGTGAAAGCAGTTTACAAATGAAGAGTGCCATACTAAAATCAGTACTGACGATAACGATTATTTCAATGAAGTGGGAAGGATGGGACTTGCAGGACTAGATTAGCAAACCGTGGTAAAACACAAACGTGTTTGAGGCACCACGTGAACAGTTAAGAGCTGGGCTTCCTCCCTCCACCCCTCCAGGGAAGAGAAGGTACCTGTTTTTCAAAGCCTGTCTGAAGGCCGATTACTAAGTCTAAACAATGACCAAACGAGACCTCTCTGGGTTGGAAATCTAAGTACGCTAGGGACCACATGAAGCCAGTGTGCGAGCAAGTTCAAATTGGATAAAAGAAGGAGGAAGTGGGGACTTGCCAGCAGCGGTACCAGCTGCCGCTGGCTTTGTTTGAAGCTCCTGTGGCCGTCCCTAGCGGGCCACTAGAGGGATGGACCAAAGAGTGAGCCCTGAGCAGACAGAGGCTGGGCATTGGGAAGAACCTGCCTTCGGGAGATCTGGATTCTGCCCGGGACCGTGGGTGGTTAGCGACGTGGCCACAGGTGGAATCTTGGTATCTCCCAACTTGAATGCTGTCAGACAGAAAACGTGGCACAAACACCTGTCTTCCATGTGTGATTGCGGTGAGGAACAGAGGCGATGCCTGTGGGATGCCTAGCTGTCACATGTGGTCCTCCCAGACAGGTGCTCTGCTGAATAAAACACACTCCATGTAAATAAAAGTACATTCTAGATGACCTGCATCCTTAGCTTCCTTTGCTATATATATATTTTCAGACTCCACGAAAGGAATCCTTAGTTTCCTCAACATTTCTTAAAACCCCTTTTTCCCCTTTGGTACCTACCGCTCTCACTTCTCAGCCCCGGAATCTGTGCTCCGCCTTTTGCCTCCTGCCGATCTAACTCTCCTCCCGACACTCCCTCTCAGAAGTCCCAGAGTCAGTCTCAACAAGCAGGACCGTGCTTAGAATGTGGTGTCAGGGACAGGACAGATGACAGCATTTACAGACAGGGGTGTCTGCGTATGGTAAATGTGCCAATACTTGGTGTACACTGGTGACTCAATAAATAGTAAATTTTTTTTACTTCTCCTTTTTAGTATTTTCTGGACTTTTGGCAAGTCCATTGAGCTCTCTCTCTCACTTCTAGCTCTTGAGTATATCTCGAAACTGCCCCTGGTTTGCTGTTATCAATGCAAATAGCTCAACAGCCATAATATTGGTAATGGTGATAATTTTATGAAACATTTACTGTGAAGCAGACACTTCCATGAATTAATTATATCATTAATTGTAGATGAGGCTTGGAGGCAGAATGCAGCCCACCCAAGGCACGCTTCTCATGAGAGGCGAGCCATCGTTTGAGCCCACGTGCCAAGAAAAAGGGCGGCGTCGTTGCTGGACAGATAAAGGAAATGAGGAAAGCAAGTGAGTTTTCCAGAACCATGAAAAAGGAAAGGAAGGAGAGGAAGGAATAAGACGTAAAGAAACCAGACACATTTAAAGTCTCTGACTGAGGCCCCAGGTTCCCCACCAGATGGCTCCTAAGAATAAAAGGCCTAAAACGACGCAGAGAGGATTTTCCATAAGGCAGAGTTAGGGCTCCTAAAAGTTCTCAGCGCAGTAAGTGCAAATTAAAGGTAAAAATAGAGATGTTTCATAGCCTCCCCTATGCAATCTTGCACATTTCAAACTTCAGAGGAAAATCGGATAACACGGAGAGCAACTGTCGAAAACGCAGGGGCCGGTCGGCTGCAGCCATCACTGAGACGGGATTCGCTGGTCAGTGCCAACGCCGCCTTTCTGCCTTTAGAAACATCATTTATAGCACTTCTCACCTACCTTCCCTGTTCCCGGACCAGCGTGCCCCGCTGTCGGGGCTTAGGATTGCCCCTGGGCATCCACCGAGCCTAAGCCGGGGCCCAGCTCCCAGATGACGCTCGCTGCGTTTCCCAGTTTGCTTCAAACCCGGCCTCTGCCACTTGCTTGTGACGAGGTGATCTGGAAAAGGTTGCCTAACTGCTGTTTGTCTCAGGCCCCACATAGGAGTTCAAACAGCAACGTTGCTAACACTGGTCTCGGAGAGTTGTCACCAACAGTGTTTGGAACAGTGTGTAAAAATGCACGACACCATGCGTAGCTCTGTGTCGAAAAACAGACTCTAGGCGAGGGTTTGGAGGCCACGCAGAGGTGCCTCTAAAGACATTTCCCCTGACGTCAAAGAAGTTACGGTCCAGCAGGAGGAGAAGACGTGTTTGAAACAAGCTGGTACAATGGAGTGAGTGAGCTTCACAGTCAAACGTGGGCTTCAAACCTGGTTTGTCTACTTACTGTGTGATCTGAGAATGTTGCTTAAAATTGCTGCACCTCATAGTCAAGGAAATGGAGCCCATAATACTTATTCGGAGGTGTTATAACAGATATTTTGAGGGTTACGAACTTTTCAAAATGTGTGGCATATTGTAGATACTTAAAAATAGCCTGCCTTATCATCATTATTAATTGGAATAACACGAACTCATGGCAGCGATAATCCAAGAATATATGTATTTGTTATCTATGTAACAAATGTCACTGGGTGGCCATAAATATATACAATGCTGTGGTAGCTGAGGAGAAGAGACGTCATTGGCTGAGAGAGAAGGGCACAGAAATACTGGGACAGAATTTCAAGGAACAACATGGGGAACTGTGGGGGGCTCCGCCCTCAGAGCCATCCTGGCTACCACGGATGAGAATAAGTCTCCCAAGACATGATCTGCTTGGGGAGGAAAGGTGGCTGATCTCTCAAAGGAGAAGGGTCAAGAGCCTTTTCCTCAATGGCTTTTATTAGGTTCATTTTACACAGGAATACAGGTAAAGCTCATTAATCATTGTCGGGCAGTAAGGATCAAACAATAGATAACATACAAAGAATTCTGAGGGCTTATTCTGAGTCGGGGTCTACAAAACTTTGGGAAACAGACTCATTTCCTGCTGGGACCCTTATCATTTCATTGAGAGCATTCCTAACAAAACAGGTTTCGCAGGATTTTATGTATTCTTTCTCAGGCCTAATCACCTGGGGAACCCGCCCTAGCCAGCACAGCGCCGCACCGCCCTCTGTCACAGTTTCAGGCTTAAGTCAGGCAGAGTCAGCAAGGCAGCCAAGAGATTAGGAGACTTCTCACAGACAGAATGAGGACTCAGGCTATGTCAGGATAGCTGAGGGGTGAGGGTCCATCACCCCCTTTGGCTGTAGCCCCCCAAGTTGTTCCCTGAGAGTCTCCCACGTGATCAGGCCTGTCTTAGGTGACCCCTCCCTTGAGGGATTTTACCTGTCATTGGCTAACCAACTAAGCATTGGGGGCCACGTATGGTGAAGTAAAGTGGGCAGAGGTGGTGCTCCTGCCAGGGAGATAAGCTTTGTCTCCTTAGTGGCTCACAGTCCAAAGGTCGCTCACTCAGCCTTAGCCATGGAGGGGTTACAGCTCCTGAAACCAGGCAGGGCGGTTTCCAACAGGGAACCTTTCAAGCAGAAAGAACAGCTCAAACAAAACAATGGGTTAAGGAACCTTGGCATGGACTTTTAACAATAGTTTATTTTTTAACAGAGTGTACAATACAGAATAACAGGAAAGATGATGATTTGAAAGCTAAGGGGATAGTGTTTATTCCGTAGGTAAACAACTCACTGGAGTTTGGAGAGCAGGAACAATGGTTACTGCAGCTGTTTTGAAAGGATAATTGCAAGTGGTCTAGAGAGTTCAAATGCAGAGAAATATACTGAGGATAAGAAGAACAATTAGAATAAGGGGTCAAGTGTCCAGCTGGCAAGAAAATATTGATAATGGCTAACATCGTGGATATTTATTATGTGCCTAAAGTACACTCAACGCTCTCAGTGCGTTATTTTGCACACCCTCACAATTATGTATTATTTAGCAAATGAGCGAACTAGGTTTGGAGAGGTTGAGTTAAGACTCTCTGTTATACACCAGTGAAATCATTTTGGGCCTAGGATTCAAACAAGGCATGTTTCATGTCAAAATCCATATTGTCAGATATTTCTACACACTGGGTTTTATATCTATATTTGAAATTCTGTTTGAAAAGACAAGCTAAAACAAAAGTATAGCCATGGGGGCAATTTCTGGCCTTTTAAAATAAGTGAACTATTTTATGTTTGGTTTTGCCTCCTTGTCTTGGAGAGTAAGCTCCACAAAGTCAACCAAACGCTGATTTACTGCCCACGTGTGCGTGCTGAATGGCAGGCTGAGTGACGATGCATCTCGGCCAGCCCTGATAGGCACCGGGGAGCCTGGCGCCGATGGTCAGGGCCCCCCCTAGCCAGGAGCCCCCTGCCCAGCACGGCGGGAGGCGGGGTGCCAGGCGCATTCTCGGAGAGCGACAGGACAGACATCCCCACGTCTACCTTGTTCTTAAAATGCTGCGGTGACTCCTCAGTGTCCCCCAGATTCAGTTCCACCTCAGGAATATGGTGCCAGTTTTCATTATTTTATCACTAAATTATAGAAGTACTTTGTGTATATTTTATATATAATTCCTCAGTTTGTGCCTTTCTATTCATTTTAAATAGTGATTTTTGGTCAATAAAAAGGTCATTTATTTTAATGAATATTTATTATTTATTTTTGGTCATTTATTTTAATGAAGGCAAATTTATGTACTTTAGTGCTGAAATTTTTAAAAATATTCTAAGATAGTGTTTCTACCCCAAACTTAGGAAGGTATACTTCAGTGTTTTCATCTACAATCTTTGAGGTTCTAGATTTAACATTTAAGTTATGGTTTGTTTTGAATTAATTTTGTTGTGTGGACTAAGGCAGACTTATAGATATTGACTCCAGATAAATGAAAACATGCACCAAAAAACTTGTGCAAGAACATTTGGAACAGCAATGTTCAATGCAGCCAATAGCCAATAAACTAATAAATGCCCCCCAACACAGAAATGAGCAAACTAACAGGGCATATTCATGCTGTGGAATGTTATTCACCGACAGAAAGGAATGAGCTACTGAAGTAAGCAGCCACATGCATGAACATAGAAAATATTATGTTGAATGAAAAAAATCAGGCACAAAAAGAAACTGATGTAAGATGTTATTTACGTGAATTTCAAGTGCATACGAAACCAATGAAACCAACCTGGGTGCTGGAGATCAGAACAGGTCTGCCTGGTGATGTGGGCTGCCTTGATTGCCTGAAAAGGGTCACGTGAGAGCTTTTATTGTGCATCGTATTTGGGGCAGTCTTACAGAGGTATATATAATCCTTGAAATAGACAAATAATATAAAATCTATACCTTCCATCTCAAAGAAGTAAAGAAAAATAGAGTGAAAGGAGAGGCGTGATCGGTTACCATATTTTTCTGCATCAGCCCACCAGCTAGCTAATGGAAGGACCGACTGCTTTCAAAGTCTCCTACTTCCGCTCCTCGGATTCTCACCAGGGTTGCCCTTCACCTTGGCCGCCGCCAGGACAAACGTTCTTTGGACATGCAGCCACAGCTCTGCTGTCCACTGTCTTTTACTGACTGTAGAAAACTGCATCTAACTAAAAACCAAGTGGCAGGCAGTCTGCCTCATTCTGCCCTCTCCCTGTAAACTTTTGTCGTCCACTGATCCAATTAGCGTCTAAAAATTTACAATTATGAGTTTAGCGTACTTGTTAGTTTCTCGGTGAAAAAACTAAAGCTCGGAGAAATCGATTTTTTCAAGTCACTGAAACTGGCGTTTTTAAGCCCTGAAGTTTCGGCCTGCGTGGGTACCAAGCTGGCTGGTCCCGCTCTCACGCATGCCCAGAGGGCAGGCGGGGTGGTGGGCTCTTCTGGAACACGTCCGCATTCTGGGGAACAGGGTGTCGACGAACAGAGCAGATATGCTCAGCCTCTCAGATTTGCGTAGGTATCGGTACCGAAGAGCTAATTAACCACATCAGCAAGAGGAAATTATGTTAATTTACTGTGGATCAAATATGCTTTTCCTCTGTGTCCCAAAGTAGTAGGGAGTTTGGTGTGTCTGATACCACTTTGTACTCACTTAATGCCTACATTATTACTCAACAAATAGAGATTAATTCACTTCACATTTACAAACACTTGGTATGTGAAAGTCCCGGAGTCACTGTACAGAAAACAACATATAAAAACGTAAGAAAGAATTTTGTATTCCATACATATTTTGTCGAAAGTGCTTTCTTACTGCCTAGCTCTGTTCAAAATAGAAAATGCAAGTTCTCATTATCTGAGTAATTATACAAGAGTTTTTGGAGATAAAAGTATTTCCTCTTTATTTAGTTCATCACTACTACATTGTTTTATCATCATTTTAAATGCTTTCGAGTGTCTAACCAAAAAGAACCAAAGTTAATAAATAAGATGATGCTTGTATTTTTTAACAGAAGTGTTAAACATAACTGAACCAATTAAAAAATATATTACAGTAGAAAAACAAAGCCAAGGGTAGCCTAGCCCACAAAATGTGTTCAGTTTCCTATGAACTTGCTATTTTTTGGCAACAGATGTCGTTGCGACCTTTCTGGGGGTTTTAATTTGCGTTTGCTTAATGGCGGGTGGAAGTGGGAGGCCTTTTACGTCCTTACTTGCACTATCTCCGTCCTCGTCAGGGAAATGGCTGCTCATGTCTTCTGCCCATTTTTAAATCACATGTTTTTCTGCTGAGTTCTGAAAGGTTTGAGAGAACTAGATACTACAGGCATGTGGTTTGCACATAGTTCCTCCCAGTCTTACCTTGTCATCTTGTAAAAGTGGCCGGGGTCTCGGCTGCCGACTTTGACAGAGAGTCAGCCGAGCGAGGGCGCTGTGTGACCTGGGGGCTGGTCTTGGCTGCCTGCGAGAGAACGATAACGCCTTACCGGGCGAAGGATGATGGCCTCCCCGACTCAGCCCCAGAGGCAGCCCGGCCTCACCTCGGCTCGGGCCGCAGGCCCTGTGGGTGCCCCAGGAGCCTCTCTGTCGAGTTTGCGTCTGACCCGCTGCCTGCTGGTTATCGCCTGCAGAACAGCCCCTTAGCGTAGGCCTCTGCGGGACAGACCCGGGGCTGACACTGGTTAGGCCATCCTGATGCCTCAAACAGCTAGTGGACTTGCCAGCGTCTTTGTCTATTTGATGTGCAAGTAACCAGAGCCCAATGTGTTGCCACACCATGCATTTCAAGCATGATAACTTTCGCCTTTTAACCATGAACGCTCCATTTGCTGGTGGGGAGGGCTAGGGCTAGGGAGGACTCTCTATACCATAATTTTATAAGCCTCGGTGTTAAGGAAAGTTAGGCAAGCTACTTTTCTCATGGGTTGCTTCATCGGAAAACTGGGTATCCTATTAACATCTTGCTCATAGGGTTGTTGTAAGAATTAAAGAAATTAGTGGCCATTTTAGTGGTGTGCTGCGTAGTAAGGTACTCAATGCATGTGAACGAAAAGCAGCAATAATATTCACTCTCTCTACCTCCCTGTGCCCTTACGTGCTCAGCTTTCCTGATTACCTCTCAGTCTCTGGCTCATCCTTTCTCACCTCCCACCTGCAGGGTCCTCACACTCCGCCCACCCTCCAGTCCTGGACTTTTCGTTCCACCTGGGGCATGTTTGGCAGTGGCAGGATGCTGTTAAAATGCAAGAAATAAAAGTGGAAAATATAAAAAGGGAAAAAAATGAAGCTGCCTCTAATTTTAGTTTGCCTGCTAATTAGCAAAGCAATTAAAAACAGACGGGCAAAGTTCACAGCTCGGCGCCATGTCGGCGCTCTGAACGCCGTCTCCCCGTGGTGAGGAGGGATGACTGATGGGCTCTTCCCTTCTTTTGTTTCAGAAGCACTGAGCTCCTTTGGGCTTTGGCGAAAACATTGTTTTTCCCCCGTGGCAAATGCAAAATCTCAACGTCTGCCCCCAGAATTTCAGCCCCGGTTGTAATTCTTCCTGCTAGTTGAGTTGCAACCCACAAAGACATTCAAATTTATAAAATCAGCTCCTGCTCGCTGACCACCTGCCCTAAGAAAAAATGCTTAACTCTTTTTGAGGCTTCATTTCCTTATCCGAGAAAGAGGTGAGTCAGATGGCATGCATGTGTTGTTTGAGGATTATACAGGGTGCAGCGAAAGTAGGTTTATAGCTGGGAGCATGTGATTCAGTTTATTTTCATAGTATTATTTATTGTATGAGTTTTCATATGAGCAACTGTAAACCTACTTTTGCCCCAGCCTGTGTATGCCCGGTGTACAAAATTAGGGCTCAGGAATGGTATCTGTTTTCACTACTTTTATTATCAACATATTGAAATACTTACATTTTATTGCTGAGGAAAGTAGAATAGAAAGGAGAATGACTTGCTTAAATCACATAGCTCGAGAAAGGTGGAACTTCACAGTCTGTAGGTTCAGCATTCGGCTCCAGTACCATTCTCCATCCCGGCCACGTCTGTTCTCTGATCTTGTATTTTACCTGTTCTTTTCCCGCTATCAGGAGTTCCCGTCCTTCCGCCTCATTCTGTCCGCAGGCGCTTGTCATCAACCAGCCTGGTCCACGTGCTGATGATTCCTGCCTTCACTTCCTCCCAAAAAGAATGTTAAGCTCTATGAGGGAAACCTATTTCTCTTCTTTTATTCTCTTTCCCATAGTGTCTGGAAGAATATTAAACAAGTAGCAGATGCCTGATAAATATTTGTTAATTTGGTAGTAGACAGATGTACAATTTACGAATGGTAGAAAATAAAGACGTGTTCATCTTACTGCTTACAATAATCAAGATGCAGTTTTATAAAGAAACGTAGGTTAAGGAGTAAAAAGGCATTTCTGGAAAAGACTAGAGCAGGCAAAATAGTGAGAGCTCATGTATGGATTTGGAAAAGGCTAAAATACAGTTTCCCTCAGGGAAGATTAGAAAGAACTAAGATTAGCCCACGAAGCAGGAATTTCCCATTTGAACTTTCAAAAATTTAACTTACATAATTGACCCTAATATATCAGAAACTAGCCAATTTCCTAAGACCGTTTCTCCAAAGTCGAATATGTAATGTATTTTTCCCAATTTAGAGTTAAGTGTTGACTCTAATCAATAGTTTTATGAAACGAGAGATGGTGCGGCATATCCGGGCCCCGGCCGTGGGGAGAGAAGTGTTTACCTGGGCAAAGCGCTGGAGCAGAGCCGCCCTCCTCCCCCGCCCGCGTCCCCCTGCACCTGCGCCCCCGCCGCCCGCAGGAGCCTTGATCTGCTCATTAGACAGGAAACGAAGAGCCAGCCTGTGGAGCACAAATTCATATTCATAACTCGTGTCTGCTGGAAAGTTTTACATTTCTCTTCCCGGGAAGTCATGGTAACAAGCACCAAATGTCCCAGCAGCACAGATGGGAGTGGACTGGCGTGGGGTGCTTGATGCAACCTTCTGCGGCTCTGAGTCCACGCTGCACGTGGCGGCCTTTTTAGCGAGGTAATAATAGGACCGCGTCACTTCCCCACTTACCAACCTTTCAAAGACTTGCATCCTCTATAGAATAAAGTATACATTCTTAAAATCCTGTCATGCGAAGATTTGAATTATCTAACTCTCCAGATTCAGGGTTTCTCTGTCTCCCTCTCTCTTTTTTCTTTTTTGGATTTCCATGAGTGGTTGAATTTACATGCAAGGAGCTGCACGTATATAAGGGTGTGTGTTTTGCTAAGATGATACCTAGGTATGTACCCTTAGGGCATTAGGGCAATCAAAACAATAGACACGCCCCACTGCTCCCAAAAGTGCGCTCCTGCTCCTCCTCGCCCCTGCCCTCACGGACCTCCTGCCCTCCCGGACCACCGAACAGTTTTCTTTCACTGAAATTTAGTTCATGCTTTCTAGAAATGTACATGTCTTCACGTTTTCTCCCTTGTCCCTGGTTCTCACTTCCTTTTCTTTGGCTGACAAACGGAACTGGAAAAGTTATATGATTGAAACAATCGAGTGGATGCGTGTCAATGTCACTTTAATGAGAAGTGACAAAACCAGCAAAATCATCTGAAAGGAAGTAGTCATGTGAGCCAATCAATAATAAACTCTAATATTCATGATTAGTTAGCAATTTACAGAGAATTTTATCTTTATTACCTCATTAAACATTTGTACCCACTGGTGAGATTGTTAATATCATCTTTTAGAGATAATAAATCAGGTCACCTAAGATTGGACTAATTTTTATTAAAAATTATTCAAAAAATTGAGGCTATTATGTTCCAAGAGCTAAGCTACACATTTTTCACTTATTTATTATTTTCACTCAATACTCAGGGAAAACTAATGAAGTCATATTAGGTTTTCCATTTTTTCTGTAAGTGAGAATGTCGAGATTCTCGTAGTTGACTCATATCGCACAGCAATAGCATAGTCAAGATGTTCAAACTGGGGTTGTGAGGAGTTACCGTTTCTCACCCGAGGATTCTCAACTCCGGAGATCCAGAGGGACACAAAGGGGCTAAGGGAAGACTCGGAGGCTGCCCGTATATGAGTGGGCACATTCAACAGCACCTCCATGGGGAGGCTCACAGTTGGGCTGAGTTTAGAACTGGCGAGAGCATGTGCAGCGCAGGGAGTGCTGATACCAAAGAAACACCAGTCCAAGGCCCGAAGAAGCGTGAGAAGGGGCGCCCGTGCCGGGCTATCGCGCCGACTTGTGAGAGCAGGCGCGCCCGAGCACCTGGGAAAGACGGACGCGCCCGCCGGGCTGCGGTTGCTCCATCTGCCGGGAAGGTGTCTCGTACACCTGTCCTCTGCCGGGGGCTGGCTGTCCTGGAGTTCTTCTGAGGACTTGCTTTCTGCTAACTTTTTAAGGACTACTTTTTAATTTTAATAAAAGTAACTTTTATTATAACATGTTACATTTTCATTAAGAAGATCAGAAAATATTCTTAAAGTATGAAAAAAGTAAATAAACAATGCCCTATGAACCCAGCAATCAACAATCATTGCTGGTAGCATTTTCGACTTTTTCCTGTGCATTTTTTGTCTACGACAGGTCTCATCTTTCACCCAATTTCCGTGGCTTCCTTTATTTCAAAGTAACTCCAAGATCCACAGCCTGGCCCAACAACCAATCCCAGAGTCCCATCTTTGAACAGTCACTGCTGGAATCCGTGAATCCACACTTCGGGCCCGTCTGCCGGTGGTATTGCCGCCGCTGGGACCGAAACACCCCTGCCTGAGCAGAGCCCCGGGGGCCTGCAACCAAACCCAGTACCCACGATGCTGAGGCTGACGGAGCCGCTGCAGGCCCCGCAGCCATCTCGGGCCGCTGTTGCTACTGATGCCGAAGGCACAACCGGAAGTAGGAGGCCGGGGAATCCTCCCTCTCCTCTCCCTGCCAGTTCCTTCCAAGGGCAGAACCTGGGAAACATACCTGAAGTCTTTGTCGAGAACGTATGTTCATGATATAGTCCTTCCCATAAGTCAGCCTCTGGTCCCTGCTCAGATGTCTGATCCGGGCCTTAAGAACTGAAAGCGCTGAGCCGCCTGTACAACTGCCAGTCCTGCAGGTGACACCGAGACATAGCAGCGAGCCAGCACAGGTGACTGTCCTGTTCACTTGGATTTCATTAATTCGGGTTCACTCAGCTGGTATTAATGCAGATTTAATCAGAATCCATACTAACCTAATAACAATGCTAATCACTCAAACAATCAGTACTAACATCACACGAGAGAATTGGGGATAATGTACGAGTCCCAGAGTCTCCGTCCGTGGGTCCAGGAGACAGCACAGAGAGCAAGGAAGCCATCGGTGTCTTGCAAGGAAGGGTCTCTGGAGCCAGGTGGGCGGCAGGGCAGGCGAAGCCCTCAGTCCGGCAGGGCGGAGCCTCCCGCGGCCGATGGCAACGGAGATCAGCGTGGCGTGGAGCAGCCCTCTGGTGTGTGGGGCTCGGCCGTGTCAGCGGTGGTCCGGAGCTGCCTCCGTTGTACCCCTGAGAGCCGTGGGCTCCTCCCTTCTGGGTCTCGATAAGGGGCTTGGCCCCCCGATGCCAAGCGGGGAATCTTCCCAGGAGCCCATCTACAGGTGATCCTGCTCCGCAGGCCTGGCTGTGCTGATCACGTGTGCAGGTGTCGTAGGCGTGTCTCCTTGCCAGATGTGTCTGCTCTGGCTTAGGCGGTTTCCCGCTTGAGCCAAAGCGTCCTCCTGGCTGGCTGGCAGCCATCTTGGTTGACAGGAGTGACCCCACTTCGTTTTGCGTGCTTTACGCTATCTCGGCCGCACCGGTGCCGTTTTATTGGTCCTGCTCTTCCCAGCCTTCTGTGTCTCCAAAATTCAGAAAACACAGAAAGGGGCAAATGGAGCTAATGACCACAGACCAGTCCTCACAATTAGTAAACAAGGCTAGCTGAATTCCTTGCATCATTGGAAGCTTTTGTTATTATTACTGTGTCTTTAAAAGTAATACCGAGATTCTTAGTCCTCTATCCTTGGTTTGCCAGAAGAAGAAAAAAAAATACAGAACTCTGCATTAAATTTCAATTTTGGATAAACAATGAGTCATGTTTAGTATAAATAGTCTTCCTGAATGTATACTATGAAATAGGCCACATACATGTACATACGTATATAAATCCATACATAAATATAAGGTCCAACTATTACATGAGACATTTATACTGACACGTATTCATTGTTTATCTGATATTCAAGTTTAAGAGCATATCCTAGATTTTAGTTGGTAACTCTATCAACCCCATCCCTTGAGAATTTATGAGAATTACAGGAGATGGGCCCCTCGTACATTTACTATAGCATTCCTGAGTCAGCGTTCTGTGGTTCGCAGCTCTCTCAACAGTAAAATTCTGTGGCCGAGACTGCAGTCTTACCATCGTTTATTGAGTGCGTATGTGTGCTGGGCACTCTGATGAAAAGCAGAGACGTGAACGGCGCCCACCGTGGATGCTGTGACGCTCCGCCCCGACGCGCAGCCTCTGTATCAGATCTGAGACTTTCATTCCCTCCCTCGTCCGGAGCATCGGGCGGCGCCAACTGCCATCTGAATCCCTCCTGGAAAGTTGCCCTGATTCAGGGAGAGCTGCGTGCCCAGCCCGGCCTTCTTTGAGGAGCTGAGGGGCTGCCCATCGCTGGGAGATGCAGGAGTACAGAAGTCTGGCGTCTTCGCAGTGAAGAAGGGCTGTTTGCTCTGAAGCAGCATCCCAGCTTCCAAGCTCTGTGTGGGATTTGCTGATGCCGTTGTTGTGATAATTTTTTTTTAAAGATTTTTATTTATTTATCTTTAGAGGGGAAGGGTAGGAGAGAGGGAGAAAAATATCAATGTGTGGTTGCCTCTCATGAGTCCCATGCTGGGAACTGGCCTGCAACCCAGGCATGTGCCCTGACTGGGAATCGAACCGCGATCCTTCGGTTCGCAGGCCCGGGCTCAATCCACTGAACTACACCAGCCAGGGCCGTTGTTGTGATTATTTTTCAGGCTGACCTCTGCCTCCACTGAATCCTGCTTTCCCTGAAACTTGCCTCTCCTCCCTTATGCATGTGGCTCTCAGGTTCAGTGTACAAAAGTGACTATTTTTGTATATATCCAAAAGGACAGTTAGTGAAATACCCTTACAGGGTGTAAATTGTCCATCTTGGTTGCAAAGAAACACAGAAACAATGTTTTTAAATTTAATATCTACTTTGTTCTTATTTCTCACTGCTTCTTCAGCTCCTAATAGGAGTTTGGTAAATGATTATTGAATGGTATTGAATAAATGATCGGATGATTAAAAGGATGTCTATGAATACAGTGACGTTCACACAATAAAAACTCAATAAATGTTCATTCCATCCCACTTAAAGAACATTAATTTTCAATAAGTTTCTATGTGCCACTTCTAAGTTCATGAGATTTTTCTACCTTAGATAAAAAGTAAAACTTCTTTGAGAAGCTAATTGAAATCCATTTCTATAGAACTGGAAAACTGTATGTTTATTGACTGAAAAGTGAAGTGCAACAGAAAGAAAAACTGATCGTACAAAAAAGTCATTGCATGTTTCCTACTCTGCCATTAGCCCTGGCCACCCAACACGCTGGTTTGGCCCGCCTGACGAGAATGGGGCACCCTGAGACTTTATGGAAGGACCAGTCCATTGTCTTGCCTCTTGACCAAAACTCTCGGGAGCAGTCATGACGTTGGACATGACGGGCCAGCCCCAGTGATCAGCGCCCAGGTGCTTTCCAGCTGGTTGTACGTGGTGCAGCTGACCAGGCTTCCGTCTTCCTGTAACGTTCCGTTGGCTTTCACGCCACATTCCGCCTTGATTGTCTTGCTCTTTATGTCAGTTATTTCCGAAACTGCGTGGTTGGGATACAGTCTACAGATTATACGTACGTTTCTTTCCTTTTTCCTTCTCTTCAGATTCGTATTGGCTGAGCTTGGCTCTGAAACTAGGCTCCTCCTGGTAAGCCTCTGGAATTTCATCATCCAGAGCTGATTTTATTCTGCTGAGACTATGAAATTGGACTCCAGTCTTGTGAGACGTCGCATTTGCAACAGAATCCTTCGTAGTTTCATTTTGGGTCAGGCGCTAAATAATTCTGTGGCCAGCTTGGCCGTTTGCCATAATTCTGATTTAATACGGAAGGGGAGCTGCAAACACGTATATGGAGTGGATGGGACATTAGGATTCATCCGACCACGCTGCCATCGGAATAAAGGTCTCTGTTCTTTATTCTGGCCCGTGGGCCAGGTACTGTTCTGTGTCTTACATAAAAACTTACACGCCCCTATCACTGCTTGCAAATAAATAAAACGCTATTAGAAGTAGGATATGTATGAACAATCACAAAGGGTTTGTATGCAGAAATAAAGAACTCTTTCAACTCAATTAAGAAGACAAATAATCCAATTAAAAGGTCAGCAAAACTTTCAAACAGACACTTCACCAAAATATGTACTAACGGCCACCCATCATTGCTCACTTATGAAAAATAATGTTTAGCATTATTGATTGTCAGGGAAATGCAAATCGAAACCGCTGGGCATCTTTCAGAAAGGCCAAAACTTTGGGAAGCCTGCTCACTTCAGCGCCCGCGAGGCCGTGGATGATCGCGGCACCCACACGCCGCTTCTGCGAAGGAAGCGGCTTCTCCGCAAACCTGCCCAGCAGCTTGCCGTGGCGTTCAGCGCGCAGCGATTCCACTGCTCTGCGTCCCCGCGAACTGTCTCTAGATCCGTCTGAGCGTCTGCTCGCGTTTCCTTGGCTCCTTAGAACTTCAGGCAGCACGGTCACAGGCTCAGGGAGACGACACGCACTTGCTGCTCGGCTCCCTTTGGGCCGCGTGTTGTAAAAAGAGAAAACAGCTGCTAATGAACAAATCGATGTTAGCAATTCTTTAAAACACCGGTGAAAATGCAAATATCTTAGCGAGCCTGAGAAAATGTATTAAAACTGGCCTCATACCCCCCAAAATACTATCCAGTTCTTCATGTCTGATTTTATTTTGAAACAAGATGTTAAACATTTGTCCTGTTTGGAGTTTCTAAGAGAAATTTCTGTTTTCTGCTGAGATGATTCTTCTTTTTCTCCTCCCCCTTACCCCTCCTCTTCCTTGACTCCGCCCAGTGCTCTCTCCCTTAACCAGCCTTGAGAGGCAATGGGCATGTTTATGGCCGTGATGTTGGTGACAGTTTTGTGGGTGCATATCCCCAAATTTGAGTGAGTCATATACTTCAATATGCACAGCTCTTTATGCCACTTGAGGCAATCCTAACTCGATAGAGTGGTCTAATAAATGCAAAATAGAAGTCATTACTTTTAGAAATACGTATTAAAATATTTAAGGGTAAAATGATATATCTCTTTGCTTCAAAATAATATAAGATGGAGAATGAGTTGAGACAGAGACAAAACATGGTCGATTACTAGTTGATAATTACTTAATCTGGATGAGGAACATGGCGATTCAGTCTTTCTACTTTGTGTTTAAATTTTCCTGAGTTTTCAGAAAGATATACAATGATTTTTTATTATTTAAAAAAGGAATGGGAAAGGCATTAGAAAGGAGAAGACACTTGAAAGGTGGCTTTGAAAGACGTGGCTGGAGAGAAGAGAATGAGAATCTCCGGGAAGACATGGCTTTGCAGAAGTGAGGTTTGGCAGCAGCCTCGAAGCCTCCTAGTTCTCATGTGACGGGACCTTTAAGCGTAGACGATGTGGGAGTGAAAGCAAAGAGGAAAGGAAGAGGGTTAAGTAAGGAGTGGGAGGGCCTTGCAAAAACAGCCTTTGTGTGCCAGGTCACAGCATAGTGCGCCCCCTAGAGGTCACACACCTCTCATCCTTTCCTTCCTCCCTTCCTCCCTCGCTCCCTCCAAAAGCAGGAACCCAAAAGGTTGCGTAATATTCCATCGTCCCATCCTCACTAGGGTGTTATCTCCTTCCAACGTTCCCATTGCTGAGGTGCCAAATGTCATGGGGAGAGGAAAGCCTGTGGATCGCTAATAGAATATGCAGTATCAATATACAATATAGAATATTACTTAAATACTTAGCATTTTTCTCTAAAATTTTTCTAGAAATATTTTGATATAAAATTTTGGTTAATTTGCTTAAACATATGACAGTTAACCAAAGTAAATGACCTGCTCTATAAAAAACAAAGAAAGCAATTGGATTGCTTTAAGCAATGCGTCCTTGAAAAATGAAAACATATTCAGCTGAATGTGGCCAAATGACAAGCCCTCGGTAGAATAATTAAGAGAATGGGTTAATGAAATTACAGAATCATTTAGAAGTACTTGGAAAGTGTGTAGTGTAGCTAAACACTGCCAACAAAAAAGAAAGGAGTGCGAGAATGAGTATCCTAAACACACGTGTGCGTGAGCGTGCAAACACACACGGCCACCTTCAGTGCTTTACAAGGGAGGGGCGCCTTAAGCAGTGAGAGTCCGCTTTTCCTTACTACACATATTTCACTTCTATCAAAATTACCAATCAATGTCTCTTATTTACTGTGGGGGAGAATTTGAACATCTTAAAAATAGCATTTCTGAGATTAAATTAATTTTTATTCACCTTTTTGTTTTCTAAAGCAGAATTTATTGATCTCAATATTGAATTTCCTTTCTTTGAATTTATGAAGTGGAACATTTTTCTGAGCTCGAGTGCCAGCATCTGTTTAGTGAGTCACTTACTAGAATGTGACATGATTATTAGACAGTTTTTTCCCTTTATGATCTCAATCCATCAGATGCGATGACTGTTCGTTAGTATGGAAAAGGCGGGCAAGCAGGGTAAAGAAAGGCATGAGAGACACAGGAGCAAGTGAATGAGAGCAGAAGATGGAAGGGGGAGGACCCATTATACGTAAAAAACACGATTCAAGCCAGCGTTCTCAGCCTTTTATCTCAATAACGTACTTGTGACTTGAATATCATCCTTCCCATTTCAGAGATGTAAGTCCATCATTACAGCCCGTAATAGTGAGAGTCAAAATCTGAAATCAGATTTGCCACTTTGAATCCACCCTGTCAGCCCGCCTTCAACAAAATTAAATGAGCCCTCGCTTTATTTTGAACATTTTTTCCCAACAGGAAAAATGCATAATCAGACTAACAATGGGAATAATTAATAAAGATTCCGTTTGCCTGCTACTTCTATGAGACTTCATGTTCTGATCTGCAAAATGAAATGATGTCAACACTAGAATTTTATGGTACATGACTAGAGGTTTTGTAGGAAGAACTCCGAGTATTATTTTGTGCACCTAGTAGACCTATAGGGAGCCTGACTTTCTGTCCCCCAGGATATAATCAAAAAACTTTATTAAGCAGTAAATATGTTCCAGACTGTCTGCCAGTTTCTGGGGATATAAAGATAAAAGACGCTGCCACCACCGTTCACGAGGCAGTTCACGAGGCATAGGTCTACACTGGTGAGAGTTATAATGAGGAGAGAAAGAAAGAATGAGGGAAGAAACAAGAGCAATATCAGGTTGCCATGGGAGCGGAGGGACAGAGGGACAGCACCTACCTCCAGCTACCTTCAGGTTGCCATAAAAAGTAAATATTTCAGGAATTTGAATATTTCATCACAGTAAGTCTTTGAAATCCCGCGTGTCGTTTGATACTTACAGCGCATCCCCTTTCAGTCCGGCCGCATTTCAAACGCTCGATGGCCGTACGTGTTCACCGGATTGGACAGCACAGTTCTAGAAGTCTGCAGAGCAGTTCTAATGTGAAGGTGTAATTATTCTTCCAAAGTGGTGAACAAACTGTGTCACTTTCCCACTTGCCTCCTGAGCGGGAACGAAATGTTTCTCATACTTTAACACTAGCCAGGTGGGCACTCCTGGGGGTGTATTTCCAAACCGGTGTGCAACAGGCCAAGGTTTCGGAGTCACCGACGTAATCTAACAGGCGGTCTTTGAGTCCTATTCCAACGGACGCAGCGATAAAGAAATCTGATGACCGACTGATGGAGCAGATTTTAAAAATAGAGACCATCCCTAGTTACTGCTCCCCTCCCCGCTTCCTTCCTTCCTCGTGTTGTCCGTAGTGCTCCAGGGTCTTCGTCCCACTGTGGAGTTCTCCTCTTCTCAGGCGTGGCCCTCTGCTCAGTCCATGGTGGTCTCTGCTCAGTACGGAGCGCTAGTGACGTTAAGGTGACATGATCAGGGACGTGCCGTGGCCTGAGTTGCTGCAGCGGCCCCACTGGGAAGGGTTCTTGCCAAGCTCTGTTGTCGAAACGGAACCAGCGTCCCCTGGACAGCAGAAACGCAGCCGAGATTCCACACAGGCCGTTCGTCGGAGGAGACTGTTGGCACACCTGGTCAGAAGCAGCCCCACGCTGATAACCCGTGTGACCTTGGTCAAATCACTTAGCCTCTCTGAACTTGGGTGGTAAAAGCTGCTGAACTGTATTAATAGGAGCTCTTATCTTACAAGCCTGATGCTAAAAAAAAAAAAAAAAAAATTTCTTCCAAGGCCCAAACAATTTAATTATTTCACACTGAGGCCCAGGAACCATGCTCCGCTGGGCGGACAAGGAGGGGTCAGCAGTTGCCCACGACCTGGGGGAGCGCTGAGCCGAGGTCAGCACATGCAAGTCCAAGGTGGCATTCCTTGACTTGCTGCTACAAGTCGCTCCACTTAACAGATATCACTTCTGGCACTGGAGTATAAAAAAGACAAGGTTCTTGTCCTCACGAAAACCAAACAGAACCAAAGGAAGAAAACGAATATTCTATCAGGTGTAATCCGTACTGAGAAGGATGCCAGATAAAGCAATGGTGGAAAAGACACACATCATGGGCGAGAAGGAGCCTTGTTGGATGTGAGGAAAAGCATGCTCGGAAAGGAAGGGCCGGCATGAAGCCCCGGGAACAGAACGTGGGGTTCATGAAGAACAGGGAAGTCGGGGCGGCTGCAGCTGAAGGTGTGAGGGGGATCCTGCCAGGAGGTCGCAACCCGAAAACAATGGATTGCAAGTTCTCGGCCTTGGACCGATTACTACACATTTTAAACACGTTCCTGCCAAATCGAGTATGTCATACCTGGTGGACTGGCGTTGTGTCACAAGAGCGTGAAACGCTGTATGTGAAAGCATATTGCATCCTGAAATTAAATCTTTTAAAGCAGGGGTGTCAAACTCATTTTCACCGGAGGCCACATCGGCCTCGTGGTTGCCTTCAAAGGGTGGAATGTAATTTCAACTCCTTAACAGTTAAGGAGTAGTTACATTTTTACAGTCCTAAAATTATTTCAGCCCTTTGAAGGCAACCACGAGGCTGATATGGCCTCCGGTGAAAATGAGTTTGATGCCCTGTTTTAAAGGGTAAGAAATCAACTGGACGAGCTTCCTGGATCCAGTTGCATTGTCTACTGGTGAAGAGGCCACCAGGTATTATTCTACCACCGTCACTCTTCAGGTCTCAAACACATTGTAGGAGTCATGCGTATCCTCTGAGTTAACCCAAATGTCTGCCCTTAATTCTCCAATGAGATAACAGACACGAAGCTTTTAGGAGAGTACCAACATCACTAATTCCAGCCACTGTTTTTCTTTTCCCGTTATCCTTGTGAGCTGATTAAAATAAGAGTGAGTGAAATCTGCAAGATCCTCACTTTGGCTCTCTGTTCCTAAAAAGATGAGTGGATACTAGACTAAACGTCTCTGTACTTTTCCTCCTTGGTGATACGTGATGGTCAGAAAGGAAAGAAACATTCATAAATCTGCTATGATTATATTTCTAATCAGGACATGAACTTTGAGAAAGTAATTTCTGTGGAGTCCCAATATTTCTCAATGTATTTGAACAAATCTGGTTCTTAAATTGAGAATGAAAAGCAAATGAGAATGATTGGGGAGTACCAGTTAGTAGATATATCTTTATATAGCTGTCATGTTAGTATTCTTGTATGGTGGGTTTTTGACATTGGAGTAAATTTATGTTTTTCTTCCAGCAATATCATCCTACTGATGCCTGAATTTTTACAATCAGTATGTGCCTTTGATGTATTTGAAAGTATATTTTTATGCACAGAGGAAAAATTGAAAGGCTCATTTAGCTTTAAAATTAATATTTAATACATTAATATTACAAAATCAAAATCCTATTCTGTGCTTTTGAATTTAACTTATAAATTACCTTATTTTCTATTTATAAATCCAGAAAATGCTAATGAAATTTTTAGATCAACCTTTAAACTTAATCAATTAAAGTCCATTACATGTTTTAAACTTTACAAATTTAATGTGTTCATTTTCATTTTTAAGTACTTCAATTCTCTAGTAAGCTAAGCTTCCCAAGTACTTAACCAACTCCCATAAATCTAATATGTCAAATTATAAGATTGTCTAATACTTTCCATAGATGTAGTAAAATTTTCTTAGACTATTCAACTTAGAATGACAAGGAAAATCAAATTTTCAGTTGCACATTTTAAATTGGAATCTGGAAGATACTCTACAATGTCATATTATACTTTAATATGCCAAATTCTCCTAAATTATAAGTGATTAAAAAGTCAAATAAGCTCAGATTATTTCCAGACTTAGCATGAAACTATTAACACCACAAGTTACAGTTCCCTCCATCCAGCTCAGAATTAAGTGTGTCATTTCCTGTGGTTAAACTGCTCACTCACGAATCAGTTCATTGGCACAACTGCACTGTCTACCAGGTGCCAGGCCCCCCCCATGGAAGATGCTGAGGGTCTAAAGCAGTGAGAGGGAAAAAAGGTCAATATCCCCGGCCTCGTGAAACACAAACGCAGAGGAGTTCAAGGGCAGAGAGAAGAAGCAAACAAATGTTTATTATCTATTTATTCGTGATAGTTCGGAAGGAAAATGCCACAGAGTAAGGGACGTTGGATAGGGAGTCTTACTTAGGTAAACACTTTTAAACATCACCATCAAGAAAAGGTGACCATCGAGAAAACACCTGGGGGAAATCAAGGTTTCATTTTGGAATCTGGAGCAGGGCCCTTCCAGGCGGAGGGAAGGCCAAGCGTGGACACCCTGGAAAGGGCGGTATCTGAAACGTGGGAGGCTGGAGCCGAGGCTCCGGGGGAGCAGGGTCCAGGCAGGGTGGGGCCCTCCTGGTTAGTTATTCTGAACGCGAAGGGAACTCAGTGAGTGCTTTGGGAGCAGGAGCGTCTTGATGAAGTGATGGAACGAAACCTTGAGCCAGCAGACGCTGGCTGCGATACGAAGATGAGGTCCTGTGTGACCGGGGTGCGGAGTGCGAGAGCATGAGCCGGCAGGCCGGCGGGGGACACCTGCCGTCCCCAGAGGAATGGCAGTGATGATTCTGACCAGGGTGGAACGAGGGAGGTGCTGAGAAGCAGTTAGGTTGCGGACACATGAGAAAGGTGACCGTAAGATTCTGCCGATAGATTAGAGGGGAAAGTGAAGCATGACCTCAAGGTCTTTGGCCTGAGCCCCTGGCAGGGTGAGATGGAAAAGGCCACAGGAGAAGGGAGAGGCAGAAGTCCATGTCCCGCGCAGGCTGAGTTCAGAAACTGCACTAGCCGCCCTGTGGAGATACCCAGTCGGGAGTTAGATCTGTGAGCCCGGATGAAGGCGATTCTGTGTGAAGCAAATTTGCGATGACCTACTAACCAACAGTTTTTATGGGATCATGAGAGGTAGAGCTTCTCTCTACCTGGAGGAACACGGGAAAGGCCTCCAGTCTTACCGTCCACATTCCATGGGTTCAATGTGTATCTGAACTGATGGTTCAAGTGCTGCGTGTGTATTTAAAACCGTTTAATAGGACACAATTTAGATCATTATTGACAGATTCATTCTGAAATCTTTACACCCTTCCCCTCTGGAGGGCCACCATTCTCATGGATATTTAAATGGGTTTGATTGGATTCTATTTCTACCTCATTCATCTTTTGGGAATTAAGTTCCCACCCTAAACGCATTCCTGCAAAAAATCACCTCCGTTGATTTTGTTTTGTTTTGTTTCGACTTTATAAATTGCTCCCTCTCCAGGCCTCTGTTTGAAGATGCAGACCTCGTGGGGAGGGGCCACACACTAACAGCAATCACGCTTTAATTTTTCTTGATCTGAGAGAGCTACGGTTGAGAGAAAAGACTTTGGTTTTTCAGAACGTTAACAACAATGCTCCGTGTGGATAGCAGAGTGTTCAAAGACTAACATCACCTCCTTAATTGTGGGGCTGTGGCCCTATTAGAAAGAGGACAGATTTTTCCAGGCTGTATTTGTATGACAGTAGGAACAGGCATGACCCGTCGGAGCTAAGTTACCCAGTTGCCCAGCCACCACCAGAGTGATCCTCATTCCCCTAAAGAAAAAAAAAAGTGCTTCTGGAGGATCCCAAGCCGTGTTGTGTAATTCTGTACATGAAAACGTGGGTTTTGCTTAACCACCCCCTTCCTCAGCTCTCCGTAAGGCCCTCCCTGCACAAGCTTAGCAAGTGCTTGATAGACGAAGACCAGCGGCTACAACCGGACGGGCTGCGGGAACCCGAGGCGGAGCTCGAGCAGAGGCAGAAAGAGGGAAACCCCAGCCCGACTGCTGTCGGGGGTGACAGTCGGATGGCGCAGACGGCTCTCGGGGAAACTTGACGTTACGAGGAAGGGCGAGCTGGCACTCGGCGCATCAGCTACGCAAGGAAACAGACGCAGGTCCCACTGTCGGGCCGGCTAAAACAAATGTAGTGGAAGCATGGCCAGACGAAGAGCTTTAGCGCTGAGATGAGGACGTTTTCAACCCTTTGAAAAACTTGTCCGGGGATCCCAAGTAATCAGAGGCTTTCTGTGGAATAATGGGTTATTAAAATACCGAAACGGAAACTTCACACCCGTTTGTGTACGTAGAAAGTGGGCGAGGGAGGTTAGGTGGTTTTTGCAATACAACACAGCATGTTAATGTGAGAACCTCAAAAATAAAATCAATAAAGTTAATAAAAAATAAATCAATAAAATACAAATGTCCAGGCTGAAGTTTTACTCAGTCAGATTTGAGTGAAGACTTAACTTTCTATTCTTCTATTTCACCACACAGCGATCAGGCTGTGATCCTTTAAAAGCAACCGGAAATGAGATTTATCATTTTCCTCAATTACTGCATGCAAGCCTTTATTTTCAGTTGTTCATGATCCTCCGGGGGTAGTTTTATCTTTCAAGGACCATATGACCTTCCGGCAATTTTGGATTTGGCTATTTTTGCTAAATCTCTCGTGTTCTCTAATTAACCGGATTGCTTTATTTTCAGTTTTCTTACAGCTTAATTTTAAAAAGCATTCTGCATGCAGCTCAGTGAATTTCCCCATTAAGTAATCCTGTCTTCTTACTGGCTTTCCTCTGTTTGTTCCAATTTCTCTTTTCTCAAGTCAAGAGCTTGAAAACTTTATTTTTTTTAAACTATGCACTATACAACTTAATGGGTATTTATTTTGTTTCATTTACACACCGACTCTTTTATTCTTAGTATACACTTCTCTAACCTACAGATACTTGTATGTATTCAAAAAAAAAATAATTACTATAAAGCTAACTTTTTTTTTTTTACTTTGGAAATTTAGGAGACATCTTTACAGAACATTTTCAAGTTCAATCTTACGGTAACCTAATATAATAACCATCATTAGTATAATCAGGAAGTTCAGGCACCAACACTGAGCGGCAGTGTCAAAGACACGTTCTTCATCTTTTCTCCAAAATGCCCCACCCGCTGGCTGTGGGCTGGTGGCTGAGTCGCCTCAAGTCCTTTCAGAAGGCTGTGAGTATGATTAAACATCAACAGAGAAAACATTCTTTTTCAGTGGATATTACCTAACTACTAAAAGTCAGTAGCTTGATAAGATAAACAGCTATTTTTTCTCATTTTAAATATTTGTGATGTAAGTATTCCAGAAATGTATCAAGTAGTTTTGAGTATTCTTGATAAAATAAGCTGTGCATCCTTGTGACCTTGTCGTGATACCTCAAGATCACCATTATAAACAGTAATTATCAAATTATTCTGTCTAAACCACATAGCATCTTTGTTTCCTGTCATTTCTGCTCCGGATGAAACCAGCTGAAACCTTGTCCCATACCTTGTGTGAGGTTTAGTTTCTAACAGAAACTTAAGCAGGCTTAGAGCCTCAGTTCTTCCCGCTGGACGATTCCATGTGCCGTCTTCTCTCCATGATACTCCACCTGGTTCTTACTATCACAAATCACAAAAAACAACAACGAAAAGAGAGGCCCGGAGTTCGGAGGGGGCTGAATCGAGTGCAGCAGCAGCAGCAGCGGGCTGGATCCCCCGTGCAGTGAAGTCAGTGCTCTTGCATTAGCTCTCGGTGGCCAAGAGCCGAAGACCTGGGGGCCGGATCTACAACTCGAACACACCCAAGCAGAGGGCAGCTGCTCCCTGCCTCGCCCGGGCGAGCGTGCGGCAGCATTCACGAATTCTAGCGTTTCCCAGCTAACGAAAGGAAACTGCGTGCAGTAATTACCAGCTTATTTTCCTCAGTTTGTTTTCTTATCTAGTGAGTCTTTTTCTGGGCTATACTGATTTCTAGATTTTGTGATACAAAATTTAGTTTGGGGAGACAAGGGCAAGGCCAGATACCTCGTTTTTAATGATGTTATTTGTACATTCGTGTATTTTGTCTTTTTTCCCTTGAGTGCAGACACTCGGGCATCTGTTTTGTTCACTTTTCTGTTCCCTGTGCCTTGAATGGTGCACAGCATACAGAAAACATTTAATAATGAACAAGTGTATTTTCAACTCTATGTGTATAAAGCAATCACTTTTATGTCGTCTCCTAACCAAGAGTATGGAGAAAATCTATTTGTTCAGAGAAGGAAAACAAGATAGTAGAAGAATCTATTATTTATCTCGTGCCCCTTACATTCAGGCACTGTGCTAAACATGTTTGTCTATAACGTGTGATTTAATTCTCATAGCTGCCCAACAGAGCAATCACATTTAGAAATAAGAAACACCGGCCTAGGTCTATTAGGTAAATACTCCAAAGTCACACAGATCCTAAATGGCAGAGGAGGGTCAGCGTACAAAATTATTTTTCCAGCGTACAAATTAGATACTGATTTTCTAATTTGATCAACATGACGACCCTGCGGCAGCATGTATCGGCTTGCCGTCCAACGGACGGAGACCGGGAGAGCAGAAACGATCTCTGCAGGGTCACGTACCTGGGGTGTACTTGAACCCGGAGTCTTAACAAAGACTTTTAATGATAGAGGAGAGCCCTGCTCCTCAGACTGTGGCAAACCATTGGCTTCACGACATCTGGGCTTAGCGGAAGCCCCACTCTGGCAGGAATTTTCCTAGTGGCTTGTCTCCCAAGAACCCAGTGAGGTGTCCGGATGGTGTGGGTCCAGTGGAAGATGACATGGATCCCCGCGCAAATAACAAGAATCCCAATTTACGACGCCTGCCCGAAATCTGTTCACTCCAACAAGTTGTGTTGATTCCTTAGAACTTCATGAATCTAAACTTCGGAAACCCATTGAAGAGACTCAACACATTAGAAGTTAAAGTTTGGAAAATCTTTACATATAGTTTCAGGACAAGAGAATTTATCACAGGAATTCATTACAATTTCTCTTTGTTTCTCCTCCATCTACCTCATGAAATAAAAGGCTGATGGAAGATGCTGTTAGCACGCTGTCAATGGATGCTAATTAAAGTCTTGCTTTGGATAAAAGAAAACCGAGAAAGGCAGAGCACATGGAACCTCACAGGTGGCTCCTGGAACAATCAAGGTGGGCTGGCTGGGGCTTCGAGATTCCGACACAGCACGATGCAACTTTCAGCAGCTGAAGCTCTGTATTCCTTGAGTAGACGCAGTATGAAAGTAATTATTCATATGAAAATTTTGTGTCTTCTCTCTACCCTAAAAAAATGGCCTTATTCACTGCAAATACAAATTCTTACAGATAAATCCAACTGAACATTGTTCTGTAGGTTCTTTACTTCTTTCCTTTTTTACTATTTGTAATGGCACTCTCCTTTTAGATGTTACTTTGCAAAAAAAATCATGTAACATCTGGAACTGCTTAAAATCAATTTCTTTTCTCCTTTATTTTTCTGTTCTATAACTAAAAATGGACTTCCTAATTTGCATCATGCTTTTTTCCCCCTCCCTTTCCTTTATAAAATAAATAAATAAATGCCATCTGGTCTAACAGCTCAGTTGCCAATTATCAGCCCGAGGCAATCCAAATCTGCCGGATAGTCAGCGCAGAAAATACGGTTTCGGGAAGAGATGCTAACGGAGCCCTTGCTGCGGTGGGCACGGCTCGGCTTCCTGCCAAATTGCCGCCCCGTGCAAATGCTGCCTCATCTCCTAGGGACTTGCAAGACATCCTTGCATCTGCGTTATGGCATATTAGCACCTTGACTTATCTTAATAAAGATGTCTTAAAAAACTTAACTGTTTCATAGTTAATGAAACACACTGACATCTCAGAAAATCACATCAGCTGTCTTCTCCTGGAGCTGTAGGGTCCTCCAGTGCCTGCCTCTCCAACTCGTTCACTTCCCTGGGACCGCAGCGCCTTTTTGGCTGGGGCCAGGGAGAAGCAGCGGCTCTGTCCTGTTGTACCTAGCTGAACCAAGGCGGCGACTGGGCCCACAGACAGCGGTTATTCCCTGAGAATCAGTCTCATCAGAAATAATTACTTGGCCGACTTGCCGTGTGCACCGTTTAAATCCCAGGCGCAGAGGGACCCTCCTTTCCCTTCATGCTGCACATACATTTGAAGCCCCGTAAGGCCTGGGAATTCTACTCCTGACGCTGGCACGCTCCTTTCCACCTTCACCACCACTATCCGGGCCCAAGCCAATAACGCCGCTTGTCTGACTCCCCTTCCAACAGTCTGTCTGGTCTCTTACAGCCTGAATGCCCTCCATGGCCAGCTTGGTGTGAAATCACACCATGTTACTCCTCAGCTTCAACTAAGGCAACGTCTTCACACTGTAATTAAGGATCAATCCAAAACCCTTGTACGGCCAAAGGTTCTTTATGAACTGGCCTTGCCTCTCTCGGGCCATCTCGGGCCTTCACCGCTGCTCTCCACGGAGCGGTCCTGGGACCCCGCGGAGCGAGCACCCAGGCTGCTTCGTTCACCATTCTCGCCTCAGAGCCGGACGGTGCCTGGTGCACAGCAGTCCTTTAACACCTATTCTTTGAATTAATCCAGATCGAATGTCCATTCCTACTAACGTTAGAATTTTAGACAAGTCGTCTGACAATGCTTAGCCTCAATTTCCTTACTGTTGGGAACGGAACTTAGAAAAAGAATAAAGGGACAGCCCCATGCGGTCTGGCTGTCCAGGTACAAAGGAATGAGGTAGACTACCATTTAAGGAGATCACTTCCTGGAACTAAGGGATAACAAGTAGCCTAACTGCCAATAGAACAAAGAGTTTACTGACTTCCCCATAGTAGCCTAACTGCCAATAGCTAACAGCCACATCTGCTTCTGTGAAATGCTTGCTTGCTTGCGTCTATAAAAAGGCTTATCTGTAAGCGTTAGGCGAGGCTCTCGTCTGTAGCTCTTCTGAGCATTGTGTCTCCGGACACTCTGGGAGTCCGCCCCTGCGCAGGTTAAAACTTTTGGCCAATAAAGTAACACCTTTGAATCCTGAAAGTTTCCGAGCATCTGTTTCTCGCGTCGGTGAATGCAACACTTACCTATAAGGTAAGAGCACTTACTTCTCAGGGGTTTTTTTTTCCCCCTTTGGAGGATTAAGGGAGAATCTTTGTAAAGCTCTGTTGGTTACACACACACATGCACACACAGTTGAATAAATTAATAATAAGCAACTATTTTAATGCTGCTTCTTCCACATACTACCCTTATGACTTTAGACAAGTTCCCTTTAGACAAGTTTCAAGTCTCATTTTCAGACCTGTGTAACGGCATAATAATATCTTCTGAAGAGACTTGCTCGGAAGGATTAGATGAAAAAATATTGGTAGGAAACAGACTGGAGTATAGTAAGTGTTCAACAAGCAGAATGATCATCGTTGTACTACTAGTGATGTATGACCACAAAGTAAACAGGAAGTTGCGAGTGTCAGATATCACGACTTTCAGAAGACCCCACCTCTCTACTTCCCCGGAGGCACCCTTTGTTTTGTCCGTGGCTCTTACTTCAGTGCGTGGGCACCAGGACCCGCCAAACTCCTGGGCTCGCATGGCGCCGAAAACGTCTTCAGGAGCCTGAATTTGTATTTCTCCAAGAAGTCTCTCTCTTGTCACTCCACGGACCCCACGCCCCCATCATTGTCTGCTTCTCTCTAACCCTCCCCTCGGCCACCGAGTGTGTCCTCCACCTGACACACACCCTTTTTCCACCTTGGCTCCCAACCTGTGTCAAGCCCTGGGATGTACAACCCCTCTGGGGCATATCTCAGGCTTACCATTCATCCGGCTCGTCCCTTCCCATGATGTCATCTGCCTGCACTGACGGAGCCACAGCCCCAGTCCACGGAGCTGTCCTGCACGCGCTCCGTCTTCCCGCCACCCCGGCAGGCGTGGGTTGCCCACGGTGCTGACTTCCTTCTGAGGGCGAAGACACTCCCCACAGTGTTCCTGCAGCCCAGGGCCTGCTGTGTGACTCCTCGGTAAACGTGTGTTGGAAGGATAAAGCCACAGGTGAGAGACATCCCCAGTGCATGATCCAAAATACCTGTATGAGGTGTCTCAGGCCTGTCTGTTGTACCCCGTGAGAGATGTACTTGTACATTAGAGAGAAAAACAAACAAGAAACTTTTACTTGGAAATGTTATAGTATTGTATCTACTCTTCTTACAGCTTATAAAAAAAGAGGGAGAGGGACATAGGGAACTTCTCAGGTCAGCATTTTTTGCGTCTGAGCAATAGAGATACTAATGGCAACCTCGTAAAGTGGTGTGGGTGAAAACGCTTCCATCGGAGAAGTGCCCACTAATTTTGTTATTTCTCCTTCTTGAATGAGAACGTAAAGAGAGTATCTTACAAAAAGTTGCAAATCATGCCAAAGACATTTGAAGTGGACCCATTTTATTACCAGGTGAGCTGGCCGCTCCTTCCTCATCGCCTGTGTTACTGTGTAGATCCAGGTGGGGGCTGAGAGTGGGTGTGTCCTCCCTGCCACTCACAGAGCCCAGCTCTGAGCCCTCAGGCATAAAGCCGTCATCCTTGTTATCTTACTTGGCAAAGATAAAAATGTTGTGATTGCTCTTGAAATTAAATAGCAGGCTTTTCAATCTGTTGACATTGATTGGCTTGATGACTTAAATAATTTAAAGGACAAATGGAAATAGGAGAGAACTGAAATAAATTCAGGCAGTGTTTTTCATAGCCAGGAGTAGTATTTTCATACTCCAGGTGGTTAGGTAAGCATTTTTGAACACGATAAAAGCATGAAAGAGAGTGGTAATTATCATTGGAGGACTAGCATTCTATTTGTTAAATTATTTGGTAAGCATAAATGTTACTTTTTTTTCCAAGAATTTTTATTTGTTTTTAGAGAGGGGAAAGGAGGGAGAAAGAGAGGGAGAGAAACATGATGTGTGAGAGAAACATCGATGGGTTGCCTCTTGCATGCCCCTAACCGGGAACCTGGCTCACAACCCAGGCATGTGCCCTGACCAGGAATCGAACCGGCAACCCTTCAGTTCACAGGGCAGCGCTCAATCCACTGAGCCACATCAGCCAGGGCACAACAGTTTTTCATTCCACAACTAACCAAAAGCTAAATTACTTGTTTCTGCAGGCAGTGATGTTGTATTACTGGGACAATGTTGACTTCATAAATACAATGCCTTTCTCTAAGGCAGCTTCACAAGGCACAGAATTATCTTGTATATTGAGCTGTAATTGCAGAGAACATCTGTTAGAATTGTAGAAATCTTGAATGAAAAATATAGATAACGCATTATTTGTCACCAGAGTCTTCATGCGAGTATTGCAACCTGCACTAACAAACTATTACTACTTGAATACATTTCACAGACCTTCTTTACCTGACGAGAAGAACATGAATTCAGGAACTCATTCATTCAAAACACAGTTCTAGTGACTGAGGTTGACAGAGATGAGTAAATCACTTTCTTATCAACAGTCGTGAAGTTTACCGTAGGGCTGCCATGTACATTGATAATGATAGTAATGTGTGGTGTTTTCTGTTGCAGTGGTATTACCTAAGGACAGAGACATGTCATCATCATGTAAGAGGCGTCTAGAGATCTGGGAGTGGGGGATCAGGGAAGCGAACATTTTACAAAAAAGAATCTTCTTTAATTTTTAAATGTATTTATTGATTTTAGAAAGGAAGGTGAGCAGAGACAGAGAAAAACATCGATGTGAGAGAGATACAGTGGTCGTCTGCCTTCCGTACGTGCCCTCCCTGAGTACTGAGTCCACAACCTAGGCATGTGCCCTGACTGGGAATCGAACTTGCAACCTTTCAGTGTATAGCATGGTGCTCCAACCAGCTGAGCCACACTGGCCAGGGCACAAAGAAGAATCTTGATAAATGAGTAAGACATCAGGGCTGGTTATGGAAAAAGTGAGAGAAGAAAAGTCAGTGTATTTTTTTTATGCAACAGGAAGGCTAATTTGGAAGGCACAGATGTGTACATATGGTATTTTCTGGGAATTGAGAGACACTCCTTCCAGATGGAATGAGGCGTGTGAAGTAGAGAGAGGTAGAAGGTGTTACTTGATGTAATGCAGAACAACAAATCATACAAATTATGAAGGGCTTCTCATATTAAGATAGGGAGTTGGAAATTTTTTCCAGAAAGCTGCAGGGAGTCATTGAAAGATTTCAACAGAGAAGAAATAGTACTGGGCATTTGTTTGAAATTATTAATTTGACAACTATACAGAGGAAGAATTGGGGAGATCCAGGTAAGAGGCAGAGCCCAGATGGAGATGATAGTATAGTAACTCGATTGAGGAATGACAGGTCTCTCAATAGAGGGATCGATGCATTAAGGAAATAGACACAGTGTGGTCTGAACATTAGTCAGACGTGGTGGTATTTGGCAGGCTCGGAACTGGACAACCAGATGGATGATGCTACCGTCTCGAAATATAACAGAAAGGGCAGATTTGGATCACTGGGATGAGGAGATTAAACACTTTATCTGAAGGCAGGCTCTATGTTATTAATTATAGTTGCATATGAATGTATTAAACCAAATCACACCGTGCTCTATCTTACCTACTCGTAAAGTCATTGGGTTCTGAGTTGCTGATGCTTCGTTATACAGAGGAATTAGAGATTTAAGGGGAAATTCGTCATCATGAACTTCATCAGCCTCATTGTACAGACAAGCAAACTAAAGCTCAAGGGGAGAAAAATGTGTCCAGCTTACATCGCTTCCTAAGGCTGAGAGTCCAGGCTGCAGCCCAGCTCAGTACCGACCGACAGCACTCCTGTCCGGTACGCCAGGGTCGGTCACGTGTTGGTTGGCGGCGATTTCAGACCTGGAGTCTAGGGTCTGACCTGCGGCCCTGAGTTCCCTGGCGACCACTGGAGCTTATCCTACGTTCTGAAACCACTCCCAGAGCCTTTCATGCCCTCGGTTACGGTCCGTGAGCTTTTTCTCCTGCCAGGCCCCTGCTCTCTAGTCTCTGCGAGGTCTGATGTCTGGGCTGTCAAGTGCGTGTCCCGGTCCTGGCACCCTACCTGTGCCTGTCACCGCCGAGGCCATTCCAGCTCCCCCTGAGTCCAGGCGCAGGAAGGGCCACACCAGCCCTGGCCACATCGCCGTCCTTACATACCCATCGCCCACCTGCCGTCGCCACCGCGCACACCGCACTCTCTTCATCAGCGCTCCGTCTAAATGTCCCACCGCTCTGCTCGCTGCTTTGCGCCCCCACATGTCCACTGTCAGTGCTTTCTGCAGCAGCCTCAGGGTTTTCTGAACCCCTGGGAGGAGCCTGCCTTCGCTCAGCAATGGCAGAGAAGGAAGAGCACGGGCTTTGGAACCAGATGGGGAATCCAGGTTTCAATTCCTACTCTGCCCGCGTAGCAGCTATTCATTGGGAATTCTCCTTAAGCTATTACACCACTCTGAGCCTCAGTTTCCTCGTAGCCCCCACGGGCGGCCCCATGCTGTCGCTCGAAGTAGAGGTGGGCGCAGCATGCGCAGCTGCAAGTGCCATCGAGACGTTCGTTCGGCACTGGCTTTTGCGCTGTGGTGGCCCTGGCCCAAACCGTCACCGCTGTGATGCTGGGCTCTGCAGCATCGCCCCGACTGGTCTCTCCGGCCAGAACCCTTTAGAACCGTCCATCAGGTCACTGCTCCATAAACCAGCCGCTGCCTCGCCACTGCCCTGGGGGTGGCAGCCGCTCACCAAGACAAGGCCCCTTCCCCTTGCCTGTGCCCTGGCCCTGTTTCTGAGACTCCCCCGCTTGTGAGAGTGTGAGACGCCCAGGCTGTCTTTCCCGTCTTTAAGGCTGCCATATTCGCGGGAGCCCCAGGGGCGCGTGTCCGCCAGCAGGAGAGTAGCCCGTGCCCTTCCTGGTCTCGCCTCCGCCATGGCCTCGGTGCCCGGCCTGCACCGCCCGCCTCTCCCGGCGCGATCGCCTCCTGCTGTTCCCTGCAAATGCCTTTCCACTCTCTGAAGTGGTAAACTTTCCGTAACCCCTGTGTTATTTATTTGCTTATCACTTACTTATTTACACGATCTATTTCTTTTTCCCTCCCGTGCGTGTCAGCTTCATGGAAAACGGCGCATGGGCCTGCTTCCAGAAAAGACAGTTGTTAAGAACACGGGCGCTGGAGCCCGACCGCCCAGCACTGATTCCTGTTTTCACCTCCTGATGGTTGTGTGGTTCCGGGTAGTTGGTTTAACCTGAAACAAACAAACAAGCAAACAAACGACCAATTAATTACAAGGTACCCGATTTCCAGCAACACCCAGCACATGGAAATTCTTCATAAATGGCATGATTGTAGCTGTCCCTATCACCCCCCCCACCTGGAAGAGTGGCAGGCACACGGAGGGTGCTCAGCACACAGGTACGTCCTAGCCTAGTGCTGGGGCCCCGGTCAGGGTTCAGCCAGCCGGGTCTGTGCGTGTTCCGTCAACAATATTATTTCCAATTCTAAAAATAGCAACACATCATTCCTCAGCAGCAATATTAACAGTTCTGAGTGCCAGGGTTTTGAAAATAGGCCCAAAACCCAAGAACCGTACTGTCTCGTGCCTTATTTTCTTAATTTCCTTTGCCTCTGTACACGTATACTCAACGCTTACGGGTGTCTCCAAGCTGGAAACACAGCGGTTCGTAAACCAGAGCCCTTGTCTGCACAGCTGCCGGTCCGGTGCAGACAAAGGCACCGAAGATGACGCCCTGTTCTTCCAGAGACACGGGCAGAGTGCTTCGGGGTCCGGGAGGGAGCGATTCCGAGTTCTTCCTAAGGGGGGCAGAATGCTTTCACAGAGCAGACACCAATCGAATGGCACTTGGAATAAAAATGAGGAATTCTTCAAACAAATACGACAGGAGGGAGATTCCAGGAAGATAGAAGGGATCGTGATGGTTTTGAAGAATCGCCGTTCAGGGAAGCGCGAGGGGGGGGGGCGGCGGGGGAGGGCGGGGGGGGGGAGGGACGGTCCGCCACAGTGCACCGGGAGAGGGGAGCGGGGAGCGGGCTGGGGGAAGCCGCCTGCACGCGGAGGTCAGGTCATCCACTGAAACGGCTTTGCAACTGAGTTTTGTAATAAAGTCAAGGGGGAGATACCAAAGGTTTTTAAACTCTGGAAGCCAAATGATTCTATTTGAGTTAATTTAATTGCCTTAAATTAAAATAGTCTTTCTAATTAATTCATTATAATTAAGTAAGAACAATGTGGGCTTCTGGGGTGAGCAGTAAGAGAAGTAAAGAGGTCACTTGGAAAGCTTTCCTGGTGTCCGTACTTGGAAACGTGCTAAGGCTGCATCAGGGAGGAGGAGGGAAGGGGAGCGGAGCAAGGGTACTTAGGACGAACAGCCCCGGGAATGGGCTGGTAGGGAGGGAAAAAGCCAAAGCCGCACTGATGTAGCCACTGTGGGAGATGGAATCTTTATGCGAGTCAGGTGTACAGGCACACACGAGACTGGAAACGGACCAGCGGCACACAAGTCTGGGTTTGGAAATGCTGCCCTCGATTTGTGAGGCGTTGATGTGTAACTTTTTAATTTTAGTCTATTGGTCATTTAGTCACCGTTCCCTATGTCAACGTGTTTGTGCAAGAGTTTGCATGTAGGGTGACCATATCAGTGTGATCAGGACAATGCTGGTGTATGGCTCACCATCCTGGAGTGATTTTTAATATCACTCCCTCTTCTTCACTGAAGTGCCCTAGCTTGCATCATAATTACATGATTCCTAAGTTGTAAGGAAATCGAAAGCCAAAGAGTTGAGAACTCTCTGCTCTGATAGGAATATGTAATCTAGTACAGGAGACAGATGTGTTTGAATAACATTTTTAAAGATGTCCCCAGAATGAAAAAAAAAAAAAAGGAATAAAACTTGTCAGGATTCCCAAGTCAAGAGCCACTTTTAACTCCTTTCCTGGGTGATGGCGATGTGATCTAGAGGCAGAGGACGCTTTCTCAAGGCCCCATCGCCAACGATCGCTCCAGGAAGCTGGCCTCCCGGGGGGCTAGAGCGAGAGATCGGGCAGTGGGGGTCCTCCCAAACATACGGGGAGGCGGGCAGAGCCATCTCTACTTACAGGCGAGGGACCCAGGAGCTGGGAGGGGAAGTAGCTGGTCACATGGAGATGGCACTTGAACACCTCAAGCCAGATGTCAAAGATTGCTTCCTCCCCACTCCACCAATTTTCTTGAGAGGACCATGGCCTTGTCTGGAGAGGCCAAGCAGACACGCACTCAGGCCAGGCCCCTGGGGGGCAGCCCGGGAGCGGGAAGGGGGCCCTCCGTGGGAACAGTGGTGCTGCTGAGCAAACGTGAGTGACGCCCTCTCAAAGTCGATCCGGCTAAGCTGACATACCCAGGGTGATCCAAGAGGATGTTACAGTCAACAGTGTCAGAGCTGCCCTCGGATCAAGCAAAATTAAAACACTCAAGCTGTCAGCTGCAACTGCATTAATAAATCATGAAAAAGAAAATCTCAGCAAGGGCCACCTGTGTTGTGAAGCAATACAAAGGTGGGTTCAGATTTCCCAGGAAGACCAACCACATCCCTTCCTTAAAGAGGACGTGCTCCTTCCCGCTGTGAATGTTCGGATCCAAAGAAGCGCAGTTAGTACCTGATCAAATGACCACACGCAGCACGGTCATTTGCTTTCCGACTTCACTGTACCCTCAAAAAGAGTGAACAGCCGAATCCACTCGGCGAACAGCCATGTATCGATTCCTGACTCAGACAAGCACAGTGACAAGTTCTGTGCACACAGACGTGACGGAAACACAGCCCCTGGCTTCAAGGTGCAATGGCCAAGCAGACTGTAAATCTCTTCATCACATTTAGAGCGAGAATGGTTGAGAAAACAAAGGCAGAATTGGACGTAGCCACTGACATGACCCTTATGCTTTCTTTGAAGAAAGAAAGAAAGAAAGAAAGAAAGAAAGAAAGAAAGAAAACTCTTCCAAAATTTAAAAATATGGTTCCCACAGTCCGACTCAGTGTGTGAGCACAGCATTTATTATCTGTCCGACTCCACCTGGGGGGCTGTAATAAAACGCCATCAACTGGGGGTGGGTGGGGGCTGGGGGCTGGGGACCAACGCTAGGAACTTACTCCTCACAGTTCTGGAGGCTGGGAGTCAGAGGTCAGAGTGGCAGCATGATCAGGTGTGATGGGGGCCTGCTTTCAGAGACGGCCCTCTTTTCATTATATTGTCACATGACGATACGACAACATCATCACATGAGCACACGACGGCATGGGAGTTATCTCCTGTCTCTTGTCATAAAGGCACCAATCCCTTTCCTGAGGGCTCCACCCTAACTGTCTCCCAAAGGACCCAGCTCCTCATACCGTCACTTCGGCGTGTTCAGACTTCAACATTCAAATCTGGGGGGGACAAACACATTCAGTCCATAACATCACCCAAACTGGACTTTCAAGAAAGAAAAGAAAGGTTCATGATCACAGAAGGACAATAGATGTGAACTGGCACTGTCCCAAATAAACAGATGTGCCCGACCTCCTGGGGGTCACTGGGTCACGCTGAGGGGCCGTCAATCTTTAGTAACCTCCCCAGGATGGAGTTCTTCGGGTCTGACCAGTAGACAAGGTAGGTACCCCATACCTTATTCAAAGTGTTATTTTTTCTCTCTGTCCATGCTGCTTTCCTTAGACGAAGTGCGAGCACTTTAAAGTACTCTTCTCTCTGCGGAGCGGCCTTCCCTGCCCACCTCTGACTGCGATGGGACAGCAGAGAGGACTCGGATGGTCGCTCAGATGAGAGCCTCACCCGAGAGGTAGTGCACACTCAATCGGTTGCTGTCCCTCCCAAGAGCGTTCCGCACCCTCATCCACAGAGATCACCAGCAGGTCCCCTTGCTGGACCATGAATAGACTAGCAAATCTGTTGTGTTTTTTAATTATGTATTATATCCAGCTGTTTTACAATCTGTGTCCCACATTCTCAGGCTCCTTCTACATCAGGGCCTCGTCTGACACCCAACAGCAATCGAAGTGTGCTTGCATATCATGGTACGTCTTTTCTATGAACCGTGTCACAATGACATGGTTAATCATGGCTTTCCTTTTTGGTTAGAGCTGTCAGGGAAATCTCTGTGTCGGAGGAACCTGAGCCGAGTCAACAGACGATGCTTCCTACGTGGGGGGCCGGTCCGTGGAGCCACGGGGGCACAGCTTAACGTCAAATGCGGCCCTGCTTCACTGAGGCCAGGTTAGCTCTGGTGGGCGACGTGTAACCTCTGGTGACAGATATTTTAAGAGCCTTAACCATCTCATTCTTATTTTGAAGATTAAAAAATTTTCTTTCCCAAGACATAAAGATATAATAGCTCCCTTCCATATTCAATAACATCTCTATGTACAACTTATTTCAAAAATGCAAGTGACTCAGCTAAAAGGGCCTGGGAACTTGGCAAATCCTGTGAATTCTGGTTGCAATGAACACTGTCTTGTATTTAGCTCGCCGATCCCATAGCCAGAGCTGTTGCAGAGAAATACCTTCCCTACTGATATGATGACCCCCAGGATACCCATGTTGTTTCGACCCCAAATTTCTGTACCTGGAAACATGGACTCCCATGTGGATGTGCCCACTGTAGCGGTTTTAAATGTGGACTTAAAACCCTTTGCTCCTTCATCTGTCCCAGAATTGATTTCAGGATGCACTGCTATCTCCAACTGAAGCCTGATGCTGTAATGAGATGAGGCTTCTGTCGTTCTTGGTAAGGAGAACGCCTATTTTGTGTTACATTTGCTTCGTATATAATGTCCGGGATTTTGGGTTGTGCTCGGTGGGAGGAGTAAGGAAAGTACATGAGCTCCATCTTTCCAGAAGCAGAAGACCCAGGGATTTTTTTACGTAGTAGGTCTGGGGGAGAGCCCAGAAAGCCTCAGTTAGATAACGGATTCAAGATAATTTAGGGAGTTCTTCGATTCCTATATTTTCTAGGTAAAACTCCACTTGATCTACAAACTAGCTCAGCTCAGGTTAAAAAATATAAGCAAAATGTGTTCCCAGCAACACAAAGCCACTTTATAAATCTTTAGCATTATTTCACATACAGTTGTTGTATTTTTCAAATGACATAACTTTTCCAAAGAAAGACCTTATGTTAATTCTATATTTATGTTTCCATTCTCTCCCCATTTTAACTTCTTATGCATACAGAAAATACTCGTTTAATTAGTAGCCTCCAAATAACTCCCATCTTCTCACTGCCATATGTGTTCTCACAAGTCCAATCGATAATAAGACCATACCTGTCTCAAAGCCTCCGCAGTAGCCTTGCCAACTAAAAATAGCCAGAGAAAAAGAAGAATGTTCCAAAATGGCCATGGACATTAAAATTAATCCCAGCCACCCACATTTGGAGAAATGGACATGAACCCTGAAGCCCGGGGAGTCCTGCCCAAGTCCTGCCCTCTCCACTGCTCAGATTCTGCACGGTCGGGCCTCAGGGGAAGCGCTGCCTTCCGCCTTCCCGGCTCCCCAACGCCGTTCTGCGTGCAGGCAGGAAGGACAAAGGATGGGGAGTCTGGGCAGGCAAAGGGGCGTCCCAGTGGTGGTGGTGCAGCAGTCGGGGGCCCAGCGCGTTCTCACAACGGCGAGTTTGCTTGCAGAACGTCAGCCTTCACAGAGAGATGGCCAGCGCTCAGGTTTCTGTTCCTCTGCCCCCGGCCTTTGAGACTAAGCCAAGTCACTTGCCTCTCTGACCCTACATCTCCTTATTTATACTCAGTGAGTAATAGTTTTCTCTACATCTTATGGCCGTTCCGAGCATCGGACTCATGAGAGTGTGTTAGTGTATGGCCAGTATTCAGTAAATGAAAGGTAATTATTTTCATGAAGGTCTTGTATTAACCTACAATCCTTTAGAAACATGTAAATAAAAGCTTGCTAAGGAGCAAGCTTCCTAGCATAAATTACATACCATTCTTCCCAATTAGGTAATTTATTAAATGCCCACCTAATGTAACCATTCCGAGCTAAAACGAAAACACAGTTCATGTAGCCACATAACAGACAAACTGAACTTGGTATTGTCATGAAGGTTCAGAATCTCTGGGTCACGGGCGTTAACTGGACCCCTAACATTTCAGGAACAGTCCTGGCCGAAGGGAACCGGGAAGTTTTCTGTTTGCCGTGGGGACCTGTGTATCACGGCCCCAGGCTGCGCAGAACCCGGCAGCTGGTCAGGCGGAGAGATGAATGGGGTGCTCGGGTGATATTCGTCAAGTCGCCTCAACTCTCTGGCTCTCAGTGTCCTTCCCTGTCTGTCGCCGGTGGCTTTACCCAGTTCAGGAGTTGTGAAAGTTAAGTGCAAGACCGTCTCTGTGAAAAAGCTTCCCACCGGTGGGTTCTTACAGCTTTTGTGCGTCGAGCCTGAAAACTGCCGTGCCAGGGCCGAAATCACATCACCTGACCCCATCATGTGATGGGGTGTATTTGGGAGGTGACACCCCATCCCACGGGAGGAGAGAGGCTCAGTAGTGATGAGGCCTCTCCTAGGAGGGAGAGGTGTGGTAACAGAAGGTAATGGCACGTTACAGGTTTAGGAGCTGCAGAGATACGGGCCCCACTTGCCTGCTGTACCCCAGTTACAGAAGGCTCCGGGATATCAGCAAAACCTTGACACCAAGTCCAGAGGCCTCCGGGAGTCCTGCTGGGGGTCTCAGCACCGGCGCCATGAGAGCCAAAGGGCTACAACGGTGCCCTGTGGGCGCAGGAGCTGACTCATGGACGGGGCCCGCCAGTGGGTGCAAAGCATGGCCCTTTCCTGTTCTGGAGGTGTGGCCTTCGTTCTCAGCAAAGGCAGGCAGTCCTCAGAATACAATAGATTGAATTACCCACTGCTCTGGTCGGTCGGGGCTCATTTAATTTGATTTAAAACAGAGTGACGAAGGTTCCCTGGATCTAAATAGTGTAAGACAAAGTTTTATCATCTACTCAAAGAAAAATAAGAGGTTTTCCGGACCGCAAATAGTCTTAGAGAGCAGTTCAGGAGAAAGACGCATGCACAGCCAAATACCACCGAAGACGGTGAAATGAGGTTTGTCGGTGGGTAAGAGGGAGGGGAGAGCTGAAGGCGGAGCCATCCAGTTGTGAAGGTGGGCAGAGCAGCCCCGAGGGTCTCTCCCTGGGGACGCCTGCGACGCAGAACTCTGGCAAGGAGGCTAGAGCGGGGAGATGAAGGACAGCCCGGAAGAAACTAAAGAGAAGCACGGAGAAACGAGATCCTGCCCCCTCTGATCCGTCCGTTCCATTTGGGAGTCCCACGGCGGTGGGGGGGGGGGGGTAGCAGGCGCCGCTCCCCTGCAGACGGGCCCACCTTGTAAGTGACGCTGCCATGTATGTGTTCGTCCTCCTGGCCGGGCAATGAGAGCCAACTGCAGACCCCCGGCCACCGTCAGAGGGGAAGGGGGTGGTGGGGCTGGGGACTAAAAAGGTGACGGGACTGAAAAGAGAAAAAGAAAAACCTCCCAGACGCAGACAACAGTACGGCGATGACCAGAGGGAAGGAGGGTGGGGCGCCTAGAAGAGGGCACAGCGGGATAAGTGGCGACGGCGGGGGAACTTGTCTCGGGGTGGCCAACACGCTGCCCCGGGTACGGATGATGCATTGGCGCGTCGTACGCCCGAAACCTACGTGATTTCACCAGCCAAAGTCACCCCAATCAATTCAACTTAGAAAAAAGAAAAAAAGTCGGAAAAGTCACTTTGTTCTGAATGGGCTGCCTTTCACCACATTCGTTACAATCTACGGCTAATTTCAGGGAGAGTGTAAGAATTAGCGTCCCCTTCATCGGCAGTTACAGAAAAGTCTCCCCAGGAAACTTCCTCCTAAGGACGGATTTAAAATTCCATTAGTGAAAACGACAGCATGTAGCTGAGAGGAGGTGGGGCTGGTCCGATCCTCTGTCTGAAATAGAATAATCGATGAGGGCGGGGGAGGGGGAGAGGGGCCAGGGGAGGGGGGTGGAGAGACGCCAGCCGTTAGTGGAGTGATTGATGGCGGGATGTTTCTAATTACATCAGCCCTTTCCAGAGGAGGTAGGTCACGGAACCCATAGATCCACAGCCACAAGTTTAAGGGTTTTTGACAAATAGCCATAATTTAAAATACAATTTGAAAAAGATAAGATGAATGTGAACAGATTTTTTTTTTCTTCATGAAGGAGTCAGACAGGGACAGAGGGGTGTTGCTGCTGGGATGGAACTAAGAGTTACAACTTCGGTGACAATGGTTTGCCGTTGGTCAAGTTGGTACAATTAGATTACACCAGTGAGATCGAGGTTGCGTTTCGCTCCGTGAGGAGAAAATGTGGCCCTCCTATGTTCCAGCCCCCAGAGGTGGCTTATTTTGAAACTGTATTTTATTTTCTGGTTATAAAGGGCATACGCTCTCCTCGAGGAAGTTGAAATGAAACCAAGGGAAATAAAATAAAATAATAATACTGCATAAAATATTAATCATGATCAATTCTCAGAATTAGCTACTGCCATAGATTTTTCCTACGAATAGCTTGATACAGTTGAAATTTTTGTGGAATTCATGTAGTAATCGGTTTTCTTGTTTTATTATTAGTATTAAAACATTTTGCAGTACAATTAAAAAACTTTCTGCACTTAATTTTAATATCTCCAGAGTATCCTATTCCAACTTTTGAATTTGTAAGTCTGTTTTAACGTGGTGAAATATCAAAGTAAGCTAATAAAATATATTTCCTAAGACTGCTATGAGGAATTTTATTTGTTTACTATTGTCGATAATCATCTGATAAATTAATTTTATTAAATAACATTAGTTTTGCCAAGTTGCTTTCCAAAACCTTTGTGCTTATTCTGTACTTTCCCCATAACCCATCATGCAGTAATTAATTTCATGTTACAGAAATGAAGCTTTGAACCTTAAAAAATCATATAATGATTCTTGGACAAGTTCAGGCAAATGTGAATTAATAATTAGCAGCAGCATATTATGGTTTAGAAAAATAGCTCTCATTTAATTCAGTTGAGTTTATCAGGCTCCCTATTTTAATCCTGTCACTGAAAATTCCATTTTCCCATACAAGTTTTCCCACATCAGTTGTCGGAGGAACGGCAACTCTCAGCCTTCCCGTAACGGTCAGAACTCTCGTGACTGATCCGAGTTTAGAGGCCTTTCCGTCTTCTATTCCTGGGTGGGCTTTCTTTTCTTTTTTTGTAGTGGTTGTTAACTATGGGAAAATTTTTAAGTGCTGATTTATAAAACACAAATTTTTACTGATATTTTTCTTGCTAATATTCATACAAAGAATAGCTAAGGTGTATTTGCTGTATGCAGGTGCCACGCTAAGGGGGATGTATAGTTTCCAAACTGAACTCCCACAGTAAGTAGTGTTATTTCTGGTTCACGCGGGAGGAGACCATGACTCAGAGAGGGTGAGTGCCTCCCCAAAGTCACACAGCCGCTGAATGAACGGGACGTGTGCCAGGCATCCTAACCCCAGAATTCGTGGCTTTTTGGCAGACAGCACGGATTAGAACACAAACTAAGCGATCTCCGTATCAGCAACGCTGTGGATGTATGAAAGACCAACTCTTGAGTTTCCCAGGCTTTTATCTTTCCGATTACCCATGGTCATGACCAGGAACAGAGGGTGGGAGTTAGCTTTGCTCTGATAAATCTTAGATGCCAGTTTTCTTTGAAACAGGAATTTGAATATTTGGGGTGGTGATACCTACTTAATCCGAATTCTTATGTTCCTTTAACCCATCACTGCAAACTCTTTAAATGGTGAATCCTTGGGAATCTGGTTACTAACCCACTAGAGGTGAGACTGAATATATTCATTTCACAAAATAACTTCTGTTGGTGGAAATGTGATGTAGTGTGGAGGGTTGCAGAGCTGGTTCTACCAGCGTTAGCTGCAGCTTGGTAACCGCCTGCTCCTTATACCTCTCTGTACCTCAGTTTCGTGGTCTGGGAAATGCGGCCAAGATCAGATTTCAACGCTTGTCAAAAGGAGAGTGATTGTTCAATTCTGTCATTTTGCTGATAAAGAAGGAAAGTAAATCCCAACATTGGCTGTCACATATGCTCACGACGCATGCTCTGCTACTTAAGCCCCACAATACTCTCTGAAATATCCCTTTACATAGTTGGGTAAACTGCGGCTCGGAGAGATCAAATCACATTTCCTCGTTCATACGTGTGGTGTATAACTGAGTCAGTGCTGGAAGCCAGACTCCCGGTGGGGAAGACCCATGCTGCACCCTGATGCCTCACTGTCCCCTCTTCGTGTCCTGAAGGCACTTTGTCCTCTACATGACTTCTCCCAGTTCTGGTCAGGCCAGTTCCTTCGATTCGCATTGGGTGGCAAGGGGTCCGCCACACAGAGGACTCCTTTCCTCGGCCTGAGCCCCTCCGTCCCTGCAGTCGGGTCCCCTCCTTCTTCCAGTTATAGAAAACATCCTCTTCACTCAACCTTCTTCTCCTCTCCGCACGAACACTCTCTGCACATGGGGAAACCACAGTATTCTAAGCTCCCGTGGTGCATGGGCCCTGTCTCCAACCACAAATCACCGGAGTGATTAAAGCACATTGAAATGCCATTGACAGCCAGGCCTGGGGGGGGAGGGGCCTTTCCTACGGTATTTACCGCCTTCATCATTTCTCCAATTGGACAGCTACGCTCCATCTTCCTCTCAGCCTGGCTCCACATATTAAATGACACTGATTATTTGTGATGTATAGTTTGTATTTGGGCTTTAAATAGTTGCGGCAGGGAGAAGGCATCAAGAAAAGGGAACCGAGAGAAAATCCTCACGTTCCCAAGTAATGTTCATTACTTCTTCGGAATATCTGGTCCTAGGTTATACCTCTGCTCTCACTAGTACCCTTCCAAGATCATCTGATCGAGTCAACAGCAGCAACACTAAGGACAACATGTTGTGTATTATTCACTCATTTGTTCATTTCATCAGTAAATAAACCCTGACACCCGGGCCACCAGGAACTACTCCAAGCGCTCAGGATGCATCTGTGGGCAAAACAGACACAGAACCTTTTCTTTTAGGACACGTATTCTAGCAGAGGAGGCAGACCATCCATTACCAACAAGCATAATTAATGTGTCGGTCACATACCGTGGTAGAATGACCGTGCAGCTCAGGGTAAGCACACCAAGGGTGGGCCACGTAAGCCTAATTGAGGGTCGGGCAAAGTCTTGCAGGTAACAGAGAAGAAGTTTAGGATATCGGAGCTGGGAAGGGCAGTTCCGGTAGAGGAAGACCAAGGGCAAAGACCTAGAGAGGTCGAGGATCTACTAGGAAGCTACCGTGGCCAGCTGGAGGGCCCTGCAGGGCTTGCCAAAGATCGGCATTTCCTCTGAGTAACCTGAGTGACCACTGAAGGTTTCTGAGTAGAGGACTAGTGTGAGATGTTTTATAAAGAGAACTCATGGGTGCGCGGTTGCTATGGACTGAATATTTATGTGCCCCAAATTCATATTTTGAAGCTCTCACCCCCAGTGTTATTAGGAGGTGGGGCCTTTAGGAGGTGATGAGCTTTAGGTGAGGTCATGAGGTTGAGGGTCCCCTGATGGACTTAGAGCCCTTAGAAGAAGATGAAGAGACTAGCGCCCCCTCTCGGCCATGTGAGGAAATAGGGAGAAGACCGCCATCTGCAAACAGGAAGCAGGTCTTCACCAGGAATGAACTGGCCAACACTCTGACCTTGGACTTGGTAGCGCCCAGAGCTGTGAGAAGTACATTTCTGCTGTCTTAGCCGCCCAGTCTGGATGCTACTTTGTTATGGAAGCCTGGACTGACTAAGACACAGGCCCCGAACTAAGCCACTTGTCATTTGTTCTCAACAAGCCTGTGCGTCAGCAGTGGCGGCTCCGTTTTACGGATTTGCACACACAGTTCGGAGAGATGAGATGCCCGAGGACTGGTGTCCAAGAAGCGACAGAACTGAAATGGGAAGCCCCGGTGGAGCCTGTCACGCATACCCTGTGTAACTCCCCACATCGGTCCCTTGTCACCGCCGCTCCTGTCTTCCAGGTTCTTTTGGCGTCTTCTTATTTTCCAAGTTGAGCTTAAACTGAGTGTCCCCAATGAAAACCGTCCTGAGCATCCGACTCAGCGCTGCAACTTGCCACCCGTACCAGGCATGCCGCGGCCTCTTCTTTGTTCTTTCCTACTTCTTGTCACAATCTGCATCCGGTACTCATCTCCTTCCTCGTGCGTTATCTGCTTCGCTGAGTGCCAGCTAAGTTACTGTAAGCAGTTTGTGAATATTGTAAATCTAACACAATGCTTAGTATTTTGTGGGTGTTAAATAAATATTTATGAAAAGGGAGCATAATTAACACTTAAATCAGCATCATTAAAGAAACGAAAACTCTTTTTTGTTGTTACTTTTACAAATAAAAAGAACAGTCTCTTACTGCCTGTAGAACAAAAAGCTCAAGGCCTTGACATACTGCCCTTCACATCTTGGCCAGAGCTCTGCCTTACAGGTTTATACCACCAAGCCCTCTTCTCAGTAGAAGCTATCTCTAGTATGACTAGTTCATTGTTTATCACTAATTACCAAAAAACGCATATATTTCCTGATGTACTAACTACTTCTCTCACTGAAATTAAGCTTCTCAGTAGTAAAATGTATCATTTTGTTCATGACCTTAAATTTTACTAACTCAGTGAACACTAAAATGTACCAAATACATAAGTACCTATAAAATATTAAATTGAAGTGTTTAAAGTTATAAAGACTAGTGAATGCTGATTATTCATATTATTCTTGTATGATCTCAGCACTTTGGCCATGACATCAAGTATTATGTAAGTCACACGGATTCATCCCAGAATCCTCTGCGGTAGGCCCTCTGGTTGTTACCTTGTTTCAGACAGAAGGAAGCTGAAGTGCAGGGAGGCAGCGTTACTTGCCTGAGAAGACTCGGCCCGTAAGTGGGAGAGAGGAGGTTTCACCCAAGTCTGTCTGTCATGAGCCTGTGTACCGTGTACCCAACGCACTAGCCACCTCCTCGTTACATGGAAGAGGGTGTTGTTGGAAATGGAAGACAGAATACCACAGCCCCCACTCATCTCCTCAAATAAACTTCCTTGCCCAACCAAGGCTTAACTTGGTTATTTTGTTGAGGGTTCTAGAATTTCCAAGAGTATTTACACGGAAATTTTCCCAACAGTTCTAGGAGAAGCCAATACAGTGAGCTGCATTCAGCATGTGTAAGAGCGAAAGCCCAATCAAACGTATTACTTGAGAACGCTTGGTGGAATTAAAAAGAGCTGAGCTAAACGAGGCCATATTTTTAAACGTGGGGAGAGGGAGGCCCAGAGAAAGGCAGCCACTTGTTGCAAATCACTCTTCCTTGCCAACTGCAGAAGCCCAGGCTCTCTCAGTCCTGGGCTACCCCTACCCCTCTAGGGTGATTCGAACCCACCAGCGTGGCGCCAGGGCAGACCGAGCCATCTTCTCCAGAGCGACATCAAAGCGGTAGACACATGCGCACCGTCAAGTGGCCCAGCGGAAACAGGCACCTCACTTATTTGATTATTATGATAACACTGACAGTTGTAATAATCCTTGCCACAGAACAGATGCTGGCTCTTCAATAAAAATTGAATAATGTAGCACGGTTTTTTGACATCGCTGCCCTGCTAATGGAAATGGCACGTAGGAACACAAACACACATCATTATGTGGGTCTGGCAGAGACATTACTGCAAATGTGGAAAATTGAACAGCGTGTTAAGGTCACTGTGAGGGCTTCAAGGATCCGAGAGGCACGAGGCAGCGGGGTGCCTGGAACGCCCCCTGTGATTCCCAGCATAAGAAAGCTCATGGCAGGTCCATAATCAGTGTTAAGAATACGCCACGTGTTCCTCCTGTCCGCAGCTCTTGGCTACGACAGACGACTCCTGCTGGGTTATAACTGTCCGAGCCTCAGCCGAAGGCCCAAGGAGGGGAAGCATGCCACCGGGAAAGGGCGGACCTAAGTGGACACGGTGAAAACGGGTGGGCCACAGGTGAGGCCCATAATCAGATGCTGAAAGACGCCAGGGATGAGGTTGCTGTAGGAACACTACGTCAAAACACGGTAGCTTATGAAAAGAATGGGGTAGAGGTCTAGAACCAGAGAACACACTTGCTCGATCATTTTCCATAGCAGGACCCAGCACCACCTTCTAGAAAGCCCTCTCCTAGGGGACAGGTCGAAATGTGAAAAATGTAAGGTCCCAATCTTTAAAGGCATCACTGTACAACTGGCAGGGAGAAACATAGACAAACATCTGCAATATAGTATCGTTTCGCAATACAAAGACAGTGCTCTGTGGGCGCAGAGAGGAGCCTCCCTTCTTCCTGTGGGAAGCAGAGACGTTTCCACAGTGGAGAAAAGATACCGGTGTGTCCCCAAGCCGAGACTCAGACTGAGTCAGGTAAAAAGGGGTCACGCTGGGTGTGAAGACGCACAGCCAGCCGAGGCAGGAGGTCACGATGGGCAGCTTGGAATAGGGGTCCCCCTTCGGGAGGCGCGGTTGGTGACGGGGCGGAGGGAACCCTGGGAGCAAGGCAGGGCTGCGTGGGGGGTGGGGGGCGGTGTGCGGTCACAGAAGGGAGCCTAAAGGCTCAGAGGGAGCTGGGGGCCCGGAGGGCTGGAGAGCAGGCTGCTCCGGAAGGGGAAGCTGAAGGACACAGAACCCTTTGAAGACAGACAGACGTATTTTTATGGAACATGGGTATTATCTGATGAAAGCGGGAAGATAAGGGACAGTTTACAGAGACACAATTTTTATTTTAGGGGGCAACAAAGTAACACCATGATGGAAATATTTCCAAACGCAGCTCACAATATGCTCTTTTTATTGAATGAGTTTCTCATGAAAAGGAGATATTAATTGCTAAGATGCATTTTTCAGTAAAGGGATGCAGAAAGAGATAAAGATACAAAAACAGTCAAAGATATATGACTCTGTGAATATAAATGTATTTACCCATCTGTCTATTTTCACGGATACCTGTCTGTAAGTCCGTGTGGATAGGTAATGTCAGGGCTAGACAGGGACGGAGGTGCGGATGGGTAAGGACGGACGCGGATGGACAGGCTTATCTCTGCACAGATACAGATGGGTACCCCATCGGGCAGGGCTCTCCAGGGAAACAGAGCCAACCGTGCCGCCCCCCCCCCCAGCTCTGCATTTTGTAAGATCGCGCTGGCCGCAGAGTGTGTGCGGAGCGCTGGGCGGGGTGGGGTGGGGAGGTAACAGCAGACTACTGAGGCGACCCAGGTGAAATGGGCAGCAGAACCTTGAGCCAGGCCCAGGCGGGCTGGTCGATCCGCGCCGTTGGGAGCCCGCCCTGTGGAGGAAGCGCCTTGAGGCTGGATTGACGTGCGCTGGCGACCCCTTGCTGCTGCGTCAGCTGACACCGCGTGGACCCACTCCCTCCTGAAGAGGCTAGCGGTGGCGCAGGACAGTGCCCACCACCGCTCAGCACCCAGGGACTTCGGCCCTTTGGCCGAAGTGTCCCTGCTCCAGGGCCACCGGGACCATGCATACCGGGAAGGGTCACGAGCTCAGCAAAGCGTGTGCTGCTGGTTTCTGCCAGCACCTCCCCGCCTAGACCCGCCACTGCGGGCCTCTGGGGCCTGATGGCACAGCCCAGGCCTAGGTCTTCTGTGGGTCAGCTGTTCGGTCTTGAGTGGGCTCCGTCCTCCGACCCTGTTTTCTCTCCCGACATTCCTCTCCGCGTGCAAGGGGGCCGCGATGGACTGGTGTGTGGTGGTGACCCCGTCTCCGGCTCCCTGCGCCGGCCTCCTCGGCTCTCCCCTCCGCCAGTGTCACCGGTAGAACATCAACGCCCTCTCCCTACGCGAGGGGAGAACAGAAAGCTCGGGTGTTGCGCGCGCTGCACATGGAGCAGAAAACTGCAGGAGAGGCGCTAAGGCCTCAAATCTCCACCTTAATTAAACCAAAATGCTCCCGTTTCTGCAAACCTAGCAGTGGACTTCAGCTGAACCCCATTGCTCCAGCCCAGAGAGGCAGACTAAGCAGATACCTCTGGACAGTATTTCTTTTAATTGAAACAAAGCTCTCATGTCAGCTTCTCAGGGTGACCTATGCTCTGAATATTAAATACATAGTTGAACCACATAAGATTGCCATTTGCGTAGGTCAGAACAGTCCGTTATTGGCAATATCAGCAATATTGCATGGCTAAACCTAAACCATCTTTGTGGTTCATTCTGACACTTCCATTAAAACCAACTAACTAAATAAATAAACTAAAGGTGTCCTTTTTATCCCTGGTATTCACTTTAGCTTGATAAATACGCGGTGCTGACTGTGAGCCTGGCCCTGGGTGTTTACTGCAAAGAGAAGAAAAAATCGTCGAGATTATTCTTGGGCCTAAGGAATCTGTAGTTCAGTGGTGGAAACTGAGCGTTGAGTGGATGCCACCGGACACTGAGGCCTCAGGACAGGGACAAGCGGGGGGCGGCGACGTGCTCAGCGGGGCCGTTCATCAGGGATGGTGCGAGCAAGGCTTCCTTGAGGGCCGGCGCTGCAGCATATCAGTCTGAGTGCAAACCCTGCTACCCCGCGTAGTGGGGATTTGCTTCCATTTTTTAATGGGTGAGCAAACATGTTTAATTTTTTTGGTGGAATCCCTCCTCATTTAAGTCTGGTGGGAGAAAACTGTGACCCTCACTATGGAAGACAAATGGAAAAAAAATACGCTCCCCCACTAACCCCCTTAAAGTCAGGGCATGGCCGCAGGGTCTGGGCTTGACGATAAGATGCCTCACGCTCAAGGCTTGCTCACAATACTGCTGAGGACAAAGGGGCCAGTTAGAACCCGCCAAGGCAGTGGACAGCGGTGGCAGTCGGGTTAGCAGAGGGTCTAGGAGAGGCCACGCTTTAGAGAAACAGTGACGATGGTTATAGGGAACCGTTCCTCGTGGCGTGGGGAATGTAGCCCAGCCCCTGATTCGGAAAACTGACAGGGAGCGAGGTTGACACACAGGACCCACGCCCACGGATAGGTTCTCCCATGGAGAATCAGGCCTGCACTGTACCTAGGCTGCCACGAGGCTTGCTTTTGCTAAAACTCCCTCACCCTGGATTGAGGCAGCAAATGTTTATTGCATATCTCTAAAGTAACTTCCTAAAATCCATGCTAAACCTCCCAAGGATGGAGTGTAACCAGTTCAACCACTTTTCCCTTTGCATTTGCAAATATCCTTCTTCTCTGATGTACTTAGCGACCTCCTCTCCTTTGTTGTCTGTAAAAGGTAACCACCTGAAGCGAACCTGTGCACAGTAAATGAGGACCATCCTGTACCCAGAAAAGCAATAAAAGTCTGTCCAGGCAGGGGTCGGGGCCCTCTGTCACACTTAGAGAGTGGCCGTGCTGCCCCCTTTTCTCCACAGGACTCCTGTAGTCCCTGTGAATTTGTTTGTCGCAGCCACAACACACGGACCATGCGGGCCGGGGTCCACATCAGATGGTGTCTCTATCAGCATCTTAAATGACCATTTCTGGGTGTGCCCCCCTTGGCCATCCTTCTCGATGAAATATTCTCCTGGTTGCTTCTTGCTTGAGTAGTCTGGTTTTCAACCTTCCTTCCCATAATTCTGTCAGCTACCAGAAATCCTTCTACTAAATTACTTTTCTCCTTCAGTCAGCCAGAGTTGCTTTCCCTTACTTGACACAAGCCATTTGTTAAACGTAATCAGAATCTGGCAACTGGTGTGCCAGGGACCTTACGGAAAGTCTTTTTTTGTTTTTTTCCCCAGTAAAGCTGTACCATATACTTCTGTATGGTACAGCAATTCTTTGATTTTCATCTTGCTACCATTTCTTGAGTTCAGAACTCGTCCATGAACCCTAAAGGAAGGGAGGATATCAGTATCAGTAGTTGTTGCCATAACGATGTTCTATAATGCAATGGGTCAAACTCAATGGCACAGAACAGAAGTTACCGAGTCTTTGTCATGTATTTGCGGGTCAGCTTGGTGCCCACCTTCAGGGTCAGCCCAGATCTACCCCACGTGTTGTGTGTCCTCCCGGGGCCTGCCTCTGCCCTCGGCCTGTGTTCTCCTGGCGATAGAAGCGCAGGAGCGGTGAGTGGAAACACTGGATGCTTCTTCGGGACTAGTCTCGGAACTTGCGATCAGCATCTTACGCCAACCCAGAATCGGTGAGGCGGACTCTAGGAAGAGGAACTTCAAAGTCACGTGGCCAAAAGCCAGGTTAGTGGGAGGCACGAAATATCGGAAACAGGAAGACCATCCCCCATAGGTGTGATGCAGGCATTACTAGTGGCCAGTGATTCGCTGACACAGTAACACCTAAACCTCACCCCCTTTTAAGATTAGACACCCATAAATTTAAAAGCTGTCATTTTTAACCTGATAGAAAAGCGGGTATGTTAATAACCCATAGTAAAGTCTGGATTACCTCTTAATTAGAATTTTATTAAGGAAAGAAATGGGGCTTTACTGTTGCAGCCCTAGCGTTTGACTTATGTATTTGTTGAGAAAACAAATTAAAAACCAATTTACTAAAGAGTTTCAATCTTGTCCTAAGCAGCTTTTCTTTAAAGTGGCTGATGAGCAACATTATTGGATAAAACTGAACAATATAATTTTTTCCAGCGGATACAGGTGCTAATTGGTAATAAAATAAAGAAAAACCTCCAGTGACTTCGACTAGTATAAGAAAGAATCTGAATAATACATTAACTGGATAATCAGAAACATCAGAAGTAGATTGTACTATGTTAAATGGGAACTTCATAAAGGAAAATTAAACCTCTTCTGATTCGTTGGCAAGGGACCCGGAAATTATTAAAGGGAAATTAATGCCTTTGTAGAGATCTGAGTTTCTACAACATTCACGGGGCATTGCATTTTCCTTTACTGATCGCTGCGTGAACTTCCACGAAAGATGGAAGACGGAGAACCATCTTAAGAAACATGGACTGGGTGCGTAAGGAGGCTTTGTCCGTGAGAAACAGAGAGAGGGGAGTGGGCCATCATGTCACTAAGAACAGCAGCATGGGAAGAATGTTAAGAGCGTAGGGGAAGGATCAGGACCTTCCCGAGATTTTGCCAACTCCAGTTAGATGGTAAAGCGGGAGACAACAATAAATTTTGTCTGGGCAGGGAGGCAAAAATGTACTATATAAAAATTCAAACTCATCTCTTGAAAATTGAACCTATACATTTTCCATCTACAACTTATTGCCCTTCCCGTGTCCTTGAACTCACAATAGGATGCTAGACATGGGCGCTCTTGACCAGGTCCCCAAAATGGATACCTGACAATTCTACCGGGCATTGCATCCCCACCCCCAAACCTCATGGCCAAGAAGGTTCATGATATGTTAAAAATTGTCTCTACTAAATATTTTCCCACGTGACCTTTTTGTAGAACTGTTAGTTCTTTGGTCGCAACTGGGGTTTGAGATGGGGACAGCACCTGCATGTGGGAATCGGAAGTGTCTGATGGCTGGAAAGCAGGACAGGAAGGATGACAAAGTCACATGTCGAGGGGGTACTGTTTCACTGAGGGAAGAGTGGTGGTTATAGCCATGTGGTTTCACCGCATATGTTAGCATTTTCCGTTCTATTCAGGTGGTAACCTGCGGGGGCCCCTGTCCTGGGCGCCAGATGTGGGGGGGCTCCGCCCGCAGAGCCCCATCCCTCCGTCACGGATGAAAATAGAAACTACCAAGACATGACTGCTTGGGGAGGAAAGGTGGTCAAACTCTCAGAGGAGAATGACCCAGAGCCCCTTCCTCACTGGGCTTTTATTGGGCTCAAGTACACGGGAATACAGGTATGTCAGGCAGCAAGGATCAAACAACGGTTAACATTTCAAAGAAATCTGAGGGCTTAATCTGAGTCAGTGTCTGTCCGGAAAGGGGGTTGCCAAACTTTGGGAGACATACTCATTTCCTCCTGGGACACTTATCACTTAAGTGAGAGCACTCTTAGCAAAGCAGGTTTCACAGGGCTTTAGGAATTCTTTCTTATGCCGGATCACCCAGGGAGCCATCCTGGCCGGCACAGGGCTGCACCACTTGCCCCCACAGTTTCAGGCTTTAAGCCAATTAGGAAGTAGGAGACATCCCCGAGATGGAAATGGGGACTCGGGCTATGTTAGAATAGCCAGGGGGCGAGGGTCCATCACATTCTCTTTGCTGCAGCCCCCCCGAGTCCTTCCATGAGGCCTCCCAAGTGGTCGTGTCTGGCTTAGGTTGCCCCTCCCATGAGGAGTCTTACCCGTCATTGACTGCCAACCAAGCACTGGGGCCAGAGATGAGTGAGGCAGAAGCAGTGCTCCTGCCAGGGAGATAAGCTTTGTCTCCTTAGTAGCTCACGTCCTTGTGACAGAACAGACCCAGATGAAGTGGGTCCCTTGGGCTCTTACACAGCCCACCATGGGGTGAGGGTCACAACTCCTGAAACCAGGCTGAACGGTCCGCAACAGTAACCCAGACCCCTGTGCCACGTGTTGGGAAGGTGCAGGGCTCCTGCGTGCGCTCCGCAGGCCACGTGGGCGGGCAGTTCTGATGCAGGGAGGGGCGGCTAAGATCGGTCACCTCAGCGTTCCTCTCAGCTTGGCTAAGCTTCACACAGGCTTCCCCTGGACTCTGGGCTCCTCACCTCCCTTTTCTGAGAGCGCTTACTTTAGAAAACTACCAGCCGAAAATCCTACCCCTCATCTTTGGCGATGCAAGTCTTCTTCTAGCCTCCTGCCAATCGTATTACCCCCATAACGCCATGTATCTTTCTCAAGGTACTGAAAGCCATCTCCCCAAAATGGGACCGTTGAAGGAGGTAGCACCCCTATCTCAGGGCTGTGTGGGAGGGGGGAGTTCGAAGGGCAGTGGCAAACACAGCTGGTCTGACGATGCAGACCAGCTTTGCCCTAACCCCCTTGATAATTATCCACTAGCTCACATCAGTACTTAAGAACCCTCCTGCCTTTGCTCCCGATCGGAGTTGAGTGCGTTCCCACTCTCCTACTGCAACAGTCTTGAATCGAGTGTCACTTCTCTGTTTAACTTGTGTGGTGCCATTTTTCTTTGACATAGGATGCTGTTGGTGAGTGACTTAGTTGTTGGATAGCCTACTGAGAAAAAGTTCTGTCTGATTCAAAATGCAAGGGATTGACTCTGGAGCAAGGGAAAGAGAATAAATTCATGGATGGAACGAAAGACCATTTAGTCACCAGCTTAGGGGACAAGGAGCTGGTCATCTGAAACAGGAAATGTGAAAGGAGCACAAGGACCGATTCCGAGGTGCGGACCTGTAACATGGCAGGTCAGGGACCGCTTTTGTGAACCAGGTGTGTCTGCCGCTGCTTTGCTGCAGTCAGGGTTGGCCTCGACGACGTGGAGAACGAGCCGGACGAAGGTGACACTCCAACGCACACGAATTAATCAGGGCCGGTGCTACACCCAGCTGAGCCGAAACTGGTCCTCTTTCAGCAGACTCTGCTCCTTCTCCTGGGTCCCCAGATAGAACCGTCAGGCATCCTAACCTTTTCCTCTTTCTCTTCTCCCACCTCAATGGCTTCCCCTCATTTCTCAGTACAGACTTGAGCAGAGGCCAAGACTGGGAAATCAAACTCCTCCTCCTTGGATTATGTTTCTTGGGCCAACTGATACATATAAAAAGGAAGCAGTTCAAGTTCATGATTCTAGCAGGCTTTGAGTTCACTTATATGTTAATGGTAGCCTTCTTGTCCAAAAGCAAGATAAAAGCTAAAGAATGTGTCTCTCCTTCTACTTGCTTCTGGCATCCTTTCTGGCTCTGAAAAACAAGGAGGGAATTTGACCATTTTGAGCTTGCAGGGAACTATTGTACCCAGGCTGTGGGTATAGTAGTTTGTGTAAGCCTGTAATTTATGCCCCCACCCGTTCTGGGAGGAAAAATCACCTCATGTTCCTAAAGGATGCAGTTTAGATGCATAGGAATTAAGCAACTTGTTAGGGATCACAGAGATGCTAAGAAGCTGAGTCAGGACTTAAAACTCGGCGTTCTAGGCTCCAAAGCCAGTCCATGCACCGAGAACCTGTACAGGAAGAACTGTTCCAAGGTAACTGCTTCTTGGGCTATGCAGCATTTTTTTCCCACTGCCTTCTCTGGCTCCCCAGGGTCACCTGGGTTCATTAGGATGCTGCACCTTCAGCTTCCGGTGTCTTGTTAGGTGCTGGCGTGCCGTGCACTTGTCAGTGATTCGGGTTAACTTACTCTTTCTAGTGAAAGCCTCTCAAGCAAAAGTCTTTCCTCTTGCAAAAATTCAATAAAAACTGAAAGGCGGCAGGAGGGAGATTAGAAAGGTTGAAAAGGGAAGTAGATAACTAAGGAGGAACAGTCCCCCAAAGCCGGCGTGTCTCTCTCCTAGGAGATTTTGTGAAAGGCCCAGACTGGTGGGAATGAAAAGGAAAATCCTTTTTTATTAAGCTCACCTGTATAACATTATCTCTTCAGAGGTGTTTATGAAAACATTCACACATAGTAACACTTGCCTCCACAGACACACTTTTATTGAATTTCCTCAGCTCTCCATCAAATTTTAAAATCCCTGCCTATTACTCCATCTCTACATAAATCAGCCCCCATGTCCGTCAGACTCCAGCCTGCGTGCAGTTCTCTCCGGCTGCCGTTCCGTCGATATAGAACTGTGTGTCACGCTGAGGAGGCACCTGTGGCCTGGGCTCCCAAATCACCCAGGACATTTGGCAATTGCCTTGTTTCATTGCATGGGGGGAGAACAGAACCAGGACCCAGAGGAAGGAACACAAGGGCCATCGGCAGGGTTAGCGCCACAGACCCTCAATCGTTCGGGCAGCAATGGCCCACCCCCTCTCAGTCCCGCTGTGTCCGTGCTCAGAGCCTGCGCTGCGATTCAGCCCAGAGCTAACATGAGCGGGGCTGCTGGGGGGAGAGACTGTTGTCCCAGTGGGGCAGGGAGTCGAGCGTGGCGGCTGACAGGAGACACGTCTGTGGGCTCCTGGGGCTGAGAGTGGAAGGCGGGCCTGCCGTCACTGCCAGGGCTAAATCAGACTCCCTTGTGAAGGGCTTTGAGGGTAGACAGTGTGCTGCCGGTCTTCGAAGTTTTACAAATTAAACGAATCCTAGACGATTTCTCCCAGACCTACCGTCCTCCTAGGCTTGCTCATTCATTCATTCATGCGTTCATCCTTTCGTTCAGGAAGCCAGTCTTTCAGGCCACAAAGACAGCGCAGCATCCCTGAGGGGCCAGCGGAGCTCAGGTGCGGGGTGTAAGGGCCGACCACACACACACACACACACACACACACACACACACACACACACGTTGTCACTTTTGTGCTCATAGTCCAGGGAAGGATGCATCTAAGAAACGAATTTGACGTAAACACACGAGGCTCAGAATAGGCATGTCGTACAGAAAGCCGTGGGACAGGCCAATACGAGAAAAATTTTCAAAGCTTTTAAGTTCAAAACGATGATGCATTTTCTTTCTTTCGGGCTTGGAGGAGTCCCACGTGTTGGCGTTTGTAATTTCCACCAGACGTGTCCATCGAGACAATCGCGCTGATGTGTTGGCGTGGAGGTCGGAAGAGTTCGCCGTCATCAGTCATTCACAGCACGTGCTACGCCGTCAGAGAGAAGAGCTGGCATTGTGGGTGGAGTTGGGAAAAATTAAAAGTAAGGAGGTGTCTTTCTTCCCTGGAAAGGTCTCTGGAAGGCCTGTTCTCCATCCTTTTCTGAATACTATGTTCCGTTTTAGTCATTCTGCTTTGGGGGAGCAGAAAAATATTTGTCTGGCACTCTGATTTCCAAAAATTTGTTCCCAGGGCAACGAGTCTCCTCTGGTCACCTTAACCTTAGCCCCACTTCCTGACCACTCACCCCTCCTCTAGGGTCTTCCTGCGGAGCTGTCTCTTCTGAAGCGATGGTAGCTCGTTCTGGGCTCTGGGGCTGACAAAGCACAGCCCTCATTCCGGGAGCTGGGGTCGACAACGGGCTTGCCCGCTGCATCTCTCCTTCGACTGGGGCCTTTCCTGCCCCCTTCCTTATTTCTACTCACCGGGAAATGCCTTCCCCGAAATCCAAGACTGCAGAGGCGCTGGAAGCAGAGGAGCACTCTGCCTGCCAAGGTCCACCCCGCAGAGGGCAGGAAGACCACCTCGACACCCAGGAGGGATGTAGTGGGAAGTGCTCGCAGGAGAGAAGAGATTAGCCATAATACCGAGGCACCCCAGGGCTGAATTCGCTTTAAAAAGTGGTTGCTGAGCTTAGGAACAAGATTAAGAGACATCTCTTTTGCCAGGCGGGATCAGGCTTCCCCTAGGGAACAAGATGCCGACTGTAGAGGCCATGAGTAATACGATCAGCACAATGGCATCTCCCGTCACAGGGCAGCAGCCACTCTTGCAGACAGCCAGGGACCTCCGTGGGGTGCTCTCTCAGCCATCACGGCCTGACAGTCACCGAGGGAAGGAAGGGCAGCGCCGCTTCCGGAGAGCCATTATTCCCTTGGAAAAATCACAGACGGTCTCTCACGCAACGCTCACATCATCGCTCTGTGTTGAGATTACTCCCGTTTCACGAATAGAGTTCGCCCTAAGTCAGGAGAGGGAGAGGGAGTTAAGCCATTTACCGAAGCAGCCAAGTGAAAAGGCTGGGATTTAAAGGCCAGTGTCTTATCCCCAAAGACGGTGCTATGTACTTGTTAGGATGTCCCTGCCCGTCTTTCTTAACACCTAATATGATCAAAGTAGTTTATGTATAACCGCCCATTTACATTTTAATTTCATCTCATTCTTAAAATAAAAATATGCAGGAAATATAAAAATTCCTTAGATCATAGCACTAGCAGATGGCAGACATAAAATAAAATGTGTGTATATATGTATAAATGTGTGTATATACACATATGTGTGTATATGTGTGTACATATGTGATGGTGTGTGCAAACCATATTTTGTTAGTGAGACGCACAGTGGGAACTCAATGATTGGCCACAATCACTGTTGTAGGCCGGCCCTCTCATGCTAGACTAATCCGTTTTTCTGGAGAGATTATTCCGTCCTCTTCTCCTAGTTCTCTCTTGGCCCAGCCTCCTGACCCCTGCAAGTGTGAATGTGGTGTGCAAGTCTCCAAGCCGAGCGTGCAGCCCTGGGCGACGAGAAGGACGTGCGCTCTGGGTCAGACGTTTCCGTGTGAGCATCCTGGCCCCACCTGCCTGCCATCCGGTCTCAGGAAAAGCCTTGGACTTCTCCGGGTCACGACGAACATGAAAGAGGAAATCATACTCGCCCGACAACATTAGTGAGAGTTTGAATCCCAAAGAACCTACCCAGAACGTGGGGCATGGTGGGCAGTTCGTACACGTTACTTCTACGCTCAGCCTCACTCTTCTGTGTACACCGAGAGCGAGGCAGAAAAGACAGTGAAGGAATCGTCAGAGCCGTCGGGGATCCGGATCTCTCGGTCCCAGGTCTCCTCCAGGCGCAACACTGTTCTTCTCTGTCTCTGGGAGTGCATCTCGGCTGCGTGAGTGGTGCAGGCCTACCCGTCAGAAACGAAACACGCCGTATCCACTGCATCTCCCTCCCTGTGCAGTGCTGACCCTGAAGTACGTGGTGTCACGTTGGAGAGCTGGGCCCTGGGTGAGCTGGGTTGACAGGAAGGATGAGCAAGAGCAAGGCTGTTGTTGTGATACGCCCCTGAGATTGTATTTAGCCATGGGATAACTGAGATATTGTGACTGATGCAGGCGGGGTCTCCCTCGACCTTCTCTTGCATTTTATTTTTTCACCGAAGAGGCTGGTTTTAACCATGTTCTTCTGTTTTCTGAGAGGCCCGGAGGATCTTGGAAGCAATCTGATCATGCAAGTGAATGATTTATCACTTCTGTTTGGCCCTGAGCAAGGATTCGCTCTGCACCATTCGTCTCTCAAGATATAATTGGACTTAAAATTAAAACTGCATTACCTTCCAATTCATTGAGAGGAAACTGGTGGTTTTGACTTAAACAGCAGTTTCAAGCAAGGTATCTATTAGGAGGCTCTGAAAAATTGTTCCAGCCTGTTATCCTGGGAGCCGGCCTGAGGAAAGAGTTGTTTTTTAAATGGTACCCAACTGAGCCTGAGGGCCTAACAACGAAGTTTCGGACTGGGGTAGGCAGTAGGCTACCCCCTCCCCGGAAGAGTCCCCCCGCCGGCTGGACTCTTGCCCTCCTGACTGTAGCTCAAGCCGCTTCATGCGAACCTGTTATGTGTATGTGTTTCATCGTGAGATTTTGTTTGTGAAAAGCTTTTATTGCTAATAGGAGGCCCCTGTACGAGGCATGAACAACCAGGTTGTGTTTCAGAGACATGGGAACACACGTAGATCAGAGTGAGGTTCAAAGGGACCCTGACCCCTGAGAGTGGTCGTGCATCTGGCCCCCTCCTTGTCTCTGTTCCAAGTCCATCTTGGTCTCCACCCTGAATTCAGGGACGAGGTTAAGGTAGAACTCATTATGAATTCCGACTGAGCAGAGTAAGTACCATCAGCTGCTCCAGAGTTGGGACGCCAAGATGTAGACACGAAGACTTCGTACCTCCTTGTCATTCAAAGTGTGGGCTGCAGGTGTGTCTCTGGGCTCTCTGGAAGGCAGCTGTGGAGTTCAGAGCAAAAGAGCAACACCTGCGAGAGGAAAAGGCAGGGCAGCAAAGGGCAGGGAGCGTTTGCGTGAAATGCGTGCGTGGCAACATCCCTGTCAGCCTGGCGGGAGTCCAGGGCAAAGGGGGCCTGTTAGAAGGGTCTCACTGTGGGGCGAAGCGGCCTGGCCCTCGGACCAGTTCCGTGCTTGGCTGTCGATAGGAGAGGGGTGCTCTGTGAAGACCATGGCCTCAGTTTGACAGTTGAGGTAGACCGCGCAGGAGCCGACATGGCGGGCTGCCAGTTAGCTACATTGCTCACACCTGGGCAGCGAGTCCTCTCTTGCAGGGATATCGGAGCAGCGCACCTCAGTGTCTGCCTCAGCAGCCTGGGAGCTTGCTGGAAATTCGGGAGTTGAGCCCCGCAGGAGACATCCTGCATCAGGGTCCGCAGTGTGACCAGAAGGCCGGGTGACTTGACTTGCTTTGCGCATCAGGGTGTGACGAGCACAGAATTTGGTCGAAGGAATAAAAGGAGAGAGCTCAGTTTGTGAACGGCAAGGAACCAGAGTTCCTAGAAGTCGTGTCAGACTGAGAGCTGATTCAACAATGGCTTACGAATCGGCACTACATGCGGAACGCCGGCAGAACTTGTCACCTGTGTGATCCTGGACTTCAAACCCAAGGATCCTGAGTTGGTACGCCTGCAGCGGACCCAGCACTCTGCGCTTCCACAGACGAGTAGGCAGTTCCGAAGTCGCCCACTTCCTCTCCTTTGACAAACCCTGGTCTTATGATTGGAATCCTGTGCCTGGCTTTTCCACCTGCGGCGGGCTGTGAGGCTTTGAACAAATATCAACATAGGTTGTGCATCAAGATTTTTAAGCATAAAAATAGTCCCAGTGGTTGTAATGAGTATTAAACAACGCAGCATCCGTGTGTGTGTGTGTGTGTGTGTGTGTGTGTGTGTGTGTGTTTTCTCCTGTTAGAGAACCAAGCGAAGATCTAACAATGAAGCTGACTTTATTTTCAGACCAGGGAGAGAGGGTCACTAAGAAACGAGCTTCCTTGAATCTCTAGAGTTGAAATGGTCATATGGAGGGTTAGCAACAGGGGTGTGGGAGGAGGAGAGGGGGAAAGGTACAGAGAATAAGTAGCATAGACGGTGGGTAGAAAATAGACAGGGGGAGGGCAAGAATAGTGTGGGAAATGTAGAAGCTAAAGAACTTATGACACATGGACATGAACTAATGCGGGTGGGAGGGGGTGTGCAGGGTGGAGGGGAATGATGGGGGAGAAATGGGACAACTGTAATAGCATAATCAATAAAATATATTTAAAAAAAGAAAGAAAGAAAGCAGAGCACCGGAGTGATGAGTCTTTTATTAATATTAAAGGACAAATCTTGATAAATCACTTAGAGCAGTGCCTGGCATGTGGTAAGAACTCAATCAATAGTTGCCGTGCTAACAAACATCCCTTCACCCAGTGGAATGTAACGTAGCCACTCCAGATTGCAGCTCAGGATGACGCAGGCTACGGGAGTGCCTGGATGTAACACCAAGCAAAGCACAGGGCAAGTCTGAACACGAAATTCTGTCAATGCTGAGTGTTCAGAAAGTGTCAACTATTGTTGCTGCTCAAATCTGACTGGGGGAGTCGCCTGATAAGTACACAATGGGAGCTCCTGAAATGCCCGCTCCCTGCCTTGGTTTTTTTTTTTGTTTTTTTTTTTTAAAGAATTTATTTATTTATCTTTATAGGGGAAGGGTAGGAGAGAGGGAGAGGGAGAGGGAGAGAAACATCAATGTACAGTTGCCTCTCGTGTGTCCCCTGCCGGGAACTGGCCTGCAACCCAGGCATGTGCCCTGACTGGGAATCGAACCGCGATCCTCTGGTTCGCAGGCCCGCACTCAATCCACTGAGCTACACCAGCCAGGGCCCTGCCTTGGTTTTGAGCATCGGTTTCCCTGGCTCTCTGCGCCCCGCATTTAACTCCAGCAGCCCCGAACCCCTTGGTGTCCCCACCACGCACCCCGCGCTGCCGCTTCCTTCATGCCTTTGCTTGTGCTCCTCTGCGTCCCCCCACCCCCATTGCTTCTCGTGCTCCTTGTCCAGGGACTGGCCCTCGCGGCTGTGGGCACTGCGGGGGCTCACCCTCCCACAGACCCTCAGGTAGCCCTTCTCGGAGGTTCCCACAGCACTCAGGAACTTCTACTTTCGTAACGCTCACCGCACCGTACCCTGATGGGCTCTCCCCGAGAGTCCGTGTCCACCCTGAGGCTGCGATCTCTGCAAGGGGAGAAATACAGCTTTGCCCCCTGCACGCCGCCGCGCACGGGTGCTGTGCCGTGTAGTAGTTTTTCACTCATAAATGTTGAATCATGCATGAGTCCTACTTCAAAGCAGACCGACCTCCCCTCACTCTTCCAAGCCATTCCCTTCATCTCTATTCTTCCCCCAGCTAATTTTTCAGCCCAGACTGCTATCCTCTGTGCCATCTTTCCCTGTTCATTCCGAAACCCAACCATTCATCAGAAATTCACTCCACAGTCTAGTTCCCCAGTAAGATGGGCCTCGGAGCCAACAAATAGTAATTAAAATCCAGCATGTCCTATTCTTGTCAAGTAGCCTTAAACAACGATTCTCGACCTTCTCTTGTCCTTTTCAGTCCTAAATGGTGAAACATAGGGAATAAAAGAAAAGGGAAAGACAGGCTTATATCATATAAAGAATAAAAGTATTTAAAAGTGTAAAGGCACCAACAGTACAATGTCCAGCGCAGAGCAGGTGCTCACGCAACAGTGCAACCCACCGCTAAATGGTTAGCCTCCTTTGAATCCCACAGCAACGGCACAGCACCGTGCTTTCTCCGAATCTCTACGCACACATCTCTCCGCGTCACTCACGATGCCCTCACTTCACCATGCCCAAAGCTACACTCGTCATCACTGTCCCAAACCAGCTTCTCCCAACTAGCTAACGCTGTAATCATTCTTCCTGCTGCTCAGGCTTGCCAGATGAGAAGTATTAGCGCCCTTCCTCCCTGTGGGTCAGAGCCCTCAGCTGCAGAGAACAGTGGCGGAACAGGATGGGGAGCCCGTGGGCACGGCCTGCCCCAGGAAGAAGGAGTGTCTCATCACTGAGACCATTCTACACGGCCCCCGAAACTGCCTCTTCCACCTCGGTTCCTCCTACTTCGCCCCCAGAGCCTTTCGTTCCGGCCTCCTGACACATTCGGGTCTGGTGCCCCCCAAAGGTCTTTCCCAGAACGCCGTCCTCCCTCCTTTCTGCCTGTAAGATTCCTTCCCTTTTCTTCTTCAATGGCCACACTTGTCTGGCCCTTCTCCGTTAAGTTCCCTGTGGCTTCAGGAGTGGACTGAGCAAGGTTGGAACCAAGTTATCCTTGCACACCATACACCATTCCTAAGGTGTTGCAGTTGGCTGAATCTTCCACTGAACTGAGTGCACTGGTCTGTGCATGCGCAACCATGTGACCAAATCGGATGGTTAAGCAGAGGGATGAAAAAAGAAAAACAAAAGAATCAAACTGAATAGCAGCTGCTCAATGAAATCTTTTTAATCATTGACTTATTCTCGACCTCTCCAGGATGCTGAAAAGATAGTCACTGTGCATAGACTAGATTCTGTGTGAACTTTATCTAAATTAGATAGTTTTATTGAAGTGTCTGTATACCCAGTAACTTATAGGTGAAAAAAATGAAGCTCATAAAAACTAAGGAGGTTATCCTATGACATACCCTGGAGGTCACAGATCTAATTGAATCCAAGTCTAGACTTCAAAATATGATTTCTTTTCATACTATTGCAATTTACATAAGGAGAACCATAAAGCTCCTCTAAAGGTAAATGAAATCTCAGGACTCAAAATCTATCACAAACACTCTGAGCATATCCAACAGAGATATAATGTGACCGTCTACTTTAGTAAGGAGTTGTATTGATTAACCAATTGATAATCAAGAAACCAGACAGTAAGCCCACTAATATGGAGATGAAAGCACACAGAAGGGCTTGGTGCTGCGGAAACGATGCTATTGATTAAGTTATTGTTGGCCTGGATTGGAAATGCACGAGCTCGTGCCTGACTGTGCGGTCACCATGTTTCCATGACAACGCTGCCACGCCGGGCAAAGCCCTGGGCTGCGACTGCGGCACGGACGGTCCTTGGTGCTGCTGTGTGTCTCCGGGAGCGGCGATGCGCTCCCAGGGTCTGTTCTTTCTCTTGTTTTCACTTACTCCGCAGTCCTGTCTCCTTCTAGTTTGGAATAGGCTCTGATCTCTTTTTTCGGTGCTTCTCTTCCTGGTGTGTATGTTCAGTAGAGGACTGCCTCCCCCAAGGAACAAGCGGCCAAATGAACAACCTCCTCTCAACAATACAAGTCCAGAACGGGCACTGTTTTACATAGGTGCTTTTTGTTGTTGTTTTTGTTTTGTTTTTACTTATCTATTGCAAAGATGCTGCAAACACTTGCTGTGCCGCAAGTAGCAGGAGTCCAGGTGTAAAAATAAGAAAGTCTGCTTCTAAAATTGCTGCGATAGAACATTTTCAAAGTTTAATCGGCATGCAAGCATAACTAGTAAAATTCAGGGGGGAAGCTCTCCATAAATCAACTGAAGCACAGAACATCTGGTTGCAATAGCTTTGAACAAAAAAACCTCACCAAGCCTCCATCGACGAGACCTGAGAGACACTCAGAGGAGGGGCTCCACGCTGAGGACGGACAGTGAGCCCCTCTCTACCTGGGCAACGCTGGGAGGTGTCCGTGGGACTCCCCAAGGGAGAGGGGGTCATCTGACGGCTTGGGTGTTGGGGCAGCCCGGACGAGCGAGGGCGGGAGTGCTGGCCACGGCGTGGGAGAGGACGTCAGGGGACGGAGACTGGAGGCTGGACGTCACCAACGACATCGAGTATCTGGCTAATCGGGGCATGAAACGTTCTCACTAAAGGGAACTGAAGCATCCAATGCACGTCCGGGAGGTTCCGAGACTTAAGCCTGAGTCTCTGCCACCAAGAACGAATTTTCCTCAGATGCCCCCAGACTTTCCACTGGGTTTGCGACGACTGTCCCAGTTTCAAAGCTGAGAGTCCCTCCGAGGGTTTGGGAACCCTCGCAAACCCAGACAAGCCGCAGCCGTTCGTCACCCTACTCTGCTGGCAGACCCGGGCCTGCGCAGACAGTAGCGCCGCCTGGGTCAGTGGGCGCAGAAGTCGTAGGTTGCGCGACCCCTGGGTCAGGCGTACTCCTTCTTCCGGAAAGTGGTGGGGGCCCCTGCCACTGCTGGCGTCACAGCAGGGAGGGTCGCAGGGTCCTGGTTTGCCGGTGGTTCTCGCTCCTGACCAACGGGCGCACGGGATTAGCAAGTCCTGGGACCCATCGGGAAGGGGGGATGGGAAAGAGCTCACGGGGTCTTTTAGTTTAAGAGTAAGAGCGTTTTCTAAACACAAAGAAGGATCAAATCTTGTGTTTCCCCAAAACAGTGACAACCCTCAACTCCGCTGGCTCTTGCAGTGGAATCAGAGAGGTGGTAAAAAGCTGAGTTAAGCCTCAGAATTAAGCCTCGAAGTATCTGAGAAATGGTCAGAAGAAAATCTGTGAGGTCCATGGGTATACAGAGCCGATGACAAAGAACCTGTTGTCACCCCAAGATTTCTAGGTCAGGCAATTGGACGGATTTTAGTGCAACCTACTAAACTCTAGACGTTAGGAGAAAGACGGTGTGTAGACGGAAAGGTAATGAGGTTGGCCCCCGTTGGCAGCCAGGTGGGAAGGCCCCTTCGGCTGAACAGCAGAAGTGTGACCTTGGCGCCGCCCGGTCCGCGGGGGGGGGGGGGGGGGGGGGGGGGGCGGGGAGCTGTGTTCAAGGGCAGCGCGTGATGTGGTCAGACCGCTAGAAGTAGAAACAGTGTGTGACCCTAAATGTGATTCCAAGTTCCTGCTTTTTCCCGCGCTTCAGACTGCTGGGATACTAAGAAAAAAGACTTTTTTCCTTCTGTGTTCTGTGGCGTAAAGGTGTCTTTTCTGATTTCAGAAAAGGAGAGGGGATGATAGCAAACATTTAATCATTGTCTTGGAGGTGACAAAGTTTAATGGTAATCGTCTAGAGCAAATTCTCAAATATTATTTTTATTTTACAGATGATGAAAATGAGGCTCTGAGAGATTAGTTTGCTCAGCATTATCTGGCTGGTAAATTGAATTAGGTGACCTTGGAGCTTACGGTAGTATTTCCGAAAGTGTGGCCCCGGGTCCACCCATGTCAGCATCTCCTGGAAACTTGTTAGAAATGCAGATTCCCTGGCCCTGCCCATACCCCACTGAATCAGAAACTCTGGGGGTTAGGCCCCCAAATCTCTGTTTTAACAACCTTTCAGGTGATTCTAATACATGCTCAAGTTTGAGAACCATTGGTCTATTATATCTTTCCAGATGTAATAAAGTCTTTCTTCCACTTTTGGCTGTGATGAATAATTTAAATGAGATACCACTCATGGAGCCCCTAGGAGAGTGCCAGACATGGTTTAGATTCTCAACAGTTCCAGTTGAAAAATGATGAACCGAGGGATTTAAACAGCAAGCGGAACCCCACCGAAGACCGGAATAGCGGAAAGCACCAGGTCCTTTCTGGGAGCTCCCGCCAGCTTGAGACTCCCGTTTCCAGTGAAACGTGTGATGTGATGGGAGGGACGCCACCCGGAGTCACCTCTCAGGCCCCTTTTACGATGCGAAACACCTAGGCGGCAGGACGGGGAAGATTCCTGCCAGCGTTGGCAAGATGTTGAAAAAGAAAGATTTACCAAATGATAAAGAAATGTTAGATAAGGGCCTGGCTGGTGTAGCTCAGTGGATTGAGCGCGGGCCTGCGAACCAGAGGATCGCGGTTCGATTCCCAGTCAGGGCACATGCCTGGGTTGCAGGCCAGTTCCTGGCAGGGGACACACGAGAGGCAACCATACATTGATGTTTCTCTCCCTCTCTCTCTCTCCTACCCTTCCCCTCTAAAGGTAAATTTAAAAAAATCTTAAAAAAAAAAAAAAAAAAGCTGAACTTAAAAAAAAAAAAAAAAAAAAAAGAAATGTTAGATAAGGGGAGGCAGAGAATCCAATCACGAGCGAGTTGCGCTCTCCACAGGGATACGAATTGTCCCCTCGGAGATGCAGATGTCGTTCATTACACCGGAGATAAATTCGGAAATGTGGTCCACCCTGATTTAGCATCATGCGGAATTGTTTCGAAGACTGATGCAATGCGGTCGGCCCCGCGTGCTGCTTTGCCGTTCCATTCACCAGGCACTGGCTGGCCTGGTGAAGTTTCTCTGCGGGAGGAAATTCTAGGTTTGTAGCCTCAAGACCCAGAAATGGAAGCGTCGCCGCACCCGTGTTGCTGGTGGAAATAGGGCTCTTCCTCGGAGTCGTGAGGAAAGCATCATGGGGACCCACATGTAGGAAGATGAGGCGCAGCGGTGAGGTTTATTGCGGCGGAAACAAAGGTCTGTCCCTTGGTGCCTGGAGTCCCACTCGTGGCCAGATGGCCTAGCTCCGTCTCGTTGTGGAATAAGTCTGGGCCTGGTGAGCAGAAGTGCCCACTGGGAGTGTCAGGACCCAGAACTGAGCTGCCACCAGCCTGGGCTCCGGTAGTCCAGCGCAGTCTCTGCGCCCAGGGGCGCTCCGGTGGCGCTGCGCGGCCACACTCAGGCCAGAGCTTGGAGCTGCCACGCAGCAACCAGGCCCCCACCGCTGCGGAGAGAGCGCAGGAAAGAACAGGCAGGTGCCTGCTACCCAGGCAGAACTGCGCTAAGTTCTCACTCTGTTACCTTGGGCTTGGAGAGAGCAGGCTTTTCTCAGACTAAGCAATCTCTTTTCCAATCCTTCCCTGGCCCTGGCGTGTGCTGGGGTACCCCCCAGCCAATCTGGCCTTTTTCTCAGGCTAGACACCCCTCCTTTATGATCTCCGGTCTTACCTCCTACTGGGCCTGGGCTTAGCAAAGGCATTTCCCCTTTCCTGGGTCTTCCTCCCACCGGTCATCTGTGGGGGATGGGCTGGTGGTTCCCTGGGGAGTGTCTTCCTGCCCACTTGGGGATCGCTTGGGGATTCAGTTGCTTCCATGGAGGATGTGGGGGTCCCCTGGGAGCCTGTGAATGCTATAGCTTTCTGGTAAATCGGGCCCGAAGTCCAATTCAGCTCCCTAGTCTCAATGTCTGATTTCATTTGCCCCTTCCTTCACTAACAGGCTACCTACACTGGCACTTGGAGATCCAATTATAAGAGCTACTTTCTTTAAAGCATGTACTTTGGGCCAGCTGAGTGCAAAAACTCAAAAAGATAATGCATTTTGTCTAATCCTTGCAAAACTGTTGAGGACCATTTAATACCCTGTCTTGTAAGTGAAGATACTATCTTAAAGTGGAGGCGCGAGTCGCTGAGTGTACCATGGAAAGTAAAAGGTGGAGTTTGGATCCAAAATCATTGCTACTTGACTCTCCAAAGAAACCAGCCACACAGGTGGACCTCACTGCGCAGGTACTCTCTGCCTCACACCAAGCCTTTTGTGTTTGTCTACTTCGTTAGCTGCAACACCGCTCAGTAGCTCTTCTTAGTAGGTCTGTTCTGCTGAGCAGGCAGCAGTTTGCCCAGGGCCACGGCGGACCTGGCTCTGACCCCAAGTGTCCAGGTCCCGAGCACACGCCCCGAGCGCAGGGCAGGTAGCGTACACAGAAACAGAGGACAGAGGGTTGTTTTGAACAACTGGGTTGAAATATCATTTCGGAGAAACTAAAGAGGGCTGACCTTTCTTATGGGGACGAATAGATTACATGAATTTTGGATTTGCCTTCCTAGAGGTTGTGGAAGTGTATCTTTTGAAGTTATTGTTGTGATTATTGAGGTAATTCACTTCTGAGCCTAGAAGTGGTGGGGCCCCTTCTTCGCTTACAAATGAGAATACGTCTTGACCAGGCCGTGCCAAGGCCACAGAGGGCGTGAGCGGTGAGGCTGCAAAAGAAAGCCATGTCTCCGGCGAGTGTGCGGTACGGCTCTGTGAGATCTAATCGTATTGGAGACTGGGTCATCCTGCCACTCAGTGCGAAGAACGGTACTTCGAATTCCAGCTTCACTGACGTACAGGCTGATTATGTTTACTGAAAATATCTAACTTCTATTAAACTAAATGATAGTTTTATTTTGGATATGTATGAATATTACAAACCTCATAAAGCTTTTGTGAGGATTACATAGATTATGCATGCAAGACTTCTAGTAACAGTAAAAGAACTCCAAAACCTTTAATTCCCTTTATCCACCCATTTCCCCCCTCTGAGTAACAAGTAGTTAAAAACATCACGGTGCCTAAATATCACTGAGTCCGCCAAGGGTCCCTTGGGCATGGACGCGCCGCATAGTGGCTGTTTTGAAACACAGATGTCTCCTTATATTTCGGAAACTTGTAGGAAACCTCTCCTGACAGATGCGCCCTCCTGACCGTGTATTTATGTGAGGTCAGCTAGTCCCTAGCCTGCACGGTTGAATTGCAAAAGGAACTTAGGACCCTGCAGTCAGCTAAGCACAGATGGCAGGTTCCAACAAGGCTGAGAAAATGATTTGAACGGAAATTAAGGTGATCTCCGTTGCAAAGGAGAGGACGCCTTAGGGTTCCGCCTGCACAGAAAGGATTGCATTGATCAAATCCAGGAATGAAAGGCGCGGCAGTGGGTCGGGAGAGGCCGTGAGCTCCGGAGCCGAAGGACTGGAGCTGGAGTCCCAGCTGTGTCACCTGTGCCAACCGAGGGGCCGTGCTGCCAGCACCCCCGCGAGCTGTTGTTACTGCGTAACGGAATGCCTCGGAACTCGGCGGCTGGAAACGACGGTCGTTTTTATCTCTCAGGGGTTGAAGGGTGAGCCCTGCAGGTCTGCAGAAAGCTCGCTCACCCATCCTTGGTCGGCTGCAGGTCGGCTGCATGGCTTTTCCCATCTGCACTTGGCTTTCTCAAATGTCTGAGACCCCCCCTGGGGGGACGGGCCATCTCAGGGCCGCTCCAGACGCCTCGCCCCCTGAAGGCCAAGGGTCCAAGCGTGTTCCTATCACGAAGGCAGAGGAGGAGCGGAGAGCCAAGGAGCCCCGCGCTGCCGAAGCTCGGGAGGGAACTCGGAGACGACGGCGTGGTGAGTCCAAGTCGGTCTGCGTGAAGAAGGCCCAGACGTGCGTCCTGTAACATCCGCTCTTCTCTCCCAGAATTCCAGGTAGGCAACAGAAGACAAAATGCAAAACCCGACCAATCTTTTCCGTGCATTCCGATTCCTGTGTATGCTTGGATCCACTATCCTGATTATAGATGATCTTTCGAACAAGGGTCAAGATCACCGGGCCAGGAGAAAACCACATAACTGACATCGTCCGCGGTGGAACAAAGAAGGCAGAACAAACACACACAGAGGGAAGAGCGGATGTTACAGGAGACAGTAGAAAAGGACCAGCAACTTTCTCGCTTCTTCCTGAAGTTTCCAATACCCGGTGTAACATACCTGTGTGCCCTGTATCCAATCAGAATCCATTTTCTTCCTCCCCCTGTCCAAGGTCCTCTTCGAACTCTCGTTAAGCCCGTCACCACCATGATGCCCGACTGTGCCAGGCCTCCCCCACCACGCGCCTGCCACGTGAGAGCAGGCCCATGCCAGCGGACACAGGGGCACCGTCTGCCACCCGAGATCACGCCGGGGCTCTCATACCGACCCTGAGTGATGGAGCTCACCCAACGGCTCCCGTAGGGGAGAGAGGGGCCTCGCAGAGCTCCGGCCCGGGCACTAACGCTTCGCCCAGTGGGAAAGGGTGGACGGACGCAGACTCGCAGGTGAACCCCGCTCTGTCCTCCCCGACTGCCTCCTCCTGGGTCTGTCAGGGTCCACACGGGAGACCGAAACCTTACCTGCAGCTGTAACAGAAAAAGTTACCATGAAGATTTCTTAATTAGATAAACGGTGGTTGTATTCGCCTGCGGGGGTTGTCGTGCACCGGGCGTCTTGAGCAGCAGAATGTGTTTTCTCGCAGTTCTGGAGGCTGGGGGTGAGGATCCAGGTCCTGGCTGATGCGGCCTCTGGTGAGGGCCCTTCCGCTGACTCTCAGGCAGCCACCTCCGCACCCTGGCGTCACCTGTGCGCGCTGGGGCAGGAGGCACGCTCTCTCACATGTCTCCTCCTAAAGACGGTGACCCTGCCACATCCCGGCCTCACCCTTATGACCTCGTGTACCCTTCATCACTTCTTTCCCCCAGAGATGGCCACGTTGCAGGTCAGGGCTTCGACGCTGAGTGTTGGCGGGATACATTCAGCTCACGGTAGTAGTGAGCTATTACTGAAAAGGGTACGAGAGCATTCCACGTATAAAGAATGAACAACTACAGAGAAAAGCCACGGCCCCTGGGGCTGGGGAAGAGAAAATGAGAAAGGAGATGAGGAGCTCAGAAAAGGAGGCTGTGCCAGGCTGACACTCCCCTGGGGGCTAGTGCCTTCGCCCCAGCAGAGCCGACGGTTCCCGGGAGCGAAATACAAAATTCTGTGGGTAGGTTACAAGGTATGACGGTGAGAGGGGCCACCCGCAATGCGTCCCCTTTTCAGTCCCACCCAGCTTAACTATAGGGAATAAAGCACCGTGTGATGCTGATTTAATTGGTTTCAAAGTGTGTGTACTGCACGCTGTGATACAGAACGCGATCCTTTTGGAACGCTGTCTCCAAGCTGACACCATCCACGAGTGATCAGTAAGCCAGCCCATTTCCCCACGCGCTGAAGAAGCATCCCTTATGCAGAATAAGTCATAGTTCAGAACCAATTAATCAAATTAAATTAGGGGCTCGCTAATTGATCCCAGAAGCTATCACCATATTGACCTCTGGCAAGAGGGCTCAATACATCCTAACACTCTGAGAGACAAATGAGTAGAAACTCTCGTTGATTGAAACCACATAATTCAATTAATCCGCTTAGTGAATGCAAGGGTTAGTCAAATCGTTCAAGTGTATATTGGGTTTCCGGAAGAAATTGAATTGGGATTTGTATTTTCCTTGTCATTTGAATGTTGTCCAGGTTGCAAACTCTTATGTGCAAGCTTCAGGAAATGATAACATAAAATAAGGTTGGTCACAATCTGTATTCTTCATTAGAGTCCCTTCCTTCCTTCTTTCTTTGGTTCACTTCCAAAATCCTGCAAACCCCAATTCTTCAGGGACAGATCAAGTCTAGAGTGACCCATCAGAGTAAGTAGGGATTGGAATAAATGTTTATCCAACTTTATAAAATAAATATATAAACTAAAATCACAAGTTTACTAAATGTATAATTTAACAAATTGCTACAATGCATAACAAACACTGAATTAATATATTTAATATATAAAAGCCCTCTTACCATTAAATGAGGAATAGTAAGTATATAATAAAATATGAGTAAAAGTATAAATATTTTATTCAAGCAATAATAAAAGGAAATAGCCAATGAAGGTATAGAAAATATATTATTTTAAGGAAATACAAATTACAGCATCAGAAAGACCGCACTGATATCAAAGGGATAATTCACTTTAAGCACTTGATGTACTAACTGTTGGAACCAGGAAAATAGCTAAAGAACTGTCCCTGTGAGATTTGGCTGTCCAGGAACAGAGAACAAAGAACTGGAGGCAGATTACCATTTAAGGAGATGTTTAGGTTTAAATTTCCCATTCCCCAAACCCTGCAATGTATAGATCCCACGTGCGCCAAGAGATAGCCAATAGCTAACAGCCACTTCTGTTTCTGTGAAATGCTTGCTTGCTTGTGTTTATAAAAAGGCCTAGCTGTAAACGTGAGGCGCGATTCTTGTCTGCAGCTCTTCTGAGCATCGTGTCTCCGGACACTCTGAGAGTTCGCCCCTGCGCAGGTTAAAACTTTTGGCCAATAAAGTAACACCTTTGAATCCTGAAAGTTTCCGAACATCTGTTTCTCGCGTCGGTGAATGCAACACTAACAAATTACCTTCTAGGAAGGTGGTACCTAATACTCCTGCACCAATGCCTACATCTCACACAAATCAAGGACCTGTGTGCATGCAAAGAGATGTAATTTTTGTCAATTTTGAGGTACAAAAAAAGGCAGATTACAAATGACACTACAGAATACGATAACATTTTGTGACTTAAACCAAACATTAGGTATATAAGCTAAAAAGACTACAGAAAGTTAGTAAGTGTTTCTTTTCAAATGATAGGATTATAGGAAAATTTCAGTTTATTTCATTTACTTATTTCAATGTGCTACCATATTTTAAATGGGTATTCTTTTTGGAATGATAAAATTTCTCTTTTTTATTAGAGGATTTAAGGGGAAAAGCCCGTGGTAATGTCAACAAACACCTCTGAAAGTCCACCCGGTCTTCTCCCTGGATGGCGGATTCGCTGCTCCCTCTCACTGTCCTCCTCCTCCTCGACTCTCCAGCTCCCGGTCGGCTCTCTGCAGGGCCTTGCGTTCTCTCCACGGATGCCCCTGGGCTCTCGAAAGCAGGTCTCCGTGTACGAGTCAGCCCGCGATGGGCCCTGGTCGCTCCCGCCCTCTTTGCTTTCCCCACTGCTGCCCGGTGAGGTTGACTTGGGTTCTGCCAGCCAGGGAGCGTCCAGCTAAACAGCCCAAGAAAGGTACGAACCCTGAGCACCAAGGAGAAAAATACACAGAGTTAATTCACTTTTATAACTCCATAGCAAGAGGTCACCCCTGGTTCTGAGAGCGCAACTTGCATTAGCGAGTAAAAGGTGCCTGAGTGAGGGTGGGATTCAGTGCGTCTTTTTCCATAATCGGTTTCATTAAACTGGAATAAACTGCCTCGGGACGTTCAGGTTCCATGTATTCCCGAATATAAATATACTCAGTGTCTACTCTACTGGACATCCAGCTTTGTGTTCTCACGCTCGTTCCTCACAGCCGTGTAGGAGGTTCGGCACTGCCCCCACGCACTGGCCCGGCAGTGGGGCACCATGCTGTGAAGGGATATGTATGGGGAAATGTGTATGGGGTCACAGAGGAAGTGACACAGCCAGAATTTTATAGGGTCCTCAGGCCCAGCTTTCCCCCTTAATCCAGAACTAACCCCGAAACGCAGTTACGGAGCAACACGGCCAATGTAAAGCTTATATGGCAGAAAAGAATCATGTATGCCAGACAGAATAAAAATAAGGAAAGAATGAAAGAAGTTCGGGAGATTTTATAGCAGAAGCGATCAGGGTGGGAGTGACAGGGGAAGGCTTCCCAGAAGAGGAGATGGGTCCCTGTTTATTCCCTTTCCTACAAACGGAGTGTGTTTACCAGCAGAATGTGTTTTCTCACCATTCTGTAGGCTAGCAGTCTGTGCTCAGGAAGTCAGTAGGGCTGCTTTCTCCTGAGTCATCTCTCTTGCACTTATAAACGTCCATCTTCTTGCTGTGTCCTCCATGGTCTTCCGTCCACATGTACCTGCATCCAAGTCCTCTTCCAATGACACACCAGGCATGTTTCACGAGGGCCACCCCAGTGACTGCCTTTGCACTTACTTATCCCCTTAAAGAACGAACCTCCAGACACAGTCACATTCTGAGATGCTAGGTGTTGAGGTTTCAGCGTGTGGACTTTGGGGGACAGTCAACACACACTACGTGTGGGAAAGGTTAGACCACTTCTGATACCTCTGTCTTCTGAGGAAGGCTGAGCCTCACCCCCAGCACGTGGTCGTCAGGGGTCCACCCCTCATCTGAGTGCACGTGGGATCGTGTGCTGTCTTTCATCCAGGCCATTTCACTCTGTGTCTCTGTTATTTGCTTTTGCTCTCACTCGCCAGGATTGCAGTTCCTTGAGGATACATTCGGTGTGTTATCTTTTTTATCTAGAGTTGTGCAAGTACACACAACAGTAAGTAATGAGTAGTTGTGGGCTGAAGCAATAAATAAGAAATGAATTCACAGGAAAACCAACGGGAGTATTTTGAAGAAGTCCCGAGGAGACCCTGAGCCCTCCCTGAAGCTGTCTTTCTGCGTGTGAGACGGGCCTTAGGGAGGTGAGAGCCGACATCACCGTGAAGGGCAAACGCCAGCGGAAGCTCCGAGTTACAGAGAGAGGCCCCAGGTACTATGCGCCACTCAAAGGCAATAATCCGATTTATGTTATTGACAAGTAAACACTCGCAATATAGTATTGTTACATAAAGTGATTTTTGGAATCAATAGATGAATGAGACAGTAAATTATTTAACGAAGCAAAAGAGAAACCAACGAAAGAAAGGAACAATCAGAGAGGTGGGAAGACTTTCAAGGAGGTGGCGGCAAAAACTACATCTCCTTTCGACGATCCGTACGCGGCTTCTTTCTTGTGACCACGTTCTCCCGAGTAATTCTGATGTAAACCGAAGTCTGAGCGCCATGTAGATCTTTTCTGCAAGGGTTTAGGAGGTGGGTGCCTTAATTATGTGAAAGCTCGCCTTCCTCGTCCACTGTATTTTGTTCCTACAGCCCTGCTCTAGACTCCGGATTTCTGGAACAAGCACCTGGGAGGAGCTCCATAGCTACCTCCCAGGGGACGGGGTGCGGATGACTAACACGCCTCGGAAAGAATGGCCCTCAGACGCAGTAACTCACGCAAAAGCGCGCTGTCCCGACCACTCGCTCTCTGCCGGGAATGCAGTGTGCTCACGCTGGTTTATTACAAAAGCATTAAAACGTGTTCTGTTGGTTAACCACGATGACACTTCCGTCTGTTTGGGGGGTTTTGGGTTGCTTTTTGCAGAATTTAATCATATTTTTTGCACTTTACCTTTTAGAATGAGTCTGAGGCATGTTTTTTTTATTGGGGGGGGCGCAAATTGGAGCCTCGATAAACACTCCTTTCAGAATCGTGAAACTTTAAATAATGTGCACCTACTATGTGCCAGATAATGGGGAACACATGTAGATGTTGACAGTGAAATCTGTCACCTAAGCCTCGACATCTGGTCCAGGGATAGAGACATAAAGTGTAAAATGAAGCCTGGAGATGAGTTTCTTAGTACATATGTTGAAAGGTGTTGTGAAGAAAAAAAGAGGCATCTATTGAAAAGTGTAAAATGCAAAGTGTGGAGAACGGCTAGAGAAGAGTCTCTCTCAGGAAAGCTCATTTAAACTACCACTTGGAAGATTGGTAAGAATTACCTGGTAATTATTCAAGCGTATCATGGAGTCAAGGAAAGCTCTTACCCCGGGACCCGGGAAGTGTGAATTCAGTTCCGCTGCCCGGTCACCTGAACTACATCCTCAGCGCAGCTGAGCTTCCCTCGCTCGACGGCGCATGCAAAGCCCCTTTGCCCCCTCTCCGCCTGGATTCCCTCGTCCCGTGAAATGGGAGCAATCGCCGTAACTAGGTCTCCCATTTTAATGGGGATTGTGATTATTAGAGGTAATACATACCAAGCATTTAGAACTGGATCGATTATTTTAAGTGCTTAAAAATGTTAGAAGTTGTTGCTATTGTTATTTTTGTCCGTGAATACAAATCTTACGCCGTATTTCTCTTACGCATTGATTGAATTTGCACTAGAAATGAAGACAAGCCTTTTTCGGGTGACTGAGAAAAAGTCCGCGAGTTCACTCACACATGTGATGCCCATTTGGACCATTTATCTTCTGAGGGTGCTGTCTGATTCTCTGTCCCGTGTCGAGAGTCAAAGTAAAAGTTAGGGGAGGGGTGGAGAACGGGCACGGTCAGTCACCACGGAGTCAGAGTGCATCGGCAGTGGGGAGGCGCTGGCCCCTCAAGGTGAAGGGCGGGACCGTGAACAGGGGGTGATGGTGGGCCGAGCAGAACAGTCCGTCCTCAGCGGGTTGGTAGTCGCATGCCTGTTGGGTCAGAGCGGCAGGCAGGGTGTGGAGCTACGCGGCAACCAGAGGAACGGTAAGGGAGCAAAACCTAAGAAGCAGAAAGAGCTCCCAAGTGGCCCCGAGACGGGCGTCAGGAGCAGCCATTTGTTGGGCACCGCTTGGATGTGCAAAGCCCCACAGGTCTCACCGTCACCTTGGGAAATAAGCAGAAACTAGCTGAACAGGGAACAAAGGCGGGGCTGCGAAACTGTTTCACGGCTACATTACAGAGCAGACCGAGGCCCAGATGATGCGACAGGCATGGCAGATTCTGAGGACCAAAAAGAGCGCGGATGCTGCAGCTGGTGGTACGAGAATGGGCGGACAGGCAAGGGCAGAGAGGCAGCCTGGGGTTGGATAAGGAGGACTTCGTAGGTGGTGCCGAGGAGGCTGTTAGGTCAAACCCTGGGAAATGCCCCGTTGAGGATTCTGCTGTTAGTTTTCTCTCGGGGTGACTACAAGCTCCCCATTCCAATGGACAGGAAGAGCTGAAGACACTGGAATTATACATGCGTTTGCCTGTCTCCTAGGAGATAACACAAATAGAGCCATAGCGGCAGCATGACAATGTGAACCCACACGCACACACACGCACACACACACACACAGTCACAACAAGCTGATCAACCATAAAATGGTATTTCTAACAACAACTGAGAAACACAGGGAATTAGTTAATTAGAATACATTTCACAGGATGTTCAGGGTTTCAGGTTTCACATTTGCATCTTTCAAAGGTGTAATTATGTCAGATAATATGCCCGGTGCTGGAGTTTTTACATAAACACTTGTGGTCTCCTTCAGAGTTATCTCCACTGCACGGAGCAGCTGTTGGGAGAAATAGATCCGTCAATAAAAGCAGTTTCAATTACGTGTGGTCCACTTGCTTAAAATATGCAATGCCTAGTGATTTGTCAAGCACAGGAATGAGTTACTGTTCATTTATTATGCAAAATGTATGTACCTGGATAAGGTACACAAGTTCAGTGGCTTATAGAGGAGTGCGTTACCCCTTCTGCATGAAGCGATGTATCCCTTTAAGGATACGTCGTGAGCCCAGAGGAAGTCCTGATTCACAGGCCCGCTAGTGAGAGACAAGAACTGCTGGCCTTCGACCAGGGCCTGAGCACAAGGTGGTGAATGACACCCTCACTCCCCAGTGTAATGCGTTATGGCTCTGTTCCCTGAGGAGAACTTTACTTTTTTTAGCTGCAGAGATCTTTAAACCAGCAGAGCCCAAAGTTGTGAAGATAAAAAGGAAAATTTGCTACTGGATCTTTAGAGTTAATAATGAGAGGGGCCACTCCCGTTCTCCCTCCTTGAGTTTAGACCTGCAGGTCCTCACCAGGGTAGACACAGAACCGTGTAGTGCTGGCTGATTTAGAGTTGTATATATACGAGGTCTGTCTGGGAAAGTCCAGCCATTGTTCACATAACGAGAACGGTTTGTGTGACATCGATGTGACCTGGCAGCCATGCAGAGGGGACTGGAATGCACATGCATGAACAATGATGACGTCACTGTACTGGTTACTGTACTAGACACCATGGAGTGAGCATGTGTCCTGTGTGATCATCACATTCAAAATGACTGAACCAGTAGAGCAACAAATCTGCATCCGATTTTGTGTTAAGCTTGAACATTCCTCCATGGAAACTATTCGGATGAGTCAGAAGGCCGCAGCTGTGGGCAACTGGTGATTGGCAGCTTCATCCTGACAATGGGCCCACTCATGCATCACGTCTCATGCAGGGTTTTTTGGCAAAACATCAAATCACCCAGGTGACTCAGGCCCGCTGCAGCCCAGATTTGGTGCCCTGTGACTTCTGGCTTTTCTCAAAACTGAAATCACCCTTGAAAGAGGTGATGAGATTTCAGACGGTCAATGAGATTCAGGAATATAGCACAGGGCAGCTGATGGCGACTGGGAGAACTGTGTGAGGTCCCCAGGTGCCTACTTTGAAGGGGACTGAGGTGTCATTGTCCTACGTACAACGTTTCTTGTATCTTGTTCAATAAATCTCTCTATTTTTCATAGTGCAAGGCTAGATACCTTCTGGACAGGCCTCCTGTTTAATTTACAATAAACTGCCAAGCTATTTCCGAAGTGCCGTTTTAAACACTCATTCACAATGTACGGTAAGAACCATGTTCCAGGGGCCCCACATCCTTGCTAGCACAAAGTGCGCTCATTTCAAAAAACACGTATGAAAGCTGCGTGGCTTTGACGTGCACTTACCCGATGAGTAACAACACCGCAGTGGGTTCGCCAGTTGTCTGTCTGTCTGTCTGCTCAAATACTTTTGCCCTATTTATTAGCGGTGTTTTTATTTGAGTGAAGATGATTAAAGCTATTTTATGGTGACGTCTGCGGTCATTGATTCTTATTGACGAGACCCACTCATTCCTTCATTAAGAATTGCAAAATAATCACATTCTAATCGTATGAATTCTTCCTCATTTTTTTGGCCATGCACTACTGGTCGGTGAGACAGTAGGAGAGTCTCCTGATAGACAGAGGCAGGTGGGCTCTCGGCACGACACACCTTTGCAGTTCAGAGGAGCAGGTGCCAGCGGAGAGTGGGTCACCTTGTCCCTTGGCAGGCGGTGTCCTCTGAGGGCCTGATGGCTGGTGAAGACAGAGTCTGTTACAACCACGCCTTACCATCTACTGAGATGTTCCCCAAAGGCTAGGGAGGCCGTTGCTGTTGTTTTTAATCAGAAACGACTGGCAATTTCATGACCCATTTGAGTCGTGAACCAAACCTCCGCACTTACCATCCCAGGAGACGAAACAGCCCGAGGTGTCTTAACCGCACGCACTCAGCTGGTCTCTCGCCCGCAGCCAGAAGCAGCGCGCTGAGCGGCAGCGCCCCGAGGCAGCGGGGAGGTGCTGCGACCAGGTCTTCCTCGACTGCCTTCTCCGCGGTTCTTTTATACATGAGCTTCCTTTTTTAGAGCAGCTCACAGAAGATCGTGAGGATGGTACAGAGCGTTCTCAAATGCGCCATACCCAGTTTCCCTATTTACGGCACGCTGGGTACCATGGGTGATACTGTTGCAATGGCCGATATCGATACGTTATTTCTGTGCGACGTCTACACTTCATTCAGATAGCCTTAGTGTTTACCTACTGTCCTTTTTCTGTTTCAGCGTCTTATTCCAGATGCTGCATTACATTCAGTGGTCGTGTCTCCTCAGGTGTCTCTGGGCCACGGTGACAGTTTTGTAGAGTTCCGTGCTTTAGATGACCTCAACGGTTCTGAAGGAGGCTGTTTCGATGTCTTGTGCAAGGTCCTGCTACTGGGACGTGTCTGGTGTCTTGCTCATGGTTAGATCGGAGCGGGGGAGCGGGGGGGCGGTTGGAAGGAAGACTGCAGAGGTCAAATGCCATTCTCCTTAGAGCCTATCAAGAGTGCATGCTTTCAACATGGCTTGGTACTGCTGATGTTGAACTTGATCAGCTGGCTGAGAGGGCCTTTCACAGGCTTCTCCACTGCAAAATTATTCTGTTTTTTTCCCTTTTCTTCCCTTTTTTTACACACTGTATTCTCTGGGAGCCACTCTGTGCAGCCCACACTTGAGGCATATGGAAAGAGGTAGGGTCTCCATAAGTTACTCAGAATTCCGCATGCAAGATCTGTCTCTTCTCTCTTATTTATTTATTTAGTCATAAATCTATATTGATGTAGATTCATGGATATTTATTTTACACCTTGGGCTATAATCTAAAACTATTTATTTTGCTGCCCAGACTATTCCAGATTTGGCCACTGGGTGCTCTTTTTCTGATTCCTGGGTTTCTTGGACACGCCCCTTCAGGGGGAGTCTTGGTTGCATTTAGGATGTCTCCCTTTCCCGTTTGGCACCACCAGACGCGCCGGCCTCGTTTTGTGCATCCCCTGCCTCAGCCGGGGAGCCAGCCACTTCTCCAGGGAAGCCTGGGTCCCTCTCCTGGAGAGCCGTGTTGGAAACCAGGCTCTGCACGACAGGTATCCTTCCGGTTAAAGTTCCAGCTCCTTTTAACTATTTTTGCTCTTTGACTGGTTTTGTGTTTTATACTTTATTTTGAAAACTAAATTATAACTAAAAATTAATTTTGGCTCTCTATTTTGTTTCTGATTCAGAGTTTGAGTTATGAGATTTAGCAAAGAAAAACACTGTACCCAGATCCATTTGAATTTCAAATTAAAAAAATAATTTTTTAAAAATAAATACGTCCCCTTCTTTGTTTTGGTCACGGTTACACTAAATTAAGTAAATAATTGTGTATCTAAGATTCAAACTTAGATGTGTGGCTTATATTTTGTTTGTCAACGCCATTCAGAGCTGCAGATTCCACTGCAAAAGGGGGGAAAGTGGTCAATTTTAGGACCGCCAGGAAAACGGTGAAGTTCACGAGTCCCAGAAACCCCTGTCCTCAGCCACGTTGAGACCCAGGGAGTCGGGGAGTGACGCGTTGGCCCTGCTTAGGCAGCGGTGCAGCGCTGTGGCCGAGAGAGCAGACTCTGGGTCCAGACCCAGGGCTGCTCGGTTACAAACCCGGGAGGCTGACCCGAGCATCTCGGAGGAAGTGCGCCCCTGTCCTTGTGCAGAAGAAGGAAACCTCGGGACAGCACAGTCTCTCCGGAGGGTGTGGGCGGGGCCAAGACCACGTGGCTGTCTTCCCTCAGGCCTTTGGCTGGATAAGAGTAACATCTGCTGGGTCGTGGGTTTTGCTTTGCGAGTGCTTTTGCAGCCCGGCCACATTTGGTTCAAAACAATGTGTGTGCGTGCGTGCGTGCGTGTGTGGTTTAGTTGGTGCCTACGTGGGTTGGTGGGTTTGTGGGTGTAGGTGCGGATGTATGTGTCAGTGGTAGGCAGTGTTGTGAGTAGTTGCGGCATTCAGTGTCTATATGTGTGTTGGTGGGTGTCGGTGTCTGTGTACCTGCGTGTGTGTGAGTGTGTAACGCTGAGCAGCAGTATAAGGGTACGTGGGCTGGTGTAGGTGGCTGTGCAGCAAGAAGTGTGAGAGTATTATCTTTCCACTGGATCTTTTGAAATTATTTTAAAATTGGCTAAAATCTTCACCAATGTCCCCCACCCCATGGCTTCTGAAATCTGATCAGAATTTTGTTGCAAAAATACGACCCATGCGCCCCCACCCGCCGCCACCTTGCGTTGTGACTCAGCCTTACTTATTTTATTCCCTCCTACTGCGGGCCAGATAGTGAACGCCCAGCACCAAGCAAAACAAGGCACTACTGGCCAATCGGGGTTTGTTCTGAGAGAAGGGGTGTGGCTCAGCCGGGATACTCACCCCGGGAAATCTCTGCGTTCCGTCTGCAGTGACGTGCCTGAGGCAAGAGGCTCCAGAAAGAACCCTGCCATTAACTTGGGGAGCAATTTGGTTAGGGTTCACCAAGTCCCCTGAAGTTTCCAGCAACTCAGCAGCCAGCCCTCCCCCGCCCCTGACACCTTCAACAGAGCTTCCGTATTCCAGTAAACACCTGCCTTTTATCTCTTCCTCTTTTGTTCCCCTTTCCTTTGAAATCTTGCAAATTCAAGGAGGGAAAGAGACATGGCTGGATCTGAAGAACAGCCGTCAGTTGAAGATTTGTATCACCGAGGGCACATGGGACAACCACATCCATTATTCACAGTACGAAATGTAAAGCATTAATATTTTATTGAGCGTCAGGAACCACGTGGTATGGAAAAGGCAGATGCTACAATGAGTTTCAGAGGCATCTGAAGACAGTATGTGAAATACTCGATGCCACCTGTAAATATATATTTCCTTTTAAATACAAAATATCCAGGGCTCAGGAGAGCTTCAATTGAATTTACAAAATAAATACAAAAAGCATTTAAAGTTATGTCAATGGCTACTGAATGCATACATCGGGTTCTTTGTTCTGGGTGAGACAGTGCGCTGTGCAGAGCTGTGGGGGGCAGGGACCAGGTCAGGACCCTGGCGGCCCACGCCTCTGGCTTCCGAATGCAGCAGAGATGCGTGAGCGGCAATGTGGGTAGCCGGGCTGCACTTGGGGCAGCTCAGCCCCGAGAAAGGGAGGTAAAATTTAGTAAGGGACTGAATCAATTTAAAATAAAAGTCATTGAAGGAAATGAAAACGTATCAAACTCTGAAGTTAAAAAGTGAATTAAATTAATTAAAAGGCATTTCAAAAAGTAATCATATATGTATATGTTGCATATATAATTTACATCTTGCTTTATACATGCAATATACATCTATATATTTATTTTGTGGATGTATTTATTTAAATATATAATATAATATGATTTCTAAAATTTCACTTTGAAGTACGTTAAAATTTGAAAATCTTTCTGGTTAGTACACAGAGCTATAATCCACTTTCTACAGTTTGTTAAATGATACAGATTAATGATAATTTATTTAAACCTTCTGCTTTTATTTAAAATATAAAATGATCCTTTATTAAATTACAATTTCAGTAGCATTTATGAGTATATACATATTTTTTATTCCATCAACTTGCCAACAAGTAACACGATTCAATTTTCTAATTGCCGATCTATTTTTTAACTTTCAATTCCAGTCTCCTTTCAGCGGTATTTTGCGCTGTCTCTGGGTGTGCGGCCCAGTGGTTAGAGAATCGTGTACTTGGCAAAGGGCTCCCCGCGATATTCGCCACGCCCACCTGGCTTCGTACAACAGTTCTCACAACGCCATTGACCAGATTCCCTGGGCTGAGTCTTATATCCCCTGGCTATCGGCTTTGTAGTTTTCAACGATCAGTTTGTAATTACCCACCCGTTTTATAAAAAGTACCCCATCGTTTTAATTTTCCTAATCAGTAGGTATGTTATCCTTTTTATTTTAATTCACAATTTTGTATTCTTTTTTGAAATGAATGTGGAAATCGTTGATGTAATGTGTTTTTCAAATTTATTTGGAGAAGTTGTGTGTGCTGCATTTGGGACATTTCGATACGCTCCAGCATATGTTCTTTCTCAGCATTTTGTCTTTTAATGTGTGTCTTTGAGATCATTTTTGGTTTAAAGTTAAGGCTGAGTCTGTTGAATTTTTCAGTTTTTCCTGTATCGATTTTACCTTTTGTTTCTTTTTAAAGAAAGCTCCCCGACACTAACATCATAATCGTAAGCTCATGTAATTGCCTTTAACACTTCTGACGGGTCTTTTGAAGACTGCGTTCTCTAGTTACTTACTGATCCGTGTAAATATAGAATATGTTGGTCAGCTTCGTTTGTTCTCCCACTGTGTGACGGAAGGATCCCAGATTAAGGCGCTGAAAGGAGAGCTTCCCTTGCAGGACTTGCGGGCAATGCACGTCCCCATCGCTAGGGGGCACCATGCACACAGACGTCAGCAGGGCCCGCTCCTCTGAGTGGTGTAACAGGTGCGTCCCTCTCAAATGTCAGCTGTTGGCTGAATTTCCAAAAGCGCAAGAATTTATTTATGGGTTCCCTTTTCTGCTCTAGTGATCAGTTTGTATGCGACTTACATTAATACCACTTTCCTTTAATTACTTAAACTTAATTTTTCATTTCCGATCAAACAAATCTCATATTGTGTTGAAATGGTAGCTAGCCTCTTCTGTGCTTATACATTTCCTCTTCCATACGAATTTTAAAAACACTGTGTCAGACTCCATGAAAAACCCTATTGGGATTTGATTAGGATTGCTTTGGATGCGTAGATCAATTTGGGGAGGGGCAAGGGCCTCACAATATTGATTCCTGTCGTGCTTGAACGAAGTAGATTTCTTCATTTACTCAGGTGCACTCTCTAACTGTCTGCTCAAATGAGCATGTTTTGTTTTTCTCTCATGACATTTTAAGAGATGAAATACACAGATATAGTTTCCCATGTTGAATCTTTTTCATAGTTTTGGAATTAAAATCTTTTTCTCTGAGCTTCGTCTTTTATTGATTTTGAACATCTCTAAATTGTATTATTAATGCAGGGATGCTCATTATCTAAGTATTCATAATTTGAGTCAACATTTAAGGTTGCCTAGAAAAAAACAAAATGAAACACTCTAATGATCTGATGAATTACATCAGTTCCCACCCAGATATCCCTTCTGTGGGGTCTACCACTGTCCACATAATATACCCGGGTCTGTCTCCAGCTGATTGCTACAGACTAGTTGGATGGATACAATGTAAACAGATTGCAAAAGGAAATTGCAGACATCGCAGAAGATGTAGAAATTTAGGAATTAATGAAAGTATTGATAGAATATCCAAAGCATTAATTTATTCAGTATATATTACTGAATCCACTAAAGTATGTCAAGAATTATTTTATGTGTTAGGATATAATAGTAAAACCAAACAAGTAAAATCCCTGGACCTCATAGAGATTACATCCTTGTGAGAGAAACAGATAATAAACAAATTATAAAATAAAAATAAGATAAAGGGCCAGTTATTTATGAATGTTGCAAAGATCTACAAGAGCAAATAAAAAGAAGAAGAAAGGACAGAGCATGGAAGTGGGGAGAGGGGTTATTTTAGAAACAAACTCAATTGAAAAATGCTTTCTTGTTTCAACCAGATAAAATATTTAAAAATTATATCTACTGGGTGTTGAAATGTAATACTATATTATCGTGCATATGATCTTATAATACATTATTTTTGGTAGACTATCCATAATTGGAATGTACAAAGTCCTGAGTGTATACTCTGCAGTACATACACCCACTCGACCCAGCAGAAAACAATCCCCATTGTGTCCCTTCCCAGCCAAGTGCCATTCCTGCGGAGGCACAGCCACATTTCTCACTTCTGTTCGCCATGGATTGGTTTTGCCTTTTCTAGAACTTTACATTAATGGAGTTTTAATGAATATACTCCTTTGCACTAGGCTTACTTCACCAAGCTGAGTTCCTATCAGCTTTATCCAATTGTTGCTAGTTCATTAGCTTGTCTTTCTCTCTAAACACCAGCTGAAAACTCTCCTCAGTTATTCCAGGGTCCAGATTCTGCTTCCTCGCTGGGGCCCCGGACACCTGTCGAGATCTCTGGAACACAGTGTAGAGCCAGGACTCACCTGTCGAAGAGGCTGTGCCCTCTCTGCTCCTCCTCTCCCCTCCCTCGGCCCTTCCGGCAGCCTCTCCGCTTGGACACGGCGGTCGGTGCGACTGTGAGGCCCCGGCTTTCCACCCAGAGAGGGGTGCAGGGTGCAGATGGGGGACTACGCTCCTGGAGGGAAAACAAAGCCGTCCAGTGTCGAATCCCTCTCAAAGGTCCAGTGGACATGTTTCTCCAGTTTCTTCTCACGCCGGTTATTTTCAAAAAGAATCGTCACTGCTGTTTTAATCTTTTGTCCAGATTTTACGTGTTGCTTATGGTCAGGATAGGTGGGCCGATCCACTTTGTCATTACTAGCTGCTGTGCATATGAACATCCTTTAAAAAATCTTTCCAGATTAATCTGTAAATGCTTCCTCTCCCAGTATCTATCTCTGACTTTTTGTTTTTCTCCCTGGGGACTTTCTCTGAATTGTCTTTAAACTGCTGAATCAAGGTGATATTTATTCCTAACTTCAGACGATATTGCCCTCATTTTATAGAGCCGGTACCTGTTCCAATCTTTCTGGGACGTCAACTATTTTTGGAAGTTTTATTCTGTATTACACATAAATGTTGCACGTGAGGAGCAGCATGAAAGAGGAGGCTTGGAAGTTCAGCCTTGGCCTGTTTTTCATCTTTGCCTCTGAAACGCTATGGAACTTTGGGAAACCTACTGTATGAGTCCAAGTGCACCCAAAGGAGATAAAATACCAGCCATTAGTACTAGGCCGTAGTACAGGGACCTGGGCTCACAGGTGGGGACAGAGGCGGAAGGAGTGGGGACTGAGGCAGCTCGGGCACCAGCAGGAGTGGAGGCCCCTGCACCTCCTGGTGGGCGGGGCACGGGGAGGAGGGCTTGTGACCAGAGTATACACAGTCATCTGAAAGAAGAGAGCTGGGTGGGCTTGCTGGGTGGGCTTGCCTGCCGGACAAGGACGCTTCATGGCGGACGCAGAGGCTGTTAGACAAAACAGCCCGGGGCAGAGGGACAGAGAGACACGTCCTTGCTGTTCTTGTCCTCTACCAAACACCGCATCTCCACGACCTCCTGTTGGCCGAACCTAGAGGACGGCTGATGTCGCCGGTGGGGAAGTGTGGCCTGAAGACAGAGGTCAGAGCGGGGGAAGGGCCAGGAATGGACATGCGTGCTGACACCAGACCTTGGAAACCTTGACTTATTTTGCCTTAAGGTGGGGATCTTAATGCCTGACATCAGGTGTTTAAAGGAATATTATGTAAAATGGTATGTGCTACTTCCTGGCCCGTATCTAGACATGATAAATGTCAGGTAAATTTCCTTATATAAGCCGCATGTAGCTGTTTTTACTACAAGTCGAAATCTATTGTCATTGAAAGCACAGTATTTGCGTATCTGTGTTGGAAATTGCAAAGATATGGTTGCAGATTCCTCCTATCCTTTTATGCCTACATTTTTTTTTTAAAGATTTTTTTAAGTACTTTTTTTTTCTTTTAGATTTTATTTATTTATCTTTAGAGAGGAAGGGAAGGAGAGAGGGAGAGAAACATCAATGTGCGGTTGCCTCTTGTATGTCCCCTGCCGGGAACTGGCCTGGCAACCCAGGCATGTGCCCTGACTGGGAATCGAACCGCGATCCTTCGGTTCGCAGGCCCGCGCTCAATCCACTGAGCTACACCAGCCAGGGCCTTTTATGCTTACATTTTTAAAATGTTAAGACGACATTTCTTCCCAACTTGATCTATAGGTTGAAACTTGTTCCCAATGAACATATGAAAAGATGCTCAACATCATATATTATTAGGGAATTACAAGTTAAGACAACAATAAGATATTATTACACATCTCCTAAAATGGCTAAAATCTAAAACACAGACAACATCAAGTGCTCCCAAGGATGTCGGTGGGAACGCAAATGGCCACTTTGGAAGACAGTTTGGCAGTTTCTAACAAAGCAAGCATGCCCTCACTATACAGTCCAGCAGTCACACTCCTAGGCGTGTGATCGAATGAGTTGAAAAATGACGCCCGCACAGACGGCAGCACACGGGTGTCTGCAGCGTTGCTCGTAATTCTCAAGAACTGGACACGATCAAGATGTACTTCAGTGAGTGGATGAGCGGACCAGCTATGGCACCTCTCTTCAGTGGGGTAGTATTCAACGACGAAAATAATGAACTGTTTACCCGCGAGAAGTCAGGAAAGAACCTTCAAAGCTTAGAGGAAATGAAAGAAGACAATAAAGGTTGTATACGGTATGGTATCCACAATAGGACATGTGGAAAAGGCAAAACTGCGGGGACAACGAGGTGATCAGCGGTCACTGGGGTTGGCAGTGAGGGTGAGCAGAGGGCTGAGCGGGTGGAACAGGGAGACTTTAGGGCCGTGAAACTAGTGCACGCGCTACTGTAGTGGTGGTACACGGCGTTGCACACTTAGCAAACCCAAACCTGTACACCGCAAAGAGTGAACCCTAGTGGAGACTGTGGGCTTTCTTAGTGATAGTGTACGGACATCAGTCCCTCCCCTGTGGCAGGCGTGCCACACACTACCAAACGTGAATAACTGGAGAAATTGTGAGCGCAGGTTGGGAAAGAGTGACTACACGGGAAATTCCTGCTCAATTTCTTCATAAACCTATGAAGAAACAAAGTCTAAAAATCAAAGTTAATTTATTTTAAAAATTAGTGCATTGTGCAACAAAACAAAACAAAGATGTTTTTCTGTGTCTTTCATCAACAGTTAAAGTCTATGTGTCCATCTATTAAATCTGTGTCACATGATGTGATTTGCCCAGTGGGACGTTAACCGATGTGAAAAGCAGAGGCTTGAAACCTGCTCAGGGACTGGGGGTTGCCTTCTCTGCCACCAGGCACTCTTTTGCCACCAAGAGAAGAAGCCCAGGCTGGTCTAAAGAAAGACAAGGCCACACAGAACAGAGACGAGCCACCCCAGCAAAGGACCCCTCGACACAGCTGTTCATCAGCTGGCTGAGGTCGAGTGATTCCAGCAGGAGACACACCTTGCCCAACCCAGCCTGTGGGGATAACCTATAGAATCATAAGGAAATAAAGTGAGTGTCGTTTAGAGCCACCGAAATGGAGAAATTGCGGTGCTGGGGGAGGTTTGTCAAACACCTGGGAGTAACCGGTACATCTGCGTGCTGAGTTTCGGTCACAGTTCTCCACCAGCAAATTGTCACCCTGAGGAAGTTGCTTCGCGGCCAGCCCCCCATCTTTTTTGAACAGAAACGAAAGGAACAGAGCAGAGAGCTGGGGAAGCCTGCATGTACTTCTAGTGTGTAATTATGCAGGAGGAAGTTTGATTTTTTTCTCATTTTTTTTTCCTGTAAAATTATTTCCAGATCCCTTTTTCCCTTCCCAGATAATCTAGCTTGGAGGACTGTTTATAAATATCTTATTGCAATACTGCAGACCTCCTGTCAATGGAATGAGCTCCAAACGTCTACATTAAAAATTTTACAGGAGGTTCCGAGAGCTCTCGGAGCTGACAGCTGCATCAGTACTGACGGTGTAGGATCCCAGCATTGCCCTGGGCGCAGCCCACTGCAGGAGGAGGCTGAGCTGAAAACCTGAGTGATGTAGGCTTGAGTAGCAGTTCTGCGATTCTGAGAAAATGAGTCAGCGTGCAGCTGTTGTTCAGAAGATACCTACAAACACGTGAGGATGTGCGGCAGACCCTTCTGCGTGGCGTGGGCCCAGCTCCCACTCGGGGATGCACGGGACCCACGCCCACAGGTAGGTTCTCTCGTGGGGAATCAGAGTTGCAATATACCTGGGCCACTCTGAGACTTGCTCTGTGCTGAAACCCCCTCACCCTGCCAGTGCTAAACCTTGCAGGGACCAGTGTAACCGGCTCAACCACTTTCGCCTTTTCATTTGCTAATATCCTTCTTCTGTGATGTGATGAGGGGCATTGGCTCCTTTGTTGTAACTGGGGGATAGTGAGTGAGGACCATCTTGTAATGTGAAGAGAAATAGAATAAAGGCCTGTCATGGTGGAGGCCTCGGCTTTTGCTCCCCTTGAGAGAAAAGTCACTCTGTCGTCCTTTTTCCTCCGCCGGACTCCGTAGTCCGTGTGTATGTTTTTATTTCATCCATAATGACTCGGACATTGCTAGCCGGTGTCCGCATCAAGGATGTCTTCCTCTCAGTTAAGTCTCAGGGGAAAACGAGGGAAGAGCGCAAGACCTCATTCCAGCCACTAACATGGCAAAAGTCAAAAGTTGAGCAGTAGACATCCCAGTGGTTACAGAGGTTGTGTATCAATAGAACGCCTCAAAAAATATCAAAAAAAAAAAAAAGACCACCCTGGAAGCATCTCGAATTCTCACTGGCAGAAGACTGGGTAAAGGTGTCAGGCACTCTCAGAATTGCGTTAAAGCCATCGAAATGAACAAACCGCAGCTGCATGTAGTCCGATGGGTGAAACTTGGCTGCGTAATTTCCACTAGCAATGTGGGTCCCAAAAGATTACATACAGCATAAAAGCCCTTTTAAAAATGTTATAAAGACAACCAAATGTACTTTTTGGAATAGGTTTAGGTGTAAAAAATACTGTTTACAGCGCAAAGCAAAGGACTAAGGAACACCGACCGGTGGGGAGCGGCGGGTGCAGGGGGTGGGGAGGACCCCGCCGAGGGTTTAGGGTTCATGCTGGGTGATAAGTTCGGCAGGAAACGCCCAGTGCTCCCTGTCAGGAGCCGAGAGTAGAGAAAAGAAGGAGTCGAATGGACCAGCGCAGCGCGTCATGTATCAAGGAATGTAACTAAGTCATTGTTGTGCATTTGTTGACCTTGAACCCATAAGAAAAAAATAGTGAATGACGTGAATGACATGAAACTACGTAGTCTCCTAATTTTGAATACAAAAAAATGCGCCCAACTATACATTCAATGGGAATCCAAGGCCGTATAAGGGTGAATAACGGTGGGGGTGGGGAGAGGAAATGTGAGGTTCTGGGTCATTTCCTCATTCACCCCCCAGGGCCCTCTGGGGTCAGGTGGCCGACGAAATGGTTTTCAGATGGAAGAAGCTGTTGCTTTGTGCCTTCTCACGTCTTACTGTCAATCCTCACGTACTTTATTTTTTCTGCCCCTCAGCGATTGGCTTCACAATAGGTAAATGGTAACCTTTATTGAAAACATATAAGCACTGACTATGCATTAATTCATTGAATTCTCACAAATACATACTTTTCATCCTCATTTTGCAGAGCAAAAGTAAGGCTCGGAGGGCCCACGGAAATGACCCTTGTTTACACTGTTAAGAAGAGGCGAGGAAGAGCGGGGTGCCCGGGCGGTGTGCCCTAGAGCAGGGGCGTCACACTCATGTTTACTGGGGGCCACATCCGCCTCGCGGTCACCTTCAAAGGGCCGAGTGTAACTTTAGGACTGTGTAAATGTAACTGCTCCTTAACTAGGGGCAAGGAGCTCTGCGCTGCTGCCGGGTAGAAACAAGGTGCCAGGCTGATAAAACAAGGTGGAGGGCCAGGTTTGGCCTGCGGGCCTGGTGTTTGCTGCTTGCGCCCTGGAGCTCCCCCCAACCTAGGCACCCTCCTGCCTCTCGGAACCGCAGGTGTTCTACAGGCAGCGACTGAATGGATGGAAAAGGAGCCCACAGTCCACGGTGCTCCGAGGGACGCAGAGGGCTTCTCCTGCAGAGAGGATTAGTCCCCTGAATCCTCCAAACAAAATCCATCCCTTCTATCCAGTTCTCATTGCTGACGGCCTAACCCGCTTCCTGTCCACCGCTGCACACCCCGTATTATTCCTGACACACATGAAATGCAGTCACGCTCCAAACACTTTTCAAATGAGTGCATTTCTCTATGGAGACCTGTTCCCTGGGGCCAGTGGCGGGGGCTGCTGTGGGCTACTGAGAAGGAGACATTCCCTCAGTCTATTGTGGAAATAGGATATTTCCTCAAGGATGTCAATAGACACTGTCCCCAGGGCTCGGATGGCCTGGAGCCATTAGCACTGACCGTTTGTGCCAGTATCTTTCCATCAATAGAAACATCTCTGGCAACCCATGTTCTCACTGAAATACATCCAAGAGGCAATGAACCGTGGGACCTAGCAGGACATCAAGTCTAAGTGCACAGAGCGCTGTGAGAGACACCACGGAAGGCGCCTCTCCCTCTGCTCCCTCTGCTCCCTCTGCTCCAGCACTGAGGAGCGGGGTGCTAGGTGCTCCCCTTAGGTGCAGGGATGAGAAGGCCGTGTACGGCAGAGGGCACAGCTACATAAAGGAGAAGAGGGTAGAGGGTGGTTAGCAGACATTGAACCCCAGCAACTCTGCTTGATGGCAAGATGTACTTAGGTAAGTCGCTTGGCCTCTTGTAGCCTCAGCCACCTCGTTTTGAAAAGGAGAATTTCATACCCAGCACAGGACTTCGTGAAAACTAAATAAAGTAAAGTGGACAGTTAGTTCGCACACTTTTCAAAGCAGTTCTGATACACCGACCTGCGTTTACACGCCCGGCGGACGTTTGTGGAGGGTCCACTGTGAGCCCTCTTCTCAACGGTGGGGGTTCAGCAGTGACGAAGACAAAGTCTCTGAAGAACCAACATTCTGGAGGGAGATCCAACAGGAAAACCGATGTGTGTATTTATATATGTATATACACACATACAAGGTCTGTCCAGAAGGCATCCAGCCACGCAATATGAAAAAGAGAGATTTATTGAACAAGATACAAGAAACACTGTTCACAGGACAATGACGCCTCAGTCCCCTTCAAAGTAGGCTCCTTGGGACCTCACGCAGTTCTCCCAATTGCCATCAGCTGCCCCATCCTATATTCCTGAATCTCATTGACGATCTGAAATCTCTTCCCTTTCAAAGGTGATTTCAGTTTTGGGAAAAGCCAGAAGTCACGGGGTGCCAAATCTGGGCTGTAGCGGGGCCGAGTCACCTGGGAGAGTTGATGTTTCAACAAAAAACTCTGCGTGAGACATGATGCATGAGTGGGTATGTTGTCGTGAGAAGCTGCCAATCACCAGTTTTCCATAGCTGAGGCCCTCTGAATCATCTGGATAGTTTCCGTGGAGGAATGCTCAAGCTTAATGCAAAGTTTGACGCAGATCCGTTGCTCTACTCGCTCAGTCACCTTGAGTGCAACAGCCACACAGTGCACATGCTCACTTAACGGCGTCTACCGCCCCCACTGACGAGTACAGTGAAGTCATCACTGTTCACGCATGTGCGTTCCAGTCCACTCTCCTTGGCTGCCAGGTTACACGGGTGTTGCGCAAACCATTCTCATTATATTAACAATGGCTGGACTTTTTCCAGACAGACCTCGTGTATCCACGAAAATATAAAGCATAGTCAATAATATGCTTTAGGGAAAAAGCATGCATTTCTGAGTCAGGCACACGGTCGCATCTAGACCCTGACTTTTGTGTGGTCTGATTAAGTCGGTTTGCTTCTCTGCCCTGTTCTGCATCACCCTGTGTCATCAGGAAGGTCAACATTAGGTTCTTGTGACGGACGGAGGCAACGAACACAGCACCATTTGACTTCCTTCAACTTCCTCAGGCTTGTCCTCGGCTGGGCCTCAGGAGGCTTAATGTTCTTAAGGCACTACCTTGGGATCCCGGAGGGGTCAGCACGGCTGTGTAATTGTTCGATCCAGCATACTTTGCTGATTCCAGGGAGCAGGGGCAGAAGAAAGTGGCTTTTCTCTCCTGCCAAAAAGGAATACTGCTATATGCACCAAAGAGGGAAGAAAAGAGAAAAACACAAAAGGAGACCAAACAAAGGGGTAGCCTTGCTTCCCTCTGGATCTCCTTAGCCTGTCTGTCTGGGGACCAGATTCTGATCTACTGGGTCTTCAGTGAGCCCAGTCCCAGGACGGAGTGGGAGCCCTCACTTGTGAACAAATTTCTACTGCTGGCCGGCAGGCTCCTACCCCTTCGTTAATGGCTCGCTTCTCCCCAAGCCTCACATTCCCTTCCCCAGAGAGTGAGCCACCGGGAACCATCGTGTCCTGAGCTCTGTGTCTGCTAAGGATGCTGGCAAGCTCCCCACACTGTATCAAAGGAAATGCATTTGCCAGTTTCAAGAAGCTTCTGGATATTCTTTCAGTAAGGCATTTGAAATTTCTTTGAAGACAAACAGCAAAATATCCAAATGGAAAAAAAGTCTATTTGTGGAAGGAGAAGTGCCTTTGAACATCTTCACCCAACCGTTCATCGAATATATATCTGTTAAATATTTACTCTTTAGAAGACACTGGGACGAGGAAGCAGATTCGCCCTGGCCCCACAGCGTGGGTGCGAAGTGGGAGCAGGTGTCTCAAATATAAGAAGAAATAATTACCTACTGAAATTTGTAATTAGAACTAGAAAATAAAATCAGGGAATTTTGATTAAAAAAACCAGGACTTGAATTTAAAATAAATGACATGAAAACTGAACCCTGAAGCTTATGATTTGGAGTTGCAGAACAAAGGACACATGGTCCGTGAAGATTGGACACAAAGTCATTTTTTCTGTTTTAAAAGATTTTACTTATTTATTTTTAGAGAGAGGGGAAGCGAGGGAGAGAAACATCGATGTGTGGTTGCCTCTTGTGCATCCCCCTACTGGGGAACTGGCCCAAAACCCAGGCATGTGCCCTGACTGGGAATCGAACCGGCGACTCTTTGGTTCACAGGCCGGCACTCAATCAGCCACATCAGCCAGGGCTGGACACAAAGTCTTAAGACGTGATAAAAACCAGGCACATCGAGGCATAGGCTAAGTAACGGTGAGCAGCAATGCAAGGATGTGTTTAGCAGTGTGTATACATATAGATGTGTATAATTTTAGACGCGTAAAGATGACTGGGGCTTTAGAGACTATCTGAATTCACTGCATCTGATACCTGACTTTGCTCTAAGCACCCTAGACAAGATGTCATTCTACTGCTGCTTGGCATCTCCACGGATGTGGTGTTCATTTCCTTAGATGACACTTCACTTCCTTGTGAAGTATGTTTCTCCCAGAAAGTTCTTCCTCGTGTTGGCATGGATTTAGGTTGCCTAGAACCTCTTGTCTTTTATCTTAGCTCTGCCTGTGCTTGGGAGGTCTAACTAGTCTTGGGCCTGACCACCTTTGCACCTTCGGAGGGAGCCTTTACCGCCACCTGCAGGCAGAGGAAAACAAACCACTCATCTGGAGAATTTTCTTTTTACATGTTTGAAGTGGGCCTTAAATGCCAGACACTGTACTGTGGAACAGGAACACAGGTGAAAACAGAAGTGATGGCTTACTAGGAGAAGTTCACAGTTTAGATGGAGAGTGGAAAACACAGAAACAGACGATTCTGTCTGTGTGCCGCTGCAGAGACAAATGCCAAGTGCCATCGGAGCACGTAGGAAGGAGACCTCATTTCCAGGCATTGGGTTCCTTATGAAAAGCCTGTGTCAAAATGCCTCAAAGATCAAACCTTCAAATTCAGGTTCACAAGAGAAAATGGAAACAAGAGCCAAGTTAGTGTCATATTAGCTCCAGAAATTCCTCTTGTGCATTAATTATCAACATGCTTCTATGGTTATCCCTCTTCTATGGACAAGCAAATGTATCAGTAGCACATGGACTGTGCATGAATGAGACAGAGAGCAAGAGGCGGAGGGAGGGAGAAGGCGTGCTGGGGGCACAGGAGAGACTATTCATGGAGGGACAGGCGAGAAGAATAAGCTGTACTTCTTTGCACCTGAGTTTTCTCCGTAGTCGGTCAAAGTGCCCTGTTTGTGAGTGACAGATGCCCACTCCCGTCTGTTAGCTCAAATATGTGTTCACCAATACGCATTCCCATGGCTGGCTTAAAATAAGCTCAGGCTGTGAAGACATATTGTGCGCAAGAAACATGGTGTACGGCTCGTATGACATTTCTTCCTGAAATGATTCCATGCATCGCTCGTTTAAAGGCACTGCCCCTCACGGAATGGCAGAAAGGAAGAGTGTGGGTCAGCAGCTTCAGATACAAATAGAGTTTGATTACATCTGAGTTCAAATAGTCTGTCTGCATCCATTAGCTCTCATCTCTTAGTCAGATCACTTAACTTCTCTGAGGTCCACATTCATCAAAAGCCTCCAGTGTTCCATGAAACTCCCTGGGTGTTACTTGTACACACACACACACACACACACGCACGCACAGTTGAGACTGTACATACGAAAATGCGATGTAATCAGAGATACATTTAAAAAAGAGCATTCCAGCAATGCCTGTCTTGGGGCTGGGGCGAGGCTGGTGATCGAGAGAGATGGTAGGAAGTTTAACCGTCTGTTCCCACTCTCCAGGTGAGAACCTGTAAGGAAAGGGCAGGTTCTCTGACATCAGGCTGCCTGACTTGTAGCAGAAACACAGAAGCAAATGGACCCACTTTTCCTGAAAGAGGCATGAACAGCTTCCCAGTGGAAGCTACATTTAGCCAACACTTGAATGACAGGTAGGAGTTTTACAAACAGGAACAGGAAGGTGAGGTGTTGCAGGAAGAAGGGAAAGAGTGTACGTAGGAGGGAGAAAAAGCACAGAAGTTTATGCCTTATTAGGATGAGGTGAAATTATTTTGGGAACGTTTGAGTAAAACTGAATCCACATTCAGCTCCCTGCTGCAGCAAAGCCAGACTCATGTGACAGGCGCTGGTGGGCAGGAAAGAGGTTTATTCAAGTGCCAGCAGCTTGAGAGGATGGGTAACCACTGTCCTCAAAACTCATCTTAACATCTCAGTGCAGGCAGGGGTTTTATAAGGAGGGAGAGGGAAATCAGAACAAAGAGATCAGGGTGAGGGGGTTGCAAAGTTCTCTATGTGCCAATGAGCACAGTCCATCCCAATAGGAATCTCGAAACTAGTCTGGTGAGGGTCATGCTGATTTTCGTCATCCTGGTGCTGTGGTTGAACGCCAGCAAATATCCCAGAACTGGGATGACCGAAGGTCAGAGTCTGTATCTTTTGAAGTTAGTTTCTAGGATCCTAGACTTCTTATATAAACATGCTGTTTATTGACAAGTTGTATATTAGTCAGGATCAGCATTTACAGAAGCAACGTCCAAAGGATGGTGAGGTGGCTTCCTAGGGTGCATGAGATTTAAGAAGAATCGTTGGACGGGGTGGGGAAGGATAATACAGACAGCAATAGGAGTGGAAAATAGGGAAGGTTAAGGTGGGATTCTAAAGGTCCAGATTTGGCTTCTCTATTTTTTCTTATTTACATTTTCAAAATAGGCCAATTCACTTACGATAACCTATGCCACTGACTTAAAGGCAATTCTAAATTCCACGTTCAGCCCTCAGTCAGAACACCACTCTCTCGCCCACCGCCAGAAGTACACTGTACTTCTTTCCCCTCTCTTTCCCAGCTGGCAAGCCCTTGTTCCTTCCTCTGACTTCCAGAACACTTCCCCCCACTCCCCCTGCACTCCTGGTTTCCTACCTCTCCTTCTTCCTTCCTGGCAAGTTTCTGCTTGGAGCTACGCGCTGCGTGCAGACTCCACAATTCTGCGTCTCTCCGGTGAGCTTGCACCACAGCAGGCACCGCATTTGCGGAACCCAACCTCTTAGTTTGATCAAAGAAGAGTCACCTCCCCTCCCAACCCATCCCCGCCGGGGAAGAGCCCGGGGGCTCACGGCTTCCTCGGAGGCTCCGTCCATCTGTTCTGACCACCAGCTGAGACGAGGGGTGGGGGAGCTCAGGGAAGTGGTGGATGAGGAGGCACAGTGGTGCCATTCTACCTACGGCCGTCTCTGTGAGTTGTAGTCCCAAAAGATCGATTCATTTTCGGTGCAGGTCATTGTTCTCCTTAGCGCCTAAGGTGGCATACTCGGGACTGACTTGAAGATGCTCGTCAGCAATTGATGGACTCGCATCTCTCCCACACTCTGCTGAATCACTCGAGGACAACGCAATCCAATTCCTCATTCCTTCAGCAGGGTCTTCATTGTTTTTGGACCAAGCCTACCTTCATCTTTAATTTTTATGAATGATTCCAATTTTAGTAAAAAAAGGAAAGAGGGCCCGGGGATATTAATTATAACACTAAATGCTCTCCTTTGGAAATCACTGAGGACCAGCTTATTCCGTATTGATGCAAATAACTAATCTTGATGGCTTTTACACTGTGTATGCCTAGTGTAGCAGTATGGTACCTTTCAGAAGCCGTTCACACGCACGCGTTACGTACTCGCTTACAGTTTTCCGGAGGATTTCTCGTTGCTTCGATACAGAAGAAAGGTAAGAATGTTGACACGCTCCCCAGTGTTACTGTGCTCATTAGTGCACAGGGTGTGGGGGGAGCAGGGAGGGGTCAACTATTTTGAGAAGCTCCTCAAGCGCTCTCCCCACCGGCCCCTGTTTTTCCCTCGTGTTTAAACCTCCCGCCCTCGCAGAACTCATCACAGATCCTGGCACCTGGCGTGTCTTTAGTCCCTGCACCAGTGACACTAAGATTAGGAGTCAGCTCGTTTTTCTGAGCCTGTCTTCTTCCTTCTTGCCACGGAGGAGAGAGAGACGAATGAGAGAGTTGCCTGTTCACTGTGGGAGCCGGGCGTAATGAGGTTGTCACGCTGATCGGAGAAGCGCTCGTTGGAGGCAGCGGGAGAAAGGAGACAATCGTCTGGACTGTTCTGGCTCGGACAGGAGTAGGGCCGGAGGCAGGACAGGTCCAGGGAGATGAGGTCGAGCAGGATAAACTCTGACACAGGCAGGACTGGTACCGTGCGCTCCGGGACGACGGGGAGGGCTGCAGGGAGCCGCCGAGGCAGCAGGTCCACACCGCACTCCTGTGTGATGTTCTTTGTGAGAACTTCAGGTTCGTTACTCATCTGATAGAAAAAAACTATGAAGTTTGACAGTGTCAGTGATGGTATAGGCAGACAGGTATGCGTTCGCTGCTGCGGGGAATGTCGATTTATATAGCCATATTGGCAGTCATTTGGGAAATTATATTGTGACACAAAATTCATGGGCTACATGGGCTGAACTATTCCTTTCTGCTGGCTACCCTAGAAAAAATGAGACGTGTAAGGATGCTCATTAAAGCACTGTGTGTAATGCTGAGCATTACTGTCTCATCTAAGTGTCTAGTGCTAGAGGAATGGCTAAGTAAATATGTGTACACATTCTTTATGGTGTCACGAAACAGTTCAAAGTAAGAGGTGCAGCTATCTGTCCTGCTGTAGAAAGGCAGCCAAGATAGATTGTTGAGTGATTAATGCAAGGGGAGCAATACATATGATACGAAATATAGAGACACACACACACATTTATAAAATAAATACTTCAAAATTTTTACCAAGCATATAATTAAACGTCTGCAAGGGTGTGTCAAACCCATACTAGAGGGAAGTCTTCAAAGGGCATTCTCTGAGCAAGTGTAGGAATATAGGTTCCCATTGGAGTGCCCAATAGTGGAGGGAAAAATGGAACATCCCAGGTTGGGTTCCAAAGGGAACCCTTCTCATGAATCAAGCGTATTAAAAACTAAACCTTATTTGCATGTTTATTCAATCAGTAAAGCATGTCAAAGGCGTGTTCGAATATACTAAAATATAGGTGTGTGTATGCTTTTAGCAATGACAGATGAAAAAGTGCTGCAACATTTTACATTTAAATTATTAAATGTCTTTCCATTTTTCAAATGACTTTGACATTTTTCAAGTAACCAGTAAGTTGCTCTGTGGACTGTCCTACCCTCTGGATTTACCTGGTTCTTTATTCATAGTGTTACTTAACTCGGTCCTCAGCTCTATTCATTTCCCATAAACTAGAAGTAAGGAATAATGCCTGATTGAAACTAGGATAAAAATTTTGGGGGGAGGAATTCCTTCCAGGTGATACTACTATTCATTTCGTAGTGCAGTGCCCCAGGAGGGACATCATAGCAGGTGGTCCTAATAACTGAGAACGTTTGCAGGCTTTGCTGGTGGGTGACGACCAAGCCCACTTCGATGAAGATTCACGTTCCTTTTTGTTATCGATGAGTAACCCCTGGGTGTTCCTGTATGGGGTGAATATTCTTTTCCCAAGCAGCTTCGCACCTAACGATTTTAAGCATCTTTTGGTTATCTTTGCCTGAACTATTTCGCTGGGTGTTGTAAAATGTTATAATTGTATCATTCTTTGTATGTTTACTGTCTGTCATTCTCCTGTAAAGAAGACTTTTTTCCTCATTAACTGTGTATGAAATGCAGTTTCCCCAAAAAGAAGCAAAGTACGTGTTTCTCTTTAAATAATTTTTTCAGACTGAGGAGGGGTGTATTGATCACCTTCAAGGGTGGCAATTTCTATTTATCCTTTTTATTATAACTAGAGACTAACTTAAAGTTTTTATTTGGTGTATCACAGCCTGTTATAGATGTAAAAAGATTTACTTCCTTTGTCTTCCAGTTTGTCTGGCATTACCTCCTCCACTTTTTAACCCCTCCCAGCAAGGGGAAGGGAACGGGCAGTGAACGTATGAGGAGAGACTTTTCGGTCCAGGTCCGCTACCTGGTGGCTTCGTTTCTGGCTAAATCACATCAAATCCAGTATACTAGCTCCTTTCCTCATAAGAATGAGTAGGATCCCTATTTCACAGCGATCTTGCATGAGGAAATATGAGATAATCCAGCTCTGTTGACTCATTAGGACTAAAACACTCGACGCCTGTCACTGGCTGAAGAGGATTTGAGTGACAAATCCCTTGAGTGACCCCTGCGCCCTGTCCGCACTGTGTGCCAGGCAGTGGGGATGAGTGCAGCCGCCAGAACTTCTCACGCGTCTGGGGCGGGCAGCCAGAGCCATAACACACGTCCTGCGACCCCATCCCTCAGGGTCACCAGAGAGCGACTCATTGCCAAACGCTTCCTGAATCGTACTACCCAGTGTCAGAGACACAAAAATGCCACAATTCTTTCTGCAGTACCGCAGTGAGGGGACAACAGGACTCAGGACTGACACCCGCTCCAGTTGACTTTGAACGCGTTCAGTTGCTAGGAAACCCTAAGATTATGACGTAACCTTTCTGAACCTCTTATCTCTCATCCATAAAGTGAGCCCGACCACCCGACGTGCTCTGGGGACTCGATGCTCCTCGCATCCCCGTGCATCGGCACGGATGCCACGTGGACGGTGGTTTATTTATACAACAGCGGCAGCATCTCCACCTCTGTGACAAGGGTGTTATTCTTCATGACGAACGGCAAGGGAGAGTCTGTTAGGCACTAGACCCTGTAGCTCATTATCTCGCTCAGAACCCATGTGTTCCCCCTGCTTTCGCCTTTTCTTTATTCTTTAAATGTACCTTAAAACAGTTCGCTTCAACGGGATTAAGATATTTCTGGCTTTCTCTTATCTTATTAGGGCCCTCTTATCTGTTGGTGTTTTAGGGGCTGGAGTGCCTGGGTCTGATTTGTGATTCCAGCAGGTAATAGCTTGTTAGGACTCCTGTTAATGTCAGACTTAATCTAGCTCAGTGGTTTCGCAGTGCGGTCAGTGATTATGGTGGCAATGTTTTTAATGTTTCAAACCCGAAGTGCCTCATTTTGCCCTTTTTCAAGTATTTTAAAATTAGAGGGCACTTCACCCATTATGGTCTGATATATAAAGGATAAACTCAGTATGGTAGATCGACCCATTTTTTCCTGTGTAGTCAGGAGAGACAATCACGTTTTCCAAATGCAGAGGCCGATTTTCATAGGCAGCCACATGCAGAGACAAACATTTTATTTCATTCATTTACCCATTCAATTCGTTCATTTAGTCTTCATTTATTCAACAAAGATGTACGGACTGTGATTCCAGCACCGTTTTAGGTGTGATGTAGACAAAAAAGACAAAACTACCTGGTTTTTCCTGTAAATGCATTCCAAACGACACGATCTGAGCCCTCATGAAGTCCTCCCGAGTGCACAGAGATCAGGGAAGGAGGGAAGCCTACATCCACCTGAGGACATGGGGACCTAACACTTCTCAAGACTGAGGTTCGAAGAAGGCAGAGAAACAAGGAAGAGTATTCCAGGCAGAAGGCCGAGGAGGAAAGACATCTCTAACCCGTACCAGCTGGGTCTGCACGGTAGTGAGAACGGCCCTGTCGTGCGGCAGTGAGCCCTCTGCGTTTGGGGATGTTTAAACAAACCTGTCGATCTAACACGCATTCTCAGAAGCCGGGGATTGCGCCGAACACCTCCATAGTAAGTTTAAATCCTGAGAGTTTAGGCAAAGCAGAATTGACATGCCATTGACTCCACATAGTCAATGGGAACCAAGCCAAGGAATGAAGGAAATCAACACTGAGGAGAAACATCAACAGCGAAAACCACAGAAGCCTGCAGAGGGTCCGGGGGTGAGGGCCTGTGGAGGTCAGAAGACAAGCGATGGAGCCAGACGCCGAAAAGCCCCCGAAAGTTTGCTGTCAGGGTGGGAAGTCGAGGACGGAGAGAATCGATGATGTGAAGACATCACCAGCGCCACTTGCACCTGGCGTGACAGCGTTTGTCTGGGGAGGGGGGGGACCAGGCAGCTCAAAGGCACCTGGAAAGACCTCACATCTACCATTGGCTTTGCAGAGTTTACGGTGGCGGATGACTTGGGGACAGGGGATGAGGAATGAGAAGTGGGTGAAGTACAGGATAATCATCTTCGTCCTCCAAATGCTTCACAGAGTGACTACCACTCCCACCGATCCCATGAGCATCAGAACCACACCGAGATTCACACGGCGCTCCGCACACGCACTGGAAGGAAGTTGGATCGCCGACGTCCTCCCCCCGCACCGTTTCCACTGCACTGAGCTCCCGCCTTCTGCGGAGGTGTGCTCCCTGCAGTGGTCCGATCACCAAGAAATTTCCAGGTATTTCAGAGAAAGAATGTTCCTGAGGATTAAAGTTTAATACCTTCTCCCAGGTGAGAATGCTCCTTTTTATGTGTATTCTTTCTAATTGCCCACCAGTGCTTCAAACCTCATGACTGTTTTTAACTTTTTGTTGTTGTTGTTCAAGTACAGTTGTCTCCATTTCCCCCACTACTCCCCACACCCCAGCCATCCCCACTTCCCACCCTTGAGCCTATCCTCCTTTGGTTTCGTCCATGTGTCCTTTACAAATGTTCCTGGAAACCCTTCCCCCTTTCGCTCCCATTACCCCTCCCACCTCCCCTCTGGTTACTGTCCATTCGTTCTTAATTTCAATGTCTCTGTGCATCCCGATATTCATAGCGGCACAATTTATAATCGCCAAATGCTGGAAGCAACCTAAGTGCCCATCAGTAAATGAATGGATCAAAAAACTGTGCAAAAAACTATGTAAACTACATTTACACCGTGGAATACTACGCAGCAGAAAGAAAGAAAGAAGGAGCTCCTACCCTTTGTGACAGCATGGATGGAACTGGAGAGCATTATGCTAAGCGAAATAAGCCAGGCGGTGAAAGACAAATACCATATGATCTCACCTAAAAGTGGAACCTAATCAACAAAACAAGCAAACAAGCAAAATCTCATGATTGTTTGTAACCACAAAAGATGAACTGTCCTTTCAAATTATGTCAACAAAAGTTGATTTTATACGTAACACAGTTTATTGCCAGCCCCTGATGTTCTGCCTCCTTTTGCCACCACTTCAAGGTAGCTGGCAGGGCAACGATTGGTGTAGAATGGTCAAGATGGAGAGAGATTATAGGGAACAATGATGAATCAGCTGTGCCTTCCCTTCTCCAGTGATTAGGGTTAGAAGATCACCGCAAACCGTACCAACGGTTGCCTAGTTCTTTGCTCCTGCTCTGACGTGTTTACTCTCGAGTTCGCAGCCTACTGGCCTGATTGAAAGCACTTGGAGTTAGGTGGGATTATCTGGGTCATTGCTAGGATCAAATTCCACTAGGATCTTGTTCAGTCAGTCGTCAAAAGTTTCACTTTATCCAAATATCCCCATCATTATTTCATTCACATATTCAAAGTTATCGTATCCCAAGCATATACACTGTGAAGAAAAGAGTATCGGACCATCCTGCCTTAAAAGAATTACGAATCATCCCCCTAAGGAGCCTTTTTATGTGTATCCTGCCTAATTGTCCACCATGCTTATGACCGTGGACTTTTGGAGGGTCACAGACTGTTGCAGTGTCTAAGATCTTTGTTGGCCCAAAGACCTAATTTTCACAACTATGTGATGTCAGCCCTGTTAATAATGGATAATCTAGTTGGAAAAAATTGTTGAGAAAGTGGTTGTCTGACGTGTGCTCTAGAGAAGGACCAAGGGGTGACCCACAGGAGCAGTGAAAGGGGGTCCTGTGGCCCGAACTGCGGGCACGAGGCAGGAATCCTAGAGGAGACCGGGGAAGGAGTCCTGGCGTGAGTCTGAGAGAGGGCTGAGAAAAGGCAAAACAGCCACCTGTACCCGGGAAGGCTCATCTCACACTCAGCGATGGCTGTCCTGCGATGGTGTGTCTCTCCGAGGTTCCAACAGGGCTTTGGCTCTTAAGTGCAATATTCTCATCATGCACCACCTGGCTTTAAATATAATTAGGAAAAAACAAAGAAAACAAAACAAAAAATGTGGAGATGTCCAATGAAACTTTCCTATATTATTTTCCTCCTACCTGCTCCAAATCCAATCATGTGTCAAATGAAACCCGTTTTCTCATTTATTATTTGTGGTTATTCATGTTCCAGCTACCTACAGCTCCTGCAAAAGGGCTGTCACCATCCCAAATGATGGCTCTTCAAACATCCTCCTAAAAGTAGTCCGTGTCCCTTCTGCGCAGGTATTATTGACCTAAACCAAGTAGGTGGTCGTCACGTGGTTCCACCGTTGCTTTTTCCATCTGCCGGAGGAAGGCAAAACCTACATAGAAGCTGCCTTTCACGGCAGGCTCCAGGATGGAGTGGCTGAGTCAAAGACAGTCCGCAGTGGACAGGAACAAGGAGAAATCAAACTTTGTCGTTGTGGGCCGCCGTAATGATTTTGGATTGGATCATTCTTGCTCCTGCAGAATAATGGAGCCTAAGGTTGACTCAGACATTCTCCTTCTCTCACGGCTCTGGACTTGGCTTAGGTACATACATGGTCCTTCGAATAGTTAAACCTAGGTCTTCTAGTAAATACTTTTACTCAGGTCGTTCCCTTGGGTTTTGGGTCCTTTGCTACCTCATACAGGTACTTACTGTGCCAGACCCACACCTGGAGCACGCCATCCCTGACAGCTGCTACGGAGCAGACATTCTGCCGCGCAGGTGGTCTCACTTAGTAGGGAACGGGAGAACTTAGACATCATGCCCTTTCTCCATAAACAGATCTTTTCATGGCATAAGCCCGAAGGTCATAGTTCATTGTCCACACATCAGCTGACAGTTATTTTGAAACACATTATCTTGAAACAAAGTGCAGAAACAGAGAGGAGAGGAACAAAAATAAGCCTGTGAGGACAAGATTGGAGACCAGGGACAGAAAAACAGGTTTTCAACTATGGCAGAGAGATAAAATATGTCATTTCTCAGTGTGCTAGAACCATACTAACCCTGTTTTTGTTAGAGGAAATAAACTAAGAGAATTAAGGAAAAAAAAGACTACAAATACCATTTATAAGCTGGTGATTACAAAGTGAATTTACCAAGTCTGGACCTTGGCTGAAGAATAGAGATCTGTACTTATTTAGTAAACCCTATGTATATGTCAAAAAATAAGACCAGTCTCCTCCCACTAAATTATTTTTGTAATCTCTTTAGTTAATTGCACTAGCATCAATAAAATTGCCCAAAATAAAAATAAATAAATAAATAAATAAACTCATACTAAGAATAAAAAAAAAAAAAAAAAAGAAAAAGAAAAACAGGTTTTTACCCTGAAGAAAACCTATTCGAAACTAGGGGTCCACTCCATTCTTAATTGTGAATACCGACTCTACCATCAGTGCAATTAGAAGCAAGCAAGTGTTCAGAGAGGTGTCATCTCAACCTGAGGGACGCAGGACTGTAGACAAGAGACGAACGACTGTCCTAAGGCCCTTCGATGTGGGGTTGGTACGGGACCGATGGCTGGTTTCCCCGACTTGCCCCTTTAGTTCTGGACACGCAGAGGAAGGACTTGTATTAATCACGTCTTTTTATCCTTGGTATTTCTGGCATTTTGACATTCGGTGCCTTGCGGACTGTGCACAGGCTGCCTGTCCCGGGGCTAGTGAGTTCCCGCCAGGAGGGAGTAAACGGCTGGCGTAAAGCACGCAGCTCAGACGTGAATTTACCCGCGCAGAGCCCACACCTCCAACTCCCGCAGAATGCTTGCACTCTGGGCCACTAGTCCCCCGCCCGAACCACCCCAGGGCCTGGAGTCAGACAACTAGATCCAGCCCCCACACTCCAGAGCCTGACCAAATTATTCAACCAGCCAGTCCTAGCCCTGCTACCCTGCCCCACCCTTGTCTTCCCACAGAAACCACCATATTGTCCCCCAATCCCTTCGGTTTCCTGACCTACTCTGCTCCTTTCGTGTGCAATCTCTGTGCTATATAGATTCCCCCTCTGGTTGGGACCTGTGGGCAACAAGCTACCTTTTTCAAGGCATTTGTCTCCTGGTCTGTTGGCCTCACCACACGTGATTTATAACAAAACCTGCGTTTCAGACAGAGCCTACGCTAAAGGCGTCAGGTAGAGCCCAGTCAGGGGAAACGGACCTCACAACCGCAGAGAGCTTGGTACTGGGTACGTGCAAGGCGTCGCTCTAAGCCCTTTGCTCACATTAGCTCGCTCAATCCTCACAACACTATTATTCAATATTTAGGGAGACTGTCCTCACCCCACTTCACAGATGGGAAAATTGAGGCCCGGTGAGGCGAAGTGACTCTCCCCTATCCCACCACTTATGAGTGGCAGGGCCAGGCTCCAAGCCGATTGTGTCTGTCTCCAAAGCCCAGTGTGTCTCCCTGCAGGCACCACAACTGATTCTTCTGGGAAGCGTGAGGGAAGAGAGAGTGAAAGAACCTTCTCTGGGGCATACATGATTGTGAGTGTCAGGGAGAGAGAACGGCTCTCAGAGCTGCCTAACGATGGGGCCTCGGTGAGAACACGGGGGACGGGAGCCCGGAGAGCGGTTCCGCACACTCGGATGGGCAAGCAGGGCACCGCAGCGGAGACATCGTCGACTCGTTCCTAAATAGGCACCAAGGCCAAACGGCCCCTCTCGGAGGCCACATCTGTCTCCTGGCCAGCTCTAATGATCAGCACTCGTGCCTTCTACCGGCAATTATCCAGGCTCTGGGAGCCGCCTCTGCCAATAATCACAGTGCGGGGAGCCCGGGAAGGTGATTCCCACAGACATGCTCACTCCGCACCCTCGCCCACTGTGCAGTCAGCACGGCCTGCGTGGGAGCAATAAGGCCTCTGCAAAGCAGGCCCAGGACTCTTGAGCAAATTGTGAAGCTGGTCCCTGTGCATTAGGAGAAGCCCAGTAGCATAACAGAGCCATCGCGGCGGTCCGAGTCCCGGGGTGGCTGGCCACGCCTGCGTGCTCTTCCCCTGAGCTGCGGCAGGCGCAGGGGTGCGGCCGGCCTTTGAGAGCCATCAAAGGGAAGTTGTGCTCCACTCGCCCTGACTTCTTGGGGAAGGAGGCCTGGCCTTGTAAAATAGAATGCTCATTCCCCTCAACTCACACCAAACGGAAGGTTGTTTCCTTCACATCCAAGAATTCTGACATTAACTGTCGGAGTCAGCACAGACCCCGGAGCTTCGGGGCTCAGCCCCACAACACCGCCCCTGACTTCAGATGCCAATCACAAGTCCCCGTGCTTCTGACTGATAGGCCGTAAGCTGGGGGCTCCCACAACCCCTGCTCCAGCTCGATAATGTGCTAGAATGGCTCAAAAAACCCAGGAAGCATTGCGCTTACTATTATTACTGACTTATTACAAAGGATGAAACTCCGGCACGGCCAGGTGGAAGAGATGCGTAGAACGCGCGATGTGGGAAGGGGCTCAGAGGCCCCGTGTCCTCTGCGGGCGTGTCCCTGTGCCAGCACCTCGACGTGCTCCCACCACGGAAGCTCTCCAGACCTCTTTGGTTGGCGTTTTTATGGAGGCTTCATTGCCTGGCGTGATTGACTGAATCGTTAGTCGTCGGTAATTACCCGAACCCCTGGCCCTTTCCCCGCCGTGGGTGGAAGATGGGGCTGCAAGTTCTAACGTCGTCAGCTCTGATCAAAGTGGCTGATCGAAAGGGGCTTGCTAGGTGGATGACAAGAGAGACTTCTTTCACTTTACCTCTCGGGAGCGATCTCAGGAGCCAGGGAGGATGACCGAAATGCATGTTTTTTATTATATCAACACATTACGCCAGAGATCATTTAATTAATGTTAACACCACTTTGGTGAGCCATTAGACTGCCCCAGAAATTGTGCCAAATGGAAGAGATGTTGAATAAAAATCAGTGTGGCCTGGGTGCTGGCCGGTCCCAGCAGGGGTAGCCTCAGAACCATGGGGTAGTCAGGACTGCGAGAAGCCCGGGACCCAGGTAAGTGGTACCCAGCCTGTCCTGGCGCAGAACGCTCAGTGGTCAGGTCAGGAATGTGCCACTGGGCCCAACCCGTCACTTACCTTACGAGCTTGCGTCCACGAGAGTCTTTCGGATGTGCGACCCTGGACTGTGGGTCCCGAGTGCATCCTCTGGGGTATACTTTAAGCGTTCTCTCCGTCCGCCAGCACCTTCCCCCCGCACGGTCCCGCGCCCCACTGTGCACTCAGGAGACGAGTCATCCCCTGCAGCCTGCGTGACTGTCTTCTCATCGCCCCTCTCTTAACATCCGCTCTCCCTGGCACGGTTGTCGTGGACATCGGGAACTTCCTTCGCTTGTTTTTTGTGGTTAAGAAATGCGTCCGAAGCATCAACAATTTCTGCCTTTCCTCTCCTTTCCCACTTCTCACTGCCGTTTCTTTCCATTCTCATCATGTCCCCCCTCTTTGCTATAATAAGACACTTCCAAAGAAACCAGCTTCCTTCTTCCTTCTGCCTGCTCCTGATGCCCTGATTTATCTGCTGGTTCCCTCCACTTCCCTCTGCAAGCTGCATCTTTATAGTGATGAATAAAGATGCTAAATTTCCAGCAGCACTGAAATAGATACTGCGCTCCCGAAGCCTTTGAAAGGAGAAGGTGGGTTGGTACCCAAACATGCCCAGGGTGTTGTGGCTGGGAAAGCTGCATCTTTTTTTCTTAGTCAACCAAGCCAAACATCCTTTCTGTTTGCCTTTTAATTTGCATATCTAAGAAAGATGAATTGTAGTGCATGGTACCTGAAATGTGCATGAAGAATGACATTTTAATAGGGTAAGATTTCAGGAGTCAATGGGGGCTGCTAAGGGCTGACAGGCGGAATTAGATGAAAGTAATTCAACTTAATTGTGTGTTTCCTTGTTTCCCAGCGTTTGCCCTCCGTGGCATCCTGGGAACTTGTGCCGCCAACCCCACACAGGTCCATTCACCTCTCCGTTCCCGTCCACCATCCCTGTCACACGCGTCTGTTGTGTACACCGAGCAGAACTAGTGTTTAACAAACACACACTACCATCAACTTTATCTCCTTCAAATCACCTTCTGGCGAAAGTATTTGCTGAAAGCACAGGGCCCGGCCCCTTTAGGAGCCCTCTCCTCCGTCCTGTGTACCCAGCCCAGGCTCAGCTACCTAACGGGAGCTCCGTGAATGAATTCAGAGCCGATTCGGCATCTCAGCAGGAAAAGTAGCTTTGTCATTTTGTAATTATACGATGTGTTTAATTCCAGTGATGTTTTCGGTATAATAAGATCATCTTATTCTCAAGATCTAGCTTTATCAACTTTTTCTTAAACACATATTACTTCAAAGATTGAAAGATTAAAGATATCGTAGCACTGGTGAAATTTAAAAGACAATGATGGGGAATGCTGAAATATTTCGAGGAGAACAGTACAGCTTTGAGGGGGGACACTTAAATGAAACATCCAGCTTTGAATTCATAAGTCTTTGAGTATTTAATTTGAAAGCGCCAAGCATTATTCCCCTGAAGTTAGCACAGCTATCGAAAGCGGTCATCTCCCGCAATGAAGCCTGTCTATTACCTTGAAAAACAAGTGGGTTGACTCATCTTCACCTTGGCTTTATAAAGTGGGAGTAATCGTGCACAGAGGGTAGAGTTACTGGAGAATCAGAAACTCGCGTGAAGCTGGATCAGCCCGAGTCCAGGCAGGAACATGACGCTCACCGAGGGCCTCGGACGGCGAGGAGCGAGTCCCGGGCACTGGCTACACAAGCGCTGGACCGCCGATGAGCGGAAAGGAAGATCAGTAGCCACAGAGAGCAGTGCCGTCCCTTACTTAGAGTGCAAGGAAGAAAACGGGAGGTTAGCGGAAACTAGGAGCAGGTGCGGCGTGTGGGGGGTTTGAGCACTGTTGTTGGGACAGCTAAGAAGAAGAAGCCAACTCAGAACTTCTCAGCTTCCCAGGTCGATTCCGCTTTCCCGCCTGCTGACTGCAGGGGGCAGTGAAGTGTCCCTGCAGCAGCAGCAGAGAGTCAGGCCCTGGGCCCTGACTGCTGGGGTCCAACCCCAACGCTGCCGCTTGCTCACTCTGTGTCCTGAATACGGCTGGGCTTCCACGGGGGTGAAATGGGGACAGCGACCCCACCCAGCCCACAGGCTGGCTTGGAGGAGTCAGTGGGACAGGCGTGTGCTCGGGGTTACGTACGCAGAGCCTGACAGAGTGCGGTCAAGCTGGGCTTCGCCGCTGTCCGTGGTGCGGTTGTTACTGTCATCGTCCCTCACACGCTGTAACCTTTGGCGAGCCAAGTCCCCTGACATGGGGAAAGTGGGAGAAGTCGATCTTTTCTGCACTGCGCATTCCTCTCCTTTCTGACTAGCTGGGCCCTGCCTAACTCTTAGTTCGTGGAGGCAGGAGTCCGTTCGTTCTGGGTACAGAGGTCTCCCTGGTCCACAGCACCGTGCCTGCTGCGGGAGCAGATGCCATGGGCGCTCAGCAACGGGCCGAAACACCTGGAAACTCTCGATTTCTGATTGGCTACCTGGGTGCACACTGGTGCCATTCCTCTACGTAGGGCCACGTGAAGATAGGTCAGGAAAACTGCGACACAGGTATGGGAACCGAAGTTATAAAACAGAGGAGGTTGCCCGGGGAGGATGTGGGGAATGGGAAGATGTATCCACTTGTTAGCACTTACTCTATGTCAGGCGCTATTCCAAACATCGGGAAACAGGTGTGAAACAGAAGCAGACAGAATGCCTTGCTCTGGCCGAGCTCACATCCCTGGGGCACACCGCTGATGAACATGGGAAAAGAGCAGGTTATACAGCGAGTTAGAACAAAGTGAGTGCTTGTGGCAGAGGTCGAACTCTTACATACGGTGCTCAGGGTGGGCCTAACTGAGGACACTCGGACCAAGACTTGGAAGAAGCAAGGGAGTGAACTCTGGGCGCACGTGAGAGAAGAATGCCCCAGGAAGAGGAAGGGAGCAAAGGGGAGCCTGTCTCCTGTGCCGCGGGTGCATGGCCGCCGAGTCCGCAAAGGGGAAGGAGTGGGAGGGGATGTCGGGGAGATGGAGAAGGCCCACCTGTGCGGGGCCTGGTCAGTCACTCTGAGAACACGGCTCCACGCTGAGAGAGGAGGGTGTCGAGGACTGAGCAGAGGGGTGCCACAGGAGGACTCGAACTTTGAAAGGGTCCTCTGGCCTGCTGGGTTCAGCATGGCACTGTGGGTACAGGGAGAGCAGGCCAGAAGCCATCGCTGTGACCCGGGTAGGAGACAGGAGCTGGCCCGGACCACGGCAGCGGCAGAGATATTGTGAGAAGTGGGTCAGATTTGGGTAAACGTGACAGCGAAGTCAAGCCAATGGGATTTTCCGAGGGACCAGAAGTGGATTATTAAGGGTAGAAGGAGAATGAGTCAATTAAGCATGTCTCAGACCTCTGATGCCAGCTGCTGAAAGAATAGCGTGGCCTTTCGTGGTACAAGCACAGAGCCCTTTTAAACGCTGGGGCTCCCATAGTCCACCAAGAAGCACACAGATGTTCAAGGGATGGACGGAAGAAGGCAGACCGATACAGACACTGAAATGGAGAAGCCTGAGGAGAAGGAAGAAATAGTAAAGTATATTTCTAGAGAGAACAAGAAAGTAGATGATAGTTCGGTTCTTAAGAGGCAGGATGGAATGTTAGCACTTCTTGAGATGATACCATTTATTCAGGTGAATTTTTCTCGACTAATGCAGATTAGGTTTTTCTTGCAGAGAAGAACCCTGGAAATATCAGACAATTGAGAGGCATGGTGTGCACGGACCCAGGCAATTTGCAATGAATGACAAAGAGAAAGTCATTGCTCCAAGGACAATACACAGAATCTTCTATCATCATTTTTAATTCTTGTTTCACCCTCAAAACCTGCTCAGAGCAAATAGGTGGTGGATGGAGGCTGAGGAACAAAACCCAGATGGTGTGGCTGACAGGCAGTTCTGGTTCCTCCGGAACGGGGGCCTGGGCCTAGAGTTTTGCTGAGGCCTGGGGGTCTGCAGCTCAGATAAAACGAGGGTTCGGCTGAGCTGAAACAGAGGTGGAGGCGTGAGGGGGCCCAGCATCTGCTCAGACCGCCAGGTAGTTTTCTGGGCCTTTATAAAACCCACCTCCATGCGGTTGCTCTTGGCTGCAGTTGCTAAGGTTTGTGGGAAGTCCCTAACAGCCCTCTGCGCATAATCCGAAATGCCAAGGTGTCTGCCTCCATCCTCATTAAGTTCCTTTCTCTCTCTCTCTCTCTCTCTCTCTCTCTCTCTCTCTCTCACACACACACACACACACACGCACAGAGCAAAACAGGGAGGGATAAAAAGTGAGTTACTTGCTATTGATTTAATTTGTGTGTGTGTGTTAAATCAATTGCAAATAACTCACCTGTTATCCCCTCCCTGTTTTGTTCCTTCGGCCACCTCCCCCCACTACTCAAACACGTCCCCGCGCAGGAAGTGAGGAAAGCTGTATCTGTTATGAGCAACAATGGCAATAGCTCACATAGTCTTCCAAGGTAATCTTCTAAAAATTGTACGTATAACTCATTCAATTTAATGGTGTCAACACACAATCTGTGAGTATGCTAGTATTGTTATCCCCATCGCAATTCATGGCCATGGTGGAGCTTGAATCCAAACCAGTACGAACCAAGTAAGAAATTCATGTAACATCAGCATTTATCTGGCTCTTGCTTGGTTCTTCTTTACAAAACCAAACCAAATAAGAAGTGGTTCCAAATAAGAAGGCATTATTTGGGGTTTGCATAATTGACTTCATTATCTGTCAAGGGGCTCGCCTCAGCCCAGCAGCTGTTAGAAGATCATTAGGAGAATGGCAGTAATAGGTCCAGGAGGCCAATCAGCTGCGTTCTAATCACAGGAGAAGCAGCATTCCTGACAGGGGCCTCCGGGAAAATATATGGAAGCAGCTTAGAAGAGTTTAATGACCACATCAAGGTAGGGCGATTGCTACCTGCGCTCCAGTGAATAGGATCGTTCCAGCAGGCGGAGCAAATGAGCCTGGAGGCACTTTCCTGCTGCCCCTCCCTCCCTCACTCCTACTTTTTAACCCCACAGCAGCCGAGAAGTCAGACTTCTCAGATACCTGAGCAAGGATAGAGACACAAGAAACATCCTGGCCCAGCCCACAGTCCCCTGCCTCCACTGACGCAGTGGGTTTTAGGGCAGGAGTCCTGCACATTTGTTTCCTGAACCCAATCTTCTTTGCCTTGAATGGGGGGTGGGGTCGGGGGGAGCTTGAGGAACAGAAAAAGAAAACAATCTCCTAATTGAAGCAGAATCTAAGTTTGAAGTCTCTTCCTCAGTAGGCATCTGGATGTTCTGTTTTAATTCGACCAATTCCCTGGGGCCTATTTCCTGCCCAGCAGCCTATGGAGAGAAGTACTGGAGGAGAAAAAGATGTAATGAGAGGCCTTGGACAAGCTAAGTCCCTCACACGAGAGCATTCCAGTTTGTAGCAAGGGGCTCCTGATTACAGTGCATCTCGGAAAACCTTGGGACCAGGCTGCTCTGAACGAGATGCCAGCACCGGGCGAAGTTTCTTCTCCGTGCTATTTTATTTTCCTCTCCAGAGTGATTAGGTATTGGATGGTAAAACCAAAATATTCTACTCATGTTACATCTGGTAAAGAGCCCCCTGACTCCACCTCTACCGCATAAGCCTGGTTTACCCCTCCTCGAATGTCCTCCCCAAACCATCTCCCACCGACTCAGAAACCTCCCTCCCCAAATAGTGGACATTTCCAATCCCTGGTCCGTTTGATTGATCATTACAACATTTTTATACATTACTATACCCAGCTTAGTAAAGGATACTGGGGCACAGAGAAGTTAGGAAATTTGCCAAAAAAGCACACAGTTTGTAATCAAAGTCTACATTTATTAAGGCACACTATGCCCGTGCATGGGAATGAACATGGCAGAAATTCTTCCCCTAAAAGCCACCAGCTACCTTTTGAAGTGGGAATGATTGCCATTTTTCCCATAGATGAGGAAGCAGAGACTGCGAGCAATTTAATACCTTATCTGAAGTCATTTAAATAGGAAGGGGCTCAGGGTTAGAACGTGGGCAGTTGTAACTCCTGGGTTTCCTCTCAAATTGCTTGCTGAATTGTCAGTTAACAAAGACCCCAGGTTTGAGTAAAGGCTTTCTTACTTCAAGTGAGGACTCAGCAAATAGAATAGGAAATGCATCTACATAAAAATACACTCCTGTTGAACATATAATCGGATAAAGTTAGAGATATGAAATCATTTGTTGTGCAAAACTCAGAAATCTGAAGATTTTCAGTTGTTTTATTTTGTTTTGGTTGCTTTTAGCTGGTGGGTGAGCAAGTTTGGAGCTGCTGCGATGCTATTAAACTCATCGGTATAATAACCCTCCGATGCATTAGAGGTCCCAGTGGACGTTTCTGGATCTCAGAGGATGGGAGATGGACAAGGGTGGGTAAAGAGAGGGGCGGCCACACTGCTGTTGGCACTGCCGAGAGGAATTTGGGGGAGAACATAAACGTCTAAAGGGAATTTGTGAATTTGCTTGTATGTGATGTGCAATGAGAATTTACTTCCACATTTCCCCAGGGCGATTATTATGTTTGATACAAATACGTTTTTTTTTCTGGGAAACGCACAGACACAGTGAGCCCTGCATCAACACTGTTGGGAGCCCCTGGGATCTACCAGTTTCCTCTCTTCCATCAAGAGCCTGACTGACTCCCGGCCCAACAGGAAGTTGAAAAAAGAGCCAGGTATTCGCAGACACTGTACGCTGATACAGGTGCTGCTTCCAAGTTTATGGTGGGGCTGCCTTCAGTTATCGAGCACAAACTGCTTGCTTGCATCCCACCTGCCTGCCAAGTGCTATTATTATTTTTAGTGCTGGGGATATGGTATCCAACATAACAGACAGAGTCCTGCTCCACGTGGAGTCCCCACCGTCCTGGGGAAGGAGGCCGAACACACCGAGTCGTGGACCCTGACATGCGTCTCCAGTGTGGGCAGGGTGACTGAAAAGGGGAGAAAATCAGTAGGGTGCCGGAGAAGGCCTGGTGAGTGAAGGAAGAGGCCAGAGACCGTGAGAGAGCAGAGCGTTCCGAGTAGAGGGCGACCAAGTGGAGGGCCCTGAGTGGGCGCCGAGCTGGGTGTGGTCAAGAAGGCCAGTGTGACCCCAGCACAGCGGGCAATAGGGAGAGCGGGGCATTGTGGGATTGGAGCCTGGGGGCACTGGTGCATGGAGAGCTTTGCAGACCATGGTAAGCAGTGTGTAATTTATTCTCACTGTAATGGGCAAGCTATTGGGGGGGTGTGATTTAATAAACACTCTGTAAGGAATGGACCAGAGGTTGGTGTGCATGGGAAAGGGAGACGGGGCGGGGCTGGGCTGGTGCAGTCACCATGGGGGCCCTTCGTCTCTATGCGGCTGTCGAGTCTTCCGTAGTCGTCTTCCGTGTTCCTGGGGAGGTTCCTCAGCACGTGGTGATCTGGAACGTGGAGACGCTGCCCCTTATCCGGCTTGTGAGAGGTCACGGATCCTCCAGGTCAGGGCTGGGCAAACCGCAGCTACGGGTCAAATCCAGCCACGCGCTTTGTTTTGGAAACTCGGTTTTAGTGGAACATAATCATGCTCACTCATGTACATACTGTCTCCAGTTACTTTTGTGCTAAAATGGCAAAGTTGAGGAGCTGGGACAGAGACCGCATGGCTTGCAAAGATGAAAATACTGACTCTGTGGCCCTTTACAGAGGAAGTGCGCTCACCCCTGCTCTATGCCATAAAGGTAACGACCGTGGAAGTTTTTGCTGAGTGTGAAATGCAGTGTCGTATGGTGGGAGCTGCAGTCGGGGAACTGCCTGTGCCGAACCACCTCCCTCATGGGAGGGGGGCGGTTTCTGGAGCAACGCATCCGCATGCCTCTTCCTCTGATGTGCCCAAGCACGCCCGTGTTACGTCACCTGAAGGGATGGCGGCTAAGCCATGTCTCTAGTTTCCACAGCGAATGCTGCGTGTTTTTGTGGGATGAAGTGCAAACACAACCATTGAAAAAATAACTACTTTACTGAATGCCACTTTTGTTCCACGTCCTTATTTATATGCATCATTTTATTTGATCTTTACTTCAACCAGGTGAAGTGGTATTCTCATCCTTCCTTTATACATGAGGATGCTAAGTCTAAACTTAAGACCCCCTCCATCTGGCCACACAGTGAATAAACGGAGAGGCAGAGTGTGCACCCCGGTACCAGGTCTCAGGAGATCTTATTATTTGTGCTCCGCAGGACTGTTCATTGATACTCCCTTTTGAGGGGTAGTTTGCATTTTCAACACGTGCGCGAGTCCTTTGATTCTGACCCTGTGACTCGGACAGAGCCGGCACCACTCTTTCTATCTGACGGGGAGGAACTCGAGATGCAGACAGTCAGCACGTTGCTAATGACAGGTGCAATGCTTAGGCAGCCCTTCTGAGTCTTGGACACCGGGTTCTCGCAACAGGCCTGAGAAAGAGGCAGGAGACCCACTATTTTCCCGCCTTCATAGATGTGGACAAGAGGCTCGGCAAGACCAAGTGCAGTGCCAGGGTCCAGACACCTCGGAGCAGTGATGCCAGGACTCAAGTCCTTGTCTCCTGGCTCCACGCTCTTTTCTCTCTTTCTTCCCTTAGTACCTCCCCCGGAACATGTGAGATGTTTGATGGGTAGCCGTTAAATAAACACACACGTAAGTAACATGTTCTCTGACAATGTTCAGAGAGACACTGGGCTGAACTTAATGAGTCTAAAACCCATGGAAAACATGGAAGCATCCATTTTCCTCTCCTCCACCTACCAACGCAGTTTTAGCTGATTATGGCACGAATTTCTTTTCTGTCTGGAAGAGCTATGCAGCCCTTCCGCAAATGTACATGCCTGGCAACGCTCCGTGTTTGCCCTTGAACCCCACGCTGGGTTTTAATTTGGAGACAACGGGCTCCAGAATTACTCTCTCTCTTGGCAGCATCCATTTCCCGATGAAGCAGATAAGTGAGCATCTTCACTTCACAAGAATAGGCATGTAAGCTGGTCCTGAGAGAAACCTCTGTGGCTCTTCTCATTAAATTTCTCAGGTCGAGTAGGAGAATGGTGGAGGCTTCAAGCTTCAGGACGTTTCCCCTGTCATGTTTCATTTTTCAGCTCCTTTTTACGCAGGACGAAAGGTGATTGAATGCGTACATTGTGTGGCATATTACACCAGGCTTGGGCTGGGATAGAAAAATAAATAAGATAGGGTCGCTGTCGACCAGGGTCCCTCTGTCTGGGCAGAAGCAGGGAGCATTCAGAGATACTCAGGTGACGCATGACAAGACAGGTAAATAGATAAGCATTGGCAAGGTATGAACTCTGGTGGGAGAATAGAGGATACTTAGCCATTTTGTTGCTGGAAGGTGGTACCAGTTAGCCTTTGAAGTGAGAAACTTCCCGGAGACAGAGTTAAGAAAGCCGTCACAGTGGCAGCGTCAGCGAATCTGGTAGGATGAAGGGTAAGGGCCACGTGGTGTAGCATGAATGTGCTCAGGGAACAAAGAGGACAGGTTGGAAAGTCATGTAGGGCCATTAGAGAGCCACGGACACCATGCTCAGGAGTGAGCCTTCCGTGGCGTCTCATGCTCTCCATGGGCAGCCGTGGTACCCTGTGGTCCAGCATGCCCAACAAATGGTCTGCTTCCTACTCCACTTTCATGAGTGTTGTCCATGGGACCTCCCAGGTCCATTCCCTGTCCTCCCCTGCCTTGCTCTGAGCCCCCTCAGGTTGACCTCTGCAGACGCCCTTGCATTTGAGCTTCCCATTCAGTTTGGTCAAGGCCCATGGAAAGCATGGACTGAGACCAACAGCAGAAGAGAGGCCAGACGTATCCCTCCCATCCGTCCATCCCTACTTGCCGGGACTTGGGGCTGATTGCACACTTCTACCTAAGGCCACAGCCCAGTTCACTCGCATCCCATTTGCTTGGGGCAGGGAAGCTATTCAAGATGTAGGACTTGCAACATCAACACCAAACTTGGAAAGTTCAGGCCAGACCAGGATGAGCTGATCGCTCTGGAAAACTGTCCGGCAGCCTCTTCCCACAGAGGCAGTTGTGGCTGTATCTGAAAGAGTATTGTTAGGGTCTGGTGGTTTCTCCTCGCCTCTGCAGGCAAGGGCACCAGCGGCTCCCTCCGGCGCTAGTGTCCAGGAGTCTCCGCCTCCCCCACTGACGCCCACCTGCGCCCACACCCACCATCACACTCATCAGACACTCCTCTGAGTGTGATAGCTGCCTCCCTCCAGACTTGGACGGATACACTCACAAATGGAATTTTCCCTAATCCATTATGCTCAGGAATCCACTCCCTTTTTAAATCTCTAATATCAAGAGAAAAGTAGTTCTTCATTTGACTCCTGAACAGGCAGCATAATGAGTGAATACATCCTGGGTATGTGAGCAAAATCTGGACTCCCAGTCTGGACAGCTGGGTGACAAGCGAGCATGGACGAGTTATTCCATCACTGTATGTTCTTCAACTACGAACTGGAATAATTGCACCCCTGACACGTTCGACGCAGGAATTGAAAGAGCAAAGGAACATAAACTACCACGGCTCCGCCTCTGCGCAGTGCTCCTACAGAGCACGTTTAACAAGACCACTGGTTTAGGATGATAGCTTCCACTTACGGACATTTAAGGTACATTCAGACGTGGGGAGAGTCCGAACGCATCTGTACACCAACTATTCATTGCAGGTTTACTGTGTGTCACGTACGGTTTTGAGTTCTTGTCCTTTCACGCCCGTTAAGAGCCTACTGTGTGCCAGACACTGCACGCCTCCTCCCCTTGCATCAAGCATGCCAGGCACAGGGCTTCCTCAGCATTTGCACTCGATGCTCCCTCTCTGGAATGGTCCCTCTCCAGAAATTCAAGGGCTACCTCTCTCCTTCCACGCGGGTCTTTGCTCCAATGAGACTACTGTGGACAGAGTCCCTGGAGCACCTGCCCAAGTAGAACCCCGCATCCCATCTCTCTTCACCTCCAGAGACCATAGCATGTGTCACCTGGGATTACATTGCCTGTTCATTTCCTTGTGTATTGCCTGTCTCTCTCCCTGGAATGTAAGCATCGTGGAGGAAAGACTTGGTTGTGCTTCCCAGTGTCCCCTACCACATCAAAGGGCTTTCTTTGCGCAAGGTCCACTCCTAATGAAAATCTGTTAAATCACAATAAAGTGCTAGGACTCAGGGGTAGACAGATGATTAAAATGTGAGTTATTACAGTTCTCAGGGCCTGGTAGAGGAGAGGAGTTAGAGGCAGACACGTGGCCCAGGGAGGAACTAATGGGTGGGATCGCTTTGTGGTCCTGCTAAGAGATTCTGACATTCAGGAGACAAGAACCTGTTCAAAAGTCTCTTCTCATCAAATGGAGAAGGCCGTCTTGAATATGGGAAATTCAATTAAGTCTGACAAATCTATCTTTTATCGATTGTCTCCTGAATGAGAGAGGCCTAGCTGTAGCCAAAGGAACAACAGTCTAATGGGACTGTGAAACTGACTTATGGTTAATTGATGTTTCAACACGGGAAGCAAATGAATATTTGAAGAACACCAGGATGTGCGCTTCCACGTGACTCGGTGCGCTCGTGGGCGCCCTGCATGCGTCCAATTTACACTCTCCAGAAGCTCATCCCGCCGTTCTTGGAAAAGGCGGCCTGAAGAGACTCCCTTTCATCTTGTCGGCCCTGGCTGTGCTTACAGTTAGACATAAAATGTGCTCCGCGCTGCATTCCACTTAGCCCCGCCCACCACCGTATATCAAGGGAATTGCAGGGAAGGCTAAGAAAGTAATGCGGTGTCATGTAGCATGACCTGGAGTTCTGGAAGCAAGTTGGGCTCCAGCCAGCACCGGCTGTGTGGATGAGAGAAGGCCACTTTATACCCCATTGTCCTCAAGCTACAACTGAGATGTGAATTTTACATGATTTTCTTCCACGCACTTTCTAAAGTATAAAATAGGAGTTCTTAACCAAAGTTTAAAATTCTGAGTCTATGGGATCATTGACATGGATGTATATGCTTTTGTGGCACACACAGATCTGCGATCCAATGACACAAATTGTGCATTTAATTAAGTGCACAGTTATCTGGGTTCTGTCTCTATGCGGGTTATACAATAGTCTTTCTTCGATCCTCAGAGGATTCCTAACCCTGCTGCAAAATCGTAGGAGATGTAAGGGGCTTGGAGCAACTATAGAGGATCATTTACTCTGCTTACTAAAAGAAGGGTAGCCAGATCACACAAATTGGTCTTTAGAATTTCTTGGACCCCAATAAATTCAATAAAACAAGTAAAAAAGAATTTTCCAGAACTGAAAAGAAAAGTCACGGGTGGGAAATTGCTTGGTGGAATGTTATAAAGGTAGATCTAGCCCCAGCTGGTGTGGCTCAGTTGATTGGCATGTTGTCCCATAACCAAAAGGCTGTGAGTTCAGTTCCCAGTAGGGGCACGTACCTGGGTTTTGAGTCAGGTCCTTAGTTAGGGCACATTCAGGAGGCAGCCAATCAATGTTTCTCTCTCAAGTCAGTGTTTCTCTCTCTCCCCCTCCTCTCTCTTTTTCTCTCTCTCTAAAGACACAATGAAAATAAAAAGAAAGGGAGATCTAATTTCGACAACCCAATAGATTATATGGGTCATGTTGCCAATGAAGACAGCACAAAAACACCTAAATGCCCCCTTTTCTTTTTTCCTTCCTTCCTTCCTTCCTTCCTTCCTTCCTTCCTTCCTTCCTTCCTTCCTTCCAAATGTCTATACTTGTATTCACTGGCAGTTATGATTTCTTAGATTATTTGTAACCTCCTCAGCATGTCATCTTAACTAGTACTCCAAGAGCTGTTCAAGTTATACATCTTATAAGGATGAACTGGTCAATCAGCAAAAACAACAGATTGTGCTATTTACTTATGTGTCTAAAGTGAGCCAGTTTTGAGTTCCTCGGATGAGTTGCTAAGTTCCAGTGACTAGGGGTTTCCCATCTGTAAACGGGGGTGTTTGGAGGAGATTGCTGTTTCTGCCTCTTCTCAAGCAACAACCCATCTTGCACCACATGGCCACGCCCTCTGCCGTCTGAGCCTATCCGTGTTCTCGCTGGCTTTGTCGTCAGGCTTTCTCAGGCTGAATTGCATGTTTATCTTGTGTACCTATGGAAATCCCAATCCTAAAAATGGAAGCCAGATACTTCCCAGGTTTTTCCATTCACCATGCCTTGTTCTTTTTCCGAGTTCTACTTAACATGTAAATTTTACCTCTCTTTGGCATAGTCTGTCACATAGTAAGTACTTCATATACAGTATAGTTGTGTACCTCACTGTGCAAGAGGAAATCAACCTTGACATCCCTCTCTCCGGAGGTACAGAAACAGAGACCGAATGTGCTCAGCGATTCACATTTATTAGTGACAGAGCACAGCCCAGACGTGTGTCTCCTAATTTCAGGGTGTCATCTTAGAGGGGCGGTGCACCATGACCTAGTAACTAAACATCGAGAAGAAAGCTCAGACCTAGACCAGCAGGAATCTGATGTTTGGGGAACAAACCCAGCTGTGCGTATCCAAGTCTCAGTTAAGTGGCCCAGCCTTGGGGTGAGAGCTCAGTGCCAACGGGAAAGTGAGAAGCTTAGGTGAGAAAAACCCAGCAAGGAAAGGAGGGATCATTCTAAGAAGAAGAGACTTGCCTCCCCGAACTCAAGAAGGCGAGAAGGAAGAGGAAGCAAAAACCTCAAACATTTCCAGGGAAAAGCAGGGACCGTGGTTTGAGTCCACGCTCTTTCCCCTCTGTGTCGAGCGACTGTGAGCCCACTGTTTCGTATCTCTAGGCCGCAGCCGTCTTGTCTGGAAATCAGAGATAGACCTGTATCCCTCAGCACCTAGCTTCGAGAATTAATGTAGTAAGTGTAACTGCATAGCTCAATGTCTTGCCGAGGGGATGTGAGCAATGAATGCCTGCTGTATTCTTGTCCTTATTCTCAGCATCCTTGGGATAATGGACTCAAGGAATACCACCAATAACATTTACTTCCACTGGGTACCAGATGGTGGGGTTGAGTTGCTGATCATTTCCCATGCAGGCTCGACTTTTCCCATGAACCGGGAGGAAACTGGGGCATCAGGGTACTTGGGCCGCCTTGTCAATAGATACGGTTGTCAGGGTGTGGGCACCATGGTGGCCGGAGATGCACCAGGGCCAGCTGTGGCCTAGGGCTTGTTCCACCATCTTAGACAAAATGGGTCACAAGGCCTTGACCTCCCTGGTAATCCCTCCCCCAACACAAGAACACACCAGCATTGGGGATTCTTCTTTTAAGCGATAGCTACATTTTCCCTTATTTTCATTCCCTTCCCCGGAGCTTAAACTTCTGTAATGCAGCGTAAGTGCCATCTACCTAATATCATCAACAAACTCTTTTGCCAAGAAAAGAAATGCCCCATGAAAGCAAATCAATGGGCCATGGAAGCAGCTCTTCCCAGCAGTGACCTAACTGCCTGTTTCCGAAGGAGGCGAGGGGACGGCGGGTCAGTGCCCGGCCGACCTTCCTGGAAGCGAGCATTTTCCACGCAGCGCAGTTCTCCTGCTCGCTCTTCTCCTCGAGTCGACAGTGAGGCAAGCTCGGTGGCGGCCCTGATGCCTGCCTGCAGAAATAATCTGCAAATCCTGTCCCTCGCCTCAGTTTCCTCCTCTGTGAAATGGTAGGTGGCAGTTGCCCAACCTACCTTTTCAGGTTTTCGAATCGTTTTTTCCTAAGATGTAATGGGTGAGATTTTTGTACATCACACACTGCTGTACAGACGTAAGTTCTGCTTTGGATCATGCTTTGACCCCTGCGTACAGCCAAAGCTAAAGTTCTCCTTTTCTCTTCGGTTCAGAAAACTACAAAGTCAGAAAGAGCCTACACATGTGCTTAACCCACAGAAGGGGAGGCTTTCGTCCTGCTTGGTTCACTGCCTGTCCCCAGCCTCAGGGCGGAGTCGGCTTATGTGCACATTCAGGACGTCGGCTGTGCGGATGTGAGTCGTCTGGCTCAGGGCTCTGCAGGGGCGGGCCCTGGGACAAGGCTTGGAGTGTCAGAAGTTCACCTGGGCAGTGACCTCGGGAACCACCCGCAGCGGGAGGAGAAGGGAGGCGGGGAAGGGCAGGAGCCAAGGAAAGGCGCGTGGACAGTGAAGCGAGCGCCGCAGTCAGGCGACCGGGGCTTAGTCCTGCTGGCGGTGCGAGACTCAGAGCAGGACGCACACCTGCACACCTTGGGTTGTCCCAGCAAAGCGGGATGGGTGGGCACTGACCCGGCCGCTCCCGCCAGAGCTGGGTGAGGGCTGCTCCCAGGAGGCGGAGTTTCCTATGCTTGCCGCCCACTGCCCCAGGTGGCGGGAGCCTCTGCCGCAGGGATGGCCCAGGCTCGGAGCCGCAGGGGCCAGCGTTGCTGCGACACTGAGGGTTGACAGGCAGCACCAGTGGCTTCAGGTTCAGTTTTGTAGCAGGAAGTTTGTGTAAATCATCTTAATTTCAGTGACTCGGATGGGGTTTTTCTGTTATTCAGTGATTCTAAGTATGATGTGTGATTAGACGTCGTGAATGTTGGATGTAGGGGACGTGGGATGAAACATGTAGGGGAAGGAAAGGCGGAAGAAGCATGTCCAAATCGCTATGATATCGGATATCCAAGACGTATACGCTAAGGCAGAATTTAACAAGAATATACACATGACGTAATGAACCCAAGGCCGTCAAACTCTGGGAACATGGTCCAATATCTCGAACATTTAACAATTACACTTTTTAAAAATTTTAAATAGACTTTCACATATATTTTTGTAAATGAACCTCAAAATTGTAAGTCCAGAGATAGAGCAGATGCGTCCCTTTATTTAATACTATATTCCCATCATCTAGAAGAATCCAGACATAGTGTTTGCCTTCAACAGAGATTTGTTGAATGAATATTTTATTTTCCCTTTTCTCAACAAGATAAAGCACATTTCTCGGTTCATGAAGCTTGTAAACAGGAGACCCCCAGCTTTAACACAGGTGTCCAGTGTACGTACCAGACATTGTGCGTGTCCGTAACCACAGTCACCGTTCAGTCTGACCTGACACCGTGTTGTTCATTGTTTAGCTCCCCAATCAGATGGTCAGCTTCCATCTGCTTCTCTCACGGCTGGAGCCTCAGTAGCTAACTCACCGCCTTAGATACCATAGCTGATCAAAATTGAATCCTTGTAAGAATTTTCACTTTAATGATGAACTAACAGGAAAGAAGGGACTAGATCCAAGTGGTTTGGAGAATGAACGCCAGTGGCTCATGTAGAATACAGTTCTTTTCCTTCAGTCCGGGTAGACCAGCAAAGGGCAAATGCTCAGAGCAGTTCGCTGCTGAACAGTGTTCTGTCAGCATGAAGCACGGTTTTCGTTACCGGGGTCCTGGTTCTTTTTGGTTTGGATACTAAGGAAAGAACGGTCCTCAAAGTACCCACTGCGTATTAGTAAGGGGAAAAGAAAGGCTTAAAAAACTGCCCTGTCACCGTGAATCAAAAGACTATCAATTTGGGTGAATGTGTCACCTTCGAAGGTGAACTCTGGCCTTATTGAGCATAATGGATGGTGACTCCAAATGTCAGGTTTTCCTCTTTTTCATTTGACTCTTGGAGTTCAGAGTGAATTACATTTATCACAGAAAGGTCAGCAAACTCTTAGAGGTAAAATGTGTGCGGAGAAGCGGGGCGATGTCGTGGTTAATAGGGACCGGCTTCCCACGCCGCCGCCAGCGGGACGCGCGTGCTCCACCAGCAGCTTTGCGAAAGGACAGTACAGCTGGGCTCCCGCTAGACACACAGCTGCATCGATGGTGCGTCTGCATCTCAGCCTAAGCTACCCAAGAATAGCCGTAAGATCGCCTTCTTCTGAATTTAAACTATGCAACTTTGCCCAAGGACATGCTGGGCAGCAGACGCCTCTGGGGCTCACATGTGTCTGGCCCACCTTTGGTCTCCGTCATGATTATTGTGGAGGAATCAGGTTCCCCGCCAGCTGAGAGGTGGTCCCTCAAGCTGGACCTGCTGTCTCTCTGCCTCTCGCCCTGTGGTCTTCTATAGTCCAGGCCTCTCATAGTCGTCTCAGGCACAGTCTGGAAGTGAGGGGCGGTGGCAGGTTCTCATGCTTAGTGCCAATGGGTAAACTTTACAGAGTCTCCTCATTTAGAGGGATGAGTGTGCAATATGTGCACGTACGTGTGCATGTCTTTACTCAGTTACCAGAACGGGGGCACAAAACAGATTTCCAGGAACAAGTTAAAAGACATTGATTAAGTGTCTACAAGATATACTAGATCCTAGATTCACAAAGATGACTGAAGATGGCCCCTGTATGGTCAGAGCTCCGGATTCTGAAGGTGGTAGTCTCCTCTGTCATCTTGGCAAAGGATTCCTCTTTGAAAACTCAGGTCAGAAGTCAGCTCTTTCAGGATGCTTTCTGATGCCCTTCCTTCAGAATCTACCTCTACAATGTCCTTGCCATTTGTTTTACACATGTGTATTTATATCTGTCCCCTTGCTAAAAGGTAAGATCCTTGAGGACAAAGCCCCTGTTTTATTCTGTTGTGTATTCCCAGAACAGAGAACATTATACACAGTGGGTCCTCAATAGAGTGTTGATTTTAGGAATAGTATTAAATTATGCATCCTTGGAATGTTTAGCAAGGTGTCTTGTACATAACTCTGTATTTCCTTCCTTCCTCCCTCCCTTCCTTCCTCCCTCCCTTCCTTCCTTCCTTCCTTCCTTCCTTCTTTCCAGTGGATTCTTCCCATTGCTACTTCTATGAGCAACTCCTACATCTTTGTAATTCCATGAGTGAGCAAACTCTCCAGTCATCTGAAACAATGGATCTCCGACGGACTTGGAGAAGAGTGGGTCGGATTTCTGACCACCGTATCTTGGGTACCCTTAGAATTCAGAGCTCTTGCAGAATCGATTTAGCTCCTTCCATCTGCAGGATTAACCAGCTCTCAAAGAAGAGAGCAGCTAATGGCAGCCGTGAAAGACAACAATAGCAGGTTGATTACCAAATGCTGCTGTGAAGTCAGAGAAAGAAAGAAAAGAACAAACTACCGGCCCGTAGGCTTGTCAGAAAGGTGGAGTGGTATGGCCCAACAGCGTTCATTTTGTATGTTCTCTCTCACCTACAAACACTGATGCCATCTTGTTCCTGGGTCTGAAACTTCTGCACCATTCGCTCCTCCTTCACCTTCTCATCCGCGCACCCCATGTAAACGCATGCAGCTGAACACAGACACAAGCCACCCTGCTCACCGACTGCTGAGGTGCACCTCTAGCCATGTTTTCATTCTCATGTTGTCACTCTGCAATCATGGCTGTAAAATGTGGGGACAAAACCATATTGCCACTCGGCAACTGGGTGTGCATCCCATATCCTGGTGGGCTGGCTCGGGACTGTTTATTTTTTGGAAGAAGGAAGTCATCCTGAACACACACGCATTCCGGGTAATTGCTCGCTCTTTCACATCACGGCATGCCGGAGGATGCGTTTCTGTTGTTTCCTGTCTGTTGGTTCTATCGCTTCTTAGTGGACGTTGAGTTTGTTCCCCGATTTTGGTCAGGGACGTTTACGGAGAACATTGCCATGTGTAGAGGGGGCACCTCGGCGGCAGACGCAGCCAGGACCCTCGGTCGCACACCTGGTCATGGAAAAAGAGAAGAGACAAGCTTTGCAAAATGCCCTCACAGGTGAGATCCCTTTTGCTTTTCTCAGAAACTCTCTAAGGCTGGACCATCAGGCTTATTGGGCGGTTTCGCAGATTAGGCACTGCCAGCGGGGGTGTGAGAGACTGGGCCAAAGTCACTCCCACGGAAGTTGTGGAACTTGTTTGTGACGAAGTCAAGTCGTGACTCCTGTCAGCTTTTCCCACAGGCCGATGTAAGACTTACAATCATAAGAGTAAAACCGGGATAGTAAAAACAATAACATAGGAGCCCTTCGATAAAATTCTGTTGTTTCTAATATTCGTTGTAGCACGAGGAGGCAGGTTTACAACGGAAGAGAGGCACTAGGGATATTCGTTCATGGATCCACAGTTTTCCTGTGCCACGCTTACGTTAGACACAGCTGTAACGGAATTCAAAGCCTGTGCCCTTTCGCTACACCGCCCTGTGACTATGCGTGTGGGAGCCAGTGGCCGCGGTTGGTGAGGATTCAGTAGTAAATGAAACCAAAGATCCTAAAACGTAGAGGACCCAGAAGTTAACCGGGATGTTTGTTACTAAAACCAGCGAGAATTTACTAAATCTCAGGGTTCAAGTTCAAACTGCAGGAATAGAAGACACAAAGAAGATGAGGTAGAATGTCACCAAATAGTGAATGCTTTTAAATTGGGACACCATTGTCAACAGGAGGTGAACAGGTAGACAGATACAGGATGTCTTAGTCAGCTTGAGCTGTGATAACAAAATAGCCATAGACTGTGTGACTGAAACGTTAGGCAATCATTTCTTATAGTCCCGGAGTCTGGAAGTCCAAGATCAAAGCGCCAGCTTGGTCAGGTACTGGTGAGGATGCTCCTCCTGGCTTGTGGTTTGCACAGTTTGTGTGAATGCAAGGCGGGAGAGGTATCTCTCTCTCTCTCCTCGTAATGGCACTAATCCCATTGTGAGGGCCCCACCCTCATGATCTAATCACATCCCAAAGGCCAGATCTCTAGAGAATAGTGCACTGGGGGGGTTAGGGCTTCAACGTGTAAATTTTGGGGGACCCAATTCAGTCATTATCAGAGGAGTGAGGTAAACACGTGGTGGAGGCATACTGTCTGTTCAGGAGAGAAGCTGTTTCAGGAACTGCTGAGTCCAGGCATTGAAAGGCTAAAAGGAAAACATTTACTCTCTCCTCCTTCCTAATCTCTGTCTCTCGACTCCGTTTATTTTACCTGTGGCCTCATTTTTCCCACTGCAATCAGGTTTCACTGTCTTGCAAAAAAACACACCGCGGCCCCCACTAATTTCATCCTTCATCTCTGCACCCCAGAAGACAAGCACAGCAGCCTTCGTATGATGTTGTGTTCAGTGTCACTTTGTTACAACATTGACAAGAAAAAAATTAATTCCCAGACAGGGCCACTGTCTCTGTGGCGTTTGTGTATTCTCCCTAAACGGACGTGGGTTCTCCCTGGGCCCTCCCGTTTCCCTCCACGTCCAAAAGATGAACACATTAGGTTGACCAGCGTGTCTCATTTATCCCCATCTGTGTGAGCGTGGGGATGTTTGCGATGTGCCCCTGAGTTGGGGGGCGTCCTGGCCAGGGTGGGTCCTGCCTCCCAGTCTGTGGCCAGCAGATGGGATCCTGTGATTGGTCGCCACGGAAAAACCACATGATTGAATAGGAGATGAGTAGTGGCCCAAGAATAGGGGCGGTGAATGAACAAAAGTCTGTACTGTGAACAGCAATGTCCTAGTGTAATAACTGAGGGGGGACAAAAACTGGAATAACAGAGCTCCGAAAAGGAGCGTGGCTGCAAACTGGGTCGTGTGGACTCTCTTTCCTTCTGTACATGAGCAATGATTTTTACTTTCCTGGGCTTCATCGGTAACATGTGGAATCCCAAAATTTGCTGTGTAGAAGAATCGTGTTGGAGATTTTAAAAAATATATTTTAGGTACACACGCATACATCTCCAGAATGTTCCAACATGAGAAAACCCTGTATATTTAATGATAAAAGTTATAAAAAATAATTATCTCTTGGTCAGCATTCAGGGGCCAGTGCACTGGCTGACCACTCTGAACTTTTATTGCTCTAACATTTAAGGATTGTCATTGAGAGGGAGAAAAATCTCCACGGATGGGAAACAAGAACATACGGGGTTGTGTGGCAGACTCCAGCTGGCTGGACCGGGTGCCACGCAAGACCCCCTTTGCAGTCCCGGCTTGCCGACAAACAGTGGCACCCCGCCACACACTGTCAGGCTAAGAAGCTTCTCAAGACTTTCCAAGTAAAGATGAGCCCATGCAGACCATCTCGTCCAGGAAGGCACGCGCCGTAGAAACAGACTACTCCCTGTGGTTTCCTGCCCTCTGGCTTCCGTGAAGTCGTAACAGGTGACGGACGGCCTTACAGAGCCCGGACTGCCGGCCGCTGTGCACGAGCTCCCTCCCGCTAATGAGGCCGCCACCACCACCTGAGCAACGGAGCCGCTCTCGTTGGGGCCGCTCTGGGAGGGGCAGCGGTCGCACTACTCATTCACCCCGAGGGGAGGAGATTTCAAGACGAGCTTCTTCCATCACCACCTGCTCCTGAAGGGACGGCAAGAAGCTCCACACTGAAAGCAAGAACACAGCTCATCGAGGGTCAGTGCCATCGCTAGTTTGGAGTGTGAACATCAGGCGCTTAGAATCATTTAGGGAAGGCGCTCTCAGCCGAGGCATACATCTGAATCACTGCAGGCCTTCTGGATTTCAGACCCCTGAACCCCATCTACACCTTCTGTGTTAGAATTTCACGGAGGCAGGTACGTGGGTAGGCTCACACAAGCCCTGTATACGCTGAGGTGGTCAGAACTGACTGATGCGGCAGAATCCCCGCCTCTGTAACAGGTAGGGGCGCTGGTGTCTAGCTTAGTAAGGAGTTAAATGGAGACAAAAACTCAGACTTTTCAAAATTAAAGAAAGAAAAAAATAATAAATGCAAGGTGAAGATTTGAAGGCAGAGACTAACATACTGCATTTTTTCTTAAAAAGCTAATTGCAAAATACATGTTTGTGTATCACTTCAAGACAGAGTAGGGATGCATTGAAGGTAATACACATCAGTGTGAAGTCACACCCTGCCCATGTCTGCCACGGCTACTTCTCTGGCACAATGTTATGAACACGCACACACACACCCCCCAAGAGCTATTAGGATTTGTCTGAGAAAATGCCCTTGCATTTCAACCCCCTCCCTTGCTGTGAAACCTCATCCAAGTTGGTTAACTCCAGACTCCTCAAGCACAAAACTGGGAAAATTGTAGCGCCCACTTCACCACATTGCGAGACTTCATGTGTAAACAGCCGTGAGCAGGAAGCAGTTTGTTTAGCGCTCAGCATGTCAGTGCTCGGCCTGGATGATCTATGGTTATTATTCAAACCCTGAGAAACTCGTTTCTACTCACTATGGACACCCAAGCGTGGGCCGTCCGCGGTTAAGTCCTGATCGTGCCCTGCGCTAGCTGCCATGACCCACTCGCAGACTCTGGTCGCAGCGGGTCACAGGCCAGGGTAGGCTGTGTGAATGAGGCTCTTGAGTGGGAACCGAAGCTGGGAGCCACCAGCTTCCGTGCCCTCTGCTCCAAGGGTGGCCCGTGGGGCACTCGTAGCCTCTGCACCCCCTGGGAGCTTGTTACAAAGCAAGCGTCTTGAGCCCCACCCCAGACCTATTACGACTAAATACACATTTTAATGAGATCCCTGGGTGGTTCGTGACATTGTGGAAAAATACTGCTTGAACAGGCCAGGCCCAGGTAAGGCTCATAGCATAATTGAGTGCAGAACTACAGAAAGAAAGCAGACTTTCTCAATGTTGGGCAAGGACTGTTACAGGGCAAACTCATTGACAGGTAACTGACAGGTAATTTTACAGGGACAGAGCCAGTAAATGGAATTCTGGAATAGAAGGTTTTGCTATCTAGGATGGTTCTTTAGGGTCAGCTCACTTAAAAGGGTCTGTAATCCTGATTGGAGAGATCAAAATACTGAGCCAACTCACAAGAATGGAGCTGACATCATGCAAGAGAGGCAAGATGACAAGCTTGGGTAAAACTTCTGAGGCAAGAGGAACGCTGAGAGGCCAGAGGAGGGAGAGGAGGGGGGATTTGTGCGGAGAGGAGAGCGCGGAGCAAGAGGAAAGAGCTGGGAAGCAAAAGGAGGCGCCTCCCGTCTCTTTTACGCGCAGACCTGAAACAAGGCCTTCCAACGGCCGCCGTTCTGTACCAGCGGCAGTCGGCCAGCAAACATGAGAAAGTCCATGACCTTGGCCTGGCCGCACATCCCCACGGTCCTGTCCAGGCAACCCGCAGAGCAAAGTACCCCTCTCCACGCCCAGTGCAAGTTTACCAATCCCAGGCAAGACTCCGACCTTTCCGCTTTCCTGAAACTTCCCCGCGTGATGCTAGGGCCCCGCCGAAGGGAGAGAAGTATTTCCGGGGAGTAGGAGAATCAACTCCCAACACCAGTCCTCGGCGAAAGTGAGTCAGCAACAGAGATGGGCAGAGAGGGGCCGGTAGAACGAGCAGCCAGTGGAGTAAGAGGGGGAGCCCGCCGGTTCACGCGCCCTTCCCTTCACGGGACTTCTTTCCAGGACTTAAATAGCAACAGCTCCTGCGTCTGTGCCTGCGCGATGCAAAATGAGGAAAACGGTTTGTAATGTCACCGTCAATGAAGAAACTTTTTTAAAAGGTCTGTAATCTCTCCACACAAAGCTCCGAGGACCACGCTAAAGAGAAATAATGCATGTGCACAATGGGGAAATTAGCGCCGCCTGCCTTGAATTATGCAAGAGCAGAGGAAAAATGCTTCACCCTTTCGGGCACCTCTTCAAAAACGTTCACTGTTCCCAGTTTCTGGTAATGCCTCCTAAAAGTATTTTAGCGCTTACGCTGCTCCGTACGTATGCGCCCATGTATATGCATTTTGTATGTTTTCCAATAAAATGTTAATGCGTAGCGTTATGGGCCTTGCTTTTTGCATTTAATAAACTGCCGTGATTATCTTTCCATACCAGCTCTTGCATATTTATTCCAACCCTTTTAGAGTTCCCGCAGGACTTCGTTGTTTGGACATGCTGTGCTTCACGGCGCCCGGCCACTCCTGAAGCACACTCTGTTCCTCCCTCTTTGCTCCCCTTTACCGGAGGCTGACAGGAGCATCTTTGTATCTCTCGCCTGATGTTTACCAGGACATCTACGCAGGATGTCTGTGGGTCCGTAACAGGGTGCTTCTGCTAGAGGCTGCACATAGCTTCGTTACAGAGGGTTTCTAAACGCCTCCCTTGAACGTTGGCAGTTTCATATCTTTATTGGCTGTGCCCGTCTTCCTCACGCCCTGTCTAGCGATAGATGTCCTCGAACGTCAGCGTTCTGGCCGCCCGGGTGGCTGGTGCTGCCGTCACCGCCTGGTTCGGGTTCACGCGGTAGAAATTCGAGTCGCCCTGGGCTGCTCGCATTTCATTATACCGTGAGGCCGTCAGGACAGGTGGGCCTGCGTCTGACGTCCCTGCTGTCCTGAGCCCTGCCCCACGTGTCTTCCTCATCCGCACCCGGTGCTCCAGGGCCCAGAGAAGCCCCTGCCCAGGGGCTGACGGGATGGACCGAAATGAATTACCAACTGCCCAGAAATGGTTTCACTTCCATTGCTCTGGGCATGCGTGTGTGTGTGTTCCGGGTGGAGGGTGTTCAAACCTGAAGCCAATAATAACAAGCATTTTTCGCGCACTTTATACGCATGCCGTTCTAACGATCTCATATATTTAATCTTTATAACCATCTACGAGGTGAATGCTATCACTATTTCCGTTTTGTTGACTAAAACGTTGCGGCATGGAAAGATTAAATGTGTTTCCTGGGTCCACAGCGATGAGCCCGCAGAGCTAGGATTCGACAAATCTAGGGTTCCGCTGTCCTGAGCTTTTCACCTCTGTGCTCCAGGTGGAGCGGGCGTGAAGCCCACGCATGCGCGGTGGCCCCGTGTGCGCTCCGCTGACTCCTAGAGAGGCTCTCTCCGTGGTGCGGTGTTACTCGAGACTCTTCCTGTAGTCTTGGGGACTCCGCAGAAGTCACAAAGGCCGAGGACAGAATGACCGAGTCCATGCACACCGCTGCAGGGCAGGTTTGCAAGGGGAATGGCCTCGGAGTGGCGGTTCTATCAGGATGAGCCCTTTATTTCAGGGGAGGTCAGAGCCTAGAAGCTGGAGGACCGACTCCGGCAAGTCAATTCTTGACCCCACCCCCCCACCACCCCTGGGAAGAGGACGCCTTCCTGCCCTTCCACCTTAACGCAAGTGAGGGGCTTCCAGGGGACGAACCAGAGAGCGGGACGTGTGTTCCCTAACATTCAGGGGATGTAAGGACTGGTGCCCAACGCCAGCCTCGAAAAGCCCCAAGGCAAAAGGCAGCCGCCAGAGTGATTGGGTTAGCAACTGAAAGAGAAGCGCTAAGAAGGCAGGGGCGGGCAGCCCGGCCACCAGGAGGAGCTGGAGTCTCTTCCCTGGGAGGGGCCCACGGGAAGGTGCTCCCACCTGGAGAGGCTCCAGGGAGCGCTCCCTCCAGGGGAAGTCATTCTGCCTGCAAACACCTGCAAACCGTAGCCCCAGGGCCTTAAAACAGCATCGCTGGCCTCTGTGGCTAGCTCTCCTCTCCGCCCACTCGGACCCTGAAGTCCCGGTGGCAGCCCCCGGAACAGTGAGGAGGAGATGAAGACAAACCTACTGAGCAAGTGAAGGGGCCCCTCACAGCCTCTTCCCGAAGGCAGGTTTCCTAGCGGGAGGCAGAACGGGCAAAGGGGTGGAGAAAAGCTTCAAACTGGATGAGAGTGAGTTGGCACAACCAGACATTTGTATACTGGAAAGTGATCAGAAACTCGAGGGCATCTCACCCAGATTCCAACCACGACCTCGAAGTGCCAGCCAAACGTGTTGGCGCCAGGCGGCTGGGTTGGTTCGCTGGCCCGCAGTCCAGCGCGCCCCTCGGCAGTCAGAGAGGCTGGCTGGAACCCAGCTCAGCCTCTGGCTCTGGGTTTGTGATGCTCTCCGTTAGTTCCCAGCTCAGTGCCAGTCCCGCCCTGCGCTTACTCCGTCCTTTCCGCGCGCAGGCCATGGCCACATGCCTCGGTTCTGCCCTTCCTCTCACGGTTCAGGCTGTGATGGGAAAAGATGGCGAAAGAATGGAAACTCGACAGCGATGCCCCGTTATTATATCCAAACTCCATTTGAAGGCATGTGAACACGCGCCAGTGTTCTGTATAATCACGCATTTGTATGTATTATCGTTTGCTATTAGTTTTATTTCTATTTTAAATGTTATTATCCAAACAGGCTGGGCACAGGCTTTCTGTACTTGTTCCACCATAAATAAACAGAAGTGCCTAAACACAATTTGTAAAATGTCATCTCTGAACCACAGCTAGGATACTGCCTAAGTAGGAAACCAAAATTAAATCAAGCTGGGCGCGACGCCCAGACCACCGGCTTCCGGCAAACAGACGCGGGGGAAGGAAAAAAAGACACCAAACTGCGAAAAAAATGGGTGGGCTAACAGGGAAACCACGGCAGTTAACCCTCGGACCTGTCTGTCTATCTGTCTGTGACCCACCGCCTTCTAGTCACCTTCGCAAAAGGGATGTTGAAAACTGTCCATTTTTACTTGAAGTGAATCTCCATTACCGGCACTGTCTGAGTTTCTTTTTTTTTTAAAAAAAACTAAGCCTCACAAAGTTTTGCTTTTATTGAGTTTTTAAAATACTTTCTTACTATAAAATTACCCTGTATTCCCACTGCTTAGAGGTATCTACTCTTTCTTTCACATTTATTTTTCAGTTAGAGTTGAGATGCCATAGCAGGTCAGTTTCGGGAATACGGTATCGGTGATGAGACATCGAGGTACCTGACAAAATGATCACCCCTGTAGGTCAAGGGCCATCCGACACCCTACAAGTTATTACAGTATTGTGGACTGTATTCCCAACGCTGTACGCTACATACTCGTGACCGTTTTTAGAGCTAATTTTCTTAAAGTCAGCCGGAGAAAAGACGCAGTCATTGTCATTCCGCAGGAATGAGTCCTTTCTTCAGCCCCCTAATGCTTTCTTAGAAAGTCACCTCACAAAAGCGGTGTCAACAATAGCAACACCGACAACTAGAACGGCAGCCGCAGCAGCCGCAGCAGCCGCAGCAGCAAGGACCGCCCCCCTTCTCCGGCCCGCGTGGCCATCGGTGCCCCCCACACCCGCTCAGCACCTCTGGGTCCGCCTAGAGCGGGGTCCTGGGCAGGCTGGCAGCCTCCACCCCCGGGCATCTGGCTCTTTCATCCTCTCCTGCTCTGCCCAGGGGCTTTCTCTAGCAACTGCAGAGCTGGAGGGGGTCCACACGGCAGTCCCAAAACGTGAAGTGGACGAGCTGACACCTCACTGGGCAGCCTTTCATCTGGGGGGCGGGGGCGCGGTAGAGGATAAAACACAGGCTTCCTGGTCTTCACTTGGGAAGTTCAAGTTTCTCAGCAGGTCCCGGGGGGCTCGCAGCCCCGTGGCCCACAGTGGCACCCCAGACACGTGTGCCTTGGCTTTTCTCCCTTCTCCCTACTTCTAGGTGACCCCCAAAATCTACCTGCACCATAGCCCTTGTTTCAGAGTCGCCTTGGATGACTCAAAATAAGACGTTCATCTGTTATGAGTCTGTTATTTTAAATATGCTATCTGCAATGCTCGGAATAAGTTTAGGCATGTTCCTTAGACTATCTAATCCTCAGAATAAACATGTGTGTTAAGTATTATGACCCTTACCATAGAAGTGGGGAAACTGAGAGCGAGGCTGAAACATTCGTCGGAAGGGTCACAACCTGAAAATGGCAGAAATAATATTAGAACCCAGCTCCAAAGCCAGGACCGTAATGCATGGCCATGCGTCTTGCCATCCCTTCTTACCGCAGCACCTCTGCGGCAGGCGTGATACTTGACTCACTATCACAGCGCCCAGTTACACATCGAGTCTCTGACTGCCCAGGGTTTTCTCCAGCAGACACTGGGGAACCAATCAGTGAATTTAATACATTCGATAATCGTGTATTGAGCAGCAGCTAAGCTGAACGCTGTGGTTGGCCTGAAAATACAAAGATGACTAAGATAATTTATTTTTCTTAAAAATACCATGGCTCCCCAGGAAAAACGAGACTGGCAATAGGTGAAGGAGGGTGAGCATGACAAAGGGACGAAGGGACGACGGGACAAACGAAGTGCTTCTGGGTGCACAGGGAGAAGCGGCGGAGACGCCCCCCAGACTCCCCTCCATGCGAGGACTTGCTGCCCGTCAGTGGAGCGTGAGAACAGCATGGCCCAGCTGCCCACCCTCAGGGGGTGTCGCAGCCGCATGGGGACGCTTTCTTCGTTCTTGCCCAGCTGAGGCCAACCTGCGCCCAGTGACTGCGGTGGCTTTCAGCGTGCCCTCCCTGCCTCCCGGGGGGCTCTGCTGGAAAATGCTCCCTCCGGAGCTGCGCTCCAGGCTAACTGAGGCATGGTGGCACCTGTTTCGCACCGGACTTTCTCCCCTGCCTCATCTTGCTTCCTCTATCCCCAGGCCTTTCACGCTATTGATCTCAAATTAACATTTTACCCTCCAAGAGCCATCTCAGCCTTTGCTTCCAGGGAATTCAATCTTTGATTGTTGGTGCCAGGAGTGAGGCAGGAAAGCAGGGGTGAAGGTGGAACTGGAGGCAGGATCAGTCACTGTCTGGCCGGCAGGGAGGACCCAAAGTTAGCGGAAGGCGCAACATGGACCGTCCTTGACGGAAGGATGCAGCCAAATTCAGCCTTTCACTGATGAGTGAGGTCCTACAGGGAGAGGAAGCCCCCAGTGAGTGCAACGTACGCCCACTGGAGTCAGACATGTGGAAAAATAGCACCCACCTCCTTAACTCAAAACCACCCGATTACAGATGTGAACCAGATCTGCCGAATATCTTCACAGTAACGCCGACGTTAGTGCTGGATTGAATGACCGGATCCTGCTGCTTGGCCACGCCGACACTCCAAGCTAAGCACCACGACAGTTCCTTTGTCAAAGTCGGGTCATGCGGGAGTCAGGCGGTGTCCTCGGGTCCCGGCCAGCACCCAGCGTGCTGTGATCCACGGCAGCCAGAGCACGACAGTCACCCCTCCGGCCCCTGAAATGGGAACAGACACATTTGGCAGTTGACACAATCTCCATAATGGGATGGAGGCGTTTGGGGTCAAATCTATCCCGGCGGAGAAGGCGAAGTAGAAACCTCTGAAACTACCGATTGTTCTTCCTCCCATTCGGGGCATAAATTAAAAACAGCATCACACTCTCCAGTGGTGATTTTCAATGTTTTCCATCTCCCGCTACATATAAACTAATCATTAAAATTCTGCGGCACACCACAAAATGCACTATATTTTTGCCAACCTGACAAAAATAGGTATAATTTTGATTCATTCCCACTGGATGGCTATTGTTGCATTCAGTGTTGTTATTCTTTTTAATCTGGCAGTCTAAGGGAAAAGGTCAGTGACCCTAGCTAAATAGTTGGGAATTGCATGTTTTAAAAGCTCTGGCGGTGCACGGGCGGGAAATCGCTGTCCTTGGGGGAAGGCAGGGTTAGTAACCACTCTGGGGGACGGAAAACTTGTGGGAGCGGGACGGTGGCTGCTGTCTCCTCTTTAGTCGGCCGAGGTGCCCAGCATCGAGAGCGGAAGGATCTGGAAGGTTGCTGGAGACTAACCGCAGCTCAGCCACGGAGTGGCCCCCACGCCCCCCCCCTCGGAGCCACCAGAAGGCACGGCGTCTTTGACAGAGCAGATGGATGTTCCCTCAGGTACCTGCTGTGTGGGTTTTGACAGTGAGTTCTTTACTATCTATCCTTATCAGAAAAGAGATCAAATCAGCTTGCATTAAATCTCTCTCACACACACACACACACACACACACACACACACACACACGGAGTTTTACCCGAGGACTCTGTTACCTCTTTTACTCTCTGTCATAATAACAAAGTCCAAAGTGACCCAGATGCTCTAAATACTCTGCCAAACACCACACAGACCGATTACACTGGTGACATCATATTGATTGAGCTGGATGAGCAAATAGTGGCTAACAAGCCGGAGGCCTGGGTGAGACACCTTTGCCTCAGGGGGTGGGAAATAACCCTCACAAAGATCTGGGGGCTAGACACAGCCCTGTACAATTTTAGGGGTCAAATACTCAGAGGGCAAGTGATCGTGATTTCAGAACTCGGTCTCCAAAAGTAAAAAATGAGTTACCGCGTCTTCTTCCTCCCACCAGGAAGGGAAATGTCCATGCCTGCTGGGTCCCTTGGGTTTGGAAGGGACACGGTCCACACCTCGGCACATTGCTTCGGCCCATCTTCTGGATGGCATGGAAGGCTGCCGACCTCGAGTGGGACCTAGAGACGCAAAGGGTGCCACGGCAGGCCCGGGGGGCTGCGCAAGGAGCCCTACTGCTGTCTGTCCGTATGATCTGGAATGCTCCACGGTATTGGAGATAACACGAGTGGTGAAGGAAAAAAGAAGCCATGTGGCGTTTTTGACAAAATCTAATGAAAAAATACAACATCGGAGTGAGGCGGTTGGAGGTCAGGAAGGAGTTCAAGCCACCTGCCACAGATAATTATAGGCTTTTGAGAAACAAATCTACTCGGAGACAAAACATCTGGCCACAGCGCATTCCACGGCAAAGTGGACACACTGCCCATTACGAATGGAGCTCTGTCACAGACACGCCAGGTGATAAAGCCAGGCAGGGCCCACAGCCATTCATCACAAGACGAGAGCGTGACAGGCAGGACTGAGTCTGAGGGACACGCAGGGCACAAGCAAGCCACACAAGTCCAGGCACCCATGACGGCGTCATCTCTTGAAAAGGAGTGGGACTCCAACGGGAGCAGCTTCCTTAGCGTGACTGCGGGCTCCTCTCCAGAGTGTTTGGACCAGGAATTCAAAGATCCTTCTGCGGACTCAAGTCTCTCACCTGGAAGATGCATTTGATGTCGGAGGAGTAAAAAGGCAAGTTTCCCAGAGGCGCGGTGAATGAATAACCTGGGCGGTCAGGAGTCCCTTGGGGTGAACTAAGCACTCTGGGTAACACGGAGAGGACTGCATGTACCTCACGAAACACTCTGAAAGTGCTGTTGTGAGAGACGTTCGCAGTGCACGATGCCATTGAAATCATCTCAGAAAATCAGGCACCCGCCAGCCCTGGAGGTCCAGAAACACCGAGACCTAAGCATCGCTCTGCGCTGAGCTGATAGGCTGTCTAGGGCTGAGCCACTTAATCTTCCCAGAACTCAGTTTCTCATCTGGAACCGAAGAGGCCACGCCGGATGAACAGTGGCTTCCGGCAGGCGCCCTCGTTTGTCAGGCTTTCGATTTATACTCTGCTGGAACGTCAGGATGAATTCAGTGTCGGTGCAGTCTCTGTCTCCCCTCGCTCTAGACAGGAAGGGAACTCCTGGGCTTAAGACAGGAGCCCAAGATGGACACAAGGGCCCAAGGGTGCCCCCTGCGTGAAACCAAAAGATGAAACTGCTCCCTTTGTGGTTCGTTTTCCTCCTTCCCACACAGCTGCAGTGGCCTATGGGGCCCCTGAGGTCCTTTTACTGATTGTGTCCTTGCCCTTGGAAGGTCATCTGGGCCTAAAGTAAGTTTGTGGAGCAGGAGAACGTACAGCGAGCATCTCAGGCTGGCTCTGCACTATTAGAGGACGTTGGAGCGTTGTGCGCCACCTGAAGTCGTGAGTGACGCAGGAAGAGAGGGACTCACTGCTGGGGGTGGTGCTGGAGGAATCAAGTCCGCAGTCTCTGCCTGCCTGTCCCCTGCCGCGTGTGGGCAGCACCTGGCGTGAGGGGACTAGCCGGGAACACGGAATTACCAGGCTCTGGGTGTGGAGCTTATCCGGAGGCTTGGGTTTAGCTGTAATTGTCTGTATTAAGCCTGCTGAGAATATACACTCTCGGCTTCGGAATGGGCCCGAGAAGAACCGCACTCAAGCACTGCAGTCCTTCCCATCGGGGATATGACACCCCAGAGCAGTTTCTAAGGGCCCTGACAACTTGGAGACGGTCTTTTCCCACTCGGCTGCTTGCAACCGGGCTTCCAATGAGACGGCTTTGAACAATGCTGGTTTCTCTTTACCCACAGAGCAGGACGCAGGAGGGCGGGCCTCACTCGCGCCCCAGTGGCGATGTAGGGAAGGGTGTGTTGGATTAAGAGGCAGAGGGCTCGGGGTCCTCGCTCTAACCCTTTGCCAATGAGCCGTGTGACCTTGAGCTCTGTGGCCAATGAGCCGTGTGACCTTGGCAAAGTCATCTCCCAGCTCCTTTCCCTGTCAAAGCAAAATGAGGGGCTGGACGAACACAGAGAAGCTTATGAATCCTTCCAATTTCTAATTTAATTCAACAAACATTTACAGAGTGGGTACTATGGTGCAATCGCTGTGCTGGACAGCTCCCAAGCGTGTAATTTATTGTTTTATTCCATTAAAAACGAAAGTCAGGTGATTTTCATGCAATTTTTAGCACAGAATCACTGCACTGGGAGCCACAGCCTTGGGTTCCGCTTATGGCTCGAGCATTAAATATTTGTGTGGTCTTTACAAAGTTATGTCCGCCATCTGGGGATGCAGGGAAAATAAATCACCTGGAAGGCTATTTTGGAAAAAGTTAAAGGGGGACGAGCAATTAGAGTTCCTTCCTTTCAGCTTGGCCTGCTTGGGAATCTCCCCTGATGCACAGTCAGAGCGTATGCTCCCCTCTCTGTTCCCCGGAACCCCGAGCGCCTCCTCAGCAGGAAGTCGGCACACACCATCGAGAGGGCTGGCCTCAGCGTCTTCCTCCCTTGCCAGGCTGGGAGACCTGGGGACAGAGCCCCCTTTCTGCGGGCGCGACTCCTCCAGGGGTCACCCCTCCAGCTGCCCGCAGTTACCCGATGTGTTCTTGGTCTGCAACTGACCCACCTCCGACTATGCTTTCTAGGGAGGGGGGCCCCGAGTCCGCTTTGACTTGGACCTTCCGAATTTTGGCACCTCATCACGTGAGGGGGATTATATGGTTCAGTCTAATTCAGGAGGCTGGAATTTCAGTCCTCCCTGTTTGCCCATGCTGCATGCTTCTCCCCGTCTCCGAACACAGCTCCGAGCACGCCCGCCCTCCCGCGCCCCCTTGCCGACGTGCGCCTTCCTTGGGACTCTCCGCAGACACCAGCGGGGCTGGGCCTTGGGCCAGGCGCCTCACCTTTGTTTGTCCTGCCGCTTAAGTTCTTTCTCCAGAGTTGTTCTTTTTCTATCTCATCTTTTTAAAAATATCTGGTGCTTGGTAAAAATTCATGTTCTAACTTCAACATCTCCTCCTCAGAGAATTTTTTAATTTTCTTTCTTCCCTTTTTGTAGTGTGGTAGTATATTCTTTTTTAATTTTATTGAATTATGGGGACGGCCCTGGTCAAGAAAACCACGTAGGTTTCAAGGGTACGCCGCAATGAACCTTCCTCTGCACACGGCACGGTGCGCTCACCACCCGACGCCACGTCTCCTTCCATCTTTGTTTACACCCCCTTTGCCCAGCTCCCCCAGCCCCTGGAGAAACTTTTTTCCGATGACCTTTTTCTTAATGACAGGCTTCGAAGATCATTAGATCAAATTATACACGTACATCTTACACACAAGCCCACACACAGAGAATAGCAGACATAAATCTAGGAACCCGGAGCCAGCTCTGGAAAAGTTGTTATCCAAACCGAATGTTCCTCACGCTGGAACGGGGTACTCAAGAAACCTTGAATCCGAATGTGACCTGAAAGGTCAGGGGGCAGGGGTGAGAGCGGAGGTCGGGGATGTGAGGGGTAGACGTGTGGGCGGTCACGTTCACGCATCACATTCACCCTGTGGACGCCAGAGAGCCTGGGGAGGGCGCGTTAACCAGGACCCTTGTTTAGAAGAGGAGACGGAGCTAGCTCTCCTGAGCAGGGACAGCTATATTTATCACATTCCCGCACTTGCCAAATCCCTGGGGGAATCAGGCTTGTGGGGCTGAGGCCACGCGGCCACGCGCCAGCCAGGTGCGTCACAGGCCTGGTCTGGCAGAGCAGCTGCGGCGGCCCCTGCTGGTCCTGGGCCGAGGCGACCCCATGACTAACGCTGGAAAGGGCACCGCCGCCGTCTCAGGGCAGGTGGTCAGTGACTCACGTCGGCCTGCAGGCACCTGCGCAGTGCAGGCCCGGGCCCTGTGGGGACCACCACTCGGACGGTGTCTCAGGGGCAGAAAGAGAGTCAGCGGCGTTTGGCCCCGTGCCCAGGGGACCAGCTCAGGCTCTCTGCCCCCCGGAGCCGCCCTGAGAAACACCAGTGTCTAGAAGACCGTGTCAGACAGACGGCTTGGGGGCAGTTTTAGAGAAGGGACTTCTGTACCAGGTGGGACCGGCTGCTTTCTGACGTTCCTTCCAACACCAGGATTTTTGACTTTTGGGGTCAGCTTCCTTAAGAGAATATGAGTTAGGGGAACAGAATTACTTTTTTACTGAACTACCACTATGCCCCCAACACTGAGCGGGGTGTCCTGCCTGCATGGATTCATAAACCTCTCTTAGATACTCCACGAGGTGAGGGGTGAAGAGACCTCCCCCCTTCCCTCTCCTCTGTCCTTGTCTCCGCACATCCAACCTGAGCCGGGACTCTCTGTCCCAAAGGAGGGCAAGTCGATTTCTAGAGCTTAGAAAATAAATAAAGAGCTTGCTCAAAAGCAGGCATTTAGGAAGTAACTGTGCTTGGGTTCAAACGTAGATATTTCTGTCTCTTCCTCCCTCACTCTGCCTCGGGGGGTGGGGGTACACAATGCACAGAGAGCTCTCCCGTGCGCATCCAGAAGGGGGCTCTGATAACACCCCCCCAATGGCAAGGAAGTGTGTGGTCCCCCAAGCCTGCCCGTGCGGCCTCCAGGGCACCGTCCGCAGCCGGGGAGTCTGGTCACTCGGAGCATCTGGACCCAAACCCTGTGAGCATTTCTTCCTGTCAGGGATGTTCCAGAAATGTGTTTCGGAGCCACCTCTCGCCAAGAACAAACCAGCGGGAACATCATGGATTGTAAATGATTTGGAGTATCCCATGGACTCGCAGACGCTCTTCCCCAGACGGCTTCCAGGGTGGAAGCAGAAGGTGGTCCAGGGGAGGGCGTGATACCAGGAGCTGGGGAGAAATCCTTGCCCCACCAAAACCCACAGCCCAGGAGTAATCGAGTCTCTCTTTTGATGGAAGTTTCACTGCAGGCCCCTGTTCAAGGGGAAATACATTGATTGCCTGGGTAGGAGAGAGGGACGACAAGTCTGTGAGAGTTCGAGTCACATCCAGTCCGTAGGGACATTGTCCTCCGGAGTTTCAGTTCACTCACGGGGCAGGGGGGGTCCTGGATGGGACACCGTGCTGGGAAACGGGACAGAGGGTTGAGTAGGGAGTCCAGTTATTACACAAAGACTGGTGAGGTGAGTTAGGTAATGCTGGTTTGAGTCTTTCGGTCGCCACTCGGGACCTGCGGGGGCTGGAACAAACACTTGGTCAGTCTCCTTCGTGCAGCATCTTGGACCAGCTGTGACCGCCGATGAAAATAACGTACATGGAGGCAATCGTAGACCGGTGAGAGTGTGGCGAGTGGGACCGCGCGCACTGAGCGCTTGCTGAGCGCCCCCTGCAGGCCAGGGGCTTGCAGTCGCACTCGCCACCGCCCTTGAGCCACCGGCTGTTCTGCTCTGTGCCTTTTCAAGTTCCGTTCCCTCTCTCTGGAATGCTCTTCCCACTGACACTTTCTCCCTTGCTTTCTACTTTTGTTCATTCAGTTTTTTTCTGAAAAGTCACTTCCTCAGAGATGTCTTTTCTTACCATCATTTAAACAGCTGGAGCCTCGGACACTTTCCCCTATTTTCAGCAGTGCTTTAGTTCATATTTATAATTTACGATTCTGTTTTACGAATTTGACTTTACGAAGAAGGAACCTGACTCGGCGGGCTTTTCCCCTGTCTGGTAACACAGCGAACGTTGACTGGGCGCCGGTTACTTTCCAAGCTTCAACACAGGAGCTCTGACCCTCCCAACTCACGAACCTGCGCCTGGTCAGTGTGTAAGTACGCTTTTTCCTTTAATGGATTAAAGTGAGAAGCAAACCAAGGAAAAGCCGCTGACTGAGCCAACGAGGCTGAGGCTGACTGCCGTCTACCTGACTTACCTGCCCCAGTGTTTCCCGCTCACCGCCACACCCACGAGTGAACCTAGCACGCCGCTGAGCGCGGCAAAGCTGACTAAGGCACGGCCATTAATCTAATTAACCTTCCCTGAACGTAAACAATCTTGAGCCTCGCCTGCACTACAGTTGCTAAGTCTCATTATTTTCATCCTTACCAAGCCCCTCTCTGACCCTGGCACCGCAGACCCACTGGCGGGCACCTTGCAGCATCGCCCCGTGGTTTCGCTCTCCGTGGTTTCCGGTACCCTCAGTCAACCACGGTCCAAAAATATTAAACAGGAAATACTATAAATAAACAACTTAGAAGACTTGTTCTGACCGCACGGTGAAATCTCGCGAGTCCCGCCACACCCGGACTGCACGGGCCGGGGCGTCTGCAGGTCTGCGCATCTGCACGTCTGCACGTCCGCGCGCCACCGGCTACGGCAGCGCCACGGGCTACGGCAGCGCCGCGTGGTTATCAGACCAGCTGTGTCCCCGGCGGCGGCGCGGGCGGCGGCGCGGGGTGTGTGTTCAAGTCCCGTTTGCTTTACGCAACCGTGGCCCCGAAGCGCGGGAGTCCGGGAGCTGCCATCCGGCTCGTCCCCAATGAGGCCGCCAAGTGCGCACGCCCTGTGAGTGGGAGGTGAGTGCAGTCCCAGTAGGTGAGACAGAGACCTCACTCACATAACCTTTATCACAGAACGTTGTTGTAATGGTTCTGTTTTATTACTGTTGTTACATTCTTCCTGTCCCTAATGTATCCATTAAGCTTTATCACAGGTATGTATGGGTGAGGAAAGAACAATCCATATTAAAGGGCGTGGTACTACCCCAGGTTTCGGGCGTCCATGGGGGCAGGAGCTGCCCGCTTGGTCATGGGGATGACCGCACCTGGAGGTGGTTCGCCCAATGTGTATTTGTGAGAATTCTGAACTCGTAAAGGCTAAGCGGCAAGTCACTGAGTATCGGAGCTGTTCACACCAGCTCCTCCTGCGTGTCTCACATTTTTCCTTCTGCCATCATCTTTCTTTTGTGCAAACTCAGGTGGAACCGGACCCTAAGGGTGTCTCTTTCAGGCTCCGAATGTCTTGGAGTGGAACATCATGTGCCCAAGGAAATCCACGGGCAAATTTCAACATCGATGCAACGGAAAACACGGACTCTGATCTCGGTGCCGGGTGTTGCGCCAGGTGCTGGGGAGGCACCGCTGAATCAGACCCCTCCAGGGGCCCCGCCCCTCATGGGAGGGGCCTTCAGATGGAGGAATCTGGATGCCGGTGCTCCGTGCTTTGGCAAGAAAGGCCCTGGCTGGATGGCAGCTCCGAAGAGCAGATGAGACTGGTCTCTGCGGCCCTGCTGGCCCAACATTCCGTGACTTCTCTCCACTCCCTTCGCTCCCTCCCCCGGTCTCCTTTAGAAAAATGCATGACTTAATAATGCATGAGAGGACATCACCTTAATGTATAATTACGCTTTTCCACAGTGACCTATGCAATTACGCCTGAGTGGTGAACAGCAATTGCAGAGAGAAGTTGGAACAAGTGCCCGGGAATATAATGCTGCAAAATGATCCCTGTTTCAATTTTGCTTCTCGTAACTACGCGAAGATGACATTTGCCTCCTCACAGAGAGGTGCAGTAAAGACTGAAAAAGACCCATTAGGTTATCCACTCTCACCTCCTTCTAGGGAGGGTTTTTTTTTTTTTTTTTTAACTATGGTAGGCTTTCTAGGGAATTTATTCTAAGATGATGGGGGTAATGTCGAGGAAAGAAGGGCACCTCACTGCCCAGTGCTTATACTTTGGAAATCTGCACCTGGCCACCCAGAGTGGGGGTCACTACCACGGCCAGAGCATGGGTGGATGGGGCTCAGAGGAAGGGTGGGAAACGGAGCCAGGAGCCCCAAGGCAAAGCTGGGATTCTAACATCGGGGCCAGCGTTAGAATAGAAAATCGTAGTTGGATCAAAGAAAGGGACGCACTCAACTCATGCGGACGGTTCCAGATCCCGAACACCAGAGGCTTGAGACAGGCATGTTTCGGATGAATATGAAGGTGGCTGTGATAATGATACAGATTACTGTGTGTACAAAAATATTTGATAAAGTTCAGTCAGACCGTGAAGTCTTCTGATTCTCTTCTATTAATAATAAATTCGAATCCTAATCAGCATCACTGAAGAACATCTATGGATGACCCCTGGACATGGACCACAGCGTGGGGATTGACTAGGGGAGTGGGGGGGGGGGGGGCTGGGGGGAGGGGGCAAGGGGGTAAAATTGGGACCACTGTAATAGCGTAAACAACAAAATATTTAACAAAGTCAAAACACCTCAAAACAATTACCTTAATGTCTGAATAATTTTAAATATGTCTAATCATTCATTAATTACTTTATGGCTGACAACACATTTATGGTCATTACTTAAATAACATCTTTGAGTAGAAGCTTTAAAAACGTTTACCTACTTTAATTCAATAAATCACTTTCTGAGAAGTACACTTGAAAGAGGAAGTCAGAGGCGAAGTTGAAGACGTGGGTGTCATTCGAATTAAGGTGGTTTTGTCTCCATGTGTCAGGATTCAAAACGCGCTTTCTGGCTCCCAAACTTCGCCACTCGCTCACGTTGCCGAGTCGCTCCTCCGTGTGCAGAAAGGCTCGTTGAGGAAAGAGTAAACGAGAGAGGAAGGCAGGTGCCGGCACGTTGGCAGCCCTGCTGGAAGCAAAAGCTGCTTTCGGGTCGCTGGTAACCTGGAAAAGAGAATAGACTCGGGATCAGATAAACGTGGGTCGGATGATGCCCCTAATGTTTACCAGCAAGGTAAACCTAAAAAAGTATTTGATCCCCTTAAGTATCAGTTGTGATACTTGTAATTTGAAAAATGGTGATATAAAATGCTGTAATCTGGGCAAAGCACCACATCAACCTCCCAGGCACCAAGTTGGAACCCAGAAAAATTCATCTTTGCTCACCTCCCGGCTCCGCAGGTAATACTATTCCATACAGTCGTGCACTTGGTCACTTACTGATAATTGTTTGCTTTGAGTTACTCACCTTTGTCGACTGCATTGGTCCTTGCGTTTCCTGCATCTGCTCTTCATTTATGCTTTTTATAACAGAAGCTCGTCTGGCCTTCCTAATTGCTGCATAATGTTCTACTTGTTTTGGTTTAATTTATTCTTTTCCTAGATTCTTCAGGTGGAGGCTTTAATCATGCATTTTAGACATTTCTTCTTTTCTAATATATCAGTTTAAAACTATGAATAGCTTCTTTGATTTAATTGGAAGTATATTGCTTAAATTATAGATGTTCAGAGACTTGTCAGGTTTTTTTTTTAATTGGCTTCTAATTTAACTATACAAGGTGGGGGGAAAGTAGGTTTACAGTTGTGAGTACGTGAGGTAGTTTATTATTTTATAATTTATTAATTATTGTTTTCTTTTCCATACTACCAGCTGTCAACCTACCTTTGCCACACCTTGTGTTGTGACTAGAAAACTTCCTCTGTGTTATTTCCGTTATTTTACATGTATTGAGATTTACTTCGTTGTCTGCATTTGGTCTGCCTTGGTGAACATTCCGTGCTCACTTGCAAGGACTGCGCGTTTACCCGCGACCGGGCCTGGAGTGCTGTGACAGTTGTCGGTAGCTGTGACAGTTGTCGGTAGCTGTGACAGTTGTCGGTAGCTGTGACAGTTGTCGGTAGCTGTGACAGTTGTCGGTAGCACGGAGCATGGTTCTTCCTGAGCTCCGCCCTGCGCCCAGTGTCAGCCCCTGCCAGCCGCGTGCTGAAATTTACAGCTGTGAGCGGCTGGGGTGTTTGACCTTTCGGTCCTGTTACCTTTTCTGCCTGAGTTTGCAGCTCTGTGATTAGATACAAACACACTTGGTATTGTTATTCATCCCTGACCGATTGACCCCTTCGTCATCACGGAACGCCCCTCAGCCTTTCCGTTGTCTTCTCAAGTTACTGTGCCTGACACCGACATAATCACTCATTACTGATGGTGTGCGCCTAGTGCGTAATTATTGCCACTATTCTACTTTAACCCAGGTCTTTGTATTTAAAGAATATTTCTTATGGACAGCAAATACATGTATCCTGATTTAAAACTCTTACTTACCCCTCTCTGCTTTTTAATTCAGGTGTTCATACCATTTACGTTTAATTACTGGCATGATTTGGTTTTAAACTACCTACCTGATAGGTGCTTTCTGTGTCCTGTGCGCGCAAACTTGGTGACTTTCTGTGTGCACTTGAGAATAATACGTATCCTGCGCCTGTTGGAAGTAACGTTCTATAATGCCGTAGGCCAAGGGGATCGGCGGTGTTGAGACAATCTTCTGCATCCGAACTTAATTTTTACATACTTTGTCTGCGCGTCTTCCTGCGTGCAGGGAAGAGTTCCTCTTTCGTCTCCGAAAGCTTTGCAGCCGTGCTCCTTTCTCTGCCCTGCGCCACGATGCGCGCAGGTGGGCTTTCCTTTCGACCTACCTTTATGGGGCTTCTCCGAGCTTCTTGGACCCGGGGGACATTCGCTGTCGTTTCAGAAGACCGTTGACCATGGCGTCTTCTTCGCTTCCTCTCACCCATCCTCCGTCTCCACTCCTCCTGGGGCCGCAGTTACACAGACGTTGGGAGGTCACGTATTGCCCCCCCAGATCTGGAACGTGATGCCCCACTGCTTTTTACGTTTTCCTTTTGTCTCTGTTTGGGTCCTTTGTGTTGACGTGTCCCCCACGTGCACGGATTGTTTTACGTCGCTCCATCCGGTAGGCTAAGAAGTCCACCACAGTAACCTGTTATCACAGATATCGTGTGCTTTGTAGCTAACAGTCCAGCTGGGCTTCTTTAAACTTATAGTTTATGTCTTTCTGCTGCAATTCTCTCTCTACCTGTTAAAATGTTTTCCACCTTTTAATGTTTTAACAGTTATTCTTGTAGTTATTTTCTTTTCTTTGATGAGAGTCCAATCTGGGCTCTCTCTGGGTCTGTTTCTTTTTATTTTTTTAAGTCTTTGGAGGCTGTGTCTTATTTTCTTGACTTTTTGGTCTAACTTTTAAGCATTTGAATGGTAAACACCGCGTGAAAAGCCGCAAGGGGGACGAAGGAAGCGGAGGGTGAGAGGGGGCACAGACCGCTCACCGGCGCCCGGCAGAAAGGAAGTGGGTTTGTCGACACGGGCAGAGCTTCACGGTGCCCTACGGAGCGGAAGTCCTCAGGAATTGGGGAGCTCCCTGAACCCTAAAGTAAATTAAGGAGCGAATTCTGCGCTCGCTGGGTTTCGGGGGCCGCGCGCTGCCTGGCCAGTCAGGGCGGCGGCGGTGTGAGTGGACTTGCGGGGCCCATCGGGCCCGACATCCGCACTGGATGAAGGGAGCAGACGGCTCAGCGGACTGCGGCGTGGGAAGTCCTGAGAAGAGGAAGGAGAGCACCCCGAGCCCCGACACGGGAATCTGTGTTGCATCTCCATCATCATCACACAGCCGCACCCCGTTGTCCTCAGCACGAAGGGCCCCTGCGTTTCTTCCCGGCTTCCTTCCAGGCCGGAGACTCTGACTCTGGGGAGGAACCCGTAACTGTGAAGTGAGAACGGCCATGGAGCGACTCTCTCTACACGAACAAGCAGAAGTTCCAGCGGTGTGTCTGGGGCCCGAAGAAGAACCTTCACTCACCAGTCACCGCAACAGGGCTTAGAGCAAGGGCGGCACCCACAGGCAGGTCCGAGGTCGATACGCAGGTCAGGTAACATCTCAAGTTCCTCTCATATTTTAAAAATTCTGATTGTACTGGCAGGTGTGCTTACTAGCAACAACATCTCCGAAGTCGTGTTCTGCAAAGTGTGATCTTCGGAATTAACTCCCGGAGCTTCTGGGGACATTTTAAACACCCGCATCCGAAGGACTCTGATGCCTGAGGTCTCACTACCTGCATTTCTAACGCAGCATGTGGGCGGTTTGTCTGAAGGTCTGGTGTCTCCCAGACCCCATTTTGAAAAGTACTCCTCCAGGAACACTGGCCTAACAATCCCAGACCCGGGCCCCTTTACTCTTTAAGGATCCTCTTCCTTAGGTTCCTGGACACATTGACCTTAAGTTCTTGGTCCTCAATCCGAGATACTTTGGCATTATTCCTTTGCCTCTTAGCTAAAGCATCATTTTCACATTCCAGTTAGAACCAAGCACTGATGACTACGATGAGGGTCTCCACCCATGTAACCGTATTTATCACTGACTGGTTGGGCCAGTGTCACTAGTTTCAAGGGGAACCATCTATCGATGTCCTTCTTTGCTTTTCTTTCAGACAGCCTGTGAGGGTAACCTTTTTCCATGTAGGAACAAATACTGAATCCGCAGGGCAGACGAGATGCAGAGAGGTCTTGTACCTGCGCTTCTCTGCATGAACTCCGCCTCTGTAGAAATATAGTAAGTGAAACATTTGGAATTAGCACAAAGCAAATGTAAACATTAAATAAACCCCCTTCCTCTCGGGTGGACGTCAGCCTAGCGTTAAAAGGTCACCAAGAAGGAAGACTCTGCCGTCTGTCAGTCCTGTTTCTCTCTCTCCCGACCACGCTCCGTTTGGCCTCCCCGTTGTGCTAACCGCAGCCCGCGCAGGGCTTCCATCACGAACGCGCCGCTCGTCCCTCGCAGCTGCCCTCCTCCCACCGTGGGCACAGCAGGGACCGTAGCCGAGGGAACCAAACCTCAGCGGAGGCGTCTTTGCCGGGTTAGTGCAGTCGGGGGAGGCAGAAAAGACATTCCAAGCGGGCGTTGGTTTTCAGATTCATTGCTCATATATCTTTAAAGCAAGATTTTATTCTTTGGCAAGATTTGTAATTAAAAAATGAACTATCGAATGACGGAGTACAAACTCCAAAATGTTTGCTAGGAGAGCAAGAACGGTGACACGTGCCGGCCGATGTGCAGGAGAGGGCGAGGATGCTAGCGCGGCCTTTCGCAGCCCGGAGTGACGTGGGATGATGTCAGATGATGGATGCTTCAGACCGAGGGGATCTGAAGGTCGCCCACAGTTGGCACAATAAACAATGATCTGCACAGAGACGTAACCCCAACCCCTGCCACCGACAGCTCCATAATTCCTGCCGTGGCCTCTCAGCCAGACGTCCTCAGCCAGCCATTACTCACTGCTCAGCTGTGTCAGAGGTGACCGCGGCTGTGCCGCTGACCTCTGAAATCATCCCAAGGCCGCTCCGGCCGAGGGCCTCTGTCTCCCGCAAATGTCGATCTCATTTCTAAATTCTTATTGTCAAGGAGAACGTCGTCGAGTCTCTCCGAGTTATTGGGAAGGCTTGGAACTAAAACAAAATTCAAGATTGGTATTCCCAAGTCTCAGACGTAGGACTAAGTAACAGGTCCCTGTTACCGAATGTTCCCTAGGTATGAGCAAGACATGCAAAATGCATCCCTGTCCCTTAGAACCCCTTTGGCGTGTGGACTCCGCCTCTGTTTGTAGGTAAAGCACATGGGGTCAGAAAGTCTACGCTGCTCGCTCCAGGGTGAAGAGCGGGGAGGGGCGTTGATAGGACCTGAGTTCACATCCGTACCGCTGGCCAGACTGCCCCCCACTCTTGGAACAGGACAATGAGCGTCAGCCACAGTGAGGCCGTGACCCTGGGTGGAGCAGGGGTCAGAGGAAACACACCGGAAAATAGCAGTGGCAGGCTGGAGCCGTAGCAAACTCTTCAGTCAGAGACAAGGTCCTTAGATTCCGGTCGATAGGCAGGGTTTGGTAATGACCGTTTGGTCTCCTCGCAGATCCCTTATGTCTGACCAAGGAGGCACTTGGGGAATCAGAAGCAGGCTCAGCTTCCGCAGCAAAGGCCTGGGAGGGACTGGGGACGGGCTTAGGGCTCCCCATCAGTGGGTCATGGGGCCAGGCCAGCGAACAGTCCTTAGCGAGATCAGAATTGGGAAAAGCAGCCCTCACCCTGGGCCTGGGAGAGGCTGCGTGCGTGGGAGGAAGGAGGCCGGAGAAGCTGTGTCCCCGGGGCTCCTTAGGGTGCCAGCCAGCCCGGCATGACCGGCTCTGGGAGAAGGAAGCAATGGGTCCCCAAACCGTGACCACAAGTGGGAAGGAGCCTCACACGCATTGCCCACTGACCGACAGCTCACAGACCACATGCCTCCGGTTCATCCAGTGACTGGGGGATGGGGAGGGGGGGCGGGAAGGAGGGATGGGGTCGGCAGGAGAGAGTCAGTTTGGGTTTTCCCGGAAACAGACCCCGAGTTGGGACCTTGAGGGCAAGTGGTGGGAGCTACGGAGGGGAGGCCGTCCACACAGGGTGCCTTGTGGAGCGAGCTGCCCCAGGGGAGACCGGAGCCCCTTACGCTGATGAAATGAGGGCCGCAGTGCAGGGTGGGACCGAGCGAGGGGCTGGGTGTGTGTGCAGCAACTCCCTGTCTGGGTCGGGACAGATCTCCAGGACGTTAACTCTGCTGCACACGCGGCTTCTGGGGCCAGATAAAATGCCCACAGACACAGGGGGTCAATCTCCAGAGCTCCGTGGTCAGAGCTCAGGGGATGCGGGCAAGGCGGGAGGAGCCGCTGCGGCCCGGACGCCCGTGTGTGCCTGCCACTCTTTACGCAGGGAGGGGGATGGGGAACATGGGCGGGCTGTGGGGTGCGAGAGACCTGAGTCTTTGGCCCTCACAACTTTGCAGCAAAGTTTTTTTCAAAGAAGAATCAGCCCGCATGATCTGCTGTGACCCCCTAAACCAGTAAAAGCAGGGTCAGTCTACAGTCCGTACGAGGAGCACACTGACCCTGGGGGCGCTGTCCGGTTAGAGGCGACTCTGTAATTAAAGGGAAGAACCGACTGCTGTTGGAGAGAGGCACGCTGCACTCTTCCCAGCAGCCCCCTCTGCCTCTCCCCGTTTCTCGTGAAGAAGGCGCGACGGGAGTCGGAAACACACCAGCCAGCTGGGGAGGGGAGAGCACGTGCGAGCGCTCCGTGCAACGGTAGCCATAGTCGGCGTGCAGGGGGTGTTGCCCGGTGTTGATGCAATTTGTTCGTAATTCTTGTAACAGCAACAGGTATTTTTGGGATGTTCCACGTTCCGGGAGCCAGGTTAGTGGGAATCTACAGGCACAGTGGCCATTTTCCTTTCTAGGAACTTACGTTGAGATAACAAACATACAATTAAGTGGTGTGGTGAGCGCTACGCATTTTAGTAGAAAGAAGGAACCCTTCTATAGCTGCATAATGCACTATAGGAGGCAGCCTTATGCAGAGAATTGCAAGTATTTTTAAAAATTAGGTTTCTTTATAAGCTTCAAGAGAACAGGGACCTAGGCTGTCGTGTTATTGCTGTACCCTTGCTGGATAGAACAGGGCCAGGCCAGCAGCTCAACGTTCAATAAACATGTATCCGTGAAATGAGTGTGAAGGGGATGGAGCTTGTTTTCTGTACAGAGTAACAGCATGAGCAAGGAGAGGGGGCAGGACAGTGTAAGGAGCAGAAGGGGGTATCAAGCAATGCACGTCAGCTGCAGCTTGGAATTCGAGTAGGTGAGAGGTGGGGCTGAAGCCTGGAAGGGTGTTTGAAGCAAGATTGTCACAAAGCCCTGACTAGCAGTCCAAGGTGCTTGAATTCTATCCTGTCAACAGAGTGAAGCCATTGAAGGCCAGAAATAACCCGGCAAAATTGGGGATTGGGGACGCTGAGTCTGGCAATACAGTGAGAAAGGATGAAACTAGGGGGCAGGGGGCAAGGAGATGGGTTGCAGGCGGTTCCGACTGCCCAGCCCCGGCCCCGTCGCCGTGAGTGATGCGCACCAGGTCGGCTCCAAATCACCGCAGGCCCTGACTGCTGCAAGCTGCCGCTTTCTGACACCAAGGACAGAGAGGTAGGGATATTTATCTCTGGCTACAGCCCCCACATGGGAAAACCTGCGAGTAAAGCAATCTGTTCACCCATATGGACCCCACAAATTTTATAAATGTGAGTAAATTCACTCTCAACTTGGGTTTCGTATAATTAAATTTAGCAGATATTCATCAAAATTACACCAGTTGCAATTCCTCGTTGTAGGCAGCGCTTATCAATTAAGTAGAAACACACACGTACCTACACGCACAGAGTAGCAACATAATTCTGCGCCCAAAGCTTTCCGTTTTCTACACGGTGCCTTTAATGCATAAAACCAGAGTCTAGCCCTGGCTGGTGTAGCTCAGTGGATTGAGCGCGGGCCTGCGAATCAGAGGATCACGGTTCGATTCCCAGTCAGGGCACATGCCTGGGTTGCAGACCAGCTCCCAGCAGGGGACACACAAGAGGCAACCGTACATTGATATTTCTCTCCCTCTCCTCTCTTCTACCCTTCCCCTCTAAAGATAAATAAATAAAAATGTTTAAAAAAAATAAAAGTCATTAAAAAAATAAAACATAAAAAAAAGGTAATGAGAAAAAATAGGATAAAAAAATAAAAGATCAACCAAGAATCCAATTAAAAAAAAAAAAAAAAAAAACCAGAGTCTGCCGAACAGTGCCGTGAACTGACTGCCTGCTGCAGGAAAGTCTCGTTACCGCCCGCTCGCAAAGAGAGTACATGGGGCCATTTGAGACAGAAATCTCTCCCTCTCTCTCAGTAACGTCGTGCTTGTCAACTCGAGATAAACCTATCAGAGATACATTCCCTGTAATTACTCAGTCAGTCATTTATGAAGCATATATTAAGTGCGCGGGTGGAGCGTTGTGACGGACGTGATCAGGGTGGTCGAGGCTGTGGGGAAATGACCCACACGCAGGACTCCGAGGAGTTCAGAGTCGACCGTGACGTGGCAACGCTCGATGGGAGGCAGGAAGGGTGGGGCACCGCTTGCGGTAGAAAATCGGCAAGTGTGTATTAGTGTCTGTTGTGCGCAAGACCATGTGTTAGTTCCAGTGGTTTGTAAATATTTGGAAGATAAAGCTCAGTGATCTTTCAAAATTCTGACATATCTGTGGTTTGAAAACGAAGCAATATTAACCGATATGTTACTTTTAGTTGTCATTCAGAAATGTGACAATTTAGTACCTACTCTATTCTAGACACTATGGTAGGTCACAGGGGGTTAATAATAATGGAAACATGGTCTGCACCCTAAGCAGCTTATTCTCCAGCAGGAGGCACCTGTCAGGGGGCACGCAGTTGCACAAACAGCCTCGGAGTGAACAAAGGTTCGCTTCTCAGTCATGCCACCTGTACGTTGGAATCCAGCCTCGGCTCTGCCCCGGGGGCTTCTGCCCATGCAGAACTAAGATGCCGAGTGTCGCCCTGACACACGGCTGCTGCTGTGGCCGGGAGGGGAGACGCATGCGCGAAAGGGGCATGTGTCACTGCTGCTGGCCCCTCACTGGCCGGCGCGCCTCTCGTGTCCATCAGGACAGCGGTAGGATGGGGAGGGAAGAGCATCCCACAAGAGGAGGCGTCTCAGGGAGGAGCCAGGGCGTTTGGTGAACGACACATCTGCCCCGGTGAATCCACCAGGACCACAGACCCTCCCGGGGTGCTTTCCTGGGTTCTCAGACACTTACCCGCGTGCACGTATCAGTGGGCAAATCCTCACATTGGTTGTCCACCCAAGAGCTATTATAGTGGAAAGACCAAGTGCAAACCCATGAAATTACCTCCACCCTCTGATACCAAGAACAAAATAAAAAGAATAGCCCTTCACGAGGGTAATGGCCCAATGAGAATTGGAAAATCTGTTCTTCCTGAACCCGTAATTTCAGGTCCCGTCTTTGCAGAGGTCCTGGCTTCCAGCGCAGGAAGAATTGCACAGGGGCGGGGGTCACAGTACTCGGTAACCTGAAAATTCCGTGCTATTCGTCAGGTCTCCTCTCAGTATATCGGTTTCCACACCTGTGAAATGTGGATTGTCGTTTCTGCCACCGAGGTTCTTGCTCTGTCTTCACCACAACCAACACCTCCGCCGTCACCGTCATCACCACTGTCACTGTCATCATCGCCACCACCACAGCCATCCCCACGCCCACCATCATCATCATCATCACCACCACCATCACCACCACAGCCACCACTTCCATCCACCATCACCGTCACTGACATCATCACCATCACCATCACCATCATCATCACCATCATCACCATCATCATCACCATCATCACCATCACCATCACCATCACCATCACCATCATCATCACCATCATCATCACCATCATCATCACCATCATCATCACCATCATCACCACCATCATCACCATCATCATCACCATCATCATCACCATCATCACCATCATCATCACCACCATCACCACCACCATCATCATCACCATCATCATCATCACCATCATCACCACCACAGCCACCTCCACCACCGTCACCACCATCACAGCCATCCCCACGCCCACCTCCACCATCACCATCATCACCACCAGTATCACCACAATCACCACTTCCATCCACCATCACCGTCACTGACATCAACACCATCACCACTGTCACCTTCTATTAAAGACTTTTGTGCGTCTGTTATGTATTTTTATTCCATTTAATTTACAGTGATGCTATGAGATAGGTACTCCGATTAGCTTCATTTTATTGCTAAGGTAAATGAGAATTAGTAAAGATTTTTTAATTGCTCGAGTTTTGATAGCTAAGAAATGATAGAATTTGGAACGTAAATCTGAGAATCCTGAATGTCAAGTCTCTGTAACATAAGCAGCATACAAATCGCCTCTAAGTAGCATTGTCTCACCGGCCAGGCCTTCCCCGTGACGGCCCCAGAAAGCAGCAGCGACGACAAGGCCGCGCACGCCGTGCGGGTCTCCGTGTTCCCGGGCAGAGGGGGGGAAGGCGCAGAGAGTGGGACCGGAGGGCGTTCCTTCTGTTCGCGTTTCGCTGCCCGCTGACCGACCTCCCAGATACGGGGGAACCTCTCGGAGGCGGAGCTGTAAAAACGAGAAAATAGGCCCGCTTTGCCTCACCCAGGACTGGTGAGAAAGTTAAAAAAAATATGTGAAATCATGATGTGAACTATAATGTCTGTAAAGGTGTACAGTACTATTATTTCTGCTTGATTTTTCTCTCTCTGGAAAGCTAGCCTCCCCATACGTCTCACACATAGAGAAAACTTAGAGGGTGGTCTCGAGGGTGTGGCTGAAGGAATGTGTTCTACAAAGGATCATCATAAGTATTTGAAGCTACCTGCTTTTCAGTAATAGAGCAATCACCATTTTCATCGTGGTGTCAAGAAAAAACCCGGCTGACTCTGATTGGTCAAGGACCTCCGGAATGTCCCCAGTTCAGTAGGGGGACAGTGACAAGGGTGCAGGGGAAGTCCCTGTTGTTCATTCTAAAGACGCCTCTCTAAAGGGAGGCTTTCTGAGTCATGAGCTGCCCACAGCGCTTCAATTATTCGGGCCACAAATTGGCCGTCCCTTCATTTCATCCGGAAGGAGCATGAAGGGACGGCCGGGAGCACCCCGGACCCACGGGGCTTGTCTCTTCTGCACAGAATGGACTGAGGCCGTGCACAGAAGGACGGCCGCCGGGGACGCCCTGCCTGGCGTGTGCGCATGGAGGACGAAGCTTGGGTCGCCTGTGGGTACGCGGCGCTGACTTTTCTGGACAAGTGCTGGGCGTGCTGTTCACACCCTCCCGAGTCGCCCTCCACTTGTAGAACCGCACTGAGGACAGACACCTGCCCCGGACACCGGGGGCGAATTCACGCAATTCTACAGGCCCCTGCCCAACCCCTGGACGGAAGAGCTGCGGACCAGCGACCCTTCCCAGCAGGAAGGAGAGGGGACCTCCTCCCCTGGACACAGCCTCGCTTTCGTTAAGTGCGGCGAGAGCGGCCAGGGATGCTGGGAGGCGGGAAGCCGCCGAGGCTGCGTGCCGTCTCCCACACTGGGCAGCGGCGCCCGGCAGGGCTCAGCTTGTCCCGAGTTCAGTGTCTCTCTCCGGGAAGCAGGGAGCAGCTTCAAACATGGCAGCAAACTGGAGGTCCTGGCCTGGCTTCACCGACACGTCCAAGCAGGTGAGTTTTGCAGTTTGCCTGTAACCCTCAGCCAGACGGCACAGGTTTGAATGAGCAAGTGCTCACCCAAGGGGAAGCGTTCTGATCTCTTTATTGCCCCACGTGGAGAAGAATGACGTGCCATGGAACCCTCCGTTCACATTGTCCTCTGCCTTGCTGAGTGCTAAGAGATGGATTCCTCTACGCCCTGTCTTCAAAACAGGCGAACCTGATTTCTGGCATAGGAAGGATACACTCACAGGGTGTCGCAGACCTGACCTGTTATCTTTCCTTATTGCAAAGTGTGTGCTTTGTCTTCCGGGCAGTGGCCTCGTAGCTTAATACGACTTGTGTAAGAAAAATAGCCCACAGTCACAGGATATTAACTGTTTCTGTTTTCCTCGAAAGTAAAGAGGTTTTTTAAAAAGTCACACGCCTTGCCAGAGTAGGTCCAGCTGTAGGTTCTTGCAGGGGAACTTAGCATTCCCCATAACGTCCCCCAGTGAAGCTTTGGTTCCCGGGGGCCTTGCGTGGTGGTCGCACCTGGGGCTCCGCCTCTGCGTAAAGGACCGGACTCAGAGGTTTTCTTTACTTCGCCTGATTGTTATAACTAATGACTTTTTCCGGCTGCCTGAGCCTGTGCCTTTTTGAAAAGTTACAACCTTTTGTTACTCTTGGGTTTATATTTTCAAGGTACTGCTCTAGGTTTAAATCAAGGGACTCCATCTGCAGCTTTGGAAGCAACATCTATTCTGCTCTAGTTAGAGGTACAGGCGAGCTTTCCTCGAGGCCCCGGGCCGAAACGAGGCAGAGAGCAACGCCGTGTTTTCCACGGCGGTGGCGGCCGGACTGGGGAAGGAGATATGGCCTGCTTGTTGTCATCGCCTGTGGCCTCCCCTCCCTTCGTCACGGGACTCGATCTCTCCACACGCACCCGAGAGACTGCCGCAGAGTTTCTTCGGGTCACGTGCCAGGGGCACAGGCGTAGGGCCCGGGACGGGGCCGTCTCCTAGGTCCCCCGCCTGCCGCGGGTAGCTTCTCCCGTTCTAGCACAGGCTGTGTCTTCTGCCCGGGGCCCTCCTCCCCGCTCTGGTCGCCCGGACCGCGGTTGCTTTTGACACTGAGATTTCGTATGGGATTTCCTGAATTTAGGTTTGCTCTGAAGATGACATTTTCTCAAAAGGCTTTGCTTGACCCCCTTCTTCCCCCAACTTACATCTGTCTGCTGTTTTCCGTCTTGCGAGGCTGTAACAATGTGTGTTTGTGTCATTTGCTTCCTGGCTGGAGCGCATTATTGATGAGGCTGGAAGCCCGTGGGACCCCCTCACAACGGAGCGCCCCCCAGCACAGGCCTAGCACAGGGAGCGCGGCCACAGGGTATTTTCAAATGGCGGGGGGGGGGGGGAGGGGGGAGAGAGAGAATGAGCTGCCACGCGCCGAGCACTGCGCTAGCTGCTTCCCGGTCACAGCCTGCGTCCTCACGTGTGACAAACCCCTGTGGTCACTTCTGTCAGTATCACCCATTACACCAGCGAGAACACTGAGGCCAGGAGAGTTCAGTAAACTGCCATAGGCCCTGTAGCTTATGGCATTACTGATTGTCGTTATTGTCTAATTTCACTATCACATTATGAGGCAGAGTCGTTTAAAGGCTCTGTCCAGTCGTTGGACAAGCTCCGGGGACCTCCTGGGCCTGATTTGTAAAGTGAAGAGGCGATTGCTGTGACCTCGATTTGAAACGACGGGCTCAGAGTTGCCATACTTCGCCCCATGTCCTGTAACCCGTGCAGGACAACGTCGGCAGTCCCAAATCCCCGGTCCACGCCACACACGTTCCGGGAACCCTCTCTGCATGAGCGCCCCCTCCCGCCCCCCCCAGGGAGCCCAACATGCGAAAAGTGTAGTTCCTACAGCTCCAGGACGACAGAGCCGTGCCCTCAACCTCCGTGTTCAGCGACCCTCGGTCAGATCCCAGTGGCAGCTCCCAGGGTCCCGTGTTTGTTCTGCAGACTGGGCTCTCAGGGCACCGACAGGGCGTTAAAATGAAGCTCATCCCTTACCTCTTCCGCAGCCCACGCCTGCTCGGCAGAAGTTTCCTGGTCAGCCTGCGCTCCTCCCTCGGCTTGCCGGCCCGAAAGCGAGGGGGACGGGGTGCTGTGGACCCCCATGTTCTCCGTACCAGTGAGTGCCGGAGGAGGGAAGCCCTCTCCCAGGCACACCGGTCTGACCTGTAAGCCGACCCTGAACACTGTCAGCCAAATCTTCAGTCTCTCTCCACGGGCAGGCTCACAGTCGGGGTGCAGGGGGGCTGCTTGCCCTTGAACCGTAACTTGCTTTTAACCTATTTCGTGATTCTAAGCATTTGCGTAGGTGCATAATTTACAAATAAGCAAGAATATATATATTTTTTACCCAGTCATTTGTGGCCTCACGAGATTCTGAAATAAGTTTCTCACTGTGATGGCTACAGGCCTGAGTCAGTGCCCTTGTGTTCACTCACCGCACACTGAGAACAGTCTGGATAGCCCTGCGTTTGTGGCAAGGAGACCCGGGGTCAAAGCTGGGCTCCCACGCCCGCTGGGATCTTTCCTAGTGTCCCCCTCTCGTCGGTGCGGCGGCCGAGGGCTGGGTCACAGACTGGAGAGACAGAGCTGCCCGTCTTCCCACAGCGAGCTCGGGGGAGTCGGGCTAGTGGAGGCACCTGCCTTCCTCGGAGGGCCCGACGAGCGCGGAGATGAGGCCATGGGACCCGCTCCTAATTCGCACATGGGTGTGCTCACACACGTGGTGGGACGGGCGGGCGAGGCCGCACCAAAGGTCACTGCGATAGGTTGAATTTCGCCTCTCAAAATTGTACGTGTTGCCGTCCTAACACCCAGTACCTCGGAACGTGACTCTCTTTGGAGATACAGCCTTTCGAGAGGTGATGAAGTTAAAATGAGCTCATTAGGGTGGGCCCTAGTCCGATATGACTGGTGTCCTTCCAAGAGGTGACTGGGACCCAGACGTGCACAGAGGGAAGGCCATGTGAAGACACGGAGGTGTGTAACCCAAGGAGAGAGGCTGCAGAAGAAACCAACCCTGCTGACACCTTGACCTTGCACATCCAGCCTCCGGATTGTGAGAAGATAGATTGTTGTTTAAACCACCCAGCCTGTGGTACTTTGTCACCGCAGCCCTAGCAGAAGAACACAGTCACTGCGGTAGGTGCCAGCTACCCCAGAGCTCCACAGGCCAGAGGGCCACAGGGGACAGCCTCGCCCAGACCCCGGCCTTGGGAGACCGGCAGGAAAGAGGGGCTGGGAATAGAGTCTGCAGCAAGAGGAACGCCCCTCCCAGACTAGACACATCAGGACACGGGGAATCAGCCCACCAGGAACCCAGGGGACCTAGCTTGGGCCTCGTGGTGGGAGCCCGTCATGCTGGGTTAGACAAGCAGGCCACTGATGTGTCTGAAGTTCAGTCAACTGGTGGGTGACACTGGGTTAACCATCCGGGCCTCACAGGACAATTCAAGAGGATGACAGACAGCAGATCCCTGCGCTAACTCCGAAGTGCTCCACCAGTGTGAGGAGTTACTCTTATTGTTTTTACTCCTGTTTTCATTTAGCAAAATCCAACCAGTGGCCCAGGACAAAACGCATTCGGCGGTCCTGATGAATGCCACCTGCCTCTGCCTTTGCCTTCTTCATTTGTTTCCATTTCAAACACCCCGTGAGCAGAGTAATTGAGTCTGAATTGCTTGGGGGAGCCTCCCCCCTGCACGGCTCCAGGCCCGGAGCAGCTCGCGGTTGCTAGTGATTTATTATTTCGCCTCCTCGGCACATCGGGGCCTGAGCCCAGCCCCGTCACCGCATAAGGGAGCGCGCACGTGCCGTCGCTTCCAATACAGACGCGAATAAATCCACGCCAGCCCCGCTGCCCTGCGCACTTCGGACGCCGTTCTTCCACCCTCCGAAGTGGAAACGTTTTTCTCTCACAGCCTCTCCTGGGGGCCGGGTCTGAACGCACGCGGTGTCCTCGAGCGCCTGGCTTCCACTTAGCCCTCGAGGCCTCCCCCACCCCGCCCCCATCCAGGGAAGGAGGGGAGGGTCTGCGGATTTGCGAGCACGGAGATATTCCTGCACACCGGAGTCCAGCTGTAAGCGAACGCGGCTCACAGCATGCACGACTGGTGACATGCTGAGCATTTTACAGGGATGGCCTTTTTAGGACTCGCCACCAAGGGGGTGAGAATTAGTACTGTCTCTTTCGGCAGGTGCGGTGGTTTTAAAACACGACTTGGATTTTTAGATGTTGCTCCCGTAGCAAGGGTGGGGGCCGTGTCTTCTTTCCTTAAATCTGGGTGGGCCGTAACTGCACTGGCCAGAGGAGGAGTCCAGAAATGTGACTCTGTGACTGCAGAAGCTTGGCCATCAAAGGCCACACGGTGTCCATGGGGCTTGTTGGAAGTCCTGCTCCGGGAGCCCAGACCGCTGTGTGGAACCTCGCTGAGACGACCGTGTTGGGGAATCTCTGCTCTCCTCTCGGTCAGCAGTTCCAGATGCAGCCAGCCTCCCAGTCGTCCCGCTCAAGTGCCAGGCGCCTGAGCAAGCCCTTCCTGAATCCACCGGCCCAGCCCGCCTGCTCACCGAGCACCGTCCGGCGAGCTCCGCAGACGCCGTGCGAAGCAGGAGAGTAGCCCCGCTGAGCCCCACCGAAACTTCGACACGTTGAGATGGAGGCCGATTTACAGCACTGAGCTTTGGGACGGTTCGCACACAGCTGTAAGGAACCCAAATGCCAGATGAAGAAACTGAGGCGTACGGAAGGAGTCACTTTCCAAGGTCAGATCAAGGCTACGCTGTGGGTCCGGGACTGGACTGCGGAGAGCCTGACCGGAGCCTGCCTTCCGAACTGTGCTGACTTTCGATAGGAGACCCGTAACCACAGGACAGTGCGTTACGGCCAAGACTGGGAGCAGCAGCAGGATTCGGTCCCGCAGGAGAAGTGCTCTCCACCAGAGCTGCCGACACTCACGCAGGTCAGCTTCGGCATTTAGGGCAGCGGCCATTTGTAGTCAAGTTCATGGCTTCCGACCCATGTGGCCCTGATCCAGGAGCCCCGCTAACCCCTCCCCTTCGCACTTGTAGAGTGCAAAGGTAGTAATCGTGAGAGTGAAGGTAGAGATCAGACCCAGCACAGACTACGCGCTCAGTTTGAAATGCCGAGAAGTCCTCAGAGACCCTTCGCTCCCGCAGAGATGGTCGCCTGGTGGAGGTGTACAAAGCAGGGCCTGGGATGCTCGCCAACGGCTGGAGACCATGTCATTGACACGACCCAGGTGGTGCTGCCGCAGACCGTGGGGTCAAGGCCAGAGGTCCTGCTGAACACACTGTCAGGCACCGACCGCACTCCCTCCTGCCCCCAACAAAGATGCACCCAGCCCAGAACGGCAGGTGAGAAACGGCCTTGGCAAAGAAGCTCCGCTTGGTGTGGAAGTTACACCAGAAGACACCTAAGACCCCACCAAGGTTCAATGGCATCACTCAAAAAGTCTATTATCCAGGTTTTTAACATGCCAGGATCCCGACTTTTGACAGTTCTGTGATCCCTAGATTATAGGATCTAAAAGGTTTTATATGTTTTCATTCTAAGAAGCTACAATTCTAAATTTCTGAGAGCCTATTTATTACTCTAAGGTACTTTACACCTAAGACTTTTCTAAGCTTCTATGATGCTAAGATCTTAAGAGGCTTTAATCTTAGAATCTAAGGCATCTCGAGGTTGTATTTCCAATAAACTGTATTCTAAGAAACCAGTCTTCTCTGGCTCTCTGATAACAGAAAGCCGCCATTCTAACATGTTCAGGTCCTGTGAGGTCTATTTCTGGATTCCGTGTGTCCAGAGGAGGGAGGGACAGTTGCTGCGTTGAAGGTGAGGTGTTGGCTGTGTCTTCAAACTTAGATTCCCAAGCTGTTTGATAATCTGCTTTTATAATAATAATATGCAGGGAATGGAGATTTTTATTCCAAAGAAATGCTTCTTTCGGTATATGACAGTTCAATACCTACGACGCACCATGGAGTTACTGCCCTGGTTTTGACTAGCGTGCCCATCCGTGTACATAAGGAGGACACTAACACGCACGCCCAGTGTGCTTCTGAAAAAGCCTGCTTGTGTGATACAATCAGGGAGTAACTTTAGTTGGCGTCTCCTACTCTCTTTTACATACATTCCGTGGGGTTGGGTGTGCTCCGTGCCTGGATTACGTGCGGGGTTAGTCTTAGACTCCTGGTCGTGTAGAAGTAATTAACATGGGGGTATTCAAGAAATGACTCATCTCTGTTCAGCAACATAATCAAACCTTCCAGCTTCGCTCGGAGTTGCAGCTGCTTCCCGTTCCCGGCGCTGGCTTACCACCAGCTGGCCACCTGCCCTTGGGGAGAGGTTCATGGTGGGCCCGCCTTTACTTTCCCCACGTGGCTCTCTTATAATCCCATCTCGTCCTCCTACTTATGATTTCAGACCCTGCTGGGGCTCAGGAATGGAGCCTGGGGGAGAAGGAGAGGCAGGAAAATGCAGGGGTGTAGGAACGGTCTGCCTTGACTGAGCTGTTGACATGGGTGCCCCTCGGGGCTGGGATTCATACGAGCACAGCCCTCTCTCAGGACACAGCCAGGGATTCTCCAGATGTGCCACCTCTGCTCTGTGGGCGGAGCTCTCCTTTCGTTTGTCCCTCCCTGTGAGAGAGCGGGTCTCTATCTCAGCTTCTCGGTTAGGGCTCCTCTCAGCCTTGAGACGCCCTGTTGCAAGACCTAAGACAACTGCGTCACACGCAACTCCCACTGATCCACGGGAGACCGTGGCACGTCCTTGGTCTTCAGAAACGCTCTGAGGACACGTCGGTCCCAGCTCAGTCACTTCGTCCTCCCTTGGCGCTGTGACCCAGCCAGTTTCTTGCCATTTCCATGTCTCGGGTGCAAGCCAGACACCAGCGCACCAGCGACCCCTCGCTGAGAGTTCCCTTCAGTCCCCTCCCCCGCCGTCATCCACGGCTCCGTGCTTGGTTGTGGGGAGAGTGGGAATTAAGGGACTCAAAGTAAACGAGAGGCTTTGTCCAAAACTTGTATCCCCTCCAAATCTCTGACATTTTTGCAGCCGCCGCAGCATCTGCCGTGGCCTAGAGCAGCAGCCCATGAACGTGGCCTCCCAGCCGAACCCTGCCCGCCACCTGTGTCTAGGACTACAGTTGCGTTGCAGCACAGCCACACCCACCACTTCCATAACAGCCTGTGGCGGCATCGGTCCCGTGTTTTAGACGAGGAAGTGAGATCTGAAGGACACAAAAATGACTGGTTCTCCTGACGTAGCGATTAACGACCGAGTTCAGAGAAACTGGACCGCAGACTCCGCATCGGCTTTCCTGCCCGGTGTGACTCCGACGGGAGGTAACCGAGTCTTTGTTTCGTTTTGTTTTTCCATTTTCCTGAAGAATAGTCTGTGTTTGCCTGTTAGATAGAGATGTCTGTCATTATAGTCTAAGAAAATTAAAGCGTCAAGATCTCAGAAGTTAGTAGAACAGATGACATTTGTATAACGAAAAAGATTGTCAAGCTGCCCTTGGAGGAACCGCATCAACCTGGAACGCAGGGGGCGGGGAGGGAGCACACGAAGCCACAGTGGGTCCGAGGAGCATCTGCGCCCAAGACAGGAGCAGTTCTGCTAGACAGAAGGTGGAAGGGTTGAGCGATGGTAGTAACTATACTGTACGGAGGATTTTGACAAGATAGGTAGACTATATTTAAAGTTATGTCCAACCTTCCATTTTAATTAAGAGAACTAGTAAATTTTTAATTGCTTACCATCTCTCTTTTTGACAACACACCGATGTTTTTTTTTAAATATGACATATATTAAGCTGAAGAGATGTCTCATTTTTATACAAAGCACTTCAACATTCATGCGTCCTCTGCCCTTTCACCTAATTTACCTGTTGGTTCGCTCCACAAATATCTCTTGAGGACTCAAAATTGCCTTCTGCATAAGTCCCACCCCTCCCTCAGGCATCACGGCCTTCAGGAGGCCTCCGTGACAGCAGGACACGTGTCTTCGGGGGGTTTTCGTCATGCCTTCCAGAGCGTCTGGCCCGCAGCGAGCCTCTGGGACGCTGTTACCTGGAACTGGGTTGGCTCGTGGACCTGGTCTGCGGCACCGGGTACCCAGGCGCATGTGCCCAAAGTGCCACCCTTGAGTCAGCACTCTGTCGGGAGCAGCAGGAGGTGGAAGGGGGAGAGCTGGAGGGCCCCGCAGAGGAAGCCTCCCCTTGGGGGCAGGTCACAGGCTCCTCTCTCGTCCCTGCTGAGAGAGGAGCAGAAAGGTCTCTCTGGTCACCCAGGTAGAGACTCGCTCGTAGGGACGAGCGAAATGACAGTCCTGAACCTCTCAGTCCGTGGGTTGCCAGGTGCACTGCCCCAGTTACTTACATTTCTTGACTCTAAGAGGCTTTGACAAGCAACAAGTGTGGAACATGCTGGGACTTGATTATGCTATTGAACAGGCTCTGAGTAAGCTGGATAAATGAAAGGCACGCTGCCGCCTCTGAAATCTAGGCCGAGGAAATAAAGCGAAATTGGCAAATACAACATTTCAAATGAAGTCCAGCCACTACCTTCAAAGACCCAAGAGTCAAACCGACACATGAGGTGCACAGGAGACGTCCAAGGCGCTCGGTGTCTGTTAATTGGCCGTGTCACCCCCGAGTCCCCGTTACACACAGTCTCGCTTTCAGCTCAGCGCACGTTTATCGCAGGCTGGCTCTTCATGGATTTACTCACTCGTCACTCATCCTACAGCGTTTCTGTGCGCCCAGAGCTACGCTTGGCTGAAGAAGCAGGATAGGGCTTAACCAGCGCCGCCCTGCCCCGAGGAAGCGCGTCACCTAGTGGATGGTCGCTCAGAAAACCGGGGAAGATTGGATAAGAACAGCAAAGAAAAATGCAGAGCGAAAAGGACGTAGAATGAGGGGCCCTGGTCCAGGCTGAGCGTCCGCAGCCGCCTCTCAGGGAAAGTGAAGTTCAGGGAGGGATGTGCGGAGGAGCTGGGGGAGCTGGCGGCGTCCCTGGTGGGTGCTGGCGGCCGCCTGTAGAGAGGTGGAGAGACAAGTCAGTCCCCGCGGGCTGTGTTCGTCACGATGGCTCCAGACGCACATAGAAGGAATCTTAAACTCGGTGAGCGTGGACAGTGAAGAAGTTTATTATCTCACGTGACTGGGAGTCCAGAGGTTGCACTGGGCAGCTTCTGGGAGCAGCCCAGTGAGTGGACTTGTAATGTAATCAAGACTCCGGTTCCTTCCATCTTCGTCAATGTCTGTCTGTCTGTCGGTTGTCTCTCTTTCTCTCCATCTGTCTTTTCTCCTAAGCTCCGGGTTCCTCCTGAGTCTGATCCTGGCCACCCCCGTCGTCCCAACAGGGCTCCCGGAAGCCGCAGGACTGGTCTCCACCCGTGCTTGTTCGTGTTCAGGAGGGCGGCACAGAAACTGTCTCGGGCACGCACTGTTGGATGTAGCCTTCGGTCTTCTCGGGCTCATCAAGTCGTTCTCCCAGGTCACAGAATCCGCAGGGAAACATCTTGCACTGATTGGTTCAGAGCCGTCAGAATTCAGACTCTGGAGGCGTCACCCCCGGCAAGGTCGGGACTGAGTGCCGGCGCGACAGCAGGGCTCTGGCGGGGAAGTGGGGTGGACGCTGTGTGAGCTGCCTTCGGGCCCGCGACACGGCGTCCGGTGAACCCCGGGGGACGCATGTCGAGCACGCCGCTGCGGGGAGGACAGGCGGAGAGCCTCGCCTGCTCTGGTCGTGAGAAGACTGCATTTCACTCCTGTTCTCCCGCCGCCGGCTGTAACAGCTAGCTCAACCATCGGGCCTCTTGCTCCCAGCTCAATCACTTTTAAAATGGGGGGCAGAATTACACTGGTATGGCATGCTTTGGAGAATTGAATACAATAATGTAGGCAATGAATTTGATCTATGACAGATAATCGATGTATGTTTCTTCCTCCTCCTGTGACCCTCCATCCATCTTGCCCCGGAGAATGGGGACACATTAATTCTCGTGGCTAAGCAGAATCCGTGAAAGCTCAGTGGCAAAGTTGGGTTTGAAGACGGGGAGAGGAGGACACCAGAGGGCAGAGCCCACGCACGACACTGGAGACGGAGAAGAGCTAACACCGGAGAAGGGACAGGCGCCCGGGGTGCCGGGCATGGATCGCACGCGTGTTACGTGTGCGACTCGTCGTGTGCGTGGGGTGAGGTGAGGGGGAGGCGGAGGAGGGCCAGGTCTGCTGTCACCTCAGCGTCAGCCTCCTTTGGATGGCTCCTGCCTTCGCCCTAGGTCAAGTGCATTGCGTTTTTTCTTCGGCAGGAATTCCCTCTCTTGAGGTTCCTCAAATGTCATGCGAAGAGGAAGCAGCAGACCAGCCCGCTGTTCACCCACACGCCCGGACGTGCGTGGACGCCTCCTGGACTCGCCCTGCAACCGCGCCACGGAGGCAGCGTGTGCCGATCGCAGGTAAGGGGGGGGCCGACCCAGCAAAGGCGTGTAACGGGCTTCCTCTGACGGCGATACTGACAACAGAAGCATGGGGTCTGATTTTGCTCTTGTGTCAACCATTTATAAATACAAACAATGAGATCTTATGCTGAGGAGGGGGCAGTAAACACGGGGAGGGCAGAGAACTCCGACAACGACGTTTTGGTGAAGCCTAGAGGTGTCAGGACACTCGTGTGCGGAAGGGTTTAAGGAAGAAACGTGGGAATCTAACGTTCCTCCCAGGGTTTGGTTTGGGAACACCCGAGCATTTCTGGAACCTGTTGGTGTTTTACGTGAGATGTGGAATGCGCGAAGTGAAGTGTTGCGCGCTGGGGAAAGGCGAGTGGCGCGGAGTTGCTGGAACGCGCGTTTTGAGGAGGGGCTGGCAGGAGGCGAGGCTGAAGACAGACGGAGGCACAGGGAACGGAACGGAGAGCCTCTCACGTCGTACTCAGGGGTCTGGACTTCGTTCCAACGGTAAAGCAGGGCTCAAGAATGTCTGCAACGCAGGGCCATGCTGCTTGTGTCTTTGAGAGACTGTGTGGGCCGCAGAGGAAAGAGTGACTGCCAGCCAGCGGGCCAGTTAGAAGGTCCCTGTAGAGACCCAGGGGAGGAACAATGGAGTTCCGAAGCGGAGCGATGCGGGATGGCAGGAGAAGGGCCTGGAGGAGTAGCGGCGACCGGGGGGTGCAGGGACTCATCTGCTGCCTTGAGTGAATCCATTCCGAGTGGCAGGGAACTTTGAAGTGGGAATAAGGGGCTTTGGCCTGGATGGATCCCTGCCTCGTGTAGAAAGAGTCCCAGCTTCAGGTGTGGAAAACGGAGCCAGACTCCACGCAGGCCCTGGGTGGGACTCTGCCACCTGGAGCTGAGAAGACGTGGAGGGTTGGGAAAGGTGGACTTCTCTGGAAAGGCTGGGGGATTTCTGTTCTGAGGGTCTGGTCTTACGTTTCAGACGCCCAGGCTACGGGTCACACCTTACTTGCCTTGCGGTTCGGACATGGGAAGTGTCTCGATGCCATCACCTCCCCACTTCCAGTGCTGACGTCCTAACACCCAGGACCACAGAACGAGACTGTCCGTGGAGGCAGGACCTCGAAAGGGGCGATCGGGGTTCACCGAGTTCACTGGGCTGGGCCCGGCCCAGTCCCGCTGATGTCTCTGTCAGAAGAGCGGATTAGGACACGGACAGAGGGTTGTGCAAGCCGAGGAGAGAGGCCTGGTAAGGGCTCGACCCTGCTGACGCGTGGACCTCAGACTCGCAGCCGCCATGCGGCGAGACAGCTGCGAGCCCGTCCACGCGCTTGCCATGCAGCCCCGGCAAACCAACACGTGTTTTATTTCTTCACATGTCACATGTTTATTTCATGGAACTGCCCTTGTCTCTGGAGATACAGTGACTGAAAAGAATCCGAGTCGCTGACTCTAAAAGGTATGTTCTAGTAGAAGAAAATGGGATAAACAAATACGTTTACCTATGTAAGTACCTCCGAGCAGTGGTGGTCAAGCCTTTTCATCTCCCGGCACCCATAAACTAATTACCAAAATTCTGCGGCACGCCAAAATGCGTATTCGTTTGATCGGACCGAAAATAGGTATAGTTTTGATTCATTCGCGCCAGACCGCTGTTGTCGTGCCGGCCGTCGGCCTTTTTTTACTTGACCTTCTAAGGGAAAAGAGGCCAGTGCGCCTGAGTGACAGGCAGACACCTCGGGTTTTAAAAGCACCGGCTGAAATCGTTGCCCTAGAGAAAGAGGTAAGACAATGTGCCAGCAGGGACCGCCTCCATCAGCACGCAGAGGGAGCCAGGTAAGTCCCCGCTGATGAGACAGCACTGACAAAGACTGACCGAGAGGACGGGGCAGAGTGCGGGGCCATCTGGGGAAGAAGGCCCTGAGGTCAGGGCATGCACTTGGATGTCTGGGGCTATAGCAAGAAGGCCACTGCGCTCCGCCAGGCGAGGTCCGAGAGAGGCGGTAACTGCTTTTGGACACTTAGCGGGTGGGTGGTGGGAGACCGGGCCACAGGAGGACTACAAGATACTGGCGAGTCTCCGGGTCACACCTCCGTCAGAATGCTGTGTCTGTTCTGTGACTTCGGTGCGCCCAGTCTCTCCGCCATTCTTGGGCAATAGGAAGGAGCTGCCGGAGGTGTTCAAGCTGCTGCCGACATTGCCCGGGCTGGGTCTGGAGAGAGACAGGAAGGCCAGGGTCACAGTTGCAGCAGCTACAGCGACAGAAAGGTAAAGGTGGACATGAAAAGACAGCGCCCACGATGGGCAGCAAGCAGCGCGGCTGTCCCGAGTGGGTGCGTTCACCTGCGTGGTGCAGGGATGGGGAGCAGGTGGGGAGGGGTCGTGGACCTGTTCCGAACACTCCCTCTCACGCCTCAGTTTACCTGGTCCCAGCTCTCCCGGTGAGCACCGCTACAGGCCCACCGCCCTCCGAGCTGTGGGGTGATGCTGAACGTGCGAGCTGTCACTGGGCGTCAGCCCCTCTTGCAAGTGCCCTGTCACTTCCCAGCAGCCACACTAGCAACCTGCTCATGGCAGGGGGCTGTCTCTGCCCAGAACCTGTGCGGTGGTGAGTGGCACAGCAGCCTGCCAGCTGAGGCCACGCCTATTTGTAAGCAAGAGGCAGTAGGAACAAAGTGATTGCGTCTCGGTTCCTTTTACCTCGTTGCCATCGTCAGTGTCATCGTCATCGTCAACATTTACTCAGTGTTTGCTGCAGACCCGGTTCTGAAGTAAACCCTCGCAGAACTTGATTGAATCCTCACAACACTGGGCGGTGTGGTCATCCTCGTAGTTAGATGAGAAAACCAGAGGGGGGGAAATGGAATCGCTCGCTCAACTCCGCACAGCTGGCTTGGGCTCGTGGACCCGCAGGCCAACCCGCCACACGGCCGTCCCGGCACAGCTGTAGGCAGGTGCAGGCGCGGCCGCGCCCCCGCGGAGCCCAGCTGCTCCAGCAGGTGAGGGCCGGGGGCCGCCCAGCACCTACAGGAGGCCCACGACCCGTGCGTTTCGGTGGCTGACACGTGCCGCTGCAGGCGCCGGCCTAGTTCACGTCACCAGTGTCGTATTGCATCCTCACAGAAACCTGCATTTCACAGACGAGACGGCAAATCCCAGGGTCCGAGGGCTGTCATAGCTGCCCAGGGACGGGAAATGGGGCCTCTTTGGTGCCTGAGCGCTCGTGCCTGACCCACGAGCATCGGGACGCCCTCCCAGCCGGGCTCCAGCTCCAGGGCGCAGCCTCGGTCGCAGCAAAGGGCACGGTGCGGCTCCACGAGGCGGAGACGGGGGGTGAGCCACTCGGGCACTTCCCGCTGTCTCAGGAGTTGAGAGTGCACCGTACAATGCGTTTAACGAACAGGTGAATCCGATTCAGGGAGATGCTTGATTTCACATAGCAGGTCCAGAGGAACGTAATTTCAAAATATAAATGATGTGATAAGTGCACATTGGTAAGATGGTTGACACTCTTTATTATATCCTAAGTCTTCAAACAGACGTCCACGCACACGCACTAGCAGACCAAAGCCAATCCTGTTAAAAGCCAAGGCGACGTTCTCTGCTTCCTCTGTTTCCCTCGTGTTTTGGACATACCTGTTCCCCGCAGCCCCACCCCCCGGAGCCCCGGAGCCCCGCAGCCTGCACGGGGCTCCCTCTTCTCTGTGTCCCAAACTGTGCTCTGAGCGCTGCTCACTCGCAGGGCCCTTCTTTTTGACAAATACGAGGAATCGAACGTAAAGCCTCCCTTCCGAGGGACAGAGGAAACTTTTTATCTTCATTTATGCAAGAAAGCTGAAAGCAAGAACAGCATGCGGGGGCAACAGCCTTGGGCTTAGCATCAAGACAGCTGAAGTCAGATCCCCCTTGGCCCCTGACCGACGGTGCGCGAGTTTGTGGGACGCAAGTCTGTGCAACGCGAGTGGGCTCAACACCTGTGCCGCCTCCCCCGTCGGCAGCCCACAGCCCCAAGCGGGGCACGCACCCTCTGTGCCCCAGCTCGTCGTGGGCCCGTGCCCCTCCCCTGCTGGGACTGCATCTGACACGTCCCTCCCACCCTTCCTGCCACCCACCTGCCTGTACGATGGCGGCATGTCCAGTACTGACAGACCGATGGGTCGAGTTAGCCTGGAGCCTCCTCTACAGGAGGCTCCTCCTGACCAAGGACTTGGCTAAATCCTAGTAATGCAGTTGAGTAAGTGGTTTGTGTGCATGCATGTGCAGATCTGTGCATGCATGTGTGAACCTGTGTACGTGTGTGTGTGTGTGAGTGAGGGGGGGGGGGTTCTTCTTCAACATGGCTGATGTTAGGCTAAGTTGGACTGTTGTCTCCTGACTGTTACCAGAGAGTTCCGAGTCCATCAGGGGCTCCCTTCCTTCCTTGGAGTTTCAATTTAAACATCACTTTCTTAGAACGTCTTCCTCATCCAGACTTTATAAAGTAAAAATCATCCTTTCATTCACCAGTTCAGCATCTCTGTTTTTTCCTCCACTGCATGTGTGTTAGCTCGCGGTGACTCCAAGTACATAAATACGCGCCTGTTTGAGAGAATACGCTTTTGAACTAGAATACAGCTGTGTAAAGGCAGACATCCAGTGGTTTGTCCACTGTCGGTGGCATCGTTCAGGTTTGTGCCCACTGCCTGGCATTGATCGTGGTGCTTAGTAGTTATTCAGTACATAGTTGTTGGGGAAAAACAACAGCAGTAAGGAAGGAAGGAAGGAAGGAGGGAAAGAAGGAAGGAGGAAGGAAGGAAGGAGGAAGGAAGGAAGGAAGGAAGGAAGGAAGGAAGGAAGGAAGGAAAGAAGGAAGGAAAGAAGGAAGGAAGGAGGAAGGAAGGAGGGAAAGAAGGAAGGAGAAAGGGAGGAGGAAGGAAGGAAGGAAGGAAGGAGGGAGAGAGGAAGGAAGGGGTATAGTGAGGAAAGGCAAGAAAGGGGAAAAAATTCAGATCCACGTGTTTAACTGGATTAAGAGGTTTTAGCCAAAGTTCTGCATTAGGAAGGAAGAAGGGAGGAGAGGGTGAAGAGAGGGAGAGGGGTGGGGATAAACCAACCAGTGAACAAATGAACTAAGAGAAAAAAGGAGAGGAGAGAAAGCAGTTTGGTAGGTACTTAATTTAACAGTTTAATGGAGCTTCTTATTACTCTTGTGTATTGGCCTCATGAACTGAATTCATTAGCAGGAACTTGGTGTGATAATCAACCAGAGCGAGTTGGAAGCAGCACAGTACTCTGCACACCGGAGGCCGAAAGCCCTTCCCTGCCTGCTGCCCAGGGCCGAGGACACACGTGCTCCTCCTCTCCTCCTTCTCTCCTCCTGGCCCGGTCCTTGGCCTCTGCCCGCCAGTGCCCCCGCTCTTCTCTGCCTTTGTTCCTGCTCACTCTCCGCAGCATCCTCTGGGACTGCCCGGTGGTGCCCACGTCCCCACATTTCGAGTTAGGGCTCTCCTCCACACCTTCGTGGGGTTCCGTGAGCCCGTGGCGACAGGGGCAGTAAGCCACCACCCTGACCGTGCGGCTCACGGGAGTCTAGTTAGGAGCCTGTCTTCTTGATTTGGTGGTTGGCTCCCCAAGGGAAGTCATGTCTTGTTCATTACAACAGTAGCGCTTAGCAAGATAACTGCCATGTAACTGTAAACATGGAATCGACAGATGCAAAGTTGATTGAATAAGCGAACACACCAGTGAATCAATAAACATTTTACAGTTGCTGAACATAGGAGCTGTTTTTGTGAGAATTCTCATACATTTCCTAGTGCCTGAAATATAATAAGAACATAGATGCACAGCTTTTTCTTTTTAATGGCTGGCTGTTTCTCTACCTAAGAACCACTTTCTCTAGGGCTATGCAGGCCAGTCAGGCTATAAATGAGTGTTTCATTCCTCATGGAAGAACAACAGGCATTATTCTAGACATCCACTGCCTGAGCGAGGGCTGAGCCCCTAATTCACTCTGACAGCTTCTTCTACGTAGCCAGAGTGAACTGGAAGCCTTCTCTTGAGACATTCATTGGAGAAATCAGTTTGGATTAGTCTAATAACTGAATGTCAACGGACTTCCAAACAAAACAGTGAGGCTTGCTTCCTTCTTTACAAATCGAGGAACTCAGAAGAATGCAGCCTCGGGAACCACTGATAATAATTCTCAGAGGGTGGAAGCCGGCAGGGGAATTGTTTTTACCTGTAGGCCGATGTCCAAAGACCTTAACTTAGCATCCGCAGCCCTTTATAAGTTAGCCCTGACTTTCCCAGTCATCGAAAGACATGATTAAATTCCACAAGCATGTCTAGAAAAGTTGGGGGTGGCAGGGAGAGTGTATTTCAGGTGAAGAGAACAAATTGAATAAAGTCAGGCAAGTGAGCTGAGTTCAGCGAGTCAGATGTGCCTGCGTGGGAGGAATTAGTGATACAGTGGGGAGACGAGAACTGACTGTGACGTGTCCTGGCAAAAATGCTGCCTGGACGCTGCTCTGGACAGGGGGGCGCGGACGGTGCTCCCTCGCTCCGGCCGCTGAGCGCCACTCTGAACCCTGGAGCTGGTGCAAAGACAAGGAAAGGGGAACTCACAGGTGCTAGGGAGCAGGTGAGCTGTTGGGGACTTGGGGGCCGGAGGAGCAGCCCGGGGGCAGGGTATCTTCTGTCCTCTCACCCAGCAGAAGGTGACACAGGTCTGGCATTTACCAGTCCCTGACTCACCAACAGAAGAAAATACAGCAAGGCTCGTCCCATCCCTGGATCGAAAGGGGTCTCTCTGGATACACCAGGGAACTCAGACTCTGCAGGCAGGAGAGATCGTGAATAATAAGGGACAGGCAAAGAACTTCCGTTCCCCCACTGGGCCCGAGACTCCCTCCCTTTTTCCACTGAAAGATTCTGAGGGGATCGGGCAGAAGGCCAGAGGGACACAGCAAAGCAAGGGGCTGCATCCAGGAAGCCTCTTTGTCCCCACAGGCCTGACTAAGACTCGCCTTCCCCACTCAGAGACGCCAGGAGACTTGGGGCGGGGGGCACTCCAGGAGAGCAGCTGGGCTTAGGGAGGCCCTCCGCAACACCAGCCAGGATGGCGAGAGCCCCGCAGCACCCAACCGGACGGCTGAACTGAGACTGTGCAGGTTCCGCAAACAAGCTGCCATTAGAACCTCCTCCACTTCAGCCGGAGCTGCATTCCAAGTCCAACGTGGTGACTGCCCGCTACAGTAAACAAGGGCCAAAGAACGCGCTCCGTGCTAACGACCGAATGTCCAGCATACAGTGGGAGATCACCTGGCATGCCAAAAAACGAAAAAGAAAATCACAACTTTGATGAGAACAAATTAACTGATGCTATGCCGGTCTGAATCAGTCGTTGGAATGGTTTCGTTGTATGCTGAGAATTTTACCGTGTAGTTATAAAAATGTTTTATAATTCTGATACAGATTCTCTTGATAGAAATGAAAATGAAAAACCTTAGCAAAGGCATAACAGTTACATATAAAAAGGACCAGCTCTGACTGGTGTGGCTCAGTGGATTGAGCACCAGCCTGCGAACCAAAGGGTCACCTGTTGGATTCCCACTCAGGACACATGCCTGGGTTGCGGGCCAGGTCCCCAGTAGGGGGTGCTCAAGAGGCAACCACACACTGATGTTTCTCTCCCTCTCTTTCTCCTTCCCTTCCCCTCTCTAAAATAAGTAAATAAAATCTTTTAAAAAATAAAATAAAAAGGACCAGATGGAAATTAATAAACTAGAGATACAATAACAGAAGTGGAAAATACCACTGGATGGGCTCAAGAGTAAGAATAGAAATGACTTACTAATCAAGGCCGTGGGGTATCAGTGAATGAACAAGCACACAGATCAATGGAACAAAATAAAGATCCTAGAAATAGACCTACATAAATGCGCCAAATTGATTTTTCTCAAAGGTGAAAAGATAATGGAGGAATAATGGCCTTTTAAACATATGGTGCTGAGCATTTTGGGCAACGCATATGAGGGGAAAAAAACAAAAAATCTTGTTATAATCCTCAAACAGCATGTAAAAATTAACTGAAAACTAATCATAGACTTAAATATAAAATATAGAGCTATAAAAGTTTTAAACAAGCACAAAGGATAAAATCTCCAGGAGTTAAGGCTAGTCTTCTGTTCTTAAGCTTACAACAAAAACATGGTCCTCAAAGAGGATGAATTGATACGCTGACACTCATCACAGATTTTTTTAAAAATTGTTTTTTGAGAATCCATGTGAAGAGGAAAAGAAAACAACTTGCTGACTAGGAGAAAATACTTTCGAACCTCGTATGTTCAAAGAATCAGCATCTAAAATATATAAAGAACTCTTAAAACTCGACAGTAAAAAAATAAAAAAGAGAGAGGCATGTTGCCAAAGGGAATATATAGAGAGCAAATAGCCGATGAAAAAAAATGTCCACCATCATCAAACATCAAAAGATAAGCAAGTTAAAGCCACAATAAGATATTACCAAACACCTGTCAGAATGCATGAATCATGAGAAGATGCACTGCGTCCTGATGGGGCTGCTGAGCATCCCCTGGAGATACTGGACCTCCCACAGACACGGTGGGAGGTAGCAGGCCTGGCGTGGCTCTCCTGGGAAGGGCGTGAAGGCTCCCTGTGCGGCAGGAGCCTGAGACAGGTTTTCTCGGCACGACCGGAGGGTTCATGTTTTCCTCTTCTTGGGCACGCAGCTCTTCCTGCAATGAGCCGGTAGGATACGGTAGTAAACTGCTTCTACAGTTAGTCTGACCCACTAAAAAATGATTGATTCTTCCACAGGAAGTTTCCGGTTCTTGGTTTCTATCTGTTAGCTGGCTTCATGGAGAAATTTTAAAGAACGTCTTGGATGTCAGTGGAGCCAGAAATGGAAAGAAATGGCTCCCAAACACCCTCAGAGATGCAGGCTTCTCTTGCTAACCCACCTCGCGCTGTGACATATGCTATCTGGCAAAGTGAAGGGATTTTGCAGATGTAATTAAAGCCTTTAATCAATTGACTTTAAGTAAATGAAAAGGGAGATTGCCCTGGCTGGGTGTGACCCAACTGTATACGTCCTTTATAAGAAGGTCTTTGTGTTAATGTTAAAGCAGAGACACCCTCTCCTTGGGAGAAGGGGCGGGGAGAAGTGGAGGACATCTGTAGTAGTGTCAACAGTTAAATATTTTTTAAAAAAAAGAGAGAAAAGCAAGCTGCCATGAATTATATGGCCACGAGGAAACCAGTTCTGCCTCCCGATGGAGCTTGGTAGCTGATTCTTCTCTCCCTGAGCCTCCGGGCAAGGACGGGGTCTGGCCCACCCCTGAACAGAGGGTAGAGTTGAATCGTGCCAAGAGTTCTGACCTCCGGAAACTGGAGAGAAGGAACACATGCTGTGTTAAGTTGCTAATGTGTGGTGGTTTGCTGTGCAGCAATAGAAAGTGGATACAATTACCTTGCCTAATCTGTACTGTGTTTAGTGTTGGCAAAAATAGATCACTAGAGTCTTACTAAAGCAAAGAGTTTGGTTATATTTTCCTTATTTTCCTAGATCAACCAGAACAGTTTCAACAGGGAGGAACTTCTAGTAGGTGTGGTGTTCCCGCTCACGTCCTTGTCCCCGCTGGGTCTCTCACCTGATCATTGCTGAGAGTCCTACCACAGCCGTGGAGAGCTGAGATATAATTAAATACACATTTTTCTTTTCATCTACTCAAATGTGTCCTCATTCAAAGCCATGCGAAGAGTGACACCAGCTGTGCGAGACGGATCCCCGAATCCCAGCGGCTTCATGCAGTAAAAGTCGATTTCTCCTTGTGAAACATTCCGAAGAAGGACGTGCTCCGGGAGACTCCCCCGCCCAGCGGTCCCCCAGGCGCCGGTTCCGTTCGGGGTCCGAGGTTTCCGGTGGGCACTCCAGTGGCCTCCACCGCACGGCTTCCGGCGGCGCTGGGGTGGTCCTCTCCGGGCCGCCACCACGTGGGTGAACAGAAGGAGGGGCCGTGCCCCAGAAGCCCCTTGTGCTCCGCCTTGAAGTGGGGCCCTCCACCTCTTCTCTCCTCAGTCCCACTGCGGGGTCCCAGGACACGCCCAGTTGCAAGGAGCCTGAAAAATATCATCCAGTCTAAGAAAGTGGGAGCTTGAGGGGGAGGGAGGGAGGTTTGAGGCTCGGCTAACATTCTCGGACAAAAACAGGAAGCGTTATTGCCACAAACAGAAATTAGATCTCTTTGTGCATAGAAATTAACGTAAAAATGAATACCATCAATTATTGATATCGTCTGAAATTCTCAGTCCCAGCTCCACCTTGATGGAGAAAAGTGAATCTAAAAATGCTGTTTTCCTGACAGGAGTCGTCCTGAAAGTCATTGCCTCAAGCCCTCGGTATCGAATGAGATGAAGACTGTATCTAATTTAGAATAAACCCGCACCTCTGAGGATGAACTGGTCAGTCACCCCCCTTCCTGTCCTTGCTGCCTCCTTAACCCACCCTTCCCCCACTCGGTGAGCAGACACAGATGGGAGACGCCAGGGCGGAGACCTGGTTCACCACCCTGGTGTCTTGGCATCCAGGTGACATTTGCCAGTATCTGGAGGAGGTTTGGGTTGTCACAGCTAGGGGGAGCACTGCTACCGACTTCTCATGGGTAGAGGCCCGGGCTGCTGTTCAATCTCCTGTAATACACGGACAGCACCCCCACAACAGAAGGGTAACTGTCCCCAAATACCAAGAGTGCCAAGACTGAGGAAACTGGTAAGGAAAAATTGCCAATTAATTTGTGAGTCCTTGATATCACACGGTCCTACAGGAAAAGCCTTAAGCAGATATGACATGCCAGGCACTGTTCTGTATTTAGTGAGGCAAAAACGAACAAGACAGACAGATTTCCGTTCCTCGAGGCACCTGTATTCCGGCTTATTACACGTGTGACCCAGTTAACCTTCCTGAAAGTCAGGGTTCTCACCTGCGGAGCGAGGGCCCATAGAACTCTCCGGGCACGTGCGGAGTTTAAATGAGACAGTGCATGTGTAACGGGTTGTTAAAGTGGTACTCTTCATGCTTCGCGGGGCATGAATTCGACAGATGTTACATTCCAACGTGAACTGGAGACAGAACATCGTGGAAAAATAACTGGTTGTGACTCTCACAAAACGTGGATGTAAAGAGCGGATGGACTTTGGGGAAGGACCCCGGGGGCTGGCGGGAGTGCAGTGGGCTGGGGTGCTGAGGGGAGAGGTTCGAGGGCACGGCCAGGCCTGACCCGTGCCCCTGGGGGTGGGGGGAAGGCACACGAGGGGTGCTGACCCGTGCCGGAGAGCGTCCCGGGACCCTGGGCCGCAAGGAGGGATGGGGGCCTCAGGGAGGTCATCACATGCCTGTGAGCGTGCAGGCATCGGTCTACGTGCAGGCACAGGGGATGGGATGAGAGCCGGGGCCAAGTTTCAGGGAGCTGGCGATGGAAATGAGATCCCAGACGGGTTAGGCAAAGTTTCAAAGGCGCCACGTCTTGACTCCGCATCGTGTTCATCCCCCCGGCCCTGCCTCTCGAGGCTCCCGGGCAGCGAACTACTCACGATGCAACCCCAGACTGGGCTCTGGAAAGTCTTGTTTGCGTCCGCCTTCTCGAGGGAACCCCCAAGACCTCCGAGGCCTTTGTTTGCCAGAGGAGGGTCACAGCCTCTGATCCGGTCAACAGAGTTCCCGGAGGGAGATTTCACTTCCAGCTCAAACAAAAACACCGTACAAAGCCCCAAGCCAGGTAGCACCCGAGTGGTCATTCACGTAGTGATGGCTCGCGAGAGCTTTCCTCCAACGAGGCAAGCTCGACGAAATCAACGCGTGCAATGACAGTGCCACAGAGCGACACGAACCGCTGATAACATTAGTGTGAAGCTGCGTTTTCTGGACCAGTGCCTCCCAGGGGAATTATCCCTCAGCGAAGTTATCCTTTTAAAAAGAGAAAATGTGGTTACGACGTTTGGTGAATGGTCTGCGTTTGGAAATCTATGTGAGCATTCTAAGATTTGGAGGTGTCTGGTAAAACCGTGGTTACCTCAGTTTCACCCAGTTAATGAAACTTCTAAACTCAAGTTCTAGAACCATCTTTTCTGCATAGTGACTGGCCTTGAGAAAAGAGACGGTTATGTCCTTCCTGGGGACACTGTGGATGATACCAAGAGGGAGCCGTTTCTTTGTCCTGAGCAGCGCCTCTGAGCAGCCCCTTCATGTCATCCTGTAAGACCTGCCCATCTGCCGTTCCCCCTCCCCCATCACCGCTAGGTGGAGGCTTTGTGATGTAAGCGGTAGAAGTCCACACCCTGTCTTTTCTTCCATTGTTTTTCCTGCCCTGCCTCCCTTTAGCTCCTCTGGCTTCTTGGCTCCGAAGCTGGGCTATTCTCCTTGACTCGTTCCTGACCAAGCCCTTTGGGTTACGCAGTTGGGGCTTGCGCTCTGAGCTCTGAGTGACGGAGGTCCCCCTCAAAGACCAGCCCCCTGGTCCCCGGCCTGTGAGCTTCACGTACTGGCACCCAGTCCATCGAACAACTCGGCGAGCCCTTGCAGAGAGCTCCGACTGAACACACAGGTAGGATAGGGCAGACCTGCGAGTCCACGCAGTTGGTGTTGATAAACTAGAGCCGGACAGACAGGCTTCCCCAAGGCAGCGTAGGAAGCATCATGGGAAGCGAACGCATGCCGATGGAGGAGGGCCCCTCACTTAGACTTGGGGGGCTGGCAGGAGCTTCCCGAGAGGAAACAGCACACACGCTACACCTTGAGGCTGAGCAGGAACATCTAAGTGGAAAAGGTCACAGCGAAAGCAAAATGAATGCCCCAGACCGACGGAACCACAGGGTCAAAGGTTTTGCTAAGAGACAGATACAGATCTCAGAGGGACAGAAATAAGCTGCTCGAACAGAAACCTGCAGTTTGGGGAAAGGGTAGAAAGGCGTGCCCTGCGGCAGCAGCCGGACGGCTTGGCCGGCCGCCTCCTGGGCCCACCCTTCCCCGACAGTGAGGACGAGTCCCAGATTCCCTGCTCCGTTCGGCCTTGGGCATCAGTGATCTTTTCTCACGGGTCCGGCTCCTGCCCTTCCAACCCAGATCTTCCAAAAAGCTGAGTATACTCTGGTGCATGCTAGGAGCCCCACCCCTCCACCCCCAATGGGGAGCAGGAAGAGAAGCTTGGGGTTGAGGCCTGGGTTCCTGTAAAGTCCAGGTGTCTGCAATAAACACTGCTCAGGGCTCACCCCATCGCCCACCCTATCTGATCCTGTAAGTGTTAAAATCCCCGCTGATATCTGAGAATGTGGATGAGGAGTGAGATAAAGTAACTCATAAAAGGATACATGGATTGTAAATCACAGTTAGAATCCAAACACTGATTTACTGAGAACCATCCTTTTTCTATCCAAAGGTAATTTTTCTGAGATAACCAGTTAATACACGAAGCGGGTAGAATGAGAATCCAGGTGCTTCCAACTCCAAGTTGCATGTTCTTTTTCATAACCTCACTGCCCCTGGACCGAATAAACAAATGGACAGAGGGATAAACAAATGCATGAATGATCGCACTGGCCCCTGCATTTTTCAAAATGAAATGCATTGAGTTTTCCAACAGAAACGAAATGTCTTTTCTACTGCTGTTTTTTCTGGAAATGAAGCGGCTTCCCAGCCACGCTCTTCGGGGTGAGGCGCAGGGGTCTCCAAGCGTCCACCACCTCCCAGACGCAGCTGCCGAAGGCTCCTTTCGTCCGTCGTAGGTTTGCTTTATTTTAGCTCAAGGAAGATAATGAGCATCTCATTTATTCTGGGCACTTTTGTTGATGACATACTAGTGGCCATAAACTCTGAAAAGTAAGATCAATTTTATGAGCAATTAAATGGGGTCTCTCCAGAGGTGATTAATTTTACGACGGAGGTTGAACAAGGAGAGAGCAGAGCCTGCTTTGGAGGCGTCGATGGTGGGGGATGGTGGCTGATCGGCTCCGAAGTGGTTCCACATTCCCTTGCTCTCAGGTCATCATTTATACGGCAAGCCCGCCGCCCCGTTCGCGTGGTGAAGGGAGAGCCCACCACACCGTTCTCCGTAGCCTTTAGGAAGCAATCTGCCCTCACTCCTGGGCGTGTGATGGAAACCCGAAGTGCTGGAAACTGAACTTTTCCTTCCTGCGAGACAGATGTCCTTTGGTCTGCGGCTGAGGGAACAGTGAGACCATTCATCAGTGAAAGGACCTGGTACTTGTCCGAACTCAGGAAATTGATGACGAACAGCTAGGAAACAGGTGTTTGGAGGCCGTGCCCCTGGTAGAATTAATTAATCCATACGTTCGTTTAATAGCTGTTCGTTGAGAATATTCTGTACATCACTCGGTGTGCTAACTATTGGTGTTATGAAGTAAAACTGAACATAATTATTGGAGAACTTGGGAATCTGTGCTAGAAGATATGTTTCTCTGTGAGATGATTCAAAAATGGTTTTTTTTTTTTTATTGCTCTTGAATAGGCTTGACCACCTCAAAAGTCGTTGCTTCCAAGACAGATGAGTAATGTGACTTGTCTCCGAGGTTGCTGGTAACACATGCCTTTGTCCTTAGAATGGTGTCCCTGCCGCAGAGGGCCGAGTTTAACTATAATCATCAGGGACAGTATAGTGCCATAAAAAATGCCAAAGGACGTTCCGGTCACCATAGTTTATCAAAGTGGTATCAGTCCTTCACGGCTTCTTCCTGAAGTCCCCTTTTCATCTGAGTCTTTAGGGCACTGACCGTCCCCCTCCCTTACTGTGTCCCCAGGCACGGACACAGTATGGACCTCTGAGTCAGAGGACTGTCCAACCCCAGTTGTCCCAGTACAGCTTTGACCTCAGGCAAGAAATTTCACCTTGAGGACCCTCCTCACAGCCCCTATAAGGACTGTATGGTTGTAGGTTTTGAGTGAGGGGGAAAAAGCGCGCCCCAAATCAACGAAGAGAAAGGAAAACAAGGTCTGGCTGGGCTGCATAACAGGGAACTCAAGTGGGGGTGGCTGCAGGCCCAGCTGAACTGCTGTTGGCAAATAAATACCCAGATGATGCCCTTTCGCACTTGCTCCCTCGCTGCTTGGATTTGCTTTGTGTTCTTTGGGTCTCTCCAGCAGGACCTCACAGATGGCCGCCTCCCACATCCCTGCGTTTACATGGTCCCTAAAGTCTAGGCTCTCACGGGGAGGAAGGCCCCTCTCTCTGATTTGCCCAGAAACACTTCTGGGATTCATTTCTGAATGGACCAGTTTGAGTCCCATGTGACACATGCAGCCAGCCTCTAACTGGCCGGTTGCGAGCCACACACCCATCCCTCGAGTAAGGCGTGGAATGAATCTCGCAAGACTGCAGTGGCCCCGGAGAAGGCGATTTCTCCAAGGGAGTTGGGGGTGCTGCGTGCGGAGGGTGGAGGCTCGAAGAGCAGAGTCCTCTCGGCCTGTTTTTCTTCTGCACCTCGAGCATTTACGCCTCATAAAGTTATTGGAGAATTAAAATGGATAAGAGTCTCTTACTTGGTGGAAAATACCGAGTAGATGTTCAAAAAGCCCACTTCATTTCCTTAAAAACCAGCTGCATTGTTTCATGCTTTCTTGACTCTCCAAACAAAAGGCAGAAGGTGTTTGGTTAAACCTTATGGTTCCAACTTTTGTTTATGGCTTTGTCCAGATAAATGAGTCTGTCAGCTTGCACTGAGTTTCAGGTGGCGTTTTCAAAAGGAAGACTGTTCATGAAAGCACAGCCTGGAATTGCCAGAAATCTGGAAGGGTGTCTTGGCAAAGATCACTCATGTTGACATAGGTGACATACGTCATCCCCACAGTGGCCACACCATGTCCTAAGAAGAAAGATTCAGCCGGACCCCTCATACCCATGATAGGAAAAATGCAACTGGGAAAAAGAGATTCCAAACTCCCCTCTGGCCCCAGCTGAAGTCACACGTGGTGCAGCAGCTTCCCTGAAGGTTTGAAAAACAAAGGTTCAGATGAACCCTCCCAGCCGCGTGCCCTTGGTGAGACAGGAGTTTGTAGCAGGACATGTCTGGCTGCGCATCTATAAACTTGGCCGGTGGAGCGGAGCAGTGCGTAGTTAGGACTTTTTAAAAGGCCATCTGGCTCTCAGGGCAGACCTACCTGGACTTGGAGACATGGTCTCATGGCCTGAGTTGGCCATCCAAGCTCCTGGCTTTGGGACCTCCTGCAAGAACTAACAGTCATTTTGTGACTGGTGATCTCTTGTGGACGGTTAGCCCACGCCCTTTGTTCAGAGCCATTACCTGTCCAACAATTCAGTGACCTGTCCTGCCACGAAGAGGCAAGAGGAACGAAGTCCAACCCAGCTACCGAAACCTTCCTCTAAACCCTGGCAACGGGAAGGCGCCGTGACGAAGACCTGGCCCTGAGCAGATGTCTGCAGCCCCGCCCTGCCCTGCCCTGCCCTGCCCGTGGCCGACAGCGGCGGAACCCTGTGGCCGCTGGCAGCTGCGCCGACGCCGACCAGGTTACCGTGACCCACCTCGCCGTTCCTGCCTTGCCGAGTCCAGCAGCAGTACCACTCCGAACTCCTGACAGCTGTGCGTAACCCAGCAAACTCCCGCTTTTTGGGAAGTTCCCCCCAAATGAAGTAACGATCTCAAATCCTGTGGCAAGCCCTTCTTAGCACCCTGTTGCTGTACCAATTCCCTGGGTGTGGGGTGCCCCTTTTCTCAGCAACGTGTGAGCCCAGCACTGTTGGACCGGAGTGTGTCCCCTGGGGTCTGCAGCGGGAGGGCACAGACATCTTTACTGAGTGCCCAGTCAGTGCCGGGCACAGTGGGGAGCTGACCCTCTGCTGACGGTCCTGGAGGTCCAGCCCCCACTTTCCCAGGCGTGCGTGCTCACTAGCCCCATCCTGCCGGCACCTGCCACCTCTGCAGTCCCATGTAGACTTCTGCTGACTCGACCCAATTCTGTTGGAGAGTGAGAAGCGTTTCCACAAGTCGGGGTGGAACTTCGAGACAGAGCCCTAGCCTCGGGCAGGAAGCCCGCAGCACACGGAGGACCGAGGTCCCCTCTGTGGCTTGTGGCTTGTGCCTCCCTCTGGAAGGGCTGCACTGCCAGGACCTCAGCCATGCAGGCCCTGGGAGGGGTTCGTTGAGCGGCACAGCAGCCTGGCTGCCTGCCCTAGACAGCAGGCCATTCCTTGAAAATCAGATTGTTGAGTTGCTGGTGACTTTCAGTGTTCGGTTTTTGGGTTAATTCCAGCCTTTGGTAAACACTTATGTCAGCGTGTAAGCCTTGTTTCTACTATGTAAATGGTGACACTGAATGTCCACCCTTGGTCCCCAGGCTCCCAGGAGCAGCACCGCTCCCTGAGGCCAGCGTGGAGGAAGGGGCAGTCAGAGCCTCGGGCCCCCGGACTCCCAGTCCCCTCAGGGGCAGCCTCGAGGACATGGGCTGCACTTGTTAGAGGGTGGCGGTTCCTGCAGAGCCAGTCTGTTGCTGCTTTTAAACGAGTTTTGCCCTGAGCCCAGTAACTGCCCTCCTTGGAAAATTTGCTAATAGTTGGAGGGGGGAAGCAAAGATGAGGAGAGAACAGTCTGCGGGCTGGAGAAGTCACGGAGAGGCAGCCTCAAAAGCAGCCGGTAGCTGGAGGGACGCGGAGGATTTAACTTCAAGTGGCGCGATGGCCTCAGACCCTGCACGCCCACCCTGCCTCCCCAGCCCGCCTCGCCTTCGCACGCTGGGAGCCACAGCCCGGACGCCCTCCGTCTCGCCGAGAACCCTCCCACTGACCCCACCCTGTGCTGATCTCCCTGCCTGTCCTGCAGGGGCAGCTACTCGTTGCAGAGTTACGGTCTGTAAGTCCAGACCTGTATCATGTGAATTTAGCAAAGGAAATACTGAGAGCTGTTCGCTGCGTACTGGGCAGGATTACGGTGCGCTCCAGGGGTTTGAAGTATCAGATGTCTCAGAAGCACGGGTGAGGGTTCGGCAAGGTCAGCTGGGCCTTTCCTCTCAGAATTCCGTACAACAAGCCACAGAGTTCCACTGCGAGGCGCCTCCTTTAACAGGGTTTTACAGTCGGCAGCTCTGTTGGGTGTGCTGCGCCGGAAAGAATTTTACATCTTTTATTTACAGCACTCGACTGGTAGACGTGGCTAGCCACAGGGAGCTCAGGACACTCTAGGGCGGACTTAGAGACATGCCAGGTCAGGCTGAATTCGCACTATTCCGTAAGCATTTTCCTGCACCTGCTACGTGGCATCTTTCGTGTGTGGGCCACGGGAGGCAGGAGCGGTACATTTGCCATGTGATCAGCCCTGGAGAGGCAGAGCCAGCTGGTAAACCCCATGGTCATCCTTCCTCAAGCCTCCCATCCCTCTCACGTTGCAGGTCCATCCTGTCCCACAGGGCGGGGCGGGGGGGGCAGCGTCCATGTGCAGGGTCCTCTCGTTTGTCCCGTCTTGCTGAACTCTAAGATGAACCACAAATCTGACCGCTGTCCTCTCCATCGCTAACACCCTGGTCTTCGTGTAATTTTATTTGAAGAAAGATGCAATAAGTCAAGCCTGCATGTTCTAATAATACCTAGAGCAGTGATTTTCAACCGTTGTGCCACAGGAATGTTTAAAACATTCAATACCTGACTATTTAGTCAGGGGCACTGACTTCTTTTCCCTGAGATTGTCAAGTATAAAAATAACAGCCAACACAACAATAGCCATCCGGTGGGAAATGCCCTGTCTTAAACCATCAATGCACAGCTTATAGAATAAGAGTTGCATCCTATTGGTCACATCACATAATGAGATTGCATCTTCATTGGTTAATTTTTGGTACCAGAAACCCTTATATATAAGTGTAGGCACTTATTTTTTAAAAAGTCACTTTAGAGCCAAAAGGATAGGTAATAACTATTGTTTTTTTTTTTTTGCAAATCAATAAAAATTACAGCTATTTTTGTTGGATCAGCAAAAAATATTCCATATCTTTTGGTGTGCCACCGAATTTTAGCAATTAGTTTATGTGTGCCATGAGATGAAAAAGGTTGACAATCACTGATCTGGAGCAACCATTAAAAATATGAAGTATAAACAATGTCAGCGATGCAAAGTGGGATACTGACCACTCCAAACCAGAAGAAAGCAGTGAGGAATCCCAGGAACAAAACGTGAAAGGTATAAATAAAAACCAAGTAGCAATCATGGTAGAGTTAAGCTCACACTTATAAATGTTTGTAATAAAAGTTTAGAAACTAAACTATGCACTTAAAAGGCACAAGTTGTGAAATTGGACGCAAAGTGAGACCTAGTTACAGGTTATCAATGAGCCACTTCAACCAGGTTGATAATAGAAGGATAAAACTATATATTGTAAAAACACTGGAGTGAAAAACGGGTGTGACTATTAATATTCATCAAAGTATACTTCAGAAAAAAATATTACTAAGCAGGTGCATT